>CM063284.1:72844862-75244862 GCA_032173965.1 Sitta carolinensis
AACAAAAAGAATTTAACAGGTGAGAGTTCAGGTTATAACTAAAGGCTGTTGAGATGAAGTAAAGTACTTGGAAACACACCCTAGAAAGACTAAACAGTCTCTAGAATTTTGCCTGAAAAGATGAATAATAAATGCAAGGATTTTGGGCAGCATACAGTTTTAAAGGATAATTCTGAATTTTCTTAATAACATTTCAAAATAAGGAGGACAATACCTCTAGGGACAGCCCAAGTCTGTATGTTTTCATTCCACTTAGATAAGTATTATGAAATATCTGATTAGCAATAAGTCATAAAGTCCCAAAGACCAGAGTCAATGTGGAACACTCTGTGTCAATGTAGTACATGTAAAGCCTCCTGTCTTTTGAACTAAATAATATCTGTATCATTCCTGGAAATTAAATTAACAATTAGAAACTCTCTTGAGAAATATAAGCAAATTTGACTCCTAGTATAAGCTGAACCTTTTACCTTCCATAATGCACACCAAGGCACATACTCCTGGAAAAATCTTATAATAAGCAAGAACCTATTGCCATAATTTTTTTCTGTAAAAACAAAATGAGAGAGAAAAAAACACCAAGCCATCACATGATTTAGACAGTTACAGGTTCTAAAAAGCAAATATGTCAATCTAGGCAAAACTGAACAGAAATACAGGAAGGAGGAGAGACATTGCTAAAAATTTTCCTAGAAAAATTGTATTCATATTTTCTGTTACCTTACAAATAGCTGTACAAACAGCTGACCTGTCTTATACTGAATAAATAAATTCTTTCCCATTTAGAAGTACAAGAGAATTACCCAGAATTCTACTTTTAGCCAAGACATGCAAGACTTTGCTGAGGATTATTGCTTTAATACTTCATGAATACTGTACAACTTTGGACTCATTAACTCATTAGCTTGGAAAATGTGTTGGTCTTTTTTGTTTTTCAAATTTTGGGTTGCTTGGTTAGGATTTTTGCTTTTGCTTTTTTTTTTTTTTTTTTTTTTTTTGCAGGGTTTTTGGAGATTTTTTGGGTTTTTGTGGTTGGTTGGTTTTGGGTTTTATTTTTTATTCTTCAATCTTGTTTAACAGTGGGATAATGAACTACACAATATTGGAGAGTTTAAAAAGTTATCACAGCTTTCTATTAGATTTCACTGGAATTTTCTACCAGGGTCAAAATTCAAGGTCCTAAAAATTATGCTGGATTTGAATTTGTGATAAAATGAACTAGGGCAATTGTACTAGCAGTTCTTTAAAATTGTGCCTTGGCAAAACTAACATTTTAAAGAAGCTAATGAGCTGAACATTAAGCCATATAGATGTGTGAAAGGAAAAGTCAGTTCATTAAAATCAATTTTAAGGTCTGAGTTAAGATATGGAGACATTTTTGATTTACAGCATTTTTTAACTTACCTTTGCTGTATATACTCAGATAAATAAATGCCCATTATATACTCCCTTCTATCAATGCTGTTAAATTCTATGAACTACAATAAAAACCAGTATGGGTAAGCAATTAGTAAAAGCTACAATCAAAAAATCCTATTCAACAACCAAACAGACTGATACATCAAATTAATTTATTTTTTACTGCCTTCAATGGCTTTTTTCCTTTTTTTTTCTGATACAGTAAACTTCTGTGGGATAGGATGTTGACTTTTGGCATAATTCTGTGTAAAATTTTGGTGATCTTCTCTGTGTAATGTGTATGACATTCTAGAAGGTTGATTTTGAAGGTGTTTTATAATAAGCTGGATGATGTGGATCAAACTGAGGTTCATGTAAAAATAATGTATGGTATACAGCTGCATTATTTGAGAAGTTCCAAAGCTTATGAGAACATATTTTAAATATGCATGCTACTTTGCATGTAAATTGTTTTTGCAGTATACCATCATCAGAGCTATCTCATTAAACTGTTTTGCCAAAATGCAGATTATAAATTTGAGACCCATGGATCCCCCCAGACTACAGTTAAATAAGGACATGCCAATGATTTTGTGGGACTGTGAATGCTGATATTTAGGTATGTTCTGTGATACTGCTCGTGCTTTCCTTTAGATGTATGCCTAAGGACATGGCCAAGTAAGAAGTGCAAAGGACAAATAATGCACTTTTAACTGAAAATGATCTGTGAATTATACAGTGGAAGGACTCACACTGACTTTGTTATTTTTGGGATTAGGCTTCATCAACTTTTATGGACAAGAGGGATCATAGTGTGAAAACACATTGTTGTTAAGACTTTCTCTTGACTAATTAAGTTCAGACCAACCATCTGTTATCTTGGCTTAAATACAAGCCCTGTGTACTCATATATTAATGATAGAGGAAATTTGAGAGAATTAAATATTCCTTTACTTTAAGAGTGAATCACAGTATCACAATATGTTTTGTCAGGGATTATTTTACATCCTTACTTTAGCATTAACTTGCTTTAGCATTACATTCCTCTTAAGAAATATAATAACCCAGTCATTTCAATCACTGTAATATAGGCAACTCAGTCTTAGGGAAGTTCTACATTGCATAAACATTTTAAGTTTTTCACCATTGGTGATCTCGGATATTTTTCATTCAAATGTTTTGTTTGTATTTGATTTGTATAATGCTGTAAATGGAGTTGTTAGTGAGATTCCTGGTGCAGTCCTGTAGTAGCTCTACATCTTTTTATTTATCGTGAAAACAAGAACAGAAAACAGTGTGGTGCTTAATGGGGAAGTGAGAAACTGTATCCATTTTTAGGTGAAAAAATGTCAAAAGAGGAATTGTAACATTAACATTTTACCATTTTGCTGTGATCATGGATGGAACATAAAGTATAATATTAGTTGTATTTTGCAGGAGTGATGAACATATTTCAAGATACATTACTGTATAAGAAGATTGGTGGATACCTTTAAAGATTATGGGGTTTACTTGCAATTCCAAACCTGGTGATTTGCATCTAAATAAATATGCATGTGTTGATTAAGTTAGGCTATTGTGCCTGGATAATAGTACTTAAGACTTCTCAATCATAGATGAAGGTTTCTTGCTTGTCTGCAGTATATGAGGAAGCAAATTTAATAGGTGAAGTCTGGAAAACAGACTTGAAATGGCAGCATTTCTGAAATGACTGGGCATGAGAAATGCACATACCAAGAATTATTGTAATTCTGCTATTTCACATGACCGTAACAAGGACAGTTTACACCTTGTGACACAATGCATCTAAAAACCAGTGTAGGTTAAATTATTGCCAGTACATTTCTTCACAGTTGTTCAAACTGGTGAAAGCTATTCTCCTCTCAAGAAGTCATAACACGTTCATGACGCTATTGTTATCCTACAGTGCACTCTCCATCATTAAAATATGTTTAACATTTATTTTTTCATGTATTTTTCCAGCCATAAGCTTAAATTTTGTGTTAGATCCTGTCCACTTTCTTTGCAGCCCTAGAAATGCATAAAGTAGATGAGGAGGAAATAGGGTGTATTTTTTACATCTTCTGTCTATTCATAATTGATGATGCTACTTTAATTAGAGTCTCATAAAACAGATATGCATGTAGTCTACTTTTCCCGTATAGTAGTGGAAATCTGATGGATCATTACTATTGTAATCTCTTTTTTAACAGCAATCAAAGTTTTCACTGACTTTCGGTCCAGCATTTGCATCATACTATGCTATTCCAAGTAGTTTGATGTATAATCTACCTTATCCTTGATCAAATATTAAAAGGGTTCTGAAAAATGCATTAGTGGTATAGTCTTACTTAAATCAGAAAGATAAGTCAATAATCATCATAAGCCACTGACAGCTTCCAGGCTCTTGGTTTGAAACATCATATCAATAATATTGAATATTTCTTTACTCATTAATTTCTATCAGTCTGAAAGATAAACCCAGTGGTAATATTTTTCTTGATGTACATTGCTGTGGTGTCATTGTTCTGATAGCTGAGACTTGAAAGAAAACTAGTGTGTAGTTTTGACTTTCCAGAAGGGGTTAGACATTATGTAGTAATGATAACATTTATTTGGAAGTAGTTATTCTGGAAAGCAGAGAATTACACAATATTCCTACCTCAGCTCCAATGTAATTACATAACAAAGCACAGTGAAGGTGCTTTCTGTAAGCAATATGCCTTCTTTTACAGCATTGCTGTTATCACTGTCCTGCTGTCCTGGATCACTGATGAAGTATATTTTTAAGAAAATCTACCAAGTTGAAAAATGATGTGTCAATATCGTCCATGCACTGAATTTAAGGGGATTATCTTTGAAAGGTTTAAGTCATACCAAAAAGCATAGCAATTTAGAATCCAGAAGTTCATTTGGTCTCATCAGTGCAACCAAAGTATTAGACATACTGGCATAAAGCTTTTGAAGCTATTTCTTAGATTACAGCTGTTACTCATATGGTAATTTTGAAATGGTAAGCAAACACAATATCTTGCCAGACTGATCATTTAAACTATTTGTGCATGGAGTTACTATTAGAATCAAAGGTAATCTTCCTGAATTGATTTACTAATGACTTCTGGGTTGAGTCATTACTGGGTATGAATCAATAAATTTTTCTCTGTAAAGTGTATCTGATGAAGAAATATCTTGAAGGTCTTGGTGTTTGCCATTTCTGTCACAAAGAACTCTATGAAAATTTAGCAGGTGTAAGAGTATTTCAAACAGAACAAGAGAAGTCAGATTGCCATTCTTTTTAGTAGTAACTTGAGTCATACTTATCTAAATCTTCTATGCAAGTTCTTAAAGTTCCTTTAGAGTACACTGTTCAATACAATTTATCACATACTTATGCAATGAACTATGTTCCAGAAAAAAAAATTAAGTAGGTTTTAACTACATTTCTTAGCCACTAAAAGCCCTGAGTGAATTCTACCATCAACCTGTAGCCTTGGCAGTGAGGGCTCAAGATCAGCTGTTATGGAGCAGCTGTATGGCCCTGTTGCTGTTTGATATAGGACCATAGGAGAATCCCTGCGGAGGGTGCTGGCCCCTTTCATTCAGGACATGCATTTATCCGGAGCCATCCTGATGTGGTCCCTCCCTGAGCTACGTTGCATGCACGCCTCTGCTTCCCATTTACGTATCTTGCTGATCTGTGCCAGACCAGCAACTTGCAGCACCCTGGATGGACTTCAGAGGTGCATCACTGTGAATGTGCCTGGGAATGCCAAGCCAGACAGCTGGCCCTGAATACTGCTCTGCTCCTCTCTTGTCTGGGTGCTTTACTGCTGTGCCCTTGCCAGTGAGATCATTGCCCTCCCTGTCTTGCTGCCACCCTGGACTCCTAGTTGGCCTTCCTTTACAGATTAAAAGAAGTCAGTTCCCTGAGCTACCTCCAGTATTATATCCTATTAATTTAAGATCCTGAACAAACAGTCAAGCAAGTGTATATTGTATTCATATGCACAGTAATGAAACCCGTCATTCTTTTTCTAAAGTATCTTTTTCCTCTTCCCAGATTACAGAAACCTAAAATACATAGCATAGAATATTAAACTGTTGACTACTGTAAGTACTACATGTATGAATACATGCAAAATGTATAAATTGTGAAATTCATTATGGATAAAGAAATCTTCAGCATAGAAGTAGAGATGTTGTGGACAGAGGAAGGCTATACATAGATGGATAGATTTTCAATGTCCAGTGAAGAGGTAGGAATAAAATTCAGATTTGATGAGGATCAGTCAGAGTTCATAAGGCAATGCAGCCTCCGTTCCTGCCCAGGATCTGCATATTACTCAATTATATAGGCAGAATAATACCTTTCCAGGGTTTGCAGAAATAGCTGAAATTCTGAAGAACAAAAGATGAGCAAAGAGAAACAGTGAATTTCAGCTAACATGACTCCACTGCTGAAGTACAGCCAGCTGGAGGTAAGAAAAACCAAGCTGAAGACAGGGATGAGACAATGACTGATAGCCTTGTTTGAGAGACAGATGAGATCAGTCTGACAGTTTCTGGCACAAATTGTGTTTCCTGCTGTTCAGGCAACTTAATTTCATTTATGTTCATTTATGCCAGCTGGGTGTATCTTATTCTTCTCTTCCCTCTTTCATGTGCTGTATTTTCACTTTTTTTTTTTCTTTTTTTTATTATTATTTTCCTAAATAGCATCTCTACCTTTAGAAAAAAAAAAAAAAAAAAAGTATAATTAAAAGACAGTTATTATCTTCATCCATCTAGCTGACATTTCTTTAGTTTTCCCTTTTGTGCGCTCAGTAAAAAAAGGAAAGCTTTATGTGTTCTTTATTATAGTTCTACCTGGAGATATGTGATTCAGACCACAAGCCAGTGTCAGTTTATTGACACTGACCTGTGAAATATTTCCTGTCCTGTCTGCTCTCCAGCTTTCCAGGTCTGCATTTCGTGTGACTCTGAAGTTATATATCATCCAGCAGTGGGACTGCTACCCCCCGTGTGCTGTACAGCTATGCATCAAGTATGCCATCATTAAGATAAATTATGTTCTTTTGTGAACGTTTGAGTCTGTATTTTTCAGTACAAAGATGCAGCTGTGCTTGAGCTAGAATTTAAGATGGCTCTTAAATGTTAGAAACAAATTGATTGCTTTGCACAATTTTGGCAAGGGAATTAAGAGAATTTGGATTCGTTCTGTGTAATGTGGAATTTCTGTGGTTAGTATTGATACAGAAATAAAATGACAGAAAAAGAAATAAAAATATCAAAGATAAACATATTTTTATTTTTTTTTATAATTCATGTTTGAACTAAAAAGTTACAACATGCTGAGAAATCTGCAGACTTTTAGCAAATCTGTTAAGCTTTGATAAATGTCACTGGCCCTAAATCTGAGCTGTAGAATATAAGTTCTGAAACACATGATCAGGGCTTGCATGTGGCTTTTGTCTTATTCCTGTCGTAGCTTCTATGAGGTTTCATTGCCTTCACCTAGAGTTAGATCCGATTTTAGAAGTAAGACAAACTTCTGCTAAAGTTTTGGTGAAAATAAAAAGCTAGAAAAACTTCAAAGTTAAGATTTCTCACTACAGAACATTATAGAGTTATTGGAAAAACACATTATGGAAGTAATAGAAAAAAAATCCCTGCTCCATTCTCAGGGAACAATAAATAACACATGATTCAATAGGCTAGTCCTTTATTATATTAAGATTCTGTGAGACATATTAGTTTTCCGGCACACATTAAACTCAGTGTGTGATGTTTGTATTATGAAAGTCTATCTGAAAAACATCCTTTGCAAAGTCTCAGTACCAGCTGGTACCATCTAGTACCAGCCAGATGTAATAAAACATGTTTTTTCCCACCTCAACTTCCCTTTCACAGATTTGATTTAAATTTGCTAATATTTTACTTGCTTCTTTTTTAATGAGTGCTTTCCCCTGTCCTTGCTAGCTGTGACTTTTTAGCTTATGAATAAATTGAAAATTTTGTTAAAGTGGAAGCACTCATTAAAGATTCAACAAGTGTGTATTTTAATATCTCTAGACTAAAATTAGTGTGTATGCACTTCCTATTCTAAGACTTCCGATTTATCCTATCAGGTACATAAAAGTCATTGTAACACTTTTAAAACTTTTCTTATCTACTTGAATGCTGAAAATAATTAACTGAGAGGGCAAGATGATGTTTGTTGAACTCTTTAGAGAAGATATCTTCCCTACTTTTGTGCACATTTCAAATCAGTATTCCAAATTAAATTACATGAGAGGTGAACTTCGGGATTTTTTTTTCAGAAATGCCTGTGAAATTTAAAATACTTAGCTTCTCAAGAAAAAGTAGTGGAAAAAGAAAAGAACATCAGTCTAGTTTAATAAAGAAATTATAAAGTTCCTAAAAGTGATCTCAAGACAGTGTGAAACACATTGTAGTGTGAATATGAAAAGGAGGCAATGTTAATTCTTAAGTGTTTACCTGGTTTTCTCTGTATCAGTGTTTTGGTGGCAGGGATATACATATATTTCTTAGAAGTTGTTGGATTTGTCTCCCATCCTTACTTCTGAGTATGAAACATCCCTAGGCTGAAAGTGAGGTAAGTATTCACTGATAGGGGATGTATTTGAATACTGAGAGGACAAAGCCTAAAAAAGATGTACATGGTTGTGGTGCCTAGTTTTGCTCACCAGGCTAGTCTTTAAAAATTCCTCATAGCTTCATACGACCAGAAACAAAAATATCTTCAGGTACCTTGCAGGTAACTTAAAAGAAAGAAATAAAACCCACCTGATCATAGGCTCATAAATATCATTACAGCATTATACAAGATCATAGAAAACATTCCGATGAAATGAATAAAGATCAGAAAGCAAAAAAAAATCCTGACCTGCAATAAATACATGATTTTTTTAGAAGTCTTTTTTGCTTTATAAATATCTGGGTTTAGTTTATTTTCAAAAAACTGTATCTCTGACAACCCTAAAAGATGAGAAAAAAAATCCTAAGATTATGACAGTGTTCTATTTTGAACCAGGAGCTTAAACCACTTTTTTAATCATTTTTGAACACCAATGAATCATATAGATTGTTACAGAATTATATTGGGCCTTATGTTTTGGTGCCTTTGTTCACAGAGGAAGGTATCTCTATGAATATGTGACAGCTGAATTTTTTATTTTCTGTGCTATTAGTCTGAGGATGGAATCTGTGGATCATTACCAGCACCACTGATTGTGCTTCTGATGAATGAGGAAATCGGGAAAGATTTCTGATGGTCCCACTTACTTTGAAAAGCTTGATGTTGGACTGGCAAGTGGGATGAATTGTGAGCTGCCTCATCTAGTACATTTCAGCTGAGAATCTGAATTGTATGATTTGCTTCGCTAGCCTCATATTTAGACCTTAAAAATGACCAGATTAATTGAATTCAGGAAGCATTTTTATAAATACAAGGATGTTTATTTGCATAAATTGTTTTTTGGTTCAGGATTTAAAGTAATAGCAATGAGAAGCTAATCCATGTCTTTTGTCTTTATTTTCATAAAACATGAATATATTGAAATAGTGATACCTCTCCATGTCACTGTATTTCCATATTTTTTTTATTTTTCTGCAGACATATGGTACAAATATATAAAGGGACTTGTTGAAGGGATACTCTTCCACTTCAAAAAATTTTGAGATGCAACATCAAGATCTATTTGATCATGCATCTATAACTGATAATTTTTGAAATAAAATTTAAATATATTTCGAAGAAAATTTATTTTTTGTACTTGCATTGTTATATATACAGCTATAATTTCCTTTTCCAAAGCATTGATCATATTTTCACAAGTATCACTGTCCAAGAACAAATTGCAGCTTTTTTTTTTGTACAAAATATTGTCTACAAGGAAAAATGTGTAAAAGCAGAACTAAGGAAAATGTTTTTCCTAGGTATAAAACTTGTTAGAATGATGAAACAAAAGTCTATATTATTTTTTCCATGTTCTCTCAGCTGCCATGTTAAGAGATTTTAACCAGAGATTCCATTAAATACTGTCAGAAAGTAAAATTTATTTGGGTATTAAAAACTAAAGCAAATATTTTTCCATCTGGCATGTTGAACAACGCACATTCTCAAAGAATGGTGAGTACTACTTGTACAGCCAAAGGAAAATTGGATAGAAGAACTGAAAAAAACTATCGTTTTCTCATATGATAACCTATGATTGATGAAATTAAAGGGCATTACAAAGTTATTACAATTTCAAAGTGGAAACAGCACAAGGATGGGAATATACTAGTTATTTTGAAGGAAAAGAAAAAAAAATCTAACACTGGACTAAATATATGACTCAAAGATTGTGAAGGCATCTGAATACTAAACTGTGACAGAGAAATAAGAAGAAAGCAAAAGTTTAAGATAATCAGAAACATTTTATTGAACACAATCCAAAAAGAGGCTGCAGACATCATCACATGTGTCACTGTACAATCTTTGTGTTTTTTCTTCTGCCTTGCCTTAAGGAAAGAAAAATCACACAATATGGTTTTTACTTAAGTCAAACTCATGTCAGTTTTCTCACGAAACTCCAAATGCATGTAAACTGTGTCCATGTGAGCAGATCTCTGCATAGTGAGAAAGCAGAAAGCTTAATATAATTTATCTTGCACAAGGCAATCTTATGTAAAGTGACTCTGGGCAATTAGCAAGAGCAAGTCTGGTGCAAAATGATAGCAAAGTTCTATTATTCACTAAATAATTATCTGTTACTGTAAAATATTCATAAATTAATGAAGGACTTGAGGTAGCATATGCTATTTACAAGAATGTGTAGTGACAGGACAAGGGGGTGTATAAATGAAAGTAGGTTTAGGATAGCTATTAGGAAAAAATTCTTTACTGCCAAGGTGGTGAGGCACTAGAGCAGGTTGCCCAGAGAAGCTGTGAGTGATCCATCCCTGGAAGTGTTCAAGGCCAGGTTGGAGGGGGTCTAAGCAACCTCATCTAGTGTTGCTAGATGTCCCTGCCCAAGGCAGGAGGGCTGGAATCTTTAAGGACCATTCCAACCCAAGAAATGCTGCGATTCTATGATCTTATTACAGCAATGTTCTTGAATTGCACTGGTGCGGCAGTAAGAAAAGTAAGACATATTTTAAATTCTAGTTTGCACATTTTCTTTAAACAGTCTGCAGAAAACTTACAAGAAATGGTAGAGAATAGCCAATACATAAGCAAAATTAAAGAACACCACATGTCAAATGTGGCTATGTTAGTAAGTGAGCAGTTGTCTTGGTCTGTCTATATTTCTCTATGTGATTGTAAATTTAGTACTTTAACAGTACTTGCTCAGTCCTGGAAACTTTCGAGCAGATTTCTGTGAACAAGGAAATAACTTAGGGAAAAGATGTCTGCTTTTTAACATTAAACTAAATCCAGCCATTGTGTATATGAGGATTGGGAGCTACATTCATAGAAGTAAAGTCCCTGAGACCATTCATTAGTGCTGAGGAAAACTGGCACAAGAAACTATGCACACATGCAATTAGCATGGAAAACAGATGGCTAGATGCAAAAAATTTGCTAAGGACAGTCACTCTGCCATGTTGACTCCAAAGTGGTGCTGGTTTGGGGGAGTGCTAGCTGGGCTGCTGCACAGTTTTAGCACCTACCCAAGGCACACAGTGATGCTCCAGTTTTGGGATCTGCTAATTTCCTGATTCAGGCAGGTGCAGAGTCTTTCTCCCCACCAGAACCCTATCATCTGACTGTCGTTAAAGAAGACAGAGTAAACATTTTTCCAGTCTCTATTATTATGTATCTAAAGCAGAGTATTTTACAGGGCTGTTGCTGATGATTCTATTCCATTGAATGGAAATGTATTACTCAACAGATAATATTTACAGCAGAATCTGACAGACTTTTTTCAAGTGACCCATATCATTGTATGACCTACTAAATGTTGCAGTGCTAATCCTAAGATTACCAACCCCTTCTACAGGGTCTGATCTTTCGAAGTTCCAAAGGAGGGACATAAACTCCAGGGGAAAAAATGGAAATAAAAAAGAGTACTCAGTTTAAAAGATGCCTTTTTGGATGACATATGCACAGATGGACAGAGTGAGGCTTGAAGTAGGATTCTTAACTTAAACTTTCATTTGCAGGAGAAAAAAAATTAGCAAGCCTTTAAGCATGTATTTTCCTACTAAGGTATAAATTATGCAGTACATAAAGTCTTGATTCTGTTAGACAGAAGTAACTAAATAAATAACTTAGATTTTTTTTTTTTTAAGTTCTGAGCATTCATGTACTATAAACTGTCTAATTATAATAATTCTTTTTACTCTCTTTGAAGTCATTGATAAAATATTCTTACAAGATTTGAAAGAGGAAAAATAGAAGGTTTAAATTTTTCAGCAGAGGAGACATTAATTTTCTCTCAGTCCAGTAATTGTAAAAATACAATTCTATTTCATCTTTAATACAAGGTAGAGAAAGGAAAAGTGAATTATCTGCCTTAGCAAAGGGGTTACTAATAATGAAATTACTATCTTCTTGCAGGTATAAATTTGCTGTTTATTAATGCTAACACATGGTTTCAGACTTACATGATGTACCAGACAAGAAGGGAGCTGATACAACTGTAATTTGAATTTCTGTTGCAACCCATCAAATTACATGAAATGCTGGTGAAAAACTTCATGTACGCAGGTAATATGACACACATAACAGCATCATTTACCCAAATCTATTTGCTCTGGAAAATTTATTAATTTATTCCTGGTACCTAAAAGAATTATTTCCGTTTTTATCTGTGAGGAATCCCACCTCTTGCCTTCTTCCAGAATCTTCACAAATGTTATCATGCTTCTCCTGCTAGATGTAGAAAGATCTGTGAGGATAAGGACACCTCATAAAGGTACCATACTCCCTTTCTCTAAGTCCTCTAGTTTTAAGGGAAGCAAAGAGGCTCTGGTGGAAATTTTGAGGTAAAGTTGCAAGATAGCTGGAGGTCTCTCATACATATCATAGAGGGTGACACGTACCAGAAATTTTCCATCAGGGTCTATCAGTTGCCTGCTTTGAATTTTGTCTCTATATGCAAGGAGAGGTCAGTGGGACAAGGAAGAAGTGTGTCAATGGAACCAGTTTTGCTCCTTCACACTCCCAGATCACAGCTGAAAGAAGGCATATATTAATAGAGTTTCAGAGATAGTCATTGGCACATCTTCTCCAAGGCAGAAGTATATGTTAGGACATTCACATTCTCCAGAGCTTGTGAGGACAGGAAAGACATGAGCTGAATAGGGAAAGAAGTTCTTGCCTTCTGTCACAAGAAAAAGACATGCAGAGTAATGAACACAAGAAAAGAAATAAGTATGCATAAGAAATATATGGAAACTTTTTCATATTGGCTCAATACACATAAAACCCCCCAAAACAAATAAAACAAAAAAACCCACTTTTATTATTCTTCCTTTCAAGTTAGTCTTTACAAATGCTTTCAAAATATTTTTTCTCACAGCTATTTTATTATTCATGTATAGTTCTCATATTTTTTTGCTAGATAACAGCTACATCAAATTATTTTTGTTTCATGGCTCTTTCATTACTCTTCTGAGTCCAAATCATCATACAGCAGAAAACTGTCAGAGATTAGGCCTTTTGATAGACTTAGTTCCACTTCTACAGGCTACCCATTTTTCTGCAAGATTTTGGGTGTTGAAATTAAATACTTGGGTTTCCCTGAAACATTTCCTAGAAAGAACTTACCATTTATAATGGAAAATAAGTCTCTGCATGTCCTCTACAGTGTATTTTACACTTACCCAAATAATTCTCAGCAGAAGAAATTTAACTATTTGGTGGAATGGCATTTTCATATTTTATACACTGTGGAGAGACCACAGAAATGCTTTTAGACATCATTGTTAGCTAATGTAAAACAGAGGCAAATTTCTTTTTAACCACACCCCTTTTCGATGTGTAAATAGGACAAGTAACAACTTTTATGATCAAAAGTATCCACATTAAGTTCCTGAAAAAAAAAGTTGTCTACAGACATAAACATTCTTACAAAACCACAGAAATCAAAATTCTTGCTTATAACAGTTAGCAGTTCTGGATTACAACAAAATGTGCTAGGACTAGAGAACATAGAAAAATTTGGGAATAATGTTTTTCCCTTTGTGGAAGATGCACACAGTTTACAGACAGTTGCTCTAGCCAATTGCTAGAAGCTTACGTACACTTTCTTCTAACAATGCTTTCTTGTAAGGATCTCAGACAATGGATAATAGTTCATTATTAAGCATACATATTTCTACTATCTAGCTTAGCATATTTTCTAGGCCATACTTGATATCACACATAGCTCTATTTTTTTTTTCCTGACCTTGCTGACTATATCTTTCTCACGGTTCTGAGGTTTGCTTTCCCACAGCTTTCTGACAGTTCTATGGCTTTTCTATTTCCCACACCTCCTAATAGAAACACGTCATCATTTTAACCATAGTTTATTCTATATGATCTACATTAGTTCCCTCACAATAGTGACAAACTGAGTCATTTATTATCTTTACCCTTATGGCAAAGGCATATTGGCTAACTTCATCCCAGTTCTCATTTAATGTGAAATGTGAATTTCGCATTTACATTTAATGTTGCATTGCCAATAAATTTGGCTTCACACTTTGAATTAAATGAGCTACAAAGTTCCACGGAAACTCAGAGACATTTTTCATAGAAATACATATTCTCTTTTATTATAATTTTTCTTAAGTTCTACTGAAGAAAAAAAAAAATCAGATTACTACTGATCCCTTGAGATGTCATAATTTTTATTTACAATTCTAGTTTCATCAGAACTAGATCTTTTCTCTTATAATTGGCATACCAACATATTTTTATTTTATTTTTATAAATCGATTTAGAGTCACAGTAATTCACTGACTGCAGTTGCTGAAGCTGCTGCAGTATCTGTCTCTGAATCACAGCTACTAGCAGTGAAATGTTCCAAATTATTCTGCAAACTGACAAGTTCTTTAATAGCACATATATTAAATATTTTGAGCTATTTCACCAAATTGTTGTTAAAAAATACCAACCAAAATCTTGGCTTATTCTCTAAATTATGTAGCTATTTTGTGAGAAAATTGAGCTCTTGTTGTAGGGAAAGTAGAGAAAGGCTACACAATTAATTTAACACCTTGAAACCTGAAATTGTTTGGCTGAACTGAACAGAAATAAATGTACAAAAGATAGATGAAATGGTGTTCAACTTGGCCAATGGTTAAAAATGTAACTTATTATAAAATAATCCTGTGTCAGTAAACCAGCTTCTGCCTTTTACAATACCCATGTAATGGAAATACATTTCAGAAAGCATCAGCTTATCAGTAAATGTACACAGATGGTCCCCCTATTTACCATCAGTCCTTTCACTGACTCCCCAAACAGCCTGAGGAAACTGCATTTACTAAGATCTCCTCAGATAGCTGTAGCAAGCAGAGCACTACCCATCAGTATCAGAATCACAGTCCTCTCTTTCATATCATATTTTGAGCACATCCAGTAATCTGACCTGTCACAGGCGCCAGCCAAGTGGAAATGACAGTGAATGACAGTAACAGACCAAATAAGATGGCTGCCAGGAGTGCAGAGAGACCCAGGGACCTCAATCAACTGAACCACAAATCCATTAAATGATTTAATTTTGTGTATCCAACTGTGGGGCAATGTTTACAGCAGGAGAGTGAAATACACTCGCAAAAAGTAAAAGCATGTAAAGGAATAAACAGTTTGAGAAATAAAAATGCTCTGAGAAGTTAGTGCTTGATTGGTCCCTTTTTTGGAAGATGTTACAAGCTTTATATGCACATAGAATACATTGTTCTGTAATATGACCTTACATTTTAGAAAACGATTCACAAATTAAATCAGTTTTGACTGGTAATGCAGAAAAGTAAAAAGACACCTTCTTCCATGAAAGTAGGTTAGTCAGCTTGAGTTTTGTTTGAAGTCTTTTTCCTGTCACTCCCATTTTCTGGCTGGTCCTGCAGTGGCTGAAATGCAGAAAGAATACATTTTAACCTGGATTAAGGGTACGGTTTTACTCATGTATATTTATTTGTTCCAGACTCAGCCTTGTATTTCAAGTGAATCCTCAAAAGCAAAATTGGTATTAAAAAAAAAAAAAAATGTTATCAAATACATGCTTTTAGGTATTGTAGAACTTAATTTTCTATTCATCCTCTCTATTAAAGGATAGTTTGGTTCATTCTATATCAATAATTTCAAATGCAGCTAAATTTAGTTTAAAAATCCTTGGGTCCTAGTCCTAAACTGTGCCTTCTGAGCATCTCATAAGGAGGTAAGGGGAAGATATGTTGTCTCTTTGCCCTGTCAACAGCATTGTTTTGATATGTGATAAACTAGGCCATTAACTCATGAGAAAGTAGGCTGTTATATATCATTTATGATTGGCATTATTCATTCAAACACATAAACTTCTTGTAGCTGAAAAAAAATAATAAAGAATACATCGGAACTAGGAAAAGTCTTTTGGTTTTTGTTTTGTTTTGTTGTTGTTGATTGTTTGCTTTGTTTTGGTAGGGTTTTGTGTGTGTGTGTTTGTTTGATAGATAGATAGTTTGTTATGTATTAAATCTGCTTAGGAAGCAAGATACTTTTCTTTAATATCAGCCAGATGTGCCTAGTTGAAAAGAAAGTCAGCATGGTACTCTTTCATAATTCTTTCAGTTATAAGAAATCCCAGATCAAATAGACCTGTAGTGTAGCTGCAATGCAACTGATAGGACTCTACAGAGCACTCCAGACAACAGAATATTTTAAGGCTAGAGACATTCATTAGGCGACGCTTTAACAAAGCCTCTGTAAAGCTACAAAACTATGTGATCACACTATATAACACGTGCTTTTGCTAAGCTTACATCTTCCCAGTGTAAACTCATCAGATCATTAAATTCACTGAATAACAAAGGTAGGGAATTTTGTCCAAGAAGTTCTGCCTTTAACAAAGAAACTTGCAGGAGATGGATTTCTTTCTAAGAGTTCTTTCTTTTTAAACTATTTCATTCTATGAGAGGGTTTTAATTTTTACCAAGCAGCTAAAATCCACCAAAACCAAAACCAATCAATCCCTATAAGAAAAACAGGTTCTTGTTTTAAATTGATCAGATGCCTCACTGTCAATAAAAGAGGTCTCAGTCAGACTTTCTCGCCTATTGAAAGACATTGCATGTCACTGTGATTTGTCAAATGGCATTCTGTGCTACATTTTCATAATTTGCCACTGAGTCAAAAGATACATTTCTCATAGACACATTTCTTATGTTTTGAATGTGAGGCAAAACCAGCCTTCCGAGTGCATTTTATTGGATTCAAGAATGTGCACATTTATTCGTCTGTGCTCATTTAGAGGCTTGAGATGAGCTCCAGAATATGCTTTGAAGGATAAAGACCATACAATCATTTGTAATTAAAGAACATTTTTTCACTACTTTTTACTCAGCCATAGGCAGATATGGTGGTTCCAGGGCTTTGCCTCAACTCTCTACTGTAATAGTAACAGGCAACCAGACCCTGAACAATTCTTACAGCACTGAGTGCATCACACAGTCCTGTAACCTGAAATAGGACATGAAGATCACAGGCAGGAAGCAGGATGCTTTAGCTCAATTCTTGACATAACCTCTTGTGCAAACACAAACAAAAGAATATTAGGAGGATAGAGGGATTTTCATTTTCCTCGTGTGTTCTAGTTGTCCTAGTTGTCCAGTGTAGCTGAGCATACTGCCTCATATTCTTTTAATTTATCTGAGTATATGCAGCTAAACACAGGTATTCTTATTTTACCCTTACTGAAGGCTTTCCTATGTGTAAAGGAAAGCTTTTTATTGTCCTAGTGGGAAGGCAGGAAGGCTGGAAGGCTGGCAGTCAGGAGGGAGGGAAGTTAGGAAGGGAGGGAGGGATTTTTATTTTTTTCCCAAAGAATAAAAAGGTTTTTACTTATTTCTCAAAGAAAATATATCAGTCTTTATTATTACAGCTAAATCATGTCAAACTGCTAAGTCTATAGCAGAACTGCAACTACTGCTGTTTTACTTGCTTCTAGTTTGTTGCAAATACTGCCCTATTTCAACAAGCCATGTGGAGCATATCATTATGTGCAGAAACACTTCTGTTCACAGACTTTTCTTTTTCAATACCAGATTTGCCTGTGTGTTTTCCTTTTTGTGGAACTATAAATTATGTCCTCAGAATGACCATTTAAACTTTGATGCATACTAATCAATGTAAACATGTCATTTTATAATTAATTCAGAACTAATTAGCAGTAATTAGATGTGTCTGTCAAAAATATCAGCAGTAATTTAGAGAATATTACTTGTCAGTCAAATATGTTTTAAATAAATTGTAGATAGCATTTCTGGCTCCAATTAACAGAATATCAGAAGCTTGCAGCCATTTTAGTGGATGTTATTCTAACATGCAAGCAAGGGACTATATGCATATTTATGTAAGAATATTTCCAACTGTGTTGCTAATATTATAGCTGCTTGAATTGAGAAAAGTACATTATCCTCATGTAGCTAAATTGTAAAGAGTTGACCTAGAAATATAATAGCCAGTGAAGGAAATAGAGATACAAAACACTTTATTAATGCCTAAATCAGATTTAGAAAATGCAGTTCCACTTTTTTTTTTTTTTTTTTTTTTTTTTTTTTTTAATACAACTCCTATGTTACTACTGATTCTTGGTTCATAAATCAGTTCCTAATAGTATCTTAAATTTTGAATTTATGTAGGTGGCATAAATTTTTAGGTGCAAGGAGAGCAATGGAGTTGTACCTGGGTTCATCTTTGAAGGATATTTTTCCAACCTGCTACAGATATCGGGCTCAGAATTTATTCTATTCCATGCTGAGATTAGAGATGAAGCTTCATTAGAATTATGATTGAATGAGAAATACAGCAAGGAATGACTGAGCATGTACAGTTCTTCTAGATTTATACTGGCATTTATATGCCTGCATAGACAGATGCTGTCAGCTACTATTCTGACTACACATCTAAAAAAAAAAATCACATTTTTAACAAAAAATTAAACACATTCAGCTTTTTCAAAGAAAGGAATTCTAAGGAAGTGAATCCTTTTCCAAGAAATGGTAGTACCGTAATGGGACAGGAGGCCATAGAAACCCTTCTGATCTGAATTGCCTCAATGACACTCACACACCATCCTTTTTCATCGATGTTTGTCAAAAAAGTGCTGCAAACAAAGAAAACAGATTAAGAAGTGATTCCTGGGCCCAGAACCCATGATCTAAACAGGATAGAGATGGAATGCATTGGGTCAAACTTAAGATTAGAAACACTGCTATTGTATGGATGCACCAGCAAATTCTGCATGGAACTACACTGCTAAGAACACTAAAGGCAAGAGATGAAAAAAAAAATTAAAAAAAAATAAATAAAGACATGCCAACAGGCATCTTCAATCTCTTGTCATATTGGCCAGCTTTATACATAATAGCAGACTTTATGCTACAGAATAAGTGATTTTGTAACTGAGAGTGCACACTTTTCTGGATGTCTCCTCTCCCACATTCTTTCCAGAATTTTTTATGAAATGACAACAATCTGTTTTCTGACCGTTAAGTCATTAATGAACATTACACAAATCAGGAAGGCCTTCCCTTTCAGAGAAGACAAAACAGTGACTTGCCAGGTAAATTTTCAAGACTTCTTCCTGAGATACAAAGTGATATTACCTATCAATGCAGACTTATGGGGGATTTTGTTTGATTTTTGTTATCTTTTTCCTGCAATAAAAGGGAATATTTTGAGTGTTTTTTCTATCTCTGAGGAGTCTACAACTCTCTAGAGATTTAGATGAAGTTAAATGCTGTGTTGCTACGTTTGTCATAAATCACAAGAGCAAAATAATACACCATCTTCTAATTACAACATTGACATGAAATGCCAATGATTCTCTTCACGTATTTGCCATCAAAAATGTCCATAAAAACAAGAAATCAGATCTTGAAGGATGACCATGACCTTGGAATATTATTGCTAAAGGCTACATAGAAACTGGGAGAAATATATTTCACCTAAATCTTTAAACACATTTTTTACTGCAGATTCATGCTAGCAGACTGTCTGTTCAAAAGCACATTCCTAAACCCCTTCCTTATTTTTTTCCAGATTTTAAATTAAATATTTGTTTAAATACTAAGGCAAATTAAAAGAAATGCTTCAGGAAAAAAAAAAAAAAAAGAAAAATATAAGCAGTGTCTTATATAGTCATAAAAAAAAAAAAAGTGTATCAACCAGTTGGATTTTTTTACACATACTTCATGAACTTATCTGATAAGCAGTAATAAAGCCTTAGAAAATATAACAATGAGAATAAGAAAGAAGCCAGAACACATATAGGTTATCATAACGTGTTAGGTTTTTCATATTTCTTACACACACAATTCCTGGTTTTCAGAGCTTGCAAATGATAATATCTTAGGGCTTTAACTTGTATTTACTTAGCATGGAGTTCTGAGAACTTAAGATGGTGCTCTATGAAAGGATTTTTATTATTTTTCTTCCTTTCCTCTATCCTCACGTTGATAAAAATGGTAAAATGAAATGCAAGACCACAGAACTAAGTTAAGTAGAGAAGCTGCTCAAGCTCAAGTATCTCAAGCTACCCATTCCCTTGGCCAAAAAAGAGAGGAGCATGAATTAACACTACTTTCCAGGAACACCTAGTACAGAATATTTTCCTAGTTTATTGTCATATTCTTTCTTCATTTCTTGCTATTGGTTAAAGAAAACATAGCCTACATCTTCAGTTTAAAAATTATAATCCAATAACCTAATTACCATAGTGCTTACAAGTTTTTAATATAACACCTGAATGCTTAAACAAATATATCTATGTACATTAAAGAGATTAGACATGTATCCCATCTGCAAAACATCAATGCTGCTGTGGTAGTAATAGCTGTTTTGAAATTATTGTTTAGTGACTATGTCTCATGGTGTTTATTTCATGAAAATTTGAGTATCAGTATTATACTGATATTTTTGGCTTAGAACCAATTTAGTCCTAGTGGAAGATCTGCTTTTCTCTCTTATTGTGTTAACTTAGGAGAAGAACATGGATCAATCCATCTTCAAATTGTGGGGAGAGGAGTCACTGCCACATTGCTGAGATTGAACTGATTTTCTTCTTTCCTTCTTAGCCCTATGCTGGAGACTACACAAAGGAGAAGTAATGTTACTACTGAAAGAACTACTGCAGACTGTTAGCTGACATGACCAACAAGAAAAAAAATGAATGGTGTGCAGGAAATGGTAGCTAATGGCAGGTAAGCATGCCTCCTCGCTCAGATAATGCCGTGTCAGGGACTGATGAACTAGCTCCTGGAGGGAGGTAACAAATCCACATTGTGGTGTGGGCTGGAAGTAGGGGTCTCTGCAGAGCAAGGTTAGAGCTGGGTTAATTGTGCCTGCCTTGACCAGCAAGTGAGGATACAGCATGAGCCTAATCCAGCTGTAATGTTTTCAGCTCAGGGGCTAACCCCTAAAGCTAAGTCAAAGTATCCCTGCACACTGCTGCGTTCACAGTGTTGCTGTCTTCTCACAGTCTCAACATGCTTTTTCTGACTAGAAACTCTTAAATATACGGCTCTGAGCCCAGATCCTTCCCTGTGGATGACAATGATAGAGACAATATTAGAACTTGTTTTTTCTCCCCAACACACTCTGTTACATTTTAGCTACCTGTTTCTTTTATTTTCCTATTGTGCAATAACATATTGTGTAATAAAATTAATTTGGATGAGGGGATCAAGTGAACCCACAATGAATTTTTGTATGACACCAAGTTGTGTGGGAGTGTTGATCTTCTGATGGTATGAATGCTCTGACGAGGGATCTGGACAGGCTAGAATGGTTGGACAAGGCAAATGGTCCCATCTTGGCTTAGGTTCAATAAGATGAAGTTCTAGATACTGCACTCAGGTCACAACAATCCTGTGCAATGCCACAGGCTGAGGGAAAAGGTACTGGAAAGCTTCCCAGCAGAAAAAGACCTGGGTGTGCTGGTGAAAAGCTGTCTGAACATAGTTCATCTGTGCCCAGGTGGTCAAGAAAGCCAGTCTAACTCTGGTTTGTGTCAGCAATATTGTTTCCAGCAGGACCAAGACAGTGAATGTTCTCCTGTACTCATCGCTGGTGAGGCCACATCCTGAATCCTGTGTTCAGTTCTGGGGCCCTCACTGCAGGACAGACATTGAGGAGCTGAAATGTGTGTCCAGAGAAGGGCAACAGAGCTGGTGAAGGGTCTAGAGGGAAAGTCCTATGAGGAGCAGCTGAGAGAACTGAGTTTGCTTAGCAAAAAAAGAGAAAAGCAGTCTTGGGGAGCACCTTACCACTCTCTGCAACTGCCTGAAAGGAGATGGTAGCCAGGTGGGTACAGCTTCTTCTCACAGGCATCTAGTGACAAGACAAGAGGAAATGGCCTCAAGCCATGCCAAGGGAGCTTCAGGATGGACATCAGAAAGAATTTCTTCATTGAAAGGGTTGTGAAGCACTGGAAAAGTCTGCCCAGGTAAGTGGCGTAGTTAAAATTCCTAGTATTCAAGAAATTACTGGACATGGCACTTTTTGCTGTGGTTTAGTTGTAAGGCAATGTTCAGTCAAAGGTTGAACTCAAAGATATTGGAGGTGTTTTCCAGTCTTAATGTTTCTATGGATCTATCAAATTATTCTAAATAGTCATTGATTTCTTTAATAATGACTTAATAGTCATTATTTCCTATTAAATGTCTCTAGGGAAGTAGCGATAGCATTGGTACTTTCTGTAATGATAATCTCAGGCCAGAGGTCTTCATCTGGATCAAGATACAGATTTCGTATTCTATGTAATTATACCCTGCTTAGAAATTACTGACATAATTTACATATGGATCCAAACAAAACTTTTCCAGTCCCTCCTTCCCTCAGACAAACTCTCAGTCCAATACCAAAGCGTTTTTGGTTTCCTCTTGCTTCTGAACACCTTGACTCTGAAACTAAGATAACTAATGTGAAAAGGGCAAGAAGTGTATTTTACTAAGCCTTTGGTAAGATACAAAATCTGCTGTTAGGATGCTTTCTCATGGCTGCAATTCTATTTTTCTTTATTATAAATCATATTCTAACAGGTTTATCTTCAATGTACAGAACATTTTGTTTAAGTGCATGGTAAACCACCAAAGGAAGTCTAACTTCCTTTGAACCCTTTCTGGAGCCAAATGTTTAAACCTAATTATAAATTGCTATGCTTTTTATTTCCATTTGGAATTCTCCAACTATTCTAATTAGGCTTCCCCAAAGGTCAGAGAACATTAACAATCTGGGCACAGTCTGGCTTTTTGAAGTGCTCGGAAATCGACTGTTAATGGTATTTGAGGAAACATAAGAGAAAACCAGCTGCCCTGGCTAGCATAGAATAATTAATAATAATAGCTATGTAGTGATGACATATCCAGGTTAATTGCATACTAATTAAGGGCTATAGTAAAGCAAATTACTGTTTGCATTTGAAATAATGGCTTGTGGCCACAGTAACTCATAAAAATGTGCTGTATCCTCTTGGCAAGTTCTCAAATGGGAGTGAAATTAATTTGAGACATGCACACATGATCTAGTTTGAGAAGTCAAAAGTTTTGAGAAGCTTTCTGCAGTGAGACAGTGATAGTCACTAATGAAGTAGAATTTGATATGAGTTCAAGTTAAGTTCTGAGAGAGTGAACGAGGATAGTGGCTGGCAGAGCTGGGAGTCAATCAAAAGATAATTAACAGACAGTGCAGAGTATGAGGAGCTATTCAGCATGAAGAATCAAATCTTTAGTTAGGGGCAAACAGGGAAGTAGCCAGGAGGGAGTCCCAAAGTGAGCTATTTCTGGATGTTTAGAAATAAAATTAAGGAGTTTGTCATTTAGAGGACAACTGACTGAAAAGAGAGTGCTGGCCAGATATGAACTGTGTGCTTGTGCTTGGTGCTGTTCAGAAGACTAGTTAGAGGCTTTAGCCTGTGGGGTTTTTTAGTGTGCTGTGAATGAGATAAAGTGAATGGGATAACAGATTATTTCTGGGGAGGAAGAACATCCAATACACTGAGCAATCAAAAGCTAAATGTAACTTCTCATGTTAATACAAATGGGGAAATAATAAAGATATTCAGAAAGACAACATTCAGTCAAGGCACTACCAAGAACATAACAACTATCCATAGGCTGCCATCCCAGGTTTCTCCTGTGTCTGATTCTTATTACACTTTGGCCACACCCAAACTATAACCAGTCTTTTGATGCGAGGGAGCAAGGAAATACAGGAATGGAGAGAAAAGAAGAATTGGATTCACAACTCGTGCTTAGGTTCAAGTATATCTGAAATTCAAAGAGTTTGGATTTTATATGTTTTATATCATATGTTTATTATACTATATGGTTTTATTTATAGAATAATTCAATAGAGAAACTCAGAGTTTGAAATAAAATAGCAAAGAAATGGTGACCTGGTTAAAAAAAACCCAAAACCTAATAAAAAGTAAGACTTTTGTAAAAAAAGTAAAACTTGTACTCGGTTTTAGCCTTCGGGCTCTCTGAAAGGTCTCGAAGACCAAATCTCTCCCCCAGAACCTTGCTAGAATGCATAGTCATGTTCATAAACAGTTCCTCTGTTTTAATTAAAGTAGGACTGAGTATTCTCTCTAAAACAGTAAAGGATTTCAAATGGGATTTTCCTGGAATGCCTCATCCTGGAAAAGATATTAGCAACACTTCATTGTGGATACATATGGAATGAGAGGCAGTTAACTCCCTTCATTTGTTAACCCTAAAATTCTAACTTGCTTTCCTTTGTACATAATGACAAGTCTTAGAGATCACATATACACGTGGGTTTTAATATTAACCAAAAATAATCTGTATACTGACTATTTTCTTATGTGTATTTTGTTATTTGATTGAATGAAAATATAATAAAACCATTTAAAATTATTCTGTGATACACTGGAACAAGCAAAGTTGATTAAGAAGTTGTGAATATTCTATTTAATATATTGCCTAGAAAAAAAATTGTGGCTAGTTTTCCAAATTTCTTCTAATGAGCAAAATAATTAATCCAAGCCAAGTTTAGTGAGGATGCTCCATTAATCTTGTTTTCAAAACCCAAACTAATGTAAACTTTAAATACAAATTATTTTACTTAGTAACAGGAAAAGTAGTACCTGAATTAGAGCCAGAATTAGCATTCCAGAATATTTGGCCACATAAAATTGTGTATTCCAAAATGGTCTTTAGAAACATCATTTTAGCCAGAAAAATAAATTTTATTACCTCATCAAGGGGCTAGACCTGCAGCTGATATTAGTTTACATGGTACATGGACTTCAGCAGTGTAGTGGTGATGGTTATCATGATGGAAGATTTGATACAAACCAATTAGCAAAATAATAAATGCATCATGTGTCTAATATAGGTATGCTGGTCTTTTTTCTGTAAAACTACAGCACCAGCTTCTGCTTTTTCCACTGTTTCAGTATGACCTTTTTTTTTTTTCCAAGATAAAATGAACTGATTGAAGAATTCTTGCTCTTTCAGTTTAGCTGCTGAAAATATGCTTTAAAATCATTAATAACAGGATATTCAGTTCTTTTAGCAGCTTAAGTGAACTCTAACTAAGGGGTCAGAATTTAAAAAAAGAAAGATGATTTCATCTACTTTGAAATCGATGTGCAAATCTCAGAAAGCTTGAATAGGCAGAAGAAGCTAATGGGACTGAAACTTTGCAAGACCTGAAATAGAGAAATGACCTGCAGCCTACAAAGCCACTCATTTTCCAATATACACAGGCACAAAAGATTAGGATATAAGTGGCAAGCTTGTTTAAGTACAAGGAAAAAGAATAGTTATGCTGTTCAAGACTTTTCAGGTATGTTTTTCTGAAGAATAAGCTATTCACAAAATGAAAAAAAAAATAAGAAATGTGAAACCTACTGAGGGAAATAATGAGGGATAATCAGTCGTTGTTAATATTAAGAAACTGTTTTTACAAGACAGGAATTCAAAGAGATCACATCTGAAACACACAGAGAAAAATATTAACAAAAAAAAAAAAAAAAAAAAAAAAAAAAAAAAAAAAAAAAGGTAAAGCTCATAGAATATGCAGTTGGAAGCAACCTAATAGGAGCATCAAAGTCCAACTCAGGGCCCTGTACATAGGATAAAACATCAGCAATATACACCTACCCCCCAAACTTTAGAATAGTTAAAAAGTCATATTAGAAACAATGATTTACAAGTCTGGAGACACCCACAGTACCTACTCCTCTCTCCTTCCTCCCTCTGAGAAAAAATCTTACAGTGCCAGAATCTCAAAAATATTTTAAAGGGCGAGTTTAGCAACACAGATTTAGTTTTGTCTAAAAAACAGAGCACTGACCAAGAGATATGATCCCAGAGCTGTTCATATAGAAAGTGATGCTTGAAAACAAGCTAAACCCTACTCATGGCATTGAAGCAAGGATACCTTAATGAGTGACATGAGAGATGTAGAAGGGCCAACTGTTCTGACAGACAGAGGAAGCATCCTGTTAAGTGTCAGGAAAATGAGAAATCTAAATTTTTGATGGAAACAAATAGTGAATATGAAATCCTTAGAATTTTTTAATTTGGGGGAAACAATCCAATAAGTTAATGTCAGTTGGTGTCATAAAAGAACACTTCACAAAAAAATGAGATACAAAAGATACCTGCATTTTTCTGAAGATGCAGAAAATCTGTCAAGACATTATAAAAGCAAGCTATCAGCAGGAGATCATGCCAGAGGTACAAACACTGGTGTTAACTGCAATGTTTGTAAAATGAAATGCAGAGCAGCTTAATAAATTTACTAATAAATTGACTGATGACCAGTGAGGAGTTTCCTCAACAAATATAGTAGAACAGAAACATTGGTCCAAATGCAAGTTAGCTTAAAGGAAAAATAACAGAACAGTATTTTTGAAATGTTGCAACATTGATAGCCCAGGACAGCATTACAGTGTTATTTTAACAGTTTTAAGTCGAAATTCATGCAGTGTAATAGATGCTCAGAATAGGTGCCAATCAGACCACTGTAAGTAACTGTGGATAAATATTTTCACTATGCCGCTCCTCACTGGAGTTTTGAAAGGTTGCTCCTCACTGCGTCACCTGCACAAGGAATATGCTAGGAAAAATAATATTGCAAGCATATTAGGACAACTAGTAGGATACAAAGTCACAGATGGCAGATGACATGAGAAGGTATGTAAAAAGTCACTTTTGAGAATACGACAGCAAATTGAGACCTCACCAGGAGAAATAACCACCCACTAGTGGTCTGAAAATCGCCTTTTAAAAGTATTCACAGATGTGGTGTTTTAACCTACAAAACAGAATTACACCACAGCAGGACTGTCTTCATCAGATACACCATTTGTAATGAGATGCTTTCACTACTCATTCAACAGGGATTTTTTCAGGAGGTAAGGGCTTATACTTAGAAGTTTGACTGTTTGCATTAGCTTCACTTTATCGTACTACATCAGAAATCTGTGCAAAACTGATATCAGAGAATACCAAGCCTCACCAGGATATTTAAGATATTTATCCCAGTTCATTAAGGTAACAAAGCATGCATGTAAAACTCCAGGCTCTACCTCAACCTAAATTAATGGACTGCTGTGTGGATTTCACTGCCACTATTAATAATACTGAGCCTTCTCTTAGGACCTTCTGTTGGACCTGTGCAAAATCTGGGTGCCTGATGCTGCTTTGAATCAGCAGAACAATCCAGACCATAGAAATTACATGAGATAATGTAAGAAACTACTGAGATAAAAAAAACCCAAAAAACACAAACAAAAAAAACAACAAAGCAATAAACCATTTTCACTGCTTCTGGTACTGCAATCTAAAACACAGTAGAAATACAATTGCTAATGCCTGTATAATAGATTAAAAAAAAAACCCCTATAATTCTGCTTAAAAAATTCTTTAAACCTGCACTAAAGGGTATAATGGACTTCCAGCACAGCATGTGAGGCTCCTGTTTCATTATGTTTTTGAAAGAAAGGTGTAGGTTATCCATTTCCTCTCTTACTTGACATATTGTGATTGCTCTTGCAGAATTTGAAGATTTCAATCAATTGCTAACAAGTACAATGTGTATGAGTCATAACGGATTATGTGGTTGCACTACCTGCAAAGCTGATGCAGAGCATTTGTGAATCCCATCTACAATACTATGCTTAATTCTAGAGAGGAGTTACTCCTGAATTTAACTACACAAAAGGATAAAGCCTCTTTAACAGAAAACCTGCTATTGGCTATATTTTACACACTATATTTTGAATCTGGTACAGATTTAAAGAAATATTGGAATTTGATTTAAATTTGTTTATTCTTATTTAGTTTCTGTGATGGGTTGGCCATGGCCAGCTATCAGACACCCAATCAGCCACTCTCTCACTCCCTTTCCTCAAAGGATAAGGAAAGAAAATAAGATGAAAAGGTCATGGGTAGGAGATACAGACCAGTTACCATTACTGACAAAAAAGACCCAGATTGAGGAAAGCAAATTTATTATTGCCAATTGAAATTGAGTTGGATGGTGAGAAACAAAGACAAAAGCTAAAATAACTTTCTCCCATTCCCCCTTTTCCCAGGTTCAACTTTACTCCTTCATCGACGACTCCTCTATTTCATTGCAACTGCAGTGCAGAGGCACGGGGAATGAGAGACTGCAGTCAGTGCATTAACAGCTCTTTTCTGAGGCTCCTTCCTCCTCACGCTGTTTCCCAGCTGCGGTTTGGGACATTCGCAAAGACTGCAGTCCTTCGGGATAAGCTTGCTCCGGCCCCGCTCCCGCTGTCCCCTCGGGGCTCGCAGCGCTGTTTCTCGCTCGGTTCCCCGGGCTCAGCCCTGGCTGCCGGGCAGCGTTTTGCCCTCCCTTGCCCAGGCTCTGCCCGGGGCTCTCGCCCGCCCGCCCGTGGCTGAGGGGCTCAGCCGGGCCCTGCGCTGGGAACGCGGGCACCGCCCGGGGACGGGCCCGGACACAGCCCGGACACAGCCCGGACACAGCCCGGACACAGCCCCGGTACAGCCCCGGTACAGCCCGGACACAGCCCGGACACAGCCCGGACACAGCCCGGACACAGCCCCGGTACAGCCCGGACACAGCCCGGACACAGCCCCGGTACAGCCCCGGTACAGCCCCGGTACAGCCCGGACACAGCCCGGACACAGCCCCGGTACAGCCCGGACACAGCCCGGACACAGCCCCGGTACAGCCCGGACACAGCCCGGACACAGCCCCGGTACAGCCCCGGTACAGCCCGGACACAGCCCCGGTACAGCCCCGGTACAGCCCGGACACAGCCCGGACACAGCCCCGGTACAGCCCCGGTACAGCCCGGACACAGCCCCGGTACAGCCCCGGTACAGCCCGGACACAGCCCGGACACAGCCCCGGTACAGCCCGGACACAGCCCCGGTACAGCCCAGACACAGCCCGGACACACAGGCTCGGTACAGCTCCGGGGCACCTCGGCCTGTACAGATGCAAATCTGATTTATTTTCTCTATTCAATTGTGGGGTCCCACAAGGTTTGAGACCCCAATTTGTTGTTGAGATCTCTTCTTCAGCCCGTGCGTTCAAAGGATGAGACAATATTTCTCAGTCCTCGGTCTCAAGGTTTTTATTGTCATTTATCTAAAACATTTTCTTTTTGCCCAGCCAAGGTCTGCTCAGCAGGACAGTCAGAGACACTCTGCCTGCCCCCAGGGCAGTGTTATCTTTATATACTAAAAACTACGTATGACATATTTACAATTATTCCCCAATACCCATCACCTATGTTAGACAGTGAGCTTCTACTCTAAACCAATCCAAAAGTGCCAACATCATCAGTGAAGATGGAGGTAGAGAAGAAGAAAGGCTTGACACGCCCAAATCTTTCTATCTTGTCCCAAAAAAAACCCCTATACAAAAAATCCTAAAATTTACACTTACACCCTGTGATATACTAATTATCACACTATTTAAACTGCTGTAGCTTTTATCTCCTCATGTACAGGTGGCAGTTTGCTCCGTGGTTCGTAATCAAACCCACTGGTGTTTTGGGCTGTGTGCCAGGGTCTCTGAGCACTCTGGTAGGGATCCTGGCAGCTCCGGACTCCCAAAGGGATGTCCCGAGCTCCGACATTCAATTAATAGATTGAAAAATCATTTCGGCTACAAGGCTCCACAGAGGTTACTGATACTCAATGCGATGCTGAGTTCCACTGCCCTTTCAGAAGAAGGTTTCCTTTGAGCTGGTACCTAAGGATCAGCTTTGCATGTCGGGCCTGTGGTCCTCTGTAATGGATGGTGGTGATAGGTCCAGGTTTTCTTTTTGAGCCTGACACTTCCTGAGCCTCCTGCATGCAAATATAATGACAAAATCTTTAATCTTCTGTGAGCTCAAAATTCAGCTTTATCAAGATACTAGGCTTTCTCACACACAACCACTATATGTGGCTTTTGTTGAGCTCTCACATGGAGGGGGTATTACTTTCCACTTAATAAAGCATTTTGCTGAATGAAGAGCTCCAATCAGAGTTTCCAATCAAGTTCAGACCTCCACATTTAGACCTATTAATTACAAATTTAAATAGCAACAGAGCCACATTTACTGATTATTTTGTAATAGTACAGTATTTTGTACTACTGACAAAATATTGCACTGATAAAGTACCCTTCTGGGCCAATTGACCGCTAGATCTTAGGACAGAAGTAGTTCATGATTTGGTAATAAATAACTCAGAATACAACCTAAGTCATTTTCTCTCCTTTCCATACAATCATGGTTTCAGGCTACAGTTTTCTTCCAAATCAATATTAACAAAATTGCCTACTGTAAGTACCTGCACTTTTAGTAACTGCACACTAATGAATAATAACTGAGAAATATGCATCTTTAAGTAACAGTGTATAAACAGGTTAGTTTTTAAAGTGTTTCTTTTCATACACCCTTTGGGTACTGGAGCTTACGTTCTCTCTTCTACATCTCTGGATTGAATGTTCCTACCCCCTTCAGTGACTCTATCTGAGCCATTTCACAATCTGTTCCTTAGCCTCTTTAAGCAGATAGATGCCATTTTCTGATAAAGATCTCCAGTATATTTCCCAAGGAATTTGTGCCAAACTACTCAGGAATTGAGAATCACATAGCAAGTACATGTCTGACAAAACTTTGGTCTCTTTGAATATCCATTTCCGGCTTGAAACTAACATAGTAGGCTAAAACACTCTACAGAAAAAAAATCCATATTTTTTTAGGCCTGAATAACAATCTATTTTATCAGTAAAATGTTTGAATCATCTAAAATTGCAAAGTGTTTCATAGTTTTCTGTCCTTTGTTTGCTGGTTATTGTCAAGTGAATCTTTTATTTCTTCTCTACAGGTACAACTCTTACCCTCTAAGCTGAGTCTTGCAGAAGGATGAGAAGTGGACCGCTGCTCCATATACCCAGTTCCTGTATTTTATTAGATAGGATTCTTCTGACTCATATATCTTTGGGACTGAGCTTTTTTTCATTCTTCCTATCTGAAAACAAGTATTGTCAACATAAAATAGTGACCCAGGCTAGGCTGTTAATAATATACCAAAATGTCTGCTGGTTGAATTAGAAGCAGCTCCATATCTTTTAAAGAAATTGCCGATTCGTGTTGTAAGCATGGATCTTCAGTGTTAATATTCCTGTAGATGCTTGCAGAGCAGTGATAATTGTATATCGCTCATTTATTACAAAGCCCACACTTCTCTTGAGGAAGAAGGTCAGATGACTAGAGGAACTGTTGTCTTTTCTTATTATTTGAGATGACTGAAATAAAAGATAACTTTTTCGGTGGTTTATTTTTAGGGAGGAGGAAGTTTAGTGGGTTTTTTAATGGATTTGACAACTTATATGATCAATTGGATTTTTTACAATTTCCTCAGTATTTCTAGACCACAAAAATCTGAATCATTTGTTTAAAGAAAATTCTAAAACACTTTTAATTTTTTTTTTTTAAGCCTTAAGTTAAAATCTTTTGTATATCCATACCACAGAGCATCTTTTTTCTGCCGCTTTGGAAATCTCTCCTTTCTTTCCCATAAAAAAGTTATACAGAACGTTAGTTTTGCTTTAATTAAGACTCCTCTGTAAGTATGTTGAATGTGTTTCAAGGGAAACAAGTATGTTTCAGTAGCTGAAAGCTGAAGGAAGATCTATTTGGTAGAATTATTTACAGGACATTTTTCTCTCACAGAAATCTTTCTACAACTTAAATGGAATAGAAGGGTTTGTCAAAAAAAGGAGTTCTGATGAGCATCTGGGAAATATGTTGGAATTCAAAGTGTTGGAAAATCTCAGAATATTAGGTCTGTAAGCCAAGACTTAGAATTAGAGATGGGCTTTGATTTGAAACCTTGGGAGAGGCTCTCAGGTTTAGGTGCCAGAAATAATAATGTAGATTTATAATTTAAAGCAGAGTGTGTTAAGTTGAGTGGAGGAAAGTTTAGGTTTAGAGCCTAAAAGACATAGACAAAGTAAAAGTAGCTACAAAGGTTAATTAGAGGTTTTAGGTGCTAAGATATAATTGGTTAAGAAAGTTCACACTTAATAACATGAATTAGCTTAGTATTGGTTTAATAACATAAAAATCTAGTTGGCAGAATTTTATTGGCTCATAAAGCCTTAAACAATCTGATAAGCAGAAATCTTGTGACTTCTTTTTCGCCATACTGCTAACATCTATAAGAGAGACTCATCCTCTCTCTGCCTCTGTAGAAGATGAGAAAATAAAGTGCACTTTCCCATGAAATTCAGAAGTCATATTTCTCTGTTTCAAGAAGGAATCCCTGCACTCAAAACACAAGGTGTAAAATCATTATGTGAGAAATCTTAAACTCACAGAAACACAGAGATAAAATTTGGTATATTGTGAGTACTTGCAAACCAAATTACCTACCTGCATTTTTCATTTCTTATCTTCTGTCAGCAACACATCACTACTTCTCTTGCTCACCAGGATTTTTTGGCCTATGTCAGACCAGAGGATGACAGCTGTATCTTTCTGGATGGCCAATATTTGAAAGAGTAGCTGATGAGACTGAGCTTTGATACACTCAGTATATAAAAATTTTCATAATGGGGGCATTCAATAAATTAGATGTAGAAATGGAGAAGGGACAGCAAAAAAATCTGAGTGCACAGATCAGATTTTCACATGTACATAAACTATTTTACTTCATGCCTTTAAAAAAAAACCCAAACAACAAAACCTCTAATACTATAATGTAATTTTCTCCAGTTTCTGTGTCCCAGGAGATAAAACTAATTGAACCATCACCTTCTGATCCTTGTAACCTTTTTTACATGGCAGATATAACAAAAGCCTTAAAAAATTATTGTTTCTGTTCCTAGTTACTTTGTTATTCTTTGTATTCTATGTAATAGTGTTAGGGCTTTAGATTATCTGCACCATATGGATTTGAAAAACTGCTGAACTTTTGAGTAAATAAAACCAGAATGCTACAGCCTCTCTGTACTGCATAAAATATCCTGTTGGGGGGGAAAGAAAAAAAAAAACTCCTAAGCAAGCAATAGGCAAGGTTTTGTGCAACTGAAGTCAATAACACATTCAGAAATGAGCTCAGATGGAACAGAAAGTTCTCTACAGAGCATGTGAAAAATATTTGAACAAAAAAAGATGTAAAATTTCCAAATATAAGTAAATAGATGTTGCAAACAAAATATAGCGCAAGTACTAAATGAAGCCTGATTTTGTATTTCATTGAAGAGTATGATGAAACTGTTCATACTGAGAGGACTATTAGTGGCATTGTATTGATGTACATTAATTGATGGATAAATAGATCTAATAATTTGTGGTCTTTGAATAGGCGACAAAGCAGTAATTTGGTTTCTTAATCAAGATGCAGTAAAATGTCATTTGCTGTAGAAAAATGTTATTTTAATTAAATATTTATCCAGTCATTTTTATGGTGCAGATTTTGGCCCAAACCACAGACTCTTTAATTATCAGAACAGTTTAATGAATATGTAACATCATCACATCTTTCTACTGTCTGCAAAGAGTATTTCCATCTATATCATACATGTTGGAAGTTAGATGAGAAAAAATTAACTTTTATGCATCTGAATTCTTACAGCTAGAACCAATCAGTATCTGCAGCTCACACGGCTCTGGCTGTGGCCCAGGATCCCAAGTCAGGTCCAAGGGGCCAGCAGCCCCTGCCCCAATGATGCAACAGTGGGACCCATCTCCAGGTTCCCACATTCCTGTGTGGCCCGACCACAGGACCCCAAACTAGGCTGTCCTGCAAAACCCCATCCTGGCCTTTGGTCCATCCCCATCCCCAGGAAGGGGCTTGACACCCAGGGCTGGGGCTCCTGCAGAACCCTCCAGCTGCCCCGGCCCTGCCAGCCAGGCTCTGGCAAAACCCACCCGGGAGCCCCTGATGCTCAGGGAGCCGCTGGCCTCCACGTTGCCCTGCCAGGATCCCAGGGTCTAACCACATGCAGGTTGACTCGACATTATGTTTGCCAGCCTCAGTATTCTGTCCTCTCATTTCAGTTATTTCTCACATCAGATACACAATTGAGTTTCACTCCTCACAACACCTAAATATCGCTCAAGCCAACTGTACTGTACACCTGAAGCTTTTACAAGAAAATTACAAAGAAATGAAAATAAATGTCTTCTTGTCAAATGAGATTCAACACACCACATGTTAAGTCTATATTTCTTAAGGCAATGCATCTAATTGCTGAGCAGTCAGTAAAGCATTATTTAAGAATCGTCCTAAGTAATTAAATTAGGCTATTCTGATTTGCTTAAACACACATTAATCTTTCATAGTGACATCAAATTTGCTAACACCTTAGGGAAAACTTCTGCAGTAAATCATTTGTAAATGTAATAAACGTTTAACCTGTAAAATAATAGATGAGGTAGAATGCTTCAATCAGTCCTAGTTTACTTTTTTCCTTGATTTAAAAAAGTGAATCAGAGCTTCTTAGTAATTTCATTGTATCTTTCATGCACATAGTATACTGTTGTATTTATTGGATTAATTGGAAAAGTGACAATTTGTCACTTTTAAACTTAAAAGTTTCTTAAAAGTTCACATTTTAAAAGTTAAAATTCCCCTTGTGTTGTATCCAGTAAAATGTATAGAAGCTGCCTTGTTTTCCCACTCCAAATTAAGTGGAAGTAAGTAAGAAACTTAATTATGATTGTAGTAATTATTATTATAGTACCTTGATTCTAAGTTATAATGAAAGAAATAATACTTTTTAGTGCCATGGCCTAAGACTAAACTTAGAGATGTGATCAGAACTGGAATTTTAATTTAATACCAAATTTAATAATTTGGTCATATTGCTTCTAATGCTTGTGTTCAGGCCAAGTAAATTTCATATGCAGTTTCCTCAGTGCAAGGCAGGTGGTAGCATTACAAAGTTGCCCAGCTAGTTGCCATGCCTCTGCCATGCCTGTTAAAACTTGGCACAGTGGCTGTACAACGTGTGTCTTTTCCTCCATGCAGCTAAACCACAGTCCTTCATAGAGGAATCAGTAGTAGCTGTGACTGCTCCCTCACTCATCTGGTATTCACCATCTCACTGAATTAGGCACTCTGTGAGCAAGAGCATTGACGTGTACCAGAAACTGAAAATTCTAGGATGAGGCAAATGGGAAATACATGATATAGAATGGTTTGGTGAAGGAGTCTTAAAAAATCATCAGGTTCCAACTCCCCTGCCATGGGGTAGGGACACTGTGGGCATGACCATAAATTGAAACCATGTTCAGAGTTTTCAAGCATTTCTGCAAGCACCCATATGGAAACCCCTTTTCATATGAGTACCTCATATGCATTCATCTATTTTTGTTTCTGTAACTCAAACACGCTTTTTGTAATGCCTGTTTTGTATCATTCAATATGTGGAAGTGATTGTGTTGAAAAGTGAGCCTGCAAATCACTATGCCCGCAGCCTAACTGAAGAGCAGATGTGTGCTACATCTTCATGTTTTTGTTTTCATGTCTCTGTGGATACTCCCTATACTATGTGACCAGCCCACACTGCATTACATGACCGGTCTTTTTTATGTTTGTTTGTTTGTTTGTTGTTTTGTTTGTTTGTTTTGTGGTGGTTTTTTGTTTGTTTTTGTTAAGTACCAGGCTGCCAGCAGGGCGCAAACATGATCTGGGAATGGGAAGAGCTTCTAAATCTCTAGCTGTGACTACAGTAGCAGTAGTAGTGTGGACAGGCAGAAGTAGATTTGCAGCACAAATGCTGGTGCTGAGAAATGGATGTCCAAATTGTAGCTGTCTACTATAGAGTGCAAAATCCAACTTCCTCGATATATACTTTTCAAACATTTAGTTTGATTTTATTATTTCAACTTCAAGCTAATTCTAGATGGTAGCCATTACATGGCAATAAATGCTCTCCTCAAATTCTTTTTGGCTTATCCCCAAGTGAACCACTGCCTGATAAATTGTTTTAGAATGGGTAAAATTATCTTTTGGATGTAAGAAACTTATTTATAGACAATAGAAAAATTTACAACAATGACAAGATATCTCATATTTAGGCAGCTCAAAGAAGATAGTGTGAACCCAAATTCTAGCAACAACTTGCAAGAAAGAGCCTGATGAGCTTTAAGTTCTCATTGCTTTTCAATGATTTTATTCTCAGGGTTATATGTATTTTAAAAAATACTAAACAAATAGCCGGTCTGTGGTTTGTAAACATTTACAATTTCTCATTTTGTGAAGAAATCATACCCTTCTGAACTTTGAGTAGAATGATGGAGACAGTCATAATGGTAATGGTAATCATCTGATGTACTGGAAATTGTTAAATGTCTTATATTTAGTAAGTACTTTCAGAAGTAACAGAACTAAACAGATCTTATGAGTGAAGGGCTGTTATTAAACATTCACACAAAGAAGTGTTTGGGGCTTCAGATGAGATGGAAGTCGTGTCCGGTTGTATTTAAAGTCAATAAAAACCAGTAACTTTTAAGAATATTGTAGGAAGTCAGCCTTTGTCAAAGGAGACTTCCTGGGGCTTAATTTTTCACTTATAATAAGGTATAGAAAATTCTGATACTGTAGTTCATTTCCTATTGAACCGAGTTTCTCATTTCAGATGCCTGTTAATGTCATGAGGAATCACAATGCTGTATTTCTATAGGACTCCTCAAAATAGGTTATTGCACCCATGCTTAAGAAATTAATGATTAATCTTTTTTTCCTTCTTCTGACAAAAACTTTTTCAAAACTGATGTGTCAGAGTATTTAGGCTTCAGTGAAACAGCATTTTTTCCTCTCTGATCAGTTCTATTTATCATGTTCATGTCAATGTTAAATTTGCTGTTGAAAAAACCAATTTGAAGTAGCTCGATGTTTTCTGAAAAGGCCTGTCCTGAATAGGTAACACAAGAAAAGCTTTCCTATCTGTAATCCCTTCTACTAGAAAATAAAACTATTTCAGGGACTGGGGGACTCCAACACTACTCCTGTGAATATCTACTCATATGTCCAGTGCAAAGCTATAGTGAGATATTCTCCAAAGTTCTGCAATATCTACAGCATGCAAAGAACTTGCAAGAAATGGAGGTTGTTTCAAGGGAGCCAGACTGCACCACAAGGGAAGAATAAGAAATATCCTGTATTGGGAACTCTCTTTCATATGCATATGGAATTTTCAGGAGGATGCTCATGAGGTTCTTATAGGTAGTGATTGTACATGACTGTATTTTAGGTTCTTTACTAAGCATTGGCCCTTTCACCTGATGTAAAGAATTCAGAGCAAGCACAAGAATCCCACATGTGCTTTTTATACTAATTTCTAGATTCTGTTGATTGTATTACAGTCAATATAGAACTCCTAGTGTTTTAGCATGGCCAAGATCTGAATATTTTACTTTCCTATGAATTTTGCTTGAGTATAGAAGCCAATAAAGGATTCTGCATTTTTTTTTTTTATGTTAGAAGCCATAAGAAAACTTGTTTGCCCAATTAGAAAGAACAGAGAGAAAATGTCCACTTTCATAAATTTAACACGATGTTCATGACTTGATGAAACAACATTTTCATTACTATTATAATTGATTTTATACAATTTTATTGTCATAATCTTGATAATATAAGGGAAAGGAAAGCTATTTTCTTCAGCCTGGGTCCCACATGGTCTTGCACTAACACACAATACACTTATATGTCTCAGATGAGGATTTGATAATAATTATGACAGATGGACAATGGCCTGGTAAAAAATTATTATTTCATAGCCAAAGTACATAAGGGAAATTTCTTTCAACTTTAGGAAAAAATATCATCCCAGCCAGATGGTTTAACTTCAAGACAAATGAGTGGACAGGATCATAATGAATGAATGCTTTATAAGTTAGGTTCCCTGAGAACTCAGCTGTTCAGCAATCATCTCTAATGCTGATATTTGATAATCAGGCTGACTAGCTGTGGAGCATGTTTGAGTCCGTTCTTTTGCCTTTGTCTTTTTGTCTTCCACTTGTTCCTAAAGTGTAGTAAAATAAAGTACATCTACATCTTGGTTACAATTTCAGTAAAACTCTCTAGCTGATCTGGAAGCATTGGTTTATGGACATTGTACATCTAGTTACTTTTAGCAAATTTTGTGTGATGCGTGATTTTTTTCCCCTCCCTAATCTTACAGAATATATTTTTGGGTTGCTGTATTAAACCACTCATCCCGAAGGAAAAACTTTGACTGGAGAATAGGCCAAAAGTTTTAACAGTGCATTAATCTGTTAAGTTTGGAATGTGGTTACTTCATGTGAGAGTTGAGATCCTCAGAGCCTTTTGAGTTGCTGCTAACAAAAAGTAAATTATTACAGTATCACTTGTACTGAAATGCTATTAAACCTTTTTGACAAGGCATCTGAGGGATTTCAATGTACTGCTGTGGAGGTCAAAACTCTCTCTCCTTATGAATAACCATCTTGTAATGGTTAAAGGGACAGATCTTCTCTGGAAGAGGCTATAGCAAAACTAACACTGAACACGCACAGACCTCATGATGATTTCAAGTGCATCTACCTTCAGACGACCTTCTCTTTGTTACTCTTCTGAGATCTACATGATCTCTGTTCTGACATTGTCCTACAAGTTAAAAGCACCACAGGTTATGTGGGGTTAAAACACAGTCTTCTTGTAAATTTTCCCCCTCCTAGTCAGAGATCCAAAACAAGTATCAATATTATTTCTGCTGTTTTGCACACAGATTATGAACACTGGAGCCTGACAAGGTAAAAGGGAGGTGAGAAGACTAAGCTGAAATGCACTGAACTGTGCAGAGTGAGCCACAGCACTGTTATTCCTATAGAGGATGTAGCAATGCAGTAATATCACCACCTTATTATTGGTATCACGGGCATCTAAATTTGCAGTGTTATAATGACACCAGTATATCAACTACTAACAGTGCCATGATGAGATATACATATTTGAAACTGTGAATTTAACCTCTTGGGATCCTGTTTTATCTGTTCCAGTTCAATTTTTGCCCTTTTAGTAGTTGAATCTCCAGCTACATTTGCAATTAGCTAGCAAAATCCTGTCTTTCTGACAATTACATTGTATCATTTTGGTTGCTTACAATGGGGGACAAAGGATTTATTTACAGGAATCACAGGCATCTTCATGAACATATCACTGCTGTATTTTTTGTTGGAGATACATTTCATTTATCCTTGTATTCAGCAAGATATTTGCACTAACAACTAGATGCCCTTTTTGGGGCACTGTGCGTCCTTGCAATCTTGAAATTGCCCCTTGTTCTCTCTGACATTCCATTTAGTCTATGCATGAGCTCTGCAAGATACTTTCCCACAAGCTCCCCAAAAAGCTGTGCAAAATTGCCCTCACTATCATATATAATCAGACATTGCAGGGCTGATCCTAGTATTATTTCTAGGGAATTGTAGCTTAACTTCAGAGAATCTTTTGTTGTACAGCTGGTAGAGCACAGGAGCAAAACATCAAAACAATCTTTCTACTGCAAAACACCACCCACCAAAAAGAACAAATACCAATATTTTGACATTTAAAGTTTTTGTGTGGTTTGCATGGGCTTTTTTCTTTCTAATCTATTGTAGGATTTTCCTTTTGTGGCTGAAATTGGACACACAGATAATTATAGGTCTTGGTAGCTCATTAACAGCTCTGCCTTTAAATCAAAACATTTAAATAATGAGTTGGTCTAATTTGATTTCCCTGTTGATTGTCAACAATTGTTTTTCTTCCCTGTCTTTTATTGTGAAACTAGTTCCTGGGCAAGTCTAAGAGGTAGATCTTTCATGATTGTCATTTTTTTATTTGTCATAAATTTTTATTTTACTGTATCTTAATTCCACAGTAAAGTTTAGGGAAAATAATTTTTATCAGTACTTAAAATATTTTTGTAGGTGTGTTTTTCCATATGGCTGATGTGAAATGTCATTCAAATAGAGATAGGGAAGCCTATAAAAACCTTTTAGAAGTGTATCTGAGGTGAAACGTAATGTTTAGGTTGCAATATATGAGCTCAGTAAGGCAACTAACAATATTTATTTAAACTGATACATAAAACGTATTTTCACAAATATTGTGTATTTAAGCTCATTTCTAAATTCTCTCTAGACCTCTTTTTTTAAATGTGAGGGCATCCTTTCATACTTTTTACTGAGGTGAGCAAAAGACGGAGTGACAACTCATCAGCTCTGCGTGTTCAGGTGTTTCAGAATGTCATGGTACAAGTATACTGAGTTTACCAGTTCTGACTGAGGCTGCCAGAAATACAGACCATGCTCCAGTAAATCTTGCTGCTAGAGTTAGAGATGTTATGGTTCCCCACTGTCTGGCCTGCCTCACTTCTGAAAATTTTTACCTTCATCACAGAAGGAGCAAAAGATTGTGCCTGAGCCATTTCAAATTGTCTTTTCGGTGTCTAAACTTAAGCCACAGATGTTTGTGAGTTTGAACTGGAACAGAAGGCTTAGCAGCAGGTAAGGTATAATTACACTTCTGCTGTCTTTGCTATAAGAGCTGCTACCACTGATGCGTGGTCAAGCTATAGCTTTAGCAGGGTGTGTTGGAAGTTGTCTACCACCACCAGCACAACTTAGTTGTTCCAAGATGTCAAAGCTGTAGGTAAAGGAAGCCTACGCTCTACATAATGCAACCATGCCTTCAAAACTCATGATGTCACTGATACAGAATGCTTCTTTTGACTTAACTGCTTGTGAATTTTCAGGCAGATGATGTAGGTGAGCTGGCAGGACAACTAGGAGTACATATTTCTTCTCCACCAGAAGAAACTCTGTTGAGAAACCTATCTTATAGTCTCCAGTGGTGGTATATTTTCTGGCTTTAGGCATCAGAAAAACTAGAAATTAGTACCAGAAATGGGATTAATATTAAAATAAAAGTAAAAAAATAAATGTAAAAAACCTTTTTAAGTGTAAAAGTCTCTCATCTCTTTAGCAGAACAATAGTTTTAGGAAATTTTTCAGTAGGTGGAATGACTCATTGAAGACACCCAATAATGATCTCTGTCTTTTTCTCAGAGTGTCCTTCTGCCCATATGAGTTAACGAGCTGACATTTAAATTATCTTCTCTCCAAGAATAGAGTGAGGAGCAATGGAAATCTGGGGAATAAGGGGGAGCCCTAAGTTGGGACATAGAGAAATGAAAGATACAGATCCCTGAAATAAAGGGCCAAAAAATAATGATACAGTTTTTTGTAACATCAGAGTAAGAAGAATTCCAGAGACTTCACAAAATCTAACCAACCAGAAAAAAAAAAAAAATATCCTTAACACAAGGGTGGGGAACGGATTTTAGAAAAAATATTTGCTTAGTAACAATAAAAGAGAAAGTAAGAAATCAAATCTTATTTATTAATTGCCTTTGGGTTTTTTTAGATCTGGAGACAGGTTTTAAAAAGCAAAAGTTCCGGACAATTTTTTCTTAATGAAACACTAGAAACACTTTTTTCAATTGTCTACCATTGTCAAATTAAATCATAGGTCTTCCAGGTTTCTCTGGTTCATGCAGAAGAAATGCAGTGATAGTTTTATGTCCATTATACCCACTGCCTTTCAAGGGTTATGCCCAGGATGTAAAACTTGGAGTGGTCCTCAGTGGAACTGCCAATTTTGTGATCATCAGGCCCACCTGCAGCATATAAAAGACAGGACAAAAAAAGCCTGTGTGAGTTGGAGATAGAATCATTTAAATGTTTTCCTCTGCTCTTTCTCTCTGGTTCTTCATCAACTACAGCTCTGTTGAATTTGGTATACAGCTTTAAGTACAATGGCTAATACAACTGAAATATGTCTCACAGTATCATATTCTTTAAAGTAGTTGCTGTTTTACTGCAGAGTACTTTATCTTTTTACACAATTCCAGGAAACTTTGGAGGGTGTTTAAATATATGCCCAAGTACTCCCCTCAGAGAGGGTAGAAGCTTTTGTTTACATTTCTCAATGCTTAGTTCTTTTGATGGGAGGGAAGGGTTATTTTTCAGTAACAGCTACTGTAAACCCTTTTGAGACATCAATGCTTTAATAAGGAAGGGTTCTAATAGGATCTCATGAATAAAGCATTTTGCACTCTTTCCCATGACATGCTGCACAAGTATATCTGCTGCGGCTTTTGCAGAATTTCTTTCTTATAGGTTAGATAAGCAAAATCATTCCAAATGTTACAGGCACATTAAATTTCACAGCACTATTTCTTTGAAAAATTATGAAGTCTGAATTCCTTTTACATTTCGTTAACTTTATTAACACCTGAAGGTGCTGTGATATAATTTTGACCAATAGGACTGGGTAGATACAAGTTGCTGCAGAATTGTTTCCAAATGTTCAGTGCTCAAGCTAAAAAGGCAGTTAAGAAGAGCAAAATACACAGACAATGGAAATTCTCAGAGTACTTGTATTGCTCATATAATTTAGTGTAAGGCTTTTTCTGAAAATTCTCTGTGCAAATACTGGATTAGACTCAGTTAGGTTTGCCTGGTTTGTACTTTGAATTCTAAATTCTTATAGAAGAACCTGGAGAAAATAATTATAATTATCTTATTTCTTAATTTCTTATTCTTATTTCTTATAATCTTAATTAATAATTATTTTATTATTACTCGTGTGTGTAAGGTCAAGTGAATGCAAAAAAGGAGGACCTGTGTTCAATAACGTCTTCTGCTTCACAAAGGTAAGCAGCTCTTTCACATGAAAAGTAAGAGTAAATCATGTTGCCCAGGTAATCTGACTTCTGTGCACAAAGCACAATGCCTGTGAGTTTTAAATAAGCAAGCTTTTCTCAGGTGGGAAAAAAACAAGGGAGATAGAGATAGAGATAAAGACAAGGATATTGACATGTCCAGAATCCAGCATCCCACCTAAAGAAGAAGAAAACTTGGAGAAGGATTGTTTATGCTTTCTAAACGAAGAAAAAGAGTGAGAGAAACATTTTTTTCTCTAAAAAATGTAAGAATCATTTGTAAAATGTAAGACTCATTTCTGCTCTGCAAAAACAAGCAGATAAATACTTTTCTGATATTAGACTGAGCTTTATAATTCTTAAATTTAATGTTTTTCTTCATTTAGGGATCACTATAAGGCTAAAAATGTAACGTTCTTCATTAAAAAAAAAAAAAATTAACCCCCAAATGAAATCATTATTACCTTTGAGCTCTTTGAGTTCTTTTATAGGCATGAAAACACTATTTGTCCTCCTACAAGTTATACAGTTACACAGTAATTGTAATTTTTTAGCAACTTTTACTAATTTTTTGTGTTAGAAACGCAATGGAACTGCTAAAAGAAAAGGGGGGATGAGAGTGGGACACGACAGGAGAGAGAACCTGTTTGAGATGTGGATAACCTGCCTTAGCTCTAAGAGGTGGAGAGTTTTCAATGCTGAGACCCTTAAAACTGAGTGGACTTATAAGTATTTATGCAACTCAAACTCCTGCAAAGATAATTTTTTATATCTGATGAGCTCCAAAATTAACAAAATGAGAGAGGACCTTCAGAGACTAGTCTGCTAAGAAATAAATGTAGTCTGGTAAATTAATATATGGAGATTTCAGCTTAAAATCATGCTTATTTTCCCCTTCCAGAAGTGGCTGTTTTCTAATCTCAGTGAGGTTCTGGAGTTTTCTGTCTGTTATTTGGGTTGTTTTTCCTTTCTCAATCAGACCAGTTGCCCTATGTACATAAGTAAGGATGTATCAGTTAGACTAAGTACAAGTTACTGAAATGGAGCATCTCCCCTCCTTGCTTCACCTTGCCTCTCCTACCCTACCCTACCCTACCCTACCCTACCCTACCACCTCCCTTTATTTTTTCAGATTAAAAAAAAAAAAAAAATAAAATTCCATTATTTTTTCATTTTCTAATCTCATCTGTGATGCAGACATCAGATCTCAGCAAACTTGCTAAGCCTTACTTTGCACATCTCATTTGTTATAGCCCAGCTACTCAAGATATTAGGCATTCACTACTGTCTTGCTATTGTATCTGTACCTTTTGAGACAGGAGTCTTGGCAGCCATGAAAGTAAAAATGGGGAAGTGGTGATGAAAGAGGGAATGATTTGTGATGCAGGAGGCTTCAGTAGGTCTATTTGTTGACATACTAATACCATATAGAGGGCATGACCTTTCTTTGATTTAATGAAAATTGCTACTTTCCTATTGGATACATGCATTGTGATTGAACATTTCAAACTTGACCTAATAATTTAGTCACATAACATTCATTAATTTAAATAGGAATTAAATCCCATAAGCTCATCCTATCCCTCTGGGGTTAAATTTTGTCTTTGGTTAAATCCATAGAGTGTCACTGTCAAGTTCCTAAAGTGTTGTCAAGAGGACACAACAAGGCCATCATCACCTTGATAAATAAGAGGCCAAATTTTTGTTCAAAATCTGACCTTAACTGTCAAGGGTCCTTAGCTGCAGGTGAACTAGTAGTGTACTGTGCAATATCTTTACTGGCATAGGTAAATTTTTATAATTGTTAACAGAGATCCTAGTTAAGGTATTTATGGGTAGTTAGTGTTTAGGAAAAAAAAAATATGTATTAACATACTCTGTATTTTCTTTTCTGATACCGAGTGGAGGGATCATTTTCCAACATGAAAAGAAAAAGTACAAACCTGTCTATGTCATCACTGCAATGATGTTGCTGTGACTAGGAATTAATTTGAATACTTTTGAGAGACCTTGCGGAATCTCATTTATCTTAAATGTTTACTTTTTCCTAGATTCTTAAAGAAAAAAAAGTATAAAAAGATGCTGTCAAGAAAGAAAGTCCAGATTTGAATTCAATTAAATATCAGCTTATCATATATTATGTAGCACTTTGGGAAGACTGTTTTGTTGTGTAATTAGAATGGATCGTTGTTAAGAAGCAGTATTTACAGAGATATTGAAATATTAGCTGGGATTTAAACATGTTTATAAAATGGTCTCTTGATACCTTCTCCAAGTTATTTCCTCCAGCAACTGTATTAATTCCTACAAATTTATTCAGATTGCTAGATCAGTATTTTTTCAGAAAGATGGATCATCCTGGCCTAAATATTAACGTGCTCACTTACTCCAGTTTCAAAATTGGGTGTTCATCTGGCATTTTATCTGTACCATCAATAACAAAATAACAGCTTTTCAAACCCTTGGGATATTGGAAACACATGAGAATCTCTGGAGTCACCCAAAGGGTTGCCCCAAAATCTATTTGTATCTAACACATCTAACTAGAAAGAGAAATTGAACAAACTCCTATCTGTCTGCCACATAAAAACACACTTATATGCTTAAGAATTGACAGCAAATGCAGATACTGATTTAAGTCTTGGGAAAAGTAAATGTGACAGGGGTACTTTTGGTTGCATAGAAGATTACAGTGAGGTTCTAGGTGGAGATTCCTCATACTATAGGATTTTGTTTTAGTATAAACAGTTAATCAGTGTTACCAGAAAGGATAATTGTATCTAATTTATAAGGACGGGAAATATAGGAATCTCTAAAAAAGATGTCTAGAAAACCCAGGAAATTTGTTCCACTAGACTTTCTGTTGGCAAGCCTCCATTATTTCTGTTTTCACAGGCTATATTCTGAGATCATATCCATGCCTTAACATTTGACTCAGCTTGTTCTTGCAGAAGAAAATCCCTTCACTTAGGTGCAAACATGACCACATTAGCTTTGCAGAAAATAGCTCTTGCAATATTTTTCTGGCACTGAATATTGAATGGCATACTCAGTGCAGCTCTGGAAGTGCTACAATGCTTAAGACCATGCTGCTCTTAGACATTACCAAAGGAATTAGGAAATAAGTGTAATCAATTTTCAGCTTCTTAAATAAATGCCCTAGTTTATCAGAAATGACATGTAAGCTTTGTACCTTGATTTCTGCTATGTTGCTTAGAGATATTGTAAAATGAGTCAGGAAAGAAAAGTCCTTGAATTTCTTCTGCTTCAGTTGCAAGTCTATTAATAGAATGGGCAGAGAATTGTAATGCTTCATTGCTTTTGGCTGATGGAGGGGAATAGAAGGACCTTCCTTCTTTCAAAGTGGCTTTGAAATAGTATTGCCAGCAACAAGACATCAGAGGAGTTCAGCACAGTAAAGTAAAAATTATACTATAAAAAATAGAAAAATGCAATTTTCTCTTATTTTACTTCAACAGCAGGAAACTCAGATAACTGTCTCTGTCCTTTCCCTCCTCATCGTCTGCAGCTTTAAGTGAATGGGGCCATAAAGATACATTAATACACAAAAAATTTGATTGTACAAGCTTTCTGGTAATCATTTAATTAAAGTGGCCATTGCATGACCCTCTCGAATAATCATGATCAGTTACTAGCCTTGGGACTAGGAATAAACAGTTGATTACAAGTTTGCACAAATCCTCAAAAATTTCATAGCAGCTGAATTCCCCCAGTCTATCTGAAATGTTTGGCCTGACCTTGAGTGAGATACTATACAATGCCATTTCTTTGGGCTGATAAGATCCTGTGGTTTTCTGTTAAGCTAAATGAGAAGTCTTGACCATAACAATTTGCACCATTGTGTCCATTATCTTCTGCCCTGCAGGTGATTTGCTACATGCTTTATTACAGAAGACAGAATAGTTGAGAGGTATTGTCCTGTGGAAAGCAAGGTCAACCCTTATCCATATGCAGGTACAATCACACTTTCTACGTTATACAGCAGATAGTGTTGTATGGCTACCATTCATTTTGGTAGAATGTACATACTTTAAGACCAAAAAATTACACTGAAAAGCAGCTAGAAAGATTTAATGATGAAGCAAAACACAAAAATGCATATAGCTATTTTAGTTGCTTTCTTAGAATACATTTGACCCTAAAAGAAGAGGGCAGCTCTGTACAACTAGTGACTTAACTAAAATACACTGTAATGTGCTGGCAGACTAAAACGTTCATGTAAGCAGCCTGTATACTAAAATGTCTGCAACTGCACAGAGTTCCTCAGAGCAGATCTAAACAGCATTTCTACTGGCATAGATATTTTTTTTCTTTTGACAGGTACTAAGTATCTCGGTATTCACTGACAAACTGCTTCTCTGGGAGAAATTCTGACATGTGACTCGCCTTCTGTAGCTGCCCTTGACATAACTCTCCTCACCTGTGCTGCAGAGGCAGGGCGAGGGCAGGCATGGCGAGGGATGGCCGCGAGTCCCTCTCCTCAGCAACCAGCAGGGGAAGCTGCTGCATCGGTTTTCAATGTGACTCACAAATAGAATTTCTGGCTATTTTTGTATCCACGGATGAAAAGGTGGGGTTATCTTAAAATGGGAGATAGAATATGTATGTTTGCATGAAGAATTTTTTTGCCAAATTATGCCTGGGGTGACTATTCTAGTCACAAGTGAGAAGACAGGGAATGAGTGGTGCACGATAGAAGAAATTGGGGCTATTTAGTGTCTAAATTTACTATGTGCTATATCTTTGCTTAGGCTAATAAATACAAGGCACTTCAAAAGCTATTAATAGAGATTCAGTTATTTATGCAAATTTTAGATGACTGCAGTCCTTGCTCCATGTGTATAAGAAAATTATTTCTGTAGAAGTGATGCTGGACTGAAACGTGCCTGCTTTCTGTATTCAGGGTAATCCTGGCAAGTATCAGAAAGTTATTTGGGATTCATTCAAAATATTTTTTTATGCACATGTTTATGAGCTTCACAGAATTTGATTTTTAATCTATCTGATGTTCAGTTGTTCATGTTTAAACAACAATGCAATACCTTGCCCTTGCCTTCTATTTCCTCATACTAAAAAGAAGTATGTTTTGGTGGCCAAAAAGATAGAGTCCTCCAACTGCTCTGAAATAAAACAGTCTTAGCACATACTTTTGCCTCATCCTTAAAACATTACAGGACCTCATGAGATTTCCAAGCTACAAGGATGAGTACCACTAATTTTATTTTTAAAGAGAGCTAGAGACACATAATTTTTTGTACTAAATTTTTTTAACTGAATTTGAGCTAACTGCATATAAGGTCCTAAATCCAGTACTTAACCAGTACATATTTCCTTCTCATTTTCTGCCAGGACAGGATTTTTATGAGTGATATCATTCTGATAAACTGGCAGTATTCCCTTCATATCTTGCTAATAACAGATATGTCAGATAGAGTGATAGAAAAGATATTTCAATCAGGCATGTATAGAAACTCTGCAATGAGAAAGGCCATTGTCAATTCTAGTAACAACTTTGCCTCGAAGTTATATCAACGATCCATATAGAAAGTTTATTTGTAAAACCTAATACCCTTGGTTTCGTCCAAACTCTTTACATAGTCCCAATTCTAATTTAATTCTAATTCTTTTTATTGTCATAGAAGTGCCTCAGTAGGAACTTACAGGATTGATAGACATCTGAATGCAAAATATTATTTCATTTGTAGGAAACTCATTAGTTTGTGACTCTTTCCTGTCTTTAATTTCAACAAATGGATTTTCTTCTTGAAGATAAAGTTTCCAGTTGAAGTTTGTTTTGAAGGTACTTGTATATGTATAGTGTATAGTGTATTGTGGTTCTGAACAAACTAATGTGTTTTACAAATAAAAGAATATGATTTATTCATGATACTCATGACCATAAATTACGTATGTCCATACATATCTATAAATTCAGTTCTACCTTGGCAACAGCTGAGGGAATGGCTGAAATTTATCTCTTAAGATGACAGAATCAAATGGTAACTTGCAAGTGGTAATGGTGTACCCCATATACAATTATTTTCATTAATATTTTTAAGGATAAAGATTATTTATATTACTGTTTTATCTTCAAGCAGATTAAACATTACTTTAGAAATTGATTGAATATATACTTCAGCTCTAATAAAGGCTGCATATTTAGGTTTCCAGAGGAATCAAAAGCACTGCTGTAGAAAGCTTAAACATTTAATTTGTCTGTTGGGGAAAGCTTTACCAAAAAGGCTGAAAAACAAGCCAGCACATGTTCATCTGGTACAGCTTGGGAGAGTCTACTTGGCACAATTTATTGCATCTGTTATCTTCTAAGCTGTTTGCTCTTGTTCAGATAGTTATTTGAATGCTGGAAGTAGCAAAATAGTAGATGCAGGGTGTTGGCAGGGATTTTTCCCCAAGAAAATATCGATGCCATTATTGGGACACTGAATTGTGCAGCAGACTCTTATGTCCAGGCTGCAGAATGAAAAAAGCAACTTTGGGGAACCATAGTTGTGGGGAAAATATCTTCATGCTAACTAAGAGATTTAGCCTCTTTAGTTTAATATAGATAAATGACCAAGATCTGTGTCTTGATGACAGCTGTAATAGGTTGACCCTGGCTAGATGCCAGGCACCCACCAAAGCCACTCAATCACAAGTGGTCAGGGGAGAGGAGATATAATGAAAGGCTTATGAGTTGAGATAAGTGGGAGAGATCACTCACCAAATACTGTTACGGGTAACACAGAATCGGCCTGGGGGTAATTAAATTTATTACTAAAAAAATCAGAACAGGATAATGATAAGTAAAATAAATGTTAAAAAGCAATCTACCTCTTCCCCACCAGTGGCTTGGGGAGAGAGGGAATGGGGGTTACAGTCAGTTCATCACACTTGTCCCTGCCACTGCTTAGGGAGAGGAGCTTATGTCCTGCTCTGGTGTGGGGTTCCTCCCATGTGAGACAGTTCTCCATGAACTTCTCCAATGTGAGTCCATCCCACAGGCAACAGTTCTCCACAAACTGCTGTGGCATGGGTCACTATTCCACTGGGTGCAGTCCTCCAGGCACAGCCTGCTCCAGCATGGGTCCCCCATGTGGTCACAAGTCCTACCATCAAACCTGCTCCACTGTGGGCTCCTCTCTCCACAAGTCCAGGTCCCAGCAGGAACCTGCTCCAGCTTGGGTTTCCCACAGGTTCAGGGCCCTCTCTTGGATATCTACCTGCTCTGCCATGGGTCTCCTCCACGGGCTGCACTCCCCTGGACCTCCATGAGCTGCAGGGAAATCTCAGATCTATTGCCTGGAGCACCTTCTGCCCTCTTTCTCCACCGACCTTGGTGTCTGCAGAGTTGTTCCTCTCACGTGTTCTCACTCCTCTCTTTTCTGGATGCAATTAGATCTGTACAATAATTTTTTCTGCTTTTTTAATCTCACAGAGGCATTACTACTTTCACTGATTGGCTTAGCCTTAGCCAGCAGCCTGTTCCTCTTGGAGTCAAATCCTATTAGCTGTGTTGGACCAGGGGGGAGCTTCTGGTGGCTTCTCACAAAAGTCACTACTGTTGTCTCCTGGTACTGAAACCTGGTCTCACAAATCCAGCTTATGTCTCTAAATTTAGCAAGTAATATCCCTGAAGTATTAAACTTGACATAATTTTATCCTGAATGCATCAAGGTATGTAAGGGGTGCAATGACTTAAATTATGCAGGTGCACAGAAGGTATCGCAGATACCAGCTCCGAGTTGTCCTATGGGCTTCTCAGAATTATTTAACCAATCATTTTTGGGTTTGGTATTAGTGTTATTTGTTGGTGCCAAGAAAAAATAGTGATTATTTTTTTCTGTTCTTAATAGTCTCTAACAGTATGAGTATTACTAGCAAAAAAATTTAGCACTAGCCAAATTATATATAGAAATGATCCTGACACTAATTCCTTACAAATATTTCTATTTCCTCATTCTGCAATAAAAAATGGTATTCTTTTTCCTACTGCCAAAATATAAAATTTCTAGTTTCCAGCCTTCCTTTCAGTATTATTCAACTTTCTATCATTTTTCTAATGAACTTCACTAACATACATGTGGATGTGACAGCTCTATGTCTTGGATGATATCAGAAAATGCAACCTTAAGTATTGTTTTGAATTAACTTCTTTTTTAAGTTCAATGTTATATAATATTTTATTTATAAGTGTTTTCACTCCAAAGCCAACTACTTATATCCATCTCACACTACTTACAGGAATATATTAGCCTTTCTTATTTTGACCCAGCATTTGTCTGTTTCCTCCAGTGCTTCTTTCTACATCTTGTATAACTGAAATAACTTCAGCAGATGAAAATGTTGAAGTATTCAGGTACTCATTATACTTAGAGAAAAAAGGATTTCACATATGCTTACAAAGTTCTTATCCTTTTAATATCTTTTGTTTGTTGGGATGGAGGGGGTTTTGTTTATTTTGGCTTTTGGGGTTGTTTTGGGTTTTAGCTGGTTGGTTGTTGATTTTTTTATTTTGTTGATTTTTTGGTTTTGGGGGATTTTTTTATTTTTTTACTTTTTTTTCTGTGTCATTTAATCCACTGCCTGTTTTAGACATTTCTAAAAGGTTTCTGAAACATCATATATATAGTCAGGGTAGATTTTATATACATTCTTTCCTCGCATTCTTCAGCAGTTTGCTTCCTACCTTCTCGCTCTTGACAGGAAGACTTTATTTGAAGAAATTTGCAAAATCCTTTTAAGTACACAGTGAACAGTTCCATTTACAGAGCAAAATTTTCAGCCAAAGTTGAAAGCTTTATGCCATAAGAAGTTTTCCTTTGAAGCAGGAAGACCAAATGTCTCACAGGAAAATAAAAAAAATTAAAAAAACACAAACAAACAAACAAACAAAAAAACCCCAAAAAACAACAAAACCAAACAATTTCAGGAAAGATAACTCTCAAAGGAACCTGAATCTTTCTGCTAAATTTGAGCATTTCAAATCTACAGATTCCTTTAAAGACCCCCAAATTCTCACCATTTGACTGACATAACTGATCTCAGGTACACCTCTGGAATTAGTTCCTATAGACTTGATTTGTACAATCACATGACTAGAAGCAAGATTGCACCCAGAGTCAGTAAATACCAGATGGTAAAATAGCCAAATACATTTGAAAACAGCTCCCTAGGCTTAAATCTCTGCCTCAACAGCTGGAAGAGGGTATTCAATATGGCTAGTGCCTTTTTCTGTGTGGATAGCAACTGTTACTGGACATTTGCTGTGTTTACTGAATGCTGTGAGGAACCTTGATGCATATGACACTTTACATATATATTTTTAGCTTTTCATACATGGCAGATGTTGGCTGAAAACAATTAGGCAAAAAGCAAGTAGATTAAAAACTTCTTCAATAAATTATAATATAATTTAAATGAGAACATTTACATTAGACATGTTCTCAGAATAATTATGAAACAATTGCCTAATAATGAAGCTTCCAAGCTCTTCGTAACAGATGGTCAGAAACCGAATTTTATTGGATCATAGATAATCAGTAAATTTAATATGCAGGATAAAGGCTGCAATCTATCATTGTGCTATAACCCTCTGCACCACAATGTATTTGTTATAACTCCAAGATCAGAGGAACTTTCCAGAATCTCTAATCTGATGCAGAGGTGATACAGGGATTCAGAGATGGCATTTCAGAATGGTGTCTAAACTTGAAGCTTTATAGAAGCTGCACATTTGACTTACCACATACCCATCAAGCCTGCATAAAGATCTACCGTTTCCTGTAGCTTGCTTTCATTTACTTTAAACACAGTCAGAAACTTCAGCATGATCCTTGATGTATCTTCTGCATATACTGATAAATCTTCAAGCTTACACTTGAGGATCCTCTCAATTAGAAGTCAGAATAATCCATTACTAGGAGGAAGAAATAGAGTCAGTTTACCAGGGTGAACATGCAGTAGCATCTATTTGTGGTCAGATAATACAGGGGCTTGATTTCCTTGAACAGGTAGGAGAGTAAATAAGCAAACTGATAGAAGTACATCTAAATAGTGATGCTAGTAACTAGTATCTTTTGTTTAAGACCTGCTCATAGGAAGTAAAAATAGATCAGGATTGAAATTCAATGTTCAGTCATAGTATGGCAAAATATAAATTACATAGGTGATTACATTTATATATTATAAATAAAAATGTTAAAAGTTTGTCAATTATGATTTATCAATATAAATAATTGATATTAATAATAAATATTATTTATTTCATATAAAATTAAGCACATCAAAATCTGTCATTACTGATAGGAAAATAAATAGTTTTCTTTATTCTGCAATATGCAAAGTGCTACTCTCTTCCAGTCATAGAGTCAGTAACATAGTAAAGCCAAATAGACAATCTAGACTTTTAATTTGCATATTTATTTAAGAAGTGACTCTTATTAAATCCTTCATTTTATTTTCTTGTTAAATTATACTTATTTCCTGTAAGATATTGTTATCATTTCTAGAAGGCATTATGCCAAAGTATTTGTAGGCTTTGTTTATTGTATGAAAAAGAGATTCAAAAGTCACACTTCCTAAGTGCATTTTTCCAAGTATATGCAATGAAAAATCAGTGAATAATATATTTCATGCACAGAATTATAGATGGCTTCAGAATGGAGAAGACTCAGTCAAAATAATTATGTGGATTTCTTAAACAGAACATAGGTCGGCTTTAAGCATGTACATCCGAAAAAGCCATCTAAAAACCATCTCTTTTGCTATATCCCTCCAAGCACCCAAAGCTTGTGGGCATCTTATTTTCACCATCTGTGTCTTCTCCGGAAGACAGCAACTTTCTGTGCTTGTTCTGAATTTCTTTGATGCGAGCAATAAGATGTCTTTGATGATGAAATCCATGAACCAGGTGGAATGAAGCTTAAGTCTACTAAGAGCATCTAGTGAGAGCATTCAAAGCCTCCCTATAAGAACCTATTTTTAAATAGAACTTCTTGAAAATGCCATTAAAGTGACTGTATCTTTTCAAGTGAAGACTGTATATAGCTTCTGTAGTTGAGAAATCCTGTGGTTCAGAAGGTGAATTATCTGCCTTGTGGTTTAGTAACTAGGACACTGAATAGGTGAGTCCTGTTTTCTCAGGACTATTTTTGCTTTAACCTTGGAATGCTTTAAGAGAAAATGATCATCTATATATGTGTATGAGTATCCCCACCATAAGGATGTAGAATTATTTTGTCTATGCCTTTCTGGTAGCATGAAACCTTTTTTTTTTTTTTTTTGAATACTGGCCTAGAAAGGAAACAATGAATAACATATTTATGTTGCATCAGCCTCATGAGTTTCCTAAGACCTTTCCAGAAGGCAAAGATGTATAGACTGCTGCTTGCCTATCTAAATCCTCGAGCATGGAAGGAAATGTTCTTAATTCTGAGAGGTGCCACTGCTTTTACTTAAGATCACTGCCATCTACAAAGCTGCAGGATTGTTTCACATTACTTTCTCATTTGACTGATACAGTCAAACAATACAATTCAGGTTTTCTTAACACTTTCTGATGGTATTAAACATGATGCAAAAGCCCTGGTGAAGGACTTATATTGTGTATTCTGAGGAATGTCACTAGTTTAATCTGAGCCTTGGAGCTCTTTTTTTCTTCTCACAAGGCAGCTAGCTTTTGGCATTCCTTGCAGCCTACAACCTTACAGCACCTCTGACAGCTCCTTTCCTAAGTGCTCTGCACTGTGTCACATTCAGCTGCCAATTACTTCTCTCCTGTCAGCATGAAGCAATCCCAAGCACAATTTAGCAATGACCAGTCCTGGGGCTGATCACTTTCTTCACAGTTGGAAATCCATTTGCTTCATGTAGGAATCATGGGCAGAGATGCCCGAGAGATGTAGAGGTGGCCGTGCTGGGACAAAATCTTTCCACTGGTCATGTAAAATTTTGAATTTATTTCCTTTAAAGATATGTACCAAGGAAAAATCCCAAGTACAACTGGTCTGGCACAGATGGTTAGAATCCAGGTTAATATTCCTGTGCATTTTCATCCCCAAGGTGAGAGATTTTGTGAGTTTGAAAACAGCAAAGGAAGGAGACAGATGAGATTTCAGGAGATGGAATATTAGACCCTCATTTGGACTGCAAGCACTTAACACCCAGAGGTGCAGCAGTGTGTGCAGAGAAGCTGCTCATGGAGCCAAAAGTGAAGCAAGAACCCTGCTGGAACATGGAGGGACAAAGGAAACACATGAGAAGTCGCACAAATGCCCCAGGAGAATTTATGAGCCCTACGCCTTTTCCAGGTGCCCATGCCCACATCAAGGGTGCATGCAGGCCCCTCACAGCTGGGATCCCCTGGTCCCTGCTGCTGGAGACCAACCCTTGTCTGCAATGTCCAAAGGGAGGGTGTCAGGGCAGTTCCAGGGCTGGCATCATGCAGTGCCTCTATGAGGGTTCGCTGGCCATGGATGCCTAGCACAGCAATAATGTCTGGGGAGCACGCAGCCCTGCAACACACCCCTGGCTCCCTGGTGATCTCCTCATCCCTGGCCCCCAGCCCTCATACCAGCACTGAAACCCCATTGCCCCACATTGACATTCAAATCACTCTCCATGAGGAGGTAGAGAAACACCTAAATCTCATGTACCACCCCTTCCCAGCACCCAGAGCAGAAAACCAGGCAGATTTCTGGTAGGGTTTGGATGCTGGGAGAGTTGTCTCTCCCCCCTGTGCAGCAGCAGCAGCAGCAGCATGCTAGGAATCCTTCAGTCCTGGGAGTAAGACCTGACCAGAGGAATGGGTGGACTCAGGCAGGATTGAAGTGCCTTCAGTGAGAGAACCCATCAATAAAAATTCTAGACTGGCTAGGAAGTTTTTACATAAACAGAGGCATCCTCTGCTGTGGTCATCTAGCCTAACTTCTTTCCAGTTTATGGAAAGAGATAGCCTGGGTTTTGTCAAATATAAATGACTAATTTGCTCTTGCTTCAAAACACCATGTACCTTACAAGGCCATCATAGGTTATGGTTAAAGAGGTATCTGAGAAAACAGTGTTTAGTTATGAAATGAAAATGAAATCCAACTAAATGAAATCCAACTGCTTGATGGTCCTCCCCATCACTGGGTTTTTGAGCAGTCCTGCCATTGCCATGACCACTGAAAATCTGCAGTGAGCCTTGTCTTTGAAATCCCAGGAGTCAGCATCATGATTGCTTGGATGATTCAGTAGTAAAGTTTCACTCCTCTACTGAGTAATATGTATTCTGCTGGGGCACTGTGATGGAAGTGAAAAGATGCAGGGGTAAAAACTGGAGTTTCCAATATTAAGTTGTCATTCCACTGGTCTGTTCAAATCAATCAAATGACAAAATGAGACCTCTAGGATTAATTACTAAATGACAGCAGTGACAAAAATATTTTATGGTGGTTTCCAGGTTTTGCATAGGTTATGGACAGTTTAGAGGCTTTCCATGGCCTCAGTGGTTTTACTTTATTCTGTGTACATCATGACTCTCATAAGAATGATGAAATAGTTCAAGTGACTTAATTTTTTTTACTTATTTCTTAGCTGAGGAAACAAAAAGGGAAAAAATTACATTGACAAGTTCAATTATTCAAGGAAAACTAGCTATAACAGCAGAGGCAAACTTATCAAGTGGTAACAAAGCGTACTGCATGAGAGAAAATCTGGAGGAGAGGATGAGTATGATGAGCTTTGCACTGCAGAAGCAAGCTTGGTACACCTATTTGAATAGGTACACTATATTTGTATGGGCAAGGTTTGAGAACAGGAGGTGATATGGATGCCTCTACATAGCAAAATCGACTGTATGGACTGGTATAATATTATCTGGGGGATGTCAATGAAAGTATGGTATTTAAACTAGAGAAAAAATTGCATATTCAGGCCCATATTTATGCATGGAAAAGCAAGTGTTTGTGTTCAGTTAGCACTGGAGCAAGTACTTAAGCTACTTACTGCAAAGCTTGTGAAAACAGGCTTTTTGTTACTGAAGCATATATAGCTTCTCCAGCTTAAGTACTTTGTGAAATTATTTCAAAACATGTGTGTATGGAGAGAAAAAGTATCTTTAGCTGCACACAGCTGTGCATTATCTGATAAGCTAAATAGCGTAAGACACCTATTCTCATTATTCCAAGCGTTGATTTTGCTTGTAAATAGATGTTCCAGTTCAGGGTAGTTTAAATACTTCAGGTTGCCTTTTGTACTGCATTGCTGAAAATATGTCTAGACAACTCAAAGATCAAGTCAGTACTTTAATAATTGCAAATTTCATGTTAATGAAATCATTATATTTAACAGAAATATAGGCAAGCCAGAACGTAAAATTTAGATATTAAAAAAAAAAAAAAAATCACTCTTCCACAAAACTTTTGTTATTACGGAAATCACAATATTTCCACAAAATAGTACCTTGTAGGCATTTCTTTTCCTGTTCTTTCAACTTCAGATTCTTCATTGTTCAAGAGTAGTTACTTAAGATTCTTTTTTATAATCTTCAACATGAAATTGTCTAAAAGTCTTAAACTTAAAAGAATTATCTCAAGAATCAGAGTCATTAAAAAACACTCATGATGTATCATATATTGGCATTAAATGCAGGGAAAAATGTTCTCATTTTCCCTCAGTCAAAATATCTCTGTGAACTGCTGGGGTTACTAATATCTTTCAACAGAAACCATATGTCAAACCACAGTGCTTAGTAAATCTCTTCCTGATACTTTTTAATAAAAAAAATAATGTGTTCAGGTGTTTATTTTGTTTGATATAAAGCTTTAAAAGCAGTGATACTGAAATCTTAATATTTCCATTACATTATTTAAATCCCATTGAGTTCAGAAGGAGATTTGCAAGACACATCAAAACTGAAGTTAAAATGAAAAAAAAAAAAAAAACCTCCTCAAAAAACAAATTAATTTCACTGCTTTATAACATCATCTTATTTCTTATTTTGTGTTTTGTCTTTTTTATGGATCTTTGCTTGAAGCAAGTGGGAACTGCAATTAGCTAATTAAGACTCTGAGGCTTGAATATTATTGACCTTTTATGTTTTGCAGTATTGGTTGGCAAGCATAAAAAAGCTGTGTTCTCCTCATCTACTCAGGGCTCTCCAGGACACGACTTCTAATTGCTTTCTCAGAAATCTTTGCCCCTAGTAATTTAAATATAGGGCACATACTGTTATTTACTCCTTGCATGGTGTTTGCTGAGCAAGCAAGCAGAAAGACACAGAACTGGAAAGGCTTGTGAATGAATACTGATTACATAGGGTCACATCTTTCTAATTTTTCCACTGGTGTATGCAGGGGAGGAAAACTGCATTTGGTATTCCTGATATTTTTTTGAGGCATGCAGCCTCTTAAACAAAGCAACTACCTCCAGCCCTGTAAAACAAAACAAAAAAAAATCCCTCAAACTATATGTTGAAAACAAAGCAGAGGCACAGATGGATGTTTTTCTTCCTTTACAGAGCACATTTGAAGAACCACTTTAATTCTGACTAATTCATTTGCATTTTTTATTAAAAAAAAAAAAAAGGTCAGAAACAAAGGTTATACTGCTCAATAGTAGACAATTTTGCTAGCTCTTTAGAATCTGCATTACCTCTAAGGCAAACAGGCTGTTCCTACTTAAGAGCTTGTCTAGCTTGTTGCAGAATCACCTGTAAATATGTAGTAAGCCCATGGAGCTTCAATCATTTTCTTATCTGTTCTATTGCCCGCAGGAGAGTCATTACTACAGTATTTACAGCTGTCACAATAGTTAATATGATCTAGGCATAGCTGCTTGTTTACTCATTGATGTGATGTGACAATTTAATAATAGCAACCATCATAATCATGGGTACATAAAATGAGAAATATTTTTTTATTCCTATGGAGATACTGTTTTCAACTTCTACCAAAAACCATTGTATCCAGTCCTTTAAATTATTGCACTTGGCTGTGATATTTTTAGCTTTATCAACAGCTTACAAACACATTGCTTTTTATTTTTTCCCTAAAGTGGAAGAAAAAAATTGAAAAAGATTTTAGTTTTCCATATAAAATGGGTTATTCAATTGTAAAAAAATAAAAATGAAAGCTCTTCAAAGGTGGAAAAGAAATAAAAATTAGGTAAAACAGTGATAAATTCTAGACCAAGAAATAAAATAAATTATGATGCATGAATTTACTCTGACAAAAGAAGCAGAACAGTTCTTAGCATATCAAATGCACTCATTTACTGCTACATTTACTTAGCATTTTGTCTATTTTCTATCAGGTTCAGATTAAACCAATGATTTTAAGCAGCAGCCTGAAAGGTGGGTGCTTTGGTGGCCAAAAGACAAGGTTCCTATGGCTACAGATTTGGATATTTTGTATGACTGATCCCAAACCTCCTCATCCTGCCTTCTTTTTAATCACATGCAACCCTCTAGAGATGAGGAAAAGTTAACAGTCAGATGGTCCTTCATTTGTCTTTCATAGCACGGTGAAGCAAGAAAGTCTCGAATGGTAACAGAGCAGACCATTGCTTTTGTTAAGCCTTTAATCTTAGTGTCAACCAAAGCCTCACCACATGAAATGAAGTTTTTCTCCTGCAGTTGTGTGAACATTTGTACTGTAGAAGCTCACTTGAGATACTGCAGTTGGATATTATGTCTCTCCGTGACTGGCACATTAAAAAGCCAGAAATAAAGCCCTTGTGTGGCTACTCAGAGTGAATGAATTGACAGATCCATCCTGGAAAGAATTAAACCGAAGGCTTTAAATGAAAAGCAATGAATTTATAACAGGATTATAAAGCACTCTGAATCAACTTTGTACAATGCCAAGCTGAGAGTTCAAAGAAAAACAAGGGAAGGCACAAAATATTGTCATTTATAATTGGCTAATGAAACCAGCAACACAGGAATTTTGCAGCTGCAGCAGATTCCCACATAGTTAGAAAGACTGAAGAGGACTCTAGTTCCTGTGCTTTACCAGTTAGCTTTACAAAATGAAATCGAGAAGCACAAGTTAGAAAGTTAAAAAGCACTTAAGTCAGGATATGAAATGACTGGTCGATGGAAGCTGTCGTTTCTCATATAAGGTACACATTGCTCCAATTAGCAGAAATAAAAAAAAAGGCACATTTTACTGGACAGGAGTTCAACTGAAACTGTTTACCCTTTAGCTGTCATCTCAACTGACTATTCACATACTGGAGTAGGCTATAAAATCAGCTCTCTAGGGTTGCAGAACATCTTAAAGAGATGAGATCTTGGGAAAATATTCTCTGTGTTTTTTTAACTGCATACAAAAATCTTTCCATTGTAACATTTTATGTAGGAGCTTTGATTTTCTATTGTGTGTATATATATATATATATATATATATATACACACACACACACACACAGTTATAGTTATTGAGTACCTCTGCTTTTGGAAATACCACACCAGTCAGAAGAGTGGTCTGAGAAATAGTTGCATCCCTAGAGAGTAATCCTTGCAAAAATAAATTACATTTGGGAGCAAGCATTTAATCAATAGTTAGTATTTAACCAAAACCATCCTGAAGAATATCCATCTTTGGCTACTTTTGACTATCTGTCACATTTCTGGCCTGTGTCATAGGGTTCTTGTCAAACCTAATTTTGCCTATGGGCTGTTGCATTTACTCGGGTTGTTTGAGAAGTGTTTAGAAGACAGCAGATGGATTAAACATCTTGGGATTTTGTAGATCAATCTCCTGTTTCCCAATAGTGTCTGCTACCCCAAAGATAAACCTGTCCTTTCTCTTTTGACAGTCTAGACCACAGGCAAAATCGGGACTCCAGGGATGTGGAGAGGGACACCATACTCTCCAAACTAACCTTCATACTCATGAATGTTTCCTAAACCACTCTGCCCTTCTCTAACAGATTGAAGTTGTTTCATACAGCAGAACAGATATCACATATTTTCCTCCACCATGGGTCTGTGTTGATCATTTTCACCATTTTACCTTCATCTGCCTGCTCTCTCCAAGTAACTCATCATCCTTTCTTAGATTAGCAGGATGCTTTTTGTCTTCAGTGAGATTACAGTCTGTGCAGCAGCTGCAGATCTAGCTCTCTCATTGCATTAAAATTGGAAGCAATCAAACCTGGTAAATGGAAACATGCTATTACATTCTGAAAATGCATGTAATTCAAAACTCTAGAGTAGCCTCTCCCCCAAGCATGTTTTGAAAGTTGAGGAGAAAGTACAGGTACTACTATAAATAACTTGAAGTTGTGGGCAAGTTTGGTTTTGTTCTGTTTTTGTTTTTGTTTTTTGGTGTTTTTTTTGGGGGGGGGGTGTTTGTTTGGTTTTGGTTTTGGTTTTTGTTTTGTTTTGTGGTTTTTTGTTTTTTTTTTTTTTTATTTTATTTTTATCTCTGTCTTCTCCTATGCTCACAATTTTTCAGAGAATTTGTGATGATTTGGCTACTTGAAAAAATGATCATCTCAAAACCTGGGCATAAGGGCTGCATAAATGTTCTATTCAGTTCTGAGAGGAATATTTAGCCAAGGAAGTTAAAGCTGTGTTCAGAAACACTTCACATATCACTTTCAACTGTACCTACCCTAAGTTTGACATTGATGAGGAAACTCCTGCAGTGTAGGTGCATAGGTGTTTTAAAGGAAATTATTCTCTTTAGGAACAGTAGATTCATTGCTTTAAATATTGCTTCCCACTGTGTTACTGTGATGCACAGAGGGACACACAGCAACACACAGACAACAGGTGTTCAGGCACAGAAGAAGAAAAGAACCCAGTTTATTGAAATCTTAGCTATTTATAATTTTCAGGACACTGACTAGGGATTGGATTAGAGAAGTTACCACCTCTTCAATCCCCTGGTCAGATGAGAAGTCCCTCACATCATATCTTTAACAAAGGAATGTAAACTATTTTTGTTTATCTTACAATTTAGTGAGAACACTGAACTCCATTCTACAGAAACAAATCAGAAGTCTTGTTTTCAGGGACAACATCACTGCAGTGTTAATTAAAAGTGTGATTGTCAGGTTTATTAAAAAGAAGCCCATGTTATTCCTTTTCCTTTGGACATACATATCTTGAAATCCACTTCTATTTGCAGTTAGCATATCAATAAGTGATGCTTTTCTTCCACTAATGACTGCATCAGACTTGTATCTGGTGCTGTACGGGCAAATAAGCCTCAGTGAAACCAGTGGCATGTTTCTGATGATCCAGTGACAGGAGATTGAGTTTAAATAATTTTATTCTATGTCAGAATTTATTGTTTGATCATTTTCACAGCAGTCAGTCAAGCCTCTTTCTTTTTAGTTTGTTCTTTCTTTGTCTCTCTCTGATGTAAATTTGGAACAATCTTCTCTGAAGATTGTTAGTGGAGTTGTAATTGTCTGTGGAGGGAATAAGACGGCTTTTGTGCTAGCTTCGACAACTGCTTTCAAAATAGCAAGTAGTGATTCAAAAAAACACTCACCAACCCTCAATGTGATCGTTAACAGCTGGCCTGAAGGCCTCACAGACACAAGTAACTTTGACCTTGACTTGATCAGCCTTAACCATAAGAATCAGCCTGTACCTGTGAAAATCAGCCTATACCCTTGAGAAAAGAATACAAACATCTTTAGAGAAGGAAGCACAGAAAAGTGAAACGGCTTTACCACAAGGAACGGATGCTAGCCAATTTTAGCGAGAACGTATACAGGCAACAAGTTACTAAGCAATTGAAATTAAACACAAGGCTTTTTAAAAACTCTAAAAATATGAGCTGTGAACAATAAAGATTGTTCAAGCATTAAAGAATTAATACTTGAAGAAAAGGTGTCTCGTCTGTCTCTAGAGCAGCACCTCAACAATGCTGAGACAGTATGATAGAGGCAGCCAAACTACCGAGTCAGAAACCCTGACAGTCAGTGTGATGACAACTATGATTTTTGTTTTCCTTTGACCTGATACATGGTAATTTTATCATGAACTTACATTACTTGTTTCTGTGTAGTAGAGATGAATTTAAACTGGCTTAATTTTTTCTCTTCAAAAGCAGATATATGGGATATTTGGCTAAATCTTTTAAATTTTCTAATTTCATTCATAATTTGACAGTGACAGTGCTTTGATTTTTTAAATTAAAGTATATTTTTATTACATTTTACTGGCTTGTAAGACATTTTTAATTGGTAATCCTAGTTAAATGGATTTATTAAATAATTCTTTGGAGAATATGCATTCTCTCCAAGTACTGCTCCTCCTCAATGCATTAGAATTTGAGTCAGGCTTTTAAATTACCTACTGTACTGAAAAGCAAGAACTTTTCCAGAGAACTAAGGGACTGAATAAGCCACTTGCCTATGAAATTCAGCTTAGTCTTCTTTCGGTTACAACAGAATCAAGTTTTGTAGTATAAAAAGATAGTACAGTAAAAATGTCATGTCTATCTGGTTGTGATACACTGCTTAGGTGTATGTAACTGGAACTTGATCCCCTTTTAATGGAAGTCTGCTCCATTTTGTAATCTGTACAGCTGCAGACAGAGGAATGAACATAAAGGTAACCTCTTCATGTTGTTTTTTTAAATCCTTGACTTTTCTCTAGGGTTTAAACTTCAGTGTGAAATTTGCTGCACAGCACTTTTTCAGAAAAAATAAGTTGGTGTCAGTGACCTCAGAAATACTCAGAAACATTTTTGGCACAATGACCTTTTATTAAGTCCAGGTGGTCATTCTAAAGAAGCTAACTTAAATTCATGGCCATTCATGTGTCCTCCAGTGCCCAGGCTTTTTTCTTCAGGGCTGACCATCTCTACCCTTTCAGGTACTTCACTATTTTTCATGTTCACAGAAAATCTGATAGGAAATAATTTCCACTGAGCAGCTGACAGTATCAAGAAGTTTAAAGTTTTGTGAAAACTCATAGCTTAAAAAATCAGCCATATCTAGAGTCTGGTCTGCTCTTGCGCTATGCTTTTAATAGCAATTACCAGAAGCTTCCATGTAGGTGTATAGCTTCTTATAAGATCTTAGTCATAACAGTATCATAGGTGGTGAGAGCCTTGCTAAATCTCTGGAAGGATCAGATCCATGTTCTGAATCACAGCAGAGATTTCTTACCTCTTGGTTCTTCATAAACTTAAGAAGGCCTACTTTTTTTTCTAGCCCTGTAATAGAAAAGTTTTCAATTTTCCTTCTAAGAAATGGGAAAAGATTTTTTTACCATACCTTTTGGATCTAAGCAATCCTGTTCTGTGGACTGCTGTGGAGCCAGGAGACAAAGACTGCAGAGACACTGCTACAAAATCAGTATCCTAGAAATATTTGAGCTGCTTAAATCTCCAATTTGTATCTAAAATCAGAAAATAAAGACAAAATTTATTCAAGTGCCATTGAATGAGATGTCTGTGGCAAATATTCTGTCTTTGCATTTTTTGTTTTTAAATAGTTAGTAGCTATTGATAACTACAATACTATTGTTAGTTAAGTTTTTAATAACTATTTACTTATAGTGTATTAACATATACTTCCAGCATCTACTTTGTAGAGACATTTAAAATAAACTAATCAAATATATACCAGTTATAACTTTTAACTTTAGAAGTGAAATAAAAAAAGTTCAATATGAAGAGTAAATGAAAATGTATTTTTCAAGTAAAAAAAAATGTAATCTTTTATTAATTTAGGGTTTAAATGTTCCAATATTGTGATTTAAGAATGGATGATATTAAAAGATTAAAGAATTTAAAATTATTTTTATATCAAAGTCTGTAGATGGAATTAAAAAAATGAATTTTTGAAACTATTTCTAATCTTTAGGCTTTATAATTTTGGATTTTTTTGAGTAATCTTGAAAGAGAGTTTTTCGAGTAAAGTTGTGTTCATTCATAAGGATCTCAGATTTAAAAATACCCTAAATTCAAAAGCTTGACAATTAAATATCCATTAGGGGCAACATTTGTGTTTCAGGCTTTTATTGACATCCATTATGGTTTTAAAACTGTTTTATACCCTAGGATTTTCATGCCATAAACAAAGATTGTTAATGAGCTTTGGATTTAAAAATTTGTTTCTTTAAGGTAAAAAGCAAGTAAAAAGTTTTTTTAACACAGTACTGAAATGAAGATTGACTCTCCAATATGCAATTCACCAAAAAAAGTTGTCTCATTGACCTTTTGGGATCTGTATGATGTCATGAAAATATGAACTTCTGTGAACTTCCAGAAGACAGTAAAGAAGTTTGAGGAATCCAGAGCTCTGGAACTGCTGAGTCAGTATTTCCTATCTCAGTTGAAAGGCTACATAAAAGGTTTCCATGGAAGCAGAATATGAAGACCTTGCAAAGCTTCTGTGATCCTTCATCTGGAGAAGTGTATTTACTTGTAAGGATACCAGCGAAGCAGGACTTACAGGTTCAAGGAGACATACTCCTGGTTTGGAGGTCAGTCTTCAAGGGCTATAGTTCCGCTTTGATTCCTCTCCGTGGCCTCTCAAATCTTACTTTTTTTTTTCTGTTCTTCAAAAATTCTGAAAGATTTCAGAAAATTCAGAACTGTCATAAATATTAAAACTTTGAAGAAGTATTTCAATTGCTGTTTAGAATATTTATTTTCCTCTTGTGACTGCTGTTTCTACACAAAATAAAGATTTGATGCAAATTTTCCTGTGACTCTTGAGCTCACTGCACTTAAAATAATCCCAAAATTATAATCCCAAGAGATAAACATTAGGTGACAGGATACAGAATTAATATACATGTTTGTGCTTCAAAACTGTGTAAAATGGGTATAATAGTTTGAGTTAGGACAAGTTTGGAAGATCATTTGGAAGATCATTGTACTGAATATTTCAGTCTCTCTAGTTGAGTACTCGAATTTGAAGTCTATGAATACTCAAAAAAAGCCCAAAATTTGAGAAATAATGTTTTAATAGCAGAATTTGTTTATTAATCTGTATTGAAATTTACAGAAACATGTTATATCCTGGATTTTTGTCAAAATAATTAAAGATGCAAATAACTATTTAAGTCTTTAAATCAACACATTAAGGTTTGTAATTTATTTCATAAAAAGTGCCATATGATGTCATTTCTTGACTTGTAATATAACCCTGCTTGGTTATGTATTCAGAGATCTCCTTCCATTTCTCATCAGTGGGGGAAATATTCCAATACTCCTTAAAATAAATAGAATTGTATGTATATGTTAGCACAGAACAAAATTGTATTTCTAATTTACTCATTCTCTTCCCTACCTTTAGGCTGTTTTGTTTTAGATCTGAGTTTACTTTAGCTTCTGGACTTTCTTCCAGAATTCATATTGCAAAAGGCAATGTGTACCAGAACCCAAAAACAGGGATAGAAATAAGTAGTACGTTCACATTAAACCAAATCAAATAAAATTAATTTAGTGAAGATTAATCTTGTTTGGTAAACCATCCTCAGACTGATAGATTTTGGAGGGTTTAATGGAAGTTGAGAGAAGGGGGAGTTCACACACATTTCAGTCATTCTGAGGTGAAACTGTTTAGCAACTTCTTTATTCTCTTCTAAAATCTCAAGAACTAAATAACTTAGGTTTATATTAGCATTTTTATGCTTAACATTAAATTGTTTAACATAAAAGGACAAATACATTACAGATATATTTTTAAAAATCTTTTTCATCCTATTTACAAGTAATCAGTTTATCCCTGCTCTGAACAGGGATGGTTCATACTCGATTATCAGTGTGTAAAGTTTAAAACAGATTACTTACAAACTGTCAGGCTGGATATTTAATTCAAAAAAAGACAATGGGAGCTGCAGAAAACAGCAACATCCCTATCATACAGTGATCAATTGTGAGGCTGCCCTAACATTTCAAAGTAATAGAAAATTATGGGATTAATTTAAAATCACAGACAAAATTTATGGAAGTTTACAGAAGCTTACATCAGATAAGGGGAGTAGAGTTAATTTACTTTTTTATTTATAATATATATAGATGTAAATTCTCTATATAAAGTATTCTATCTAACCCAGAGATATGAGTGTAGTGGAGTACAGCTATGTACATCTATTCATGGGCATAATATATTATGTGTGTGCAAAGAATTACAATTGAAGATGTACGAGTCAACACTGCTAATACAACATCCTGTCACATCAGTAAGACGGAGCAGAACTCCATTTTGAAGAATGAAAACAATGCTTCCAAAACACACAAGATACGTGCTCATTCATTTTAATAACCTGTTAGTCTGAAGTTAGCAATCTAATTCCTCTAGAATTTTTCTACTGTTCAGGGAACCACCTCCATTTTGGAAATGGAAAGACCACCAGAAATTTATCGTGGAAGAATTGCCAGTTAGAGTTCTGTATTCCTGTATTGACTTGTATACCTGTAAACTGAGATAACTAGAGGTTTTACTTAGACGTCTTATTTAAAATTACCTAGAGTTTAGCTAGCAGAGTACAGCCACAATGCAGTAGTCTGTGCAGCATTTTGTGTAAAAGGCTGAGCACAGGAGGTCAGGATCTCCACTGGAATCAGCACTGCTGGGCTCTACAATGGGGTGATATGCTGTGCCACAGTCCCCAGCACCAAGTGGAACAACTTTCCTTGTAACATTAGAGGCCTTGACTCAAACTGGACTCCTGAATGAACTCTGGGGCCCAGGGCTGCAGTGGTGCCTTGGGCAATAGGACATGGTCTTGTAGGCAGGAGATGTGTTGTGTAGGAGATGCATCACCAAGTAATAGAGCTGAAGCTGAAATCAGACTCTTCAGGAGGAAAGCAAGTGACACAAGTGGGAAACTGCTGCAGGGGGTGGAGGCCCCATCTGTTGGCATGACTGACTTGTCTCGGGAGGCTTGCTGCTTCCCAGGGCCTTGAATCTGGGATGTTGTGGAGCAACTGCTAAACCTTGTCCGACCCTCAAAATACGATGCTTTGCTGTCTTTCCATGTTGGTCCCAATGAAACTGCCATGTACCTGGAATCCATCAAACATGATTAAAGAGCTCTGGGGATGAGAATAAAGGGTGTGGGGGCCCTTCTTGATTTTGATTATTTTCTTGATCCTGGCAACAATCAAGAAAGATTTGAGAGAAAACGGTGGATGCTGAAGGTCAGCAAAGACAGTGTTAATAGCAGGTTTTGTTTGTTTGTTTGGTTGGTTTTTTGTTTGTTTTTTTTGAGGGGGTGTTTGTTTGTTTTGTTTTGGTTTGGTTTTTTTTGGGGGGGTTGTTTTTTTTTTTTTTTATTACAGTGGAAATATCTTTGAGGATCAAGGACTGCTAGAAAGACAGTGTCCACCTCTCTAGGTGAAGAAGAAGTGTTTCTGGTACCTGGCAGGCCAGACTGGTGAGAAGAACTTTAAATAAAGAACAGTCAAGGAGTGAGAGGGCGACAGGGTCAACTAGGTTGGTAAACAGTGTGATGTGAAGACTAAATAATCAATGGCTAATCAATAATAAGGCTGAAGGGGCCCCAGAAGGGGCCCCAGGTCAAGTGTTTCAGGCTTTCACAGCAAAGAAAGCCAAGAGCATCCTGGGCTGCATTAAAAAGAGCATTATCTTCCTCGTCTGCTTAACCTGGTGAGACATGTTTGGAATCCTGGGTCTAATCCTGGACTCTTAAGTGCAAGACAGATATGGACTTCTCAAGTTAGTTCAGCAAAGAGCTATGGAAATGACTAAGAGTCTGGAACCTTTGACAAGTGATGGGATGCTGAGGGAGCTGGGACTGTTCAGCGTGCTAAGTCTCAGGGGTATGTTACCAATATGTAAATCTGGAGCCGGATTCTTCTCGTGGTGTGCAGTGACAGGAGAAGATCCAATGGAACCAAACTTAAATACAAGAAATTCCATTTAAACAGAAAACCCTCTTTTTCTGTTTTTCCTTTTTTCCCCATAATGGTGTGTTAAAAATTGTCAGTATGTGTAGAGAGGCTGTGAAGTTTCTCTCCTCAAAGGTGTTCAAAACCTGTTTGGACATGGTCCTAAACAATGTTTTCTAGATGACTTTGACCATGGAGGTTGGTCTTCAGTATTTGATCTTCAGTAGTGCCTCCCAACCTCACAAGTGATTCAGTGAGTGCCCCAAGTTTAACAGCATAGGTTTGAGCCTCTGACAAAAAGATATTAAGAGTGAAAGGAGGTAAGAGATCACAGTATATATACCTTTCCACAAACTTACCAAGCTGCTGAATGGTATTCTGTTTTCAGAGACTTTAAAAAACACCAGAGTTGGATCTAACATATCTAAAGCATGGATTTCTATCAGAAACTTGCCTAGTTTCTACCTGTTTTCTGGTGTGATTTACAATTCTCACAATTCTGAAACCCATAGATACACTTCATTTCACAGATGAGAGAGATACAAGTCCTGAAATCCAGAGTCTTGGAACAGTCCCTGCAGAATATGGGAAACTCAAAGGTCATTGATTTACTGTAGGTTCTGCTTACACACAGTCAAAACATCAGTGTGTCATCAAGATTATTCTCATACTGAATCCAAAACACAGCATGGTACCAGCTACAAGGATAAAAAATTAACTCTATCACAGCCAAACCCAGAGCAGAAATCTGTTAAAGATCCTCCAATAGATAGAAAACTGCATAAGCTTTAAATTACCATTCAAGCAGAGAAAAGAAATTTGCCTGTTCTGTTGCCAGAGCTACACTCCCAGCTTTCTATCTTCAAATCCCTTTGTTCAGATAGGTAGAGCCCAGCCGTGGGGAGGAGTAAGGCTACAGTTTGGGTGTGGAGCTGAGCAAGCTGATAAAGAACTCAGAAGTGGAGCAGACAAACCTTGCACCACAGGCTGAGCAGCAGCTTGAAAACTAGCCTTACTGCTAGAGAACATTAAAAAATCCTGTTCAGTGAGGTGTAGCTAAAGTGAAGCACCTGCCTGGCTAACAAATTACCTTGTGTATAAAAACCAGAACTGTAATAATTAAAGTCATATTTTAAGGATTAGGAATTGGATAGTATTGTTTTTCAACTTGGTTGTGTATCTTATTTTCTCCATTAGCAAAATGTTGTTAGTCAAGCTGGTTGATTAATATATATGAATAGAGAAAATTAACTCACCAAATGCCAGCAGGTTTAGCTTAAGTTTTCTTCAGCTTCTGGGTGAAGATTCAGGCCACTGTTTTGTCTCTTTTGGAAACTTCATCCAAGTTCCTGTCAATCCACCTCAGAGAGGTGAGTAAGATATCAGGATCTTTTGCAAATCATTAAGATCCTCAGTTTCTGTTTAAAGTGCTGATGAATCCTGATCCCTTTAGAGATTTTAGAACAATGGACAGATTTGGAGATAAATCATAGAAACACAGAGTAACATTGAGTTGGAAGGAACGTTAAAAGTCAACTAGTTTCACCCTGATGCCATGGGCAGGAACACCTTCCATTAGATAAGGTTGCTCAAAGCCCCCTTCGACATGGCTTTGAACATTTCCAAGGATGGGGCATCCACAATTTTTCAGGGCAACCTGTTCCAGTGTCTCAACATCCCCACAGTAAATTTTTTTTTTTTTTTTTTTTTTTTTTTTTTTTTTTTTTTTTTTTTTAGTAACAGCTAATCTAAACCTGCCCTCTTTTGGTTTAAAGCCATTATCCCTTGTCCTATCACTACATATCCTTGCAAAAAGACCCTCTCCCTCTCTCTTGTAGGCCTCCTTCAGGTACTGGAAGGCTGTTCCCCAGAACCTTCTCCAGCCTGAACAACCCCAGTTCAGTCTTCATAGGAGAGATGCTACAGCCCCCTGATAACAGAATCAAGTCCTATGAACATGACCTTGTTACTTAATTTCTACCAAAATGATTGGGAAATAGAAGGATTTTTAAAAATCTACCTGATATTTATTTTTTACTGTTTTTAGTCATCTGAATTCCTAGCAAAATTTATCTTACAGAATCTTAAAAATAAACCATCAAAAACTCCAAAGAGTTTTCTCCTGACACATAACCAGCAAGGGTCTTTGAAATAAAATAAGGAAATCTCTCCAAGAACTGCAACAATATGTATGCCCCTAAAAAGATGGAAATAGAAATTTATCCAATATTATAAAAAGCAAAAAAAAAAAAGATGGAAAACAGAAGCCAGGGGCTAGAGGTAGGGGAAGTGTTACTTGCAAAATTGGTATTTTTCTTTGAGAGGGTCTACCTGTGGTCTTGTTTGGATAATTATTGAAATAAAATCTCAGAACAGGAAAAATTTGCACTCTTTAGTATGCAAATACTTCCTTGCTGCAATTGCACCTGCTCATGCTATGTCTTTTCAAAGCAATGGGTAACTGGTTTAATTTAGTTAACGGACTGATGCTTTAGCATACTGCACCATTGATTTACACAACTTTAATACTTTCCTAAAGTTTAAATTAGAATTTTGACTTCTGCTGAACTTTTGAAATTACTTTATCTGATATATAAATCCAGTTGCTCAATGCTAGTAAAAATGCTAATTATTACTTAAGTCCAAATATAAGTTGAGTTTGGAAAATGCAATATAGTCAGATTTTTAAAGTATTTTTATAATGTGCTTTAGAAAATGTCATAAAATTTTAAGATACTAATAATTCTACTACTTGACAGTGTTATGAATTATGAACAAATCATGTTCTCCTTCCACTCCCTTTTGAAGGATGATTTTAATGCAAGTAATAAGCAAAATATTCAAGTTCTTAAAATATAGCTTCCTTGGTCAAACTGGCTTCAATAAAATCAAGACAAAGTCACTATGAGCTGCCACAGAGTTGTACATTGGATATAAATGAAAAAAAAAAATCAATAGAGATAGAGGGGAATGAAAGTAAAAATAGTAGATATTTTTAATTAGTGAAAATTTTACATTGCTATAATTTACAAGAAAAAGACAAGTAAGGGAATTAAAAAGGGGATGATCTAGCTGTGATTCATAGTGGCTTTGTTTTTAGCTTTTTTTAAAAAAATTGTGTACCAAAGGAATTTAACAAGCATGTGAACCATACTAGTGATGGTAGTAATTCCTTCTAATGTCTCTATTCACCTATTTATTTCAATTTGACCTGTTCTGGGCTTCTTAGAAGTACATGTTAGTGTATTTCTGTGTACGCTTTTCCTCTTCTTTCAAAAAGTAAAGTAATATGCAAAGCACTGAACAAGTTTTATGCTTCACAGAAAATGTGCATGAGCAGTAGTGAAAAGGCTGGTGCTTTATGTCAATACTGTATTGCACAAGGTGTTGCAATAATAAAAATGTAAAAGATGATTTAGAACCCCCAAAAAAACCCAAAACCCAGAGAAGGATCCAAACAGCTATCAGACTTTTGTAGACTCTTGCTCGGACTTGGCTGTGTTGTAGGAGTATAGATTGTACTTTGGAGATGATAAATGAAATCTTTAATTTGAAATGGTACTTTAAAAAGTTATTCAAGAAAGAATGAAATAAAGCAGCAACTAAGAACCTGTAAAAGGAAGATCCTTTTGACTGAAATACCTAAATTAGTCACATTAAAAAAAAATCATCAGACTATTTTAAAAAACAGCCTAGTTACAAAATGATTATTTAGTTAGACTAAAAATTTGATCTAATCTACCCAAAGACATAAAAGAAGTTAGAGATATAAATGTTTAACAGTTGAACAAGATGATCTTATAGGTATTTCCAAACCTAAAGAATTCTATGATTCTATTTTCCGTTTCATATCAAATTAATCATATTTTAGTAACTTGGTAACAAAAGAGTAACTAACATAATGTTCTCACACTCACTCCAAGGTTTCCACATAAAGGAGTGATGTAATTCTTAATATTGTGCATGTTAAGATCTAAAAACTTGTATAAGACTTAAGAAAGAAATCACCAATTCTTGGTTTTTAGACCTTAAGAATTCTATCTTGCTGTTAAATTTGTAATATCACATTTTATTTGATGTTTCTATGTGTGTTCATTTGTTATATTTTTTTTTCCAAAACCTTTGAAAGTATTTCTTTGGATAACTTGGTTTATTTAGACAAATTCCTTGTTCTCCTAATATACAATTAGTGTCAATGTATCAGCAATGTGCAAATGTCCAGAGTTGTGTGACTGGGTATGTAGTCAAGAAAAGTTACTGAAGCAACAGATGAGTTTGCATTTTCCCAGTAAATAATGCAGGAGGGGGTAGCAACAATAAGCATGTAACATAAATCTGTATACTTTACATGTCAATATATTATCAGCATGAAATCCAAACTGGACAGTTTAGGACAAAGGGAAATTCCCAGCATGATGTAGGCTGATCACAATTTCTCATAACAATTAATGCAGCCTAAATTAGTCAACTTCTATGATAATTCCTGGAAGAGTTAAAATTAAAGCAGTCATAGAAATGTAGAATGGTTTGGATTGGAAGAAACTTTGAAGATCACCTAGTTTCAAAACCCATTGCTGTGTGCAGGGGCATCTTCCACTAGACCAGGTTTCTCAGACCTCCTCCAACCTGGCTTTGAACACTTCAGGGATGGGGCATCCACAGCTTATGAGGGAAGTCTGTTGCAGCGCCTCACTTCCCTGGCAGTAAAGAATTTCTCCCTAGTATCTAATCTAAACCTACTCTCTTTCAGTTTGAAACCATTTCCACTTCTTCTGTCTCTACATGCTCTTGTGAACAGTGTCTCTCCCTCTTTCTTACAGGGCCCCCAGGTAGAAGGCCACAATTAGGTCACCCTGAAGCTTCTCTTTGCCAGGCTGAATACCTGGCAATACCCAGAACAGACTGTAACAGGGAAGAGTAAATTATCTTGGTACTAGTAATGCAAACTTAGAGAGAGATGAATTAGCACTAAATTAGTAATTAAAATATTTCTTTTCACGTTTAAAGTGTTATTAAGGTTGTTTGTTGTTTTGACACGGAATGAGGTTGTTGACATATCTCTTATGAAAAATTAGCCAGAAATATTATAGCTTTCAGTTTAAGAGTGTCATGAATTTGATTGTTAACCTTCCTTTCACATATGCTCTTTAAAATTAACATATCCATAAATTCTCTTTAATACCTTTATTTCCATTAAAATCTTTCAGGGTCACTAAGATAAGCTTAGGTCAAGCAAGAAATTTAAGGTTTTGATTTGCTTATCATGAGAGCTTCTTAGTTACTGACAAGTTGCAGTAGATCTAACACAATTTCATCTCTCATCCTGTGACAAAGTAAATTGAAAGTTATAATTTTATGACCCAATAGATACGTTATAGTATCAGTTTCTATTTTCATGCCTGGAAGAACTAAGAAATATTTTTCTACTTTGTTTTTGAATACCTAAGATGTTTATAAACTGCAGCAGACTATGTATGCCCCAGCTAATATTGTTTTAATATCATAAAGCTGCCCTGGAGTGAAAATATCAATTTCTGTGGCAGATTACTGGAAAATTCTAGTCAAAGCAATTATCCATGGTTATTTTCAGGCTTGTAGATCATTCATTATTAATGGATGAGTTAATTAAATTAATTTCAGTGAAAATGTTGAGACAGAGAAATTCCTGTTGAGGTAATATGCCAAGATATACCAGGAGATGTCTGCTTCTTCATTAATTTTGTCTTGATTGAGGTTAGGTGAATCCCTCTGAGAGGCTCTTAGCAAGCCTTAGTCCTTTAGGTGAGAATCAATTTCTGACAAAGGCAGTCTTGTGTATAGCATGGATATGTTTTTCTCATAACTCAAACAAGAAATTGAGAGTTACATTAAGATTTTCTATATTATAACTGCACTTAATTTGTTAAGTATGAAGCTGCTTTCTTGTGCAAAATGTGTCAGGAACTACTGCCTTTCTGTTTTCTGGTGAGTAGAACAGATTTTGTGACCTTGAATTAAGTATGACCATTGGGTGCATAGTTTAGGTTTTCAGTAGCTTCCATTTCAAGAACAGATGAGTAGAGACAGTTATTAACAGGAGAGCAATTCCCTTGAGCTCCAGCTGCTCCAGGCCATCAGGGATGTCTGAGCAGTGCAGCGCTCATGATACCTACCAGAGAGCTTTCAGCATTTAGATTTCTCAGCTTGCCTCTTGTACAGCTAGGAAACATGACCTAATTAGTTTTTTTCATCTTTTTCTCTGTTCAAGAGGAAAGACATACTGACAGCAGTTTAATTAGATGTTAATATAACTTTTGGTAGTGACAAGAACTGGAGATGTTCACAATAGCGGAGATTTCATGCCTTCCTCAGTGGGCTCAGCCTGTATATGGATTTGGAGTGGGGTTTTGGGGAGGGAGGAGTGCTACTTTTTGCTGGTCTTTGTTTGCTTCTTTGTTTGGTGGTGTTTTGTTGTTTGTTTGGGGAGTGATTTATTTGTTGTTGTTCTGGTTTGGGTTTTTTTGTTCTTTTTCCTTTTTTTGTGTTTTTGTGGTTTTTTTGAGTGAGTAAGGTCTTTCATAGAACATGCTGGAAATTTGATTATCTGCCAGACAGAACCTAAGACTATGTAATCTTCTACTGTCCCAACAGTCAATTCAAGGAGCTTTAACTCTTGCTTGCCAATAGAATGATGAAGGAAATTCCTTTTTTCTAATCTTTCTCCAGTATACAGTCAGTATACTGAGAGATACATGGCTAAATAAGCCTAACAGTAAGATCAGTTTCAGCAGCATGATTCCTTTGTGTCACAGAACACACCATGGTTGAAGTTAGAAGGGACCACATAAAGCTGGTTGCCCAGGACTGTGTCCAGATGACTTTTTAATACTTCCAGAAAGGGACAACTTCTCTGGGCAGCCTCTACCAGGACTCAGTCACACTCTCAGTAAAGTTTTCTGATGTCCAGGTAGAACCTCCTCTATTCCAGGTTGCACTCATTGCCTCTGGTCTGTCACTGGTTACAACTGAGAAGAGTCTGGCTCTGTCCTCTTTGCACCCTTCCATCAGGTATTTGTGCATATTGGTGGTATCCCATCTGAGCCCTCTCCTTTCCAGGCTGACCAGCCCCAGCTCTCTCAGCCTTTCCTCATCAGTGAGATGCTCCAATCCCTTCATCTTCTTCATGGCCTGTCACCTTACTCTTTCTCTTATTTCCATATCTCTCATACTGGACATGCGAGTCCAGGTGTAGCCTCACTAGAATCGGTAATGAAAATAATTTTTGCTTAAAAAATAGAGAAATGTAAATGATGGTGATTTAATTTTCACATGGACATACACTAATATCCTGCCAGGGCAGCAGAGGGACCAATGGCTCCCTGTGGTCCTGAGTGAATGCCAAAGGTTCGACGTCAGGATTCAGGGCAAATCCTGCAGCCAGACCCCAGCCCACTGCCCCAGCCAGGAGCAGCCCCAACCCCTGGCATTGCACAACTCACTGGAGGTGAAAATGGCTTGAGGCCAGGCCAGGGTTGGAGCTTGTGGATGAGCCCAGCTCAGCAGGACCCATGGACAGGTAGGGCAGGGCTGTGGGAAGCTGACACTTCTATGTAAAACAATTATTGTATTGACATAAAGGTTATATTCCACAGTTCTGTGTTTATTATGTAAATATTTTTATTAAAAAAAAAAATAGCTGCCAATTATGTCTACAATCACCCAAAGTAGCATTGTGCATCTTACTTTTCTTGTGTGTTCTTGCCGTATTTAACTGTTTGTAGGAAACTGTTTGGATAAGGTCACCTTGCCATGGTGACTTCTGAGTTCTCATAAAGAGAAAAGTGAAGAGTAGGAGAGGCTCTGCCCAGAAATTAATCTTGCACCTAAATTACAAGACTTTTACATCCAGAAACAAAGAGATAAAATGTATTTATCTTGGTGTCAACTTTGACTGTTTTCTTTTTTCTCTCGTTTTAAAATGAAAACACAGTAAAATTTATTTAATTTATATGCATATGAAAACCTGCTTCACACAAGGAGTTAAAGCTGACGATCAAGTGCTTTGGGGTTTGAATCTTGGACTGAAGATGACAGAAGCGAAGGAGACAAGGTGTTGTTTATAGGTATTAAGGCAGAGGCAGCTTTTTTTTTTTTTCTTGCCAGTGTCTGTCTAAAAAAAAACACTGTAAGGAGAAGAAAAAACAGAGTAGTAGTAAGTACTTTAGTATAGAAGTAACTAGACCCAAGAGAGGAGAGGCACTTTAAGCAACAGAAGAGACTCTGAAGCCAAAAAGTGAGATATTTCAGGAAAATGATTCTGACACAGGGGTCTGCACTGAGATATACTAGGACTTTTTGAAGGCAAGAAGTAATTTCAAAATGGGCAAGAAATTGCTGCTGTTCCTAAAAAATCATTCACTCTTCTTCCATCATCATCTGTTAGTCTTCACACGCTCTTCCTGGTCTCAGTCCGTTACCTTGCCAAAACCATGTTTCACTTTAAAGCAGCATAAAATTGGGGTGGAAACGAGAGCCAGGGAAAAGGAAGGAGGTGTTAAGATTGATGCTTTTGATGCTGCATGGCTTCTGTCTCCTTGTTGTGGTCATGTAAGTAAGTACAGCCTGGGAGGAGCTGGGAGAAGAGAGTGAGTGGAATAGTAACGGGTATGAAATGCTGGAATGCGAAAAAATGAGATGCAAAATGAGAGGTAACAGCTAGAGTGAAAGAAAGACTGGAGCAAAGAGGTAATGAAGAAGGCATAAGAAGTGATTGATCTAGTGCCTCAGCATTTCCTTGTCATCAGAAATAGTTTATTAGTTAATGGAAATTGTCCCCAATTTTCATGTACTGTGTAGTTCTGTTAAACTCTGAGAATCTTTCCTTATTATCATCTACCCTGTTTGCACATAAGATTAAGTTCTGAGTATCTAAATTTTTCTAGCTTCCTGATGATCAATTCTTCCTGAGAGCCAATATAACTGAAATTTATTTTTCACAAACATGCATGCCAAGAATTTTAAAAATAAATGTCTCATTAAAAAATGCTTAAAATGTATCAAAATTGGGAAGTAATTTTTCAAGATTAATAATCTGATTAAAATCTGCATGTGAAGCACACATAATATTAAATTAAAAATTTCTGTTTTTTCTGACTTACTGCAGGATAAACAACACGTGTAGACAGATCCTGTTTTCTTCTTGCTCAGGTTTTATACCTGCATTAATACACATTGTTCTGACTCAGCTACAGTAATGAAGTATTAATTTCCTCATGCAGTTCTGTGATGTATTCAACAGTTGACTATTGTGTTTTGGGTGGATTTCTTTGGTTTTGCTTTACAGAGGGTAAGAAACAGTCAGCTTAAATTCAGAATCAGATTTGGGAGTCTCTATTCAATAGACACAAAGATGATGAATTAAAGGATTAATGGTGACAATCTTGTTCTGACTCTTGTTACCTTTTCCATTGTTTGGAAAATGACCTTCTGTAAATGTATGTATTTTGCACAAAATTTCCTTGGGGTTTTTATGCTTTTTTATGACATTGTCTTTTAAAACATGGAGAAATATAAAATAATCTTCCTCTTCTTTAGAAATCTAGCCAGAATTTGTGGGAGCTATTTATCTGTTTAAAAGCATACTACAGCAGAAGCGGTCATTGAATTTAGGTGAATTCTTCTAATTGTATTGAGGAATTTCAGTGATGTTTCAAATGGTGTGATGTAGTTCTGTGATCATTTTGAACTACATCTAGATGAGCTCTTTGCACATAACTGTGAAATCAGGCATAGTAATTATTACTGAAAACTTGGACTGCACATCAGCTTTTGAATACTGTCACCACATAATCAGTATAGGAAGGTTATAAACTTAGAAGCTAACCATAAAATGAAATGCATATAAATGTGTCAGGTTTTGAGATCTTCATTCTGAAAACATGTGCTGCTGCTTTAAATTGCAGTTGAAATCTCTGCAATTAAGGTATGACATGCCCTTCTGGTAATGAAGTTTTCCAAATTATGTTAGAAGCACATGATTCTCTTACAGAATCACATGAGCCCACAGTTTAGATACTGAAGTATCATGTTTGAATTATGGGCTGTTAATTTTACTTTAATTAGAAAATCACCTTAATGTTCATGTCCAGTTTTAATGACAAGAAGCTTTCAAAGCTTCCACTCATTTTGTTTTACTTATTCTGTAGTCAGATGCATTTAGATATAAAGCTTATAAATCCATTATCACTTAGGGACAGCAATATTAATCAGTTAAAAATCTCTTGTATATATTAAAAGCCTTTGCTCATTCAGATTGTAAAGTGTTTTTATTAAAGTCTTTTTTAAACTGATGAATAGAAATTTATGTATGAATTTGCTTGTGTGAATGTAGATAACATTTAATGAAAGTAAAGTTCCCAAACATTTAACTTAGATAAAGAGTCAGCTTCCTGTAAAACCCAAGCTACTTAGCACAATAATCACATTATAATTTACAACACTTTTGCATAGCTAAGGAAGAAACTCAAGAAGTGATTAATTTCTGTCCTTAACCTTAATTTCTTTTCAAAGTAAATATTTTCATACTAAAAAAAAAAAAAAAGAGCCCAAACCCCTCTACTTTAATAGTCAAAATATCTCAAATAAATCCACGTCCTATAGAAAACCATGCTTGTGGTAGCTGAAGGTATTACTTGGTTGTATCCTCTTACCCACATCAACATCACAATTAAGAGGCACCTTATATAAAGAATAAAGCTTAATACAAATTCTTTCATAGAGGCTTCACTGAATGGTTGTTAAATTGTGAAGGCGCCCTTGGAGAAAATCCAGTCCAACCTTCCTATTCAAAGTAGGGCCAACTAGAGAGCAGATTGCTCAGGACTGTGCTCTACCATATTTCTAGCATCTCCCTGATATAACCTCCAAACCTCACATCAACCTGTTTTGACCAATTTCGTGGTAAGAATGATTACTTGTATTTAGAGAGTTTTTTGTATTTCAGTATGTGCCCATTGCCCCTTGGTCTCTCATAGACATGGCTGAAAAGAGTCTGTCTCTGTTTTGTTTTCTTCCCTTCCCCAGCTGATATAAATGTACTGGTAAGATGCCTTCAAACCTTTTCTTCTTGACATTAAACAATCCCAGATCTCTTTAGAGCTTATGCATCATCCTTATGTATCAGATGCTCAGATAATTTTAACGTCTTTATGGTTCTTCACTGGATCTGCTTTGGTATGTTAATACACAAAAGATGTATCTGGAAGGCTTTTCTATGCTTTCTGCCAAAATCAATCAATATTGTACAGGCTTTTTATGTTTCTTCTAAATTTTCAATCATTTAAGTCTGAAGTGGGTTGTTATTATTATTGAATTGTTTACCATTTAGCTTTTGTTGTATGTGATGCTTTCAGAAGGAACAAGTTACCAAAACTGATTTTAAATCTTTATAAGAAACTTTATTTTGGTATTATTATTGTTAAAAATATTATTAGTGGTTTAAAAGAATAGCCACAAATCAATCTATATCAGTGAAACATTTAGTTTATATAGTTATAATCAAATCATATCTGTAGGTACTGGCCTGACCTGAAAGATATGCAAGTCCCACTTTTAAGTCACCTGTCTTCTACTAGTGAAATAGAATGACATAGTAGAAAACAGCAAATGTGTTAAAATCTTCCATAACAATTCTACATTGTCAAAGACCTGTAACTGACCTTTGATGCCTCCCCTTTCACTAAATGTGCTTGCTACCTCCAATGTTACTTTTATTTAAATGATATAGTATGTTGAAGGCATACCTCTAATGAATTAAATTTCAAATCCCCAAATATTAATTTATGACAAGGATCACCAAATTCAGCTCAATTTAATTTCAAATCCCAAAGTGTGCATTGAAATTCCAATGAATATTTCTAACTCTAATTACTCAATTTCTATATTTATAAGGGAACTGGCACCTCATAAATATCACATTGTGCTATTATCTCCATATGTTCCTGTTCCCTCTAAATATAGCAAATCAGCAATTAGCGCTAGAAATTTTCATTAAAGTTTGAAGGTAGATAAATAACAAGTAGGAATGCCATTTATTTATTATAATTTACAAAGCAAAGAACATCTAAATGCTTCTCATTTGATTAATGTGCCACATACCACCAGTTACATTAAATGCTTCAACTGAACTAGCACTAGATAAAATTCATACTGCGCCGTAAGACAATAAGTTTAATGGCTTGTCTGCTTTGGCATAGCACAACAACTTGTAAATTTTGATTAGCCTCACCTCTAAGATTAGGATTTTGAGAGAATCTTAGAGGAACTCTTTCTTTAATCCCCATGTCTAGGACTGCTGTTTGTATTGTTTTGTTTTGTATTCAAATAGAAAACAAAACCATGGCATGCACTTGGGCTACCCTCACTGTGAGTAATGTTTCTTTTTTTGAGAAGTTTTCTGTCAAATCATGAAATCTGTTAGCCACCTGTACTGGGAGCTTAGTCAGACTGGCAGGTGTAAACTTAGGAAATTGGCTTCAAGTATACAACATAATTGCCCCAAAACATGTTCTTCTCATAATCTGTGTACCATGAATACTCTATCTCTTTTCTCTTTGCACATACTAACTGTTGCATCTGTGATGCTGCCCTGCTTGCCATGATGATACAAAGAGTTTTCAAAGCCTGTCCAGCCTTAAGTATAAAGACAATGGGGCATTCATGTCTCCATGTGCACAAAATTCAGGGCAGCTGAAAAGTTAAAACAACATGTGTTAAAAAACTTATAAACAGGGAACTCTTGAAGCTACTAATCTGCCTTTCCTACTCTGCACTCTTTCCTTAACTATGCTTTGATTATGACTTGGATGTCTTTCCACATAGCATCAACTATTAGTGATACATTAGAAATAAAAAATTACTCTTCCCTAACACACACTCAGCAGAAATATTAAAAAGAAATACTGATTTTATAGGTTCTGGAAATAAATTATTTTTAATGACAATAAGATTAAAGAAACATTATGAAAATCCATTGTAATCTCAGAATTTTTTTATACTGCTTCAGGTTTGTTTTCTCTTTTGTCAGTGTTAAAACTTTACATGCAGATACTCACGTGTTTCTGACGAAATCATTCCAATTTAGATTTGTTTCACATCTCTGCAAACGAACATCTTTAAGTTATATATAGTTTTTTAACTAGACCTGACCTTTTTTTTCATGTGTGTGTGTGTGTGTGTGTGTGTGTGTGTGTGTGTGTTTTGTGTGTGTGTGCATGCGTGTGTGCGTGTACTGTAAGAGACTTAAAAATCACAATTTTCTCAATGTTAAGATCACCAAAGGACTTTGCCCACTCTGGCAAACTGTGTAAAGAAGCAACTGCTCATCTGCAACCACCTCCCCTCCCCCGAATATGCCTCGGTAAATACCTGGGGAATTGGACCATGAGTTAAGCCACCTGAGAGGAATTTGAGATAAGATAAAGGCAGTGCTATTGTCCACTTATCTCAGGTCTAAGGAGAGGTTAACAACGCTGGTGGAGAAGAATGTGCCCACTAGGAAAGCCAACCCTGCAGCTGTGCTAAAAATCAGCTCTGGCCAGGTCCAGCAGGGGTGACCAGAGCCCACAGCCCATTCCTGAGGCACTTCCACCAGAGGACTATGGGGATTGAGAGACATGGACTCTGCTATTCCAGCAAAGCAAAATCATGTATTACACCAGTTTATCAGTATTCATAGGTCAGCAAATTCTGCACAAAACTTTCCACTCAGACCCGTTTGTCCCCATCCCCCTAGAAAGACAATCCTCTTGATTATCCTTTGTGGTTATGAATATTGAGTTGGTTAAGCTGATTTTCCTCTAGTGGTCTCTCCCTGTTAATCCCCACAATGGGCTTAGTTTATCCCTGGATGGCCACACTTTGTCCCATTGTACCTGTGGTATGAATAAATGGGCCAGGAACTCTTCTGCTCCTTTTTAAAGCCTTTATTGTGAAATCAGCCTGGGGGAGGGGGCTCGAGGGGTCGCACTCACCGCCACTGCTCCCTGTGGACAACGAAGAGGAGGAGATGCAAGCAGCTTTGCCTTAACGACAGAGCTGGAGTCTCCGCCCTCGCAGGAGTCCCCTAGGAGACTACTTGGCTCGTTTGAAGTCCAGGGGGTGACTCCGAGCAAGTCTTATTCTTGTTACAGTGAGATGTGAGATGATTGAAAACTGTTCTCCAGATAGCTGTTGTTCTTCCCGATCTTTTAGGGTGGTTTGGCGAAGTATCTGTTTATTCCTTTCTAAACTTCAGCAGTTTGTATGCGGTGCTCTCACTCCCATGGTCCCTCGGGGGTCTGGAAGTTCACATGGTTTACATACTGGGTGGAGCCACTGGTTGCCATGGGGAAGAGTAGGGGAGCAGTGGAGGCGGGGCCCGACAGACACAGGAACAAGGAACAGGATACAGGAAACAGGATACAGGAACTTGGGATAGGGCTACAATACAGACACGAGGTAGGTGAGTTTTTTAACACTATTCAACAGTTACAAAAGTTGCTACTACAAACATTAATCTTGCAACTACAAATATGGTTAACAATAACTCTTAACTCTTTTCTTTCTAACAACCTGTATCCCCATGGTAACACCCCCAGGAGGACTCAGGTTAAAAGCTTGGGCTTTGGGGTTCTGCGGGCTCTTTTGCACACCCTTGAGAAGAATAAATATCCCTGCAAACTTGCGTTCTTGGACCTTTACTTCAAACCACGACGCTGAGGGGTCGGGACCCTAGTAAGCAGAGAGCCTCTCTGCTTTCTACCATTCCAAGACTGATTGCAGCTTGAGAATTGCAGCCCCTGACTATGCAGCCTGGGGGACAAGGCTAGCCCGGCCCCCCGGACCTGTAGTGACAACTGACGCCCACCCTTGGGACTAGGACTCAAACAGAAGGACTGTGCCTTGGGAAGCCGAGAGACTGCAGCGCCGGGAGAGGAGCCGCCATCGCCACATCTCCTGGCCACGTGGGAAAGACGGGCCGCGCTCTCCACCCCGTCCCTCCATGAGGGAGAGGGTGTGCAGCGGCGGGGCTGCTCCACCGCGCTGCTGCAGAACCCGTCCCCGGAGCCCACACCACCACTCCCAGAGCCCGCGCTGCCCGCCCAGACAAGCGCTGGCCGCTCCGCCTCGCCGCATAACCCCTGTCGGATTTGCGTCGCTCACCGTAGCCCACGACACCAGGGATCATACAGTTTGTGGAACGCCGGCACCCCTGCTCAGCCAGCTCGCTTTTTGGAAGCAGAGGGGACAGCAGGGGAAGGAGAGACAGCCTTTTAGGAAAGAGAGCCTTTCAGTGCTAAGAAAGGTCTCTCCCCAGTTTCGAAGACCTTCCTTGAAGCCCTTATTTTCCAGGACCGTCAGTTTGGGTTTTTTTTTTTTTTTTTTTTTTTTTCTTCCTACTGCAAGAAAAGGGTGGTCAGTTACTGTCTAGATAAATACGGGTGCTGGCCAGTCTTCACAGAAGAGAAAAGTATATAACCGAGTAAAGAACAGCCTCATAGGGGGAGGAATTAAATTTTCAAAGAGTTTATTAAAAGAGTTTAGTAGGTGGTTGCTCTTCTATTTCCCACGGATGCTTTTAAAGTTCGTGGAAAATTTAACATTTCGGGGCACGGTAGTAACTGTACTAAGAAATCTAACTCACGAAGGATATTCTTCAGGAGATAAATTCTATCCTTTGTTAAAATTCAAAAGGTATTGAGAGACAAATAGAAAAAAGAGGGAATATGGAAAGGCAACCACTGCAGTTTTCACCAGTTCACCCAGAAAAAAAAACCTCTTTCCCAATCCAATCCCTTTCTCGCAGGGGAAAACCCCTCAGCCGTCCCTTTGTTCTCAAGCCCTCATCATGGTGAGTACCACGTGGCTTGCGCCTCACCATGTGCTCAGTCTTCCCGAAACCCCTTTCCCTCTGTATCCTCCCCTCAGCCCAACCCTTTCCTTATTCCTGACCTCTCCCATCCCCGGGTACCATCCCTTCCTTTGCATCAGCCCCCTCAGCTCCTTTCCCTGTGTCAGTCAACCTGACCCCGCCCATGGCCTCACCCATGGCTCCACCCCAATGACATCGCCTGGAATCCCCACCCCCTTTGGTATCTCTGCCCAGGTTTCTGCCCCTTGGCTGGGTACTCCGCTCACCCTCTGCCAACTCCTGGTCCCCATGGTCCAGAGCCCGGAGGTGGCTGGCCTGGGAACCCGGAAGTGTTCAAAAAAAAGTACAAAAAGATCTATTCCTTTTGCCACTCCTGTTTCTTACAACAGCAGGGGAACACATCCCCAGTACGAACCATTCTCCTATCAGAATAAAAAAAGAATTTTCCAGAGTTCAAAAGGAACTTGGCTGGAAAAGTGAGTTTTTAAAAGGTTTGCTAAAAGCTACCTTTTCATCAAATATATTGGTCGCCAGTGACATTAAGGAATTATTTTCTTGCCTCCTAACCCCTGCAGAGTAAATGCTCTGGGAGAGGAACTGGAAAAAGTTACTCAAAGACCTTCTTCATGAGTTGTTGCAAATCCCTGAATGTGCAATAGATGCACAAAACAATCCTATTACAATGGATCATATAAGCGGCAAAGGGGTTTTGGATCAGGCATGCAAGCAGGCTAGGGGGATTCCTCGGCTTGTTCTTGAATGCATGAAAAGAGCTGCCAAAAAGGCAAATTTCAAATTTTGCCTACCAAGGATCCTGGGCAAGGTTATATTGCTATTAAACAGTCTCCTGAGCCCTTCTTAGGGCTCAGACAGACTAAGTGCAGTGGTGGAGACCCAGATAGAGGACCAGGAGCTGAAACATAAGAAGATCCTGGAAGCGACACAAAACAATGCCTATGATATTTGCAAGAGGATCATGTTGAGACTTTCAGTTGCTCCGCCTCCCACCCTAGACCTCCTCATTGAAATATGCACGAAACAAGCCATAGTGAGCTCAACTGAACAGCAGAAAGGACCTGGGCTCAGAAATCAGACTGCAGCACCAGCCATCATTCCACCTCAGCCATTAGTGACTAAGAGAGTCAGATGTTTCCAGTGTAGATAGGAATGACATATAATGTGCTTTTGTCCCTTTAGGGATAAAACAGCAACCTAGCCAACAGCAAACAGCACACCCAGAAACAACACAGCCACAAATACAAACTCACTGGCAAAAATAAAAAGATCTTTGCCACAAGAGTCTTAGGGGGACAGTAAAATGGTTCAATGTTAAAAATAGGTACGGTTTCGTAACCCGGAATGATATCAAAGAAGATGTGTTTATCTGTCAGACTGCTATAAAAAAGAATAACCCAGGAAATACCTCTGCAGTGTAGGAGATGGAGAGACTGTTCAATTTGATATAGTACAGGGGAAGAGGGCCCCCAAGCAGCTAACGTCACTGGACCCTGTGTAGTTCCAGTACAGGGTAGCAGACATGCAGTAGCAACAATCCTTCTTATGCTGGTAATGTCCTTGTTACATTCTCTCTCCTCAAAGTGGTCAGCATAACCAGACATGATGTCTTCTGTTCTTTCCTTGAGTTTATCTCATGGTTTTCACTGTACCAGGGCCAAAAGATTTGCAGTGCTATCCAGTTCAGCTTCTGTAGCTGTCAGGTCTTCCACAGAGGACTGCATGGGATCCATGGTGTTGCAAAAGACAGTGTAAAACTCCCCCACCACCACCCCCAGGGGAGATGCTTGGGCATTCCCAGTACACACAAAGGCGTACTGTCACTTATTACACAGGAAAGAAGGGAAGATTTGCCAATAGCAAAGAAGAACACAACACCTGGGATCAGAAGACTATAACAGAGAATAGGTTGGTATGATTAGGCCACAGCAGTAGCTCAAGTTTAATTTTTCTTAATATTGCTTAAGAATAATACCAGCTTTGCTATAGATGTCTCTCTTAAATTTATCTTCATTTTATGTGCAATTTACTTTTAGTTTCTGGAGCAATACTTTACGGCACATATCTGACAAAGCGTGATATTTGCATAAAGCAAACATTTCCATACAATGATTTTATTTCTATGACTTATCAATCTTCTACAAGCATGTTTATATTCATAATACATATTCTCACCTCAGCTACTGAGATTGTGTCATGAGCTTAGCATTTTAAAGTAGGATAAGCAGAAAAACTTACAAAATGGAGGAAGTTTAAGCACCTAGTTCCAGGCTGTGAAGCTAATCATATTTAAATCAGGTGGTGACAACAGTTTTTCTGGCTGAACTGAGAGTAGAATCTACTCCAAATGGAGTGCATGTGCATGTGCATGTGCATGTGCATACAGAAGCTTTAGGGTATGTAATGATGCATGGACTTGCGATGTCCTGCAACAGCTTTCCTTAAAAATAAGAAGCCTTGGTAGAATTTAACATTACAAGGCTCAAAGGAGTAAATATTTGGAAGCACTGTATAACTTTCACCCTTACATGTACTTTATGCACTTGAATTTAGAGAGAGTATTTTATTGGGCATCAGATAAGACCACCCCTTGACTTTGCTTTATATTTATTGTCTTTTTTAATGCACTGCTGAAGGTGAATAGATGTCAAGAATGATACATTGGTTAATGTCTAAATGTATTCATATTGTGACATTGAAAGACAGTTCTTTAAATGCAGCTGGACAGCAGGAAAATAAATGACAGAGTTCTCAGAGTGTCACTTAGAATTTCATGGTTGTCAGTCATCAGAATAAATTCCAGTATGCTTATAATGAGGGCTCTAATTATATATCTATATAACAGGAAAGCTGGTTTTCTATTTTGGCTTTTAAATTAAAAAAAAAAAACAAAAAAACCGTAACAGATCTTTTAACATTTTTATATATAGGAGTCATTGGTGCCTATATGAGGGCTTTAAGTATGAATGCTCATGTTTAAAATACTGCTTCAAGTCCATGACATAGTTTAACTATTATTAATTGGTGTATTCTCTCATAATACATGATGAATTAAGACTTGTTTAGTCATGATTCTGTAAGAAGATTAAATTAAATCTTTTAATTTTCAATCACTTATATTATTACTGGCAGTTACCAGACATTGCTTTTACTCTAGGTGCAATATTAATTACATTAGATCAAACACATGGTTGTGGACCTACAGACTGTGTGTACTGAAGTTCCTGAGACTAAGTCGGAGGATTCAGCAACAATTAACCTAAAGGTCTCCAGCGCCCCATGCTACACATGGCCAGTTCCAGTTTCAACCCCAGCGCAGGGCAAAGCCTGGGCAAGGGAGGGCAAAACGCTGCCCGGCAGCCAGGGCTGAGCCCGGGGAACCGAGCGAGAAACAGCGCTGCGAGCCCCGAGGGGACAGCGGGAGCGGGGCCGGGGACAGCGGGGACCCGGCACGGATGGGACTGCGGCCGGGGACAGAGCCCGGCGGGGCAGGTGGCCGTGCCCGAAGGAACTGTGGACACTGAAAAGGCCATGCAGATGAAGGTTTACCTTGAGTGACTGCAACCTGTGCGAAGGCCTCAGGCTGGAGCAAGGAAAAGTGTGCAGAGGAGAGGGAGAGAGATAAAGATGGGGAGAGAAAGAGCTTCAGAGCTTCTATGGACTAGCAGTCCTAATTCCCCATTCCCCTGCATAGCTGGGGCAGAGGAAATTAGGAGAGTTAGGGATGACAGAGTGAAGTTAAGCCCTGGAAGAAAGGAGGGAAAAAGAAAATTATGTTTTAGATTTTTTTTCACAATATCCATCTCTAATTCCACTGGCAATAGATTAATGTTTCCTCAACAGACTTGGCCCAAGACTGTAAGAGAGAAGCAATATCCCTCTGTTTATCTTGATCATTGAAGATTTTTTCCATCCTGATTAAGCCTCTGATCACACAAACTAATCCATTTTCAGGTCCTTAAGCATTTTCTCCAATGCAAAAGCTTGTGTGCACTGCCTATCTCAGAGCTGTGGGAACCTGCTTATTCTGCTGCCACTGCTTTACTGTGCAACAATACTCACAGGACTGCTGTTTGTGAAGTGGGATGTGATGCAGTAGCAAGCCACTGGTCGGCTCTGATGACCACTGGTCAGGCTACTGCTGCCATGTTAGGATGTCCAGGTATTTCTTGTGCCGCTGTATTTCTATGCATCTTAATTTTAATAGGTATTGACACAATTGTGGTGGTATGATATTTTTAAGGGTTTCAGAAGCAACATTCCACTTTCTCTAGTCCTAGGGTCGGGAGGTAATTTGAGGCCTATCCCTGACTGGCATTTGCCATAAATGAGGAAGTGCTGTATCATTTTGTGGCATAGCGTTTTTCTAGAAAGGTTTTATGTGCAAATGCAAAGGATGAGAAAGATGTGTGGGGAAATGCTGAAAAATATATCAAAAGGCAAATAGTGTTTCAGGAAAACATCTTTACTTGTTTCAGGTATAAGAAGAGGGTGATGTGGAGGGACACAGTCTTGACAAATCCCAAGACCTTAAGATGTCATGTTAATAGAATGCCCCATAACCTTACACTACTAGAGGAAAAATCAAATGTACTGTGCTACATCCCTTAACACACACAACAGAATCTTTCTTCCCAACAGTTTATGGCTTAGCTACCTTGTGTTTTTTTCAGTGCTCTGAATTGATGGTTGTGAATATGTAAACACAATTCAGTTAATGTTCCTAGAGGTCAATGTTGATAAAGATATTTAGGCTTATACAAAAAATTGTATAATAATTCTGTTTTGAATTCTACACCTTCTTTCTAGCACAACCAATTTATAACAGAAAGTTCTTTAGCAATATTAATGTACAACTCTTGAAAAATATTTTGAGCCTTAATTAGAGCTTTGAAAAAATATAGCTTTAAGTGAAATATGCTTAGCTTTCATCTTTCTGCAGAAATGTTCAGTTCTGAAGTAATTCAGTTGATTTTCAGTGCACATTTTAATAGCGAACTTATTATCATGTCAATCAGAACTTTCATGTTTTCTTTTCTTTCAAGCAAAGAACACTCCAAATTAATTCTACTTAAAATATTGGCAATAAAAGGTGTGTTAAAAACTTGAACAAGTGCAGTTAGTACTGAAAGGTTTCTCTTAAAATTTTCCAAAGTTTTTACTCAGAAAAACAAAACTACTTCATGTGAGCACTTCTGAGATTGTATGGAATACAGTGTTGAACTATTTCTTCCATGTAAAATTAAAAGACAACCAAACACTGGTATTTTTTACTTTATTTTCATTAGAGTCAATACTAATGCCCAGTTGCAGTGGGTTTCTATACTTTCTTGTCAAATTAAGTGCAAAGTAGTATTGCTGATTTTATCAGACAGTCTGATAAAATGCATAATAGTAAAGATAGTAGTATCTTTCTTTCAGGATTACCTCATCATTTTGTACAATTGACTTTGTATGGTACACACAGGTAAATTAATTTCTCTTTTCCTGATCTATGAGAAGGCACTGAGGTGTGTGCCTTAGCACAATTCATCAAAAAATCGTGTTCTAACCCTGTGCTGAACTATAGTTTGAATGACAGTGAACAGTGTACCTGGGTCTAAACAAGTGTTTAGGCAGATATAAAAACTATAGATTTGATAATTTTTCCAGTATATTCTTACATTCTGTGTTGCTTTGAGTTCCAGCAACTGGAAGATTCTCAAAAGTGAAGTAGCAAGCTCTTTAAACACTCTCTCCTTGAGCAGACATTTTGTTGCCAAGAAAATTGATTTCATTTTTAAATACAGTATTAACCATGTGCTTTTGAAACACTGCTTTTAGATTGAAGTGAGGAAAAAGATATTTGTTAAAAGTTAATGGGCATCTTGGGTATGCTTTTAAATCTTAATTTTCATCATCTGTGCCTCATGGGCTCCCTGTGATTCTAGTAAACATTCTTGTTTGTGTTTTGCTTTTGTTTGCTGCAGTGAACTTTTAGGAAAATATGTGGCTGACTGAAGAATACAATCTGATAGATGACAGCTCATGGCAGGTACAAAACATTTTACAAAATACCAGATTTTTTTTTCCTGTTTTCTTAAGGAGAAATTTTAGTGGAAGCAAAATGTGTTCCATCTGGCTCAAAAAATATATTAGGTAGTAAGGCTTAATGTAACATGTTTCATTCTGCTCACACAGATGATCATTTTACCATTTTTATCACTGACACTGGTCAGTGGTAGATGCCTAAGAAATTAAGCAATTTCAGGGCAATTGCATAGTAATGGTTTCCCAGATCCCAGTTGTGCAGATGCAAGCACTTGCTGACTTAAGAACTTCCTGAGGTCATATCCCTGTTGCTGTTTTAATATCAATAGTAATTTTTCCCTCACTGGATGTATCTAACTGTTTGGGTTGAAACTGCCAGTGGTTCCAAAAGGTTATGGCTCAAAGGCATGGTCAGAAAACTTACATAATAACTACACAGACTTGCTTTGTTTAAGTATGTCCTACACTATTAGCAATAAAGATAGATTAAAAAAAAAAAAAAGGCGTCTACTTTTTAACAAAACACCATCTTATTTGCTCAAAACTATAACCTAGAGCAACGAATCAAAGAGTTGGTGCATAATATGTTATAATTTGAATTTCTTTTACCTGACAAAATTTTTTGGGAAGGAGAGCCTTAGTTATTCTTTCCTATATAGTCTCAGTGGAATCCAGAGAAAAATGGAAATGGGGACATTTAGCTGGAAGAATTTTGCATACAAAATAAATGGCAAAGTTTTAAGGGCACAGGCATTTGAATACTATAATCAAAATGTCATTTAATGCAAATTCCAAAAGTAGTATCAACACAGAATTATAAACTTGACAGTGAAGTGCCTTTCATGAATAAATAGTTAAAGAAAGGTTAGGATATTGCCATTTCTATCATGCTTCTGTTTTCCCTTCAGAGTTCCTGCTATTTCAGTTTGGTGTAAAGTAGGTAATGTGCTAAACCACTTTATTTTTAGCTACAGGCACCTGTTTTCAGCTGTCTGCAGATGTTCAAGTATGTCATTGTCCTCTTAAAATTTAGCAATAGCTATCATGTAAAAATATGCACTCAAAAAACTACACTTAGCCATTAGAAGAATATTCAGTCAAAGCACTTTAAGTGAGAAGTGAAAGGGATTTTCCTTTTAAGCTTGATAAAGTGTGTATTTTAAGACTGGGAAAGTAAAGTAAACCTGTCTTAAGTTTCTGACAATATATTCACTGACAAAGGGCAACACCAATCTGTGTTGAACTTTCCTCACTGGATAAAAGATAAAAATAAATGAATCATGGAATAATTTAAGTTGAAAAAGACTATTAAGATCATTGAATTCAACCATTAACCTAACACTGCCAAGTTGACCACTGAAACATGTCCCCCAGTGCCACATCTACACATATTTTAAATGTCTCCAGGAATGGTGACTCCACTGCTTTCTTGGGAAATCTGTTCCAGTGCTTGGCAATCTTTTGGGTGAAGAAATTTTTCCTAATATCCAATCTATATCCTCCCTGGCACAACATGAGGCCATTTCTTATTGTCCTACCAGTTTTCCCTTTGAAGAAGAGATCAATAACCACCATGGTGTTACACCCTCCTTTCAGGCAGTTGTGGAGAGCAATATGGTCTCCCTCGAGCTTCCTTTTCTCCAGGATAAACACCCCCAGCTCCCTCAGCTGCTTCTTTTCAGACTTGTGCTCCAGATCCTTCACCATCTCCATTGCCCTTCTCTGGATGTGCTTCAGAATCTGTGTCTTTCTTGTAGTGAGGGGCACAGAACTCAACACAGGATTTGAGTTGTGGCCTCACCAGTGCTGAGTAGAGAGGGATGATCAGTGCCGTGGTCCTGTGGGCAACACTGTTTCTGGTTCAAACAAGGATGCCCTTGGCTTTCTTGGCCACCTGGACACATGCTGGATCATGTTCAGCTGGTTGTTGAAAAATATTTGTTTCAAAAATTATTTTGATAAATTTCAAGTTGAAGAGAATAATACCACAAGCATACATAAAAATGTTTTAGAGCCTTTGCTATTTGGTGCTGCCTTAAGAGGTTTCAAGCCTTATGAAGTGATTGAAGCATTTTGAATAAGTCTGAATAGCTTAAAAATAATTAAATTTTAATCTTTTCGTACATCTACAGCTTTCCATTATCTTAGAGAAAGCAAAAAACAACCAAAAAGAGAGATTTTTGTTGTCCATCCTTGTGTAAGTGTAACCTGTTCATGGCTCCTCTGCTTCAATATTACAAACCATGCTTCTGTTTGAAGATGAATGTGGTATCTGTAGTTACTGAATGGCATTACATTAATCAGAAGATAGAAAGCTGTATTTTTCCACCAATCTCATATATTACTCTGGAGACAAGATATGGGAAATATGTTTTGACAGTGATGAGACTATGGAATTCACCTTTATCATAACACATTCAGCTTGGCCACTCTGTTCTCATCTTGCCATGTTCTTATCTTGTTTTGCTTTTGTTGAACACTTTCAACTCCTCCAGCATGCAGGTGAATGTGATTTTACTTTCATGTAGCTAGAAAGAGCACAGAGGTGTCATACAAACAGGAAAATGCAGTTTTGATACTCACAGAGTATGTGTGATAAATGGATAAGAGAACCTTGAAGTTCTTGATATGTGTTTTATGAACTGATGTTCATTAAAACTTTTTCCTCATGCTTGAAATACACATTCGTTTCATAATGCTCTGTTAAAGATTTGTCAAGAGACAAATTTATTATTATTGTGAATTTATTATTTTTTCTTTTCTAGTTGCATGGTTCAGCTTCTTTAAAAAGTAGTAGTTGCCCATGCATCTTATATTAATATCTTCAGTATTTAAAAAAACTAAGTATAATTGGTGTTAGAGAAACTGATAATTCTTACAAAGATTGTCTTTAATATTGATTATTTAAGACAAACAATTTTCATCATAAGGTCACCATAGAATCACAGTTGCAAAGTCTTAGAATGGTACAGTAATTTAGGTTGAAAAAAGACCATTAGAATTACTGAGTGTAACCATTAACCTAACACTATCATGTCCACCACTAAACCATGTCCCTAAGTGTCACACCAACATACTTTTAAAATTCTTCCAGGGACTCAAACACTTCCCTGAATAATTTCTTCCAATGCTTAACAGTCCTTTCAGCGCAAAATTTCCTTCTAACGGCCAATCTAAATCTCCCTTTGATGTAACTAAGTAATTTCCTCTTGTCCTATTAATTGTTCCTTGGAAGAAGAGATGGACACCCCACCTTCCTACAACCTACTTTCAGGTAGTTATAGAGAGTGATAAGGAATCCTCTCATTTTTGCCAGGTTAAATACTTCCACTTTCCTCAGCCACTCCCCATCAGATTTGTGCTCCAGACCCTTCACCAAATATTTCGCTCTTCTCTGGACGTGCTCCAGTAACTTAGTGTCTTTCTTGTAGTGAGGGGCCCAAAACTGGACATAGTACTTGAGTTGAAGTCTTAGCAGTGCTGAGTACAGAAGGACAATCACTGCCCTAGTCCTGCCTGCTGCATTATTTTTGATAAAAAAACATAATGCCATTAGTCTTCTTGAATCACCCAGCTGTCAACAAGCAAGCCCAGGTCCTTCTCCACCTAGCTAGGTGCAGCTTTCTAGCCACTCTTCCCCAAGTCTGTAGTGTTGCACGGAGTTGTTGTGGCCCAAATGCAGGACACGGTTTTTTTGCCTTGTTCGACTTCATACAATTGGCCTCAGCCCATCACTCCATCCTGACATCTCTGCAGAGCCTTCCTATCCTCCAGAAGATCAATGCTCCCACCCAGCCTAGTGTCAGACCACCTGAAGGTGCACTCAGGCCCCTCATTCAGATCATAAAGACATTAAATAGGACTGGCCTGAGTACTGAGCCCTGGGGCATACCATTTGTAACCAGTCACCAGCTGGACTTAACTCCTGTCACCACAACTTCCTGGACACAACCATCCAGCCAGATTTTCACCCAGTGAAGAATATGCCTATCTGAGACCCAAGCAGCCAGTTTCTCTGACAGAAGACTATGGGAAATGTTTTTAAAGGCTTTATTAAGTCCTAGGCAGACAACATCTCAGCTTTTTCCTCCTCTCCCAAATGGGTCATCCTGTCCTAGGAGACCAGTTTAGTCAAGCAGGATCTGCCTTTGATAAACCCATGCTGGCTGGGCCTGACCCCATGGTGTCTTGTACATTTCCTCTAATGGCACTCAAGGTGATCAGACCCATGACCTCTAGCACCAAGGTCAGGCTGACAGGCCTGTAGTTCCCTGGATCCTCCTTCTGACTCTTTGTATAGGTGGGCATCATATTTGCTAACCTACAGATGCCTGGAACCTCTCCACTTTGCCAGGTCTGCTGGCAAATGACTGAAAGTGACTCAGTGATCACTTTTATCATCTTCCGCAGTGATGCCCATCCAACCTGGCCTGTGGGGTTAGCTGAAACTTTAATGATTTTTTAATCATTAAAAAGATTGGCTATTTGGAGGAAATTCTTTACTGTGAGGGTGCTGAGGCTCTGTAACAGGATGTCCTGATTAGATATGAATGCCCCATGCCTGGAGGTGTTCAAGGCTTTGAGCAACCTGGGCTAGTGAAGGGGCAGGGATGGGAGGGAGATTAAGTTCTCTTCCAACACAAACCATTCTATGAGTCCATAAAATTCCATCTAAGTGTAACTTAGAAATTTTTCTTTTACTAGTAGAGTGCTTTAAAATAATCTAAACAATTTAGATACTTAGCTACAACTGACACATACCTGACAATCTTGTTTACCCAGTTACCTTAAAATTATCTTCTCTAATAATTTTAGTTGGCAGCGCTTCATGATCTTTGCTTGATGTTTATACTTTGCTAGTATGTTTTAAAGATAGTATTTTGTTTCTTGAATTTTTCATTCATTATTTAGAACAAAGTTATAATAGAATTTAAAGACCAATAGCAAAAAACAGCCTGCCTTGAAGCTTGATTTGAAGATGATGGAGTCCCCTGCAAAATTATATATAATTATGTCCTCTGCCCTTTTTCCAGCTAACTCACAGCCTAGATATTGCTGACAGCATTTGCCCAAAGATATCATACTGCTGGTCAGGAGCTTGTAAAATTAATATATCTAGTTTTATTCCACTTTTCAAAATGCATGGATTTTGAATCCATTATTTAGTAGTGCATTTTGTCATAGTCTGATGGATAGCTAAAAGGAGTAGATCTTGGCCTTTAAAAATAATGATTCTGTAATTACTGACAAAATAGAATAAAACATTCACTAATAAAACATCATCAGTATTTCACCTGAGGACACAATTTAGAAACTTTTAATAAATACAGCAGAGTATGAGAAAATATGGTGGCTACATTGTTTGTTCATATATGCATTTCACAAAAAAAGGCTGAAAGGGAGTAATTAATTACCATACATATATTAAGGGTGAATCAGTATTAACTCATCACTGACTGGGCAAGACTGCTGTACATGAAACACTAGCATTCCAACAAATCAAATGAATGAAAAAGTGTCTTTGCTTCATCATATTATGGTGCATTAACTGGTAAAACCGTCACTGAATAATTTAATACTTCTATGGTGAAAAAAAACAATAATAATTAAGTTTACATTTCTTTGCTCTGATACCTGGCATACAACAACTCTTCATCACTGGTTTCAGTTCTATTTCCATTTTACTCAGAGAGAAGTGGATGTACAGTGACTTGTCAGAAGCCATATATAAAGATCATGGCAGCACCAGGAATAGGACACATTTTCAAGTTCACAATATGGTTCAAGCTGCATGCAATTGAATTTATTGACCTAGAACTGTCAGACAATAAATACAAAGGAAACCTAAACCACATTCCAGCTAAAAGCCAAGGAGTGTTTAAAATAAATCTGACTGAAATTTTAAACATCAAGTCTGTTTCAATTATTAATATCAATCAACAGATTAACTATGCCTTAATTCCAAATGGAATGTGCTAAGCCTATCTAGGACATTTATTCAAACAGTTGTACCTAATTGAATCAGTATACCAGTGTCAGACACTGTACAGTACAGATGCAGGCTCCAAGTGTACAGAAATCAGAAGTGGCAAACTGAATAGGGGTGCTTTAGGTATTCAGGGATTTGAGAATTTGTTCCAAGCTCTGTGTGCTTTCATGCTTAACATCGAAAACTTAGAGTGATTAGATCCTGGTTCCATTCTTTCAGAATATCTGAGCAACTGCATCATACATTCCTATTAAGCCACATGACTGACATGTGAAGAAGAGTCATTGAGACCTTCTAAATTGTTCCTGAGGGGCAGAAATATTTTTGCATAAAATATTTACAAACTCTCCAGGATGATGGCTGTGGCATTGGATTTAGTGGAAGATTAAGGACACTGAAGCAAACCCAAAGAATATCTGCCCCACCTTCACAAGCACATATATTAGAGTGCAACATGGTCTGGTGGTTGAGAAGCTGCTCTATAGGGGATGTATGTGTTCAAACTTCCTCAGGCAGAAACCATTTTCCCACATTCTTGGCAAACACAGCAAAGAGCAGCAATAAAAGGAAACAAAGCTATTTTAGAATAATTGGGAGGAATCTTGGTAAGAAATAAAGTATTTTATTTGTACTTCATAAACCTGCATAATTTCAGTACAATTTTATGGACTCGATTGGTTTATGCAGGGAATATAAAAGATATTACTCTCACACAGTCTATTTTTCAAGAGTAATGACAATAAAATGCAGGTCGATAGAGGCATCGCAAAGTTATTAAACCATCAGCCCTTTCCAAAATAAAGTTTTTCAAGTGGATTATTATTATTTTTCACGTGCTTATCAGTGAAATCGAACTTGGATTTGATTACAGACAATGCACTTAAAGTGAGGTTTTTTGGTTGTTTTTCATTTTCAGCTGGATGAATTTTTACAGGTGACCTGTGCTTTACTGTTTGACTTAGTGGAAGGTCATTAAATGGAATGAGATCATAACCATAACCTTTTCAGATTTCAGAGGAGTGGAGTCAGGAACCTTTTGTTTATGTTTAGAAATCTTATTATGGAAAGCACAACTGACATCATGGCTAGACATTTTTACATATCAGTGACATATAATGATATCTCAGGAAGGCTTGTGTAGCCAGTTCATGAAATTTACATTCTGATGGAGGCAGTATGCTTATGACTAAATTATTTCAGGAGATTCCTGTAGTATTATTAGAACTTGAGCCTTAAATCACTAAGGTTCTTTGAAATATGCAGATATATGCTATCATGTTAACAATTGGTGACCATTCTAATCTGAGAGCATTACATGCTTACCTTACATGTGTGTAAAACATTGCAGGCACAATGTCCATAACAGTAATGACATAAAAAGGCTTTGTTTCTATTTATATTTCCAGGCATCCAGGGTTGTGGGCTTACATAGTATTTGCAAAGGGTTTCTTGCAGACCACACACAGACTAAAAAGCATCTGATATTTCCCCAAGAATTCTGAATTACTTAGGGCTTAGAAATTTCATGCTCAATTGCCATGGATAATTTAAAATCATTAGAAAATGGACATATTTATAGAAAAGTTATAAAGTAAGAATTCTTTTTCAAGATGGAGCTTTTTAAATCACTGATATGAAAATATGCAATAGCCAGAGAGATTATTGTGTTTGGCCTATAGTTTTCTTAGTAAGTAATAGAGTTCACAATCCTTAGGAAGAAAAAAAAATAAAAAATAATAGACTTCAAATAGGTGGACTTTAATAAATTTAAAACACTTAAAAACAAATATAGTGAAATATTAGTAAAGAGACTGTTGATTCCTAAAGAGATGATACTAAGGGCAGAAGTACAGATTATCCAATTACAGAGAAAGAACAGGAAGTATGTCAAGAGATTAAATTTCTTAAACCATGAAGGAAATCATGCAGACTATGGAAACTAGGTCAGATAAAAACTTGGAAAGATAAAACAAGTAGCTTACATAGATATGAACAACACCAGAACATATATTGCTTAAAATACAACAAGGAAGTAACATGCAAGAGTGTTGAGAAATAATTCTGCAAGTATATTTAAGGAAAAAGAAAGCCAGGGGTGGAAATGCTCTATCAACTGGGGAAAATTATCTTGTCTTTCCGTCAACATTCCCTGAAATCCTCAACTACAGGCATAGCTGATGTCACTGAAAAGGTCTTACTGCCAAACAGAGAAATAATAAGCTGGAGCATACTTGAATAATATGAATCTGCTAAAATATTTTGTCCCTTATTTTATGTACTTTTAATGACTTTCAGAACCAATAAAAATAATGTCAGAAATTTTTGTCCTTATTTCTGAGAGAGCATGAAAAATTAATGAAGTTTCAGAAGACTGGAAAATGAAAAATATAACAATGTTTTTAAGAGTGCTGTGGTTTAACCCCCAATGGCAAATAAGCACCACACAGCTGCTTGCTCACTCCCATCTCCTTCCCTACAGTGGGATGGCAGAGACAATCAGGAAGGGAAAAAGTGAGAAAACTTATAGACAGCTTAATAGGACAGAAAAGAAGGAATATAATGATGATAATGATGATAATAAAATAATTAGAATATACAAAACAAGTGATGCATGGTGCAATGCGCACCACTCTCCAGGCAATGCCAGCCTGTTCACGAACAGTGGCCTTCAGCCAGCTTTCCCTCGAGTTTATATGCTGAGCATGACACCATAGAGTTTGGCCTGAGAGGGTCAGCTGTCCTGGCTGTGTCGTCTCCCAAACTCTTGTGTGCCTCCCACCTTCTAGCTTGCAGGCTATGACAAGCTGAAAATTCTTTAACTTGGTACAAACACTACTTTGCAACAATAAAAAACATCACTGTGTTACCAGCACTATTTTCTATTAAAGCTGAAACACAAGACATTTATTATAAGTATTCATTGTATTAGTTTGATTGTTTCTCTCTCCACTTGCCTGGGTGAGTTATAATGTCTTCCTTAATGCCGATCACTCAGGAATAAGGATTAGATGTTTTTGTCTCATTATTTGGTTCTGCCTGTTTCTGCTGCTCTTCTCATAATTGCCCTGCTTCTTTATCCATTACTAAATGAGCTGCAGTACCTGTCATCTCAGCTGATCCTGCAGCATTTGTCATTTTGCTGTCTCATCCAGAAATGTGACATCTCTTCCTCTTGAGGGTGCTAAGAAGTGTTGAACATGGCCTGGTAGGCCAGGGCCAAGCCCCAGTATCTTACAGTGATTTGGTTCCTTGGCATTGCCAGGGAGATAGCATACTTTTCCCAAATATTTTACTGATTTTTCCAGATTCTGTACTTTTTCAGGGGCAGAGTCCCAAAACATTGGAGGTGCCCACTCTTCTAGGTACTTGCCTATAGTATCCCATAAACCCTGTCGCTCATAATTATCCAGCCTCAGGGCACATCTCTGGATATATTATTAAATAGTTGTTTAGACTTAAACAAGACCTGGAACAGGTAGCAATAGGAACATGCTGGTTTGAACATCCCAAGGAGAATCAAAATTCTCAAGAGCTATCATAATTAGCCTGAAGGAGGGGAAAATGGAAGTGTCTTCTGCATGGATTGTATCTCCAAGGAAAAAAGGAAAAGCTAAAAGATATAATTATTAATAATTTCCAATAGATGGCTCCCAAGGTACGGAGATGATGACTGTGCTGAGTACAGTTACCAGATTAGTTTCATGACCAACAATTCTATGGTATCATTAGGCAGTGCTACAAAGTAGAACAACATGATAACCTTAGCCCACCTCCATGGATGATTAACAACATGATGGGCAACTTATAATGCAGGGAAGGTATTACAAAGGGCAAGTGAATGTACAAGCACACCAAATTTGAGAGCAAATAATCAGCATTGTGACCAGCAATTTTTAAACTAATGCAATTGGTGTCTATAACAAATTTATTGTTTAAAGTGTTATAGACAGATTTGTTATTATCTCAACCCATCATACCCCACATTGGTTAACAAAAGGATTGTCACAGTTTAACTCCAGCTGACGACAGCTCCACAGAGCTGTTTGCTCACTCCCCACTTTCACAGTAGTATGGGGGAGAGAATTGGAAGAGTAAAAGTGAGCAAACTTGTGCATTGAGGAAAAGACAATTTAATGGGACAAAAAAGGAGGATAATAATAACAGCAATTAGAATAGACACAATTAGTGGTGCACGATTTAATTTTTCACCACTCACTGACTGATGATCATATTATTTGTATTTTAAAAGATAACAAAGTAACAGCTAATTTGGATTTCATGTTTTATGTGTAGTAGAGAATCAAAATATACTATATTGTGGCCTTAGTAAGATGGGTGACACAGTTTCACATATTTTTGTAATTAAGCTTCACAGGTGTAGTATAAATGAGACTACCAGTGTCACAGTGAAACTGATCACAAGATGACATTGTTAGAGAAACTGTCTATAGTGGTAGGAGATTTAAAGCTTCTCAGTGGATCCTACTTTAATTCTAGTTTATTCTTCATTCATATCCTGGGTGATGGAATAGAAAGTATGCTTATTGTGTTGTCCTGGTATAAACTGCAATACTGGGAGTTCGTATTATAATTCAAAATAATTTTAACAACAGAGGAAAATTATTTTAAAATTAATTATTCAATTCAATAAAGGCAATTACAGTCTTCTACTTTTGGATTGTAATTTCAAGTACATGAATACAGAGATAGAAGTTCTACATGAGTTGATTAAATAGCAGCTCCATATCAAAGGATCTGAGGATAATCCTCAGCAGATCATAAGCCACACATCAATCAGTGGTGTCATACTGCTGTAAAGGAGCGCATTGCACACCATGCTGGGATATGTAAATGAAGTACAGCTCACAAGAGATGCTAGGTAATTCTTTTGCTTTGTTGCTCATACATGAAACCTTAGCAGGAGTGTAGTAACCTCTCCTGAGGAGCCTTTAGAACCATCAAGAAAGCTACACACCAACAATTCAAATAGTTCAGAGGAGAAAAATGAATATAATCAGAGATATGGATAGATTTTATAGAGAGGGGAAATGCTACAATTTGGGATTGGTTGTATGAAAGAATACCAAAGATTTAAGAATAATTAAATAAGAAAAACACTGATTGAAAGTGAAAAGTAGTTGCCAGTTTTCTGTGTTAGAGATAATAGCACAATACATAATTAATGGGCTTAAATAATATTTTAATTTGTACATTGAAATAATAAATATAATGAATTAGTAAAACAGGCCAGTTTCAGAATCTGCAAAGCCTCCACTTTAAAAAACCTTTCTGAACTGTAAAACATCTTGCACATAATTATACTTTATACGTTGAAGCAAAGAGGTGGACCAAGGACTTCAGAGATCCCTTCCAGCTTAGTTCAGTAATTCTATTCTGACTAATTTAAATACTGAGAGTTTATAATATTTTATATATAATTTTTATTATGCAAATGACCATAAAGAAAGAAGCGTTAGAGCAAATTTCTGGTATAATTATGACACTCAAAGAAAAAGAGAAACTGTCAGTTATTTCCCCAAAGAGCAGGTTTTTAAGTTGCCTAATTGATCTAGGTTTGCAAAGACTTATAATTAAATCTTAGGGCAAATATATGCATTCAAATCCTGTTAGAAAATAATGGGATTCAGATGTATAATTTCTCAACTCCTACACACAGCTTTGAAAATACCCTGAAGTCTAAACAAAAAGGTACCCACAGTGACAAAAAAGCAGAGTTTAAAAACAAACATTAAACAATTTTATATCTGCTCACAAAACAAAATGCCACATTTCATAAAGACCTGCTTTAGATGTAGAAAGAAGGGGGGCTACTTTCATATCTGAGACTCTTTCTCAACAACCAGACAAACTCGATAAGCTAAATCTGCCCTGAAGCACATGACGCAAACCTTAGCAGTCACTCTTCAGTTCAGTGGGAGACCTAGCCCACCTCTGGCTGTTAATTAAAATGATTGATTAGCTCTGTTTAGCAAAAAGTAAATTTCAGTACTGTAGAAAAAATTGAAATATCAAAAAATGGCACTACTCTTGTAGTATCATGGTTCTTTGATTGAACTCATCTTATATATACTGTTGAATAGCATGAAGCCATAGAAATTAATCTTAAGCGTTTAAGCAATGTGGTATTTACATTAATTAAATCAGCTAATTAAGCAAGTAATTAAAAGTTTGTAATATTAAGAAGTAATTCTATAATAGACATTTTTTGTCATTTTTCCATAAGTTTACATTATAGGCATTTTAATGAATTTCCTAAATGCACTGACATATTACATAAATTAGAATCAAACTGAAAATATGGAAAAAGCCCTGGACAACACTAATTCAATCTTCTTAAGCATTTATGAACAGCTTAAAATAATTCTTATTGATTTACCTGATTATATCTGCTAATTAATCTAAATGGAATACTTCATTGCAGCCTGAATTCCAGGTTTTATTGACAGTTATAATACGAAATGTTATGTAGATAATTGGTAGTTATAGAACTGGTGGTGCAATAAGGCTTAAAAGAAATATTATTTAGGGCTTTTCTTTTTAAAGCTTTGAGGTTTTAAAACTACTATATTTGGGTCACAATATTGAATACTACAGCACAATTATCAATGTTTTATCATAGAGTTTAAAGCTTTCATCTTAGTCCTTTGATCATTTTAAATCAACAAGGGATTCATTACATCATGTAAAAAAATCTCTTTGCTCATCTTTTTATGTCATGTGAAAGGGAACACAGTTCTATGTGCTAATAAAGAAATTATAAGGTATTGATTGGAGGAAAAAAACAAACCCTGCCTAATCTTTCTTCCTCAGCTGACTCACTTTCCTCTTACTTCTGCAATGCCTCTTATGTCTTCAAGAATAAATAGAACATATTCATATTGTTTTTCTCTTTGGAAATTGAGCAAGTGGCCTGTTGTTGTAATGACGTACTTCCATTTCTACAAGAAATTAAAGAAAAAGAAAGTAATTGCATTTAAACCAAATCTTTTTAGGATGCATTATATTGAATCTTCTTGATCCTAAAAGAGTCCCATCTAGTAGTAAGTAACTTTCAATATTAGATTTTTTTCCTATATCTTGCATTTTCCTTTTCTCCAAGTCTTTCAAGGTATAAATTCATCATAACACTAATATTAGTCTATTCACACAAAATGCTAGTCTTTTTGAGGGGCTGATGAATATCAAAACAAATGAAAGCATATAGCTATTGAATTTTATTTTAAAAATAAAAAACATAGTACTGTTTATTGCAATGCAAATAAAATTTTAGGTGCAAAAGACTGAACAAGCAGGTAGTAGCCTTTTGGGAGGAAAGATATGGAAGAACTGTTTACATATAAACTACAAAGAACACTCTAAGATGTACCATGCCAACAAGAACACTGGAACAGTGATTGGATTATGTTGGAAAGAAATTCATGGCTTCCTCATGTCATTTGAGAGGCCTTTTCTTTAGAACTAACAAATAAAGCAAATAACTTTATCTGGAAAGGACAAGCCCTTAGTGTCGCCAGATAAGAATAGCTATGGCTAATATCAGGCATACATCCCTGACATAAGTGACAGGGGTCTAAATTCTCTCCCAGATAACTTCATGCCTGTCCCGATTTTCCTTAATTTGTGCTCAGGGATTTTTTTATCCATCAATCAGTTACACAAAAGGAGGTCTTTGCAGCTGCAATTTGTATATACAGGGAGAAGACTTGAAAGGCTGAAGCTCAGTTGAAACTGGACAGTGTTGTATCAAGTAACAAGAAAAATTTTTTACATTATGTTAATAGCAAGAAGAAGTCTAAAAAAACATTGGATTGATAGTTGTTGAAGATAATCATCTGCTTAGTATTGAAAAATATAAAAAGCAGAGACATTCAGCATACATTTTTACCTCCATCCTTATTAATATATATAGACCTTGGGCTTCCTGGGCCCTGGAGTCACAGGAACAGAACTGTGGGAACAGTGATTCTCCATTTTTGGACACTGAAATGATAATGGACCAGCAGTATCAGCTGAAAGTTCACAAGTCTGTGGGGTTGGATGGGATTCATCCCAGAGTTCTAAAGGATCTAGTAAATGTCCTGGCAGAACTGCTTTCAATCATCTAAGAAAGTCTTCAGAGTCTGGGAAGATCCTTGCTGACTGAAGGCTGGCAAATGTTATTACAATCTACAAAAAGGGCATGAGGGAAAAGCCAGCAAACTACAGTCTAACCTCACCTCCTGGAAAAATTACAGAGAAGAATATGGGTTCATAAAGGGAAAGCCTTGTTTAAATAATTTGACATACATCTATTATGTGGTCACCCACTTTATGCAGGGAAGGCAATGTCTGTAATTTTTTTGCATGCTTGGAAGGTGTTTGATGCTGCCCCTCACAGCATCCTGCTGAGAGTTCATGATTCTCTAGATGAGGAACTGTCTGAAGGGCAGAGCTCAAAGAGCTGCAGTAAATGAAGCTGCATCTGTCTGGTGACTGGTCACCAGCAATGTTTCTTAGGGTGCAGTTCCAGGGCCAGTCCTGTTCAATCTCTTTATCAGTGATCTGGATGCAGGAATTGAACACTCCATTAATGAGTTTGCTGGGTGGTATTGTTGACTTTCTCGAGGGACAGGACAGGAGACTTGCAGAGTCCAAATGCCAGATTTGAGGATGGAGTAATGCTGGAGACAAGAATAAATGAGGAGAACAGTGGCTGGAGAGCAGCCTTGCAGAAAGGGACCTGGGGCTGTTGGTCGACAGCAGCTCAGTGTGAGTCAGCCGTGCGTCCCCCGGTGGTCCAGAGGGCAAACACTGTGTGTCCTGTCAGTCCAGGAGCACCAGTCCATTGAACCATCACCATCCAGGCAAAAGAAGTGATTATCCCACTGTATTCAGACTTGGTGTGGCCTCACCTTGAGTACTGTGTGCTGTTCTGGGCCTCTCAGTTTAAAAAAGGTGTGTAGGTCCCTGGGAGACCTCCAGAGGAGGGTAAAAATGCTGGTGAAAGGCCTGGAAGGAATGTCTTATGGGGAGCTGTTGAGGACTTCAAGGTCTTCTATTTTGAACCAGAGGAGGCTGAGAGGTGATCTTGTTACTCTCTGCAGTTTCCTGAGGAGGTGGAAAGGAGTGGAAGGTTCTGAGCCATTCTCCCTAGCATCCAGAGGTAGGGCCTGTGGGAATGGTTCAAATCATTATTAATGGCAGGAGGAGGCTTAGTCTGGACATCAGGAAGCATTTCTTTACCAAGAGGATGGTCAAACACTGGAACATGCTTCCTAGCAAGATGGTCAATGCCCCAAGCCTGCTAGTGTTTAAAATATGTTGGGACAATAACCTAACAAACATGTCCTGAAGCGGCCAGGCACTTGGGCTTGTAGTTTTCTTCCAACTGAGGTATTCTAGTCTAGTCTACTCTAGTCTTGAGATGAAAGCATGTCCTCCTACCATTTTCTTTAAAACACAGTCAGATGATCCCCTTTTAATCCTGTGTGGTTTCAGAGAGTAAAATATTTAAACAGCAGAGCAGTTGTATGTGAAGTGATAGCCTTGTGTCCTAATTTCACTACTGTGTAGTTTACATGGGATCTTATTGAGTAATACTGTACCTATGAACTGTAATATGAAGTAGCTATTACATATTGTGACTGGAACAAAAATTCAAGTTTATGGATCATGCATATGGAAGGACAGTGTGTAATTTGCAGGAGCTATATGCCTGCCCCTGAGGCTTATTTGTCCTTTCTTCATGTGAATCTTACTTTGGCTGGTGCCTCTCTTCTTCATCTGTAAAATAGAAATCAGAAAAAAACAGGATATGATGGAGGATGAGAGAGGGGTAGCAGAACCAATGTTGGACTGCCCAGGAAAGACAGTTGCCTTATGCATTTCTTGAGTTCTTGTCTAGGAAAGGTTAAATACGAATTTTGTGAACTCTTCCATTACGAAATGGGGAAGTTTCAGAGGAAGTTTTCCATTCTCTTCTGCTTTTCTTTTCCTTTACTTCTTTTCCTGAGAGAAACTCTGCATTCAACAGCACTGGCTAGTTCTTTAAAAAGAAAGAACTATGTTTGCTTCACAACCTGTAGAACATAAAAAATTCCTTTGTTTCAGTGAGGAACAAATAAAAAAATATTTTTTGTCATTAGATCATATAAAGAAACAGATTTTATTAGCTAAAGATTGATATAATGCTTTCATTTTTAACAAGGAAGCTGAGCTTATAGCCATAATGTCTTCAATATAAAAGAATTGCAATAAAATGCTGGAGAAAACAGCTTCTTTGAAAAGGATTTGGTATTGATTTATTCAAACTGTTAACTCTCTAAAAGCAAGGAGTCTGTATCAAAACAATTTTGAGGGATGCTATATTTTAGAATAAGACTTCTAGAGGTCTACATGTATTATAGTTAGTCATGGTTGTGGATAACTGTCACTACTGTACCTTTCAATGAATTTCAATCTGTATCACTCATAATGCAGATAACTGCTATTGGTTTTTGTAGGAATTTGTTCTGTGCTTTCCTGCTGAAATTTTATTTTGGTTTTGAGAAACCTTTCAGAATGAGAATTTAATGGAAGAAAAATAAGTACTTGAAAAGTAGTTCATTTTTCTGGTATGAAAAAACCATACCATGAAAAACAGTATGACAAATTTTAGTCCAGGTTGGATGGAAGCCTGAGCAACTTTGTCTAGAGGAAGGTATCCCTGTCCATAGCAAAGGGCTGGAACTAGCTGATACTTAAGGTCCCTTCAAACCCAAAGCATCCTGTAATTCTGTCAAATAAAACTTGTGCTCAAACTTAGTGAATACACCTGGAAATGTTAAGAAGTAAACAACTTCTGGAAGAGGTACATTTTTTAAAACTTTATCTCCCTTTTCCTGGTTAGATAGTCTTCATGCACCTTTAAAAATAACAGGCCTTCTTACATGACAGAAGAAGCTCCATAGTTTCCAGGAATGTGAGACATCCCCTTGGACTTGCCTGACACCCTAACCAGATAATCAGGCTTCTGCCGTATTCTGCATTAAAGAGAATGTTACTTACACTTCTGGCAGTGTAAATAAATCAAACCCCCGCAACGGTTTCATAAAAGTTTAAAAAACTTAAGTCTACTTATTAAATCTCTGAATCATGCTGTCTGTTTCATGCTAATCACATCAGGTAGAAAGAGATAATTTCAGTGTTGTGAAAGGTGAAAAAACCCTCACCTCATAAAGTGATACTAATCAAATATTTAAAAGGTGGCTCTCAATATGAACCAAGATAGCTTGATCTCAAAATTTAAAAACTACGTAGCATTTTGTTTTTATAGGACTGTGAATTAATGCCTTTAGAATAGTACTTAGGAATAGATGATGAGAAAGCGAAATTGAAAAGAAAGTACTTAATATGGAATTTGTTATATTGTTATTATTGTCAAACATGCAAAATAGATTTTTCATTTGACGTTAGCGAAAAACATTTTAAACTTGAGAACAATTTAACTTGGACTACATGTGGTGTGTAACCTTTGTCAACAGAAGGCAATGGGATCCATTTTATTGACTGGTAAATATTTTCACTGGTGCGTCTGCCCTCACAGGGATTTATTGTACTGCTTCAAACCTTTTTGTACAGGGTAAAGCTTTTATAACTCTGCTCAGAGGAGCAGTATTGATTATGCAAACTTGCTAAATGTTGCTCACAGTTATGGGGATTTGATAATAATAGCAAATATTGGTTGTTTAGTTGGGCTGATCTTTCAGTAAAGGTCTGATGAAACTTTAAATGTTGGGGCTATTTTAAAGTGATTTATTTCAAAACCAGATAATGAAATGGAGTTCTGACTACAGACTGAACTTTATAAACTGACATCATATCCCATTTATATACCTTATAAATTGAAAACAGTTATTTTATTTCTTGAATTATTTCTAAACGTGGTCTGGCATTTCTTTTTAAATATGAATCTTTCTACTTGACTGAGACTCTTATCATTGGATATAATTTTTCTACTCTATTTGACACACAGTGACATTTAGAGGAGATAAATATCAGGATTCTTAATAATTTAATAGAATAATTTTGGTGTGTCTGAGTTGTCAGTGTTTGAGGGATATGTACTACCAGATAGGGGGAATTTTGTCTGTACATTCTGATGGTGTACAGAAAATAATGTCAAGTATTAAGATTTCTCCATTAAAAAAAAAAAAAAATAAGAAAGAAAGAAAGAAAGAAAAGGAAAGGGAACCTTCCAGAATGGCTGCCTGTAAAACTACAAACCAGGCTTCTTTGTTTAAGAAGATTGTCCTATCACTGGATCTGGAATTGCAAGCTTTATTAAGTGGTACTGATGCTCCTTTTCTTTTATCATTTTATAATTCTAATTCTATTATCGAATTATTCAGGAATAATTTATTTATTTTTTAAAAGTCTACGGACAAAATAGCAGGGATGGAGATTGAAACAACATCCTAATTAAGAAACATTATAAAACGGAACAAAATAGTCAAAACTGTCCTGAAGGTGTTTGGTTGTTTTGGGTTGGTTTTTTTTTTCATTCCTTGCCAAAATACAGGGCAACACAGTTTTTCACCTGTGAGTCCTAAAACTGACTGTTTCAGAAAATTGAACAACCTTTTTGATATTCAGAAGCTTTGGAAGCTATAAATATTTTTACATAATAGACAGACATTCGTTTCAGTACTTTTTTCTCCCCAGTAGCGACAAGATATAAATCCTTTACAGCCTCATTGTTCTACATCCAAAACCTCTCTATCACTGATTTCTTTATCCTGTTGACATTCGTACTTATTGTCTGGAAGTATGAATTCTCTAAGAAGTCTCAAAGTGTGTAGGATTTCTAATTACAGATATACAACAGTGCACAATTCTTTTTAGTGCATATTTTTCTGCCTATGTTTGCATACTAAAATTATTAACACGGAAGAGGTGAGTTCATTTAAATTGGCCCCAACTGGATTATAACTAAGAGTAACAAAATAAACCCAAATCTAAGGTACATATTAAATAATCACAAAATATATCATATCTCATATTCTCCCCAGTGTAAGAAGTCCTTCATATGAACAAATTGTAGTGCTCTGGAAGATTTACTTTAAAGGGAAGTCCTAATACAAGCCAACATTATTTCTTCACTACTATTTATAATTTACAATGCAATACTCTATTGTAACAGTTTGCACTCTTTTGATTCTAGTTTGAGATGTAAATTCCACCTATACAAATGTATAGGTGGGATTTTATAATATGCACCAGCAAGAAATTAAGCTTTTTGTAAAGATAAGCATAGGAATCCACAAAGATTCATAAAGGGTAGAACAAGGGCATTCATCTACATAGACATTACCATGGCTGATGTGTTAGCAGTACTGCTGATTTCAACAAAATACACCATCAAGAATTTCATTCATATATTGTTAGAAGTATAAACAAATGCCACTGTTTGTAAGCATGTACAATGTGAGGTAAAATTAGAATTGCATATGCTATCTAGAATATTGCAAGTGTTTTTTTATGTTTTTTTTTTTTTTTTTGCTTCCTTTAGTATTAATTTCCAACATAGAATTTGATTTGATTATAAATGTATACCTCAACTTTAAAATGTTGTGTTTTATTTTCTCTAAAGCTGAACAACCCTGTATAAATTATTTTACTTAGAAGTAACTATAATTATGGAAATCCTAGGGCAGTTAGAAGGTGACAGCTTGTGTGGCTCACTTCTGCTGTTAGTTGGAAAACAGTTGTCACCCCCATTATTTTGTGGTGCTTGAGCCCAGGCACTGCACACGTTTGGCTCTTGTGGACTCCCACAGTGGGTGTAGAAGCATATTGCTGCAGTGGTTTGGGCCAATACTATACCACAAAGCCTAATGTAAATATTACACTGTTCTATAAACACTCTTGGATTTGAAATCTCCCTGTTCTTAAGTTGTTGTTCAAACGAGCATGAGTTTAGCTAGAAGAGTGGTTGCAAGTGAGCTTTAAGATGGGATAGCTCTTCAAGTCTACTGTGTCCTGAATTTTTATCCAAAGCTGCAATTTTCTTATCTTTTGAGTTTTAAACTTTATTCCTGCAGCCTACCCACTTATCACAGACAAGAGACAGAAGGCTGTGTTGAGTCACTATGTGTTAAGTATGTCTGCATCACGATGCAGCCACCAGAAGTAAAATTTTCTTTTTAAGCAAGATTTGTGTGCACACAGCAGTATCACATTTTCAGAGATTCCCTTTTGCTTCATCAAGTCACATCTGAAAGAAATTAAAGTCCTTTTTGTTACATGTTAATGGCACCAGATGAGCACCATGACCCCAGTGATATGTTCGTTGTCTTCTTATTTTAAGGCTCAAGACATCTCATACTCTGCTATGGGAAATCTAAGGTCAAAAGAAAACCTGGTCTGCCTCTGAGTTGGGCATGTAGGGAGCCAAGCAGGGCACCTGTCATCTCACTGAAGCCACCCACTGTGAAAGGGCTGCAGTCCCAGCCCAGGTGGTGAAGGTGTGACTGCCAGATTGGCTCCTGGATGGTGGGCAGGGAAGTTTTCCTAAAACCACTCATAGATGTGAACCCATTCCTGTCTTGGTTTAGGCACAAAAAAGATCAAAAGAATTACTGTATAGGTACTGGAGACCAATGTATCTAGCTGACAATATATTAACATTAAGTGTATTTGAGGAAGAACACTGGAGAGCACAGCCACAGCTATTTTAGGGTTTGCTGTAAATTCTGCAGTGCACTTCATTTACACAGAAGAATACTGTGCTTGAAATTCTTTGTATCTGGCATGTTTATTTAGGATTTAATTCTGAACTATTTACATGTATAACTTCAACCTTCTTTCTGTTCTAGCATATGGAGGATGCAGTATCTCATAGCTCTGTGCAGCACAGCCTGGTACTTGGCTTAGTAATTCACATCCCACTTTTAAAACTTCCCATAAACCTGACTGAAATATACCATAGAAACAAAAGCTAGGCCATTGCTTACTACAGTGGGTAATCCCATCATGTTCATTTAAACTATTCATACAGCTAAAAGAAGCATTTCCTGGGCTGGTCTTATGACAAACCATAAATTCTTAAATTTGGCTAGCCTTAAAGATGAAAAAGGCAACATAAATAAGAACAGTTAAGCCTGCTTTATCATCACCACATTCTCATGGTCAGGGGTTTGTTTATGTCTGTAAAGATGTGTATGACCTCTTTCTCTTTAAGAAATGCTCAATTATATTAGGAATTAGAGAAAGAAGACATGCCAAGTTTTCCTACAAATAGGTAAGATGAGAAATAATAGATGTCCTAGTTCCTAAAGTAGCAATTTTTGTTAAAAGGAAACAACTGCTTTAGCTTTAAAAACGACTCAAAAGCCAAAGTGATCAAGGCAATTTATTGTCTTTTCCAATCTTCCTACTCACTCCAGGAAAGTACATTTGACAGAGGAACTTCTATGCCAACCACATAAATACTGGGAATGGAATTACACTCACAGCTGTATCAGTCACTGCAAATCAATTGGGAAAAATGCTTTGTGTAAACACAGTAAATCTCAAAATGTTGTCCTCCATTTCCACTCTTCTTTTGCTTTAGTAGAAGTGGAGAATGTGAAAGATGTCCAATGAATCGAAGTTTAAGTGGATTCTGTAAGCAAGAATGGTGAACTGGCAACAGAAGCCAAAAGCACTTGGTGTTGCTTTTTCGGAAGACTTTCTCATGTGCTTCACAGGTCTTTCTGAATCAGAATACCATAAATTATGTGATCTGTATGATAAAAAACATGAAATTTAAAGACAAAGTTTAAGAATAAAATTTTGTTAAAAATTATTTGAAAGGGCTCAAACAATGAAAATTATAATTTCTTTTTAGAGCAAATTCTTAGAATTTAACTGGTTTTAGTTTTAGGGATACATAAGTTGGCTTTATGCCTGTTGCATTAATTCCAAGCCTCAAAATAATTTCTTTCCCTGGCAAAAATGCTATATGTCTCTTTTATTTTACTTTGCCTCTTTACTGATTTAAATGTCCTTTAGTTCAATTTCTCCATATTTTACTAATACGTAAAGAGAGATTACTACTAGTAATGTTTTTCAGTCATATGAAAAACATTTCATGCAGTACCTTACGGTCTTACATTGAGGTTTCAGTGAGGTGATATATTGAATACCATGTCAATAACAATAAAAAAGTAATGGAGAACTCACCAGTTGTCATTACAATATCAAATTATGAAGATATAATATGATTGTTCCTGGAGAAGAGAAAGGAATGATGTGCCCTTTCCAAATTAGAGTGGTTTTAGGCAATAGTCACATGCAAAATCACACAGCAAGACATGCCTTGAATTTCTGTGTTTTGCTACCTGACTTACCACATCCAAATGCCTGAGGTATTTGGATTAGAGAAAATATTGGTAAGCTCATTTTACCTTCTGTCCTCTGGAAAACCTGTGGAAGCCTGTAACGAGATTGTTTTTTGCCTCTTGGTTAAGAAAGGGAGGAGGAAGCAACCGTATTTCCTGCAGGAGAACCAGTCCCACTGATGGTTTCTCCTCCCTTTTGAGAAGGTAGAGGGGTAGAGGGTGGGTCTCACCTCTTTTCCCTTCCTTTTTCTTTTTTCTTTTTTTTTTTTTTCTTTTTTTTTTTTTTTTTTTTTTTTTTTTTTTTTTTTTTTTGGGTCCCCTGACAGATGAGAAAAAAAAGATCCAAATAGTGGGAGTATATTTTGGACATTTTTCATTCTATTCAGAGGATAAAGTTAACCCAAGGACGGGGAAGAAAAATGAGGAACATTTGGAGAGCTATACATTTCCTAGTCACATTTTTCCTGCTGTTGTTTTTCTTGCTTGATTTGCATATTTCATCACTCAGTGGAAAAGCAGAGAGTTGGGAAGATGTGAAGAGGATAGGAAGGCTGCATCTGCTGTTAACCAAGAGGAGACAGAGAAAATGGAGTCCTTCAATTCTGGTCATGCAGAAAGTGATAAACATTGCTACAGGAGTGGCTGTTTGTTCAAGACTACTAATTTCTGCTCCTTTTAGCTGAAAGGATTGATTTTTGTCAAAGCCAAATCACTGCTATGTTGCTAGATCAGTAAGCAAGCCTTAAATGCTTTGTATTAGCTATTTGCATTTGTAGCAAAACAGGCCTGCTAAGCATGGGGATCTGCCAAGAATAATTCTGTAATGTGTGGGAAAACTTTTACTGTTTTCCAAGCATTTTTACTTTTATATGTATAGACAAAAAGAATTTTGAAATCTCTAATTAAAATATTAGGTACTATTCCAACCTTTCCATATTAATTGTAACACATTAACACATTAAGGTTTATGAAAGTCAAACAAGAAAGAATGGTATCTTCATCCAATATAAATGAACTATTCTTCGATTAAAAAATGCAATTTTTCATGTGATCTGGTCAACATTGTCACAATATCTGTATCTCCATTTCTTACCATCTTTAATGATTTTTTTTACTCCCACATTACCATGAATGCTGACTTATATTTGTGTTTGATTCAATTTAAGGACTTTAAATTCATTTCAACGTATGTTGCCCATGGAATGTGTGCTTAGGGTTTGTTGCTGGAATAAGAGGTCATTTCCCTCAGGACACTTTTACCTTTAAGGCTGGCTTTCTCCATAGTCAAATAGCTTTGAACTGAAATCAAGAGGTTTAGCACCACAAGAGGGTAACAGCATGTAGTTACCCAGCAGACTTACAAGATCTGAAAATGTTAAATGTCACAGATATTTTCAGAACAGGCACTCCTACAGTGCCCACTGTGTGTTCCATATTGACGTTTCAACAGCATAAGTGATGCCTTGAGAGGCTGCCTAGAACAGAGGCTAGACAGCGTTAAGGGAATAAAGTAGGTATTTATTGAAAGGCCTTCAAAAGAAACACCTTGGGCAGTACAAGAGCCTGGCCATGGCTCCACCCAAGATGGATGATGGGTCACAAATTTTCACACTTTTATAAGTTTTGTTCCATTTACATATTGGGGTTAATTGTCCAATTACAGCTTCAGGTTATGAAGTCCCATCCTCCCAGATTGCTCTCCTCAGTTCTGTGTTTATACTTTTTAGGCCTGAAGCTATGGTTTCCTTGGTTCTTGGGCTGAAAAAGGATTTTTTTGTCTAACTAAATGTGAAGAGAATTTCCTAACTCTTTATATGAAGTTCAGAGTTCTATACTAATGCAGTACAGAATCTGGAAAATATGAAAGCTAAAACTTAAGGCTTCATAAGGAGTGCTCTCCCATTGCAGTAAACACTTTCTGATTTACTCAGAACTTCTCATGACATCCCTCATCGGTGAGGAATACTGAGCAATTCCAGTGCTGGTCTCATTGCTGTACTGGCTGTGTTGTCTGTGAAACAGAGCACTCCACCTTGAAGAGAAAATATCTGCCATGTGAAAACTTCATAGAAATCCTGATAGCCATGCATGACCACATCTGCTGGAACAATGTCACCACTCCTGGTGTCTTCAGGATGGTAAAAGCCCTGCTTTCATGAGTAACTTGATGATAATTTCCAATACTACAGGCTTGTGTTGCACATTGCATTTAGTCTGAGTAGTTTCAGCTGTCTGAAAAGAAGAGAGCAGAGGTGGCATTTCAGGAGCAATCTCTTAGCCGCAGAACAGGAAGAGAAGAAAGTAATGAGGAATTGAAAACAAACAGAGGGACCTTCAAATACATTTTTCCTGTCAGTAGAAGCAGGCTGTGTGCCTCCTTCTGAAACAGTTGCTAGAACTTCAGTGCAGTCTTGCAAATTTAAACAGAAATTTGCATCCAGCCAGCACAGTATGACTAATTTTATAGACTCAACTGGAGACAACACCCATTAGAGAAGGTGCTTGTTAATATCAGATTGGTGATTTTTATACCCATTTAGGAGACATAGTGGCAAATCTGAAAGCACTCCATATGACTTCAGAGGTATGATAATCAAACTGGGTGCAAGATGTACTGTTAACATAGGTATGCTGGCTGTGAAAAATAGCCAGCTACAGTGATATATATTCCTTGTTCCCTTCTCCAGAAGCAAACTAAGTTATAGGGTTAACATAACAAGCACAAAAGGTATACTGTGACCTTTCAATACAACTGTTTCACAAGGAACTATTTGTTAACTGCCACTGGGATTGAGTGCTTCAGAGCATGTTAAGCCTTGCCAGCCCACTGGATTCACTTCTGTGGATCAGAGGCTGAACATGACAAATATGCCTATCAATGTATTCCTTGGAGCTACATGTGTTTCTGTATTTTCAGGATCAGCAACCTTGTTAAGTAAGACGTTATGGGAACTATGTATACAGGGTGTTGTAACAAACTATTGTTGCACTATAAGGTTGAATATTTCATTTATTTATACATTTTGGAGAGAAGCGAGGACAATTTATATTTTAAACAGCTTGGCTATAAATATACTGTTATGCCAAGATAAATGGTTAAAATAGTGGTTATAAATTTTGTTTTGGCATTGCAGTAAATTGTGTATATTCCTTCCTGAATGTATGTGTGAATTAGCATTTTTATGTATTCATAATGTGACCTTTATGTTTTAAACTTTCTTTAGAAAATAGTCCTCCTGGAATCTGTTTAGATTTCACTAAGTCATTACTGAGATGTGAATAAGTGAGGTATCTGTCCTCTAATATTTAATCCAGTAGTCTGTGCAATCCTAGAAATCCTTCCAGATTTTCTGTCAATGTTCTCTTGGACTTAAAAAAAAAAAAAAAAAAAAAAAAAAAAAAAAAAAAAATATCTTTGGGGTGGAGCAAGCAGCGAATCCAACAGAAGTACTGGGTTTTTCCCCTTTTTTCCCATTCTGAGTCAATTTGGCAGTGAGTTGTTCAGATGTACAAATGGTTTTTTGTTTGTCTTCCATTGGTGGATGTGTATGGAGCAAATCCAGGGCCTTTTACACGTCCTTGCATGAAGGCATTCAGAAAGTGCACTTTTCACAGAATATTTATGAATGAAAACAGGTAACTGTAGTGGACATCAGTTTCCTTACTGGATGCCATAAATCTGTCATAGAAAGATAATTGGGTTCATATTTATCTGTAGTGATATTACATTAAGCATCTTAATAAAAATAATGGAGCTTCAACAGGCCCTCATTTCAGCATCTGTCAAGCAACCAAATGGGAAGCAAATGATGATAAAGATATGTTGTGTCGTTGGTTTAGGGTTTTTTGGGGTTTTTAAAATGATTTAAAATTCTTTGCTATACTAAAATAAGGGTATGTTATGAGTGTTGGTACTTGCGTTGCAAGTGGGATGCATTTGAAAGGTCACATGTTACTGATGAGCTCATTGTTTATAATTAAGAAATATTTGACAAACTGTGAACAAATACTTATTTATTTTAAGAATATTAGCTAAAACATTAATTATTTTCACCTATTAGAGCATCCTAATGAGGAACTAATATTAATTCATCTAACAAAGTTCACTTTTATTTGAGACACTCACTAAGTTAATTACTAGACTCCCTTCATTAACATTTCAAATCTCATTAAAATGTAAATGGGAATTTTTTTTGCATATTAGAGGGTATTTATTTGCATTCATCATAGTAAGTACTTTGGTCTTCATTAATTATAAAGAATATAATAAATAGTCATTTACTTTTGTGAAAACAGCTGGTTAAAGGTTGTTTTACTTATGCTTTTTAGTATTGCAATCAAAATGGATGATTCTTTGTATAGACACAATTAATTCTCAGCACTGCACTTGGTGGCATGCAAAGTGGAGGAGACTGTAACAAGTGTTCCTGTTCGTCATGCAGATGTGTATGTACAAGGGAAGTACCTGGAAGTAAAGGACTTCTAACCAAAAAGATACTATTCTACATATTTCTTCACACAATTTAGATGGGCAAAGTTATCATAGGCCCTTATATCACCAGGATCTGATAAGCATGCTCTACTTATAAAAAGGTAGTTCAGAAGACTTAAAAAAAAAAAAAAAATCAGATCTATTAGTGTTGTCATACAAATGCCCTTTGCACCCTTCCTCACCTCCCTCCCTGCCCCTATGTGTCCCCCCAAAATTAATAGGTAATGGTGAGCAACTATTTAATATCTATTATATATTTTATATATTTGTACTTTTTTCTTATATTTGAGACTTGAGAGCATAGGGCAGAGGGGCCAGGACTAGGTAAGGGTGAAGTGTAGCTAAAGATCATAGATAATAGAGATTGTCTCGGTCCTGGCAGTAAACTGGGAAACAGAACACAGTCACCAGCTCCCAGAGTTTGGACGCACAGAGTCTCTTTTTGTGGTCCTGGTCTGGTCCTGGGTTTATTTTTTTGTTCACCTATTTGACAAGCTATTATAGGAATTATCATCATTTTTTCAGTTGATCAGACTACATGAGATTTCATTTGCATGCTCAAACTTACTGTTTTCTGCTATCATTTTAATACAATAAAGAGACAGGATTTACGTATGATATATAATGCTTGACCTTCTTATATATTACCTTTTCCAGTCTTGCATGTGTCAAATAATTCTGTATCAAAGCAAAACATATAAATATGGAGATGAAGGAAGAAGATCAAAACAATGAACTGAGACACATAATAGTATTAAGAAAGTGGTTTATGTACATAAGATACTCCAGCCAGTTTTATGTCTGTGGTAATTATTGAGGTATCAGCTTGAGAACCAAAGCATCTCTGGTAGGATTAGTTAAAATGATATTTCAATTAGTGGCTCAGAGTGTATGGTACTCAGTCACTGAGGGACCTACCACAGTTTCAACAACATATTGAAGATTCCTTCCCCTGAAGGAAGACTGGTGTTAGAGGAAAGGCATGAAGCTGATAATGAATTCCCCCAAGCACCTGAAGTAAAGAGATTTCACATCTTTGAAAGAATCCCACTAGTACTCTCTCACTTGTTCTTGTCAGACAAAGTCACTAACTTCTCTGAGACTTTGGGAGTTGATATGTTTGCAACTAAAAGGAATTGAGCAGAGAAAATTTATGTCTTCCCACTAAGGCTGAGTTTTCACTACTTGTTCTTGTTCTGCAGTAATCCTTTCTTTTCTTGTAACTTCAACAAAGAATAAAATAATTTGGTTGCTTCTACCTGGATTTGGTGAAATATTTTTATTTCACATAATTCAAACAGCTATTCTAGCCAGTGAAAATAAGGAAACCTGGTACACAATCAAGAAATTTATCAAAATCATGCCATTAGTTTTCAGTTAAAGATCAGTTTACTTGTTATTTAGCTTGATCTGTCTCCTTGTGCCAGACAGTTTCTCACAGTAAATGGCAATAATCTCTATAAAGTGACACAAAATTTGCAATGACCACACCATTTTCATATGTGAGCCTTCCAAGCAGATCAAATCTGGTATGGCTTCATATGGAACCTGAAAAAGCATTACATGGACTTGCTTGAGGAAATATTAGCCCAGGAATATCTGTGTTCCCTGGTGTGTCTGCATAGCAGCGACTTAAAACATAGTATGCAAGTTCTTTGCATTATCCATGATGTACTCTTTCCAGATTCTTTGTCCCCTTTTTTACTGAATAATTGAGACTTTTTTCTTGTCTTCAAGACAGATCTTCTCCATGGTGTTAAAGATAAGATGTGCAAGTGATATTTTTTCTCCATTACTTAATTAGGTATAAATCCAAGGGTATGTATCTGTAGGTATATAAAGAGGTATGTGAAACTGAATAAAACATTTCTTTACAGATTTCTAGATTTTTTTTTTTTCCAGTACACAGGAAATATTGGTGATGATTTAATCTGCTTGAAACAAAATCTTTTAAAAATTCTTGGTTAACACAAATTTTGGAAAGCATATTTGCAACAAAATCCTTTCCTTCAGTTTACAGAAAAAAAATCTAATGGGTTTTTGGGAGTGGGTTTTTGTTAGTTTGATTTTTTTGTTTTTGTTTTCTTTTGTTTTTAATTAATGTGAGTTGAATGGCAACTTAGGCTATCAAAACTTGCCTAGGAAATTCTGTTTAAAAGGATATGTAGAGGGATTCCCAGTCCTTAAGCCTAGAACAAGTTTCTGAGGCCTGAGCTCCCAGTTTCTGTAGTGAAGAGCCTGAACACCCTGGTACCTTTAGTTCTTGTGACTCCATAGGTGCTTCCAACTTGTGATAAGGCTGTGAGACCATACTGCTGTAACTGTGTGCTCCTTGCCTGGTGCCATTGGGTTCGTGTGGTGGTTGCTCTAAGGTAAAAGGAGTGTCTCCAGCCGAAGGAAGCATAACAGGAGGGCTGCCCAGAAATTACTGATGTCCATGCAGCCAGGCAAAATTTAAGTTTGAGATAGTAGAAATGCAACATTTTTGTTGTACAATAAAGTGACATCTTTTGCAGCAGTTGTTTTTTCTGAAAGTGCTCAGCTAGTTTTTGCATCTAGCTGATCCTCAGTAGTGCAGTGTTCAGACGGTACAGTGCAATCAGTTAGTAGGTAATGGAGAAAGAAGAAATCGAGAAGAGCTGCTATAGGGAGGCTTTCAGAGGCTGTTTTCTATGACTGGGGGAAAGAATAACATCTCCTGTTCTGGTTTTAATTTTCATTTTTTTCATCTTCAGTATAATTCCTGAAAAAATTGGTAGTTCTTTCTGATTTCTGAGTTTTTGATGGTGATCCAAACTAGTTTTGTTTCACATTTTGATGTGAAACCTGTAGATGTAGAATTTGATCTTGGAATTTGGACTGCTAATAAGATCTAAAAAAGCAGCCTTGTCCTTTCATGATTGCTGTTATTAATTTGTAGAAAAACAAAGGCTAAGCCATATTCTGCAGCACATATGTGAGGGAAGCAGCATGGTTTTTTTCCTATGCAATCCCCATTCTATCATCTTCTGTAAAACAGGCAAAGAAGGATAAGAGAGTCAATGCTGCATCACTCCTATGACTGAGAATCAAAATATCTCCTTGAAGTTCCAGCACTGTTACTCACCTGCAGTAGAAATTGGTGATCCTATCTGTAAAGGGCATCCAGCATGTTTTTAGAGTTTGACTACCTTTGTGTATTTGTAAGCAGTTCCTGCAGAATTCTACCCAGCAATGGGCTGCTACACATAGCAACGACATCTTTCTCCCAGGCTTAGGCAAAGTTTTCCTCTTGGCTTTTTGATTAGAGGGCTTTAAGGTTCCTGAGCTTCCTCTGGGACACAACTCCCAGTACAGGGCTGTACTTTAAAGGCCATGACAGAATTCTTGATTTAAAATAAATGTGGTTTCCCTGTAGTCAAACTTTTCAATATACTGACAGAGCCCTAGGATGTTAAAATAAAACATAACAGAAGGAGATCAAACTGCTTTATTCAGACAAGCAGCCTCTAGTTAAAACCAAAACCAAAACCAAAATACTAAGCATTCACCTGTATTAATAAAAATAAGAATCGTATCAGATAACACAATAGAAATAATGACAGGAAAGAATTAAACCTATCTTTTGTATGCCTACCTCTAAAAGGTCCTTTGTTATAAAGAAAAGAATTGATAGCATTTTTTTTAAAGCAGCTGAAACATATTTTCTCATAAAGAAAGGAAATCATGAAATGAAATTCAGTTATAGTTTTGGTTATGTTAGTCTGTATCACATACAGTATACACAACTTTGGTTTTGTTTGTAAAAGAGTATATGGTTACCCTTCCATCTGTCTGTCCTTACTAATATGACAAGTGTTGATAGTTATCAGAAAATGTAGAAAATAGTAGGTAGAACAGTGATAAACAAGAACAAACCATGAACTTTTATTCCTTGAAGTATTCTGCATTTAATAGAACTAAGTGAGTTTAATTTTAAAGTACATTTTAGATGTTGACACCACTTATTATAGCAGCTGGTTCTTTGTCAAATTGGATGATATTCAAAACAGGATTTTGTTGTTCTTTTTCTTCTTGCCATCTGTTGCTGTTATAGACATTTCTTCAAGAAATAGCTTCTAAATTAATTAGGTCATATTGTAAAAGTGTTCTTTTTATGAAATGTTTAAAATTAAAAGCATAAGGAAAATTATGGTGTAACTTAATTTTATAGTATAATTTAATTTCTATAAAAATCTTCAATCAAAAAAATGCACAACAAACATTTCTTTTTAGATACATGTTGAACTGGTATAGGTTGTGACTTAATCTTATAAGAAATCTGATTGCTTACAAACCTGTAATTCGGTTTGCTATTTGAACACCAGGCAAATTATATAAAATTTAAAATTAGGTAATGAAATATAATAAAAGAAAAACAACGGAAAAAACATGATACTGAAATCTGTTTCTGTTATACAACCTGAATCTTATTTCGCATGTGCTTCAGCCTCATTGAGCAAAGTTGAGAAATTGCTTTAGATCCTGAGCTCAGCAAATCTTACCAGCATAAGTGCTTCTAAGCATGCAAGTAGCTTGTTTTACCACACTCTACCTGACTTGAATTCCTACATAATTTAATTATTTTAAAGATCAACTATTAAATTATACTGGAAAGGAGAATTATACAAGCAGAAAATTAGAGGGTTTTGTTTCTTTCTCTATCACAGCTAAGCTTTTTTTTTTTTTTTTTTTTTTTTTTTTTTTTTTTTTTTTTTTTGGTAAGGAGAGATAGGGTTAGTCTGTATATTTAGGGTCTGACCCTAAATATTATTTCATCCTCAGAGAGTACCCTGAGATGCAAATGAAACACAAAGATGCAGAAAACATATGTGAACCTGCTGTAAAATACACTGTTATACTACACAAATAAAGGAAGAGCTCAAATCAAGTCTGTGTTTTCTAGTTTTTAAACACTGGCCATTGCAATTTAAGCATAGTTTTACAGTAACATTTGCAATATATACTAAATGAGACAATATGTCTGAGCTGGAACTGACTTCTCGAAGCAATGTTCACATTGTATGCATGACCTCAGTCAGGAGCCAAGGATGCATTTGTAACAAAATATATGTGGGAAATCCCTGTGAGTTGTTACTCATTTTCAATATGTGATAAATGCCATTAATTTACACTCAAAAATTGATGCATGTTCCAGATGTTGATCAATGGTTGGCAGCTAATTTTTTTGAAAAAGCAGCTGACTGAGTGCAGAGATTCACACAATGGGCACATCTACACTGAAAACAGAATATGTTGCAAAGGCAAAAGGACAGGCCTGGTCAATTGCTCCTCTAGTCAGTATTTCCAGCCATGCTCCATTTAATGAAACTTCTGCTTCTCTAGCAGTAACTAACATTTCTTACCAATTAGTGCTTATTAATTGTCATGGTCCTTGCAAAGCATGGGCAGGCTTCTTCCTTCTAATTTATTCCTTCTTCCTTAATGGCTTCTTCCTTCTAATTTCGGGCTAATAGTTAATTTAAAGACGGGGTTGCTTTTGTCCTGCTTAAATAATTATTTGACAGCTGGTGAATTGTCAGATGAGTAAAATATTGTAGTGAGTCTGGCAGTGTTTAAAAATGAAGGAAGATGGGAGAGAAACTCCTAGCAGCATCAACTCTGAACAACACCAGAACACAAATACCTTAGATGCATTTGCAAACCCTACGTTCATTGATTATAGCTTGAACCCAGAAGGATTCATTGAAGTCTTTTTCTGCTAAGCAGAAACTTTGGAAACTCAAAGTCAAGAGACCTGGATCCTACTATTCAGAATTCAGGTAAAGGCAGGTAAGCACTCCAGCCTTGAGATTTGAACTCCAAACAACCTAAAATGAAGAGTGTGTTGGATCAGGCTCAGTCTCTTGTGTCCCAAACATCCCACTCACATAATTTCTGCCATACTTTGGTGAAACTGCCACTTTAAAGTGCTTTGTGTTTTTTTTTTTTTTACTCCATTTCTTCTGATAGAACACTGTTAAAGGAATTTATTACTACAGTGGCTTTAAATCATGTTCCAATTATCAGCCTAAATTCCTCATGGCCAATTTATTCCCATTTGAGCTTTACCAATGTTGTTCTTTAGCTTAAATAGTTCTCTCTCCCTGGAGTTTTATTGCCCCAATCTATTTATTAGATTTAGTCTCTTTTAGTCTTTGTGTTGCTTGCTAATTTTCATTACGATAGCTTCCTTATTCCCAAATGATCTGACTAGCTTTTCTCTGTATCCTTACAGGGTTTGATTTTTATTTTTGCTAACAAATGATCATCACTATATACAAAACTTAAATCAGCCTGTATTCAGAGGTCTGAAGGTGACACACAGAACAGTCCTAATTAGCAATCCTAATTTGAACAGTAACATGAGAACTCAGCACTGTATGTGGTTATACTGATAATACAGAAAATATTTCAAGAGTTAAGGCTCATGTGTCAGTCCACAACAACTTGGATTTTGGATGTATGCACCTGATCATATTAATTTTTAACATTATCTCAAACAATGGCATAAATGCTTTCCTGTTAGGCTTGAAACACAACACCTGATTCACTACTGTGTACAGTTTTACATATATATATATATATATATATATATATATATTTCACACACACACACACACGCACACACATGTATATCTATATATATATGTATGTATGTATAAGTAAAATACAAATAAACACACACATATAAAACCCTGCCAGGATGGGGCTCTCCCTCCCCCCGCTCAGCCCAAGGCTGAGGGGGGGAAAGTCTTCTCTTATCAAACTCTGGAATGAAAAAGTGAGCTTTCTGGGCTTCGTTTCCCTTGAGAGATAATAACATCTCGGGACAAAATGCTTTCCCATTGGTCCAATGAAATGCCCATCTCAAAAACAGCCAGCTCACTTCTGTGGGCTGGTCAAAGTAACACAATGGCCTGGTTTTGGGTAGTGGGCAACCAGAGAGGTGGCTTCCATGAGAAGCTGCTGAAGCTTCTACCATGTCCAGCAGAGCCAATCCCTAATGGTTCTGAAGATGAACATACTGCTGTCACCAGGGCTTGGCCAACTAGAGATGGTGTTGATAGCTCTGTGATGACATATTCAAGTAAAAAATCAAGGTCACAGTTTTTCTTCTAGTTGGAGAAGAGGAGGAGTTGAGAACATGGGAGGGAAACAACATGGACACACCAAGGCCAGTGGACAAGGAGGGGTAGAAGGTGCTTCAGGTGCTGGAGCTGAGATTCCTCTGCCCATGCCCTGTCTCCGTGCACTGCTGGTGGGAAGGTGGGAGGCGCTGGGGGGAAAAGGAGTTTTAAGGCTTTATTTTACTTCTCATTACCCTCCTCTGATTCTGTTAGTAATAAATTCACTTTGCAACCTTAAGTTGAGCCTGTTTTGACCTTGAAGTGTTATATCCCAGTCCTTATTTGCACACATGAAGCCTTCGTTAATTTTTTATTTTTTTCTCTCCTTTGCCCAGCTGTGTCAGGGGAGGGTGAGTGAGCAACTCTTCAGTGCCTGGTGTTGGGCTAGTGTCAAACCACAACAGCAGTGAAAAGTCTGCCTATTATAATATACCTAGATTGGTCGGGGTTTGTGGGGGTTTTGGTTTTGTGCGGGGGTGAGTTTTATTTCCAGGGGGATGAGGAGAGAGGTGTTGGGTATTTTTTGGTTTGGTTTTGGGGTTTTTTCCCTTTGTTTTTTTTTCATGGGGTTTTTGTTTGGTTGGTTTTCATTTGATGGGGGTTTTTTTATTTGTTGGGTTTTGGGAGTTATTTTTGGTTGCTTGGGTTTTTTATTTGTTTTGGGTTTTGGGTTTTCTTTTTGCTGTTTGGTTGCTTGGTTGGGTTTTTTTGGTGCTCTTGGTTTTGGGTTTTTCCCTGCTAAATGAAAAATGTAATTTTTTTTTTTGGCATATAATTTCATTACAAAATCCTGTTCTCCCAGCAGGCCTTTTCACCAGGTGAAAGCAAAAATATTATAGCTGTAATCTATTATGGATATCATAACAACATGTGAATTGACTTCTAGCAAAGATTTTACTCTTATGTGGCATAACACTATTTTTAAGAGCAAATGAAATCTATCGTCTTTTTATTGTGTGGCTGAAGTGCACTAGTAGCCACTGTAAACATTCATGGCTGATGACTAAATGAAGCCAAGAAGATCTAGACCCACAGACAGAAGTGTGGAGAAGAAATATTTCAGGGCAACCAGGACAAAGGATGACTTCTTTTCTGCACAGATAAAAGAATATTAAAGTGAAAAAAATTAATATAAATGTAAAACACAATCAAATAAGTACAAAAATGAACAGGTTCAATTATTTTGCTTGTTCTCAAACTCAAGCATGTAATTGTTTTGATTTTTCATTCATGAAAGTCTATTTGCTAAACTATTTGTAAATGCAGTTATGTGCTGGATTTACTTCTGTGTGAAGGACACACACTGTCTCCATGAAGGATCTATTTACACTTTAGTGAACATTCATGTCTACGTGCTCTTGGTACTTTTGGTGATAGGTGCATTTCTGATGTAACTCCACAGCTGGCTTCATCTATTTGCTCCAATTAAAAAAAGAGGAAAGAAAAATTCTCTCTTACTGCTTTTACTCTGAACTTCTTAGCACCGCCTGTGGCCAGACACATGTTGAGACACTGGGATATATTTAAGTGGGGTCATTATGAACAATGTTTATTTATAATTTCTTATTCAAAATTTTTCATCATAATCAGCATTCCTTTTGATGGCGAGATATGATGGTGATTGAGCTGGAGCACAGTAATTTCTAAAATTGATTTTTAAGTGCCTGTGAAAAAACAGATTTTTTTTTTTTTTTTTTTAAAGGTCTGTCTTGTCTGGTTGTTTGGCAAGTGTATGTACATGTTTTTGTTGTGACATGCCACTCTTCACTTTTCACTTCATATTTATGATACACAGCACTATGCTTAATTGCCTCTTAAGGAACCTTGTCATAGTAAATCTAACATAAAATGCAATGCAATGTAGCACGTCTAGACACAGAAAGGAAGAATATGTAGAGGAAGTTTTGGCAGAGAACGGACACATGATGCACAATCCACGCTATGAGGGAATTGGCAAGTCAGCATAAATAAGTTAGCTAAGGGTCCTTGACACACCAGTGACTCTGCTGAGCAGGGAGAAGAAGTTGGTTTTTGCTACATGGAGAGAGAATGCGTTAACCAAACAAGGAGTAAATCTCCGGTTTACCAGAACCAATTAAATAAGGTATATTCACCTGCTTGTCGTGTGGACAATGTATTGTAGCCTATCATAAAGTAATTTGAGCCATGTGAACCTTGCTTTTATCTATATCAACTGTGTAATTTGTGCAATAAAGGAGCAATGATCGTGTCTCCATGAGAAGCGTATCATTGACTCCAGAGGCTCTCCTTCAAGAATACAAAACCAAAATATGCTACAGCTTTGACATGATTAAGTGCAATACTGATAGCAGTATGTGAAGTAAAATTAAAGATATTTATGAAAGATGCTGTTGTTCTTCAAGAAGTTTCATGGATCTAATACCTTAGGGTGTGTGTTGCTTGTTTCAGGGAATTTTGGTACAACACTGGAACTGGAATCAGGAAATCTGATTTCCTGCCATGACTTCCACAGCATTTTTGGGTAACAGTAGCAATATTTAGGGAGTGTATTCATTCTGTTGACTTCTAAATTTTAACTATAGCTATTGAAGAATGTCCTCCAGCAGTTTAACATCTGCATGGAAAACCTTTAACAAATATATGATTTTTGCATTTGTTACACTCCTAATTCCTGCAGACCTGAAGAATTGAAATGGAATTCAATATTTTTCCTCAATTGCCTTGAACATCTATTTTTTCAAAGCTCCGACAGAACAAGATCAATGTCATAACAATATGTATCAGACCTTGATGTAAGTTAAAATAAACCAAAGACAACATTATTTGGGAGAAAAGAGAACCAGAAGAGAGTAGAAATATGTTTGATGTGGGAGGTGCATGAGTGGAGCTCATTGTGGTTCTTTCTCCATAGGAAACAGAGTGGGTTTAGTTCAGAAAACTAGTCTGAAAGCATCCTGCAGTGGCTGCAGACAGTTCCCAAACCAAAGTGAGTGCAGGGACAAGTCCTCCTCTACTTTACATAGCTGTCAGTGGGGACAAAGAAGTCAAAACTCCATTCAGGATGCTGTTTCTAAACAGGTAGAGTGGACAGAGATTTTACTCCTCTCATGCCTAGGAGCAGCCCCAAGCACCATTCCTGGTGGTGTCTGTGCGATGACTTCTCCCAGCAACTGGAGAGCTGCTTTGCCTCTCCCGCAAGCTGGGAGAGAGCTCCTCCTGTTGCTGCTGCACCCAAGGCACATGGCAGGCTCTGTGTTTACAGGGTGGATCTATTGGTAAAAGGTGCCCTCAGGTAGAAGAGAAAAGTGAGAATAATATCAGCTCTTCCCGCTGGTCTGACAGTTTGGATAGAGAAATATGTCTCACATGCAGTCTTCTCTGAATCCCCATGGCAAAGCATATTGGATTGCTATGCTGCACAGAAAACAGGACAAGGGAAAAGGTGTGATCCTGTCACAAATGTTTTTGTGGCTAAAATTTTTAAGCTAATCTCTAAAATTAAGAAATGTATAAAAATAGAAAAAAAAAAAAAAAACAACAAATAAATTAAAACCAAAACCATAGTTACACACACATTCTACTCCCCAGAAAAATAAAAGTTCTCTCACCTCTGTCAGATGACAACTGACAATATCTTGTATCTTGTTAAACCTATCAGATTAGCCAGAAGGATATGTTTCCATTAGTCTTATCTCTGTTGATTTCCTATTCAGCTCCTAATCATATGGAAAGAATTGAAGATGGGAGAGGATATTTTGAGGAAAGTGAAGCAGCTTATAATTAAATGACAGGTATAGTATGTTCAGGTATATACTGGCCCTAAATTATACAATTGATTTATTTAGAAGTAATTGATACTGCCATAAATAAATGTTCCCAGAATATTTCATCAACAATAGGCAGATACTGAACTGAATCTATGTTTTGAAGAGAAATTAATTTCACCCTGAAAACAGTAACACCAGTACAGCAAAATATACTGTTCTTGATATGTGTGAAAAACACTTCACAAAGAGCATGAAGCTGAGAGGAAGAGGGGGAGGGTATGATTATCAAAGCTAAAACAGGAGTCAGTCCTCCACTTCTGTGAGAAACCATAGTCCCACTCTTAATAAAGATACATCCTTATTTTTCAGGCCATTAGCTACCACCATTCATTACACAGTTTTGAGACATTAGTGCATGCATGTCATGTGTGAAGTAACTCATTAACTTGAACTGGATTTAGCAAACCCTGTGTTATTATTTATCAGCATTGAATATTGCACTGTTTTACCTTTAAACTACAGGATGCAACATGCCAAATGTTGTTCTGGCCATTTTTGCGTTATTTGTGGTACACCTGCTGCATGTGTTAATGCCAGTCACAAATGACCACCTGCTTTTTTATGAGTATGAATTAACAGTTTTCATTATACAAAACAAGTGTATATAAATGTAGATACTATGAAATAAACAGAAGACTTTGTATAAAAAATTAGTAAAAACTCCAAAGAAAACATTTTAAAACATTTTCATTGCTCGTGTTCTGCTAGGTAAGTTCTTTATTGGGGCATGACATTTAATTATATTGGTTATGCATAAAGTAATTGCTCTTTCATGTAATTTGACTTGACTACCTGTAGCTTTTTCTTGCCCACTAGAAAATTTAGCTCTTCTCTTACACCTTCCTTAAGAGATTTATTCTTCAAATACATGGGCTGAGCCTTGCAAAATATATTTTTTAATGCAAAATATCCTTTTCTAAAGGATTTCAATTTAGTTTAAATTTTATCATTTAAGGTCTAAGCCATTCTTGAGAGAGGCAAAGGTGAGAAAGTGTATTTGATTTCTCAGCTTTAAAATATTGTCTTTTAAATTCCATAAATCTGGAGACAAGAGTTTAAATTATGGAGATGTATGTCAGTAAAAACTACCAAGGATTATTTCTTTCAGAGTACCCGGTTTATCAAATCAAACAAAAGTCAATGTTTCTGAGGCAAAAATACTTGTATTTTAAAACAAACAGGTTTTGTGAACAAAACTCCATCAGCTTACAATTTTTTTCTGCATTAAAGGATAAATATTATTAGCTTACTTCTCTTAATATGTCCAGAAGAAAAATATGAAAAATATTCATTTAGTTTGTCCAGCTAGATTTGAACAATTTTACCACACCCCATTAAGCTTTCTGTCTGCTTCAGACATGGTGCACAAGGGATACATTGTGATTTCATGTTTAGAAAAAAAAAAAAAAAAACACTTAAACATAGTTCCTCCCAAAATAGATCACGATAACAAAATATAGATCCTGCTTTTACATTAAACATATTAAAAAAAGCACTCAATCATATCACGTGCAGTGTTTTATTTCCTTTTTTTTTTTCTCTTTCAGATCTCTTAATCTTCTGTCCAAATAGTTGCAAGGGAAAGGATGGGAAACACAGCAATTATTTATGCCTTTTACTGGATAGGCACATTTTGTTACTCAACATTCCTGAACTGCCATGAGGTATTTCATTATGGTCTGTTCAGTAAGCATTTAAACCATTTTTTTTTACATCAGCTCAGATTGTTGTAGTTTTTGTATATAGAAGGAATGTTTCCAAGGATGTAGAGCAGAAATCTGCCATAACTAATACTTGCAGTTTCAAAGACACCAAGGGGTAAGCATCTGTGTGATTAAAAAACCCAAAAAAACAAAAACAGCCAAATGGAAAAATGAAACATTACTCTACAGAGAAAGTAAAGGCAGAAAATGGTTCATTTACTTTCCTTCCATTTGCACAACTGTAATAAAAATGCCAAACAGACTGATTTTCAGGTAAACTCTACACTGCTGTAAAGTCAAGATTACAAGAGAAGATTTATTGATACAGCATAATTTCTTACAATACTGCATTTTTACCTCTCTTTTAAGGATAGGCCTATGTCTTTGTTCCATTTAGTTTTAACCAGATGCTGCCATTTAGTTTTTTTATTTATGAAATTATCTGCTTTTCTCTGAGATAGAAGCATAGAATTTGTATTTCACAATTTTATGTATTAAACATTATTTCCAGAGTTGCTGACTTTAATTGTTAGAAAAAGAATTTAAAACTTTTATTGTTAGAAAAATTCCACACTGCTAAAGAGAGGAAAAATACCTATTCCAGTGAATTGGTGACCTGATGCCTTGCTTCATATGTGTTCTAAATTTTTTAGAGATGATTTACATATTCTACAGCTATTACAGATTCAAGTCCTCTTGAAGACAGAACGTAGCAGGAAATGTCATTGTTTGTTGTTGTTTTTTTCCTAGATAGATCTCAACTTTGTCTCAACTAAAATTTGATTAGTTAAAAGGAAATAATTTCTTCTAAAACATGTCACAAAACCAGTATTTTCCCTCAAAATTAAGTAAAAAAGAAAAAAAAAAAAAAAAAAAAGGCAACATGCCTAAACCAAACCTTCCAGAATCTCAGAAATCTCCAAGAAGAAAAATTGAAAAATTTAAGCATATAAGAATTATTCTGCCAAAGACAGAGGGCAAAAGAGATTTTAGTAACTCCTAAAAGTAGCCCTATGGAGGTGTATCGTCAGTAAGGGAAGTGCTTAATTAGGATCTATGACTTGTTCCTCCCTCTCTATTGAACAAGCCTAGGAACACCATAAGTCTGTGTTCTGAGCCACTGTGTTTAAACAAAACATCTTCTTTCAGGCATTGGGAGGCTTGGATCCTTGAGATGGTCAGAACTTGCTGCATCATACTTGCCACATATTGCCCTTTTTGAAGTGTGATGTGACAGAGTTTTCCATGACACATTATATTTTTTATAAAATTTTAATGCATATCACTCTGCCTAAGCCCAGACACTATCGTTATTCACTTAGAAGATGTCAATTGAAATAAACAAAACCACATAACTATTTTCAGAAGCTAGACTGCAGACAACTTCTGTTATTGAGGAGGTGGAATAAATATTTTTAGATGGAAGGCCCTCATTATGTTTGTACACTTATTATTTCACACTCTCCTTCATTTTAGCAACTGATCATAGTGTTATAAAACAACGTCATATTCAAGGTCATCCCTCTAGGAAGAGACAAACAGATATTTCTGCCGGAATTGATGGTCCAGAAGCAATCATCCTGTTGAAGAGAAACAGCTAACAGAACAAACTGTTTAGCTTATTTCCAAGAATGGAAAGCCATAGTCCTGAACGTTTGCAAAAATGGGGGATATACTAAATTTTTACTGAAACAACACCTAATATTAGTAAATATGGTGATGAGTACATTCACATGGACACACACATTCTTAAGACAGCATGTATTATGACATTAACATTTTTTTTACAATACTATGAATCAAATGAATTCTGATACAATACTGACCAATGGCCTATCCATGATAATTGACATAAAAATACCGAATCAAGGCTCTAGTTTTGAAAATGTATTTCTTTTTAATCATTCATTAATCTGCTGTTTTATGACAGTACTTTTTCTTTAAGTTAATCAAATAACGCATTTCTTAACACAGGAAATGTTAAAATTTTAGATAGGTCTTTGTTTTCCTTTGAGTAATAACAACATAGAAATTCCTCAGATATATGAAACTGGCAGTTTTCCTAGAGATAAATCTCCAAACAGTGTAACTTTCTGTGTTCATGGACCCTGACCGTGACCTGATGAGCATACATTTATGTTTTCATGTTGTCCTCTTACTGGAGACCGAGAGACAATTTAATTACACAAAGCAGAGTCACTTAATGTAGTAAGGTTATATAGTCAAGGAAAGAAATTATAATTTGTTATAAAGAATGCACTGTGCTCAAAACAAATTGAGTTATTTAATGGGCAACTTTAGAAAAACGGATGTTATCCCATCGTGCCACTCAGTCATATTGAGTAGCTCAACAGAAAATGTTGTGTGCAAGCTTCAATTAATTTCTATTTTCAAATCCTCAGAGATACCAGAGAAAGTAAGTCTGACACATTCAGTTCATAGTACAAACAAGTTCCAAGGATATTTGAGAGAATACATTTATTATGGCGATGAAAACACATTTTTGTAATCAACTTTGATATTCTAAATGAACTCATGTTGAACAATTATTTTATGGGCTTTTTCATTGGAATAAATTAATAAAGCTTTTCAGGTTTACTTTGGGTTTGTTTGGTTGTTTGGGGGTTTTTTTGTTAAGTTTTTTGTTTGGTTGTTGTTGATTTTTGGTTGTTTGGGTTTTTTAAATTTTAAATCTCCATTCAGTACAATTTAAGTACAGTAGCTCAAGCTTTACCTCATTATGTACCACCAATATCTAGAGTTTTGGAATTGCTTTATATTTTTTTTTTTTAAATTTCTTTTTCAAGGGAGCACACTAAGCCAAAATGTCAGATCTCTAAGGCTACGTTTTACTGGAACACAAAATAATACATTAGAGTAGTGAAACTGTTTAAGTAAGGAAACCCCAGATAAACTCTGTGAGCAGAACATATCAAGTTAAAATGAATTTTAGCACTGGGAGCTGTATCCTTGCAAGGTAAACTTTTCCCCAAAACTTGATCTCAGTCCTGCAAGATTTAGAGGTTCCATTGATTATTAAAACTTCACAGTCCCCTCCCAATAAAAAGAGTATAATTTTGGTTTCTAAAATAGTAAACTGCTGATATGCTAGCTGATTTTTCTATGACATATTCTATTATTTGAAAAGAAGAAAATAGTTTCAATGAAGGGGAAGAATAGCTTCATACCAAAGGCTATTCCAGTGGCAATTTAAAATACACTAAAACTCTGCTTTTCCTTCTCTCTCCTTCCATCCTAACTCTTAATAAGCTTCTTCTGCCTCTAAGACAACATACATCAGTGACTTTAGAAGTTGTTTTCAGGCATTCTGAAATTCCAGTGCTAGAAATGTCTTTGCTGAATTATGGCAAAGGTGCACGGAACCTTAGAGGGTAAATAAAGATCTATGTAGGCTGGACCCTACATGCATGCAATTCACAAAGAGAAAAGCAAAATAATTGGAATGTGTTATGGATTCCCATTTAAACAGAGAGTTTTAAAAACAATGACATTATGCACATAACATAAATTTCAGTATACTTCTTTCCTAACATTGCACTCCTTCAAAGCTACAGGAAAAGGTATGATGCTGAAGTTACACTGAGGGGATCAGTTCTGTATGCTTATATGATACACTATAGTAGAGATCCTGACACCCCTTGGCACTTTTGACAGAGGCCTGTTGTTTAACATAATGGCATACCTACTGTTTTCCCTACTCTCTAGATTTTTACCTTAAAGTAGAGCTCATTATTAGCTAATATGTATCTAAGTACCAATTTTATGGTATCATTCAAAGCCTTGACATTCAAATGCAGGAAAACACAGACCTGACCATCAAATATATGATTTTTGTTTGTTTGTTTTGGGGTTTTAGCAAAAAAGACTGACAAGAGTAAAAGTTTGCAGACTTTGGACCACAATCTCTTGAATATTTAAGATCAAGTAAGTTACAAAATAGGTTATTCATTAAGTAGCTACTTGCTTATTTCAGGTTTATTATAATTCATGTTCCTAGCAAAGACAGTTTTAGCATAGCTGTAACAAATCCTGTTTCATCCAACTCTGCTTGTTATTCGGAAAAAGTATATTTTCCCAAAAACAGTGGAGCAATGTATTATTTTTTATGCATCTGGCATTGAAAAGTACCATTGTGTACTATCTCCAAAGTACTAAACTTCAATAAGTTATATTTCTGTGTCAGCCATGAACCTTCTAAATGTGCTGAGATTAGGATGTCTGTAACACAGCAACTGAAAATTTCTCTATGAATATCTCTAAAATTATCTGTATTCATGATAAATTTGCAGTGACAAAAATCAGTTTGTCCGGTGAAATTTTATCATGCAGTCACTGTGAAATGTTGACCTGTGGTAGTTGTAAGAAAAAAAAAAAAAACAACAAAGCAAACAACACTCTTGTGAATGATTAACTCTGCAACTGAATACAATTTTCAGTTTGTATGACTTGTGCAATTGACTGATGTGCCTTAATCTGATTCCATATAAAAATAAGTATTATGAGGAAAAAGAAAGAGTGAAAACTAGGAAGGAATACGACTAATTCAGATAACATCCTGTAAAATGAAGAGCACACTCAGCCTGCTTGGTAAGAATTGAAAATCTAAGTACTTTCCAAGGATAATGAATATACAGAAGAATTTTGCCCAAGGAAAGAAACAAGAACACGTCTTTGCTTGACAGTGAAATAAATTTATGACTATTCAGAAGAATAATTAGAAAATGCCATTGTCTATTCAATCACTGGTAATCTTATCCTCAAACTTTACTTTAAATTTGACAAAATTCTAGGTTTATTAGTTTTAAATAGTTGGAAAATTAACTGTTGGTGTTTTGCTTCTGTATCACAGAATGAATGTATTTCATCCAAAAAGCAGATTTAGAATTAACAGAATCATAGAGTAGCTTAGGATCTTGAGAGATTACCTGGTTCAACCTTTTGTAACACAGGGATTCTAGACAAAATTATCTATCACCCTGTCCAACTTCCCCTTGAAAACTTTCAGTGAGGGCAACCTTATCACAGTCCTGGACATGTTATTCCAGTGATCAACTGTAAAAATGTCTTTCTTCTGTCAAGATAAAACTTTTCCTTGCGCAGCTTGTACCTGTTGCCCCTTGCTTTCTCCATATGACTCCTTGTGAAGAAAGAGCCTCTGACCTTTCTATATTCACCTTTAAAGTAGTGGGCTTTGATGAGGTTCCCCCCAGCCATCTCTTCTCCAGGGAGAGCAGTGCTGTAAATGCACAGGTTACATCCAAGAAGGATACCAGAGAAAGTACAGCTCATGAAGGAGTTGGGAACAAAGGTCTAGTCTTCATTAAAAATGTGTTTAATTAATTGCTTTCACAGGTGTGATGAACAAAAACATGTGACATATAAAGATGTCTCTTCACTAAATGTTTTTTTCTAGATAGTATTTTAGTGGTGTAAAAGTTTTAAGAAATTAAAGCATAGAAAGTATCTGATGTCTCCATTACTTTGAACGAGGTCCTTGAAAAGAGATCTTCAAAGGGTGAAGAAATGCACTGGAAAATACAGATGGTCATGGACCTCCTGACAGGTCATGGGTCAGCCCCTGCAGGGTGCTTGCTCACACACCTCCCAGTAGGGTGAAGAGCAGTATGGGAACTGCATTGATCTTACAGTAATTAGATGGAATGCATATAAATAGAGAAATGTGTTTGTAGCATAGAGGAGAAGTGTCCATAGAATTAAAAATATACAGCATTAAGGATTCCATAAAAACTGTCACATTGTGATTTGATGGCAAGGTGAATGATGACTTGGTTACATAGGTTTCAAAAAAATCCAGTTCTTAAAAAGCAGTGATTACATGTGACTTTTTATTTTGTTTTCATTTGGGTTTGTTCAGTTTGGTCCAGTTTTGTTTTAGTAAGGTGTTCTTCTAATTCTCTTGGTTTTAAGCAAAAAATCCAAAATTTTTACTGTAGTGTCATGTTACAGGCTTAAATATTGATTGAACAAATATAAAGATGCATCTTGCCTTTAAAAGAAAAAAAAAAAAGACAAACAACTTAGTTCTTAGTTGAGAAATACTCCCCAATATTTCAATTAAGATTTGTTGAATTTCAAATTTTTGATATTTGAAAATTCTCCACTGAACTGAGAACATGTTTAATATTTTATTCCAGGCAAGGATCTTAAAAGGTATTTTAACCACACATCACATTTTCTTAAGCCATCAACTACTTCTTAAGCCACTATATTTGGCTGATTTTCCATTAGGTTTCATAGGTATCGAGGAGAGCGAGAAACTTTTTCACACACTGTAACTATGAATGTTTCTGAATTTTAATCTATTCTTTTAAAATAAAATATATTTGTATTAAATGAATGGATGATTAATATTGGATGCCATTTGAATATCAAATTCAGTATAAGGAAATTGGAGAAATACTTTTTTTACTTATGGTACATATGTCTCTAGACTTTGAAAAAATGTATTTTTTGAGGTGACTCTAAGAATAATTATTTTGTATAGCTCCTACCCTTTGAAGAAAATAAATCACCAGATTGTGCTTATTATTATAAAGTATGCAGTAAGTATCACCATGAACTGATTAACTATTTTTTATTATTTATTTATAAAGAGCTGGAAATAACACTTACATATTGCTTCATTTCATTTTGACAACCACAAAAAAAAAAGCCCAAACCCAAAAAACCAAAAAACAAACAAACAAAAACAACCCACAAAAAGCACCCCAAAACCAAAAAACCTCCCCCAAACACCAGTGACTCCACCAATCTACTTTCATCCACATATCCTGAATAAACTAGGGAAAAAAAGGACACATCGGAAAATACAGATTTCCCATGGGCAAAAATCTTATCATGTCCCTCTCCCCTTAAAGGTCAGAGAATAATGAAATCTGCACAGTCCCTTAAAGTTGGCCCAGGTCCAGAGTCAAGGGAAAGCAATGCCCCAGCAAACACAGAAAGGATTTGAACTCAGAACAGTTCCTTGATTATAAACGTGACAATATTGTTCCAAATGGGAAATCCTTTTTTGTCATCATGCAGAGTTTTATGCTGCTGCTACAGTTCTCCTTCTAGAGTTCGACCTGACCAAGTTTTTCAAATCATCTTTTACAGCTCTATCAATCCTTCTCCTCTTAGGAGTGACCTTGGCAATGCTAGTCAGGACAGCTTAGTGGCTGCTGCTATGTTTGCTGCAGTTGTGCAGGATGCTGGGCAGCCACTGGCAGGGTGAGCAGCTGTAGCCCCTTTGCCAAAATCCAGCACAGGATGGACTCAAGTGATGTCACAGAAGACGGGAAGTGCTTTAAAGGGACACTGAGTCCTAGTATATGTGTCTGTGAAACAGCTTTTATTCTAAATATAACATTAGAATTTTCTTTTCTCGACCTTTCATTGCTTTCTCTTTCAGTTCCCTCTTGCATCTTTTATTATCTTTTTAGAATATTTCTTCCCCAGCAATGCACTTTTTCCAGCCTATTGAGGTCATAATTTCTAACTTGTTTTGGTTTGTTTTCTGCTTTAGGACATAGCAATTAGGCCTGTGCATTGTGTGTTCAGATATAAAATAAAGGGTATACTCTCTTAAAGGCTGGCAAAACATTTAATTAAAAAACATGAAATCAGCAAGAAGCATTTCATTAGGGAAAACCCAAAGATACTCCTCTTGCTCCTTGACACAATTTTGGAATGCCAGGAAGCAGGGATATCCTGTTATCAGAATTGTTCTGTGGTGCTGGTCTCTGCTAATAGACTAAACTGATGCAGAAAACTCCTTGCCTTAGACAGGCAAGGTACACAGTTGTATCACAGAAAACTGCTTGTGCAATTTTGTTTCATTATAGCATTCACAATGCCTTGTCAGAAAAGCCCTTTACAGTTCACAATAGAAGTAATGGGATATTGTTGAGACCCACTGTAATCAAGAAATGCTACTCCACTTTCCACCATTTGTCAAGCACTTATATCTGCTTTTTTGGAAGCAGTGCTTTAGAAATGTACTCTGTCCTTTGCTATTTAAACCTTTATTTTCAGGATGGACAAACCAAACTATAAATTTGTGAAAGAGCATGAGTTTTACAGTTTTCAATAAGACAAATCTTGATACATAAAAAAGTACATCTAGAAAGGAAATAAAAACCTGAATAAATAAGAATCACACTTAAACAAAATAACTTAAGAATTCAGGAAATTGCTGAAAAAAAGATAAATTTTCATGATACAGACATGACATGAAAGGACTTCAGGATTCATGACCTTTCAAAGCACCAATGATAAGGAAAGGGAAAGTGACTCAATGAAGCTATAGGGGACTTTCAAAGCATAAGACAAATCGTAAAATTAAAACAAAAAGAATAAGTAATTTAATCAAATCAAAAGCATCAAATAAGCACATAGTTCAGTATAGGTTAAATGCAAGTATCAATGTGATTTTACTTGGACAACATTTAAATAAATTTCCCTATAACTCTTCCACAAAAAGTTAAAATTAAGTTAAAATTAATTTAAAATTAAGTCTAAAAGAAAGCAAAAATAAATTCAAAAAACTTGTTCACCAAATAAAAATAGATATATTATTAAGTTATCCTGATTCAAGCTGTGAGCAATAATTAATATTTCATGCAGTGAGTCTAGTTTTTATGCAATCTCCAGACAAATTTATTGCTATTTTTAAGTTCACCTATGAACAGTAAACATTACCTTCTGCCATACTTTTGCCTATGTATATTTTAATTAGCTTTTTGGTTATTGGTACTTTTTTTCTATTTTATAAAAAATACTGACTGTAACATCTAAAATTTTTCCTTCAGTTTATTTGGAAAATAACAGAGCTGTTCATCTGTTTGGAACCTAAGCCATGACTGTGACTTCAGGTAAAAGCATAACTAACCTGCTCATTTTTCTGCTCATTCCACTCTGTATTGTCCTCTGTACCCAGTATCATGAGGTATTGAAAGTAAGTATAGAAAAATACTTAGCATTGAAAATTCTTAGATACATTTTGCCTCACAAATTCATTCTGTTATACTACCTCAGACTTGTAGAAAAAGAAGCAAAGCTCAGTCAGTTTGAAAAAAAGGAATGGAGATTGGGATTGGCTGAAAATTGCATCACAAGCTTGTGTGAATTAGTCAGGCATGAAAAAAGGCCAAAACACAGTCTGACATAGCTGTTCACCATCAAAATACTGATGTGAAGAGTTGCATGTTACATAGCTATCTGATCATTTCAGATCCTGCTCAGTAAGAACAGAGCAGTTCAGGGTAGGATCCTAAAGAAAATCTTAAGGAAAGAAGCCCTAAAAGATAAGAAAAAGAAATCACATTGTAGTTAATCCACTGAATGATTTGATGGACAGGCAAGTTGCAGAAGACTGGGTTTCAGTTATTCTGCCTGATGAATGACAGATGCATTTCTTCCTGCTCTCAGACTGCTGTAATAACCAGAATATGAGCCAATATAAAGGGAGAAATAAGATTCTGCTCTTTCCTTCCCATTAAAGCTGTTGAACTGTGCAGAAAAGAACTAAAAGTTGTGCAAGAAAGCATCAGTAAGACACTTGGATTTAGAGGTGTTTCTGTTCAGTGTTGTTGCTCAGCCAAGGGGATGGTGTGAGAATGCCTATGGACTTAGCTCTGCAAGGAGAGGAACATCACTTTCTGGCCATGACAATATGTCAGCTGTGTGCTAGGACTGTCAAGACTGAGGGATTCCTATGCATGCTCAAAAGCAAAGCAGGTTTCAAGACAACATTCATATCAGTGCCTGATGCACTTAGACTCATCACATTATTTACAGTAATAATTTTGATTTTATGCACTTAACTTCAGCTTGAGATCTTCTTTGATAGTCTGAGTCCAGACCTAAGGAATTTGCCAAAATTATATTGACAGGTTTTCCAGGGAACAGATTTAAAACTCCTAGAAAAAAAGCTGCAAGTAAGAGAAGCAGCTTTATTTTCTTGCTCTGTATGGTATGTATGTGTTTACTCCGCTGAGGTATGTGGTTATGTATTCACTAGGAATCAGAAATTCAAAAATTTTATTTCTGCCAAAGGCCTTCTGGCCCCTACTGAGATTTCCATAACCAATATAAAAAATGCATTCTTTTTGATATCATTAACTATTACTATTGTTATTTCCAGTATAGTTCAAAGTTCTTTATGTCTCAAAAATACCGTATGGTGATATTGGGAAGCGGTAATCATTTTTGGCTTTAATAATTGAACATTGAGAATTATTATGGATTGAGAATTGTTAATCATACCCAAGCAAAATAATATTGGCCAGGAGAAAGGCTTTTTTTTTTTTTTTTTTTCCAGTGAAAAACTAATACTTAATGATCCCTTTCAGTCGGAAAAGTTCTTCTCAGGTTCTTTTCTCCTTCAATCAAAAAACATATTTGGCTTTAACCACTGAGATCTTTTTGTGTCCACATGTAGGATTACACATTTTTAGCAGTGGCAAGACAAGTCTAATATGAAAAATTTTGAATCATTAACATTTCACTTGAAAGGTATTTTCACAACAAACCGGGCAACTGAAAAATGTTTGGTCTCCAGATCTCAGAGAGTGACTTAGAAATTGTGATCTCAAGACACTGAGGAAAACCAATTAACATTACTTGGCTTAAAGCTGAACCATTTGTTATAAATTTTTGCTATGAAAATTCATGTTGAGGATTCATTTTTCATTCCCTATGGGTATTCTGCCACTTTTTCCCAAAATCTTGCTTTTACCAGAATCATGTTAGTTATTTCCCTTTGAAATACAGACATCAGTGTTCCACCTGAATGAGTTGGTACATTTCTGTTTTGTAACTTGGGGAAAAAGACAAGAGTTGTGTTTCTTTGAAACAACTTTAAAGAGTACTCAGGAAAAGAAAATTTTATTAGATTATTTTATAAATTTTCTCTACATTACAATGATGCTATTTTTGCAAAAACAGGAAGGTGTTGCTGGTTGCAAATTAGAGAAAAACACTTTTCATCAGTTTCTTTTGGTATCTTTTTTTCAATGAACGATGACTATTAAAAGGCTTGCTGGTTGCTTTTTCTCAACATTTGCAAAATAACTTTCCACCATAAGATGGTGCAAGATATGGGAATCCACAGATTCAAGGATCAGAAAATCTCTACAGATATTTACATCTTACTCTATGCATTAAAATTCTTTTTATCTTATTCTTTGATCCTTGGTGAACTAATTCTGTACTCTGCCAATATTTGGTGTTGAATTAGATGCCTTTCTATTTTATAATTACTGTTAACTTCTGACTGGGGAATGGAAGTAGATACAAATTCCATCACTGTAAATTGATTGATAATACTTTGTGCCATAAAATATCTGCAAACAAGCTGAAGCATGAGTATTTATGACAAAATAAAGATCAAATAATCTTGATTTTACAGTGTTGACTGATGAAAAATCTAACACTGATTTGACAAGATGTTCCAAGGATTCATCCTCCTAAAAATGTGTCTTTATATGTAGTGTGGTTTGTTCTAATTTTAGCTTTCATTCTATCACTCTGCCTGCTAGATTTGAGAAACATTGTATTATACAAATATTAAAAGTCCAATCAAAATTTTCTTTGATAAATTAGTAAGACTGAGGACCCTTGGATATTTACTAGAGAAAACTTCCCAAAATTTCAATTATTCCTGTGGACTTCTGAGCACTATTTCACTTGAGCTGTGATCATTTGCAGGCTTATAACAGTTGCACCATTGTCAAAGGTGAAGAAAGCACATTGTCTCCCTGCTTTTACTTCTCTTTTTCTTTGAATTGCTGAAACACAGGAAAATAAATACCTTGGATGAGAGAATGTTATTCTCATGTGTGCTTTTAGGGATAAATAGTCTTTTATAGCATTTTTAATGTACAGGTTTCCTTGCTCTGACAGAGGAGTGATCAAGTGTTTCAGAATTGTATTTTGTAGAAAAAGCAGCTATCCAAAGCTGAATTTGTACATTTTATTTTAACTATGTTATTTATTTTTTAAGTGTCTTCGGTCTAAATCTAAAATAGAATTTTAGGTCCTTTAAAGACATGTATATCAGTAATCTTGTTTATTCATTTTTAAAAAATTTTAAACCCCATAATTTATTCTCTGTTCTTCTGTCAAAATCTTGGCTTAAACAAAATCACTACAAAAATATCCAGAAAATTTTAAGTTCTTTTGTCACAGCATTTATATTAAATATTTAGCTTCTACGTGCTGAACTGATCATAAAAATCTATCTTTAATTCTGCCAATTATTGCTTGCTTTTGTTGCTTTATTTTTTTTTTCCTGGAGTCTGTCTCTTCCTCATCTTCAGTTTTAAATCCTATTTATTTTTATTACTGTCAAAATATTTTTTTTTATTTCCATCACCCACATTTTCTCTTTCCGTTTGTACTGTCTACAGAGGCAGCATAAAAAATCACTACAAAGCATGATGAAAAATCTTCCATGCTAACAGTTTTAGGTTAATGTTAGGGCATAGTTCTCTGTTTTTGTGTTTGCCTCCCAAAACCCCAGTAAGAAGTGGGTCCCCTCATACTGGGACCAATGCTACTTAATAACTTCATCAATGAAGTAGAGGAACTGGTGTCAGGGCAAGGGACAATGGTTTTAAACTGGAAGAGAGTAGATTTAAATTAAGGAAGGAAGAAATGTTTCACGTTAAGAGTGGTGAGACACGCTTGCACAAAGCCGTTGTGTCTACCCCCTATCTGGAGGTGTCAAGTCCAAGTTGGATGGGGCTTTGAGTGTCCTGGTCTAGCAGAAGGGTAGGTGGAGTAGGTTATGTTCAAAACTTCCTTACAACCAAAAGCCTTTCTATGATTGTACAATGCTATGAAAAGTCCATGTGCATTCAGGGCCTGTACCCAGCCTAACCACAGTGACAGTCATTGAAACAACTGTTTCATACTTTTACTCCTCCAGACTTCTGTATACACTTGTGCTAAACTCCAATGCATTTCCTTGATGTCTTCCTGACTCTTTAAATAGGCATAAAGAAGAATGTGCCAGGAGGTTGCATTCAGTCAAGTGCTCCTTTGGTGCATCTTTAAAGCACGTTGTTGAGAAATCTTGCCTTTTTTTTCAGGCTGTAGGCTATGAGATAGGTGAGATTCTCAAAGACAAATTTGCCAGAGCAGTTTACATTTCTTTAAGCATGATGATAATCTCTGAAATGATAAATACCCTGTACATTAAGATTACTTAAGTGCTTCTCTTATTTCATCTAAGTCCGTACAGAAACAGGGAAGGGATAACAATGAATTATTCTGATAGAATAAGGGAAGGAAGGCAACCTGATTTAATGCTGAATGCCTAGATTTCTGAATAAAAGAATGCCCCTCCTTAAATATTGGCATGATCATTCACAAGATTTAAAGTAGAAATTAATTCTAGTCTGGTTGCACTGTCAGCAGTTTAAACTTTGTGTAGCAAAAGGTTTTACTCTGGTGTACATGAAACTGAACTTCCTCTCTGACCCATTTTGCAATCTCAAAACAAACAGTTTGGAGTGGCAAAACATCTGTCACACAGGTCCACAGTCATTTTGCAGCCCATTTTAAGATTGCAAATCCTAGTTATGATCTTCAGGCGAACCATGAAGACAGAATAATCCCTTGAAATATCAGAGAGGAGATCAGATGTGATTCAGACAATCTCTGCTATGCCAGGCACAATATATTTTTGTTTATATGCAGCCGTCAGAACAGCTGGCTTGACTGCAAGCTGTTTCTTGACTTTTGCATCAGAAACCCATTTTTTTCCATCCATTTAAAACACAGGTCAGCTCACCATGTCGGTGTCTTTTTCATATCAGCAAAAATTAGGCTGTTTGGTCTCAATCCTTGACTTGGATTTGATGAGCTGCAAAAACAGTTCAGGGATCAACATGACATAAATTAACTGTTCTGCCCCAAACAGGCATTAAAAAACCAAATAGAAATAATGATGAATAGTTTATTTTTCTTTGAATGCAACTGATCATTTAAAAGGTTATATATATACATATATACACACACCTATTAGTTAGGAACTATTCAAATGCTAAGAAAAATAATGACATGACCATAATGAATTCTGAAGGGAAAAAGAGAATGGCAGTTTCTTAAACAAAGACGGTAATGCTTAAATAGATGTTTTCATTTTATAATAATTTGAAACAGAGTTCACCTGAAGGCATTCCATAAATTGGCACTAGATCATGAGAAAAGCAGGGAGTTAGATCTCCCAGTACCCACTAAGAAAACAAGAGCTGCTATTAAATACCTTAAAGCTCAAAGAATGCTCCTGGGCTTAACAGTCCTCTGCCTGTTTTGCATTTTCTATAAGTATCTGTTTTCACTAAACTCCTTAGATTTTTAGTATAAAACCCCACTTGGCTTATTCATTGAACTGTTAATTATTTCTGTAAGAAAAACAGCCAGAATACATTTAGGAGACTGAAAAAAATAAAGAAAATAAAAAGAAACAACTCTTTTTTTCTATAGAAGATATGTGCTGTGGTTTTTGCAGTGATGCTGGATGCTGTAATACAGAGCATTTTATATGTAGATCAATTTATTTGATGTATAATTCTATGACTATGAATGCATTCACAAGGGCAGCTTAAGCTGAAAATGGCCTTTGGCTGTGTTTTAAAGGCAAACTCACCATATTTTTAAATGTTTTGACTAAAAGCAAAATTTCACTGACCCCATTATTGTATAATTGCAGTAGAACAACAGTTAATGGATGGATTTATTTTCATAAGGCACTTATCAAATTATTCTCATATTTTGCATTTACTCGAGAATAACTGTATTTGGCAATTAGTTACAGGGCAACTGATTTACTCAGAACAGACCAGATTTCTGGTCTTTTTCTTCTGCTGGTGATATTCAAGCAACACCTTGCTGCTTTAGTGAATCAGTGTAGTGAGTGGGTAAGGCATCCATCATCCAACCCTGTGTCTGTGTGCCAATCCAGCTGTGGCTACTACAAAAGGCCCCAGACAGTTGCTAGTTACAAATGAAGAACATGAACCAAAAGTAAAAATAAACAGTGGAGGAGAGCTGACTATGGAAGAAGAAGATACAACAGGACATCTTGAACCATTCCAGGGGGATTCAGTTTCTTATCAGTGTTTGCCTCAAATTTTGAGTAACCCAACAAAAGTTTGAGTAGCCCAACAAAAGAGGGTGAATTTTCTCAAATGCTTCCAGCTATGCCCCAAAACTTTTTATAAATTTACAAAAAAATTAAAAAAAAAACAAATCTAAAACATTCTGTATGGGAAATTCAAGTCTAAGTCTCACTTTTTATTTTTTTTTTTTTTTTTTTAACATGATTTGCTCATCTCCAAACAGGAGGTATGTATTATCATTTAATACTCAGACAAATTATGTGGTTTGCATCTATACACCAGGAAAACTGAGATGATTTATATCAGATGTTAAAAATTGCATTAGTAATAATAATAATATCTTGCAGCACTATTTTTTATAAAACTATGTCCCTGTATGACCAAAATAAATATTGCTTTTGACTAGACAGCACAGAGAAGGTCACAATAACTTTTGAGAGATCCATAAAGCTACATTTGGAATCCATTAGAATGTATATATTTGAGCAAACTGTACTGCCTTTCTTTTTTACAGTGCAATGTACAATTATATCTAGCTTCTTTTTTTTTTTTTTTATATTAATTACCTAGGCCACTAATAACTTAACAACAACAACAAAAAAGTAATTTTTGGCTTTATATAAAAGTTTATTTCAGTTTTGCTTCTTCTCTATCTTTCTGGCTTAAAATTAATTTATCTTAAACTCAAAAAACAAACAAATTTTTGACCCTTAAATAGATTTTTGTGCCTAAAGTCAGTGAAGTGTCTTGATGCACTGTTAAACCAATCAGAAGGTAAAATAAAAAATTGTACCAATAATATTATATAAGGTGTTTCTTCATTGTATCTACCAGCATTTAGTCAAGAACAATTTGATTATTTTCATTATTTAATCTCTAGCAGCAAGTTGTATCATTTTATCTTAATTAGCTTGTCACCACAAGGAAAATGTACAATACTTCGAGCTAAAAACATTGGCTGATTATCTAAAACTGCCAAAATCTATCACATACTACATTTTTACAATTTCAAGTTACTTCCCTATTATTCTGTGACTGTGTATTTAAGTAGGTTAATAGTTTTCACCTAAGCAGCTTGGAATAGTTTTTCGTTTGGTGAAGTTTCTTTAAACAAATTAAAAAAGAAGACATGACATACGACCTTTAAGCCAGTTGAATTTTTTTTTTCATTTGAGAGTTACATTTATGGATGTTTTTGTACTAGAAGGACAATCCACCAAATTTTTGCCTTTATGCATGTATTAGTTTCTCTGTATACACACATGAAAGCTCAGGAATCAATAACCAAGCCACCAAAAATTGAAAATAGAATATTTGTTTCAGCTGACAGATGGGTGATCACCCCATAGAAGGACATTTAGAATGCGTGTTGCTGATGTTGCAACATGGGATAGGTCACATAGTGAGATTTATCATGTAAGGAAATACTGTGGCTTGAAAAAGTGTATAAAACCAGCTCGTTTCTTTGAATAAATGATTCAGATTCCCTGCCTGTGTGGGTCTGTATTACAGTCACTCACACTGCATAATTTTTGTTTTTGTATATGGCTTAGATGTCTTCTTTTTCTACTGTAATTTGTTATGCTTTTGTGAAAACAGACAAAATATTATCTGGCTGCTGACAGCTTATTTAAGATATTGTTTTAAAGTCTAGTTCAAAATAAATGTGAACCCACAGGAGCTGTGTAACTTATGTGTTCAAGAATAAAAACACTTCTATTTGGAATGCCTACATAGTTACCTACTTAGTTACTTGCTATGTTCTTAATTGTAAGATCTGAATAGTCTTCTGCACAGCATGAAAGAATTAAAGAAGGCCATGTGAGTAAGCTACTGTTGCTGTGAACAATGACCTTTCTTTAATGTTCACAGCAGATATATAACATGACCCAGAACTTTAAAATCTTCCTCCCTCTCCTTTCCCTTGACAGCTGTTCAGGCAAATGACTGAGAAAAGGGATGAATGAAAATAATCACACCTTGCAGCATAATACATCTAGCCCCTCTTTGACTATTAGGGGATATTAGTCACATCAGAATTACATATCTAAAATCTTTATTTTAGCTTCAAATCTAAAAAAAAAAAAAAAAAAAAAAAAAAAAAATTAGAGTTGGACTTCAGCTACTACAATACCTAAAGAATACATATGCATTTCAGCAACTGAGTGTTTCAAGTTACTGCCCTGAGATGATCAAAAATCCATGTCATTCTTGAAGGGCTGGTGAAATACATAATTTGAAAAATAATTGCAGTATTCAGTTTTCTGTAGAGGTTTGGAATATTTAAAAATATCCAGTCATCCAGGGAAGAAATTTAAAATAAAAGAAATGAAAGAAGAAGTAAATGTCAACAAAATGGCTAAAAATACCTGCAGTTGCAAAGAAACTTCAAGAAAGTGAACATTTTTCCTGGAGATTAAAAAAAAAAAAGTTCTTTAGTGCTGAAAACAGAAGCATTTTCTTATAGTCTTAGAAATGTCTTTCAAACTAACATCAAAAACTTCTTTACCTCTTCTCACATCACGTTGCTTAGCTTCTGGAAAAATAAAGGCGTTGACTTACCTGACCTTCACAATGTCGGGCTGAGGAATGTGAGAATTGAGATGCTGACATGGAAGCTGCCTCCATGGGTGGTACTAGGAGTGCCAGAAGGAAAGAGGACTTGATCATTATTCTTTGGAGGAGCAGGATGGTGCAGGAGAGGATGGTTAGAGACACTTAATGGGCAGTGGCAATTTCTCCCCAGGCCTCAGAGGAACCTCCATTCCATCCCCGCTCCCGCTGTCCCCTCGGGGCTCGCAGCGCTGTTTCTCGCTCGGTTCCCCGGGCTCAGCCCTGGCTGCCGGGCAGCGTTTTGCCCTCCCTTGCCCAGGCTTTGCCCGGGGCTGAGGGGCTCAGCCGGGCCCTGCGCTGGGAACGCGGCAGCACTAGCACTGGCTCCTTGACTTGCAGCCCAGCACCGTGATGAGCCCTGTGTAAAGGCTCACAGACAGTCAGATTAACAGGTATCAAAGAAAAAAAACACAGGATTTTCAGGGTGGTGCGAGAACGGAATATATAAATAATAAGCAATGGTGTGTAGACCATTGCAGTATCTTAACATTTAATTTTAAGAATTGTTAGAAGTACTTAATGTAGAATGACAAAGTTAGAAAGTTAAGCAGAGAATGAAGAGAGTGGAACTCAGTGTAGCATTACTTTATGAAAGCATCTATGTCATCAGTTCAGAGCTTGTGCTTGAAATATTAAAACGCTGGGGTTTATAATTTTTCCAGTGGCCTACTCCATAAAGATACTCTTAGCAGGAGGGAAATGACAGGTACCTACCAACCTCTTAAAGTAAGATCTCTAACACAATGTAGGAATCTCCTTTGGAGTTTACGCAAGGTTCCAGGGAGTAGTCTTTACAGTGATGTTCAGCAGACTGGGAGATACAGGTAATTATTGTCCTTGTACCAGTTTTGTGAAAACAAAGCTTTGTATCTAAAATCCTTTGTCTAAAGCATTGTTGAATTAGGACCTTCTGAGACCACATGGTAGTTTGCACATCATTTTCAAACATTTTCCTTTTTAAATGAACAAAATCTTCATATGCTATGCTTGCTGTAGGTGTAAATGTATTTCAAGAATCTCTTACAGGGATGAAAAAAATTAACTTAGAAAATTAGATTTGAAAATATGTGATACAATTTAGAGATGGATTTATGGTGAGAGGACAGTAAGTAAAAACAGTGTATGAAAAAAACTATTAACAAACTTGTAATACATTGTCTGTATTTAAAAACAAAAAGACTGTCCAAATCTTTATTCTACTGAAAAAAAATTTAATTTGCTTTCCGGATATTTATTACAGCATGGTTGTTTGGAAAATGTAAGCTATATAAAATCCAGCATTTTAATCTCTCCCTAAACTAAGCACACATGTAATCAATCTGTTTCAGGATTTCTTTTAGCAATGCTAAAAAAGTAATCCTATCTGAATGCTAATCATAATATTACATTCTGGTTGTACATGACCCAGCTAGGTAAACTGAAGATATTAAATTCAAAAATTCAGTCCTGTTCAATAGGACATTTTGTACTTTCACATTTATGTGTTCAGAAAAGACTTTGACTTCATCATGCTCTGGTTCACTGCTGGAATTTATTTTATCATTTTTCTTAAACTGTAGCTAGTATTTACAAAGGTGCTAAAGAAAGATAAATACTCATTGAAGTTTGGTGTTCACACCTGACTTGTATGGGGTCTTTTAAAATTCTTGTCTTCAGTTACTTCAAATTTTGTCTGCAGGTGTCATAGGAGTCCTGGTGAGATCTTGAAAACCAAAATCCTGACACTCATCATAAAGCTTCATACTTTAAAAAGGGAAATTATGTTGGTCTTTTTTTTTTCCCTGAGATCAGAAGGCATTAACTGACTGAAGTAAACTTTAAAAAAGAACAGTGAAAATGGCTTTTATGTGAGTGCTACATGAAGGAGTCCATGCATATGACCATTTCAAGTCAGCAATCATGGTAAATCAATATACAGTTTGAAACAGATGGGAGAAGGAGGGGGAGTAGTCAAATGACATCTAGAGAGCTGGGAATATTAAGTTTAATCTGTAGCTGTAACTCTTGAGGAATTTATGATGAGAAACAGCAGTAATTATTAAAAAGGCCTTGTAGAGTGTGCGACTAATTTGAATGAAAAAGTGATTATGTTAGTAGAAAAAATGTGCTGAATTTCGTAGCATAATGTAAGCTGTCAGCTTTCCCTTATTTATTTATTTGGTTTGTTGTTTAAAATAATGCATTTTGCAGTTATTTCTAGGAATAATTTAGTATATTTTATTACATCTATCTTTTGCTGTGTTTTAATAATGCAAATACTATAAATGCAGGTTTGCCCTCATTTCCTTTATAGATTTCTGTTTTCAATTGCTTATGACTCAAGTGAATTGAAAAGGAAAAATTCTTCACTCAGACTAGGCCTTTGACTAGACAGGGACTTCATCCTGTGACCCCTGCCATTGTGCTTTCTCAGAGACTTAAGCATTTGCTTTTGCTGTACACAACAGTGTTTTAATGATAGGCATAAACACACAACATTTCTAGAATTCCCCTTGCATGTGTAAAAATATACAGACAAAAAAGCAAGCAGTGTCAAACTGATTTTCTGCATGTATGCACGCTTGGATAAAAGTCTTACTTAAAAGATCTTATGAAGGATAAGTGAGGTTTCTAGAAGAAAGTTACAAGTTTAATGTCTTTCTTTACCAGTTTTAAGGTAATTGCAGAACTTCAGTTTTATTTTCCAGATGTGATGAAGATTAAATATTAGATAATCAGCTGTTGAAAATTAAGAAAACTATTTATTTTCCTGTCTTTTAACAATCCTAGCTGCAAATAGAAACAGACAGATTCTTTTATTGTTTTGGCATTAGAAATGGTAGACTTGGGTGAGGCAGGCATAAACCAGCATTCTCTTGCATCTTCATAAACAGAATGATTTACTAAAATTAAGAATAAGAATGAGCATAGTCCACAAACTTATTAACTTAATAAAGTGACAAACATATCCCCATTGCATTAGGAATCTTTTTCATACAGCTAAAAAAGCTGAATAGGCAAGAAGTGAGAAAAATTAGGATTTGTCCCTATTTTACAGGTCCCTAGGAACACTCATTACCCTTCCCTGATTTGATTGCTATAAATTCAATTAATTTTCCCAAGCTGAGACTGTTTTATTTTCCTGTGATTGGCAATCAATGAGTGTTCTCTTCCTCTCAACCCATGAGCCTTTCACTCTATTTTCTCTTCCCTGTTAATTTGAGGAGGGGAGTGACAGAACAACATGAACGGCCACCTGCAGTCCAGCAAAGGGCAAACCACTACCAGAGAATTGGGACCATGGCATCCTTTCTTCTCAGCAATTATTACCCCAAAATAGCAATGAGGATTTAAAAAAAAAACAACCAACCAACCAACCAACCAAAACCTCCCCAAAAAACAAGCTCATGAAGTACTTTAATACTGTGGAAAATGAAAGGATTAAGAAAAAACCTCAACTTTTGGCACAAAAAATGTGATTACAGTTGAACAAGAGGCAGAAAAACAATCTAACGTATGGATATTTTCTGCTTTCATAGCAATCATGTCCAATAGATAAGAAAGCAAAGATCCACCTCTTCCCTTTATTCCATGAATACCTTTTGCAGCCTACAGCAGCAAATATATATATATATTAAAAAAAAAAAAAAAAAAAAAAAAAAAAAAAAAAAAAAAAAAGTTAAATGAGGATAGGTCAGAGTTTTTATTTAATTGAGGTGATATATATGGAGTCTTCCATACAACTTCCTTTTGGAAATATACCCAGGTATCTTAGTCTTATGTATGGAGTTAAAAGCTGTGATAAAGATGAGTTTAAGCAAAAGAATGCTTGAAGAAAAGGAACATTTTAGGAGAATGCAAATGCAAGTATTCCAGCCATGATGAAATACCTGAAAATGCAAAGGCTGTACTTTCACATTGCCTTGAATCTTGAGTTTGTACTGAGTGTCTCGTATCTGCCTCTATGCATCTGTGACTTGCACTTCTATTTAAATTTCTCCAAACAGAGAGATGTGAGCACACAGAAAACTTATTCTGTTTATACAAGTATGAGTGAAATCAACTTAATTTTATTCTGTGATGTTTAAACTAAATTAAACATAGGTACTGAAGCAATATACATATAATCTGTGATGATTTTACCTTTCTGAGACAGTATGGTTCCTCCTCACACATTTGCAAGCTGTTCAGTGTTCCTATAGGTGTGGAGTTCTCTCTGTTAAAATTGCCCCAAAGATATGGCACATCTGGAGATATAACTCTCAAAAATCAGTATTTACAGAAAGCAACAGTATTTTCCAGAGATAGCTCAATCATTTGAAATTCTTTCCAAAGATGTATTTCTGAAGACATTTTTTCTTTCAGTTGTCTGCTTTAAATAAAAATAAAATAAAATAAAAAAAAAACCAAAAAAAACCCCACAAAAACCTAAAAAACAGAATACAGCATTCAAGAAAGAAGATATACTTGCCAGAATTCAAATACTGAATTTGTAAGGAGGTTTAAATATTAGGTAGGGGAGGGTAATTGGATACACAGCTTGAGGGATTTTTATATTTTCAGACCTTTCTTAGACATCAATCAGAATTTTAGTAAGTCTCTAACAGTTCCATTCTCATCTTCCTATCAGACCTACTCCATCTTCCTCAGATACAGTTTCTTCCCCTTGAGCTGAATTTTTCACTTTCATTTTGAAGCTTAAACATTCAGTGCCTTACTTTCATTTATCTTTTGTCCCACCAGAAGTATTTCCTCTTATTTATTTATTTAGTCAGTTAGTTAGTTTGTTATTTTCAATATATGTCACTGCCTTTTTCCATATTTATGAATTGCCATCTGCCTGAGTTATCACTTTCTCCTTTTATTTTCTAACGTTCATCCTTCACAGAGATATATCTGTTATGTCCAGCTAGTACACCAGATCTAGAAACATTTGGGAAATGTTCAGTGCAGGAGCAGTTCTTATTGTGCCTGAGTGTTGTAGGTTAGCTCTAGTAGGCAGCTGTGCCCCACACAGGCTCTCACTCACTGCCTTGTGATGGGACAGGGGAGAAAATCAAAAAGGTAAATTAGAGAAAGCTTGTGGGTTGAGATAAAGATGGTTTAATAGGGCAAGATGTATTGGTTTTGCACAGCCTGGTTTGTGGTGGTGGGAGAGCCACAGAGGTGGCCTCTGTGACAAGCTGCTGGAAGCTTCCACAGTTGTTATGATCTGGTTTAATGACAGATGAGTAAAGAGAACTAACTCTCTGTGAATAAAACAGAAAGAACTTTGAAATTTGAAAATATTACCCCCCAAAATGAGATTAAAAACCCAATGAGATTAAATGTTGATGCTGAGAGGAGAGCTAATGTCTTTACAAACAATTCTATGAGTGAAGGTATGGTTGTTAACATCTTTGAAATGGGTCTTAATGTCTCTGCTAAATTTGGGCAGCAGGTTCGTTGCACAGTTTGGCTCCTGAAACTGACAAGTGGGTGTACACAATTCTGAACTTCTGAACTTTGGGGTAAAATAGTAGGCACAAGGGGGGAATATGTGATAGGTGGTTCGGGAAGGCGGACTGTCTCCCTTTATTTGAATAAAGTAGGACTCCTCCATCTCCTTTTTGGACATAAACCCCTGGCATTTGTGGTTTTTTTCCTGAAAATGTAAAAAAAATATATCTTTTTATTTAATAGTAAAAGGGGCAAAGACAGAGAGAAGTATAGAAAAGTTAGAAAAAGCTAAGTTTATTTTTAAAAGCATAGGATAGGTCACCACCACTCTGTGCTACCTTTGTTGCTGCTGAGACAGGGAAGGGGGAAGAGAAGCAGGTTTTGCCTTTTTCTGTTTCTTGCAGTTTGGAGCGTCTCTCCCCCTCCTCCAGTGCCGGGAGCAGCCTGGCCGGGGTGCAGCATCTCGTCGCCGGGATGCAGGTGCGGCGCTCCCTGCGCGGGGGCTCGGGGGTTGCCGCCCGCCGGGACCCCGCTCCGGGGCCGAGGGCCGGGGGGCTCCCCAGGGCCCTCAGGGAGTGCAGGCGGCCGTGGGCAGTGGCGAGGGAAGGCGAAGGTCGGGGATTCTGCCCCTCGCTTTCCCCTCCACGTTTTGCACCACTCTTGCCTTCCTTTTTATAGGCCTCAAGGCGGGCTACTGACAGTGCATCCGCCCGTAGTTTTCAGGAGTTCGAGAGTGATCATAAGCAGACATAATTACGAAGCACTTTTTGAAGCCTTTATTTTATCAGTCTCTTACAACCATGTCCAACAGATCCAATCCCTGATGGCTCTGAAGATGGACATGGCACTGGCCAAGGCTTGGCCAATTAGAGATGGTGGTAACGTCTCTGTGATAACAAATTTAAGAAGAAATCAATACAAAGTTTGTGGCTCAGCTGTAGTTTTGCAGTCAAAGAAGAGTAGAGTGGGAATATGTGACAGTAGAACAACATGCAGACACTGAGGTTCATTGAAGAAGCCGGGGAGGAGATGCTCCAGATGCCAGAGGCAAGATTCCTCTGCAGCCTGTGGTGCAGACCGTGGTGAAGGAGCTGTGCCCCTGCAGCCGATGGAGGTCTGTGTGGGATACAAATATTCACCTGCAGCCCGCAGAGGAGCCCCTGCTGGAGCAGCTGGATATCTAGAGGAGGCCATGATCCTGTGGGAGATCCATGGAAAGAGGGGCTCTGCTGCCAGGCTGGAGCAGCCCATCCTTGAGGGACTGCACCCAAAGGAAGAGTGAATCATGCCATAGCAGTTTTGGGAGGACTGTTGCCCATGTAATGGATTCACATTGCAGCAGTTCACAGAGAGCTGATGCTCATGAAATGGAGTCGCTTTGGAGAAATTCAAAGAAAACTGTCTCTTGTGGGAGGGACCCCAGGGTTCAGCAGGGGAAGAACTCCTCTCCCTGAACAAGAGGAGAAGCTGTGGCTGATAAAGTGACCATAATCCCTATTTCTTCTCTCCTTGTAGCACTGAGATAGGTGATAGAGCTGGGAAGGAAAGAGGAGGAGGGGAAGGTGCTTTTAAGGGCTTATTTTACTTTTCATTATCCTGCTCTGATTTTGTTAGCAATAAATTTATTTTATATCTCTAAGGTAAGCCTGTTTTGCCCTTGATGGTGTTTAGTGAGAGATCTCTCAGACCTTATTTTTATTCTTTAACCCTTCATTATATTTTTTCCCCTCTGTCCAGATGCAGAGGAGGGTGAGCAAGTGGCTTTCACGGGTGACTGGCATCCAACCAGCCTCAAACCATGACACAAGCAAGAGCTACACACACAAGCAAAGCAAAACAATCAATTCACTACTTCTCATCATCAGGCAGGTGTTCAGCCATCTCTAACAAAGTAGGAATCCATCTTGCCCAGTGGTGACTTGAGAAGAGAAACACCAAAACTCTGAATGCTACTTCCTTATTCTCCTTGCCTGCTCCTTCTTTCTCCGGCTTTTATTGTTGTGAGAGCATCATATGATATGAGATATGCCTTTCTCCCTTTGAGATCACCAGTCCCAGATGTGTCCTCACCCAAATCCTTGTGTGTTGGAATTGTAGATTTTTTCTTTTATATGCACATATATACACACAACGCACAGGACACTGCTGGAGCAGGTGTCATGAAGCTTTTATTCCAATACAATCATCATTCTTATTTTACAAGGGAGATGGAAACAGCTTCAGCCACTGCAACAGCAGACAGAGTTCTCTTAGTTGCATCACCTTCTAAAAGGTGTTCAGCCAATAGGATAATACTAAAAGTTGACAAGTGTTTGCTAAAGCCAATTAGTAAACTTTCATGTACATCTTGCTTCTAACAATGCTTACTTGTGATAGTTTAAAATAATGGATAAAGCTTCATTATTGAGCTTACATATTTCTACTATCTTGCTTAATATATTTTGTAAGGCCTATCTCTATACAGCACATAGCATTATTATTTCTTGACCTTGCTTCTTTAACTTCTTTATACTTCTCCATTTTGAGATATGCTTTCCCACACCTTTCTAAGAGTTTTATGCCTTTTCTATTTCCCACAATTGTACATTCCGAGCCTCCTTTCTGGTGGGGTGATATGAGGAGCAGAAAAGGCCTTGGCTCTGTGCAAACACTGCTCAGCAATGATTAAAACACCCCATTGTTATCAACACAGTTTTGGTCACAAATCCAAAACATAGCATCATATCAGCTTCTGTGAACATAATTAACTCCATACTAGACAAAATGTGTATATCAGCAATATGGACTATTTACTTGCTTTACACCCCACTGACTTAATTAAGACAGTTTCCACAAACAAACAAGAGAATAATCTCTGTGGAGTATCACTGGAAACATTGTCAGACACTCAGCACATTAGTAATGATATCCTGAACTGTCTACTGTGGTATGAAGAAGCTGTGCACTCCATGTGCCTGTGTTTCTAGGTTTGATGTCAGGAGGTAACAAATATAACCTTGAGATCATTTGCAGGGTGGAAGTACAGAGATTCTCAATGATGACATGTTTTCACTAGCTGTGGTCAATAAATATTGAAGGCACATGATTTCAAGATGTGTGGCCAATTAATTGAACAATCTGTTCTGCAACTCTTTTTATGGAAGCAAAGCACTCCTACTCACTTATTCGATATCTATCTCAAAGCACTTTTGGTCTGCAAAAACTGTCATTAGTGTTTCTTTCTTCCTTTTAAAAAATTAAATCTTCAGTTAGCAGAAGAAGTGAACTATATACTGTGGTTTGCATTAGTCTTCAATATTAATAAGTAATTTAATGGTCATAAATAAAAGATGCAAATAAAAGCTTTTAGATAAAAAACCCCCAAACCTATTGAAACTATTGTACTTTAATAACATGATATGTCCCTAACTTTTAGCCTTGACAGGATTTCACATCACTTTCCCCCTTTTTTACCAGCATAAAACAGTATTCCCAGGACCACTCAGGTCTATTTAAATTTCAGTGATAAAACTTGATGGTCAGGGCCTCACCTGCTCTTAAAAAACTCAGTTGCATTTCACTGTATTTACTGATGCTGGAGAAAGAAAGATCTTATTCATATACATTATTTTTTCATATTTATGAATTCATATAGAGATAACAAGTTTAAACTGAAATTAAACAGAGTGCTGTATATCTTCAAGAAAATAAATTGTATAAACTTTTGTATAAACTACGTTATCTTGAATGGAAAGTTGCTGGCTCCCAAGTGTCACTCTGGAAGCTGAGCTGTAACAGTCAGGAGGGGCATTGAGAAGAGACCCTCTTGGACTTGTATTTTTGCTCTCATAAATGTGCACATCTAGGGACACCTCTCAGAGATGGTATGGTTTTCTGTTACATTGTGTAATAAATTTTTGCTCATATAAGAAACAGAGATAACTTCAGTTATTCTCCAATCTTTCAGTCTCTGTCTAGCCAGGTACAAAAACATTAGAAATTAAGTCAAATGATTGCAACATTACTCAACTCTGTGCATAATAAAAAGTTTAAATAGATGGAAAAGGTTTTTATATTTGACCACATATGGAGAAAGATGTCAAATACAATCTGTTTGCCTTTGTCTTCTTTCACTGTCATCATTGTGGCATGAATGTCAAATGTTATGTCAATGTGCTTCACTTCGGTAAACACAGTCTCCAGTGGATAAAATTTTAATACTATGTGCAAGTGCCAGTATTTTACAGGTGACTGCTGCTATATCATCATCACTGAAGTCAATCAGGACTGTTTTCCCACTCAGATAATTCAGTTCTTAATGAGTTCATGGCCAGCAAAAACAAATGTTTGAGATGGAGCATGAGATAAAAAATGACACTTATGGCTGTTGAGCCTTCCTGTTACAACATCTCATGACTGAGACTTTAAATTAGTAAAATTAATACTGAGTGCAGTTTGACCAGAAGTAGAGCAGTTCATTATGATACTCACTGTGGGATGAATTTTGAAAGCGTGCCAAATGTATTCCAGCTTGAGCAAGCAGTGAGCAAAATGATACATCATTTACACTGCCCACAAAATCCCAGGAAAATAGCAATTTTCAAATTTCATTCATTTCATTCAAGTGGTTTGCATCAAGCCCAGAGTGCACCAAACAAAGGCAATATAAATAGTGTCATGTTTTTCTTTTATCAGAACTGAAGGACTTGCATAACTTATTATGTGAATTAAAACTAAATAATAAATTTAATTGTCTGAGCAAATAGAAATTCTTGCACCATTTATTACGATTTGTACATATCTATATCCTAATAAAAAGTTGCAGGACTTTTTTTTTTATTTGCCCATATGCTACTACATTTGTGGAACTAACAGGAATAGTATAGAAGAGAAAAACCCCAAAACCCCTATGCTTTTGGTGTTTGAACTCTTGAAGCAGAGAAAGCTATTCAATGGTGCTTTTTTTTTTTTTTTTTTTTTTTTTTTTTTTTTTTTTTTGATAAAATAATTGTCTAAATATCTCTTTCAAGGAAAAAGAAAAGGAAAAGAAAGAAAATACTCATTTGTGGACCTGAAAATAGAAGGTACCAAATGTATCAGCTGAAAGTTCACAAATCCATGGGACCTGAAGGGATTTATTACAGAGTTCTGAAGGAGCTAGCGAGCTAGCAAATGTCATGGCAGGAGCCCTATCATCTCCCAAAGGTCTTGGGAGTCTGGGGAGATCCTTGCTGACTGGAACTGCCCATTGTTGTTCCAGTCTACAGGGTATGAGGGAAGACTTAGGGAACTATGGGCCCATTACTTTAACCTGAGTTCCTGGGAAAATCATGGAGAAGAATATGAGTTCATAAAGGGAGAGTCCTCTTCAAATAATTTGACATACATCTATTATATATGTCACCTCCCTAGTGGATGAAGGAAAAGTAATATTTGTAGGTGTTTTGCTTGTTAGGAAGGTGTTCAATGCTGCCCCTCACAGCATCCTGCTGAGAGTTCATGATTCTCTGGATGAAGAACTATCTGAAGGACAGAGCTCAAAGACCTGCAGTAAATGAAGCTGCATCTGTCTGGTGACTGGTGTGGTTTGAAAAAAGAAATGAGTTTTTTGGAATTCAGTGGTCAAACCAATGAGTGCTCAGGTTTGAATATTGGCACTTAGTGTGGCCACTGAGGACAAGGATCCGCCTCTGAGAACACAGGGGGTTAAAAGCAGAGGGCTCCCGGAAAGCTCTCTCTTGGTTCCGGTCCCAGAGGACGGGCGGATCTCCCCTGCCCAGCTGGGTGGGCAGGGGAAGCCATGCGGCCTGGGCGAGGTAGGCTGGAGCCTTGGGCAGAGAGGGGGAGAGGAAGATCCTGCAGGATGGAAGGGTGGAGAGAATACAAGAACCTTGAGAGGCATCAGACAGCCTCCTTCCCCCTCCGGAGAGAGAGAGAGAGAGAGAGAGAGAGAGAGAGAGAGAGAGAGAGAGAGAGAGAGAGAGAGAGAGAGAGAGAGAGGAGAGAGAGCGAGGGAGAGAGAGAGAGAGAGAGAGAGAGAGAGAGAGAGAGGGAGAGAGAAAGACTGTGCCTGTGCCACCTTGAAATTTGATATCGGCAGCTGGGCAGCACGGCTGAAGGAGTAAGGAGGGGGGGTTGCGCGAGAAGGTGCCCGGCAAGTCAAGTTGTGGGAGTTCTGGGCAGGCACAGCCCAAGGTTTTAACCCTTTTTGTACATGGTGGAAACTTTATAAATGCTAATCCTCCTGAATCTGAAGAAGGAAGATAGAGAGAACTAAGCAGAGATGATGAAAGTTCATGCAAGTGGAAGATTGTCAAAGAATACTAAAAAGAATCCTAGGTGGGAGGAGATGATGGAGTGGCCTTTGGCTGGACTTTTCTTGTAAAGCCATGGACGGACTTATTTTTTTTTGTGACATAGAGACTGTATTTAGGGGGAGGCAATGTCCTGAAGCCAAAAAAGTGCAGTGAAGCAGTGGTGTAAGCAGAGACGGCTGACGAGGGTGTGGTGGTGCCTTCTGTCTTCAGTGGAGAGGAAGATCTCTGTTTCACGAGGCCCCTTGGTCCCAGGGGGTGAAATTGGGGGGGACTGGTGTCCCGAAGCTGAGAGTCTGTTGCTGTTTTGGAACTGGGCAAAGCATTCTTAAAAAGAGAAACCCTGGAAACAGTTCTGGTCCATGCACAGTGGTGAGAGCACTGCACATGGAAGAAGAAGTCATGAGATGGTGCAAGAAGGACTCCTATCTCTCCTTAATGAACGGAGTACTGATTATCAAAAAGGTGGTAATGGACTGAAGATTAATTATCTGAAAGGTGGTAACTTGATTGGAAATTTTTAGTTTGTTTTATTGTGTTGAGAACTAGGGTGGGGGGAGGATGAAAAGTGTTTTTTAAAGTTTCCATTTTCTTCTGTATGTGTCTTCTTTACATATTATAAGTAATAAAGTTCTTTTCTTTTGCTTTCTAAAGTAGAAACTGTTTTGCTCTGGTTTTGGTCACATCTCACAGCAAACACCAGGGACAGTATATCTTCATGGGGGCACTGGCCTTGTGCCAACGTCAAACCATGACACTGGTCACCATCAATGTTTCTTAGGGTGCAGTTCCAGGACCAGTCCTGTTCAATCTCTTTATCAGTGATCTGGATGCAGGAATTGAATATACCACTAGCAAGTTTCCTTATGATCCCAAACTGTGAGGTGCTGTTGATTGTCTTGAGGGACAGAATCACAGAATCAATTAGGTTGGAAAAGACCTTTGAGATTTTCAAGTCCAACCCATGACCTGACATCACCTTGTCAACTAGACCATGGCACTTAGTGTCACATCCAGTTTTTTCCTGAACACCTACAGGGATGGTGATTCCACCACCTCCCTGGCAGCCCATTCCAATGACCAATCACCCTTCCTGTGAAGAATTTCATCTTAATGCCCAACCTAAACCTCCTGTGGCACAGCTTGAGACTGTGTCCTCTTGTGTCCTCACTGGTTACCTGGGAGAAGAGACTGTCCCCCATCTGGCTACCTCCTTTCAGGCATCTGTAGAGAGTGATAAAGTCTCTCCTGAGCCTCTTTTTCTCCATGCTAAACACCTCCAGCTCTCTCAGCCTCTCCTCATAGGACTTGTGTTCCGCACCCTTCACCAGCCTTGTTGCCCTTCTCTGGACATGCTCCAGCATCTCAATGTCCTGCTGTCAGAGACTATGGTTCATGGCTTAATCATTCTTATGAAGGACTTCTGGCCATTATGGCAAAACTTTATAAAGAAGCTACAGTTACCGAAGCACTCCCTTCCCTGAAGATGCCTCCTAAGGGGAACTTAGCACTGTGAGTTAAGCTACCTTAGGGAACATGAGATAAGACACTACTGTTCAGTCATCTCAGGTCTAGGAAAAAGCAAACAAGGATGAGGGAGAAAAATTCCAAACAAGAAAGCCAAACCCAGCAGCTCTGCTGAAAATCATCTCTGACTGGGTTCAGGGTGGAGGAGGCCACAGCCCACAGACCCCTTTGCTGAGGGCAGGTTTACATATACTCCTCCCAACAGAGGGGAGAGAGGAGGTTTTGGGTGTGTGGCATAACCTCTGGTCAGAGGCAGCGAACACCCATCCTCCCTTACATAAACTGGCTCAGTTGTTGACAGCTGACACCCGCAGCCTGGGATGGTCACATCCACAGGACATTCATGTGACAGGCAGCTGAGGGCCCCCAAAAATGCTACCCAGACTCATTCTTGAGGCCTTGAACCACAGGATTACATGAGATACAAAGTGATGCAACTAATCCTGACTCTGTTGCAAGAGACAGTGCCTTTCTGAAGGAAGGTACCTGGGCAACCCAACCTGGCCTGAGTGTATATTAATCCATTGTATTTTATGTTTTTGAGTAAGAAGACCCCTCACCATCAAGAAGACCAGGTGGAGAGGATCAACACAATGCCATCAGTGCCTCAGTGGTGATACTTTCTTTAATCTGTCTGCCTTTCTGTCCCCCTACCTCTTTTCTATTTTGTTCTCTTCCGTTTTCTCTCCCTCTCTCTCATACACACATTTTCTATCAAATAAAATCCATACTGTTGACTTTGGCATATGATTTAATTTGCACCTTAATTCAGTCAGAGGCATTTCTAATAAATTCAAGAACTGGACCCTGACACCTTCCTAAATTGGGGGGCCCAGAACTGGACACAGTACTCAAGGTGAGGCCTCACCTGTGCTGAGTACAGGGGAGGAATCATTTCCTCATACCGTCACACCCAAGTTGGTGTCATCTGTAAATGTGACAGATGGATGTCACAGGCAGGAGGATGTGCAGAGGGATCTTGACAGATTGGAGCATTGGCCTATGATGAATGGTATGAAATGTAACAAGTCCAAAAGCCAGATTATGCACCTATGATGAAGTAAAGCTTGAGACAAGAATAAATGAGGAGAACAGTGGCTGGAGAGCAGCCTTGCAGAAAGGGACCTGGGGCTGTTGGTCGACAGCAGCTCAGTGTGAGTCAGCCGTGCGTGCCCCGGTGGTCCAGAGGGCAAACACTGTGTGTCCTGTCAGTCCAGGAGCGCCAGTCCATTGAACACAGCATCACCATCCAGGCAAAAGAAGTGATTATCCCACTGTATTCAGACTTGGTGTGGCCTCACCTTGTGTGCTGTTCTGCGTCCCCAGTTTAAAAAGGGTGTGTAGATCCTTAAATACCTCTAGAGGAGGGTAAAAATGCTATGAAAGGCCTGGAAGGAATGTCTTATGAGAACCTATGAGGGAGGTGCTGAGCTCCTCTCCCTGGCTTCCAGCCACTGTATATTCAGAATGGTCATGCAAAGCTGTCCCAGGAGAGGTTTAGATTGAACATTAAGAAGCACTTTTTTTACCAGGAGAGTGGTTGAACATTGGAACAGGCTTCCTAGAGAGATTACCAATGCCCTTAACAACATCCTTTAATTTTTGGTCAGTCCTGAAGTGGTCAGGCAGTTGGTCTAGTTGACCATAGAAGATCCGTTCCAGCCAAAATGTTCTGTTCTGTTCTGTTCTATTCTAGTCTATTCTAGTCTAGTCTAGTCTAGTGAGACAAGGACTGGATTTGTGTTTGATTATTACCTGACACAATAGGGCCTTCATTCGTGGCTGGAAATCCTAGGCACCAATACAAATAAATAAATCATCATTCTATGCTTTCACATCTATGTGAAGACAAAGGAAATTCAAGTCTAATCTCTCTGTGTTTCAATGTAGTATTTAATAACCTTCAAAAGTTCCTTTCAGGTCTTTGCATTTTTTATAAACTAATGTACATAATGAGTCATTCCAATTTCTGCCTTACAGTGATGTTATAAAGGTTCTTTCATTAAAGCTTTAAAATACAGCATCCATTCTATATACACACACACATGTAATATCTATAATTTATACAGAAGAATATGAGCGACACAGGGTCATAATATACCTTGATCAAGACTATGGAAAAATTGAAAATAAATCTTATATTCCTATTCTGAGAAACAATTTTATGGCCATTAAAAACATTTTAACTTTAATGAGACAGTGAATAAGTTTTAATACTTTGAAAGTCCTTTAATGTAGTTCTGAAATCTAAAAAATTTTATAAGTAAATCCCAGTCAAAGCTTAAAAAGTAATCTTGACTGAACTACTAGGCTTAAAATATTAAAAGTAAAATACTTTCCCTGAAAATTACAAAATATTCTGTCTTGTGTTTTATTTCTGTGGCCTTACGATATTGAGTACTTTATTTTATGTATGATATACTGGGCTAATTAATTAAATGGGACATATTTGAAAAAGATCAATAGTAAGTGAATAATATATGTTCAGGATAGATGTATGCAGAGGTCATAGTAGTGTATAAAATTTTCATTAGTATTCATTTTGAGAAAATTATATTCCCTGTAATTTGAAAAGTCACAACAGAGTTCCATCTTTTCGAAGTGCGTGAACAAAACACTCTACCACATAAAAATTCTATATATTCTACTAGGATTTTTTTGTCAGAATATGTTTCTGAAATTATTTTAGAACTTTTAAAAATGTTTCTATTTAGACTTTTATACACACATCCTTTCAGTTGAATAGCATTACCATAATGAATCTAAACTGGCAGGTCTTGGAGACAGAGTAAATAATTAAATATCAAAACCTCAGAAAAAGCAAAAAAACCCTTTGGTGACAGTAAAATATGCATACTAGAAAGTTCTGTTCTTTTCTCCCACTTTCCATTTACTTGTATTTGTTTGAGTCACCAGACCACATGTAAAATGCTCTCTTGTTGGAGGTCCAGTATTCAACACTCACTGTGCTGCTCTGAAGAGATTGTATCTTAAAAAAAAAAAAAAAAAGACAAAAAATTGTTGTGGTGTCTTTCTGTAAAAATGTAGAATATTAGAGAGATTTGCACACTTGAAATTGTGTTTGAGTAGCTTAAGGGAAGTCTTTTAGTTAGCGGAATACAAAACAGGTGCTCAAACAGGAGAAAAGTTTACATCATTGCATGATCCCATTAGGAAGATAAATGAACACCCTAAGCTGCCTTAAACACTATGAAGTCCATTCCTTTTCCTTCTGCTTTCCAAAGAATTTCAAATATGATATTAAATGCTTAGACTCTTCCAGAGAAGCAATATTATAGAAGAAATGAAATTAGTTTTCCCAGCTGTTTTTGAGTTATATAAGTAGAAAAGGTTCAACAAAATACTTTATAGTATGCTTCAAACACATATGCTATATATAGGATCAAATAGGACATGCTTTTAGGTTTTAAATCCCTGATCATTTTTAGAAGTCACGCAATCTAAGATTTAAGGAATTGATAAAGAGGGGAAAATTCTTCTAGGAACTAAAAATACTGAAACTCTTTTGAAATTAGATTAATTCACAACTTAATTCAGTGTGTGCTTTAGTGCTGGTGTGTAACAGTGGATGAATTATGTAAGTTTATATTTATTTTCTTCTTTTGTCATGTGTGGTTTTGTTCATGAAAGTCTATTGTGAAGTTGCTAAAGAAAATGCAGAAGGGACAAATAGCAGGAGACAGAAAATTGACTACTTCACTTAGATATTAAAATGAATAGCAGTCAGGAGGATTTCTAGGCACCAGAATAAAGAATAAAGTGAGTGATAGATTTTTGATATGCTAAAATTCAACTGAATGTCTTTCATATCATTGCATCTTAGCCAGATACACATTAGGAAGCACAGTCGCTAGGCTGAAATGGAATATGTTTATTTGACAGCTTAAAAGGCACATAGATCCTAGAAGCCTTTCAGTTTAACCTGAATCTTATGATATTTAATCTCTAACATAAGACAGAGGACAACATCTGATCACTTCAGTATCTGCAAATACAGGTACGATTTGCACACTTGTTGAGATATGGGACACCGAATCTGTTTTCTACTAGAGGCTATAGATGCTAAGCAAATACTCTCAATTATGAATTAAATTTTGTTTCTCTAATGCCATAGAATGAATAAAGTTTAATGGGAGTTATGGGGATTTTTTACTTCATTAATCCCCTCTTGCTTTCCAAACTATAAGCGGATCAGCATTGTCAGTGGGGTTTTGAACATCCCCAAGTACAAGCACTCCAAGAACTTCTAAGTATCTTGTTCCAGTGTTTAACCATCATCACATTAAAAAACAAACAAACAAACAAAAAACAACAAACAAACAAACAAAAAACTTCTCTCTATGTTAAAATACAATTTATTGTATTTAATTTTTTTCCCGTTCCTTTTTGACCAGTCATTCGGTGCTCCCGAGAAGTGTGACACTACTCTCTGAGACAAGGCTTCTCTACTCTCCCACTCAGACATTTATACACGTTGGTAAGATCTTCCTGAACTTTCTCTTCTACAGACTGAACAGCACTCTTGCTGTGTCCTGACGTGTCAGATGCCTCAGTCCTTTAATGTTTTTTGCAGCCTTGCACTGTACCTGCTCCAGTATGACCAATTGTCTTAAACTGAGATGCCCAGCACTGGAAACAGTGCTCCAAGTGTGTCAGCAGGGCTGAGCAGTGGGGAAGGATCACCTCCCTGGACTTGCTGGCAGTGTTCTTCCTAATGCATCCCATGTTGTTATTGTCTTTCTTGCTGCAGAGGCACATTGTTGGCTCATGTTCAACTCAAAGTCCAGCAGGGCCCCGGGTGCTTCTCTGAAGAGGTGATTTCTGGCTGGATGACACTCAGCCCCCATCTCTGTGACTCTACATTCCCCAGATGCAGAAGTTTGAAGAAGTTTCTTAAACTTCTTGATATTCCTGTTGGCACATTTCTTCAACCTGCTGAGGTCCCTCTGAATGATGGTGCACCCATCTGGTTTATCATCACTTCCCTCCAGTTTTATACCACCTTGCTGGGGATACACTGGGTCCCATGACCTAGATCTTAAGGGAAGTTGATAAACATAATCATCCTTGCTATCATTCCCTGGGGTTTTCTTTTAATGACTTCATGCTATAGATCATGACCCTCTGTCAGCAGCAGTTCAGTCAGCTTTCACTCCACATAAATGTTATTTCACATAATCTGCAATCCAGCAGTTTATTAGTGAGGATGTTGTAGGGAAATGTTTTTAAAAGCTGTACTACAGTCAGTGTAATCAACACACACTGTTCTCCATGCATCCACCAAACCAGTCATTTACAAGGCTATCAGGTTCTTTACCACTCTCTTAAATGAGTTTTTTCCATAAATTATTGCTGCTTTTCTACTGAGATGCACAGACATTGCCAGATCTTTGCTTGATTATATGAACAGACATTTAAAATGCTTAAAGGTAGCATGCATATTAGAGTAGACTTGTGAATCTGAGAAAAATAATGCCTAAGAGGATGCTTGAAATGGGGGCTTGGGAGCAACTAGGAAGTAGTTTATGCAAAACAAATTTCCCATAGCGTAATAGATCAAAAAAAACCAGTTTGTGGGATAGTTCTGGAAAGAAGAATGTGAGCAGTTCTTGGGCACCATCTGTTATTGGTAGGAAGAAAAATAACTTATTAGGCCAGAAAGATGGAAAGAAGTACCTGAAATATCATGCCAAATCAGAAAAGACATATACTTTGTCAAAGAAAAGGCGTATTCTATAATGAGTTGCCATCAAATAAAAAAAGAAAATGAAATGAACTAGAACCCAAAACAAAGCCCAAACCAAAATCAAGCAAACAGAAAAAGAATCTGAGGCTTATATAAGGCATAAGAGTTTCATGCATGGTCACTACCTCTTATTAATCCAGGCAAGGGATCGACTCAGACTACTAATTATTCTCTCTTTGACATGGAATGGAAAATATCCACAAGTTTCTGGTTTCTGGCAAAGTTAGTGAAAGTTTGGCATTTGCTTTGGGTATTTTTTGCTTCAGCATATATATCTAGTCTTCTTAGTTAACAAGGTCTGTTTATGATTTTTTTTGGGGGGAAATTGTTTCTTTGAAATTTTCACTGATAATGAAGATATTTGTAATGCAAGTTATTTGCATGATGGCAACAACAACAAAGAGTAGTAAAGTAAAAAAAAAAATAAAATGGTCAAATAAAATGGCAAATAGTGGTAAAGTTATCTATTCAAAGTTCATAACAGCAACAAAAAATAAATAATTTATGATGGTAATTACAATCTCAGGGCATCTAGACAAAGTTAGTAATAACAACTATGCTCATAATTGTAAATGCTTCTGCTACTGTAAATATTCTTATCATGTTACTGCATTTGGTAGGCAGTTTTGCCATAAATTCTGCCTAGCAGTCTTAATGCATGTGTAATATATGTACCACATGTGATAAATCTTACAAAGCGTATCCAAAATGTATTTGTAGAAATAAAGTAAAATAAATAAAGGAAACTGCACAAATATTAAGTATCTCTCATCTTTCATTGTTACATCAATAGAATGATCTAAACACATAACCTGCCTAATGAATTCCTAGTGAATCCTTATGTCATGCTGGATTATCAATAGGGTCTGAAGCTTGAGAAATTTTCTGCCTGGAGTGTGAGTGAATTATAAAGAATGTGATTTAACACAATATAGGGAGATAAAACACGTTGATGTCTTAGAGAAATTAATAAAAATGCAGACAGCTACCAAAGAGCAAGTGGGAAGATGGCAGTTCTACCTCAGTGGTTGAAAGTTGAGCTGCTTCTAGACAGTGTCTGGATGGACCTACACAAAAAAGTACTGAGTTCTAGAAATTGTCATGGCAACTGGAAAGAGACATTGGCAAAGATCAGAAAAAGCTTTGAGTGAGAAACTTCACTTTGGGAAAAAGATTGAGTTTTATAGAATTTCTTCAGCATGCAGCTGAACTGAAGCAAGTGCATAAAGTTGGGCCTTATTCTTAGAGCAGACTCATGATCTTATATTGAACGTTGTGCAGACACAAGTAACAATTTTCTAATCCACAGGAAACTGCAGGAGGAGGAAAGATAAGACACACTCCTTGTCTACAACAATCAGCTCCTTCTCTATCTCTCCATTCTTGTAACATAGTGAGAAGAAGATGAAGAGGAAAATATGGCAAGATGGAAAGCCAGATAGCAAAACTGATAATCATTACCAATTTCTCCAAAGTCTTCGTGTTGAATTTTTGTGGGTTTATCATAAAATTCATAGTGCTTTTAGGATGTTAATTTAGCTTTTTTTCCTTGTTTTATTTAGAACTATGGTTTTATTTTTGCTTTGGTTTGAAAATCATTGTGATGTCTACATGCCTATTCCAGTTAGATGCTCCTCTTAGATAGCCTACTTAATTGAACTTTCCTTGTTTTTAAAGGGCTTATTTTTATCCACTAAAATTTATAAAAAGGGAAAGTTAAAATATTTAGTTGAAATACAATAGTAAATGAAGCACTTCACCAACCCTACTGAAGTGATGCCCGATTAGTCAAAAGTAGTTAGCATAAAAAGGCACAATAAAAATCATTACCCATGGCAGCAGACGAATCAATATGGTACCTATATAATCAATTAATTCCTCTCAACCTATAAAATTAATCAGGGGCAGAATGACACTTACTTCACTCAAGAGATGCACTGAATGTTTAGAGCAAATAGTTTTGAAGCAGCCAGAGTGTCCAAGCAATTATTCTTCAAGACTGTCATGTGTGACATGAAGGTAACAGTGCTTGGCATGCTTTTTCCTTCAGCTTTCTTCATCGGTGACGTTCTCTGCTCGTGCGTCGAGCTCACTTCTCTGCAGTCTTATCTAGCTTTATAAATGGATCATAAGAGTAATGCTTTTCATACATTAGCTTTCAAGCTATTTTGCAAGTAATTTTTTTGTCATCTTCTGTTTTCCAGACGTTCATTTTCAGTCCATACAAGCAAAATGAAGGATTTATAGCTCTTTAAACTGTAGGAAGTTTTTTTCATGTGTGCCAGATACAATGTGTGCTGCCAAGAAAACTGGGGAATTAAGGGACACCTCTTTGGTTCTGCCTTTTCAGTGTTTCCCATTATCATTACCTGGCCCTCCTGTTGAATGCAGAAAAATAAAGAAGAAACAAAGTCATATATTATTTTAGTTCTTTTGATTTATGCAGATAAATATATTTTTGTCTAGAATATAGGGATAAAATAGAGTTCTTTATCAAAATCTTGGATTTAGGTTGAAGCAGGAAGCCAAAAGTGGTGTTGATTCCAATGGCCAGCATCTTCACCAGTATGAATCACAGAATAAGCTGAGTTGGAAAGGACCCACAAGGATCATCAAGTCCAACTCCTGTCCCTGCACAGGACCACCCCAAAGTGTCACACCATGTGCCTAAGAGTATTGTCCAGATGCTTCTTGAACTCTGTCAGGCTTGGTACTGTGACCACTTCCCTGGGGAGCTTGTCCCAGTGCCCAAACATCCTCTGGGGGAAGAACCTTTTCCCAATGTCCAAACTAATCCTCCTCTGACACAACTTCTTTCCATTCCCTCAAGTCCTGTCACTGGTTACCACAGGGAAGAGATCAGTGCCTTCCCCTCCTCTTCCTATCACAAAGAAGTTGCAACTGCAATAAGGTCTCTCCTCAGTCTCCTCTCCTGCAGGCTGAACAAAAGATCTGATTCATGTAACATTCATGTAATGCATAAAGTAGTGTCATGTGAACTGGGGACCTGAGGTTTGCTGCTGCTGCTCTTGCTGAGAGCTGCTACAGACGGATGCCAGAAAGAAGCTTGCACAAGTGTGGTTCAATTTTCCTATGATAAAAGGAATCTGCTTTTTTTTTCTTGAGCCACACTCCTCTCTCCATTCCTTGCTATATGCAGTCTCTGCCTATAGACGCTGAAATCTAGAGCATACCTGAGGGAATTCTCACCCCTCCTCGGCAGTCAGCTCACAGGAAACTGTGACCAGAATAGGATATCTGTGGCAGGGGAGATCTCTCAGAAGACTTCCAGCAGCATTACTAGAGGGAAACCCAAATGGCAACCTAGAAGGAAATCATGAAGTTGAGTTGCACTACTTGCTGGGACTATTGGAAAGAACAAAAGCAAAATTTATGTCTGATTCCTTGGAGTCATCAGGGGGCAAGTGATTACCAGCATGTTTAGGGTTAAGAGCCATTCAGCACAGAAATTCCCAGCAGGAATTACTTTCCTCTTCTCCTCTTCTCTGTGCCATTGTAATGTGGCAGGCTGTCTAGCTCTCAATTATTGCCTGGCCACAGGGAGCATAGAAAATGGGTAAAACAAGATGAAGCATTGCCTTCAGTGAAAACTTTACTCAAAGGAGACCGATCATAATGTTAGACTGCATGCTGGGTTCTTGCTTTATTGTCATAACAGAAGTACCTCTTAAATTTACTCTTAAACAACAACATATATGTATAATTCTGAGGAATTACAGTAAGCGTATCTGCTATTCTCATAAGTGGTTGTAATACTCTGATAGGGGAAGGCATTCACAAGCACCTAGGCAATTTAGAAACATATATTCCATTTTTTTTTTTCTTTCTTTGCTCTATTTTGTCTAAATATTTTTGAAAACTACATTCAGTTAGGCTACAGGCAAAATTGGCTAAAAATAGTAAAGAAAAAAATGCCAACTAAAACTCAAAAATAGGCTAATATTAAAAAATGAAGTGGCAAGACTTTTAAAAGTCTTTGATTAAGAGACTGTATAACTACTGCTTTGCAGGAGCCAATGTACTTACCTAAGGACACCAAGGAACTATCTTAGGAATTACCGCTCATTTACTGTGAGGATGGATTAAAACTGCAAATGTTACTGTGTCAAATGGCCTAATTAATAATTCACCTTCCTTGTTTCACAGTGAAAAAAAGACATTTTCTGAGAAGATAAAGGGTGATAAAAAGGTTTCATTGTACATAGCGGTCAGTATAGAGGAAATCAGTATCTCTGAGAAAATAGGTATTTCATTATTTATCTACATCTAGTTTTCAACAATGCAAAATCATATGCTTTCATACCTGTTGTTTATCTTTATTTGAAAGATAAGTATATGACCTTTAAATCTCCAGAATCTTTGAGTGAGGACAATTTAAAATACAGTATGAAAGGAATTTCAGGGTTATATTTACCATATTTCTAACAGGAAAAATTGCTCAAAGAGGATTGTGCACTTTTTGCTCTAATTTTTTAATCTTACTGAAATCTATTTATACTACCAAATAGGATTAATATGTTTTTCTTTTATTTTGCTCTCTACCTTGTAGGCTAGAATAGTACCACATTCATATTAATAAATTGTCTACCTTTGCATTAGCACTGGGCAGCATTTTTTTTTTTTTTTTTTAAATTTTTCTTTGGAACAGGAATAATCCACATCAGTGGCCTCAGAGCAGAAGTAACTATTAACCACATAGTTGACATACTGTGAAATAACAGTGCTGTCTCTCAATGGGGATATTTCAGAAAGCTGTAGGCTACTTCACCCCTCCTGCATGCTAAGCATATATTCATGAGGACTTAGGGCAAAGAAAGCAGTGCTCTTTAAATTCATACCCTACCTCTCTTCTTGGTGATTCTCCCTGCATATTTCTCTATGAAGACTCAAATCCTCTTTGCTATGGAGTCCCACAGCAAGTTTGTGTCAATTTAAGTTACATGACTGATATTGAAGACAGTTAACTTGATAGAAGGAGATAGATGTAATTTGAACTTAGAATAGAAATATTATTAATGAGAATTAAAGTTCTGCCTCAAAAACCCTTGTCATATTAATTTTCTGTAAATATTGTCTCTACTCAACTAGTGAAGTCTGTTGATTTAACACCTTGAAAATGAAAATGTTGGGGGACAGAGGACAGATTCTGGAACACGAGAAGGAAAGAAATAAAAGCAGATTCTGAGTCAATCGAAATTAAACATATTATCTTAGAGGAGTTTTGAATAACCCTGCATACTTCTGTTTCTTTTTCTCACTTGTCTTGAACTCATGTAATTTATTGGTTGTTTAAAAATTGTCTGGAAACAAGTTACTGCATAAGAACAAACCCTAGACTTATATTTGGCCAGGATTTGCATTATGGAATATATTGATATATGTGTACATGCATACATACACAGATCTTCAGATGCTTAACTTAATTTTTGGTTTGGTTTTAGCATCTCCTTATACATCAGTAAGAGCATAGGAACATAAAGTGTTACAGAGGAGGAAAGCACCACAAATTCCCTCTGATGTCTGTGTTCTCTGTGGCTAAAAGCATTTCTGCCATGTATAAAACTATGTCACCTACTCAGTGTGCTCCTCATGTTGGCTACTTGTAGTAGTAAAATTCCAAGACACTGTGGTAATGCAGTAAGAAAGGTTGGAGTGTCATGGTTATTCTTTTTAATTCATCAAAATAATTGTAAGTCTGGCACTGATTTAGAGTATATGCAATCCTTATACCTAGTAGGACCCTATGTACTGCAGGTTTTTTCCCATGGGTAGAACACTGATTGATTTTTCATAATAAACAAATTAATGATAGATTCATTATTCTCAAGAGATTTGTCTTTTTTGTTTGTTGTTAAATTTTAAAATGGCAGTATTTTGTGTTCTTAAATTGTCACTGTACTGTAATATCCCTGTTAGCATTCCTTTCATACAATCATATGATTTCCTGAGTTATTTACCAGTGGAAAAAAGACTACTTAGGCACTGACAGATGAGTTTTCTGAGTTAAAGCTTTACTCTTACACTGTTTCGAAGAGTTTTATTTCCACTAGGTGGAGCATTGTTATCACACCAGAATTTTTGTATATTAGAAAGATTCTTTTGAAGTCATGGAAGAGAAAAAAAAGAGATTGAGCTGGAGAATCTGGATCCAGATCTAGGTAAGTTTTTGTGAAGTGTGTGACAATTAAAGATTACAGATGTAAACATCTGTTTTCCAATCCAGTTTGATCAGTCTGCCTCCTTACCTTGTGAATTCTTTCTCCCTAGTTCATCATTATCTCTTCAGTCTTTGAAAAACTGAATAATTAAAGGTAAAAGGCATGAAGATCTTTGACAATCTCACCAGAGGAAGTGGAGGGGCAGATACAATTTTTTTCTCTCTCATGACCAGTGACAGGGCTGGAGGGAATGGTATGAAACCAAGTCAGGGGTGATTGGGTTAGGTATCAGGAAAAGGTGTTTTACCAAGAGGGATAGAACAGGCTCTCCAGGGAAGTGGTCACAGCACCAAGCCTGTCAGAGTTCAAGAAGCATTTGGAAAAAACTCTCAGGTGTTTGGTGTGATCTTTGGGGTGTCATTGCAGAGCCAAAAGTTGGATTTGATGAACCCGATGGGTCCTTTCCAGCTTAACATATTCTATGATTTCTATTCCTAAAAAGTTAAAAAAAATAAAAAGTAATAAAAATCAAGTTGTTTGCTATGGTGCAGATTTCTGTGATTTAGTGATAAGCTTAGTAAAAACATAATGAATTGCATACCATTTAGGGTCTAACAAGCTCCAAAGTGAGTAAATTCAAAGATAAAAAATTCACTTCTAAGAGGTGCCTTTTCTGAAACTGGGGAAAGAATAAAAGTACCTTATAGAAGAGTAGCCAGGCTGATTCTTCGCAGTTAGAACAAAGTATGGGTATTCAGAGGCTTAACGTATCACTATTAACTTTAACCTCACTCAGGAGCACAAAAATGTTAAAAAAATTGCAACAAGTGTGTGACAAAACACTGATGCTGTATTCAATTTTAGCAAGAATTTTGTATCCATACTCATGGTTATCACTGTTCACTTATGTTTTCAATGCTACTCTCAGCTAAAATCCCACAAATAAAAGTGGTTGATCAGCTTTGTCTTGATGTCTCTGATGAAGCTTCATATTCCCAAAAAAGCTTTGTTTAGGCTTGTACCTTTTCCTGCTTTTGCTTAATTGTTAACTTTTTTCTTAATTTTTAGCCAAGTATACAACAGGTAAAACACTTTGCAGATATGTAGAATCCTTCGGGTGCATCCAATCTAACACTTTGTCCCACGGGAATGTACAAAAGGGTTTCCACTGTTGTAGTTATGTCAATACAGAATTTAAAAAGGGATGAATCTGGCCACAGAGGCACTTTCAATTTCCGATAGTTTCAATCAGAAACAATACCTCTGGCAGAAGAGCAGTGTAGAGCAGCCGTTTTGAGTTGTGTTTGTGTCTGAGCTGTTCTGCATGCTGCAGCTGGTGACAGGTAGTCTGTTACAGCAGGCTGTGTCTGCTCTGAAAATGAGATAACAGGTTCCTGCTTGTTAACACTGGCCATATATATATATAAGCATCTACACTGCACTAAATAATCAGTGAGCAAATATACGCAAATTAGCTTAAAGGCCGTTAGCTCAGTTATCAATGGCAATATAGACCTCAGCCTTGTTTAGCTGTCCAAGAATGAATGCAGTGTCACTGAGGTGTATCTGAAGGCCTGTGCTGATAAAGGTTGAAGGCTCTTATTCTTTGACCTTGGGGTTTTCTGACTCCATCTGAAGGCATAATTTAATCTGATGTCCATTAGAGAATACTTGGTCATGCTTATGAAGTTCTAGATGTTTGATGTAAGTTCCAATGTTAAAACAGTATCCTTTTGATACTAGCTGTGTATGGCTTTTAGGGTAAAAGAAAAGTAATGGAATAGTGAACATTAACAGACTAAAATGTAATGAGATGCAAACTGTCCACTCTTGGCTCCAAGCCAATGCCTCTCCCCAGATACAGTTTCTATGTTACAGAAAAGAAATGAGTCTGTCCATGGCTATATAAAAAAGTCCAGCCAAAGGCCACTCCATCATCTCTTCCTACCTAGGATTCTTGCTCAGCATTCTCTGACAATCTTCTACTTGCACAAACTTTCATCATCTTCGCTTAGTTCTTTCTATCTTTCTTCTTCAAATTCAGGAGGATTAGCATTTATAAAGTTTCCATCATTTACAAAAAGGGTTAAAATCTTGGGCTCTGTTTCCCCAGAACTCTCACAGTATCTTTGCTGCTGGGCACTCTTCTCGCGCCACCCCCCCCCCATACTCCTTCGGCCGTGCTGTCTAGTTGTTGATATCAAATTTCAAGGTGACGGAGATCACAGACACGGTTTCTTAGTCTCTCTCTCTCTCCGGGGGGGGAAGGGAAAAGAAGGCTGTCTGATGCCTCTCAAGGTTCTTGTACTCTCTCCACCCTTCCATCCTGCAGGATTTTCCCTCTTCCCCTCTGTGCCCGAGGTTCCAGCCTACCTCACCCAGGCCGCTTGGCTTCCCCTCCCCCGCCCAGCCAGCCGCTGGGCAGGGGAGATCCCTCCGTCCTCAGGGACCGGAACCAAGAGAGAGCTTTCCGGGGAGCCCTCTGCTTTGAACCCCTTGTGTTCTCAGAGGCGGATCCTTGTCCTCAGTGGCCACACCAGGTGCCAGTCTTTAAACCTGAGCACTCATTGGTTTGACCACTGAAGTTCAAAAAAACTCATTTTTTCCAAACTATGACACAAACTCAAGCCATACAATATAGTAATTGCATTTCTCCTGCACATTCTTGTGTTGGTGGAAATGCTTCAAGTATGTTTTAGAACAGGCAACTTTCACCTGCATTATGACTCTATGCATAACACAGGTCCACTCTGAGGGGTGACTGACAGGATTGTCAGCACTCGAAATATAACTTCTTTAAAGACAGCTTTGCATTGTCATCAAAGGGTTGACACAGTAGTGGATACCAGATTAAACATCTTTTTGAGCTTCATGTATTTTCCGGGATACTAATTTCTACAACTTACCTGACAGCCTAGCATAACAAAGGGCTATTGAAAAGGAGAGCAAAATTTTCAAATAGTTTATTTAGTTAGGGTTTTGTAGATCACCTAAATTGTCCTAAATTGCAGGAAAATATCCGTTATATATTTTGCAAGTAGTAGCTGCAAAAAAACCACAAACTAGATATAGATTAAATTCAAAATTAATGTTTTGCCAGATGAGAGAAGCCCAATGGGAAAAAGCTTTTCTGCAGCTATCCACAGAATAAAAAGGTTAAGAATACACAGCACTCCAGAAACTCATTGAGTCCCCTGGCTTTCAAATCAATCATGCTATCAAATCAATAATATCATTTTTCTTTTTGTGAGACCTAATGAATAACACATAGTAGGTTAAGGAAAACACTCAATTTTCTGTAGCCAGTGGGATCCTGTATGTATAGTGTTTTGCTTGTTATATAACGATAATTGAGAGCTTTTTTGTTTTAGTGACATTGAATACAATTAATAAAATGTTTATAGGCATGTTAAAAGATTGAAAGACCTTACACCTATTGAAAAAATAACTGACAAATTAAAAGTTAAATGTGAAAGACAATAACAGAATACACTGCCATTAATTTTTGTCCAAACCGTTTCTAAGTGTGTCTTAAAATGTGAGAAAACTTTTGATTTATAAGTTATCAGTGCAAGCCATATGCTAATTTATATCATGAAGATACCATAGAAGAAACCACATCAATATATAGTCTAAAAGAGTTAAGTCAAACTAATTTTTTTCATGGAATGACTAATGAACTACAAATTTTATTATGAGGTTGAGGGATCAGGAAGGGCTGCTAAAAAGTGTTAAGTGCTATGGTTTAAGGAGAACCATAATAGTCCTTCTTGGCTTTAAAATATGATTTTTTAAGCAATCCTAGATGCAACTGAGTGTTGTATATGGGGCAAGCACTCTCAGTAGTAGGGATTTTTTTTTTTACTATCCTGAGCTCCAAGAATACCCTACTTCATCCAGCTCCATGCTGGAAGGAAAAATTGACTTAGATGTCCAACTTCTCTCATATAGACATGAACTAGAAAAAGTGCAAGAAAAAGAGAATTGTGTTCCTTCAGTAGGTCCTCTCTGGGATACAAGACATTAGTATATTGCTGTGGGGCACAGAGGGAACCCAGAGCACAAACACACAATGGGTGTCCAAAACACAGAAGAAAAAGAACCAAGTTTATTGAAACCTCACTATTTATAATTTCCAGGACACTGACCAGAGATTGGGTAATGAAGTATCCACCTCTCCAATCCCACTGGTCAAATGAGAAGTCTCTCAAGTGATTAACAAAGGAATGTAAACTATTCTTGTTTATCTTACAAATCGTGAGAACATTGACTTCATTCTACAAAAACAAATCAGAAGGCTTATTTTCAAGGACAATACTAGTATTTCAGGGTACTCTAGAGTCTGGGGACTAAGTCATCATTATTATTTTCCTTTTTCCTTCACCCACAGTTTACAAAGATTTATTTATAGCTTATATTTTAATTTCTGGTGAAAAAAACCCCAAAAGTTACTCGATCAAAGCTATTCTCTATTTTTAATTCTGGGTATTTAATTTCAGAATTTTCATTCTCAAGCCCTATAAATTTTTATTTCCCCCTTTAGCTTAATCTTGATCAGGACCGTTATCAGTTTTTAAGTGATGAATACTTCAAAGAGCCGGGAACAACTTAATTTCCTCTGGACCTCTGGTAATGGGTCCTTGCTCAATGGCAGGTAAAGGAAATTGTGTACAATGAATCAGAAATTTTTCCACCAGAAACTTTTGCTACTAGGTGATGAAAGATGAAGATGGTAAGAGAAGTTTTTCCATCTTAGTGCCTAAAACCTGGGAACACGTATATTTTTTTTTTTACCTTTTTTTCTGGGAAAAAGAATAGCTTCCCCTCCCCTCCCCTCCCCTTCCCCACAGAGAATCACGCTTAGTAGCACACAGCTGACATGAGTGGTGTAGGCAACATCTTTTATTTTTTCTGTAGAGTCAGAGACTCAAAACTTGAGAGTTATCCCTCCACTTTGGCTATGGTAAGTCAGTAGAGGGCAGCAGTACATGTGCCCACTAAGCAGTTATTACAGTATAATGTACATTTTATTGGTGTCTTAAAATGGATTGCTTGCTATATTTATGATAACATTTATTACAGGACATAGAGTTCATCTTGCTGGAACAAACCATTTAGTTCATCTTGTCCAGTAAGCGCTTGACAGTGGCAGTGAATAACTGATGTCTCAGAGCAAGCATAAAAATAAACAAGATGCACTCAGCCAATTGTGCAGTGCCAAACCTCTGCAGGCGATTAGATAACACCCTCAAGCATGAAATCTGATTACCTTATTATCATCCTAGCTTGCATAGGCATGGATTCTAAGCAGTGTTATTAGTTATCCACCCCTCTTTTGAATGTAGCTGTAGTTTTTTTCCTCAATGAGCTCCTGTGGCAACAATTTTCACAAACATATTATGCAAACTTTTTTCCTTTTGATCATTCTTGTTAACTGAATTTCAGCAGTAGAAACATATGTTTGTATCTAAAATATAATAGCAGATACCTGAATAGACAGTTTAAATACATTTTCAGCCTGAGAGTTTAGTCAAGCCTTAATTAAAAGTCATAAAATTATGAATTTTCCTTAGTGTTCTTTATTTTAAAGATAACAGATCGTGGGGGGTCTTTTCCAAAAGAGAGGGAAAGAGCTTTTCTCCATGACATAAAAGGACCGAAACTCATGCTACTTTTAAAACAAATCTTGAGATTCTCGTGTACTTACATGGATCTAGGAGCCAAGGTTTTAAGATAATGAAGAAACTGGATAAGATTTGGAAAATTCTGCAAGTTGATAACAGTGTGTTTATAATAGCCGCATAAAAGGGATCCCATCCTAAGCTACAATGCCCTTGACAAATCTAAGTGCATTTAGTAGTGCTAAGGAGGCTCGATTGATTAACTGCTGACAGACCTACCAAAGCAAATATGATAAAAACCTAACAGAACTCACGGTCTGAACAGATAAAGTGTCTTGACTTCAATTCCTTCCATCCTCTCCTTTGCAAGCAAGCTGGGAGAAAAGATATGGTTTGAAGAACAGATTATAAGAAACTAAGACTTCTGTGTTATCAAATGTCTTACATTACTGTTGATGAAATTTGCATATTAAGACTTTAAAGAACATGGCTTATTGTCTGCTCTTTGGCCACTTTGTTGGCGTATGACCATGACTCAACAACCCCCACTCCAAATCACCCCTGGTCTACTGGGAGTTTGGAATTTCTCATGGTTATGTGTTGGGTAGACCCTGCCTGGACACCAGGTGCCCACCAAAGCTTCTCTATCTCTCCCCTCCTCATCTGGGCAGAGGAGACAAAATATAACAAAAGATTCATGGATTTAAAGGCAGGGAGAGAGTTGCTCTCTTATCTTTATTTCTTCATGTGATAATTCACCTAATTCACGTGACTGTGAATTACTGAAACAGTCAAAACACACTTGACTTTGGGAAACTTGTTTAATTTATTACTAATCAAAACAGAATAGAGTAATAAGAAGTAAAAGCAAACCTTAAAATGCCTTCCTTCTGTGGGAACCAGGACATCCTTCTGACTGTCCTGGGAAGATTTATAAGTCACAAGAATTTAGATAGAATGATAATTAGTATGTCACATGGTGAAAAAGTAGAATTTGTGGATTTTAGAATTTGAGATCAGGGGGCAAAGATGGAGGAAATGGGGTGTGTCCCTGAGCTTCTTCTTCATCCTCTTATCCATCTTCTGTGGTGGTGTGGCACATTTTAGTTGATTTAGAACAAAAGTACACTGTACAACATAGTGGATAGATATTAGAGAATTGTTATAAATAAAGTACACACAATTTTCAGTATAAAAGATAGTGCCCTCCCAAGGGCGGACAGACCAAGACCAAAGAGGAGAGCACTGGCCTGCAGAGAAGCTGTGGCAGGCCAGGGAACGAATATGCGATAACAAAGAATAAACAAATTCCTGAACACGAGAAAACAGACGACTCGACCTCTTCTTCAGACGCAGGGCTGGGGGAAAACAGAAAGCCTTCACAGAGACAGAGACAATTTAAGTTAGGTGAAAGCCAAGCTCGCAGAGCTCTCAGATACCCCAGAAAGGCACAGACAAGAAAAACAAAGAAAAGCAGAAACAGCAGAAAAAAACCCGTATATTTTTATATATTTATATATTTTTAAACACCTAACATCTTTCTACCCCTCTCTTCTTCCTGGGCTCATCTTCACTCCTGATTTTCTCTACCTCCTTCCCCCACAGCAGTGCAGGGGGACAGGATGAGGGTAGTGTCAGTTCATCACATCTCTGCTGCTACTTCCTCTGCAGGAGGAGTACTTCTCATACTTTTCCTCTGCTCTGGAATGCAGTGTTTCCCATGGGAAACAGTCCTCCATGAACATCTCCATCATGATTCCTTCCCATGGGATGCAATTCTTCATTTACTCTTCCAGCGTGTGTCCTTACCATGGTGCAGAATCCTTCAGGAACAGGCTGCTCCAGCAGGTCACGAGTCCTGACAGCAAACCTGGTCCAGAGCAGGCTTCTCTTTCCACAGGGACACAGGCCCTGCCAGGACCCTGCTTCAGCATGGACTTCCCAGACAGTCACAGCCTTCTTCAGGCATCCATCTGCTCCAACACAGGGTCCTTCTTGGGCTCCAGGGGGAATCTCTGCTCCACCATGGAACTCCACAGGCTGCTGGGGGGCAGCTGCCTCACCACGGTCTTCACTACTGGCTACAGGGGAGCCTGTGCCACTCTCTCACCTTTTTCACTGACCCTGGTGTCTGCAGAGTTGTTTCTCACAGATTCTCACTTCTCTCTCTGGTTGCAGTTCTGTGGTCTTTTTTTTTTTTTTTTTTTTTCTTAGCTTCTTAAATATGTTATTACAGAGCTGTTACCATGACTGCTGATGGGTGCAGATTTGCCCAGCTGCAAGTCCAGCTTGGAGCTATTTAGCATTGACTCTGTAGGACATGTGGGAAGTGTCTCACAAATCCACCCCAGTAATTTCCTTCCCCCACCAATATCAAAATACTGCTGGCAAACCCAATAGTTAATTACTCTTTTCACTGGTTTCCATATGCTGTGTCCTCTCTTTTAAATACCAATGAAATGGTACTGTATTTACTGTACTACATAAATCTGGCATCATTTTCTGCTGTAGAGTAGCAAAGAAGTGTCAGATGTCAGATTGCATTTACTGTTATAAAGGATCATACAGAATAGACAACAGTGAGTTAAGCATCTGGTTATAAAAATCTGGCATTTTAGTTTTCGTTTCCTTTTATTTTTTTGCACTTTTCATTTCCCATGGAAGTACTGCTCAGACAGTTCAGAAAATAGGTATGAGAATGAAATAGGAAGCTCTATTTGAATTGCCCAGGGAGAAAGGGCATCGGCATGCTGAAATGAAATCTTCCCCTCATTGTACCACACTTCACAGCAAGAAGGAGAAGCTGACAAGAGCAGCGTTTGTAGTATCCCAGAAATAATGGAGCTATTCCCAGATGAGAAGCTGAGGCACATTAAAGAAAAGGGGAAAATGAAGGGTATACATCCCTGTTTTACGTTCTATACAGCACTGCTTTCATCAGCACAAATATCATAAGAAAAGAAACAGTCTTCTTGCTTATTTTTCTTGCTACTGCTTCCAGGACCATACGTGTTACTCATTAAACTGTTGTGGATTGAACACAAAAACAACCCCGAGTGCTGGACTCTCCTACTCTTTCACCTCTGTATGCTTGGCTCTGATGTATGGAGTCATATTTCTCAGCTTGCCACAGTGAACACTGCGTTATCTTCTGCATATCCAGCTATTTGTGCCAGAGTATGTTTTTGGTTGGTTTTGATCTGTTTTTTTGCAGTTCCGAGAGCATATATTACTGTGAAGATGTAATATTCTAATGGCCATGGTGTATCCCCACTCTGCCCTCTGTCATTATTTACTATATGTATGTTTGATTCCTTCCTTTTACAGTCCGACAAGGTGGTATTAAATCTGATGCCACAGTAAAATTCCATGCCACCATGAAGTGTTGGTTTCTATAGGGTACTGTCAGCTACATATACAAAACTTTGTCCTTTAGTCTTTGCCACTGTGGCTCAAATTGTAAATTCATTTGCAGTCTTTCCCTGGAATGGTTTTGATTTTTTGGAGATGATGGGTAAGAGCAAAGCTAGGGTTTGGATTTTTTTTTTTTTTTAGGAGTGTGGTGGGCAGGTAGTCCTTCCAACAATGTAGAAATTGGGGCTGTAGACACCATTAGGATCTTTCCTATTAAAGACAGACTCTGGTTGCTATGGAGTTACTTGCTGCCTCTCAGTCTGGAGATGTCTGACTTCCTTGGCCACTTCTACCTGTGACATTTGATTCTCATGCTGATGCCTTTGCTCTCAGCACTGTGACCCTGAGCTCTGTGTCCTGGCTCCTTGGTACTGCTCCTTTCCAGCTTACAGATCCACTCCATCTCACTTTTTAGAGTAATGGCTTTATTAAGCAGCACTCAACTGCTTTAGGCTGCAGAACAGCTGTTACAAGGGGATCCTGTTTGAAAGAGATATGCATTCCTCAGGAGATGAGACCATGCATTTCTAAACAAGGATGGATTTATATAGAAACAGAAGTTCATTTTATAAATACTGGGCTTTGCTTTTCTTTTTTTCCTTTTAATGATTTTGTTTCAAATGGAACAAACAGAGATAGGAAGGATATGAAACACAAAACAGAAAAACAAGTTGGAACAAAGAGGGTTATTTGAGAAGAAAATTGAAAGCTTAGTTTTTTAGTTCTGTGGCCTTGGTAATTGTCTTCAAGAATGCAAATGCTTTTGATTCTCTTTGAGGGAAAAAGAGTTCTTTTTAATAAAATTTACACGATAAAAAAAAAGAAAAGGATTTTTTTTCATAAATAATGACTCTTCAATACTTTAATTTATGTCTTACATACCAAATAGTCTCATATTTTCATTATATTTCATACTTGTGCTGAATGGTTTTCATTTGCTAGCTTGCTACTGTAAATGGAATTCATTAATCTGAGGCAAAAGTAATTATAAAAAAGAACATAAAATATCAGATTATTAGGATGATATCTTTCTCTGTCAAGATGGGTTACTTCAATCCATTCATCATCTCATAGAAACACTAGGTTACTTTAGAGGGAATGTGACCTGAATTTAAATCTGAGTTCCCATGTAAGTGTATGTCTAGTACTTAAAAAAAAAAAAAAAAAAAAAAAAAAAAAAAAAAAAAAAAAGCACTCAGTGCCTGATATATTAAAGTCTGGTTATTAAATGCCCAGATATTTCACTTCTGTTTTTAAAGTATGACTCTCACATTGAATCAAACTTCACAAAAATGAATTTCATGCCTGTCCAGTGTACAAAAATGAAGCAGGACTGATACGAATATATTCAATAGATTGTGGTAGCAATTGTTTTCAGTGTGGGAAATAATCAATATTTCAATCTCTACCTTCCAGTGAATGGTAGAGAATCTTCTTTGCAGTCCAGGAGTGTTCAGGGCATGCCTGATTTCTTTGAATTGTCTCAAGTCTGTGTAGCGTAGCCCACTTCACTTTGCCTTCATTTCATGAGCATTAAAGAAGCAATCTTTTCAACCTCCTTGCTTTTGTCACAGTGAAGTCTAGGAGAGAGAATTCAGCAATACACAGAGGCAGATTTGTTTTCCCAGGACCTTTAAACTCCCTGTGTCCAGGGGCAGGTTGCTGTCTTTCCTGGGGCACAATACATGTGGATACAGCTACTGCCACTGGTGCAGAACAAGCAGCATTTTTTGTGGGTGCCTTTTGTGTGATAGAGACCAGCATGGGCACTTGCTGTACACCTTCGTGCAAGATGGCAATCGTTCCCTTTGTTACAAATTCTTTTCATCACTGGGGCTTCACTTCATGGCAAGCACCTCAGACGAAAAAAAAAATCACACACAATACAATTTTCTGTAACCATTTTTTCTCTCTTTTATTTGAATCCTGAATAATTTGCATATACAAGCAGGACACGAGATTTTTTCTTATACTTGGCAAGTTATCAATAATGGCATGGACTTTCTCACCGCAAAAGTGAACTACATTTTTTTCAAATATCCCATAAAATCTGATTAAAAATAACCAACCCTCATAAACCCTTTGAAAATATTTTTAATTGCAGTTGTCAGTACACCATAAAAGTGGTCTATGTACTGAGAATTGGAGAAGTAAAAAATAAAATTCTCACAAGTATGCTGCTTCTGATAATAGATAGTTCTGTGTTTTTACATATCTGTACATATTCAAGCATATTGTAAAATTCAGATGGATGCCCTTGAAATGCGTACCTTTGAAACAAAAATAGTAACAATGCCAAGAGAATGTCTTCAGGAATGTTTGACTCAAAATTTTACTGAACAATCTTGCTCCTTTTCCTAGAAATGAGGCCTGATTTTTTTTAAATCAAAGTGACTATAGAAATAGTGTTCTGTCTCGTCACTCGGCTGGATTTCATTTAAATTTATAATCCACTTAGAAATAAAACCTTTTGTAGAAACGTGTTTATATGGAACAGACTGATAAAGCCATGATATGGCGATACAAATATCTCACTTAAAAGAAGATACTCAAAAGAATATGAAGTTCAATGCTGGCAGAGAATCTCGTTTACCATAGAATTTGTTTGTTCAGAAATAAATTTGCAATGATATTGGAAGCAATGTTACCATTTCATCTAACAGGAATCTTGACTATCAAAAGAGAAACTTATCATCTTGAAAAAAAACCCACAAAAAAAACCAAAAAAAAAACCTGCATTTGATTTTGTAGGTGAAATATTAAATTTTCATGGCATATCAAACAGAACAGCAAGTATCATTACTCTATCATTAAATAGCAAAACCAAACTCTGTGTAGTACATTAAACTATTTAAGACCTAGGGATTTGGTCTTTGGGGCTTTTTAAATTGTGGTTCACATGCTCTTATAAATTCTTGGAAATATGCTATGGATTTAAGGAATGGATTCACTACAAATAAAAAAAAAAAAAAAAGGAAAAGAAGGAAAGTAGCCATATTTACATTTTTTAAAGGTATTCAGTTTATGGTGTCAATATTAATTTTCTCTGTACTGAAAGTAAAACCATAATGCAGCCAGTGTGAAGTCTTTTTATCTGTAGGCAGTGGTGTGCAATCTTCTATTTTCTATCCCCAGTTGTCAAGAATAGATAGAAAAATATCAACAGCTTCCACTGATAGTTCAGCCAGGCGAAAATCAGAGCATAGTCCCTTAGGAAGTCCTGATATTGTGACATTTGTGTCAGCCTTAGTCAACTACTCAAACTTTTTTGAGGAGAAAGTATTCAGAGAGTTCAAAAAGTTTACAATTTAAAAATGACAGAATTTCTTGTTTTAATTGGGTTTAGTGTTTAGCTGAATATCCTTGTGCTGCCATATCAATGAGGGCGTACTTCATGCTTTCCTCCTCCTTTTCTTACTCTACATGAATTGACTTTATCAGACAAGGAATTTCATAACCTGTCCAGGTAAGTCTGGACCCACAGGAAATCAAATTAGCAGTGTATGCATAACACCATGACATCACTAGTAGATACAGCTACACAGTGAACAACTCATGAAAAACCATACTTGAATCAGGTGATCTAAAATATTTTTGTTAGATTCAAATTTATTAATCTAAATAAATTAGTCAATTTCAGTGATAAAAAAAATTAAATCTCCATGGAATTTCCATAGAGAAATTTCATTTAAAGGAGTCTTTATTCATTATTCCTTACCTAAACACAGTTGGTTTTTTTGTCCAGCTCATAGGTATCGTAACACCTAGCTGTAAATAAAAATAGTAAATTGAAAACTGTGATTGGAACTGAGATTTTTATGCAATCTATTGAAGAGAGGAGGGAACCTCCCTCCATTTCTGGCATCCAAGTCTGCCCTGTGCTGTGTATCAGTAGAATTATATTGTACTCACGATTGAAAGGGAGGCAACTGTCAAGTGAAGAGACTTCAGGGAGGGTCGAGCACAGTGCATCAGGAATTGTGGTCTGTATACATGCTGTGGGCCAGCCAAATCCATGCCAAAGCAAAGGTCAAGACTCTCCTGTGTAAAAACTCTGTAGGAATCTCTATAGGAATTTCTGAGGACAATGTCCTTCCAAGTTAATTAGCAAAAGGATGGCTGTTGTTAATTTTTCTGTAAAATGGTTTTAGCTTCAGTACTTTGACCAGAACAAAGGAAAAAATGAAAGTCGACTGTCAAAACTTGACTCACTGCTGCATGTGCTGTAAATTTATGATGTTATGCTGTGTACCTGAAATATATCTTCTAAATTAACAATACAGTATGTTTCCCTTTATCTTTCTGTCACAGATATCTTGAGAAAAAAAGATATAAGAAAACAAAGATATTGGCTGAAGAAATTTCATTTGCTACTGTGATTATTTTGAGACCAAGAGCAGATCTTTTAGTTTGATTTTTAGCTGAATGATCTCAAAAACTCATTCAGCTCTCCATCCTTGACTGATTCTGGAGCCATTGACTTCAAGTCCAAATATTGATATTTATATGGAAAATTGTAATATGGAGCTTAATTTTGATGGGAAAATATTAACAAATATATATTAAAAAATTCATCCCAATAGATAGAAGTACCACATATTTAGCAAACCCAAGTACACAATAAGATAAAAAATTGCAATCAGCTCCATTCTTCTGTAAATATTCAAGCCATTATTTTTAAGCATGATTTGGTATTATCTCCAAACCATTGACAAATAATTATTGGGCTCAAAACACCAAGGAGCATTTGCAATGAAGTGCTGACAAACATCTTATTTGTAAATCTCTGAAGATCTGATTCATATTAATATGGAAATTAAATATTAAAAGGCTAATGCTGGACTTTGCAGTCTGTTATCTTGCATCCTAAGCACTTGCAGTTTCACCAATCAAATGTTTCTTTAGTATTCTAGAGAGATTTCCTTTATTTTAGTTCAGAAAGTAATGACCTATCTGCTTAATATATGCATATTAGACATATTACTGTTTCAATAAAACAGTGGAAATTGCTCATGCACATAAGCATCCCTGGAAACACTAGCTCACACCTGGGGCATTACTCAGTGTGGGTGGATCATACAGGGCACACTGGGATTCTGGCAAAATGATTACCTGTGCCTGTGGTTAGATGTATGCCACTGGGGTTTCTTCCTCTAATTCATACTGGATGTGGCTACACTGAGGGCTGAGATTGCTATGCAGTATATTCCAGATCCTCCTGGTCTCTTCCTTTGCTGGCTTGAGCATTTGGCCTGACAATTCAAAATAGCAGAGGTAAGATCTTCCCACCCTAAATCTGTGAGGCACCCAGCAACTATGATGCCCTCTGACTGCCAACTCTTACAGTTATAACTATTCATAAATCAGAATAATTATGATAATTGACTTTAAAAATAAGAATATTTTTATACATATCTGTTAAGCTAAGCCTCACCAAAGTAGTCAGTCACCTGCATATTCCTAGGAAATAATCTAATACAGACTTCTTGTATCCAATTCTTTGCTAAAATATTAAGATACCTCGTTAACAAGAAGATTCTGGTATATTTGGTGCTTGTGTCATATTGAGATCATTACCATCAATGTATATATTGCACACTGTAAGATCAGAAGTACAAAACAGTCATGCAGACTTAGATGGAAACGAGCTGCATAGTTTCACACTGAAATGGAGATTTGTTAGAAGCTGTCTTCATCTCTGAAGGGATGAAGGTATAGGGAACACTACATCTCTGTAGGGAGCTCAGAACTTCTTTAGCAGAAATGGTGCTAGATGAAAACACATGCATGCCTCAAATGAGTGTCAGGTATTTCATGCATCACTATAATGTACCAAACAATTAATCATATTCTGGAACTCTTTCTGTGGGATAAGGAGCAGATGATATTTTTTCCCCTAAAAATAATGTGACATTCTAAAGCCATCCCTTCAAGAAAGGACATGATTTTACTTGGAAATAAAAACGTTAGAGAGATTTTTTTCAAAAAGAGAAGCACTGTCATTTGAATTCACAACTTCATGAGGAGATACATATTTCAGAAGGAGATGCTTTTAAATGTTCATCTTTGTCTGAAACTTTAAGTAATCTGTAGATTCTAAAGTATCTTTAAAGAAATATGAAACAGTCATTCAGGCAGGTAGATAATATGCAAATTTTCATGGCATATGTAATTTTCTGCCTTAAGCCAATCATTCATTCAAGATAGATATTATATGATAATTCAGGAAATCCTACTTGAGGAGTCATTATAATTAACAATCTTGAGCTGCACGCTTGTCAAAAAAAAAAAAATAGTTTTGCATTCACGTAAGTTAAGACAAAATTTTTTTTTCTCCTCTCTCTTTTCTTCATCAGAAGCCAAAAATTTCCAAGCAGCTTGTCATCAGATGTGTCTAAAGTACTGATATCTCTAATGGATGGTATCTGACAAATTCTTTGCAAATATATTACAGTAAAGGGCAGCTACGACAAGAAGTTGCAATTTGTTTGATGTTGTTCATCAAGGTTTCACTGAGAACAGGTGGCACATACCCAGGATGAGTGCAAATTATCTGTATTTAAATATTCCTGATAATAGAGTGTATTTATACTGTTGGATGACATTACAAATAAAGGACCATTTTTTGACTGCGTAATAGGATTTATACAAAAATATACTTAAGATTAGTCTTGAGAAAGTTCTTTAAATATTATCAACTAAAGTAAGATTTTCAGAAGAAAGACTTAAATAAGAAGTTAGGTCTTTCAGAAAAGAGCTTATTTTCCTAATGGGAAGCTTAATAAGAACTTGAGTTATCTTCCTGTCTTTAAAGCTTTGCCACCAGTATAAATGAATGCTGTCTATCTGGCTTTCCTGTCTATTTGCCTGTAGGCAAAGTGACCAGGAAAGGTGCATAACAATAAACATCTAAAATATAAAGTAATAGCATTCTGTAGTGGTTTTCAAAGCTAAGTAAATTACTTGAGAACAATAATTTTACTACCTGAGATGGTAGTAAATGTAAATGAAGATCTACAAAGACATATGCCAACAAAGTCTTTAAAATAGATTCTTTGATCTGAATCACTGGTTTGCAGCAGATACTTTATTACCCTCCTGCTTGATTTTTTAAAATATAATAACAAACTTAACATACTTATTGCTCAAAAAAGTAATATTTTAAATTAAAATCTCACATAACTTACTTAAAGATACATCAATAAAGAAAGCAAGCATTCTCATATTTCTAAAAAGAATGCTCAATGGACTAGATGCTTCAGACAGAATTAATCTTTTTGTCTTCATCTCTTTGTTCTCCTGATCTTTACTTAATCAATCTCTACCATTCTCCTCCTCGTTATTCCAGCTTTGGTTGGTACACAATTCCAGCTGGATATTTCCAACCCTTAATCACATTACCAGTAAATAATTATTTATTATTAACCAGCACAGATATGTTTCAGAATAATACTAGATATGGATGATGCAGTTATCCGTAGTAAACTGGCATTTCTTGTGGCTTCAGCCATGACTTCTTGTTCTCAGTATGATGAACTCACATAGTATTCACCTCCAAGATTTCTCTTGTGTATTCAATTCTTATCTGGGAATGAACGCTTAAGGGCTGAAGTTTTCCACAGTTGTGTCAGTTTGTCACAGAAAATCTAGCAATAGCCTTTATGGTTTTATCCATTGCTACAGTTCTAGGAATAAAATGATGAGTAATGATGTTGTAATTCTTCCTCAATAGGTTGTCCAAACTTGGAAAAACCTGTTTTCAAACTGTATTCTCAAGTTGATATTTCTCCTGCAGAAACACTCACAATATCAAACTGGAAAAATGTGTTCTGTGTACATAAATCCTAAAGGAAGTCCTCTCTTTTTTTCATATAAAAACCTTGGTTGGGTCTGTGCTCTAACATCATTGCTCCTGTCAAGTGTAAAGCAGTAATTATGATCTATTTACTGATACCAGTTGTGCCATGACATATATGCAAAATAACGAGTTCTCCTCTGCCTAAGATTTAGAAATTCAGTTTTCCAAGACTAGTCTTTTGTTGCTTTACAAGTCACATGTGAAAAGTCTTTGATGTGTAATTTATCTCTGTAATTTATTATTTTTTTAATTAATCAATCAATAAATAAATAAATAAATAAATATTTTTATGAAGCCTGCTTTGTTTGTGAAAATGCACAATTTATTCCACAATTTCTGGATCTTTTGAGTCACAACATTTTTCCTGAAAATCAATGGCTGTGTTGGCTTTTTGTTGCATATCTCAGCATCTTCTGTTAATATCTCCCAGTGCATGTTGAGGTCTATATTCATTGTTTGACCTACAGCATGTTCTTGTCCTGCTAGTCACCAAGAATGTTTCAAAAGTTATGGAAGTGTTTTGCTAGCATTCCTCAGCTGGTGAAACAAAATGCCAGGGAATGCCTTCTATAGGGTTCAGAATACATACCATCTCTTTACCCAGAAATGTCTTGTTTGTTTCTCAGTGTTTCACCTAATATTGCTGATGCCCAGAGAAAAAGATAATGCAGTTTTTCTCAAATGTCCCACCATCTGCTTTGAGCACCAACAAATGTGTTTCTAAATATATTTATCTGCTTTGAGTATAACTTTTTTCCTGAGATATTTACAACTCTTTTTTGAGTTGATGACTGAAAACATTTTAAGGACATCTGATCATATAGTTTCTGCAAAGAGGATGAGAAGCATCTCACAATTTAGATGATTCTTTTCAAAATCATTATACATTTATATCTCCTGTGACTTCATTAAAACATTGACAACTTCTGGTGAGATTAACTGATGAGTTGGTAAACTGGCAAGGACTTTCTGATAATACTCACCATATTATTCAGTTTTCTCAGGTGTTAGTTATTTCATATAAGATTTGAAAATGTCCTTGATTTTTTTTTTTAATTAAAAAGGAAAAAAAATAATTATTGCAGAAATTATCGAGATTTTTTTTTTCAGTTATCCTAGATTTCCCAGCAGTCTCATAAAAGGACTTCATCACTTAGGAATTAAAGTGCACCTATTACAAAATTCTGTTTAAGAACTGTAGTCTGAGTGGTTTTTGTTTGTGGTCACTTCTGTGATTCTCCAGTTTGAGGCAACAAGCTTCCAAACTTGAGCTAACAAATACATCCATCATCTCTTCATAGACGGTACATAAGAGACATAGTTTGGATTACATGTAAAAATTCAAGCAGTCATGACACAGAGCATCCACAGCCTTTTCTAACTTCTCATGAACCTAAACAAAATGTGAAATCAGTGTAAGAAATCCAAAATAGCAAAAGGCTTCCATTAGCATACTCTCTTTGATAACTGAGGTGCCCTTCAAATGCTTTGTGAAAATGAGTAATTATAAAAGACTTAATCAAAAAGCACTTAGCAGATGTTATCTCAAGCACTGCTGATACTTTTAAGTGCATCTCCAAGTGAGCAACATCAGAAACGTAATTATCTTGTAGGCAAGGAGAAAAATCACTCAATGTTAATCTAAGAAGTGGTTTTTATACAACTTCGCATTTACGTGTTCTCCAGTGACTGGTTCATAAGAGGTGAAGGAGGATGGATTTATTTTAGGGGAATGAATAGTGGAAATTTTATCAAAGTTCACTAAAACAGTACCATAAAACAGCAGTGGGATTATCCCATAAACAAAACTGGGATTATTTTAGATTGGAAGAAGGTAAACAGACATAGGAAATAGCACATCAACCTTTTATTTTTTCCCTTTATTCCATATATTATGCTTGACAGTGTTATTTACCTTTACTGAAAATGGAGAAGGTTTAGTCCTTTCTGAGCACTTTAACAGGACAGAAACAATAAAATTGCATTGATTATTTTGTACTTACTTCTTGCCTTCTTAGCTAATGTATTTGCAGATGCTGATCTAGTAAAAAGAGGAAGAAAAGCAACTTCCTCTAAATGAGACAGTATTCTTTCCTCAGATCTGAAAATTTTATTCCAAGATGGAGTTTCTTCTCTATAAAAAAGTGAATTTTTCTTGTGGAATGAAATTTTCTTGTGGAATGGAAAGTTGTGTCTGTTTCAGTGATAATTCAGTGACACTAAAGATATTCCAGATGTCTGAATGTATGTATTCAGAACTGAGCACTTCTTCTGTCTTTCCTCTGTTTTTATGACTTCTTCTTTGTCCTTAATACAAAGATTCCCTGTTGAATATTTGCTGAGTTTTTTGAGGGAAGAACACCATAACTCCTCCACCCTTTGTACTTAAGTGTTATCCTTCAAACATAAACTGTTCTACTTAAAATTTCTTGCATGTCTTCTGTTTTTTATTTTGCTAATCTCAACTCCACATTTAATTGTTCTCCCTGAAAATAAGCCTTCTGATTTGTTTTAGTATAGTAGAGTCAGTTCTCATGAATTGTAAGATAAACAAGAATCATGTTTGCATTCCTTTGTAAAAGATATCACCTGATGGACTTCTCAAGTGACCAGTGAAGATGGAGAGGTGGGAACTTCTCTGACCAATCTCTGATCACTGTCCAGAAACTTATATATACGGAGTCAACAATAAACAAGAGAGTTCTTTTCTTCTTCTCTGCCTGAACACCTGTTGTGTGTGTTGCTGTGTGTTTCTATCTGCGTCACAGTAACATTTAATACTTTCAGAAAGCTTTCTTTGATATGCAATAAAATCTCTTCTCTTGAACAAAAGAATGTGAATGTGAGCATGCCTGTAACCTTCCTTTTGGTTTATGATATGTATTCTTGGATATTTTTTTAATTCACTGACTTTCATTTATCTTTCAACCAACACTAATCTTTCCGTAAGGATTTATAGTATTTTCAAACTAGCAAAGAGATTATTTCTAATGAACAGAACCATTTCTTCACAGACAGTGTTTTCCAGATTGTTCACAGTCTGGATTTTGTCCCTCTCTGCTCCTATTTTGACTTTTTCATTACTGGTTCACAAATGGGCCTTTTTATGAGAAAGAGCTTCTTCACACCAACAGTCTATTTACTGTGTAAGTTGAGGAACTCATCTACTTCTTTCTTCATTATATAAATTTGCCTCTCTTCACCTGCACATAAAGTATTTTATTTACTGCGTTCTTGATGTATTCTGTTTTATTTAGGTGCTAGCTTTTCTTAGACAAAACATCTCTCGTTTTAAATCACTTGGAGCCTCACTGGATTTCTCTAGCTAGCAGAATTTCCTAGTTGAAGTTTTGACAGAAGAGTATTCAAAAACTGGTTGATGTGAATATGCCTTTGCTTCTGCTAATATCATATCTGCATTATTTCTCCCTTGCTGAAGTTTTCAGTAATGCCAAAACCAGAATATGACTGAATATATCCTTAGAAGAGGATGCTGTGAATTTATGTCCTTAAGTGACATTTACTTGACATATAAATCTCCTGAAATTCTTTCAGTATTCATGTCTTTCATGCACATTTAAAAGGATCTATCTTCAGTGCCTAATTTCATAAATGAGACACTTATGTTTCAAGTTTGCAATAAAATATTACATTGATTATAACTTACATTATGCAAATGAGAGATATACTAGCAATATATAAAAAGCCCATTCTTGTGTTGTGACATCAAATTTTAGTTCACATAAAGTAGAAAATGTGTTAATACATAGAAATAATCCTGCTTGAGTCAAAGTTTGCCACCTCCAATGATACCTGTTTGGAACACTTCACTGCTTATAGCTTTACGTGAGCTAGAGATCTAGAAATAGTATAACTACAATGAAAGTATATTAATATATTCAACCAAAAAACATGTTAAGAGAAGCAATAACCCTCCTCCTGAACAATTCATGGGATGAGATTTTCCAATTCAATTTATTTCTCATGATCTAAGGAAATATAAAACCCCTTAAAAATCTGCTGATCTGAATCCAAGCAAGTATGGTTTCATTAAATAATAGAAAGAACACAAGCTCAATCACAGTATTTTTTCCTTTGTTCTTGTAACTTTTGAGATGAAGAGATCCGTTTTGAGCACTAAGGTAACAGATTTTTTAATGTTTGGCCCAATTACAATTTGTCTTGGAAAAATCCTTCTATTTGACAGCAAATACATGTTTTTCATGTCCTAAATGATTGGTTTCCACCTCCAAACATATTACTTTATAAAACATCAGTTTCTTTGAGGTAAAAATTATAGACGGTAGAGATGTTTACATTGTACAGAGGAAAACAGTCCTTAAAAGTGGGCTTACTGGCTACCAACCTGTGTAATACAATGGCCTGAACAAAAGACCTAGGCCTATTACAGCCATCTGCTGACCCATTATGTAGCAAGGCTTTTCCTTAAGTGTCCAGAAATATCTTTTAGTTGCAATATCTCTTTTCTTGGGGACCAAAAATAAAAAAAAAGAAAGAAAGTTCGGAATCTGTTTGTTGTACTCTCTGTTGACTCTGATAGTCACACAGTGAGCGATGTGTTGTTGGTGACAGCCCTGCCAAAGCTTTAGGCTCTTGCTGCTCTAGGTAAGAAAAGTAAGCCCACAGTGAGAGCTGCCAGGGGCATCAGGCCTCCCTGTGGACAGCAGCTGACACAGAGCAGTTCCCTGGGGAACAAGAGCCACCGCAGTAGCAGCATGCCTCTTATCTCAGGGCTATGTCATTAATATTTTTGCAACTCCTGTTTTGCAGTGGCTGGCAGCCAGCTTGCTCTGTACAATTACTGCTTATTTTGCCTGTGTGAAGTTGGCACTGAAGGGAATCTGCACAATTCTGACAGTATAATAGTAAAACAGGTCTACCTGGCTAAGATCTAGCCGGCACAAGTCACAGACAATGGGGACGCTCATTGTGTAAAGCAAGCACATATGCAGGGTGAGGAACTTCACTCAGCTAAGCCACAGAGACTTTTCCTGGCTGCTTTCTCATGGCTGAACTTCCAAATTAAAAAAGGTCGTGGGCAGCTGTTGGGGTTGATGAGATCCATCATGGAGTAAGTGGGTTTTTTTGCTTGCCCCAGGATGTGACAGCAAAGAGCAATCTGTAGGTTAGTTATGAGTACAAGTCTGGGCTAACTGAATAGGGGAAGAAATTACACACGGAGATCATCAGGAGGTAGGTGGGCACTATCTCTTTTATATTTAGATCTGACACTAACTCAAAGCTTCCACTGCAATGAATGGAACCTAAGATACTATAAATGTGGGGACAAAAAAAATCTAGTCGTTCATTTTTGGAAATCAATTAAAAATAATGATTACACATACTCAGACAAAATGTGATAAAATAATGGCCTGACAGATTAGTGTTTTATAAAGTACAACTGATTTGTTGAATTTGATCATAAATGACACATGAAAATAAATGATGGTTTAATACTTTGTTCCTACTTACATATGGCATAAGAGCTTCCTATGAAACAAAGAACAATAACATCGGGTTACTACCTTCACTACAAAAAAGCAAGCTCATGTGAAATTCTAAATCAAGAAAACAGATCTTACAAGCAGCTGTTTATATGAAGTAATATACTCCAAGAACATAGAGTTCCTTATTAAGGATAATAAGGAATGTAGTGTCATCTTGGTCAAGAGAAATATAAATGTATCTGAGAAAAGGACGGAAAAAAGTTAAAAGAAATGGATCAGTCATTAAGAATTTTAATATTGTTTGGGATAAACAAAGCTCTTGTAAGTTAATTCAGGTGAATTTCTTGCCTTTTCATATTGTAGCTTCATAGCTTGGTCTTTAGAGAACAGGGTTAAAGCTCTGGTGGTGACTTGCATTTGAAAACTAAACCAGACCATATGTTTCATGTAGAAGCTTCTTTTATACAAGCAAGATTTTCAACTTTTCACATGATATGTTTGAATCACTAATTGCTAATTGCAGATTCCCTCACTGTTCTTTTTTAGTGACATATTTGTACCAACCACTGAAAGATTATATCAAGAACATCAATTGGTGCATAAATATTTATGAATACTTAAGTGGAATAATCAAGTGTAATAAACTCTCCAGAGATATTGCTGGTATTTGAAATGAATTTTAAGAATCATATAATGTGTACATATATGGTTTGAAAAAGGTTAACATTTGCCTTGCCAGAATCCCTCTGTTATTAGAGGAATTAAATTGCTTTTGAGATTTTCAAACAAATTTCTCACTTAAAACGGAGTTTTTTAGCTGGGGAAGAGATCTCTAGGCTGGTAAGAATAATTTTATTCTCAGTTTACTTCTCAAGAGACAGCAATGCCAGATAGCTTGTGACTTAAAATTGTATCAGCAGTGTATTTTTTTCCCTTCAGAAGTACAGACCTTCTCTAATTTCTTATGGCTTTATTGTTAGCAGAGGCTGAAAGGGAGCACTGCTCAGTTAGAAAACTAAGCACAGCAGTAGGCACCTACAAAGCACCTTGTTCCAACCTGTGTGGCTTTTCAAGTAGAGAAGCCTCAAAAAATGCAAAGGGAAAAGAGTTGTTCCCCACTCCTGCTTCCCTTTAGAAGGACAAGATATTGCTGCTGGATATCTAGAGGAATTTGCCATTGTCGTAGCAAATTTTGTGAAGTTGCCCTTTTTCTCTCCTTGGACTGAAAAAGTACTGATTGCAAAGTTTTATATTAGGAAGTCTCTGGCAACTCACTGGCTTCTAGGAAGCATAATTACAGGTAATATGTGTAATATAGAAAAAAAATTATTCTGTTTAATGGTGACATTTATGGAGATCTTTCTGGAAAAAAATATTTTTTTTTTTTGTATTTTGACAGAAGCTAAGACCTGAAATGCAGATATAGCCAATCCTATATATTCTGTCTTGCTGTCAGGAGGCTAAGCATCTGTGATTTATTATTTTAATTCTCCATTCATTCAAAAATCTTTATATTTACTCATAATTTCCAGTCAACTTAGTCTTGATAGACAAAGCTGTGTAATATCTTCCTAACTGGAAAGAGCATTATCCAGGAATCCTGATTTTAGATTTTGTCATCACCATAGCTGGACCTCAGCATGGTCTAAGGGTTTGGACTATAGCCCGTTAAATTTCTTGTCTTAGTGGAGTGATACGTTAGACTTTAAATCTAGAAGTAAGATATTTAGGATTTAAGGTTATTATAAATTCTTATAAAATTATTATAAAGGAAATTCTTAATCTAAATTCTGCAAGTGATTTTCTTCAGCTTTTTGGTACAACGACTAGAACTCTGAGTTCAGAAACCAATCCTGTCACCTCTTAATGCACAAAAACTTCCATTAATTAAATATAAAACTAGGAATTAATTCAAATTAATCCTGCATTAATTTTTATTAATTCTATTTCCGTGGGTTTCAAAGCTTTCAGCCTTGAATTTTTTTTTTTTTTTTTTTTTTTTTTTTTTTTTTTTTTTTTTTTAATAGCACATAGCAAAACCAATGGCCCAAATACACTGATTCAATTTTGGCAGTTCTAGGCTACAATCTTGCAACGAATTCAGTGATGACAGAGATCATTACAAAAGTCAGGGATCAAGACTTGACACAAACAAAAAGCTAAAGAGATTGGGATCAGTGGTGAGTATGCCCTGAAGAACTGATTTATGTGTTCATATCCTATTAACTGTTATTTAACACTGAAGTGATTTGCTGAGTTTGTTCCTGGAAGATTTGCATTTCAACTCATGCAAAATGAGAAGCACCACCTGATATTTCCAATAGTCTCACAAGAAACTGGCAAAATGTTATCATTACAACTGAGGCAGATCATTAAATCAAATGAAACATAAAATGCTGAGGGTTTTTTTAATAATAATATAATCCATTTTACACCACATCCTCTCTCTCTATTTCATGCAAGCAGTTATGATAGGTAAGGAAAGAAGGAGGAAACTCTGCGTTGTCCACTGAATAAGGGAATTCAGTATCCAAATCTTGGTCTTGCATATTTCATTAACATTAAACACACAGAGATAAATAAAAGAGTTCTGATGTTCCATTTTGATTTTTATTTCCAAAGGCATTTCATAAAGCTCTATAATATATGTTCACCCAGTGATAACATTCTCTTCAAATAACTTTCAATATTAGTAGCGACATGATGATCTTTTTTCCCATTAAAAATTTTTTCCTCAGTGATAAATAATCAGCTTCAATGTCAATTATTTTGACTCAATTTTATGGAGAGATGAATAACCAAGCACAGCTAAATACTGCTGCAGAACAGGTTCATGTAGATGTGTAACTTTATTCTATTTGTATATATTCATATATAATAACAACAAATGTATATTTGTAATGCCTTTTTTTCCTGCTCTTCATATAAGAGAAACATTTAATGTGTTGCTTTAAAAGAAAGGAGCAGAACTACTTACTAACTAGGGTTTTAAGCCTTCATTTAATTTCCTTTTTCTCTTGGGCCATAAAATAACTCATGAAATATGAGCTATTTAGTATGACTAATTAATCCCCATCTGATGTTTTTTCTAATATTATTACCATATTAATTAGCTAATTACCCTAACATTGCCAATGGTAATAAAATGAAAGCAATACTGCAACTACTCTTGTTGAGTTGCAGTCTGGCAGACCTCATTGCATTTAAAGTATTTCTGAAACAAATTGCAGTTCTAGGGAGGGAAGACAAGAGTTGCACCCTGTATCAAATCTATTTGACATCACTAGAAAGTCTAGCTACCAGGCAACTTTAAGGCGACATGTCTTTTATATCAATATGTGCAACCTGAGATATTGATGTTCCCTTTCCCTTCTAAGAAAATAAAATGGGCACCAACAGGTAGAATTTCTAAGACAAGGAGGAAATGGTTCAAATAGTCAGCATATTTCAATTGAATACATAGATTGGTAGGCAGACAGATAACAGTTAAGTAATCAGACATTGTGATAGAATTGTTTTGAAGACTGACAAATCTGGCCATTTTTTTTTGAACTTCACTGAATGAATTAATGGTATATTTCTTGCTAAAGTTGTACTTGTGAATCATTAATCATGGTCATTTGTTACTGTGACACACAAAGGGAACACAGTAACACACACAACAGGTGTTCAGGTAAAGAAGAAAAGAACTCTCTAGTTTATTGTTGACCTCGTATATATAAGTTTCTGGACAGTGACCAGAGAGTGGACAGAGAAGTTACCACTTCTCCATCTCCACTGGTCACTTGAGAAGTCCATCAGGTGATATCTTTTACAAAGGAATGCAAACATGATCTCTGTTTATCTTAAAATTCATGAGAACTGACTCCATTATACTAAAACAAATCAGAAGGCTTATTTTCGGGGACAACAGTCATTACATATGCAAAACTGTTAGTCCTTTAAACCTATGTTCTGAATTATCTGTGAAGAAAAAGTAACATAGAGCCAATGATCTGTAGTTTCTAACAGTGGCCATGCTTCTTGGTGTTATTAAGCACTGATGTTCAAATGATCAGGCTGGAAAACTCATTGATGAAGGACCAAAACCAAAGTGATTTTCTCATCTTTCTTCTCTGATTTTCCTGTACTTATGTCTGATGGGTTTTTGTCATTTTCCTCTCCTCAGAAGGGGAGTCTAATCTGTCCCAATCACGTTTCTCTACTTTCCTTTGTTTTGTCAAACATCCATTCGTGTATCCAAGGAATCCTATTTGTACTCTTTTAGACTTACTTTTTCTCTGTCTTGCACTCTACATTAACTAGACACATGCCTGTACATGCCAACATACCTGTTTGTGCTTACCACTTTGGTGGTCATACTACCCATATACTTAGTAAAATGCTTATAAGTTTTTTACTGGTGAGACCATGATACAAAATATCATCCAACTGTTTTTAAACTATGTTAGCTTGCATATAATCATGTTACAGGCATAACAGTCAATATTATTTATGTCATTATCATCACACTATTAAATTGTAAGTGAATTAACTACAAGGGTTAGCCAGCAGAGTGTCAGCTCATGTTGATTGCAGCTGAAAACGTTCACTTTGACATTTTTCTATGGTAGCTGCAGAAAGCATGTTTGGTTAACTCACCTCAGTGAATAATGAAAAAATGTTTATGTACAGTCAGCGACTGAGTTCTGAAATATTAACTAATTTTATTTCAGTACAGCACTGACAAAATAAAGAGGAAAGGCATTAGGTTTAAAACCCTCACTTTTCTTTGACTAATAAACATCTCCTAAAAACTGCTTTCCTTTCAGCCTATATCCACAGTATTAGCATTAGACTTGATTGTAGTTCTAAAGTCGTAGTGATAGCAAAGAGAATCTCTGATGAATTTAATTTGTAGTCTAATAATCTAAACTGAGTTCATGAAGGATTCAATCCCACAGGAAGGAAGGAGGCTGTGTCAAAATAAGGATTGTCCTGGCACCAGTTAATGGTACCATGCAATCAGTACTCTGTCCAAGTTGTTTCTTAGGTGTGCTCAAATCACTTATACAAACAAGTGTTCATCACAGTGTAAAATGATCAAGACAGTATAAAAATGTTCAGTGTTTACTTCCAATTTCACAGCTGTCCTTGGAGCAACCCAAATCTCAGCAGGACCCCTTGAAGTGGGTGATACAATATTATCACCATAGAACACATGCACTCATATTAGTCATGCTACAATGATATTTTAACTGTGCTTGCTTATCTGAAGAGAAAGAGATCATAAATCCTATCTTAAGCTTTCCTAGAACTTTCTGCTTGTAGCTTTTTCACTGCAAGTTCACCTTTATTATCTTTTTTCCTCAGGTCCTTGTTCCTACTGGCTGATAATCCTAGGACCTCAAGCGCATGGCAAAACTTGCTCTAAATCAAATGTTTTATTTGGATTTCTGTTCCATTCTTGTGGATAGCTAAAGGAAAGTCCTTGACTAAAACGTGTTATTTTCTTTCTTTATGTTCTGCAAAGCATCTTGAATTATACCCTTCTGTGCAAATGAATTCATTCAAAACACCACAGGAATGAAGAAAGCATTCAACAACTCAGACTGTTTCCTGAGTTTTATCTGGAATAACTTAGTTCAAAACATGAGGAATCTTGACTAATTGATTGTGCAAAGCCGCTTCTTATTCTTGTCACAATTGAATCTCATTCACTTATAACTTTGAGAATTATTTGTGAATACATCTAAGAATCAGAAAGTAAGGAAAATTAGTTTTACAGAATAAAATTCACAGATTATGTCTTTACAACATATTTAGTGCTCTAATCAATGATGGTGTTTTCCATTTTAAAAAATCATTGCTTTTGAAAGGTAGAAATGGTTTTAAAAAATGTATTTATTAACTTATTTTCTCTATCTTAAAAATGAAAAAGCTACTTCCCATCCTATATGGGCATTTCCAGAGCAGTTGCCATTTCACTCATCAGCAGTATAGTAGATACAAAATTACTCAAAGATGAAAACCGATATTTTAGCTAGCACGTATGTTTCTCACACTCATATCAATAGAATGTCAGCTTTGTGTTATGATTATTTCTGTAAGAGGGATTTCCAAAATACCCCTAAAGTTCTTCACCTTGTTAGATTACTTTTGAAGTTGAAGGAGTTTTTCTTCTCTGCTTGTTAATGAACATTGTTTTTTTATGGTGTCAATTCGATTAATTTAGTTACATACCACGTGTTGGTTGATTACACCTCTTCAAAATTTCTGATGCCATGGAGAATGCAAAAACTGTCTTTTTCAAATTGAGGGGAGGTAGAAGTAGATATTACTAGAGCTGTTTATCAGAATATCGTTCACTGTAAAGTTAAAAGTTCACTTTTCTGTCTACTTGAGGAAGATCTGTAATTTATTCCTGTGACACATTGGAAGCCATTCTTTCCCAATTTTCTTATGCCAGAAGTACTCCTGGAAGATATCTCACTGAGTTGGACAAAGGATATATTTAGCTCAATATCAAATCTCTACCAGTGGCAAAAGAAGTTATCATTAGTATGTGCATGCTGTGTATGTAGTTGTCACCACAGAGACCATGCAAGCTTGAAGGCTGTGTACAGCCCGTTCCCATCAAACTTAATACTATCTGGAGCTGTTGAACAAGAAATCAGAGTGCACATATCTGACTTTGTCTCTTACAACCTATTTGTGGTCCTGTTGTCCATGAAGTTGATCAAATGATTGCTGAACCTGCTGATGCTACATAACTCCAAAATTTATGGTTGCAACAAGTTCCAGAAGATTTCTTATTGTTAGGTAAGATTTAAACAATGATTTAAAATCAATCTCCTATTAGTTTCCATTGTCCTATGGTCTTGCTGTTACATTTTAAATATATACATCAATTTATGATTTCGTAAACATTAATCCTTTCCATATCATGAAAAAATATAGGCTGGGAGAAGAATAGATTGAGAGCAGCCCAGAGGAGAAAGACCTTGGGATGTTGGTTTATAAAGCTCGACATGTACTCTTGCAGCCCAGAAAGCCAACTGTACCCTGGACTTCATCAAAGGAGACATGGCCAGAAGGTAGACAAAGGTGATTCTCCCCCTCTACTCTGCTCTGCTTAGACCCCAACTGGAGTACTGCATCCAGCTCTGTTGACCCAGCATAGGAAGGATGTGGACCTATTGGAGGAAGTCCAGAAGAGATCCACAAAGATCATCGTAGAGCTGGAGTGCCAGTTCTGTGAAGACAGGCAGGGAAAGCTGGGGCTATTCAGCCTGAAAAAGAGCAGAATTCAGGGACACCTTATAGCATCAGGAGAACAACTTTTTACAAGAGCATGTAGTGATCAGAGAAGAGAAAGTTACTTTTAACTGGGGGAGGGTAGGATTACCATGAGGGTGGTGAAGCACAAGTGGCCCAAAGAAGCTGTGGATGCCCCATCCCAGGATGTGTTCAAGTCCAGGTTTGGTAGAGCTTAGAGCAACCTGATCTGGTGGAATATGTCTCTGCCTATGGCATAGGCTTGGAACTAGATGATCTTCTAGGTCTCTTTCAATCCAAACCATTTTATGATTCTATGATGATATTTTTTGTCCTCCCCTGAAATATCTTGAAACTCCTATAACCATTCTTGAACCAGAGCTGTTAACGGTACTCAAGAGATGTGCAAAACAAGTTTTTATTTAGAAGCAAAGATACCCTAAAACTTTCTTTTCATTTTTATTTGTTGGTTTGGGTTTTTTCCCCTGGAAACCCTTCCTGATTTTATCCAACATTTCTTTCACTTACTTTTTGGCTGCTCAGCATACTGAACTAATGATTTAAATAAATTGCTAGTGACAGCTCCAAGTTCTCTTTCCTGAATTGCAGTTGCCAGCTCTGACTTCAGTCTTACTTAGATATGACTTAAATACTTTCTCCTAGATGCATTACTTTTTAATTTAATAAGCTTAAGTGAAGCTTACTTGCAAAAATTTTGTTGAAATTCTACCTTATATCCCTCTGACAGACAGTATAGGTCAATTCCATGTACATTTAATGAGAAAGTTGACTTGTATTCTTCTTTTGGATTAGTTTTTGGAGGATTGTTTTTTAAATGATGCAGCACTTATACTTAAGATTTTTTTTTTATTGCAGCAATCACTAATAAACTTTCAAATGAATAAATTGCACCTAGATAATTGTAAGAAAAGGTACTTTACATATTTTTCCTAGATATGTAGATGTAGTATAAAAGCCATGGTTCTTCTGAATATCAAAGCAGAAGCTCTGTTTAAATGTAGGCTTGTAATGCTCCTATTTCTTAGGAATGGTTGGAGTTGAAGGAATGACATAATTTTTACTTGATGATAATGCCACATACAAGCCAGGCTCTGGACCAATTGCTCTTCCCACTCATTACAGATAATCTTACTAAATCTTGTTAAAACATAAAAATGTTGCATGTAATCCAAAAATTGTTGATGACTATGAACTCTTCAGAACTTTTCACACTAAACACAGGGACTCGTTTGTATCTGTGATCCTCCTTTTTTTTAAGTGATTAAAAATTACCTAAAAAACACTCTCAAACTTACCATATATTGCAATTCCACCAAAATCAGGTTGTTGTACGTGCTTCAGTGTGTGAAAGGCATGATGACAGAGGCTGTACAGCATCCAGTTCCTCTTTCCCTAGGGAGGATGCATTTTTCAGGACCTGACAAGACACTTACCCACAGGACCTTATAATCCAGAAGTGCTCCAGCTGAAAAGTAATTTTTATATATATAAATATAAATATAAATATATATGTATGTATATATATATTATATATATATATATATATATATATAATATATCTATATATATATATATATATAATATATCTGCAATGAGAAACAGAATAATAAGCAGATCTAATCTTAGTTACTCCAAGTGCTTCACTTAGCTGCTCCTAAGTTTAGGAACTTAGACTGACTGGGAACTATTGAACTCCAGGCAAATCTGTCTCGACAGCGAATACCAGTGCTGCCTCTCAGGATGAACAGCCATTCTTCCTGGAATTGCCTTTGGACCAGAGAAGAGAATTTTTTATTTAGACCTTCTTTACACGATAGGCATGTTCTCAGAACCAGCAAATACACACAGATTTCCATCATTATCAAGAGCAACAGCCTGGCGGATGTTGCTTTGCTGTAATGCAAAGTTCTGCTTCTGTTCACTGAGATAAATCCAGAGTATCACACACAGCAAGCTCCCTGAGAGCAGAATCTGATCAATCCTTTCAATTACCTGGCATTTTTTTTTTTCTAGTGGAGACAGTACAACAACCTTCAGTATTATATATGAGCGTTCCATTTTTCTGAGTTTATGAATTAAAATGTCATTCAGCAGCTCCAACTACCGGCAAATTATTACAAGAATGAAGAAAATATTTCTAAATGTTTTGGATTCACTAAAAAGAAATTAATTAAACTTTTGAAGACAAGGTCATTGTATCTATGAGGGTAGATGAAATCTTTGAAGCTGAGCCTACAGCACTTCATAGAAACACAGGATCACAGAATACCAGGCTGGAAGGGGACTTCAAAGATGATCTGGTTCAACCATTCTTGGAAAGAACATAGACAAGATGGCCCAGTACCCTGTTCAGACAAATTTTGGAAGTGTCCAACACTGGGGAGTCCTCTATTTCCCTGGGGAGATTATTCCATGGCTGATTGTTCTTACCATGAAAAATTGTTCTCTTTTGTCTAATTGGAATCTCCCCAGGCGTAACTCACACTCATTATCCCTTCTCTGTTCCATGTGACTTATTGTAAAAATGGAGTCTCCTCTGTCACTATGACGCAGAGAAGGAACACAGCAACACACACATAATAAGTGTTCAGACAGAGAAGAAGTAAAGAACTCTCTTGTTTATTGTTGACTTCGTATATATAAGTTTCTGGACAGTGACCAGAGATTGGACAGAGAAGTTACCACCTCTCCATCTCCACTGGTCACTTGAGAAGTCCATCAAGTGATATCTTTTCACAAAAAAAAGCAAATGTGATCCTTGTTTATCTTACAATTCATGAGAACTGACTCCATTATACCAAAACAAATCAGAAGGCTTATTTTCAAAGACAACACTCCACCTTCTTTGTAGTTACCCTTTAAGTAGTAGCACATAGTGATAAGGTCTATCCGAAGCCTTCTTTTCTAAAGGCTGAACAAACCCAGTCTCTCAGCTTTTCCTCATGTCAGGCTTCCTAGTCCTTTGGTCATCTTAAAGGTTCTTCTCTGGACCCTTTCCAAACGGCCCACTTCATTTTTTGCACAGCAGGGACCAAGAGTGAGCACATTATTCCAGGCATGGCCTGACAAGTGGGGCCTTTGCCGCCACTCTCTCACCCCATCCACCACACAGATCCCTTGTCTAGACCACAATGCCTCAGTTTCTCCAGTAGGAGGCTGTGAGGAACTGTGTTGAAAGCCTTGAATTAATTGTACTGGATTAAAAAGAACCTTTCTTAAAAGAAGATAATGGATCTGCTGTTGGTTTCAGAACAGTTCTTGGAGGCTGAGTGTCTTGAACTGTCACAAAATGTTGCATCCATCTTATCTATTAACAGCCTAGGGAAAACCATTTCAGAATGCAAAAAGTGAACTGGAGTTCACTTCTCAGGGTTACAGCTTCTAATGGACTGACTGTCACTGATAAGAAAATGATGGAGGAGCACAATGTTCTTGCAATCTCATTAGCTGGATATATTGTGTGATGCTAAAGTTACCAACCTGCAGAATACTAACACACACCAGCTGCAAAAGAGTGAAGGAGAAAGCAATTTAAAGTTATACATGAAACTTTTATACTCTAGTTGTTTCTCTGAAATAACAGTTTGCAGGGCTCTTTGGTTTGGTTTTGTTTGCTTGCTTGTTTTGTATTCTGTGCTTATGTCTTCTAAGACACAGTTTAGTTAGGGTTAATATTATTATACTAAAAAAAAAAAAAAGCCCTCAATGGCAACCAATTGGTAAACCAACCAACCAAAAATCCGTCAACACAGAGAGCATTTCTTAGATGTGTTTTCTTGTTCCAAGGATTTTTTCACTTTGGTTTGTCCCTTACGTCAAATATTTCAGTGATGCTGCCTTTTATTTTTGTTTCCATAAAAGGATTTGAAAATACCCAATAAAGTAAAAATTAGGTTCTCTCTTTACAATTCCTTGACTGTCTAAAACAGTTATTAGAAGAGAAATGTGACATTTCTTATCTAGGGGAAAATCTAGCCAAAGAGGCTGACCTTCAGTTATTTATACATTTGTAGTAAGCCCACCAATGACATTTTGAAATTGGATGTCACATGTACTGCTAAATACGATGTAAATACTCCTCCATAGATCTTCAGCTTAATCAATAATTTTCCTCTTAATTAAAACACTTTTGCAATAGAAACTGTCATTCATAAGCCTTTCATAACTCTGTAGAGGAAATGTGGACTGAGAAACCAGAAACAATAAAATATTTATGGTTTTTCCTTCAAACTACTCAACCTGAAGTTGTACCAAATGGGCTAAACCAGATATTTCAGGTCACAGTACTTTGCAATTATTAGCTAAGAACTACCTGTGATAATCTTATCTTTGCACTAGTTTTGTGTACATACACAGGTTTGTGTACATTCTTAAGGACTTTGTTTCTATCTTCTTGTTCAATCATGTTTCATGGGTAAGCTAAATTTCCTCATGAGACTGGAATAATTTGATTCTGCCTGCTCCTTCTCCTATAGATCATCCAATAGGTGTCATCCCCATCATACCTTTAATGAAAAATGCACATGTTAGAGATTCTGTTCCACCTACATCCTGGTGCTTTCCCAGCAGCTGGATAATATGATCTCTCCATGTAACTCAGGAATGACCCATGGGAACATGCTAGAATTATAGGATAACACTCACGTTAGAAGCAGGTAGGGGACTTTGTGTTCTTTGTTGTTAGTTAGGAATACAGAGTCTCAATAATGTATATAAATCTTTCTTGCTATAGAAGGAAAGGTACACATATTTCAAAATGCATTACTTGAGAAACTGGGGTAATCCACACATTCAAGTCCCTGTGGGTTCCTAGCGTGGTGAAGAGCTTGTTTTAACCAAAGAATTTTAAGGATTTACCCATGCATTTTGCAGATGATCACTCAAAAGCTTTTAAGCATGTGGTGGCAAATTTCTTTTAAGAAATGGGGTCTGGAGTCAGCTCAGATGTTTGTAAATACTAGTTTCATTTTTCTTACATAACAACACAAATTTCACCCATTCATGATAGTTTGCATGTCACTGAACTGTAAAGAGGTTTACTTTTATTTTAGCATAGATGATTGATAAATAAATAAAAAAATGCTGCACTCAAAGTGGTGATATCAAGAATGAATGTACAAAAGAAGGTATCAAAACACAAATATTCCAAATAATCATAAAATATTCAAAGTTGGAAGGCCCCACAGAAGTCATTGAAATTCAACTCCTTGCCCTGCACAAGATAGCTCCAAGAATCACATAACATGCCTAACAAAATTGTCCATACTCTTGTCAGGCCTGGTAACATGATCACTTCCCTGAGTGCCTTGTTCAAGTGTCCTCTGGGTGAAGACCCTTTTTCTAATATCCAACCTAAATCTCCCCGGCACAACTTCAGGCCATTCACTCAGGTTCTGTCACTGGTCACCACAGAGCAGAGATCAGTGCCTGCCCCTCCTCTTCCCTCACAATGAAGTTGGAACTGCAGTGTGGTCTCCTCTCAGTCTCCTCCAGGTTGAACAGACCAAGTGACCTCAGCCATCCCTCACATGGCTTCCTCTCCAGACCCTTCACCATCTTTGGAGCTCTCCTTGGGCTCTCTCAAATAGCTTTATATTTTTCCTATATTGTGGTGTCCAAAACTATACACAGTACTCAAGAAAAGGCCATGCCAACTCGAAGTGGGAATATCACATCCTATTTCCCTCCTTTATAATTAATGAAAGAGCTGTGGAACCTCAATTTAATTTCTCTCTTTATTCTCATACGCATCACTATACATTCCATATCAATGTCAACAACAGACTATAAAATTAACTTTCTAGAATAAAAATTCTCTACCCTTTAATTTAGAGTGAGGTGACAATCTAATTCTGTTTTCTAGAATATTCTTTGCAACATCTGGAGCATTTGCCACTAAACCCATCATGTTGAACTAAAAATAACTACCCTGCTCCATTATGGTGCTTCTACTGGTATTTCTAAGGTAGTAAGTAGGGAGTAATTAGAATAATTTGCAATTATCTGATGACAGAATTACCAGCAGAATATAGGTCTTCAAAATACTGCTTGTAATTTATTTATTTTTTTTTAATTTTGGCTGAGTCTGCTTTATAGCCAAGTAGACATGGTGAGATAGATTACTGTTTTCTATAGAAACAAAATAAAATGAGAGGTCTTTTAGTTACATGAATGTCACAAAAATCTTACCAAATTTCTGAGAAATTTCAAATCACCCTTTTTCTCTTAAACTCAAGAAAATCCTGTTCCTGTTCACAGTAAAGAAATAGGTAAAACTAAGGATGCTTTCCATACCTGTAACACAACCCTCTTCCTGCAGATCCTTTGGTTGTCTCACGCAGCTCACTGCATATTTATGGAAATGTCATAACACACTTGCTTCTCTCATTCGACAGAAGACTGGAAGAAAGGCTTTCCTGACAGAAACTAGAATCTCAAGCTTTAAGTATGCAACAGAAGTAAAGAGCTAGAGAAGCAGAAACTGATATTTTCAAGATGGATTTTTATTTTTTATTAACTATGTTCAGATTTCAACCTAATTTAGGGAAGGCTTCCATGGTTTTCCTATACAGAATGAAAATGCTGTGAGCTTGAGAAGTGTTTGAGATAAACCCTTCAAACGAATTTGAAGAATCAAATAAATTAAACCTTCTGGAGGTAAAGCTAATATGCAAAAGGTATTTTCTCTGGATCATTTGTTTGATTTCATAGCAAATCTTTATGTTTCCTTTGAATACTTCGCAAAGCTACCAAATTTCCAGAACTTCCCCTTCTTTTGAATATGCCTTTCTGCCTTCCTCTTTCAACAGAATTTGATTTAAGGTTTTCAAGGGCACATTCACTCTTTTCTTTGAAATTATGCCAAAGTCCTTAGAGTCTCTAGTGAGAGAATATATTAGTTAGAAAAAGTGGGAATGAGAGTTTTCCAATATTATAATCAGAAAGAGCTATAAACCATTCCCAAATGCACACTTCAAATGAAAAATTTAATTTGAGTTTTAAACTTGAAAAATGCTGACAAGTCTTATTCTTAGGATTCAACATTTGTATAAGTGCTCTTGTTTGCTTGTTTGTTTGTCTGTTTAAAGGAGCTTTGATACCCTTGTGGGATTAAGATGAAATGGCTGAACTGAATGTTAATTGAAACTGGTCAATGTACTTTGTGGAGTAAAAATCCCAGCTCAAACATGTAATTAAAAGTTTTAACCTTCTAATGGAATCTCTGGCCATAAATACTTTTTGAAATTAAACATGAGGTTGATGATGGAAAGCGATTTACACCTGTCACATGATTGGACTTTTATGAGATAAGTTTCTCTCTAGCTTTTAAAGTATTTGCTCTCTTGAGTGCATATTATCTTTTTTGCTTGGCTATTTTTGTCGTGTAGAATTATTTAATTCAGAAAAAGATGATTGGTTATGCTCGAAAATATAATAAAGTTCAGTGCCATATTTTAGCACAAGGTAGATGTCTTTTAGTGAGAAATACATGAAAGAGAATTTCTGTGAAAATTGTTCTTTAAAGCATTTTTGGGGTTGTTCTTTCTATTTTGGATTGGTTACATTTTTTAAAATATCCCTCATGTCATTAAAATAGGAACTCAGAAATGCTCTGAGATGGATTTGCAGGAAGTACAGCTGCAATTCCAATTTCTCATTTAGCTCATATTTTTTCTATGATCTTGTTAATCAGTTCTTTCTTTGTCAGAGAGAAGGATAAATTCTTCCGTTATGTTGTTTTGAATTTTTCTAAGAGCTCACTGTATACTTAAATAACCTCTACATGACATATACATAATAGACATGATAATTCTACTTTTCAATCTTTTATCTAGACTCTTGTATCTTCTTGGTATTGTAAGTCCTTGCCATCTACTGAAATAGCCCAGCACATTCTGACATTCGGATTTCCATTGTGGCAGGTATTTTATATGCAGCATGAAGTGTTGTCTCAAGTTCTTTCTGCCTATGAGACCTTATGTCATCAGGAACAAAGCAGCCCTTGGCCAATACCAATGATGAGCTGATTCCTTGCCTCTTCCCTCATCTCATTCACTTGCAAGTGGAATTATCCCAGTTATTTGCTACTCTCCAAGACACAATGACCTAATTGATTAGGACTGCTGTGAAGAAATATCATCAGTGAGTTGTTTATTGCCTTTAAAACCTCCTTTTTGTAAACCCTCAAAATATTCAGGAATAAAGAAATGTATATTGTAGTTACATCAGAGGAACAAGTAAAATTTTAACCTTCCTTCTATATGCTTGAGACACATTATGTTGTCATTAATAGGATTAAAAAGAAGTCCATTTTTATGCTAGTGTTAATTATCCCTAGACAAATATCAATAAGAACAGCTTCAACTAACATGATTATTAAATGTTGATTTTAATTGAGATATTTGCAATATAGAAAAAACTTTCATCTATGTAAAAAGGATACTTAAAAATTTTTAATTTCTACTTTTTACACCATTCCATTTTTCAATTACTGTATTTTCTTTCACAGTAAATTTTAGGAGAATATAAATTCTAGAGGTAGTTTTTTACAACATCTTTTAATAGCTACTATTGTGAAAGCTGGGCACTCTGACTCTAATTAACATTGTATGCTCTTTCTCACTGCCGGAAGGGACCAGCTAAATTTTCCTTGCTGATCATAATCAAAAGCCTATTTGTTTAGCAATCATTATAATAATAAAAGAGAGTGTGAGTGTAAAGGAGGGAGAGGCTATTTATATAAGTATCTCTGCCCATACCACAGAGATGTCTGCTTTCAAAACAGAAAGAAAAAGTCTCTCAGCTCCCAGTGATGTTAATGGAAGTTCTCCAACTGAATCCCTGAAGAACCCTTTGAAAACATATGCCTAATGTAGATAAAAGTGTAGGTTTCTTCTTTCTTTCAGCAAAGAGAAAGGCTGGTCAGATTTATTTTGCCGCTCAACCCATTCTGATACACTATCTTGGTGGGCTTTGTGAAAACTCTACTGAGAGACATATCTACTCTCTTCTTACAGAAACAATTCTCTTCAGTTCAGAAATAAAAGCAGGTATCAGCTTCTTTTTTTTTTTTTTTTTTTTTTTTTTTTTTTTTTTTTTTTGGCTGGTAGATTCTCTTTTCCTCTTGCCCTGAAGAGGACATCTACAAGGGAGAGGTAAAATTGTGATATAAATCAGAATCATGCTTGGGGGAAGGGAAGTCACCCGGCTGGGACCTTGGAGGCCCCAAAAGGGAACACGCTAGGGCAAAAATTTTCCTATCTTTATTGTTTACTTGCAGAAAATGTCTTCAGCAGGTTGTTGGAATGAAGAGGTTGCTCTTTATAACTTGTCGGGGTAATCTGCAGTGTCAATTCCTGCTTAAGGGGAAGAGCAGGTGCCCACTGGGACTGGCTTCTGAGGAAATGCTGGGTCAGAAGCCAACAGTATAACCAGAAAAGAAGGCTTACTTTTCCTGTTGCAGAAAGGGACCATTTAAAAATAAAATTGCACAAGAAAATTGAAACAGGTTTTCACTAGTGACTCAATTCATACTCTGTTTTACACTCATGAGTGTTTCTTAAAACATTGTGACATTGTTCTTTTCATGTGTTTAATAAGGTTGTGCAATTTGATTTCTGGCATCAAATTAATTTCTTGTTGCAATAAATTTAATAAATTATATTAATATTTTATATAACTATTACTATTTTATATATGTAAAGCAATTGTTTTAATGCTTTGGTTTTCTTTTTAGAATACATCTTAAAATTTCAGCTTTCAATTCCATCTTGGAGCCAAGCTAACTTTCTTATTGTCAGATTTTCCTGGAGAGCTAATTCTGGTGTTTGGGCTAGTTCTGCTCTCTGTGATGGACAGTAAATTCTAGAATTTATAGAATAATTGATTATCTCAGCTAAGAAGTCAGAATATGTGTAATGATTATGAGTATCAGGAAGGAAAACAAAACCAAAACATTATTTTCCTTGAAATTAACAAAACCATGCAATTTTTATGTTGTAGCGCTTAAGAAGAGCTACATTTTTGTAAGGTAAGACCTGATTTATTCTGTTTACATCTCATGGTTAATTCAGAAAGACTGAAATATTACAGAGGGCTCATCATTATTTTCTTTTTTTTTTTCTATTCAGAGTTAACTTCACAGTAGAAGGAATATGGAGACTATTTTCTATTTGAGTTGTAATTTACTGTAAGAGAAAGATCATGTATTTAAGATAAACTAGGATTAAATGCATAAGAATAAGTATATATATAGTATCTCGTTTCTTTTTTATGTCAATATTGTGTGAAGATGGTAACCTTACTTTCATGAGAAGCTAGAGACTGCTGGGTGCAAAAGACAGCATTTACAGCCACTTTCACATTTCTGATTAGAGTTTTCAGAAAATAGCCTCTACCTTCCACAGATAACCACTGTAAGAGAAATTACTTTTTTTTTGTTGTTGTTTTTATTCATTTCCCCTTCATTAAAAACAACATTATCTACTCTTCAAAATGAAGATATATTCATGTTTGCCACTCAAACTTAGTTGCAGATCATCACCCATATGTGTCAAACTACTGAAGTTTTACATTTTTTAAATTATGGAAACTTTTCTTGATGAAAAAATGTTCACTACATGGTTTAAGAAGCAATTTTCCGTTAGAAACCCTGTACTGTTTTCTATCAGTTTTAAAGTATTCCTTGATCATTTATAGTATACATAAAAAACATATTTAAAAACTGTAAAGACAGCCAGACTACTTGCCACAAATATTCCAAAAGTACTCTCAAAATATTTAAAGAATATTAAATCAGTATCTTAACATTGAATATAAAAAGAAGGAACCCAAAAATACTTCAGAGCTCTGATTCTAGCTATTGGACAGTCCATCTATGTTCCAGCCTGTAATAAGCTGAGACCTCACAGTCCTTTATTCCCTTCTCCAGCTCTCCACTTTCAACTAGATTCAGCCAAAGCATCTTAACTTTACTTAACTCTAACCACATGAAATTAAACCTGAATATAAACTGTCAAAGGTATACACAGAGATAGCTAATGGCATATGCTAACTTTAAAAATCTTCATCCTCCAAAAGTAGTAAGAGGCATTTTAAATCATAATGACTTCCACATATCTCAGTGGACCATGAGTATTCACACAGGTTAAGGAAAGATGGTGAATCCAAAACATTCTCAAAGGCAGTTTCCATCATGGTAAGCAGTAATTTATCATTGTCTTCAAGCATTTTATCCAATATTCTAATTTTTCAGTAATTTTGCAAGGAGGAAAATGTTCTTCAGGCTTACATTTTACTTTTGTTCTCTGGTAAGAAATGAGGAGTCAGTCTGATTAACTGAAAGAGATAGCCCAACATTTATGCCTAAGTAGAAACATGCTTACTTTTAATTTATGGAAAACTTATCTCTATTGATTTGATTGGCTTTTCTTAAGCTGAAACATAGCACACTGCATGAGTAGTGCATAAAAACCCAACCCCTTGCTTTCAATCCACTGAAATTTTTATCAATTTCTCTTGAAATTCCTCTGAGAACTATGAACTTTTCAAAATGCGTAAGTATTAGCATTCTAAACATTTTAGCACCAGAAACAGTGACAGTCTTCCTCCCACCCTCTTCATTCTCTGATGCTACAAAACATGGTCTAAAAAAATAAGGCACTCAGTACTAATAACAGAACCTTGTTTTCTTAACACCTCCTGCAACTGCAGGTCAATGACTGACAGAATAAGGTTACGAGCCATGCCTTCTTGATACACTTCCAAACGCCGCCAGGACCTAACTGCAATCACTAGTAACGACAAACTCTAACACCTGCAATCTTATCAGGTGGCAGAAATACTACACCAAAAAACACAGCTTGTCACCATCCCTGCAAATAAATGTGAAAGGAGAAATCAGACTGTTCTCAGTTCCAAATTTTACAGGACAAGTGACAATTTCCTTCTCAAATTGTCAGTCCTGCTTTTATTACATTGCTTTTCAATTCTTTTGGTTAATGTAAAAGTGTAAATGAAACCCACCATTTTTATGTAGGCAAAAGATGAAGTGTTTGGATCTAATTTGGTCATCCTACCTCAAGAAATAGTCTCCCTTGAAACCAAAATTATTGAATCTCTGTTCATTTACAGCTTAAATACTTCTCAATTATCAGTCACCTCCACTTCAGGACTCTGGGTTTATTTTGTTACATTGCATTTTTCTGTTTTTCTCTTATCTTCTTTATTTCTTATTTGAATATTTAATGCTTCACTTCAAGAAACAACCACAAAAAATCTCCCTTTGAAGGACATATAAATTAATAGAACAGCACTGTTCAAGGAGTACAAAGAAAAGTCTGTTCCCTGTAATTTTGGGTTTTATTTGCTAAAATAGAATATTATTTTCTCAGCATAAATTAATTATCTCTATTTTCCTCAGTTTCTGACCTATAATTAACTCCTTGCAATTTTGTGCAGATACAAATTTCTAAATTATCTACCTTATTTGTATAATAGGAGTCATTTTAATTTGTACTACAGGGGTTCTTCCCTGCACACAACTCTATTTCTCACAGGATTTTAAATTTGATTATTTTCTTCAATTCCAACCTTTTAAATACATACAAAAGACCTATCTGAATCAAAAGGAGTCTTCATACAAAGTACTGCCGCTCAACTCACTGGACACCTTATAAGCCTTTTCATAAGTCTAAATTGCAGCAGTTTTCAGTCAATAATTCAAATGTTTGGAAAATATTTCTCTTGAAACTTTGCCTTACTTTTTGTACTATGGACAAATGGTACCAGTAAAGACACATGGTATTACAAAAATTATACATGGAACTGAGCAGGATCTTTCTGAAAGACAGCTTAACACATGCTTACTGTTCTACAACAGTGGTAGTTTGGTCTCTTGCATGGTTACCCCTGCAATTTTCCTCAAAATGTCTTCAAGTGACTTCTGAAATTCTATAGTGACTACCATTCTTACAGACCATAGTCACGAAGTAGTCCCTATCTGAAATAATGAAGCTGAAAAGCACTTTTTTTCTAACAATACTGTTTACAAACAGATTTTAGAGTTATATCAGCTTATTAAAAACTACATTAGTCCTTAGTTACAGTGAATGTGAGTAAATACCTCTCTTCTTTCTTCTGCATCTCTTCCATTTCTTATCTGTAACCAATATTTTTCATGAACACTGAATTTTATTAGAATTTCACTTGTTGAGAAAAAAAACTGAGTGGTAGGGGAGAAGAAAGAAACTGCTCATAAATTTCAAACCTGTTATTTTTTAACTTCCACAAGAAATCCATAGAGATGAATCTAATGGGTTTTCACTGTTCTGATTGTATAATATTTTTTCTGTGTTTGCCACTTAAAAATAGACAGTACCAGATATGCTATACATTTAGGCATTTGTGTTTCACTTACTAAAATCTTGTCTATGAAAAAGCATTTACTTTCTGATTTGCCATGCTTTTGATTTCATGTAAGTATGGTGGCTGCTCACAGATGAGTCCATGGGATGTACTCATATCTGCTTATTTCTCTATAGCTGACTCTTTTTTCCCACAAAGTCCTGCAAGAAGTATTCAATAAGATTTTTATTGATAATGTTGTCTGGAGTCTTAATGAACACTTGGTTGCAGTAGCACCAGAAAGGCAAGGTGTCTGCAGGATTATGCCATGTTCTTATGCTGTACACATCTATAACTCTGCTTTGCTTTCCTCTGTTGTGAAATTAAGTTCTGTAAGTGGAGCATATCTTTTTCAAAAACAACAGTGTAGAAACCTCAAGCAGGACCTTAAGACTTACTGTCTACTCTTCCACTCTTTCCCTTCATTTAAATTCCCATAATGTTAGGACTATTGTATTTCATGCCTACATTTCATAATGTAGTTTATAATTTCTTTGACATTTTATATATTCTTTATATACTCTGACTTTTGAATGCTTATAATATTGATTGTTCAAGTCTTTCTTAGTATTACTACTAGAACCAAAAAAATCTCAAGCTGAATTCCAATGTTTTCGACAATTCATTTGAAAATCCAAAGAAATGGAATCCTTCTCTTGATGCTATATTAGTTTTTTACATCACAAAATATTTAAATGGCAGTGTAAGGAATGAATAGGCTCACTAATTTGTAATCTGTTCAATCAAACAGAAGTAGAATCTCTATGGTAATTTTGTTTTTGGTTGTCTTTTTTTTTTGTTTGTTTGTTTGTTTTTTGGGGTTTTTTTTATAATCTCAGGGCTTTATTCATCTAATTTCTGAAATAACTTACAGCAAAATTCCATGTGTGGTGACTTCTACAGGACATCCTATTCCCATCACTCAAATGAATCATCCATCCATCAAAAATGCTTCTCTTTTCTTCAACTTTTATCTGGAATATTTTCTGCCTTATTTAAGGGAATATAGAGAATATTGTCCTTATTTAGTTGAATTTTTTTTTTCTTTCTATGAGTAAATTATCGGCCTCACTGAAAATCAGTTGAATATCTTCAATTAAAGTTGCTAACTTTTCTGAATCATAATTACTTTTCAGTGACTCTAAATCATGTGTTGTTTTAAAAACTGCTCTCACAAACACTGCCACAAATTCTTCAAATGTGTTTGATGCACTTCATAAAGTAGCTAGGTTTTCTTCACTCTGTGTGGATGATTTAATTCTGATTGACTGCACTAACTGTTATGTTCTTGGATCAAGCACTCAATTTCTTTAGGCATGGCTGCTTCCCTCATTATCTAGGACACAGAGCTTTAGGTCAGGGCAAACCCAGGTTAGCTAGGGAAAAGATATTCTAAATGCACTGATCTAGAGATAGAGTAAATGTACCTGAAAAACAAAGAACAGAGAATAGGACCTGTCTGCAGAGAATTCTATATGCAGTAAAATGTTTCCACCATGGAGATGACCTTTTCTACAAATTTACAAGGCATATGTGATACATGATATAAATAATTACTTATTTTTCAAAAATAGGTAAAATGAATCAAATTAGTAAACTAAAATTTCATTTTTTTATTTTGCAACAGAATAGAAAGAAAAATGAAAAATTTGAGCTATGCTAAAGAGATATTTCTAGGAAAAAATAAAAAAAAAAAGAAGCAATTTAGTAAAACGGAAATGCTCTGGGAAATAAACCAGAGTGATTTCACTAATAATGAAACAAGTACAACTTCTAATTTAGTGAAATGGTGGCAGCTGTTATAGGTACTGTTTGTTTAATCACCTGGATATTATTTCACCATTTCTCAGTGGACAGCTCTCAGCAAAAATCCTTACTTGGTTATACGTAATTGTGAAGTAGAACAGTTGTAATCAAATTCCTTCTATATCTTTCAAAAGAGTTAGAATTCTTTTGTAATATGAAGCTGAGGCGAGAGGGCAGGCAATGGGCATTGTTAAACAAACAAAAAGGATAAGAAATTCAAGGAACCTGGCAAAGCATGTGCTTGTTGCTCATCTGCTTGCTCCTGTCTGTCTTATTACTCCCTTGATATTACACTGACAAATCAAGAAGACAATATCTCCTAGAAACAAACAAACAAAAAAAACCCCAACTAAAATTAATGAATAATTGCTCAGAAGAATGCAATGCAGATTATAAGAAATAGTCTTCTGAGAAGTAAAACATCAACCTGATTTTTCTCTAGTATTAAGCTGCTTTCTTTCCTCTGTTTATACCATGTTCCTGGTAATATAACATTTGCTGGAATTCCTTTTTACATTTATCAGCTACTCAAGTTTTCCAGCATTGTGTTCCAATTTTGATTTTATTATTGGACACTAAATCTACCCTGTCAAAATGATTTCTTTTATTGATTATTCCAACTCTAATTATAGCATGGGACACATGAATTTATTCTATTAAGACTACCTGCAAATAATATATTCTGTATTCTCTGGAATCATAGATTTTTACTCATCTATAGGCATTAATCACAATTACAGATTTTTAGTGACTAATTATCTCCCATTACAGTAGAAAACAAATAGGTATTGGTTTGGGGATTTGTTTCTTCTAAACCAAATTATTTAAAGAGACTGTACAGCTGCAAGATTAAGTTTAAATTATTAGTCAAGGGACATTTATTTTTCAAATCAGATATATTACTGAATGCTTATAAGTAAATAATGAATACAAGTTTACATAATTAATTATTCTTTTTTCATCTGTTAAATTATTTTTCTTATTATTTTCATACTTACATGCTCTACAAAAAAAGTGCTCCAAGTAGAAAAAATTCTTTAAAAGCTTATTGCAAATTATAGCTTATTCCAGTAGATTAATTTATTGCAACTGAACAAAAGAGTTTATTAAATATTAATTTTCTTCTATCTTCACTGATATTCGTGATTTAAGTGTGGATATAGAATTATCAATTACATTGAAACATGCTGTGAGAAAGTGAGCTTAGCACATTAATTTAATCTATTTTAGCTACCCCTGCTGTCTCCAAAATCATTTCTATGGTTACAAAGAATTTATCAAAGATTTCTAAAAGAAAACATCCTGTGCTGCTGATTCTTCTCTAAATAAGGCTAGTGTTTTATTATTCTCCCTTGAAATAACTAGTTTGGGATTTCTGTATATTTAAACATTTCTCCCTCAGTAGAAGAGAATTAAAACATTGTCATCAGTTGACATTTTCTATAGACAAAATGCATGGTAGCTGCTTGTAAAACAGATACAAGAAACATACAAATGTTTATAAGTAGCTAGGAGAACTTGACATGTCTCATCTGAAATATCAAAGTTCTGTTTCTTTTCCCCCTTCCAGGAGACATGCTGACAAAATCCACTGTGGGTTTTAGAGCTGTAAGATTTTAGTTATAGGCTGACATGAATATAAATTGATAACCATAATATCAAGAAGGCAGGAAGGAAAGGACTGTAATTGTAATCTCTTATATATAAACCTACACCATCTTTGATCCTGAATTTGATATAGCTCACGTGTGGTCCCTAGTGGTAGAAACTTTTAACAGGTAGATTCAACTCTTAATACTTGAATGTAACTGGCATCATCCTTATATGACATAGATTGGTTTTGGGAGAAATACATTCTTTTCAATCATCATTTGAGAGAAAATAATACAAGCTGCTCTGAGACTTCAATATGAAGCATCACTAGAGCTTGAAAATAGGACTTGAGTACAGCCTACTTCCATCTTGTATAAAGTAGCACTGCTACCCAAAGGGGTAAACTCTGCATCTTCCTTTGTTTCCTTCCTTCTGCCAGAACAAGGATTCACAAATCTCCCTGGTGAGCTGGTTCTAAAGCCTTAGACTCCACATTAAAAAGTCATGTAGCAGTCACCCTCACTGACATCTACACTGGAATGTGGCCCTTTTGTCCTTTATTTACAGAAACATTGAAATTCCATTGTGCAATGGAGTGTCTCTGCTGGCTATTCAATACAAAATAATAGGATATATTTATCTTTGTAAAGAAACCTTATTTGTTTTGATATATGATATATACATATACACAGAAAAATATATGTACACCTATATTTGCTTATTTATCACAGAAGACTGAAGATTGCCAGGATTGTTATGCACTGGCCTGACAGCAATGCTCAGAAATCCAATCTGTGACAAATTCTGCAAAAAGGAATTTTGAATTCTTGCAAATAAGATATCATAGCATAAACTATGTCAAAAGCTACCTCTGGACCATCTAATCTACCCCATGTTCCAAGCAGTGCTAACTTCAAAGTTAGCTTGGATTGTTGAAGACTGTCCTCAGTTGAAATACAAAAAGTTTCAAGGATTGAGATTTCATGGTCTTTCTGGGCTCTTATCCCAGTTCTTAACCATTCTTACAGTGTCTATTTTTCAGCTTCTTGTGGTGATTTGGCTTTTTGACCCTGACTGGACACTAGGTGCTTTAGAAAGCTGCTCTGTCAGCTGGACAGGTGAGAAAACTATTATGAAAGGCTCATGGGTCAAGATAAGGGCAAGGAGAGATCCCTCGCCAGTTGCTGTCATGAGAAAAACAGGCTTGCTTTCTAGAACTACCTGAAATAAGTTTTCAGGGAGATGCATGTCCGTCATGTCTTTCTAGTAACAAGTCCTAGGGTAAGAGGAAATGGCCTCAAGTTGTGCCAGAGGAGGTTTAGATTTAATATTAGGAAGGATAATAACCAAAAGTGTTGTCTAGCATCAGAACAAGATACCTGGGGAAGTGGAAGAGTCACCATCCCTGAAGATATCAAAAAAAACATTTAGATGGGTCACTTAGGGACATGGCTTATTAATGGACTTGACAGGACTGGATTAACAATTGGACTTCAGGATCTTAAAGGCCCTTTCCAACCTGAAAGATCCTATGAGTCTGTGAATAAGGACAAAAATTTTTTAAGTTATTTAAGTTATTACCAATCAAATCAGAGAAGGACAATGAGAAATACAGCCAAATCTTTCATTCCTCCCTCCCCTTTCATCCCAGGCTCAACTTTATTCTGAATTATTTACTTTCTTCCTCTGAGAGGTGCAGTGAGACACAAAATGGGAGTTGTGGTCAGTTCATTATTTAATATCTCTGCTGATCCTTCCTCTTCATGGGGAGAACCCTTAATCATCCCCTGCTCTGGCATGGAGTTCCTTCCTTTGGAGAAAGTCCCCCACGGACTTCTCCAACACTGGTCCTTCCCATTGGCTGGTCATCACAAACTGCTCCAGTGTGGGTGCCTTCCATGATGTGCAGTCCTTCAGGCACGGCCTGCTTCAGTGAGTCCTCTGCAGGGTCGCAAGACCTGCCAGGAAACCTGCTTCAACACAGATTCCTCTCTCTAAGGGGCCACAGGTCCTGCCAGAAGCCTGCTCCAGCACAGGCTTGCCACAGGGTCACAGCCCCCTTCAGGCATCACTAGCTCCAATATGGGGTCCTCCACAGGCCACAGCTGGATCTCTGCTCCACCATGGACCTCTATGGGCTACAGGGCCACAGCTGCCTCTCCATGGTCTGCACCATGGGCTGCAAGGGAATTGTTACGGCTCGTATTTTTTCATTCTATTAGTTTATTATTAATGGTTTTAATGCTGATGGTTTGTTCTGGTGTTCCTCCTTGTGTACCCCCAAATTGGTTTATCTCTGAAAGCTGTATCCTCCCCTAAGCTATCCTTTATGGTAATCCCTCCCTTTGTTCTAGACCCTTCCTTTTCAATCATTGTTACCCTGCCCCTTGTTCTGGTCCCTTCCATGTCACTCCTGCCTTGAGCCAATCCTTCCAGTGTTCCCCCCTGGCATTCCTGGGGGGCTCCCTATCCTCGACACCCCACTGGGACATGTGACCTGTTCTGCCCCCACCTTCTGTCATTGGCCTCAGGCCAGTGCTGTGACCCTCCTCACCCCTGCCCTGATGCTTCCCCACTGGTTTAGGATTTGTACCCACCCCCAGAATTGCTGCAGTTTTTAAACCTGTGCCCAGCAGTGCTCAGGGCTCTCCTGTTGTGACCCCTTCAGCTCCAATAAACCTCTCCTGCTGGAACCTCCTACAGAGAGCCTCCTCCTTCTCCTTTACCCGACTCCTGCTGTGGCTGGCAGACCCTGCACTGTAGAGCAAGCAGCTCTAAAGGTTCAGCTGTTGGTAAAACCCCAAACCACGGCTGTTCCCCACACCTGGCATGGCACTGGTGTGACACGAGCTAGCCTGGGCTCCGGTGGACCACGTCAGTGACTCTGTGCTCTGTTCCTGGAGCACCTCCTCCTCCTCCTCCTGCACTTACTTTGGTGCCTGCAGTGCTTTTTCTCTCACATACTCCTCCTACAGATGCAGTTTGTTGCACAGATTTGTTCTCCCTTTTAACGTGTGCTGTCACAGAGGCACCACCACTGACAATGACTGATTCCACTTTGGCCAGCACTGGGTCCAACCTGGAGCCACTGGCATTGCCTCCATTGTACACCAGGGCAGCCTTAGTCAGCCTCCCATAGAGGACACCCCTGTATTCCCACCACCACCAAAACCCACCATGGAAATCTCTTTGCAATTTGCCATTTACAACAGATATCTGAAGTCTGTTGCTTTCTTTATGGCAGCTCATTAGAGTAGTTGATTATAGCAAGGCAATGCTCTCCTGCCTAGTTACATCACCTCTGCACTAAATAAATCCATTTCCTTTTTCTTCTCCTCATCTATCACATACTCCATTACCCTAACCATCTCAGCAGTATACTACTAATGAGTATATCACTGTAAAGTAAAGATGATCAAAGAAGAAAGAAAAAACTTAAAAATAAACAAAGTGATCAGGGTAGCTCTAGGCACATGTATCTGGTTGCAATGAAGAACTACTAATGTAGTATTTTTCTGGGAAAAAAAAAAAAGGTCAGTCACTTCAAATCTTTTTCTGAAGGCAATCAGCCATGAAGAAATTAGGCATTAACTCCCAGATTCTGGGCAGCATGCTTTCTCCCCTTTGCTGAAAAGCGTCAAACCCTCAATTTTGGTATAAAGAACTCATTATTTTTCTCCAGGAGCTCAAATTTCTTGAAAGATTAGGAAATTAGAATAATGATTTTCCTAATTGAGATGGGGTTATAAATTACAGTAACTGCATTTCAAAATAGAAGAACTAGTACTTTCTCATCTGCTTCTTAAATTTCAAATACAGTTTGCAGGAAAGGAGTAAAGTGGCAGAAAAATAAGAAACTGATGAGGATGAAAGTAAACCCTTTCAAATATGGGTGATTTACAAGTTAAAATTGCTTCTTTTCACTGTGCAAATTCCAACTTTAACAACAAAATCAAAAACCCAAACCAGTCCTCCCAATGTCATGTCTCACAAAACTAGCATGAAATGTACCTTCCACATGTTAACTGGCCTATTGCCTAGATTGATGTTTGCTCTAAAGATGTGAATGCAAATTAAATTTTTAATGAAAATTATTTCTTTGCATTATGCACACAGACCTATGGCTCTGTTTTGAGATCAGATGACAGCAAGCCAAAGAATAACAAATTGTATCAAGAACAGCAAAGAAAACTGTAGCCCCTTTAAAAAATGGAAGTTTTAAATGCTCCATTTGTTTTCTGAAATACATGAAATATGGAAAAGGATATTAATTCCTTGAAGATAACTTGCAATAATGAAAGTATTAGCTTCACTTTATATTAAAATGTTTTGAAATGCTAATATTGATGCTTGCTAACTGTAAGTGAATGCACATAGCCCCAAGAAGAGGTAAGCCATGACTTACTCTTGAACTCTGCTGCATTATTCCCTATGATGAATGTATTATTAAAAGGCAATAACAACCACCACTCTGACAATGAATTTTAGCAGCAGCCACTGCAGAACTTACTGTCTTGGCCATAATTTTGTTCTATCCTTTTTAGTTTAATATTAAAGGCAATTTTTCAGGAGAATGATTATGATTAGGAGTTTCCATAGATGCAAAAGTTTCAAAACCTAGCCAAACCATTAAGTTATATATTTTCACAGAAGTGGGATCTAAATTTGTTCATCCTGGTTATTCAGAGAGTAAAACTAATAATCATAGACTGAGGATTAAGAATTTGTTGGGATTTTCAATCTATTGCAAACATAGGTCTACTACTATTTGTGTGAATAGGACATATACTGGACATCTTTGGTAGTGAAACATAGGAAATTAAATATCAAATTCTTTCAAAAATAGGATAAATAGTATACAGTTTGTTTATCATTTTTCTTATTTGTGTGATTTGGATGCATTACCAAAAATCACAAAAAGCTAGGCTCTGCATACTTTCATCTAGAAAGACCCTGGTTCAGTGCAAGGGGAATTTTGCTTGGGAAATTAAGTCAAACATCCATTCAGTTCTCCAAAATAAATCTGGTTCTTTAAATCCCTGTGAAAATAATGATAATTTTTTTGAGAATAAACAGAACTGTATATCATGCAGCATGGTAAATTGGAATTCTATGGTGGAGTGGAACGTTTTTTCTAGATATCTAGATTTTCTATTGTTTTATGATTTTAACATCTTTCAGTAAACAGTTACACTTATGAAAGCACACAATCATATTGAATGCTTCACCACAGTACACTGACACAGAACAGATTACTAGATTATTTAATTTTCTCTGGTCACTGTCAGTGAAATGCAAGTTGAATGTCAAGGCAAGCCACTGCTTTTACCAGTCTCCAGATGCTGCACCAGAGACTGAGGTTGCTGCTCCTCAACTACCCTTGACTTTTAACGATTCTCTGCTTTCTATTTCAGTTGGGTTTTTTTTTTGTTTGTTTGTTTTTTGTTTGTTTTTTGGTGTTTTTTTTCCTTTTTTTTTTTTTATTTTTTTTTGTTTTTGTTTTTGTTTTTGTTTTTGTTTTTGTTTTTGTTTTTTTCTCTTTTGGTCACTGAATCACTAGTAAAATAAATTGATGTTTGAGAATTGATGGCAAACTCATGGATGTCACCTACAGCTTTTTTGAATTTTCCTCAATAAGGTTTTGAATTGAATACCTACATGGATTGACATGAATTCTCAAGAGATCCTTAAAAGATCCTGGAAAAATATATTTTCTTTCAGTCAGGTTTCAATCCTCAAAGAAGATATAATTTTCTGTCAGTTTAATGTAAATTCTTCCACATTTTTTCAACAAAAATGCAGAAATTCACTCATAGGACTTGACCTGAATGCAGCTAGGAATCTTGATTTAAGATTGCTAATTGCTTTATGATTCAAAACTCAATATGAAAACACTGCAAAAACAAGCTGCAGTTTGTTTGGTTTGGTTTGGGGTTTTTTCTTTTTTTTCCTCTGGCATTTATATACTGTGAGAAATAAACAGCTGGGGTAAGCAGCAGGCTTTTCAATATGTTTTATTTATTTATACACAGAACTTTAAGCATATGTCATATTGATGGCATTTACATCATAATATATGTTGTTCCCTATAGCTGTGCAAATTCATCAAAATTGTCTGAATATCTACTGAATGCTAAGGGAGGAACAGCTTACCAAACTTTTTTTCCATCTGGTTCTTATCCCGCAGGCTCAGCTTTTCTGCATAAAGCACTCAGAGAAGGAAATAAATATTTTAAAATGTAATAGTCTGCCTCTGAAAGAAAGTGGTTCCTTTTCTCAGTCCAAAGGAAATAAGAAATAGCCATAGGACTTTAGTTTGTTTCAGCCTTGAGAACAAAAATAATTGAAGGGAAGCATCCACGGTGAGAACTAAGAGGATTATGCTTAGGTTAAATAAATTACATTAGAAAACGTGAGTTTATATGACAGCTCGTACAAAAACCCACACATTTTCAATTGTACAATTCCACTTAAATTTTTATATATTTGACAGATTTACTGATGCAGAAGTTGTGTTCTTTAGGTTTATACTAGCATTTTAAGACCTTGTCCCTCACTGAATGGTGTCTAAGATGCTAGCACTTATGTCCATCCATAGTCTGAGATACTCTACCTGGAAAAATTATCCAGGGGCTTCTTTTGGTTTGTAGGACTGGAATAAGTCCATGCATGCTTCACTCACGGGGCTCCAGGCTTTTTAGCTGTTCTATCAAGGCCACATGCCTCAATATGGAAAACTTTACCCACCCAAATTAGAATAAGTAAGTACTGATTCCTCTGATCTTTGACATTGTTACAGTGTCTGTTAATATCCACCAAACCTTTCTGCTTGTTTTTTTCAGTCTAGGTTAAGCCTGCTCTAGGTCTACCCAGATAAAATAAACTTCAATAAAAATTAAATAAGTTCAAAAAAGTAAATGTTTTCCATGTTCAAACCATAATGTATCCAAATCCAGTATTGTATTGATTTTTCGCCCTAGTAGATTCATGGAGATCTACCTTCTATGTTTTGTTCTGGACAGTGAGTGGAAATTAATGCTTCATTTAGTGTGATGTCTCTAAAAATGGAAAAAAATAGCTCTAAATGACTGACTGCACCAAATTACTAAAATATTTTCTTTAAAGTAGTAGACATACTTGAAATATACTTTACATAGCAGCATAATACTGTCGACTATTTGTTTTCTTGCATGAACGCCAACAGCAATAATGGTCCACTTACTAGTACAAACCATGGGCAGAAAATATTCAGGAAAATGGAGCTATTGAGTAGTACTGTAACTATGGCAACAATTGTCTGGTGTCTTGCACATGCAGTATGGAATGAGAAGAGACATGCCTTTGGACTCAGGGGGATACACTGTCCAAACATCAATGACTCACCTTCTGCTTTTTCCCTGCACTCACAAAGGAGCGATGGGTACCTTTTGTTGAGAAAAGTACGACAAGTCTGAAAAATGGCAGGTGAAATGGAAACCCAGAAAAGATAGAATCTTGACTTTATTCCCAATAGATAAAATCTATTTACTTCCTGGCAATGTAAAGACTTTCAAGACTGAAGATAACATGTACTCTTTTATTCTGGGTAGCCTGGAACCATGGATATTCTCAAGATATATGTTATCTTAGTATAAATTAGTTTTGTGATATGCCTACCACCTAAGTTGTAAATAACTGGTGCATTAAAAAAGAACTAAATTATTCCCACAGTAACTTTTAGAAAACACACACATTCTAAACTATCTTGATTTCTGAATTCATGACAGTTTCCTGTGCCTCTACTAGCAATTTCAAGAGTATCTACTTTTTACATTACTCACTTGTTGGTCATATAATTATGGTTCAAAAAAATGGAAAACTATAGAAAAAAAAATTGGTTTAATTAAATGGTTGGCACCTGAAGTTTTCTTCCTTGGGCAATGGTATCCAAAATTATGTGCTTATCTTCTTAACCATTCACAAGCTCAGTGGGAAAGCTGAAAATAAACATGCCATTTTATCCTTCGAAAGGCCATTAATAAGGTGGAAGAATTTATTTTATTCATTCTTAGTTCTCTACCTCATGTTTATTTCTGCAAATAATAAAAAAGAAAGAGCTCTAGTTTCAAAACCATCTAGCAAAGTAGAGAACAAAATGCCAGCAGACAGAAGAAATACACCAAGTCCTTGATCTTACTCAGAGTCTTATAGTGATGTAGATCACTGATACGAAAGAGTACAAATAAATTCAGACATTATATGAAAATACATGTATGCTATAATTCAGAGTCATCATCAGAAAATTATAATGAATTTTACTTCTCTAATGAAAATTGGCTGGTATGCTTTCATTTAATAGAAACAAAAATATTATTTGATTCGGTAAAGCTGGAGAAATGGGAAAATGCTGGCAAGTGAATTTTTCAGAAATGCAAGAAAGCATCCAGTGAGGGAAAAAAATTGACATTCACATATTAAATTTTAAATAGATCAAAAGAATTATCAGTGTTCTTATCTATATTGCTCAGCAAAAATCATTTTTGCACTCTTCAATGGTAAAAATGAATCACAGAAGAATTAACAAATAATAGATAAAAGCTAAAATGAAGAATAAATAAATAAATAGGTCCGGATACAGTTTACATAATGTATAACATAGAAAACAATAGCATATTCCCTCTCAGAATACTGAGTTTTATTGTGGAACTTAAATATATGTATTCAAATAATAGAAATAAGATGATTGTATCAGAGGCTTGATAAAGACTGCCATATAAAAAGCAAATAAAATGACTGAACAGTTTGATTTGAAACACTACAGGAAAGGAGCAAAAAAAATAGACAATTTCAAGAACATAAATGGAATCTTGGTATCCTACAATAGTACTAGTAAAATATTTAAGTTCATCCTTCAGAACTTTAAAAAAAATGTGTGCTTGTGTCACATAATTATTTTGTGGAACTTTTCTAAAACAAAAATTTATTAGACCAACAAAATTTAATAGTATACCTGTACCACTGAAACACATTATATTAAAATGTCCATATTTATATAATACTGAGTGAAATGTGAAACCCCTGAATTCCTGTGATTCAAGTTTTGCCTTGCCTTCTGATTGTCAGAGAAACAACTTCAAGTAAGTTCAACTATAGTTGCCTATTGTGAATTTTTCTATGACTTTCCCAGTAGTGAATCCTGCAGACTGTAAAAACACAGAGCCGTGAAAATCAACATACTCCAAATAGCAATTGCTACTAGAGCTTTTTTTTATTTTATTTTATTTTCTTAATTATTTGTTATAGGTAAATTATGTCCATTGAAACATAATTTTAATTAGAAATGCACTTTTGTTGAGATCCAGATGCTACATAAAATTAGCTAAATCTTGCTGCATTGTGCATTTGGACAAAACAAGAATCAGCATAAAATCAACATCAATCTACTCTGCTTTTCAGCATTAATTTCATTTTACTATTTTATAATAATTTTACTACTGTTCAAGGCAAAACCGAAAGATCTCCCTTCTGGCAAAAAAACAAAACAAAACAAAAAAATCCAGAAAAAAAACCCATTCTCAATTAATACTTTTTAAATTGCCAGAACAATTAGCTGACATTTAACATGGTAAATGTTTTTAGTACATATTTGTTGACATTTCTCACTGCATATTTTCTCAATCTCACTGCAGGATAACCACCAGAGGTGAAATTATCAAAAGTTAAGCAAAGAAGTTCTCAAGTACTTTTTCCCATTAGGGCATTTAGGTATCCATACAATACCTTTTTCTTTCTAGTCCCTAAAGAAAGGTTTTGCTTCTTGTGTCTATGGCAATAGACTAGTGAAAAATATTTATTTTGGCTAAGCAGTCTGTAGGGATTGTACAGGAATGATTCAACAGTAGCCAGAAAGCAATTAGGCATCTTCAGAGGCATGAAAATTAAGTGTAATCATACCTTGATTTAGTTTATGGAATTTTAACCAGGACTCCACACAAATCCCAGAGGAACCTCACTGCTTTAATTGTTTAATTATTATTTGTGATATGAAACAGATACTTTTCTTGGTGACTGCGTCTACCTGAATATCACTTTGAAACATATGCTAAATGATCACCTTGCAGTTCGGTCAGGTGATTAAGAAGACAGCCAGATGGTTGTTTAATCTAAGTGAATACTCTTAAGAGATTTTTTTTAAAATACATTTAGTAACACTTACAGTTTTTGTATTTTATGCAATTACAAAGTCTGACCAGTATCCTATTGGTGTCAATGGATTTTCAGTGCCCCAGAAGAGGGTTAATAATAGTTTATCTGTAGTAGATCCTGTCTGATATGAATGTTTTTTTCTTTTTCTTTTTTTTTTTTTTTTTTTTTTTAATTTTTACTTTTGAAATGGTGGTGGAAAAGAACATCTCCATGAAAAATTAATATATTGATACATTATTTTAGAAACCTAAGGAGCAAAGTTCATATTCTTGAGCATGTGAGAGTACTAAATATTCTGCTTTTTCAAGGGTGAAGAAGAGAATTACTCATATGAACATTGTAGAGCTATCAGTTCTACTACAGGTTGAAAAAAGTCATTACTAAGATTGAATCATGAAGTTTGCTCAGAATTAAGAAGTTAAAAACTAATTTCAGGTATTTGTCGAGGGTTTTTTGTTTTGATTTAGTATATTTGTTTTTTGATTTTGTTTTTCTTTTTTTTTTTTTTTTTTTTGTATGGAAGCATTAATTTCATATGGCTTTCAATCTAAAATTCATTCTTAAATAGTCCCATATAGATTCAAGTTTTCAGTACTGTTTTCTTTATTTAGCTTACTTTTTCTTTGCCTGTGGACTTGATGCTTTTGCATTTTTTTCAATGTTGCTCATGGTTACTCAAAACTCAAAAGGGCTGTTTAAGTTGTCTGACATTCCCCTGTCCAGGCAGGTTTTGAGAACTTTCTGTCTCTATCTGGCATTTCCAAATGCGCAGCTGAGAAATTAACGGCTACTCCAGACAACCTGCAACTATTCCGGAAATGACAAATATGAATGTGATTGATGGAATTACCTATTATATAAGTAACATACAGCTCTATACATTTGCAGTTTGATCAGCATTTCCTGAACAAAGCACTAGAGCTTCATTCTTGAGTAGGATCTACAGACACATGTGTCCAAATGAATCAGAATTTACAGAACATATACCTTGTTACACTCATGCACCTCTATCTGCTGAGGTATTCCAAAATACTTATATTTTAGCACCCTTGTGCCTTTGCTGTGAAAACCATGAGGGAAAAACGTAAAAGAAATATTAAATTTAATGTGGTAATGCATTTTTCTCTTTTCAATAAAAGTATACAAATGAAGTTGTTATACTCTTTTTTTTTAAACTAATTCCCCTCTCTTTTTGATCTACCGATAATATAGTTTTGTCTTAATATTTAAGTAGAAGCCTGAACCTGTGAAGCAGAAATTATCTAATTGTTAATCAAAGCTGTGATTTAATATGATTTAGGTCAAGGAAACAAACCTTTTCTGTGCAGCTTGATTGCTGGTACTGACATCACCACTTTTATTACTTTCACTGCTTTGGAAACCAATTGAGATTCAGTTCAGAAATAACTCTGTTTGCTCAGCCAAACTGACTTCAATGCTCTCTGTGAGCTGACAGCTGGCTTGCAACAGATGATAATGATGAGTAATCAGCTGATCATGTCTGAAAACAGAAGCATGCATCTGGAACCATCTTAAATTCACATTTCTATTGCATTTGGAGTAGTTATGGAGGCCTCAAGAACTGATATAATATCGTCATATCTCTGTTCAGTATTAGCTTTTGAAAAATTGTTTTCTTCCAGCTGAATTTGCATAGCTGGCTTTACCTGTGCATATATGTGAAACTCTTCTCTAGTTCTGTAAATTAAGCATTCACACCATCTTTGATATCCACATATTTTTTTCCCCAGAAAATGTATCCTCAGACTGAAGTAAAATTAGGATAGTTCAGAGATTAAAATAATCTTTTGAAGATTAATGTCTCTATATTCAAATTTTAAAAGCCTTTTGTAGGCTTCAGTCACCAACCCAATCTACTGCTTTCAGGATTTTTTTAATTATCTTTTACTATGTCATCCATAACTACAAATCTTGGTGATACTGATATAAATGTTTATGCCTTAGCCACAGAAACAATTATGTTGAGTACTTTCTTGCAAGATCTGTACATAGAAAATGGAGAAATTATTCACTTATTTTAATTGTTGACATATCGAATGACAAAAGGAATATCAAGCTTTTCATTCTGTGAGTCTCTTGCTCAGTATTCATGGTCATATTGCTGCAGCTTATGTTTAGTCACAGGTTCAGAAAAAGTAGCAGCTGAAGATCAGCATACATGCCCAACTATGTGATACAACAACAAAGATCTTTGGGTATGCCTGAACTTAGGAAAGAGAGGCCTCCAGAAAAATGAAGTATCTGATCTTCAGCTATCCAAGGACATCATGACTGAGGGAATGGTTAACTGACACTACTGATGCTTCATTAATCAGAGGGTTTAAACATGGGCTGTTCTAGTATATGCTACCAGGGTCCTATGTATAACCTCCCTTTGTAAATAAGCAGCCAGTAAAAAGTGCTTTGTAAGTAAGCACTTCTGAAAGTGAAGGAGCCTTTCTAGAAATTCTAACTGGAGGTTACACCACAGGTAGACTTTTTACTTCCTGATTTTTATCAGGAAGTAAAAAGTTTTATGGAAAGGATTTCTCTGAGAGGACAGACACATGGCTGCTAATGAGGAATTAATTATTTATAGTTGAAATTTTCAGATAAGGTCTTTCATCAGGGTGTTGTTAAGGACTTTGGGGAAAAAAAAAAAAAAAAAAAAAAAAAACCAAAACACTAAAAAAACAAACAAAAAATCCTCCCCAAACAAAAAGCCCAGCCCAACAACCAAACTCAATGTTTTATATCCTCTATATTTGGTTCTCAGCTGTTCCCACTGGTTCCCATTGGTGTTACATTTCATTTAGAGTAATGAGGTTTTATGACATGACGACTTTATCAACATTTAAAAGTACTGATCAAAGAATAAACAGTCAGACTCTTTACAGTGTTACTGCCTGACAGTAATCACAAACTGAAATACAAGAAGTTCCTTTAAATATGAGAAAATTATTTTGTAGAGTGGTCAAACACAGGTTATTCAGCATGCCTGTGAAGTTTCCATCCTTGGAGACATTCAAAAGTCAACCCATCCTGAGCTGGATTAGCCAGTCTTCAGAAGTCCCTGCCAACTTTATCACTGATTCTGTGGCTATCATGGAATGACGTCTGCATTGAAGGAAGTTGTTATTTTCCTGAGAAGCAAGCAGGTCTGTTCATGAAGACAAGATTGTAAGGGATTGTAGAACATCAAGAGAAGAAGACATGAGACAGACAAAGATCAGCATCTCACAGAGGATGTGAAAGAGAAGGGAGTGAGTGACCAGTAACCTGGTCTCAAGGACAAAGGAAAGGAAACTTCATGGAGTATAAATACTGGTATACTGGGCTTGGTTTGGTTGTTATAAATAAACCTACACATTTAATTTTAATGAAATCATCACAGAGATGATTTTTTTATAGTTGTTCTCTTTCAGATTTATATAATCATATATTTAAATTCTATCTGCTTGTGCAACAGCCACATTATGTAGTCTAATCAACTCTTCAGACATGCATATCATCATCCATACATTATAAATACAAACCTGTTTGCTTTCTGTTCACAATCATGTTTTTTATTGCTGCTGTATGCATTATCATTGCATGTCATATACAGAAGCTTTCTCAGAAATATCCCATGAGATTTTTGAATTTGTCTTTTCTCTTTTTTCACTTTGAAAAAACAGGATGTGTTTTACATGCAAACAAAGCTGGAAAATGTCTCAATCAACCTCTCTAATCAAGGGTGTGTATTTTGCTTGTTCAGGGCAATGGCCTCACAGTGATAGCAGATAATATTCACTACTCATTTTTTTTAGCATATTCCTGTTGTCTTCTTTGTTTAGAGATTAGATTAAAATTTGGTCTGTCATCAGCATACACTGCAATATTTTGAAGAATATCAACTGCTTTGTAATGACAATAGAGAAGCTTTTTCTCCCTCAAATTTATCTCAATGTTTTTTTAGTGAGTGAATCTCAACCATGTGAAAAATTCTTTTTTCTGCCTAGTGGAAAGTAGATTGCACTTAAGAGCTAAACAAGGAGAGGAAACAAAGTGTGCTGTCACAATCTAGAGAAGATAAGTAATCACTGCAATCTGAAAAAACCATATGAGTAAAAAAAAAAAAAAAAGAGAAAAAGACGTCACCTTTTCCAAAGATATACTCAGGCAAGAATGTAAATTAGAGCTGATGACAAATCTCAGAAACAGGAATACTGTAAGAAATGAGCATTATGTGCTTGCTGTGGGCAGTACCAGAGAGTGCTCAGCTTTGGAGCTGCACAAGATATATTCCAAAGTATGGCATCACCTTTCTAGAACAAACACACTTTACCTGTGTTACTTCTTAGTGAGTAAGAATAGAACGAGATTGCAGAATGAAAAATGCATACACATGGAAGAAGACAGGTGAAAATAGCTAAAAGCAATTAGCAATTGTCTTTGTTTGATATGATCATGGTAAGCCTACAGTAGCAGCTCAAAATGGAGCAGAATATTATATATATTAGTCTGAAAACCTCTGGTTACCTCTCACTCTGCTGTCTCAGAGAACCACAGATGTTTCCCCTTGATTTTATGCAGATACTTGGACAATAATATTGCCATAAAAAAAAAAAAAAAAAAAAGCAATAGATGGCTCTGTACTTTCCAAAATTCAAATTCAAATCACAATCTTTTGAAGAAGAGCTAGTGTCATAAGATCATTTTGTCTAGCCTCTTTACTCAGCCCCTTCTTTTTCTTTCTTAAGAGTTAAAAAGAAAATGGGTGAAAAGTGCAAAGATTGCAAAGATGAAAAAAGTGAAGAAAAGAGGTGCCCTTACAGAAAAGTCACTAATCTCAGCAGGAAGATGGCGTGGGACTGAATCAAGAGCACAGAGATCCTTTTCAGAGGAAGAGGACCACACTTGAGCTTTTCCTGGGTTTAAAAAGAAAAAAGAAAAAAAGAAAAAACAAAAATACGAGGAGAAACTTTAAGTGTCTTAGCTGTGCTAGCCACCAAAGGAGAGCAAAAAAGAGAAAGACAAGGATGTCAAGCATCTGGGGCTGTCAAGAAACTAAGGATAACAAGTTGTAAGTTAACAGAGGGGCTCACCTTACCTGAAGCAGACACCTTCAGTGTCCTACCCAATATGAATCTACTTAACCCTCCCAATAACGGCTCTCTTGCCTGTTCCTTTCAGAACTGTGGGTTCAACTTGGAAATATGGAGAGCTATTCTTCTTCTGTTTTTCTTCCAAATTCTTGTCCACAACTTTTTTGCCTTTAAAACTATCAGTCCTGAATGTTCTTCTTGTTTTCCTCAACACTAAATCTCTTTCCTTACACCTTTAGAATTGCTGAAATATTATATAGGAAATCATAACTTTAATCTTTAATCAGTGTGTGGATATGCTACTTTGAAGTGAATTCTTCAAGACTCAGTTTCTTGTATATGAGAACATGCATATGGATCCATTAAATTGGAATATGTACAGGAAAAAAATTGTATGGTTTATAATTTCTATTAATTTAATTTTTTTTTTATAAAATTCTTTGTAGGATGTTCTAATTTTTAACCTTGTTCTAGGACTTGGAAGTTAGCAAGGATTATACCCTCTCAGTGTCTGTAAAGTTTAACTGCATATTATAAGTGCTGTAATCTAAATAGAGAAATACATTTTTGATTTTAGAACACTGTTTAGCTTGTCAAAATGTAATCCAAATTCAGGTTTTTAATGAAACTTAAGAAAACTTTGTTTCTGTTTGGCATATTATGTCAGATGATATGAGTTTTTAATGCAAGATCCATGAGGAGAGCACAACTATTTACAGTATGCAAATTATATGTAAATATGTCCTTGTTTTCTGACAGAATCATTGATGCTCAAGGATATCCTGCCTTCCCCAAATGAGATGCAAAGAATGAAAAATTCTCTTAAGTTCAACAACTGCTAAACTCCGTGTCTAGTACAGCAGTGTCTAGCTTTCGTGGCCCTGCAAGCTGCATACCAAAACCCTGCATGTCTGAAAAGCACAAGACATTTATTCTGTAACTAAGAAGGGCAGATAGGTCCCTGTGAATGGTTCAAAGGTAGAAGAGAACAAAAGACAGAGGAGACCTCCCTAGGAGATCTCACTGTTCTATTACTGGAGGGAGGATGGATACACACCTTGATCATTGAATGACCTTTTGATTTCAACTTCAAAAGAGTTTTGTGTCTCTACATAGTCAGGGATTTCAATCAGGCAAAAGCCCAGTTGCTGCACTCTATACACCCCTGCTATGGAAGCCTCACTTGAACTTACATACTGCTCTTGATCCTTCTCTAGAAATAAGACTTAAATTAAAGAGGTAATTACATGGCCAGCTAGTCAGCAGGTGTCAAATGCGGGTTTTTTTAGATAAAGCCTAAAAAGAAAAGATAGCATCATTTCAACAGTAAAGTTTACTTATCACAGGTTTTGTCTTTCAAACCACAATTATAGAGGCAAAAGGTAAATGGCAATAGCACTATAAGCAAGAAAGTATCATTTTGAACAAACACTACTGACATCAAATTTTCATTGTACATAAGGAAGACTAGAAGAAAGGTGGATGGAAATAGTTGTGACTCTTCCATATTTTTAAAAGCAGCAATGTATAGAGTACATGAAATGTCCATGACATATTGTTTTTCTTTCTGACTTACAATTAAGAATGCAAGAAATATGAGTTTATAGATTAGGGACCAGATCCTGTGCTTGTATAGCATTGCTAAAATTAAGAGAAATCAGCTCATTAACTTCCCCAGGGGTCCTTGTGCTAAATATTACATGAGCTGCTTTATGTGTTCATCTTCTACATCTCACATACTTCATACAAAGGAAATGTAAGCAGTTTCTTTTTCAGATCGTAGTCAATATTTTATGTGCTGAACAAAGACACTCAGTTTCTTTGCTTTAACTCAATCTTTTCTTTTTTAATATAGCACCATTTGAAATAGCAGGTAATATGGGGAGTGGTTATATCTTAAAAAGCTTCTTCTTTTTCCAGTAGCTACATATAACTTTAGATTATATAGACAACCTTTTCTACATCATTTCCAAAACTCTGTTTCAACTGTAAGACAAAATGCAACTAATTATAAATGAAGGTGCAGTAATTATTGGCTAGTTATTTTCACAAGATATTTACTCATTTATCTTACTCAATTAATTGTCTGTATTCAATTCAATTTCTACCTAGAAACTACATGGAAGTTGTGTCTCGAATGTGCATGTGATTTGACTGTGGTGTTCCAAAAAATACTGCACACTGAGCAATTCCCTGATTACTGCAGCCACTTACTATGCTAAATGCCCACTCATTTTGGGTCAACTGTACACTAGAACTGACTGCAGCTTGCAAATTGTTGCATATCCACAACATATTTCTGTATAACAGACTCAGTTGAACCACATACACACACAATTTCAGTGGTTATTCATCTCAACTGCATACCAGATTTTGGGAAAAAGAGGTGGATACAGACAAAAAACCCAACCAACTACTACCACCCTCCTAGTTGGAGAAACACTGGAGAAATATTCTCTAGGTTGTTCCATCTAATTCTTTCTTCCCTCATATCCCTGCTTATATACTTATATACTTAACCAAGAAAGAAGATTCAATTCAATTTAATCTTCACTTACATTTTCTTAGCCATTTCATAGATATTCTTTTCCTGCAAACTTCATATGCTAGTGCTTTCCTATCCACAATGCTGGCTTTGCTTCTCATTGGAATTCACAGTATCACAGAATGGATTAATGTTTGAAGGGATGGCAGTGGGTAATTCCAACCTCTGTGTTCAAGCAGGGTAATCCTGGAGGATGTCACAGAGGATTGCGTTGAGATGGTTTTTGAATACCTCCAGTAAGGGAGACACCACAACTTCCCTGGGCAATCTGTTCAGTGATTGGTCACCCACACAGTAAAGAAGTTCTTCTCCACATTCAGGTGGAACATCCTGTGCATTAGTTTTTCCCCATTGCTTCTTGTTCTATTGCTCAGGACCTCAGGCCAGAGCCTGGATCCATGCTTTTGCCACCCTCCCTTCAGATACTGATACACATTGATTATGTCCCTTCTCAGTCCTCTCTTCCAGAGACTGAACAGGCCCCTATCTCAGCCTTTCCTCATAAGAGAGATGCCCTACACCCCTAATCATCTTTGTCACCCTCCTCTGGACCTGCTCCAGGAGCTACCTCTCTTGTGTCAGGCCAGAGGCTGGAACTGGGCACACTAGCCCTGAATAGAGGGGCAGGATCACCTCCCTTGACCTACTGGCAAGGTTCTTCCGAATGCACCCCAGGATATCACTGACTTTCTTGGCTACGGGGGCACTGCTGGCTCATGGAAAACATGTCCACCAGGACACCCAGGTCCTTCTCCACAGAGCTGCTCTACAGCACTTTGGCCCCCAACTTGTCCTGGTGCATGGAGTTATTCTTCCGCAGGTTCAGATCCTGGATTTGCCCTTGTTGAATTTCAGAAAGTTTCACTATGTCCATCTACCTCTCCAACCTGTTGAGGTCCCTCTAAGGGGCTTCCACAGCCCTCTGGGGTATTGGCCACTCCTCCCAGCTTTGTGCCATCTTGCTGAGGAGGCATCTGCCCCTTCACCCAACTCATTGATGAATATGTTAAACAATACTGGGCCCAGTATTGAACCGTCGTGGACACCACCAGTGACAGGGCTCCAACTAAATCCTGTGCTGTTGATCACAATCCTCTAGGATTTGCAGTTCAATCAGTTCTCAATCTACCTCCTGTCCACTCATCCAGTTCACTTCTTGGGTTTGCCTGTGAGAATGTTCTGACAGACAGCGTCAAAAACCTTTCTGAAATTGAGATAGAAAATATCCACATTCTCCCATCATACATCCAGGCAGTCATTCCACTGAAGGAAGCAAGTTTGGTCAAGCATGATTATCATTAGTGAATCCATTCTGACTGCTTCTGATTATCTGGTTCTTGTCATTCATGTGCATAGAGAGATGGCATCCAGAATGAGGTGCTTGATCACCTTTTAAGGGATTGAGGTGGCTGGGTGGTAGTTCCCTCCTTGTGTTTTTTTGAAGACAGGGATGACATTTGCTTTCTTCTAGTCCTCAAGCAACTCTACTGATAATCACAACCATTTAAAACTCATCAATAACAAAATCATCTCTGTATTATTAACCTTGTGTGCAGCACAAATCCAAAACACAGTTCTGTACTAGTCACTGTGAAGAAAATTAACTCTAGCCCAGCCAATATCAGCACAGAGTTTTAAGAACCGTTTTTGGGACATGACACTGTAATCTGCTCCTCCTGCAAGGTGAAATCCTTATCAGCCTGCTTGCTTTTGTGCAACTTTCAAAGAGACAATTCCCTACCACCCTGCCACTGGAGTGTTGTAATTGTCCATTATGTTGTAGAGGAGTTTACAGCCAGAATTAATTTACTTTCCATTTAATCTCCTTCTGTAACCTCTTAAAAAGAAATGAATGAAAAAGATCTCAGTGCTTAATGAAAAAGACAAAGTATGAACTTTGTCATGGAACTATAAGCCTTTCAGATTCTATATTTTATGTTTAGGGAAAAAAGTATAAACTTCCTTTTTATACCACATTCCTATTTCCATATGAATTTACATAGCATGCAGTAAATCAGCTTAAAGATAAACTCTTAATATACTTCGCTTGCAAAGGGCAGACCATTAACAGAAAGTTTACTTTAGGCCTTTAAAATTCTTCTCCTATCTTCACTCTCTCTGGTTCTGTGACCTCAGGGGATGTAATCCCTTAAAATGCAGCTCATCTTCAATTAGCAGAGAGAACATATGTACGTTCTTCACTGAAATCCCCAGGTATCATGCAACGCAGTTCTCTTCAGATTTTACAGTTAATTAAAGCCTCATACACATTTTCTGATTCTCCAGCTGGCACTGGAAAGTTTTAAAGCTTAGACCCTTTTAGCTATTACACTGCTAAAAAGTTAACAACTAAACATAAATGTTCATGTGCCTTTCTTGCTGACCAACATGGGAAGTTTATAAACACTGATCCCCTCCAAAAAAGAGAATGAGTAGAAACTGAGGTTGTTGGAGAAACCAGTGTTTGAACTGCCTGCATAAAAATAATCCCCGATAAAGACCAGAATTCTCTGAGAAAACAGACCTTGAAAATTAGCAAATGAACATTGAGAATATTTCCAGGTTATAACCTTGAAAACTAGTACGGAAAAAGTCACCTATTATGAATAATATGCTTAGATCAGATGTAACTTGCTGTTATGAGAATAAATATCATGCTTTTTGAAGGAAATAAAGAACATTGTTATCTCTTCAATGTCTTTAAACAGTCATTAAATTTACAGTATGTTTTCAAATCCTTCCTTTTTATTTAGTGTCTTGTGTAAGGAATACGTATATAATAGTTGCCTGACAGATGGTTTATTTTCATAAGATGAAGATTCATTACTAATTTTAATTTGGTTTAGTAGAAAATTTCCTAATCCTATCTCTCTTCAGAGTAGTAATTCTTATAAAGTCAGTGCTTCTTCCTCCTTTGTTTTTTCTTCCTCAGCTAATATTGATATTTCTTTTACCAGGTTGTTCCAATCACCTTTTGAATCTGTTATCCCCCTTTCCTCTTCCGGTTACTGATTCTCTTTTCTCCACTTTTCTTGCACCTTCCTTCAATAGCCTACTTTTATCTTTTTAACATTCATACACTCCTCCTGAACTTTCACTGGACTGAAGGCCCTTGATCATGGCATAATCTCATGCTTCAAGAAGTTATTATCTGAAGACTGACTATAAAAATGTCACTGCACTGTTATTCTCCTATGCATCTCCATAAGGGGTTGATCTTATCAGATCAACAGGGCTTTTTTTACAAATGAAAATATTTTTATTCTTTATGTTTAAAAATATCACAGAAGGCCAAGTCATTGCAGACTCCAGTGTTTCTGAAATGAATTCTTTTATCTTTTTATTTTATTATTAAAGTTCTTAACACAGAAAGTTTTCCAGGTACATTTAGTGACTGAAGAACTTAATGAAGACTTAAATCTTCATTCTGTTTCTGATATTGTTAAGTTGTACCCTTGATCCTTGTATAAAAAACTGCTTTGAGATCAATGAACATACAAAAACATAATTAAAAGCAGAATTAAGGCCCATGTTTCTTTGAGTGGCCCCTGGGCTCATGAGGAACTATTTTTGGGTTTTTTTCATTAAGATGCAGCCGGGGAAACCATTAGAAAATTAGCCCAAACAGACTGTGCTCATGGGTATTTTGCTCATATTCGTTGAGGTACCAACCTACAACAAGTTTTCTGCAAAGACCATAGGAAGACAAGTCACCATCTGTCAGTGTTAGGCACAAAACAAGGCTTCTGCAAGAAGAATATACACTGAAAAATAGATTTACATTCTTACATGTCCCACAGGATCTAGGGACATATAAAGCTAGACCCAGCTTAATGCTCAGCCTCTCTTGAAGTTTAGAAGGCTTATGACTAAAGGATGAAGAGTATTTGTTTACATTTAAAGTATTTCAATTTGTGGTAGTGCAAATAATAATGTACTAACAATTTTATTGATACAAGAGTAGTATGGTAATCTACACTACCCTTTCCCAATGTTAACATTTTTCCTGTGGTAAAAGACATATAAAAGGATGTATGTTTCAGAAGCGATTACTTTTTTTGTCACCAGTGTATACTTGACTACTTTGGGAAAATTGTTCTTCATAACTTCTTCTCAGGCAAACCTATTGTATGAAAAATACCTTAGCTTACTGGGCATTCTTTCTCAAACATTTTCTGGATATTCATTATTTTCACACTATTTCAGTGATTTTAATTTAAAATAGTTTATGATGATTATTTTCTTTTCATCCCTGTCCCTTATTCCTTCCCTTTCAGAAGAGAACTGCATGTATTTCTTTGATATAGCAAGGAAATCTGAAAAAGCTAAGAAAGATTCATGGCTACAAATGTTGGATGATAGAAATCAGTGTACACTTATTAATTACACTAGTTCTGTGCACATTTAACTTGATCTGTTTCTACATTTGAAATAACATGGTCTCTAAACATTCTCATTACTTGTGGTGGATTTGCATTTCTGTGGGTCTGTTTACTTTGTCTTTGGATATATCTGAAGTTGACAGAGAAAAATTACATTATTCTATAAATTTGAAACTATTTAAATAAAAGCAACTCTTGCACAGAAAAAACTGTGATTTCCTCTTTTGTGAAAGTTTATAGCTCTCATATATTATCACATAAATGAAATGACTTAGCTCATGGAAATCAAAGCAACAGCTCTTTGATTTTATGATTACTTCCTGTCAGAATAGCAGCCCACTGTAACTTGACAAAGTGAAACAGAAATGTAGGTGAACTGTAAATGCTCGCCCTAAACAAAATAACAAGCTTGTAACACAGGTGTTTCTACAAGGTCGGGGAAAAAAATTTAAAACCACAAAACCTCAGATTTCCTGATAATATTACACAGTAATATAATTTCTTACAACTCTTCTGCCACAGATTAAGAATGCTGAGCACATTTATTACAGATTCTCAGTTAACCACCAATAGAGAAGGAAGAAAAAGAAGGGATTACTGTATTTTCCATGAAAAAATGGACTTTTTTCTCCTCACTTACCTATAAAATTATTGTTGAGTAAAGGGAAACTGCAGAAAAAAAAAAAAAAAGTTACTTTTTTATCAGTCCATGTCAAGATTTCATCCATATAGAGAGCTGGAGAACTTGCTATACAAGTTTTCCTATTAATCGTCTTTGATTTTGGGGAAAATATAAGATTTTCTCCAGATTCTGGGAAATATAAGATTTTTCTTTAAGAATACATTAAGACTTTTATACTTTGGAATTTCTTTAATAGAATGTAAATTGATAAAATCTCTTTTACTCGGGCTAGATTATAGATGCTGAAAATGGTTTTGGGGTGTCGTTTTGGTTTGGGGTTTTTTTGGGTGATATATATAAAATTTTCCTTTCTCAACAATTTTTAAAAATTATCATATTCACTTTAGCATTTTAGTCTCTTTTTGTAATTGAATGAGAAGACAGTAATCACCTTAGCAGAATTAAGAAAAAAATTACATGTCTAAATACTAAATGATGCAGGAAAACTTAATATCATTACAGAATTGTAAGACCTGCAATATCCCAGGGTTAACAGAGAAACACATTCATATCATTAAACTATGCTTTATTAGAGCAAAATGAAATCAGGAAGTATTGTACAAAAATTCTGCATAATCTATAGAAAAATGTTTTAAGGTATTTTTTAAAATCAGTAGTTTTGTCAAGACAAACTTGCCTATGCTTTTAAGATACACAGGGGAGTATTTATGATTTAAGCTTGGACTAATCTAGATCAAATACATTTGTGAATGATGACCTGAACATCGCAGTAATTTTCTAAATGACTCCAATGCATGTGGTAATGTACATGGACTACAAGAGATATTTTGTGAAGGGGGAGAAGGTGATTGCTAGTGTGAGCATCAGAGAAATGTGAAGACAAAGCTGCACTCTAAAAGAAATAGTTATTTTCTATAGTTTGTAAATGCACTTATACATTTTGGCAGGGATGTTACTTGTTGTAATCATCATCATCCATTCCTCCCTGCATTAAGCTCCCATCAAAACAAAATCATATCTTAGATCCGGAAGGATCTCAGGTGCAAGAGAGGAAAAAGATGTTTGGAAAGCAGTAGTTGTGGATGTCAGCATTTTGTCAGGAGCAGACAGCCATTTCAGAAAGCTTAGCTCTACTGTGTCCTGATTTCTACTTTGGTGCTTCATTTGTGTCTGCTTGCCTCTTTTCTGTGTTTGTGTTTAAAAATAAACCAGCACTGTGACTTTAATAAATCTGTGGAATTTTTTAGATTGATTTTTTTTTAAAATCTAGGGTTACCTATAGATAAGAGTTACATGTATTTTATGATTATCTTTAGAATACAGCTCAGAGAAGAGCAAGACAGAGGCAAATTCAGTTAGCAGTATATAATAGTCCACATACTGTATGATTTATAGCAAATCCCTAATAAACAATATGCTAGAATGTACAGTTCTTCATAAAGAAATATTTTTTTTGCTGGTGACTTCTTTTTAATTTTCACTTTAAGGCTTTAATCTTCCCTCCAGAGGTAGATTTTTGCATTTTTTTTTTAAAGATTACAAATATTTCCATCCACACCTGATTAAGCATTTTAAATCTTTTCATTTCGTGGGATTATACTGTTTAACCATTTAGCACTTTCAAGGAATCATAATCTGTGCAGGATGAAGTTGGAGGTATTTTCAGATTATCTCCCATTATATTTTCTCTTAATCAGTTATTTAATGCCGAGAATAAGATTTTATCTAATAGTGAGACTGATTTGACAGTACTGGGTTTTAAAACATACATAAATTTCCATATGGTGTGTGTCAATGAGAACTTGCATATCTGACAAGTAAAGACGTGATCAAGTTTCCTTTGCAGTAGTAAACGAAGCGTGCTGCCATGCTCCCTTTGCAGTTCTATTCCTTGGAGGATGTGGCATAATAGCTGAACTTAAATATGTCAGTCTGTTTAGATCCTAAACATTGGTTACAGTGACTAAACAGAGATGCTTATAAAAATTCTTATATTTTCTTCATGTAAACATACCAGATGTGGAGTCATCTAATGTAGGAGGGTACATTTATTATCTATTTAGATAATTTGTCTGTCATTACATTCCCTTATGCCATGCCAGTTTGGAGGTAATAAATAAGTGTTAGATGAACACAGTTTTTCTGAGAAAAAACAACTTCATACCATCTTTGTTTAAATCTTTTATGAAAACACAGTCAAATCAAGTGTAAGGCTCTTTTTCCTAAGATATACAAATGTTTAATAAATAACAAATGTATACAGATAGTGCAATTGGATAAATATGTCTGCCTTTTTCTGAGATGTTCTTAATGGCATTTCAGATTAAAGGATTGATCAAGAGTTTCTATATCTCAGACTAAAGATCACTGAAAAAAGCAAAGAAAAACAAAGGCTTGCCCATCACTGAGAAAGAAATCTCAGCCACACAGGGTGCTGGGAGACTGCAGGGGCAAGAACAAAGTGCTGTGTTTCTCTGATCCATGTCAGAAGATTTAGCAATTGTTTAAAGAAAATGGTCATAGACTAGACAACATTTAGAAAAGAATAAGATTGTAAGGAAAACTATTTGAAAAAATGAAAGATCACTGCTGAAAGAAATTATTTGTCTTAGAACCAAGTTATTACCTAAAATATTATGATCTCTATAAGATTACAAATTCTTGATATAAATCAATTTTATGTGAAAAACTATAAAAATTGCTTTCTAGTCTTTTTTTCATACACTACTTCCATGGGATTATGTCCCGTAACAGGGAATGGGGAAGCAAAACACAAATACCATTCCTTTTGGTTTGACCAAGCCTCTTATTAAATGGAAAATTCAGGCTTGGTCTTCACTAATCCATTTATAATAATTACTCAACAGAAAATTATAATAGTGAGATTTCTAGCAAGGAAAAGAAAGAAGAAAGGTTTAAATGACATGGCATGTTTATAAGAAGATTGACCTAATATTCTAATAAGCACTACTGCCCGAAGATAAAGATGAAAAAGACTCTTTAAAGATGAGTTCAGCTTTTGGGGGGAAAAAAAAAAAAAGGAAAAGAAAACCAAGAAAAAAACATTCTGAAGTTTGCACTCAGTCCTTTACAGTCTGTCTTCTAATTTATACAGTGTGAGCTAAACTTTCAAGTGTAAATAGGACACAAAATATACCTTTTACAGAACATATCAGAGTTCTCAGGAAAGCACATTTAAGGCTTATACAAAGATGCACAGTAATCTATTTCTGAAATAGTACTCAGTTTCCTTCTTAAAGGCAAATGAAAACAAAAGCAAACAAATATCCTGGAAGTGAAAAAGGGGGGTGATCCATTTCCTGTGCAATAGTGTCAGCTGAATGCAAAACTCTCTGTAGAACCTAGTAACACAGAATGTCAGAGCCATTACAAGATGCCAGTTGAATGTTCCACACATATGCCAGAAATAACTTTCCCGAATGTGATAACAATGATGACAAGAGTTTGTCCAGCTAAATATGATGGTACAGTAGGTATATTGGAAAAGCTAGGTACTACAATAAAGTATAAAGAAAACTGCTTTGAGAGGAAAGTGAAGGGACTCCTGAAAACTTGGGATAATGAAAAGTTGATTGCTAGACTCAGTTTTATGTTGAGCTCAGCAGTTCTTAAAATAAAGTTATAGACAGTGAGAACCCACAGGACCTCCTTGTTACACAAATTTCCATAAAAGTCCTTGTGGATCACAAGCTGTAATGTACTAATAAAGTCTTTCTGCCATTTCTCCCCAGTAGAAATTAACCACCTTATATCAACACCTAGTATTTCTATTGAATTTAATGAATTTCCTATTACATTTATTGAATTATACCTGTAATTCTCTTCCTCATTATTTCAAACACTCCCTCAAAGATTATTGGGGTTGAAGGTTTCCTGGAAGTTATATTGGTGGTGTTTTGAATGAACAAGAATGAGTCTTGAATTTCCTTCAGCTAGGCGCAATAAGCTTCACATGAATAAACATAGATTTACTTTATAATTTTTATAATAGTAGCAATAATTTATTTTTTCTTAATGTTGGCAAGATCTTCCCAGAAATATTGTTTGTGTCTTATTTATTGGTGTCATTCATTGAGGTAGGATCCTAATGAACTACATGAGAAAAAAATCCTATAAAAGTATATGCAACTATTTGTGTTTTAATAATCACTTTTTTAACGAGTACTTGTGTAATGGGAAACTTACAGGGTGAAGCCAAATATGTTTGAAACGTTTTTCAGATAAATATGGAAAATGAAGAACCAAAAAGATTCATTCATGGCAAATATGAAGCTGTTAATTAGTGAATGTTACTAAAGACTACAGAGAGCTCTAAATTTCTCACTGATTCTCAACATGAAAAGGGAAAAAATTACTAAACTGTAGATTTGTCAATTCCTAAAAAATTACTACTTTACAAAATAGATTATGTTTCCTTTAATTAACACCATGTTCAGATGACAATACTCCATTCTGTCCACAAGCTGTATTTTGACAATAAGTAAGGCACTAACTCCTTGTAATATTATGGCAGATGCTCCCCTTCCCATGCCTTCTCATGCTGTCTTCAGTTTAGTTTTGTTGTGGTTTTATCTTCTTTGTTTGCCTTTAAGAAGATTTTTCTTTTTTGTTTTCTTTTTCCTCCCTCTCTAACAAGAAAATTATTTGAATATACAAATAGGCTAAGGAAGACAAGAGAAAGGGATGAGGAAGAGGAGAAAGACAAAATGGATAAGAAAAGTGGAAAAAGTAAATGAAAGAAAAGGTGACGAGTCAGGGCAAAAATTAATTCCTTATTCCTGCATTTTCTTCCTTGTACTACTAGAAGGCTAAATGATAGTAAGAGTATTACTAGACATATGGCTCAATTCAATTTAGAGATTTTAGTGAATTTATAAAAATGTGTCTTTTATAATAATGCAAAACACTAATGTTTCTTAAGTGTGAAAGCCTCCTTACTGAGAAGAAGTGAGGAAGACATGAACTTGGACAAACAAAAAACATGTATGAAAAGATGGCCATGAGGAATGGTAGGAAGATAATGACAGGTCGATATAAAGTGATCCAGACACTGGATCACTGATAAAGCTCACTGAAGGCAAGTATAATCTTTCTATTCATTAAAGGAACTTTGGATGGTGTTCAGAAAAAAAAAAAATTAAGAATGTTGTAAAAAAGAAAAGATATACTATCAACTATTGATCAGAAAATTTAAAAACATTTTATTTATAACATTTATAGCATTTATTTATAGACATCTGTTTCTAGAATCCTGAACAAGATTGGATGTCCAAAAGAAAAAAAGGGAGGGGGCAGGAGAAGGCAAAATATTACATATCTTTTTGTTGCAATTTTATTTTTAAAATATTATTCACAGATTTTAAACTTTTGTTTATGAAAGTTACCTTTAGAACCAAGTTGCCCATTTTTTGAATTTAAATACACCAATAATGTAACTTTGAATTTATATATGATTAATTGCAACCTATTACCCTATAGTGCTATTTCATGGAAGAATTAACATTGCAGCAGGCAATGACAATATTTCTAATACCAAAAACTATCACACAGCTCCATAGTACCCAGGGAATCTACAAAAATAAAGGAGTGAAGGTCAATAATATCAAACTGTCCAAATAACGGCAGGTGTTTGGTCCCAAGGTGTGATTCCATATGGTACACATGCTTGCAAAGACACTTGTGTGTTTGGGGATTTTTCTCCCTTCTGTGGGTGCTCCTGGCTGCAAGCTGTGGGCAGAACTGATCTGCAGGGCTGGTAAAGTGAGGCAGATTTTGAGGCCAGTCACAGGTTTACAACATTCTCTGGGACAAAAATATGGAGAGGAAGCTCCTTGGGGCAGGCTACCACCCTGCTGCAGAGAGGCTTCCCTGAATTTGACCTAGCCAGCAAACCACAGCTGCCCTCACTCTACAGCCACTTCTACTGGAAGCCTGTTTTTGTCATGCATCTGAACCATCTCCAGGAGTACAGCATCATGAAAACAGAAATAAAAGTAGGTAAATTTTAGTTGGTGTCTGTGTAGATGAAGTAGAAAGAAGCAGAAAAAAAAACAGGGTAAAATATCTTATCATGAACCAATTGGTACTGTTCTGTGGGAAGACATCATCAGAGACACTCATGCCTTTTGGAAACCGAGACAGTGTCTAGACTTCAGCACAGAAACAAGACAGTAATTCAAATGGAAAAATAGACAATGCTTCTCCTGTAATGCTGTTCAAATCAATTAAAAATGTAGATCAATAACGTCAAATTGAATTGCTTTGGGATTATTTAGAGGCTCCTCTTTTCCCAGCAGTCACATGTTTAAGGACTGTTACAAATTGTTCCAAGTATTAGGGGTATCAGTTAGAGCAAAAAGTTTATTATCTGCAAAAAAAATGCTAAAGTAACAGCTAAATGTAAGCAATATTAAATCATGCTCTGACAACTGTATAGTTAAAAAAAATTGTTCTCTTTTCCCCTCTGGTCCCAACCTTCCCTCTATGTAGATTATTCTGGAAAACTCAACTCTGCATGGGGCACTTGGACAGTCTTTGATTTTCTCAAGGACTTTAACGAAACCAAGGGTTTTTATTCTGTCAGAAGTATTGGAAAGGGTTTTTGTAGCCTAACATATGACCTTTCGTCTGACATCTGGCTTCTTGGTTTTGATTCTGGGACTGTTTTAAAATTTTATGTTAATCTTTCTTACTGTTGTCAAAATACTTGTATTACAGTTCCTTCCTTTTCCTTATTCTGTCAGTGATTTCCATACTTACCTGAGTCTATGCTTCTGCAGTGCTGCCAATTGGTATTACTTTTATTATCATAAATATAGTCATTATGGAATATTTTATGGAGTTTTATGAAAGACGGTTACAAGCTGTTAAATTTTATTCACCATGGATGCCATCTCACTTTAATTAATAAAAATGCTACTGTCTGCTTTTACTTTTAGTTGTACCAGCACAATTCATGACCATATGAAAAAGGACTCTTCCTCTTTGCAGCACAGGAGGGAGAGGAGAATACAGAATACAGCACTGGTTCTCTAACAGTTAGACAGAAACGCTGCTGAAGCTGCAGGTGAGTGTGTAGGAGAGATGATGTCCAAAACATGAAGGATAAAAAGCATTGCCAGTAGAAGTCCTAAAGTAAGAAATGTTGGGATGTTTTCACATCCATGTTTAAGATGGCACTTGTCTTTTAAAAGGTTTCAAATGGATTTATATTCAGTTTACCTTAAAAGGAAAAGACAGAACAAACCAAAACCCAAAAAAAAAAAAAAAAAAAAAAAAAAAAAGGTCTGAAAGTAATTATTTTAGAAAATTTCATTATTTTTGACTCATTTCAAGTCTCACAATACCACTTTAGGTTTCCCTTTTGGATCACCTGTGATTGATGTTAATGGCACTATTTCTGTTCTCTTAAGTTAAACAGCATTTGTAGGACACAGAGATAAATGAATCAAATAATTTTGAATCAGAACCACTGTAAGAGGAGAGAATAGCTTTCAACAAAAGATAACTCCTACAGATACTATTTATGAGTCAAGATTAGATATCATTCGATCTTGTGCTAGGTCTCAGAAATTCTATTGGCAGGTCCCTGGCTCTGGTTCAGATTTCCAAGGGATCACAAATACATTAAATAGAAGGTCATTCTTCTAATCTGAACCTCCATGTACAATTACCACAGAGACATGACTCTATTAATGTAATTACATTTCTACTACTCTAAAATCTCCATTATACCATATGTTCTGGTGCAGAAAACATTTATGTAAAATGCTATCCTTTGGTAATCATCCTTCTGGCTTCCTTCAAAACAGCTTAACGGCACTCAGTATTTTTAAAAGATATGCTTCAAAGAATGCCCTCTGAAGCTGCATGCAATTTTGCACCTGTATCTTCTGGTTTATGTAGAAGTTTCATGTTTATTCAACTGCTTTTTCAATAAAGATTTCCAAATTAAGAAACTACGGTAGACACAGCATTTAGGTTTTCAGGGGAGTTTTAAGACACATTTGGTTTTGGTTCTCTCTCTCTCTTTTTTTTTTTTTTTTCTTTTTTGCTGCAGAGACCCTCTGGGTTCAGATAAGGATACAGGCCAACTAAGCATTTTATGTAGGTATACGCAAATGTTACCTGTCAAGAATCAGGCAATATATTCTAAGATCAAGAAACATAATCCAAATCACAAAAATTCAGATAATGACATAAGGTATTGATAATTATATGTACTATGACAAAATATTAATAAACTTCTCAATTAGGAGACTAACTCTCCTTTTTTATTTTCTCTAATTCAATATCCAGACTATGGAATCTGATACAGCGAACTCCAATGTGACAGAGCCAGAGTTTTGTTTATGTACGAAAGTCTAATTACTTAGGAAAGATACTCTTTTGCTGCTTTTTTATTTCCATTTGCTATACTATTTTTTTTTTTTTTTAACAGCGCTTTACTTAATTTTTGTAAATGGTATTTGTCAGTGTAATCACCAGACTTGGAGCAAATTCGACATTACTAAGCAGCATCACCTTGTCAAAGCTGAAAATGCTACCAAGCCATAACATTTTGGATGGATGAAAAATATGGAAGACTAACCTCACTCCACTCGGTGGGCTGTTTCTCACCTACTGCTGTTCATTCAGTCAATCTGCAGGGAGTAATTAAGGGAGAATACAACTGAAAAAAGGCTTGGAAACCAGGCAGAAACCCTTTTGCCATGCAGATATTTTTCATTGCTTTTATTATATTTATTATTTCTTTCCTCTGCTTTATTAAAATAAATTGCTTTACTTCCCTTTCAGTGCTGGTAGTCAAAAACAGTGAGGTGAAGGCAAATCAAGTAAAGGTCAGTCCTGCTAACCAGAGAAAAGCCTCAGGTCACTCACTACTGTGATCATAATTAAGCAGCATATCTTTGTGATAGTTAAAGGTTAAATGCGTGGAAAGAAAGGGGATAAGTGTGATGAAAAACAAGGCAACAGAAAGGAATGTAATCTTTTCAATAGGTTAAAGGTGAGACATGGCATGGTTTCTGTTATGATGCATAGTCACGAGGTTGGGGAGATCTGGAATATATTGCAGAGGTTGTCCCAACACTTATGAACTAGGACAGAAGTACCAGCATAGAGAGAAGAAATTAAATCTAGAAAAAATCAAATTCATGTGAATTAATACATTAGCACACCAGTCAATTAGACTTGCTAAACATTATTAGCCAGTGAAAGGACATCTCCTTTTACATGCCCAGTGGACAAATACTTCCTGGACCTTTAGCTAACAGAAAAAGGCGACACTGAATTAAAAATATATGTACTTGCTGAAGTAACAGTTAAGGAGACTGTGGATTGTCCCCCTATACGCACAAATAGAAATACCCTGTTTCATATTAAAACAATATAGTATGTATGCAACCTCCTAAACCTGTAAAGTTGTAACAGGACTGGATTCCCAAATATAATGCAACCCTCACAGAATAGCTGCGTTCTTTACTAAAAATACTGTGATGGAAATGGCTATTACAGAGCTGAGTATATGAAGTCTGGGATGTTGCAGAGAAGAGTTCAAGTTCACTCTTCTTCTGCTGCTTGCAGTGTTCAATCTTTTTCCATTCCCCATTTCATCTCAACTACTTCATGCACCCCCATATGCTGACCAAGCCTTCCTTTCCCAAGCATATTCTATGCCTGGCTTCCAAAATTTATTTCTACCAGTGCTATAGCTATGGCTCTTTCTCCTCCATGTCTTTCTGATTATGTGATAAAAGTTAATTATGATTGAATAGAAGGTAAATCTGTATCTTTAAGTCTATATACAAGCAGTTCAGAGTCACGTGCTTTTAAAGCAGAGAATTTGCATAGGCAAATTCCACCTACAAAAGTACCTTTAGGATGCGGCTCAATGTTTTCTTCTTTCCTTGCAATTTAGAAATACTGTAGTACAATTACAGGGGTACCTTGTTACCTTGTTAAATAGACTGTTGTTCCTTGGAAATGGGTGACAAAAATATTTCCTTGTCCTGTTTTTCCAGGTGATTCAGTTTCACCCTGAAGTTGCCATGTCTACCTACATCTTTAAGTGTAGTGTGATTCAGCACCCATTAAACTCTGGTGTGTTTACCCAGTGAATGGCTACCACTGATAAGGAATGATTATTTGATTAAACTCATGATTTGGACATAAGTTCAGTGTTAACAGGATGGACATAAAACATTCTACAAAGGTCACTAAAGAGCCAATGGAGAGATTAAGCCTTTTGATTACCATCAGCTGTATCACTGTAGAATGCAGTTAAATAATTTATATGACATGAATGGAAACCCTTTTCTTCCTTTTTTACAGAAAACAGTCTTTTAAAAACTGTAATGCATAAATTATCAGAGCTACTTTCAGCACATTTTAATTTACGCCTAATTTAAATGTAACAAAAAAAAAAAATTAGCCACTAACTGGTACTCTAGAGATTTACTTAAACCTGTTAAATACACAAACTATCTCTCAGCTGAACTCCTGATTTTTAAGTTTCTCTTATCCTTCCCTTTTTTAATGATAGCTCTATTCTATAGGGAAAAAAATCTTGTATTGTTTTTGAAGATCATTTTAAAAGAGGCACTATTCATCCCTCCTAATAAGAATGCAGAGACACTGACTAAAATAAACTTCAAAATTCTTTAAAAGAAATTTCAGTGCTCATGTCTTGGTTTAAGACAAGTTAAGGGGGATGGACACTCCAAATGCACCATCTCTCCTTTAAGTTTTAACTACTCCCTTTTTCAGCAATAAGGAGAGATAAATGAGAGTAGATATAAGTGAAAAAAATAACAGTTTACTAAAAAACTGAACAGCAACATATTTCAGGCAAAAAATATCAATAAATAATCAGTAGGTACAAATTCACTAAAACTCACATACTCCCCAGGAACAAAGAGAAAAGAAAAAAGAAACCCCTCCCTCAAGATGGCTCCTTTCACAATGACCTGTGGAGAGAGACAAAGAAAAACTGTTCAACCTGGAACAAAAATGTTTGGGAAGGTAGCAGTCTATGTAGCAGTTCTGGTGGCAGATGGGAATTGATGGCATTGCTCAGGGAGTTCTGGCCCCACTGTGTCAGCCTCTGGTTCATCTGTGCTGCCATCCCTATCCCCATAGGGAAGGAAGAAAATGTCACCTGGAGCACTGAAGAATGGTGTCCTGATCTCGACCAGCTCTGGCCTCATGCTGGAGACAGGTGTTGAAAAATTCACTATGAAATAGTTTGGAACTTGCAAAACGTAGCTTCTTTGGTTGTCACTCGGGGTTGTGCTTGAAGCAGCCCCCTCTGCGGCCCAGAGACAAACAAAAGAAGGCTCCTGCCTTGTGCTGCCTCAGCTGTCCCCATGAGAACTCCATGGAAAAGCAAGAGCCAAAAGAGCTTCTTCTTGAGTGCCCTGACCTTAAAAAGTCTCGGTACCCAAACCTTGTCAGTTCCATTTCTGGCTGAACAGATAGATATGGAATATCATAACGTTTTGGGTTACGCAGGGTATTTCCACCCATTATTCCATATCGTGCCCCAATGAATACCTTTCATCTGTACACATATATACCTGTGATTATATACAAATACAATTATTATTTCAGTAGCCACTGATCATTGCCCAGGATATGGATTTAGTTCATTAGTCCATGCTGGGTTATGTATTCTTTGAGGGGGGAACTTCCAAACTATTGGAGCAGAGTATTCATTCAGAACCTGGTCTATATCTTCCCACATTCCATGCTACTCAGGATTTTCTGCCACTGGGGCAGCTCTCCAGGCAACCTCTCTGGAAATGTCAGCCCTGATTCTAAATGAGTACATGGCCTCATATAGAGGAGACATAGCAGAATTAGCAACAAAACATGGTATTTTGAACATTCAGAGAGAAGTGAGCATTCTCAAAAGGTGATGTATCAGACCTGAAGGGGGAGAAGGAGGCAAAAGGCTAGGAAAAATCATTCCCTCTTTTTCTTCCAACAGGCTGGGTGTGATTATTTGTATATATTTGTATATAATATATTGGGTTATGCAGGATAGCCCAGTATAAGATAGTATTCTCTTTTTATCCATATATGAGTATCCCCTTCTTTCTCCCTTCCATACCGCTGGGGTGTAGAGCAAGAAGAGAAGGAATGAGTAAGAGAAACCTACACTGTATGCAGGACCATCAATATTTAATCCTGTATTAGTGACAGGTTTAAGTTTTGGTATTTCATGAGCCATCTGACTTCACATAGATGTTTTATCACATTAGGAAGAAGAGAGTCTTCCCTTCCTATGAGAGATGGCAATCCTTCCTAGGTCTGGCAGGCTGGAAGATATTGGTTCATAAAATCTTGACACTGGAAAGCAATCTTAGGTAATATTTAGAGGTCTGCATAGCTTGTTGTTTATAACTTTTCTCTCCCTCTCAGCCTGCAGAGTTCAGTTCAAGGTTCAATTTTAGTCTAGAACAAATAAAAGAATAGTCATAAGATTCAAAGTTTCTAAATGCTGTTCTAATGAAATATGCAACAGAAGAAAATGAACCACAATGAAAATATAGGGGACTTCTTATTAACATTAATATTGCTTTATCTTTCCTTTTGGAATAATGCTGACTTAACACTTGTCTGAAGGTGTACAAGAGTAAAACCAAAGAAACATACCTAAAAATTATATGCTTTCAGCCACCAGCAGTCAAAAAATGTACCTCATAAAAAATTCAGGTTTGAAAGACCTACATTTCATTTTAAAATTCATGGAACAGCATTTAAAAAATATTAGGGTTTCACCTCTTAGTTCAAAAGTTAAGGACAAAAAATATCCTAAGATGAAAAGAAAGGGAAGTATATGTGGTAGCAAGGAAGGCCATGAGAGATGAGCAGAATTAGAGCACAGAGGGAAACAAAACATCATTTTACTTGTTAATTGTGGAATTAGTTCTGGAAGCACCAGGAGATACCTAATATGGACACTCGATTTTTGCAGAAGCACTGCTTTCTAATTGACAAGCACAATCGTCCTTATATGAAATCTTTTTCAAAACTGGAGATGACCACGGGGAACGTCAACAACTCAAATTTTAAAGTAAATTTCTGGTTTAACAAGAAGCATCAGGTACTTCATGACAAAAGATATTAAAATTTATTATTTTATTTTATTAAAATATTAAACAGACATGAAAAAAAGCTTAAAGAAAAGTGTTTTCTCAGCCAGAGTAACTCTATGATTCTATGAAACTGTACTGTGATAACAAAATTTAAAATAAAAAATAGTATGATAACTAAAATAAAATAAATTGAGTTAATTTATGCTTATTGTTTATGTGATTGTACATATCATCTACATATATCAAGTAGAGGAAATGCAAATTTATGTATAGACTAATTAATGAATTTAAAAGAATAAATATTATTTAGTTATCAAGTTTTATATGTTTGAGTACTCACTCATATAGACAGTACATGTGTAAAAATATTAGATTCAAAGACCATTATATTTCTAATATATTTTTTAAAATCTTTAAAGTGCCCAGGTTTAGATACTGTTTATTAGTCAGACTGATAAACAGAGAGGACAAATATATTTCAAAATATAGTGATCCAAGTTTAATTCTTGCTAACACTGACACACTTTCATTTAGATAAATCTGAAAAGAATTTTACCCCACTACTTTATTCGATTAAATCTCTTTAATAGCATTAAGTCTCATTTAGAAAGTTCACAATCCATAATTAGCTGTTTCTTTGTTAAAAATATTGTTTCAGAAGAGCTTACCATTTAAAAAATATATATGCATGGAGTAATTGATTGTCCAAACTTGCCAATTTTAGACATTACTCCCTAATTAACATTAAAATTCACATGAATTTACTATTTGTTTTCATAAGAGCACTAACTGTTAAGTCCCTGACCTTTAGGAAAAATTCAGTACAAAAATTAAGCCCAGGTTTTAAGATTCAGTCACTAATCTCTATAAAAGGGCAGAAGGAAAGCAAAACAAAATAAAATCCCTTGAAGTCACATTCTCTCATTCTCTTTCAACTATTTTTCTGTGTTTCTGCCCCTTACATTTGATTTTATTTCATTACAATTAACAAGACTAATTTTTAACAATTCATTTTGATTCTGCTCATTCATTTTACCCCCTCTGAACATTACTTTTTTTAACCTTGAGGTATTTTCTAAGAGAAATAATTTTAATTTAATTTATTTTATTAAGTCAAGGTTTTCCAATGTTTCAAATATAAATGATATTAAATGGTGCTACTTCATCGTGTGAGGTCCAGACATCCTGCAGAATACTTACATTTTACCATTGGTATCTGAAGACCAGATTTTTTTTTTTTTTTTATGGAATACTATGAGTTGATTTATCATAATATATTTTACTTTTTCTATTTTTTTTTTTAATGTTGCAATGAGTTTAATTTTCTCCTTTGCTGCATAGAAAGGTAATAGTGAAAATTTTCAGGGAAGAAAAAACTTTTCACCTGAAAATTCTCATAATGAAAATATCAGTCTAGAACTGATGAATAAACACATGAGAAAGTGTGACATAGATAGAAAGGGAAGAAGAGCACAAACATTAGCTCTAGATAAAAAAAAAAAAACCCTGAAGATCATGAGGAATATCCATTATAACAGTTGTCAGAGACATGATAGGATCCTTCAAACAAGGGTATCTTCTATGACCTTCCTGAGTAGTCCTCTTATAAACATGTGGGTCCATATCTGTGATTGAGAAGATTTGGGATTCAACAACAGCAAAGGTCACTCAGGTTAGATCAGACAAAATCTTCACAGAAGTAACCACCATTACAGATTTCCTAGAAATCATGATTATGCTGGATGAAAATATATGAAATGACACAGATATATTTAGTTTTAGCTGATGCAGGGTATCAACACTCTTACTTTAGAAGTTATTCTCAGATCTGTATTTTTGCAATTTTTACGGATTTACAGAGATTTCAAATGAAATAAAACTAATTTCTATATACATCAAATTTTAAAAGATATGAGAAAGCAGAAAAAAAAGCTCTCAAATCTCACTGAACAAGATCCCACTATTTTCCAAATGATTGTATCACAATTATAGATCTAGAAGCTACATAAATAGAGTCGAAATAGCTCAGCTGAATAAAATACAACCAAGAAATATAGGCAGTTTTGGGATATGTGACAAATTAAAGTTTTGATTGTAGAAATACATAATGAACTATTGATCCAGAGAGTCTCGTCTAGGATAAAATAAATCATACCTGCACACAAAGGAAATCAAGCGGCTCAGCAGTATTGAATTACATGGGCCTCTGTAGTTTGCTGCAACAGGTTTAGAGATGGAATTTCTCTTTTTAGAAACTTCTCTAAACTTACACATACCACACTGCAGCAACTTGTTTGGCTGTGGCTGAATCTTCATTTTACCACAGTGGAAGTCATAATTTGCTATCACTACATGCAGTCACTAGTTTCTTGCATCAGTGAACAAGAGAGCAGTCAGAGAAGTAAATGTGATTTCAAAAACACTACAATGTTTGAAATGCCCTGGCTTCCTCTACTATTTGTTCTGATGACGTGTTGCCTTAAGAACACTCAGAAACACTAGAGTTTCTCTCCAGCTCCCCTGATCTGCTTGACACAAGGAGCACTGATTAGCTATCAGGGAGCTATGAATCATTTCCCAGTTCTATTGATCAGTTAATATTCACCTTAGGGGAGGTAACATGCCACATAAGTGCTAATGTATACAGGAAACTTATGACCTGCCTGTTCAGACTGCAGTACCCCACGCCCCTCCCCGTGCCCTGCTTTTGAAATATTTCCTATTCAGGAGCCAGGGAATTGGTTCCATCAGCTGTAGAAGTGATGACTTTTCCACAGGGAGGATACTTTGAGTTTGCTTCTTTCTTATCCAATTATGTTGCTTGAAGGCAACCCATATGGCTGCATGTGTCTAAAATGTACCCACTGAGCTTCTCGCAGACCTTCAAGGACTCTGAGCAGTCAAGGTCTGCTGCTAATGGTTTCAACAGGTAATAGGTCCTCCATTTGGCCTGTCACTTAAAGGAAGGAGAAGGAAAGCAGGTAACATTGAAAAAGGATACTTATTGGTGCAGAAATAAAAGAATTACTCTTAAATGGGAAGAGACAGACTGTAGCTAGATAGAAAATCTGTAAAGTGGTCCTGAACCGGGATCCAGCAGATGCAAGTGGTGACATGGGTCCACTCTGCTCCAGACACAGCTTTGCAAGAACACAAGGAAGAAATGATTCCTGAGGGACAGGAATTCATGGATACATAACATAGTTATCTGCCTTGAAACTGTAACTTGAAATGTTAGTTAACTGATACTCCTGGGTTTTATGCTAGGTAGTATGTTTCTGAAAATCTAGTCCTTATTCAACATTGGTATTTGGTCTTGTGAAATACCAAATATATGAAGCAAAGAAACTGGAGCATTGTATTTGTTGAGTTTAAACTTAGAAATGTTGTAATAATTTGGTAATTAAGTTGTACTATATTGAAGAGTGAGAAGAATAGGGGCCCAATGATATTTTTCATATAAAACACAAGTCCTTTGTACTTAATACTTCAGTTTGTTTTAACTTTTCCTTTATCCCTGCTGTCACCAACATGCATTTTAAAAGCTTGCATGGGATTTATTCTTTTTGTTTCCATGGCAACAATGAGACTGATCCCTCAGATATGGAAATCTCCATTTATTCTGAAAATTGTTTCCTGGTAGGATTGTCTTGGATCTGAATCTTGCAATTGAATATACAGGAATTTTATCTTTACATATATCATGTATATTGTGTGTACTCAGGGACAATGATATCTGGCCTGCTTCCCTGGCTATTGGTTGTACTAGCTGGTTTTGTTGGGCATTAGATTCTATCTGGAATTAGGGGTTAACTATTTTGCTGGTCTTTGAACTAGTATAGCCACATTTTTGGCTGTGAAGCTTGTGACATTTCTGCTTCCAGAAAAATGAATGCAAATTTTGTTACTTCAACAGAGGAAAGCAAGAGCACATCTGCTACTTAGCGTATTTGATCATTTTAGTTGAATGATGATAGACATTGCAAAGAATTGTTTATCTGGGTTTGTGGATTCATCTTCCAATCAGTTATTCAAAAAGTTACAGATGATAGTTTCACTATATTTATGCTGGGACCCATTTTATTTTACAAAGCTCTTAATTAATCTTGTAAATCAATAAGAGAAAATCACTTAGGTTTGTTTACTAAGCCATCTACTTTGTTTGTCATTCCTTCTTATCCTTGATTAAATTTGAAATCAGATAGGTTTGCCTGAAAGCATGAGGAAAGTCAGGCTCAGACACCTGAGTAGAAGTGAAATTGGACCAGAATTAAATGCCTCAAGATTTGTGACAGCAGTGGGACAAATAACAGAGCTGGCAGTAAAGAAAGAGAAGTTCTGTGACGATGTCCTCAATGTTTCCCACATTTAGCAGTTTCTGCTCTTTTTTTCTGTTAGCTCCGTACTCTTTCAACCTCGGACAACAGGTTAAGCTATGAACAGATGCTTATTTACCTGGGAGTCAAACATCCAAATGTCTTGCTAAAGGAGCTTAAATCACTATAATTAACCCATCAAAAACATAATATACCAAAAATGCTTTTTAAAGTTTAATTTACTAATGACACTCAGCATGCATTCACATTTTGCCCATTTTTTTGTATATCATACATCAGTGGTTAGATAAACACTCTGATTGCCATAATTTTTATGGCACTTTGAGAGTCGAAGTTGATAACTGCCATTAATCACAATCTCAGCAGCACAGCACTTTGAACATATCTGCCACAGAGTTCTGACAGCAGTGACCAATAAGGGACATAACTTGTTCTGTTTGATACAAAAAACATATGCTTCATTGCCTTATATCCACATACTGTCTCAAGCACAGAGGAACTCCAAAAGCCCTGACTATTACCTAGGTTGTTTGTATTCTTTGTACTCAGTATAGTTTGTTTGTTTTGTTTGGTTTTTTTTTTTTTTGTTTGTTTGTTTTTTTTCCCTTGGGAGCTAAAATACAAAGTTACAGTCATTAAACTGAGAGTGGCATTGTTCCTCCTCATTCATAATGTACTCAACTATGATAAAGGCCCTCTGGCCTCTGAGGCCATGTAGTTCTGACAGAGAGTCACAGGGAGATAAGCAATTGCAGAAAAAGTTACTTATGCACTAACAGATAAGAAAAATACCAGTACTTGGAATATTACTAGCAGGAATTGTTCATGAGTTGGTCCTGATTTAGCAATTTTCACAGTATTCTGTTTAACAATGAAACTACTACTGAATGTAAATTTCCGAACAAAAGGCAAAATTCAGCATAGACATTATCAAGCTTCACAATTTTGGGTGCTCGTCTGTGATTCTGGTTTGTTTGTTTTTTTTTTGTTTTTGTTTTTTTGGTTTGTTTTTTTTTTTTTTTTTTTTTTTTTTTTTTTTTGAGGACTAAAGAGAGGAACTAGATTGTGCATCTTTGAACTATGACCTGATATTAATGACCTTGCAGATTACATGTACAGATGTTCTGAGTTATCAAATCTGCCATGATTTTTCCATAACAAAGCGTTAGTTCATTCACATGCATTTTGGTGGTTACCTGACTGTACAAAAATATGCTATAATTCCCTTACTATATACCAAATTAATTATATATTTAAAATACTCTGGTTTTTTTCTTATTCTCTGGTCACTTCAACAGTTCAGTTAGATCATTGTTCATAAATAGGTCACCGAGGAAGTTACAAACTGAAGCAGTCAGACTGATGTTTCTCTGTAAACCAGGTATATTAACATCATTAGTCAATCTTTATTAATATAATTGAAAACATTTAGAGATGGAAGATGAAGTAAAAAATTAGACTCAATTATGACAATTATGTTGTTAAGGAAATTTCAGCTGTAATGTATGTAAGAAGTAGTAGATGTAATAATAAATCTTTTTATTTAGTAGATATTGATTATCATTCTTTAGTTTGAACATCAATGTTCATGGAAGAGTAATGTTTTCTCACACAACAGGAGCACTAAACACAGAAAGTATTTAGCATAAACTTGCACAGTTCAGTATGTCATGGAATTAATTTATGGAATGTATAAAAAGGCTGAAGAAATAAGTACTATTTAAAGTCATCCTTGAAGGTGCTTAAAACTAGAATATATGTCACTATTAGGAAAAATTGACTTAGCTTATATTCAGTCTTCTATATTTTTAGACAAGATATTAATTTTTTAATTTTTAATCTTTACAACTACTCTTCTCCAGTTTAAGTAACCAACCTTTTTCATAGTTCATTAATGTAGAACTTTTTATTGTTTTTTGAACAGACCATATTTTGCCCTAATATAAAATGATAACAATTTTCATGGCTTATGATATTGAGGAGGTCAGATTAAATTAACTAAAAGTCTCTTTTGGCCTTACAACCTTCTTATGTAGTAGTTTTTTGCTGGAAATGTCATAACAGTCTTGTCTGACTGCATGCTATTAAATTAAGTTATATGCTTATTGAAAGCTAATTTATTTCTTAAAAAGTACAATTAAATCAAAACTAGTGCATCTAAAAAGATGAGAAAAATTCTAATCCCTCTCCCTTATTCTAGGTTTTTTACCTACTCTCCATAGTGATTCTGTTTCTTGATAAATCATATGCTAAGACATAAATTTCATACATGTGTTAACTCCCCAGGCAAAGAAAGGAATGTAGTGTCTTTACTGAAGTAGTTTCTTGGTAAACTTTTTTTGATTTGTCTGGTTTGGTGGTTTCAGTTTCTGGGATTTTTTTGGTGTATTTTTGTTTGTTTGATTTTTTGTTTTTTTTTAATTTGAGCTTCTTAATACTTAACACTTGAGTATTCTTGACTCAAGTTCATATATACAGTTGTTTAGCTAGATGGGTAAAGTTGGGAAAACACCACAGCCATAATTCTTATCTGAGGAGAAAGTGCTAAAATTTGCAACAATTCTTAGCTCCTAGGGCATTTGGGTACCAGTAAGTTTCAAATCTGCAAGATGACTATTTCCTCCTTGAATAAAAGAAGGTCATGCCAGTTTTTGACCTCAGACCTGGAGGCAGTGTTTATCCTGAATGTTGATTTGGTGGTGATAAAAGCAAGACCATAAATTCAATTACAAAGGACCTACACAGTAAGAGCTGCTTTCTAGATCTCTGTGCTCCTGTCTTACCTTGCACTGACTATTTTAATTCATGAATATGTCTCATACAAGCACTTAGCCAAGCTTGAAGTAAATCATGTGTCTGCACACTGCATTAGGGAACCAGGCTGATATGGCACCTTCCCCGTCTCCTGAAGGTTACATGTAAATTTTACAAATATGTCAGTGTTTGTTCCTTGTTAGTAGCCTAGGAACAGGATATACAGGTTTTAGCTACAGCACAGAGGATGGACCTTTATGGGGGAACTGAAGCCATTTTAACATACTTTACCTTTAAAGGGTGGTACTAGGATATGCAAATTATTCAGCTCAAACATTATAAAGAGGATCAGGGAAGGAGAACAGATGTTTGCCATTTTCTACTCATTGGATGGATCATACTGCTTCATTTTCTTTGTCCTGGAATTAATCCCAGTTGCACCAGATGCAGAGAGTTAGGTGAATATATTTGTAAAATATATATGAAATAATATCCTAAATGAGTTTATAATTTTCATACAATATGAAAGGTAGACATTTGTCTATCTTCTGTGTGAGTATGTTCATTCTGCACCTGAAATCACCTCAGTGTGCATTAAGCAGACTTTCAGAGCTGTGAATTCAGTGATCCTACAACTGAATACAGTGACAAAGGTATGGGTTCCAAATTAAGTGTGAATCACTCATTTCCTGTCTCTTCCCACTATAGCAAAAACTGTGCTCTTGAAAAGCAAAAATACATCAAAAGGAAGGTATTGTAGAGATACACTTGTGTTCTCTCCTGCATTCAAAATATTGTAAACTTTTAATTTTTAATTTTGTGTTTTCTGATTCATAAGGTAGAAAACACTATATAAAAGGCTAGATAAAAATAAAAGGTTATTGCTATATTTGTACTGGCTTTAGCATAGGATGGTCTTGCTTAGGTTTTTCCAAATATTTCCCTTTACACAGAGATGAAGAATTCCTATATTATTTAAGTTAATGTTCAGGCTCTCATTAATGAGTGGTATTAAATTAAATGTGGTATTTAAATTATGCAGAAGGGAAAAACAAAACACAACTCATAAAAAAAACCCAACCAAACAAAGAAACAACAACAAAAAAAAAAAAAAAAAAAAAAAAAAACAAAAAAAACACAAACCACCCACAACAGCAAAAGCCTCTTAGATGTTAAAATTCTGATTCAGTGTAAAAATAAATAATTTTTTCCTGAAGTTCTCAACAAACTGTAGGTCAAGGTACAATGACAGTTGCCTCACACAAAATCATAAGAAAAATACCACTTTAAAGTTTGGCCAAAATATAATGATTTTAAAATATCTTTATGCTTTCTTTAATTTATTTTTTTGACAGCTTTTGAATGATCATGTTGTGATTTTGACACTATTGATATATGGATTTTATTTTAATCTTACTGCAGATGTTTAATATAAGCACTAATAGTTTTAAATTTTTGTTTGTCTTGGGTCAAAGACCCTTAGATGTCTCATGTAAGACTATTTCTAACTTTACAAAAGACACACAATCACCTTTGAGTCCATTCTGTTATGGTGGATAATTAAGCACAAATATTTAATGTTGGTTTTATTTTAATCTAAATCACTTTATATGCATGAATTATCAGTGTAAAAAAGTAAAAAATATCCCCAGATCATAATTACCCTTTGCTCTATCCTGACTGCTGGTGGATTTACTGAAATCACCTATTAGTAAATTCTTGGATTATATACTTGTGCCTCAGGTATTTCTGTTCTATGCAGTTTTCTCCACCTCTAGGTTCTCTCTCAGGAAAAAGAATCCAAATTTAAAGACGTGTTATAATACCTTAGCTCTTGTTAGTTGTCTAAAACAGATAAGTAATTCATAAAGATCAAATTAAAAAGTGATGTTTTCTAACTTGTTTACTTTCTGTGTTAAAGATTGCTTGAGTGCATCTTTGTCAGAGCAGGGAATTTGACTCACAGATTTTAAATAATTTGAGCATTTTGTTTCTAAATATTACTATTTGTTTAAATCAAATTGCTTGGAAAGGTAAGGTTTCAATGTAGGGTTTTCTAGGTGAACATGATCATTGCCTCTGAGAAACTGCAAAGGAGTGTTTGGTTTTATTTTACTTTATCAAAGCTGTCTAATACTCCTGCTTTGAATTACAAAACTCTAAATGAAACTTTGTGTAGAAAACATCAGAATTTAAGATCAAATAATGAACTGAACTGTTGGAAATATCATCTATCAAGTGGTACATCTTACCTTCAGCTCCCCTCTCTCAGCTGCTATTAATTTCTGGATTCTGTGGAGGATAATTTATGGTTTTTCAGTCAAGGGACATTCCTGTACGATCATTTCACACTAACCCTAGCAATTTGTTTCTCAAACTTCTTATGGCATTTCACCTTTGAAATAAGACATGCTACAACGAATTGAAAAGAAGAGTTTTTTTTATTTCATCTACTCCCAACGAACTGCTCAGTTTTGTATCTATAGAGTGTGGTAGATAAAAAGTTTATACACCATGTTTTCATTTCTTCCTCTTGGAGTCACCACCATTTGGAAAAAATGTTAAAAACCCTTCTGTTTTAAGCACAGAAGTATGCTTGTTTTACATGAACTTAATTTGAAATCCAGTGCCTGGATATATAGGGTTATAGGCTATAACAAGTCATCAAAGGTTTAAAAAGAAATTACTAACTCAGTTTACCATGTCTAGTAGAAAACACTATAAAATGAATGAACTTCAATGGCTTATGTTCTTCTTGGGGCACATGTGGGTATTTCTCTGCTTTTCAAGTCTCCTTCATTTCTGGATGTATAAGAAGTAATTTTTAATGAATGTTACTAATAATACAGCCAGCAGAGAAGATAATGTGAAAATAAGTTTTTTCAATATAAAATACAGTATATGGTAGTAGCATACATTAATTCACATACTTTCTACATATATGTATAGAAATACAGACAGTGGACATCAGAAATCACATTTTCATTATGTAAAGATAGAAATCAGTGAAGTTCATGCATTTTCACCTTTTCACATTCACAGGCAGTATTATTGTATATATGTTCAGAGCTGAACAAAACTATTCATTGTGTCTGAAGGATAAAATAATCTACTTCTCTACATATATATTTTTCTACAGAAATTATCCATGGTAAAAAAAATAAATAACTTTCTTCTAAATGCTACAGAGGAGAAAGTCTGTGATATCAGCTTTGTCAAGTGACAATAAGTTAAAATATCTTCTTACTTTACTGAAGGATAATGTTATCACTGCAGCGCTCTCAGAGTAAGATGATTCATCCTGTGTATACTGGAGTATTAATAGTGAACATCACACTAGCAGTTCTTCTAGCCCTTGAACTTATACAACCTATGTTCAAAACTGATGCAAATTTAGTTAAAAATACCAACAATCTCTCTTGAACATCCTTCTCTTCTGGCCAGGTATACTGTGACTGATTCTGAGAAATATATAATTACATTAAATACAAATAGAAATGTAGAGGTTAAAGAAAGCATCATTTAGAAGACTCATGCACATTGTATTTTCCCATCAGAGACCTTATAAAATGCCAATGTGAATTTCTTTTGTCATTCTGGTACTGTTTGGTCTTACAGACATTTACCTGAAAAAAAAAACCAAAACAAAACCCTGAAGATGGAATTAAATTCTACAGAGATGTCACCTGCAGAAATAAAGGCTAATACATTTCACTTTCATTGGTAATGAACATGCACTTAAAACCCCCACATGCCAATATTAACACAGACACTTCACTGTATTTCTTCTCAAATAAGTTTCCTGAAAAACTCCAAGATTTACTTTTTCCTTTTTTGAGGCACTGAGAGATACACATGGAGGCCACATTACAGGAATAGTATAGAGTAAAATCTCCTTTCCAACTGAGAAACAAAGATAATTCAGCAAAGGTGCATTTACAGAAGAATGACAGGACAGATTGTAGTGTGAGACAAACCCATTTTTTGTTTAAATCCTTTCTTTCCCTTATGATATCTTGCCCTTGCTAGCTAAAAAATATTTTATATCGACTAAGTTTTTCTAAGTTATTGTAATTTGCTGTCTTTAAAGGAGTTTGGAAAACACAGGGTTTCTATCAAGTCCATTATAGAAAAAGAAATAGAATGTCAGATGACAAAGAAAAGTAGTCTTTCCCCCATGATTTTGTTCAGTGCAATGCAGAGAACAGCAAAAGCTGTCACTGTGGGGCCAAATTACTCCCACTCCATTAAAACAAGAAGACAATAACACAAAAAAAAAACACACAAAAAAAAAAAAAAAAAAAACCAACCAACCAAACAAAAAAACAACAACAACAACAACAAAACCCACAAACCTCAAGCCTGACCACAAAACCTCAAGGAGACTCACAGAGAGCAAGAGGACAGAATGGACAAATGAATTCCCACTGGTCACAGCAGGGCAGGTAAAACAGGTGTGTGAATGCAGGTCTGCCAGGCCCTGGAGTTAGCAATCCCACTGTAGGAGAAGCCATTCTCTCTGCAAGAGACATCATGTAATGTTGATTGAACATCCACACTGTAAAACACCTGCATTTTATAGTGTGCCATGACAGAATTTTTTCACCTGGCTTTTATCACAAAAGCTTGATTTTGAAGCCTTTGTTCCCTATATTATTTGCTTTTTGATTAAACATCACCCATTGTTATATATTCTGTGAAATGCTGGCCCTGCAGCGATTGTAAATCGATAGCTAGATGTGAAAGAATAGGAAGGGTAAGGAAAAAAAGAAAAGGATAAAAGTTTCTTACAGCTAAGTGAGAAAGAAAGTTAATAAAAATAGGTCAGGCAATTTCAGCCCTTTCTCATATGAAACAAATGGGCTAATCTTAAGTAGGAGTCACACATAAAGATCTTCAGTGTATCTGGGGCTCATCAGGAAGTGGCATACAAGTAGCAATAGAAAAATCCTTTTTCAGTGATATCAGGAAGTTTGCAGGATAATAGATTATCCCGCACAGAATTTGTAATACATCTGTCTTTTTACCTAGGATTGAATAAATATTGCAGAAATTAAACTGATATGTGATCCAGATCATGTACTCAGCAATTATTAAGCTGAAGAAGCATATATGAAAATATCAGAATATTTTCTTAAAAATCTGTAGAACAGTACTCTAAATGGATGAATAAAGGAAAACAGAAGGTAAGGGGTTTGATCATTTTTAATCTAAAAAGACAATAATTTCAGTTGTGTAGTTCATGGAAATAAAACCTTCCATATTGTAATGAAACAATATTCAAAGTAATTCACATATGAAGTCTTCAAACTGAAATCCTGTGGGAACGCCTACTTATCTGTCTGCTCTAATTAAATTCATCATGGAATCTTGGGAAAAAAAGAAAAAAAATGGTATTTAAAACACAGAAGGGGAAAAAACTTCCAGATTCAGGCATAAAAATAGAAGACATCCAAGTGGCACAAAGTTACAATTCTGGAAAGACATTGTCAGTTGTATTTGGATCACAACTATAGCAACTGTTAGCATGTGTCACTGCCTCTAATGGTATATGGGTTCAATCAGATCACACACAATACCAGATGGGACTGCAGGAAGCTGTCAGCAGAAAGAAACTATGCTCTCTGATTTTTGCATTCCTGTGCAAAAAGCTGCTATTGTCAATTGTTTGTATCTGTAAAACCAATGCTTTTGTTGTAAATCTTGGCATGGTCTGGGATTATAAAGCCAGCAAGCACCAGATGGCTGAAGAGATTCAGGCCAGGTCTTGAGCCCCCTGCCAGCCCTGTTTCTGCAATCAGGAGTATGCAGCAGTACAATCCATGTTCAACATGTCTGGGTGAGCAGATTCTCCTCACGTGTAGACACAGTACACTGGCAAAATTGTAGCATGACTGGTAGACAGATGCCTGATGAAGGTAAGGAAGAAGATTATTTAGATCAGTGCAAAGCACAGCGTTGATAGAATAGAGAATAGTTGCAATCTGCTGTGCTGGTTTTGACTGGGATAGAGTTAGGAGCCAGTATGGGCCCGTGCTTTAGATTTGTGACCAAAACATTGCTGGTAATACAGAGATATTTTAATTATTACATAATGTCAAGGACCATTCTGTTTCTCACCCCATCACACCAGCAAATAGGCTGGGGGTGCTCAAGGAGTTGAGAGGGGACACAGCTGGGACAGCTGACCCCAACTGACCAGAGAGATATTTCATACTGTATGTCATCATATTCAGCATATAAAGCTGGAGAAAGGAGGAAGGAAGACATGTTCAGAGCGATGGTGTTTGTTTTCTCAGGTAACTAAATGTGGTGGAGTCCTGCTTTCCTGGGGATGACTGAACACCTGCCTGCCCTCAGTAGCAGTGAATTAATTCCTTGTTTTGCCTTTTTGTCTGAGTGGTTTTTGCTTTACCTATTTAACTGTCTTTGTCTGAACCCATAGATTTTCTCAATTTTGCTTTTCTGATTTGTTTCCCCATCCTGCTAGTGGGGAGTGAGTGCAGGACTGTGGGGATCTTAGTTGTGTGCAGGGCTTAAACCACAACATCTGTGATCAAAAATTAGCCTTAGCGTAGGCATTACGTTAGATTGCAATATCAACACCATGTCAAGATTACTCTGCCATTCTGTAGGCAGCTGCTAATATGAAATTGTGTCTTTGCCCAAGAAAAAAAAAGAAATTACATTGGCCACTGGGAGAACTGTCCTTTCCCCAAACCTTTCTTGCCTGCAATTCTTTCTAATGTGAGACCTAGACATTATTGCTGAGGCTCTCCTAGGACAAGCCTAACAGCACCTGGGGCTTATGTCTCTTATTGGGATCTCCCCTTCATCACTGTGCCTCTGTGTTCCTTTCTGTATCAGGATTTAGTGTAAATCACATAACAACACTTTTTAAACTTAAAAAATATAGGGTTTTGTCCATAATTATGGATTGGAAAGCCCAGACTAATTCACTTTATAATCCTATAGCCATTTTACAGAAATCATGATGTTTGTCTTTCCATGCACTGTTTAACAAAGCTACTATTTTTATTTTTTTTTTAATTGCACTAACTGCTCTTAGTAGGAGATGTGGAAAGACTGTGGAAGTACCTGAAAATACTCTTTTCCTTAAACCAGTGCAATACACTGAATTTCATACAGAAACACACTTGTGCATATATGTCTATGTATGCTAGTCTACTTCAGTAATAATCCAAAATGTTTTAGACTATATTTCTCTTGTGCAGTACATATTAATATAAGCAATAGCACTGACTCAGTAACAGGTTTATAAGGAAGAAGAGTCAGAAAATCTTATTGAGTTGTCTTTGCAACTCAGAATTAAGCTGTGGGGTCACCACTCATTCTTATCTCCCACAAAAAATGGAGATGATGGCCTTTCCCAGCTATGTGTTAATAACAGGGGTAGCAAATATGCATATATCCCATTAAATTCATCATTTTTTCCCACCAGAATATCATTCAGGAGGATGAATTTCCTGTCTTAGTCAAATGAAATATCATTTACAAAGCTTCTTATGTACCCTATCTCAAGGGACAAGGCTGTTGCATTGATTAAGCTTTAGAATATTTAAGCACAAAGACAAATGTATTTCATGTATAATTTGCATTATCAAGACTCAGAGAAAATCCAGTCTTGTGAAGCTTAGCAATGCAGACTAATTTTAAAATTCTCATTTAATTATGTGATTTTTCCATATTAGAGAAGAAAACCCCCAACACATTTATACAAGTTCATATCAAACCAAAAGAAGCTTTTGGTGTCTTATACTATAGTCAATCCACATATGTTCACACATTTTATACTATAATGTAGCAGAAAGTATTTAGGGAAAAAGCACTGTACAATGTAGGTGGTACAGAAACCAGAGAATGTAATTCTGACTCCACTGACACCTGCAGGCAAACTGCTAGGTCCAGAGGAGCTGAGGCTCCACCCAGGCTATTCAAGAGTGACAGAATCTCTGTGGTGTGGCACTTTACAAAATAACCTATGCAAGCCATCACCACACTGCCATGTCCTTGGCTACCTTCTTTTCTTAACAGGTGCCATCTTTTGAAGAGTATCAGAAGGTAACAGAGAGGAAACAGAGCAGAAAATTGTATATTGAAACCTCTCTTTAGCATCCCTGGAACCCTCTAGGCTTTTCAACAAGGCAATGACATTCCAACAACAGCACATTTCAAAGAAAGCATGGACTCTTCCGAGATAGATCACCATTCCTATGGGTCCTAAACATGTCAGAAAGCTACTTACAGCTACTTACAGCCAGTTGGAGAGTCCTGCTCAGCTACCTCCCCCTTTATCATTACTGCTTCTCAAAGCTTCCCCAAGCCAGCCTTTAAATCTGACTTTCCCTCATTTTAAGAGATACAGGGCCACTCATTGAAAAGCCTGGACTGGGATACATGATTACATAAAACAAGTGTTGTCCAGATGATATCTATTCTGTTTCTTTCAGGAAAAAGAATGTTTAGAAAAATAAAAGTCATCAGCCTTGTGTAATCTCCAGGGACTATCTCATATTGATTCTAAATTTGGTTTCTCTCTAGTCATTACAAAGAAAAATAATTCTTTAATATATTTATATATTTTTGAGCAACAAAAAAGTGACTTCATATTTCAAGAACTGTACACAGCATGTGATTAAGTTTCTATTTAACTACGGTTATTTTCCATTAGAGAAAGGGTAAAGCACAGAATGTCACCATAATTAAGAAAATAAGTGCATCAAACTCATACACACTAGTCCCAAAGCAACATTAAGAAATTTTGACAATTTTTTGAGAACCTTACAGCTACTGGACTAATAACATCTTGTTTAATCTGTGATTCTGAAAGTCAGTAGAGGAATGGCAATTTCTACTAGCTGGGAACTTGGTGCAGTGTGTTACAAGTTACTGTTTTCCACATCTTAACTGGTGAATAAACATTTCTGTCAAGAGCTTCTGAAATGGTTTCAGATAATTACTACCATTCACAAATGGTTTTAGGTAAAACTAATGGAAAGGCAATGTGACAACAATTGCTTGCTTATGTTAAAAGAGAAAAAACACCCAAATTTTCCATCCAGTCTGTCTTTTAGGGAAATATTCTTAAAATATTTTCTATATTTTCTATAAATTACTCTTTAGATGCAAGGATGATCAAGCTGTATGGTTTACTCTTTTTTTTTTTTTTTTTTTTTTTTCCCTTGGGCAATTTTGAGTTCAATTTTCATTGATTTTCTTAGTCATCAGAACAACTTTTCTTGAACACTCATTTTATTTTATTTTTTTTTTTTTTTTTTAATGGTGGCACACTTGTGTCATGATCATCATGTTGACAAAATGGACCAAAATGTGACAGTTATCAAAGACCCATTCCGTGTCCTGGCAATCCCAGTGAATGAGAAAAAAATAAGCTGAAATGATGTTTATTTTTATATGGGGATGTTTCTAAGGCAGAACATCAACAAAATGAATCAGAGAAGATGCTGACAATCACTGATTTTGCTATACAAGTTCACACAGAATGCACCTCTGGCTCTATCACCAGCAAGCTGACAAAATTAATGAAACAGAATGGAGAAATGTGGACATATGTGCATCCTAAAAACTTAACAGTGGAATAAGTTGCATGACATGGTAGTCATGTAATAAGGAAAACTTTTCAAAGAAATTCTTAGACTTAAAAATGTCTGGACATGTGTATCAAATACTACTTATATTAACAAATTAAATTCTGAAAAGCCAATTTCTATACACAGGAACTGAGTCACCTAAGTTGCTAAAATGGTTCCTGCCATTGTTTTGACCTAAGCTGTCCCAAAAAAAGCCATAAACCTGTTTAGAGAATTATCAAATACTTGTAGACACTATTTGTGGATTTATTTCTTGCCTATGAGTACCTCCTTTGGGATAGTTTATTGGGTTGAACATGGGCCATAATGTATCAGTTTCTTTCAGGAAATGGTCACTGGCATACTTCATTAAACAATACAGTCATACAGCCTACAATTCCTAGTTTGTTCTCTTTTTTTTTCATACTCATTTCATCAGGGAGCAATCAAATAACCATCCTGTCTGTCTATCTGTTACATGCTAGAGATTTCAGCCAAATTATGTATCTGAGCGAAAAGCAAATCCCTTCAAGTTTAATGAAAACAGAGAGATTAGTTGAGAAGTAGGACCTAGAAGTGCACCCTTTTATGGAAGGCTCCCTGTACTTTACCCATAACTGACAATGGAGAATCTGCATGACAGACCAACTTTAAGAAACATGCTCGTGCAAAATTTGGCTTCTTTTGCCCTTCTGCCTACTGAAATGTTTATTGGTTATTTGCTCCAGTATCCCTGAAAGAAGTACCTTTAGACTTTTAGACGCTCTAAACTAATGTTTCATCCTGTCATGCTTTGGCCCTAAGTGGCCAATTTCTGATATTGCACAACATTTAACCAATGAAAAGAGTCTATACGCCTTTGCGAATACACATTTAAGGACAGGGAGGAGTGGAAGTAGCTCTCGTGTCTTCCGACTTTTGGGGAAGGCGGCGGCGTGCCAGGCCCGACCCAGCCCAGCTCGGCCCGGCCGGCATTCCCGTGCCCGGAGGGTCGGCGAGCGCTGCCGAGCCCTCACCGGGGAACTGCACGGCCCGGGACCCTTTGCCGGCAGAAGCTGCGGTGTTTTTACCAGCAGAGCAACCAGGCCACGCCGGCCAGAGCCTGTACCAGCATGAAGAGCAGCCTGCAGCAGAGACCAGCACCTGGATGGGCTCCAAAGGAGCTGAGCATGGGGACAGCACCTGGATGGGCACCAAAGGAGCTGAGCATGGGGACAGCACCTGGATGGGCTCCAAAGGAGCTGAGCATGGGGACAGCACCTGGATGGGCACCAAAGGAGCTGAGCATGGGGACAGCACCTGCATGGGCACCAAAGGAGCTGAGCATGGAGACAGCACCTGGATGGGCACCAAAGGAGCTGTGCATGGGGACAGCACCTGTACGGGCACCAAAGGAGCTGAGCATGGGGACAGCACCTGGATGGGCACCAAAGGAGCTGAGCATGGGGACAGCACCTGGATGGGCACCAAAGGAGCTGAGCATGGGGACAGCACCTGGATGGGCACCAAAGGAGCTGAGCATGGGGACAGCACCTGGATGGACACCAAAGGAGCTGAGCATGGGGACAGCACCGGTGGCCCCTCGTAGTTCATGTTAAAGGCAGCCCCAAGGCCAGGAGCAGCCGGCACAGCTCACATGGAGTCAGCAAAAGAACACCTGGCCAGCAGAGAGAAACAGAACGAGCCACGTATCTAATACAAGAATTGGGCTGAATTAACTGTTCAGCATTGCAGGACTTTATACTCAATAAACTAATTCTCTCTTGAACGAAGAAGAAAAGAAGGTGAAACTTTGTAGGAACAACAACATGAGACTGAGGTCAGTAAGAAAAGAGTTAAATTTTAGATCGAAGAGATTGAAAAGTTTTGTTCCTAAGCTTGGGCTGTGAAATTCTTCTGTGAACCTATGGTAAATATATAGTTGATAAATTAGGCTTTGGTTTTTCTCCTATAAATTCATGGAATGTTTGGGGGGAATGTAGTGTTTTAACCACAATTATGAGCAGAGGCACCAGTGTTAGAAGCTTGATGAGAAACCTTGCCCTGGGGATAAAAGGGGAAGATTTCTGTTCTCAGAGATGAATGAAAAGAGCTTTTATTTTATGCTAGAACAGCTCATCCTTAAAATGAGGTGACATGACCAAAAAAAACACAGTTGTGAGAAGAACTGTGAAAGATGAGAAGAACTTTACAAATACAAATCTCAGGTGGTTGTTATTTGTGAAGATTGAAGTCACAAAAACTCTTTCCTTGTAAAGAGTTCTCCATAGCATTAGGAACGAATACTTTTCTCTCTAAATGAACTAAAGAAAGACAATTTCAGAGGTGAAGAGCTGACTGAGATTTCTGAGTGTTGTTTTCTGTACATTGCTAGTTGGAATGAAAGAAATTGTGGGGAAGGAAGAAAAAAGTGTTCTAATTTCTTGTTTGGTTTTTTTGTTTGTTTTTGTTTTTTTTTTTTCGGGGGGGGGTTGTTGTTTTTTTTTTTTTTTTTTTTTTTTTGTTTTGTTCTGTTAATAAAGTTTTTCTTTGTATCCTTTCAAGTTTAGGCCAGCTTTGTTATTTTCTCCTAATCCAATCTCATAGCAGAAAATAGACCCACCACATTTTCTGGCGAGCCAGCCAGGAGGGGTCTAAAGTTGGCAAACCTAGATCACTATACATAATTGGTATTTCTGCTTAGTTTCAAACTGAAACTACAACACATCTTCATTCCATTCTCTCAGCTTTTACCACCTCCAGGCATTTCTGTCTCTTGTGCTATTTGGAATTATTTCCAAATAAAGACATTCTTTGATATTCTAAGGAAATGGCATTTTAGAGAGCTATAGGCTAATAGCTAAGCTCTTGTGTACAGTCCTGTGGTAATTTAAGGGAAAGAGTGACAATGATTGAGTTGTGATTTGTCCTTAAGATGAATGGCACTGATAGTCCCTGTGCTGTTCCAAATAAATCTCACAGTCTGGGCCTCTGTCTGAGTTCACAAATTATTCTTTATGGATTTTCTCTCCAACCATCCTGGGCAGTGAAACCTTCCACAAGACCAAGTTGCTCAAAGCCCCATCCATATTCAAGATCTATGAGTGATGTAATGCTTAATCACATAAAGCCTAGAAAAATATTTTAAAATGTAGAAAGAGGGAATCTGCAAAATTTTTCTGTCTTAACTTTACCTGTGTTAATTCTCAGAGAAATTTTATTCATCTATTCAAAGAGACCTTCAGCAGCAGAGACTGTACAACCTTCTTTTCCTCTTTTTATCACCTGTGCTGAATAACTTCTGAAATGCTTTCTGAAGTGAACATCTTCACAACAGCATATAGCAGTGTGTATGCTGGAGAGTCTTACTATTTCTGTCTTTCAATTATTAGCTCATCAGAACTGAGTTATTGATTCTACTGAATATATTCTGTCTGCTGGGGAAAGAAAGTATCCTTTAAAGTTAATAATGGGACAGCTGTTATATCATTGTAAGTCCTGAGTAACTCCTGTAAGTTTGCAGTCATAGAATAATAGAATTTTTAAGGTTGGAAAATACCTTTAAGATTATCAGGTCCAATTATCAACCTAGCACCACCACTGTGGGAACCAGGACATCTCTCTGACTGTCCTGGGGAAATTTATAAGAATTTAGATAGAATGATAATTAGCATATCACAGGGTGAAAAAGTAGAATTTGGGGGTTTTATAGTGTGAGATCAGGGGACAAAGATGGAGGAAATAGGGTGTGTCCCTGTCCTTCTTTGTCTCTTGCTCTCCATCTTCTCTGGTGGTGTGGCATGTTTTGGTTGGTCTAGAATAAAAGTACACTGTTCAATGTAGTTAATAAATACTGGAGAATTGTTGTAAATAAAGCATACATAGTTTTTAGTATAAGAGATAGCACCGTCCCAAAAGGCAGGGAGTCTGACACAATCTGGAATGCAAGAAAGAACTCAGCAGGCCAGAGCCACAAATGTGAGATAACAAAGAATAAACAAATCTGTGAACAAGAGAACAGACGGCTCGACCTCTTCTTCAGATGCTGGGCTGGGAGAAATAGGAAACCTTCACAGAGACAGAGACAAATAAAGTCAGGTGAAAGCCAAGCTCAGAAAGCCCAGAAACAAAAGAAACAAAACAACAACAAAACCACATTTTTTATATTTTTATATATAAATATATATTTATATATATATGTTATATATATTTATATATTTATAAAACCTAGCACCACTACAATTAAATCATGTTTTCAAGTGTGATCTCCCCACATTTTTTGAACACCTTCAGTAATGGTGACTCCACCATTTCCCTTCTCAGTGTTTTCAAATGATTCGAAACCCTTCCATGAAGAAATTTTCCCTAACATCCAATCTAAACCTCCCCTTCTGCATCTTGAGGCCATTTCTTCTTGTCTTGTTACCTCAGTAGAAGGTGACTCCCACCTCTCCACAACCTCCTTTCATGTATTTCCAGAAACTTATAAGGTCTCTCCTGAGCCTCCTTGACTCCAAGCTAAACAACCCCAGCTCCCTCAGCCATTTGCTATCAGACTTGTGCTCCACACCCTTCACCACCATCACTGCCTTTCTCTGGACTTGCTCCAGCGCCTGAATGTCTTTCTTGTTGTGAGGTGGTGGAACTGATATAATGACTTAAAGGACTACAAATGAGAAAATACTGTGGCCTGAAGCTCTAGAATTTCAAATTTCTTTGTATGCAACTCTTTGAATGTGTGTTAAAAAAGTGTGTCAGGAAGTTACAATTGATATCAAAGTGCTGGTTTTCACCTAATTTGCCTTACATTAGCTATTTACTATGAATGTCTTATCTATGGGTCCTTATATTTAGAAAAAAAGAATTAGAAATGTAGATAAAAAGCTGCACAGCACTCACATTTTTGGGGATAATATACATTCAGCCTGCATTTGCTTTAGCCTCTGTGGGACACTGAGACACTTGTCAAAACCCAACAGGCATACTGAGCTTCAATGATTCATAGGATTTAAATTACTTGCTCTGGGGGAAATCAAGTGTGCAGGAGACCCCACAGGGCCCCACCATCAAATTAAAGGGAGCTTTCTGCTTTCTTCTTGATCATCCTCATGTAAATATGTAATAAGCTATCAGACTAGAATCATTCTGTTTACTCATCATCTGCCAGTCAGAAAGATCAATGATGAGAGTGAGCATTTTATATTTATCTGCTGAATATGTTGCAGATCATCTAACAGATTTCTTTATGAAGACTTGGATCTCCATATGCAGGCTGAGAAGCCTGGAGCATTTCTGAATTCTCTTAAGATACCATTTTGAACAGAGAGATAGATGCTCAAGTTAAAATGTTCTAGGAGGATTAATTTTTGAACATAAATGATTTTATTCTGTAGAATTCTTATTGTTGTAGTCCTGCTTCTTTCCAGAATCAGATATCATAAACAGTCTTGCTTTATGCACAACCATACATGTGATAAAGACTTTAGCACTATATTTTAAACATGATACTATCAGCACCAGCCTTTGAACTAAATGAAAGCAGACCCCTCTCCAACCAAATGAGATAAAGCAAATGATTTTACTATGTCAGGACAGTAGGATCTGTTCTCAAACAGTGCTAAAGTAAAAAATTTACATTGATTTCATAAGTCAGCATAACTCTATGTGTTTGCATATTTACTTGTGTTTGAAAATTGTGGCTTTAAACTCTTTAGATAAATAAAATGTTTTGTGATAAGTCAGGAAAAAAATAGATCTAATGTAGAATCTTATAAATTTCTTATTTTTTATTCATTTCTTATTTTGAGGAAATCACTGTACATAGAGCTAACAACAGCTCATACTTTTTTGCTTTTGATTGCTTTTCCAACTGCCTTCTTATATCATTTTATTAGCTAAACTTTATTTCTGATTTTATCACCATCATCAGACTTCAAGCTGTTTTTTGATACTCTTCCCTGCTTTTTATATTCTCCCTTTTCATATAAACATGAGTTTTTCTCTTTTCTGTAACAGCCAGAATTTTCTCAAAGGCATGGAAAACCAAAAAGTGAGGTCCCTTTTGAAGTAACTACAAAGGATTATATGAAGTATGAATGATACTAATTAGATCCTGTAACTTTAAAACAGTTTGAAAATCCATGAATTTATAAAGGCAAAATAATCTCCTTTCTTCCTAGTCTGACTTTTAACCTTAAGTGTTTAGTCTTTATTCTCTGTCTGTAACCAAAGAAAGAAGTTCAGATGAATAAACACAGTATTTAGTATTTTTATTGGGGAGTACTGACAGTTTTTTGATGTACTCTATTGTTAAATTTTTTGCTTTGGTATTAGAAATTGTGATCCTTACACCAAACCTCTACTCCTGCTCTATATATCTTGCTTTGTTTTAGCAAAGAGACTCAGCTAAAACACAAAATTGTTTCATTAGGGAAGATATTTCCCTAAAGGGTATGAGGACCTGCATTACTATCATCAATAAAACAGGAGATACACTTACACATTTTTTTCTTACAAAGCCAAAAGGATGTTTGTTCTTATCTTCCTGTGGAAAGCAGAATTCTCTAACCTACAGTAGGCAGGCCAGACTGTATGAACAATATTTTCCCTTTGAACACCTATGCATTTGCGAAGACAGCTCAAACCAAAACATCAAAAGGAAAGGAAATGGTACAAATTGAAAAAGGGGGAAATTTATGTTAGATATTAGGAAAATAAATCTTTACTGTGAGGGTGATGAGACTGGATTAGGTTGCCCAGGGAGGCTGTAGATGTACTGTTCCTGGCAGAGTTTAAAGCCAAGTTGGGCAAGGCCTGGAGCAACCTGCTCTAGTGAGAATTTTGGGTTCTTTGATCATGGGGCAACTTTTACAGCACCTGTCCTCCTGGAACTGGATGGGCTCCATCTCTCTGTTAAGGGCAGAAGGTTTTTAACTCATGAACTGGCAGATCTCATTGAGAGGGTTTTAGACTAGGTTCAAAGTGGGAAGGGGATGCAGCTGGGCTGTCTGGAAGCAGGCCCAAGGGTGGTAAGCCTCAGTTAGGGATGAAATCAGCAGCCCAGATGAGGTGGATGTACACCAATGCATGCAGCATGGGTAACAAGAGGAGCTGGAGGCCGTGGTGCAGCAGCAGAGCTGTGATGTAGTCACTGTCAAGGAAACGTGGTGGGATGACTTACACAGCTGGAGCACTGCACTGGATGGCTACAAGCTCTTCAGAAGAGACAGGATAGGGAGAAGAGGTGGAGGGGTGGCCCTTTATATTAGGGAGGTTTTTGATGCCATAAGTATTGAAACCAATGACAATGGAGTTGAATGCCTGTGGGTAAGAATTTAGGGCAAGGTTAAGAAGGCTGACATCCTACTGGGAGTCTGTTATTGTCCACCTAACCAGGAAGAAGAGGTGGATCACTCATTCTATAAACAGCTGGAGAATGTTTCAGGATCAAGCCCTTGTTCTTGTAGGTGACTTTAATCTGCCAGACATTTGCTGGGAACTTAATACAACAGAAAAAAGGCAGTCCAGGAAGCCTTTAGAGTGTATGAAGGACAACTTTTTATTGCAGCTGGTGTGTGAGCCCACCAGGGGCAGGACTATGTTAGATCTGTTTGTAAATAGAGATGGGCTGGTGAGAGATGTGGTGGTTGGAAGTCGTTTGAGGCACAATGATCATGAAATTATAGAGTTCTCAATATTTAGTGATGTCAGAACGAACATCAATAAGACTTTTACAATGGACTTCAAGAGGGCAGACTTGGCCTATTCAGGAGACTTGTTAAGAGAGTTCCTTGGGAAGCAGCCCTTAAAAACCAAGGAATTCAGGAAAGGTGGGCATGCTTCAAAACAGAGATCTTGAGGGCACAAACACACAGTCCTTGGTTGACGAGACAAACATCCAGCCTGGATGGGCAACGAGGTTTTAAAGGAACTCAAGAATAAAAAGAAGCTATATCATCTTTGGAAGGAGGATCAGGTTTCTCAGGAAGTATTTAAGGGGGCTGCTAGGGCATGTAGGAAAAAATTTAGGGGGGCCAAAACTCAGTTTGATCTTAAAATAGTGACTACTGTAAATGATAATAAAAAATGTTTCTACAAATATATTAATGATGAAGGGTAAAACCAGCTTTGTTCTATACTGGATGAGGGAGGGACCTTAGTAACTGTGGATAAGGAAAAGATGGAGGTGTTTAATGCCTCCTTTGCCTCAGTCTTTAGTGGGAAGATGGTTTGTCCTTAGGATAGTTGTCATCCTGGGTTGGTAGATGGTGTCAGCGAGCAGAATGGTCCCCCTGTTATCCAGGAGGAGGCAGTCAGAGAACTGCTGAGGTGATTGGATATTCATAAATCTATGGTACCAGTTGGGATCCATCCTAGGGTGATGAGGGAGCTGGCAGATGAGTTTGCGACACCACTCTCCATCATTTACCAACAGTCCTGGCTCACTGGGGAGGTTCCAGATGACTGGAAGCTGGCCAATGTGACACCCATTCACAAGAAGGGTGGAAAGGAGGATCCTGGTAATTATAGACCAGTCAGCCTGACCACAGTACCTGGTAAGGTTATGGAACAGAGTATACTGAGTGTCATCACACAGAACTTACAGGATGGCCAGGGAATCAGACCCAGCCAGCACGGGTTTAGGAGGGGTAGGTCATGTCTGATCAACCTTATCTCCTTTTATGACCAGGTGACCCACATGATGGATGAAGGAAGGGCTGTGGATGTTGTCTAGTTGGACTTCAGCAAGGCCTTTGACACTGTCTCCCACAGGATGCTCCTGGAAAAGCTGGCAGCCCATGGCTTGGACAGGAGCACTCTCTGCTGGGTTAGGAACTGGCTGGATGGCCGGGCCCAGAGAGTGGTGGTGAGCAGTGCTGCATCAGCTGGTTCCAGTCACCAGTGGTGTCCCCCAGGGGTCTGTGCTGGGGCCAGTCCTGTTCAGTATTTTTATTGATGACATGGATGAGGGTATTGGATCTTTCATTAGTAAATTTTCAGATGACACTGAGCTGGGAGTGTGTGTTGATCTATTGGAAGGTAGGAGGGCTCTGCAGAGAGACATGGAATGGTTGGATGGATGGACCAATAGGATGAGGTTTAATAAGTCCAGTTGCTGAGTTCTGCATTTTGGCCACAATACCCCCTGCAATGTTCCAGGTTGGGGTTGGTGTGGCTGGACAGTGTCCAGGCAGGAAGGGCCCTGGGGGTGCTGGTCGACAGCTGGCTGAACATGAGCCAGCAGTGTGGCCTGGTGGCCAAGAAGGCCAAGGGCATCCTGGCCTGGATCAGGAATGGTGCGGCCAGCAGGATCAGGGAGGTCATTCTGGCCCTGTACTGGGCACTGGTGAGGGCACACCTTGAGTGCTGTGTCCAGTTCTGGGCCCCTCATTTTAGGAAGGACGTGGAGACGCTTGAGCGCATCCAGAGGAGTCAATGAGGCTGGGGAGGGGCTTGGAACACAAGCCCTGTGAGGAACAACTGAGGGAGCTGGGGCTGTTTAGCCTGGGGAAAAGGAGACTCAGGGGTGACTTTATCACTGTCTTCAACTTCCTGAGAGGTGGTTGTAGTCAGGTGGGGGTTCATCTTTGATGTGGTCCACCAGAGCCCAGGCTAGCTCGTGTCACACTGGTGCCATGCCAGGTGTGGGGAACAGCCGTGGTTTGGGGTTTTACCAACAGCTGAACCTTTAGAGCTGCTTGCTCTGCAGTGCAGGGTCTGCCAGCCACGGCAGGAGTCGGGTAAAGGAGAAGGAGGAGGCTCTCTGTAGGAGGTTCCAGCAGGAGAGGTTTATTGGAGCTGAAGGGGTCACAACAGGAGAGCCCTGAGCACTGCTGGGCACAGGTTTAAAAACTGCAGCAATTCTGGGGGTGGGTACAAATCCTAAACCAGTGGGGAAGCATCAGGGCAGGGGTGAGGAGGGTCACAGCACTGGCCTGAGGCCAATGACAGAAGGTGGGGGGCAGAACAGGTCACTTGTCCCAATGGGGTGTCAAGGATAGGGAGCCCCCAGGAATGCCAGGGGGGACACTGGAAGGATTGGCTCAAGGGAGGAGTGACATGGAAGGGACCAGAACAAGGGGCAGGGTAACAGTGATTGATAGGGAAGGGTCTAGAACAAAGGGAGGGGATTGCCATAAAGGGTAGCTTAGGGGAGGATACAGCTTTCAGGGATAAACCAATTTGGAGGAAAACACAGGGGAACACTAGTACAAACCATCAATACTTAAACCATTAATAATAAGCCAATAATAAAAAAAAAAAAATATAAGCCATAACAAGACTCCTTCACCAAGCAACAACTGATAGAACCAGAGGACACAGTCTCAAGCTGCACCAATGGAAGTATAAGCTGGATATTAGGAAGAAGTTTTTCACCAAAAGAGTAATAATGTACTGGAATGCTTTGCCTGGTAGGTGGTGGAGTCACCATCCCTGGATGCATTTAAAAAAAAAACTGGATATGGCACTTGGTGCCATGGTCTATTTGAGGTGTTAGGGCATGGGTTGTTCTCAGTAATGTTGGAGGTCTATTCCAACCTAGTTATTCTGTGATTCTGTGATATATTCAGTCAATTATTTGTGGCAGCCAGCCTGAAGCTATGAGTCTTGCTGTCTTTTGGTGCCTTTTCTATCTGCCTTTAGAGATTGATCTAGTTTACAGGACTAGTCCAGTGACATGTATCAAGGGACAAAATGCTCAGTTAGGATATTCAGGAAATATTACCCAAAACTAAGAAATATGATACTACCATTTAAAAAATTCTACATTAGATTTCTTATGTTCCTGACCTATCCCAAAAGCTTTATCTTTCTTTTCTAAATAGCTTAAAGCCACAATTTTCAAACAAAGGCAAATATGTAATCTTTTTTCCCTGTTTCTCGTTATTGTTAGTTTTTCCTCTTAGGTGCCTGTCCATTCAACTGGATCAGGCTCAGAATGTAGATGGGAAGGCACCACGACCCATTGCTTCATGCTGACTGCTGCAAACATTGATTGAATACAATTACTTTTCTCCTTCAAGTTAAATTGCTGACATATTCCTAACATTTTTCTCACTTCATACCACTTCAGAACAATCTGTACCCAAACTCATGAGCTCAAAGACCTTCCAAAATGTTTTCTATTTCAAGCTGCAGTAAGTCCTGAACAGCAAAAAGAAGAGCAGCACTACCACATCACTTCTCACATCATATTTGAGCTGATAAAACCTGCTGAAAAGATGTACAGCCTTCATAAAATATCACACAGGATTATTTTTTACAACTCAAAATATGGATGAGTGCATCTGCTAAACATATATAATGTAAATCATATTCTTGATTTCAGTGTTAAAGACGTTCTTGGGTAGGTCTCTGAATTTCAGGTGCAGAGTCATTTCCTGACTCAGTTCTACTGTCACTACCAACTCTGTCTTCATTAGTGGCTTTTTGATGCTGTGACATGTTTAGCCAAACTTAACTCTCTATTAGCTCACCTTTTTTATCTGAGATCTTCTTGGATTACATATCTGATTGATTGGGTCAAAGTATCAAAGTACCATTTTGCCTTTGGTACTCCAGTTCTCATGTGCTGGTCTGAAGGAGTCTTCTGAAATCCCTGTTTTCCTAGCAGCCTCTTTGTGCACAAATAGTTCTGGAGGAAGTTTTAGTTCTTCAGCTAATTTCATGAAGCACTGACTTGTGCTTGGTCCAATAATCTTCTGATTAACCTTCCTTTTAAAGTCCCATTTTACCGTAGGTTTTTCTGATGCCTCCATATTGAATCTGGTCTTTTGTGCTACAGATTTGATCCAAGAAAGCCTGATGTTACAACAGGAACCCCTCAAAGTGTGATGTTTAATTCTCTTGAATAACTTAGGCAAGTTAGCAAATATCAAAACAAATATTTCTGGTTTACTTACTATTTCATCCAAATATAGTTAGCAAGATACACCATCACAACTTCTATGTCATGCTCACAAGCCAAACATTCCATCTCCTTGTATCTGTGCTAGCAGTGCCAAAAGGGTCATTGGTTCATTCATCCATTTCATGTTTGTGATGAAGGTGAACATGATAAGGGGAAAGAAAAAAGGGCCTTGCTTAAGACACAGAGCATAAGTTCAGTTTAGCAAAAATTCACTGGAAGATAGGTATTTGCCTACATTCCTGAACTGTAACATAATTCAAGGCCTAATTGGAGCCACTCAGCAGCACTATAAAAACATGTCCTGAAAAAACAAGTTCAATAAATCAGAATGTTGAAAATGAAACCATTAAAGCAATTGAAAACTGTCATTAAACCATAAAACAATTGACACTAGGCTTAGAATATCTTATTATGCATGATTGTATCCCAAATAACAAAACTAATTTTACACATCACGCTACTGCATTTAAGTCCGTTACTGACTGGTAGGTATGAGGAACTGATTTAATGTGCACATATTATTTCACAGCTGTTTACCTAAGTTGTTTTTTTTTTTATCCTGTTGCCAGCTATGCTCAGACAGAATATTGGTTGTGGGTCAGATCCATTAGGCCAGTTTTTATGGGCCTAATTTAACAAAAATTAATTTATAAATGCATTTTATTTTTATTTACAGGAGCTTAGTTTAAATATTTATTTTCAAATTTTGCAACAATTTTGCCATGGAGGAAAGTAAGCAATGATGTTTAGGACACTGAGCATGAAACTTTCAGTTGACATCTCCAGGATAACTGATTTTTTTTCATTGAACTTCAGAACTCTGTGAGTACCAACAATCAACTTTGAACTCTCACGGTTTGTTGCAAAAATGGAAGATACATGTCTAGAGAACTTGGTGGAATAGTATCCCCTTGTGTAGACACTCTACAAGGACAGAGGACAGTCCCTGACCCCAATAGAAATATACACTACAGATGCAGGAAAAAATATACTGCAAGTTATTTAATACTATTATTTAATTAAAAGTCCTGCCAACAGACTGCTAATATTTCTTGAATAAATTTGTCCAATGCTCATATTATTAGAAGGGATTAATTATACACTCTACAAGTTGCCTCTGTAAAACACTGTTATAGACTTTCTCTATTCAGACAGCTTCCAGCTCCTTTTTAAGTGTCAAAAACATGAATGAAAGGATCTCAATTACACAGCTGTCACAGATATGGGAATAAGTGACTCTTTGCCCTGTGCTGATGTCTCAGCTAGGGGGACAGACATTGAAGGAATACTCAGTGGCATGTTGGGACACCAGCCTGGTTCAAATTTATCATGGTCATTTCCAGCTCTTGAGGGCAGACTTGCCTCTCAATGCAGCAACACCTGCTTAGATTTGGGTGTCTGTGAGAAGTCTGAAATTCACTGGTCCAGATTATTGGGTCCAATGTTATAGGCTCTGAGATGTCCCTTGATCACCTGTAAGTTTGAAAGTCATGACTTTCCCAGAGACTGTACTGTAGGATCCAAGATTCTGTAACTGTTATGGGAAGATCTAAGGCTGTAATTCAGAAGAGTCCCTGTCTGTGTATATTTTCCTGTCTGAGGAGCAGGATAATATAATTTTGTTTTCTATACTGTGCAGAACTTTGCTTAGTATGTGTCAAAAGGTAAGCATAATTATTTGATCTAATTTTCAGGCTACCTTGAATGTTCTGTTATTCTGTATTAATTACAGCATTTAAATGAAATTTGATATTGAAAACCAAAAATTTTATATAATTTGGTGATATGGCCTTGTAATTTTATTCATGGTTTGAGTAATTTTCAGCATATGACTGGCTTTATCATTTTAATTTCAGAGAACAAACTGCAGTAGACTAGGAATCGGCACAGCTAGAGCATTGTCTAATGTTTTGGCCAACAATACATGAATATTAGTGAAACTGAGCTCTCAGAGTTATTCCTCTCTCTTAAATAAGTGATTATGTATATTTGGAGATATAAACACATATATATAAACATATATTTGTGTATATGTTTACTTAAGTATACATAAACGATCTATTCATATAGTTTATATATATATATTATGTATATATATACATATATATATACACACACATATATAAGTAGGATGCTTTCAAAAAATAACCAATTCTAAACAAACAGAGGATGTTTCATATTTGAAGATGTCATTTGGAAAATTACCAGTAAACATCCAGATGCCTCCTTCAATAATAATTCAGATATTAGTGGCAATGTCTGGCAAGATTGCAAGCCTTAGAGATACTGCAGTTTTAGTAGAAAAAATAAGACACGTCAAGCAACTTTTTCCAAGCATAATTTACTTGTTTGTATCTTTAATTTAGTCCAGCTGTTCCATTCTAGCTAAGTCATGAAAATAAATAAGTTCGAACTTAACCTTTGTGGAATTTAGCAAGTTTTTTGATCATTCTACCTGCCTGATAAATGCTTTCTGTCATAAGAATTTAAATTGTGAAAAAGATTAGTTAAAATCTAAACAAATAAAAATATTAATAAATACATTTTTAAAAGACTTGTGTTTGCAGTGTATTTGTAGGATAAATATCCTATGAAACCTCTCATGTCAGATGGAGTATTTGAAAAGTAGGAGAGTTTCAAATCCTCACTGCGGGTGAGGTGGGTGCTTCTAGGAGAGGGTATGCAAAAAAACCAGCAGTGACACCAGCCAGTTCTTTCTCATCTCTCACAGGAAGGGGAGAAGAACTGTACAGAGATTGACAGGACTTTCATCTCCCCTTCCTACTTCCCCACTAGCACCTACTGCTGCAGCAAGAACATGTTTGCATCAAGCACTGTGCTGGCTCAGAGGGGCTGGGTCTGCCACTGCCAAAAAGTGCTCTGCCACAGTCTGCCGTGGGGGACACAGCAAGAGAGGAACCAGCTTGCAAAATCTGGGCCACCACACTATTCCTAGGGCATACTGCAGAAGAGCTTCTTTAGCTGTAAAAGCTCATGAGTCTACTCAAGGTTGGGAGGACACAAAAGTTATTTAGACCTATGGCACTTCTCATTTGGCAAGCTGTAATATTCAGGGAGAACTTCAGTCTTTTACAGTTATTTCATTCTGAAGTTTCTGTGCCAAGATACTCAATAACTCTTAGGCAGCACTGTGTAAATGTTCTGCAATATAAAAGAAAAAAACAAAAAAGGGCAGTTAAACAAAATGGGATTGAAAAGAAACCACATGGACAATACCGTAAGTTTTATTTGAGATTCTTGATTCTTTCAACACTAAACTTAGCAAAATTATTATCATCTTGAAAAGCAGTAACTATGCCTAGTAGGAATGGTGTTTTGCTTTGTAGCGATGTGCTGTTACAACCTCTGCTGAGGCAGAGTGAGGTTCTTGTTAATATATACACTTATGAAAATTTATAAAGAAAAGAAAGTAAGAGAAAAAAAGAATAAGAGTGGGGGAAGCCACAAACAAAAGTTTTGATAGACTGGTACATATTCAGGTTCAAGGAGGAAACACTCCAGGTACCTTCCCCCAGGAGGGGAGTTTTACACTGTCTGATGTGACACTTGATCATGCAGAGTTGTTTGCTAGAAGGTGATAGATATGAGTCTGGGGATACTTTCAGGGTCTTTGATGGTTTGTAGCCATTTCTAAGATCTTAAAGCTGTTTCTCAAGCCTATGTAATTAAGCCAGTTATGCCTTGTCAGAAGAGATGAATACTCTCAGGCCTACATGTGAATGTCCCAATACCTCCTAGGGAAGAGGGAGAGGGTGGGCCTTAACAGAAGGGAAGACATTGGCATGATACAAAGCATTATCCCACCTCACAGGATCTGGTTCCTGTCAGCCTTTTCCCTTGTGTGGCTCAAAAAACTGATTGTTGCTAAATAAAGATTGGTTTGTCCTGGTCATCCCGGTGGATGTGCACAGCCTCTGCACCTGGGTTGTACTTATGGAGAACAGAACTTTTGCCACTACAAACCCAAAACTCTTGTCTTTGGTTGGGGATTGCAAATCTGGCCTCAGCAAAGCACTTGTTGCTTTTGGTCAGTGGACAATTATTTCAATCATTAACCATTACCATTTCAGTCTCTCACATGGACCAGGCTGCAAAGTCTTGTTTCTGAACCCAGAGATGTTCAGGGAGTTGAAGAAACACAGTCGCAAGAATGGATTATGGATTGTTAGCTGTTGATGTTAAAAATAGTCTTGTGAGTGTTTGGGATTTTTTAGGAAACTGGAAAATGGCAATTTTTAAATCAAAATTTGTCCACTAGGAAATTCACCTGCATGTTTAGAACATCTTGTTGATGGTTTTGGTTTTCTGCACTGAAACTTGTAGATAAATGTGGAACTGAATCTTATGCAATCAAAAATCATAGTTCTACAGAAACATAAATAATTGTTGAAGTTTCCAAAGGCAAGGAGTATCAGTGACATCAGAAGGAATTCCAAAAATATAAAAGTTATATGATGTGGATATGAGAATATTTGCTGATCTGGGAGCAAAAGTACTTCATAGGATTGGGAATCTCACAACTGACCTAATCCATGAACCTCAAAATCTATTTCAAACCAACATCTTTTCACACTTGTATTCCAAAACTCACATAGAGAAGGAAAAAAAATTTAAAAATATGTGACTGCCACAGATTCTGTAACTCCTAAGGATTTCTACGTAGTGATGGATGTTCAACCCTTCTGAAAATAATAAAAAAAAAGTTATCCCTGGTGGGCGTAAACTTTTTTTACGGTTTAATTTTGAAATAACACACAGAATCCCTTGAATTATCAGAAGTCAGCTAAAAGAATCCACTGCCCTTTATCTCAGCCTTTCCTCCCTCTCATTCTAATTCTTTGATAAATCAGACTCATTTAGAGACCAGTGAGGAAAGTGAAATTCATGAGGATGTCTCTGTGTTTACAATTCCACATCTTCACACCCTGGCAGCTCAATGCCATTCTTCAGAAATAAGACAGCAAAGAACAGATTGATTTTCTTTTTTTAATTGAATCCCTGCCAAGACCCTATTGGCAGGAAAACAGAGGTACGGACTCAGGGTTTTTTTAGATGCACTGGCACAAGCTTATTTGTCAAAGATCAAATCTCCAGTGAACAGCTTGCTTCAGCTTTTATTTCCAAGACTTTGATAATAACATCAAATTGATGTTGCATTGGTGTGCACTGAGACAGCAAAGAAAATTGCAAAGATATTTGGAAAAGTACAGAAAAGGACAGAAAGAGAAGAGGGAAAAAAACTTGACTTTTTAAACACCTTAAAGACAAATGTGTTATACTTTTCAAGATATAGTGCTAAGCAATATGCTTTATCAGACATAATGCAGAAAAACTAATTCGAAAACAGCAGTACTCTTGATTTGTTTCTTCTAAAAGTTTAACTTTCTCTCTGTAGAATGGCATTTCAAGACATTAATGAAAGTCTTGACACTCATGAATATGGTTGAAGAAAATCACACATTTGCCTGGATTTTAAGCAAGATCTTATCATCTGTATAAAGGCAAAAAAAATCTGTCAGCAAGAATTGTTTTGGTGGGAATGAATGACTAAGGCCTGTAATTCTTGGCAATGTTTTCAATCAGAGGGGAATATTTATAAGTTTCTCAAGTATATGATTCTGGTAACTAGAGCATCTTGCCAATCTTGAGAGCACTAGAAAGCCAAATGCCATGTCCCCTAGCTGCTAGCATTTATGAAATATGTAATTGCTTTCAAGTATATTTTATGTCTCTCTCCTACTTTGCATCTTCTTCCCTTTTAGAAAACAGGGACAGCTACCAAGGAAAACTGAAACTCACCTCTCTGCACTTTCAAAAATATGTTATAACCATTAGGCCATATTTCTAGCCCACTATACTTCCCTGTCATCTACATTGAAATTGTGCTGCTGCTAGTTAACAATACTGATCTCAATGAGTCAGAGAAAAACATCATTACTGCTCCCAGCTTCCACTGAAGACTGCAATTATGAATCTCTGGCCCTATTATTTTATTCAATATCTGTGTCAGGTTTCTATACCACACTAATCAACACAGAACTTATCAGTGAGCAAGACAGGAGCAGAGGGACTGTGGCCCAGATGTGAAGAATAAGGAATTTCATACCTCATCCCTTTTTTTCTGCCTTCTCTACACTCCTTTTGTCCAGCTTTCATTCTGCAAGTGCCCCTTGATACATAGTGTGTACCAGAAAAACACTTATTTTAGTATGTATAAGTTAAGATCTCTTAGTTAAGGGACTCTCTCTGAAGGAAAGATTTTATATTGCAAAACTAAAATTTTTCCCTGTATTGGGTTTGCATGGCCAGGTTTTGTTAGCAAGGTGGGGAGGCTACAGGGATGGCTTCTTTGACGAGTTGGTAGAAGCTTCCTCCATCTCTAACTGAGCCAATGCCTGCTGGCATTTACCTGTTGCTGTCCAAAGCCGAGCCAGTGATGATAGTAAAGCCTCTGGGATAAAGTATTTAGGAAGGAAGAAAAGTTATTGGGCAGATGCAATTGCAGCCAGAGGAGAGGAGTGAGAACTTGTGAGCACAGCAGCTCAGCAAGCTCCAAGGTCAGTGCAGAAGTGGGGAGGAGGAGGTGCTGCATGAGTCAGAGCTGAGATTTCCCTGCAGCAAGTGGTAAAGACTATGGTGAAGCAGCTGTGCCTCTACAGCCCATAGAAGTCAGTGGTGCAGAGATGTATGTACACCCCATGGAGGAGCCCCACTTTGGAGCATGGTTTTAGATGCCTAGAAAACAGCTGTGACCCTGTGGGAAACCTGGAGCCACTCTTGGCAGACTTGCAAAACCATGAAGAGAGAAGATCATGCTGGAGCCAGTTTCCTGGTAGGAATTGTGACCTCTCTTGCATGTTCCTGAAGAACTGTACCCCATGGAAAGAGACCACAACAGAGCTGCTCCTGAAGAACTGAAGCCCGTGGGAAGGACTCACATTGGAGAAGTTTGTGGAGTTTGTAAAGTTTGTTTGTGTTTTGTCCACCTCTCCCATGAGGTGGACCCCATGGTGAAGCAGGACTCCTGTCCCTGAGGAGAAAGCAGAGGCAGAAACCACCTGTGATGTATTGACAATAACCTCCACTCCCTGTCTCCGTACACCATGCATTTGGAAGAGGATAGAGAATCAGGAATAAAGATCAGGTGAGGTAAGAGGGAGAGATGGGGTAAAGGTATTGATATTGTTAAGATTTGTTTTGCTTCTCATTATGCTGGTTTTACTTTGGACTGGTAATAAATTCAACTAATTTTCCCAAGATAAGTCTTTTTTGCTCATGGCTGTAGTAGGTAAGTGATCCCTCCCTGCCCTTATCCCAACCCATGAACCTTTTGTTACATTTTATCTTCCCTGTCCAGCTGTGGAGGGGGGTGACAGAGTGGATTTGGTTGGCACCTGGCATCCAACCAGGGTCAACCCATCACACCCACCAAGTGTATGCACTGCCCCAAGCCAGTGTGTAAACACAAATGTACATGCACACAAGCCACTCACTCTTGTAACTGGTGACCCAACCCAGCAGACATATTTTCTCAGCCTGCTTCTCTAAACATGAAGACCACTGAATCAAGAAGAGGGACAATTGAAGACAAATATTCAGGAACTGTCACCTAGCACCTTGAGAGCTTTCACGTGCTTACATATGCAGTTCAACAGTGAATTGCAGATATTGCAGATATGTGACAGTATTGCAGATGTGATCGCTTCAACATATAAAAAAAAGCAAAAGACAGATGAGTAGTTGACCTCAAATATTTCAAAGATTAATTAAAAAAAAAATCAAATTCAAGATAAATACTTAAAAAAAAAAGCTTTGAGAAATACCATTGGAAATGGGTCTGTGTGACCTCAGGATTTGGAAAGATGCTTCTAATTCACTTTTGTCCAAAAAGCATCTTTGTTGGTGGTAGTTAGTGTTGGGGTTTTTTTTTTGTTTGTTTGTTTGTTTTATTGTGGAAGCTTAATTAGTCCTTGCCATTTTGTTTTACAACACTGCCATTAAAATTAATGAAAACTCAGGCAGCATCTGCCAAATGTGACCCACACTTTTTTCACAATCTCTTTACTTGAATGTGATACAAAGTCAAAACCACAATATACATGATCCATATATTAGAGGTCTTGCATATCAAAGCTGACAATTTATTGGTAAATCAGTAGTCCTGGGGTGGCAACAATATCCTCTATGTGTTTTCTGGCTACAGAAAAAAGCTCTTCAGAAATATCAAAGTATGCTTTAATATTTACCCCCTTACATGCTTCTTTTTGATCTGAAACCAGTGTTTTCTGATTTTCTAAAATATACTTATTTCTCAGCTTCAGTTAAATTTCATTGTTACAGAAAAATTGTCATATCATTCAAGTCGTGGAAGAATTATACAGGATTCAAGATTAGGCATTTCACTCAGAGAGCCTGTCATCACTGATCCAAGCCTGAAAAGATGAGATGCCCACAAAGGGTTCAAATAATAAAGAGAATCCGATCTAAACATAAATATACCATATAACTTAAACTGGCTGACTGACTTAAATATAGCTTAAAAATACAGCTTCCTGCAAAAAAAGTAACCAAAATTATTATTCTCATCTTTAGCCTATTTCTGATTTGGTGAAGAACTTGCATAGTGTCCTAAAATTTGATACCTGGAGATTATTTTAGCTTCAAAATAAAATTAATGCAGAATTTTGCAGAGGACTGGAGGTAATTCTTTGCTGTATCTGTATTCTTAGATTTTCAGAATAAATAAAAAGTAAACCAAACTGAGTCTCAGAAGCAATATTTCAAAAAACTACACCCACATGACAAAATGTTTTGGTTTTTATCAAATGCTCTGAGAGATTTTGAGTAGGTCAGAGGCCTTTCCAAAAATGAAGAGAACATAAAAGAGATTCATAAACTTTTTTATGTAGAGAAATATTTTCTTATCTCCATGCCTAATGATTTGTAAATTTAGATTTGTAGAGATTTCATGAAGAGGAGTCTCTTGAGACACATTCAGAGATATCTATGAGTTAGACAGCCATGTAGATTCATATTTTCTTTTATTTATAATAATTTACCATCTAGTTACAAGAAATCATTATTTTGTAGACAAGATATCTTCACTTCAGAATCACAGTGTTTGTGAAGTTGTTTCTTTTCACTAGGGCATATTGCAGTATCATCTTTCTTCTTCAGATGACATTCAGCTAGTAGCAATATTCTGTGATCCCAAAACAAATTTCAGTGCAAAAAACTGTCCTTGTCGACAGCTATTATCTCTCTTGGTCCGAAGAGCATGCTTGTGGCAAGCTGGGATTAATAAGAAAAAAAAAAGAACAAATAATTGACATTTAAAATTTTATTTTCATCAAATTGATTCCCATGAAGTATAAAAGTTCTATTTAACCTATTATTTTTTTATCCCAATAAGCTTGTCTAGAGATTTCTGAATGTGTGTCAGCTGTTGCTGCAGACTGTGGCACCCAATTTCGGAGACATTAACTGACAGTCTCGTCTCCAACATCATTAGCAAAACTTTATTGTTGTAGCTCTGCAGACCTCATCATTCAACAAAGGAAATTATAAAATAACAGTTACATTTCATATTGATTTTGATGAGAATTGGATCAGACCTTGACTGTCTGGTAGTTAAAGTCTCATTCTCATTACATGCTTTCTGCCAGGAGCTCAGTTATTTTCCTTCCTTTATTGACTTACAGAAGCTCTCACAGACTGTTTAAATATAAGTCAGCAGATATGTCAAATAAGGAACTTTTCACAGTGAACCTTGGGGTTTTTTTTGGCAGACATAAGTCACCCTGATGTTTAATGTTCCATGCCCTTTTTATTTTAATTTTAAGTTTAAAATTTTATGCTTCCTAGATAGTACATCACAATTGCATTAGGGACTGATTCAAAGTGTGCGGTGGTCACTAAAGTGCTTTTCATTGACTTCATTAAAGTCTGAAACGGGTTCATAATCTTAGATTCTGTGTCATCTTTTTTGTGAACAGGCTTTTGAGGTCTTACTTATAATTCTTAAGAATGAATATGAGGTAAATGCATAAAAATATAGATTGGGATGCACTGATACAAAATAAATATTAAATTATATTTAAAGAAAGCATTTTGGTTTGCATCTTCCTGAATGTTGGAGAAAAAAATCCACATTTACATATAGAAACACACTAATCTATTTTTTTTCCAGTCTTCAGAAGACTTTTTTATTTTTCCCTAAAATAAATATATATATATATAGGTATATATACACACACACATACATATATATACACATATATATACATACATACATATCTATCTGTATGTCTATCTATCTATCTATCTATCTATCTATCTATCTATCTATCTATCTATCTATCTTCATAATAATTTGTTTTAGAAAGGGCTTTTAACAGTTAAAAGGTCAATATCATAATTATCAGAGTTGAAAGCATGTTTAATCACCTTTTGAAGAATAAAGTGGTCTTGGTGGATTCCCTTTAATTAAGGTTTCTAGATGGCTCAGACAATATAAATATTTTGGAAACTTTTCTCTATTATGGTCTGCATCAGGTAAGTTAGGTCAGTAAATATTTCCAGAGCTATTACACAGGGAAATAAATTTGTGCAGCCAGCTAATTATCTCTTTATATTAGAGCATATTCCCTTCTCCACCAAGATGAACTGACCTCAAGGATCCTTCTTATTAATAGAAAAGTCACAAATATAATGAGAAATGGCATTTTGATGACACAACCTGGAGAAAATTTTTAAAAATCAAAATGTAGATCTGAAAGTGAAAATAGCAGCCTAAAAATCATTAGCTTGTTACAAAAATAAATTTTAAAATAATTTTGTACTTTATGAACAATGTCTGTGTTAATCCATCAAAATGAGTATGGGCATCATTTTTGCAGCATCCAACATATTTGGCCTGGTGCAATTTGATGACAGGAGGTGAAAGATAGTGTTGTATACATATTTTACCTGGACTATCTACTCAATAAGTGGCCTACACAAACTTTTATACTCTGATTTTCTGTGAATGATCTGGGACTACAGACAAAGTTATTTCCCTGACTCTTTACCCTTTCTTCTTTTAAATGCGACATATTCCATTTTTAGACTGACACTTGTTTTATAATCCAGTGACATACTTAAAATGTGTACCTAAGACTCAGTTTTTTGGATAACAAATAACATGCAACATTCAAGTGCATTCAGCAGGCACTAAGACTAAGCATTAAATGATAAATGTGTATATTTGAGTAGAACCTATCTGTAATAAAGATCAGCTACTTTATTTAGAGTAAAAATATTTTGATGGTAAAATATAACAGGCAAAGTATATATATCAAGTATTTTAAGACCACTTAAAAAATCAATACAGTCTGTTCCATCATGGGACTATCAATTACGTGGAAATAATTAAATAAAAAGCAATTCTAATGAAAATCTTGGATGATAACATAAAGTAAGGAATCATTTCTAGAGTATTATATACTAGATAATTAAATTTCCTTTTCTTCTTATATAATTTTTGAGCTGATCACATATTTCCCTAATGAATTGTAAATTCAAGTGTCTTCAGTGAATGTCTTTTTAAAAATTTTGCTTTATATGTTTCACTAATTCAAGATGGACATGTTGCTTGTGATTAACCCAGTATGTCAAAGTAAATTGAGGGGGTTTTGCGTGATTATCCCTAGAAGACACTTTCTCTTGGACAGAAAAATTCTGTAAAAAAATCTTCACATAGATATAAACTCTTAGAGTTGCATTTAAAGGAATAGCACTGAAATTGTGAGTGTGTGTGTGTGTGTGTGTATATATATATATATATATATATGTACACACACACATATGTGCTGATCATCTGACGTTTGACTTTCAAAGACACATGTATGTTTTTGGAAAGCTTGCTTTCTGCTATGTTCCTGCAAGTTAAACATCAGAATAAATATAAATATAGAAAAATTACTTCATTATACTGTTTAATTAGAATTTGAGAGTTTTTCCTCTTCCTCTTAATGAGTACTGCAGAATTTTCTCACTTTTTCAATAACACCTTTAAAATTTTGAATTTTAGTAGGAAGAAAATAACAGCAAAACCTCAGCACATTTAGTGTGTGACATCCCTTTTATTTATCATAATGGTATAGCAAAAACATGAGGAAAAAAGATTCAAGAAGTATCTCACCTACCCAGCTTTTTATCCAGCCACCATGTTAACCTGAAACTTGATAAACAGTTCAGTTCTTATGATATATTTATGCGTTACACCACAGAGAAATGTGTTTCGAAGACAGTGTTAATCAAAATGTGAATGTTCATAGGTATTTTTTTTCCAGAAAATGATATCTTGAATGCACATTAGTTATTCAACAAAACTTAGATATAAATGGATTAGAAGCCCTTACAATTCAAGGTATCTACTATAATGCAAATAAATACATTACAAATACTTATTTTCTTAGATTCTTCTCGTGTGCTACTGCATAAATAGTAACTCCCTGCTCTTATGGTGATAGAAGCTGTGGCCTGATTTATTTGACTTCTTAGAAACTGACATTAGATGTGAAATTTTTTTTTCTACTGAACATGCCTTAAAAGAACAAGTCCATGCCCTGGACTCTGTATAGAGCAACCATTTTTTACAGCAGAAAAGAGCTGTAAGGAACAGAAGAAATTACAAGTAAATATTATGAATTTAGCCTTTAATAATTTTTTCTCTTTTTTTTTTAAATAAAGATCAATATAGTTATATAAAATTATGGAAAATCATGCAGAATGATATTCGTATCAAACACAAGATAATGTTCTGTTGTTTTTATTAAAATTTGAAGCTATATCTTCAACCTACTTATTTTTTTCTATTATTTCCACCAGAAAAAATATTCAATATTGATTTTCCTCAAGAAATTATTACAAAAGAAACTGTGCCTTTTCTTGTGAAAAATCCACTCAGTCCATCCATCTCTGTGGGTGGCAGGTCAGGTTTTCTGCCTAGTTACACACTCTGTTATGAATGGCACATCTGGCAGACTTTCAGTAGATCCTCTTCGCCTTCCCAGGAGCTTTTGTACAACAAGTATGAGGCTTTGGGTGTGGAAGGCCCATCAATGGATTATGTGGGTTATGGATTATGTCCATCTATAGCAGAGATGTTGCCAGCATATGCCCAGTATCACAACCAGCTCCATGAAGATGATCTCCTTCAGGAGGGAATGGTGGGTCCAATATTCCTGACAGATCATCCTCTTAGGGAAGTCAAATGATTTACTGGGGTCCAGGTTGTGGACATGACTGGCAAACTTTCCAATCTGGTACACCTCTTTGTAGTCTAGTTTCAGGCCTGATGTTTGGGTTCTCTGGTGTTCTTTCCCAGGAAAAGTGGGATAAACAACAGGGAATGTTTTTGTAATGGTATCTATGTTGTGCATTCTTGCTGGGAGGAGGGATCTCTCTTGATGTCCCTCTGGTTTGACCAATGTGGGTGAAGAAGTTTGCCTTTCTTTCACCGATCACATTGGTCTGTGTAAAATTGTATATAAGGGGAAATGATCCCTAATAAAGGAGGTCATTTTATGCAGCCTTGAAAAAAATCACGAAGAGTCTGTGTTGTGTGTTATATCAAACAGTGACACCCCTTTGTGACTGCTCTTCTGTGTGGATGGTGATGAAGATGCTGCCCATAGTCCAAGATAAAATCCTTAGTCCAAGGACAATCAAAAGAGACTTCAGAGCCTTGGAAGAGTTATTAGGAGAATCTGGAGACAGGTTATTTTTCCTCCAGTCCTTCCAGTTGCAGGGAGATACACTGGAAAAAAACAGGTTGTTCAGAAGGGACAGGAGAGGAAGGAGAGGTGGAAGGGTTGTCCTCTACATCAAGAAATGGGCGGTGTGAAGAGCTGTCTCTGAAGACCAGCCATGAGAAAGCCAAAAGCCTGTGGGTAAGAGTCAGAGACCAAGGCAACAAAGAGAACCCTGTGGCTTCTGTCTCCTGCAAGCTGCCTGATCAAGAAAAAACTACTGATGAAGTCTTGCTCCAGCTACGGGAGGCATTGCCCTCACTGGCTCTCATCTGCCATGGGGACTCCTGTCTGTCTCCTCAAAAAAAAACCCCAAAATCTGCAGGTAAAGTAGCATGGTGAGCTGTAGGCAGTCCAGGAGATTCCTGAAAAGCATTAAGGAAAAAATTATTAAGCCAGCAAATAGACAGCCCTACCAGATGGTATACAGTATTGGACCTGATGGTCGCCAACATCAGTGAGTTAATCAGTGCTGTCACGACTGGAGTTGGCCTGAGCTGCAGTATCCAAGCACTGTTAGAATTTTCAATCCTGAGGCTTATGGATCAGGTGAAAAATAAAGTAAGGATCTTAAATTTTACAAAAGCATAATTCCAGCTATTCAAGGAGTCAGTCAGTAGTACCCTCCAGGAAACTGCCCTCTGGGACAATGGAGCAGAGCAGAGTTGACATTACCTTAAGCATGTTTTTCATAGAGTGCAAGAGCTCCTGGTGTTCATGTGTAAGAAATGGAGAAAGAAAGGCAAGAGACTGGTATGGCTGAGTCAAGGCCTGTGGGTCAGACTAAAAGGCAAGAAGGAAAAGGAAGTGGAAGCAGGGACAGATCTCCTGGGAAGAATATAACATGCAGATTGCTTTTGTGGGGATTGCGTCAGGAAAGCCAAAGCACAACAGGGGATGAACATGGCAAGGATACAATCAAAGTCTTCCACAGGTATGTCAGACAGAAAACAAAAATCAGAGAAAGTACACTCTCTGATGAGCACCACCGTGAACCTGGTAACAACAGAGGAGAAGGCTGAAGTAGTCAATAGCTTTTGTGTCTCAGTCTTCACTGGCAACCTCTCTTCCCACACCCTTTGCTTGGGTGGACCTCTAGGCAGGGAACGGGAGAGAAAGCTCCCTTCCACTGCAAGAGATGATCAGGTTCATGACCACCTGAGGAAAATCTGAACATATGTAAGTAGTGGTCAAAGGCTCAATATCCAGATGGAGATCAGTGACAAAGGTGTCCATCAGGAGTCTTTACTGGGACCAATACTGTTTAATATCTTCATCAAAAATATAGAGGGATTAAGAGCACACTCAACAAGTTTGCAGATGACAGCAAGCTCAGTGGTCCAGCTGACATGCCTAAGGAATAGGACACCATCCAGAGGGACCTGAACAAGCTTGAGAAGTGGGTCCATGTGAACTTCAGGAGGTACAACAAGCACAAGGTCCTGCATCTTGGCTGGGGACATGATTGGTTTCAATACAATATTTCTGGGGGATGAAGGGATTGAGGACAACCCTACTGAGAAGGAATTCATACTACAGATGAATATAAAATTGGATGTGATTTGAAAGTGTTCTTGCAGCCCAGAAAGCCAGCTGTACCCTGGGCTGCAACAAGAATGGCCAAGAGGTCAGAGAGTTGCTTCTGCCCCTCTACTCCACTCTGGTGAGACCCCACCTAGAAGACTGCACTCTGACTGCACAGGGAGGAAATTAATCTATTGGAGCAGATCCAAAGGAGAGAAACAAAAATGATCAGAGGGATGGAACACTTGTCCTGAGAAGACAGGCTGAGATAGTTGGGGTTGTTCAGTTCAGAGAAGATTCTGAGGAAATATTATTGCAGTCCTTCAATGTTTGCAGAAGGCCTATAAGAAAAATGGTGATAAACTTGTTAGCAGGGTCTGAAAGAGGGTAATTTTCTCTAGATATAAGGAAGACTTTTTTGAATGCTCAGAATTCTTTTCCAGATTTATACATGAAACCAATGACAAGAAATTTCCTAAAGTCCTAGCATTAAAACATTTTTGGAAATGAAGCAAATTAAATGAAACAGTAAAAGTTTTGCCATTTGTCATTGAAATTTTGATGATAACATGTTTTAACATATTATATATTGTATAACACTGAGATATTCCACAGAGATACCTTCACAATTACAGTATTTGTTCAGAGGACTTATTATTTGATCAATTTCACTGGAAAGGCTTTTAGGGAAAATAGTTCAAAGAAACTTCACTCCATCTTTTTCAGGGAATTTGAAAAATATTACTTTGGAAAGTGTTCAGAGTTGCCTCAGTGAGATATATGTCTCTATTACCCTATGCACTATATTATCTTACTTCAGTTTCCTGAAAGAGGAGAGTAACCATCTCACTTTTCTCACCTTGATGCTACTCTGTAACTTCATCATTTTCTTATCAGCAATAATCTTTCCAAAATACCACCACAATGTTTGTCATGTTAGTCAGATAGACTAGTGAGTACTGAATATTTGAAATACTAGGATAAATCTGTAAATCCTGCTACTCAGGGTTCACTCAAACCTTTCTTTTTATCATTGGTATTTTACCCTGGTAAAACAAATAGACGTGAAATTGTCCTCTAGCATAACTCAGAACAAATAAAGTCCTAAAACTCTTTTTGTGCATCTAAGAGGTACAGGTGTGTCTATTAGTTTTTGTAGCATGAACTTTCCACATGAACTTAAAGCTTTTAAACTATTCTGAATGAGCTTTGTGCAATTATTTTTGAGTGAATAGTAAACAGTCAGTATGAAATTATTCCATTTGTTAAATTCAAACACAAAATAACTATTTTTTAGTTTGGTTTGATCTTACCTCTTTTTAGGTGATATTTAGTTGTTTGATTTAACCTCCAGTGATTAGTCGTTTAAAAAGTTATACTACAAATGCTTAAATTCTTGAAAGTCCCTTGAGATCAGTATTGTTTAGTCATTCCATAAATAGTAGATTAATAAACTTATTGATTCAATTTTAGCACTTAGCTAAAAGATTTTTATAGTGCTGACAATATTTCAATAGGTCAATAAAATAAGGAAATACAGGGTAAGTCAGTCAATAACTTTAACAATATCAATTTGTTTTCATGACAAAGATTCAAATCAATCAAATGTGCATGCAAATAGCTCTATTAAATCTAATCTGGATTGAGAAGATACTTTGGTGTATAATGAAAATTAAAATTGAACCTCTTCTTTAATTATCTACATAAACTGCATCAGCAGCTGCATAAAAAATACAGTTAATGTTCTTTTGGTAACAATCAACTGCTTAACCAATGGCAATAATACTAAATTTCTTTTAAAATTTAGGGTCCTGATACAGCCAAGTACCTATTTCTTGTTTAACTTCAAGTAAAAGAATAGCCTGGTTAAAAAAAATGAAGCAGGATATCTGGTGTTAAAAAAAGGCGAATGTTTAAGGAACTCACTGAAATGTACTCTATATAATCAAGGAATACATATTCTTCCTTTTTAATTATGTATCTTATCAATAAGTGAACTTTAGAAGTCAATGTAGCTAAATATTTATCCACTACCTAAACATAGACTTAAGTGCTTCAGGTGTATCTGTTAATTCAAACATGCATCATTTGAAACCTAGCAGAGAATAATTTTGAAGCAAGAATGTAAGTGGGGAGTGGGCAGGAAAAGTGGAAGAGGGGAAGAAAAAGTGAGAGAATCCAAGAAGAACCTAAGTTTGTATTCTTTATTCCAGTGTGTGATGGTAGCCTGACTGGCTTTCGAGCTTCTGAGTATAATTTTCATTCACATTTGTAAAGTGCAGCTTCTTTTTTACACTGATAGTATAAATCTGGAGTGGTTACATGTTTCATAGCCAGAATTATAAATTATTTCTTACAGTCAGATGGATTTTATGATACCTTGTTTTGCAAATACACAGAAATAGCTGCTGGATCGGAAAGAAAAATACTGAGCTAGATGGTCTGTTAAGTTATAGTTTAATTCAGGATTTCAGTGCCCAGAAAGTGGGGAAACCAGCTGAGATTTTTTTTCTTTTCTGCATGAATCTTATGAATATCTAATGCATATGTGCTCACCAAAAATCTACAAAGTATGTTGAAGATGGGGAACTTGATTTCTAATTCCAATTTGTTGAAATTTTAAGTATGTATATATAATTAAATATGCATTGGATTGGAAATGCAGAGACTGATGTAATGAGAATTACTCTAGCTTTCTAGTAGAAGAAGAGACCTGAGTTACAGTTCCTTTTCCAATGAATGCTTATGCGTTTCTTATTAAAGAATTTCATATTAAGGTATTATTGGAGTAAAGGACTAGAGTGCAATTCTTATTATTCCTCTCTAACCAGAAGGCAATAAAGTAATTCTTATTCTCTTTCTGCTTCAATGAATATTTAATTATTTCACGTAAAGCTGAAAACTTCAACAAGGATATTGCCACCCTTATTGTATTTCACAACCATGAGTGTTTGACTACTCTATTCAGCAATTGCATAGAATAAAATATATCTGTAAGAGATGCCCATGTAAGATGTGGGTTGTGCTTTATTTTTTCATGTTTGGAAAAGCATTTTAACAAATGAATTTTAGTATTAAAAAAACCAAAACCAGTATCACACAGTCGTGTCTCACATTTTCCATAAGACAAATTCTGTATCTCAGCAGATTTTAGTTTGCATAACTCCCTTGGAGAAATGTGCTTCTTTTCGAAAGGGTGTGCTGCATTGTAGGAAATATGTAAATACTGAAAAAGAGATAAAACTAAAAATATGCTCTTGTGTTCACCAATTTCCATTTGGGGCTTCTTGGCATCCAACTATTTTATGATTCTGTTCAAGTTCTTTCTTTGCCTTCTTAATAATTTCTCTGGACAAGGTAAAAGATACGGTTTCCTCAAAGGACCACAAGATCCAAACTTTACGGAAAAGTGCAACATAACCCGACTTTAGCCGTTCTGTTCTCTTTTTAATAGCACAAAAGTTATTTCTTCCAATAATAATATTGAACATTTACTGTCATCATAAGGTCCACATTCAACTTCTTGGTAGCTGAGCTTACACAGCAGGTGTGGACTTTTTAATGTACCTCAAACCCCTGCATTCCAGATGCACACAGAGATCTTGTCCTTCCTGGATGTGACCCTGCTTGTCCTGGTCCTTGTGGTATCATTTCTAAATGCAGAGGAGAGAACTGATTCTGACTTTCATCTGTAATAACCTCCAGTGACTACTAATAAAGCTATTTAAATAAAAAAAAGACCTAGGTATGGCAAGAAAGAAGAAAAGAGGTAAGTTGAAGAACTGCAAATATTTAGAGTTGTGGAACTGGTAAGAATCTTCAGAAGTGTAGCAGGCGACTGGAATAGATTCATAACAAAAGTTACATCCAGGGATGAGAATTACCAGTACAATTCAGGAAGTCAATGAATAGAAGGGATCCCTTTCACCTGTATATTTCTGGGAAGCAGAGTTAGAATTACCATTATAAATCTGTCCTGGTTTGACCAGACCACAGAAATGAGCTGGCTGGGTTTGAGATTGGCATTTTATTGGACCAATGGGAAAGCATTTTCTAGTTCTTATTTTCTTTGAAAGAAGCCCAGGAAGGTCTCTTTCCTTCCAGCTGTCGGGGAGCACAGGAGCACACCCCTCTGCCCTCTCTGCCCTGGGCTGAGTGGGGGGTGGGAGGAGAAGGTGGCGGTGGGCCGGGTGTGGGCAGGCCTGCTCAGCCCGGCCGGGATTCTCCGCTCCTGGAGGGGCGGGAGCAGCTGCCGAGCCCTCCCCGAGGAACCCACCGGGCCCGGCCGGGAGGGGCAAAGGAGCCGGCAGAGCCTGCAGAGCTTTTGTTCCAGTCAAACCACCAAACCAGCTAGCTGGAGGCTGTGTCAGCATCGGGAGCGGCTGAGCATGGGGACAGCACCTGGATGGGCACCAAAGGAGCTGAGCATAGGGACAGCACCTGGATGGGCACCAAAGGAGCTGAGCATGGGGACAGCACCTGGATGGGCACCAAAGGAGCTGAGCATGGGGACAGCACCTGGATGGGCACCAAAGGAGCTGAGCATGGGGACAGCACCTGGATGGGCACCAAAGGAGCTGAGCATGGGGACAGCACCTGGATGGGCACCAAAGGAGCTGTGCATGGGCACCACCACCAGTGGCCCCCGTGGTTCATGCTAAAGGCGGCCCCCAAGCCATGAGCAGCCCTGACCCCCATTCCAGACTGAGAGCAGCTGGCACAGCTCACATGGAGTCAGCAAAAAGAGCATGTGGCCAGCAGAAGCAGAGAGAGCTTGTTTCTGATACAGGACTTGGACTAAATTGACTTTTTTCAGCGTTACAAGACTTTGTACTCAAAGAACACTAATTCTCTCTTGGGCTAAGAAGGAAAAAAAGGAGGTGAAACTTTGTAAGAACAACCACAAGAAATCGAAGTCAGTAAGAAAATAGTTAGATTTTAGATTGAAGGGATTTTAAAAAGTTTGTCTTAAGCTTAAGCTATAAAATTCTTTTCTGAAGCTATAATAAAGATATATATCAGACTTTGTGTTTTCCCCAGTAAGTTCACGGAATGCTTTGGGGGGTTGGTAGCGTTCTAGCCACAATCATGGGCAGAGACACCCGTGTTGGAAGTTTGATGAGAAACCTCGGCCCTGGGGATAAAAGGGGAAGACCTCTGTTCCCAGAGATGGGTGAAAGGATGCTAGAACAGCTTATCCTTAAAATAGCACCCCAATAAGCTGACATAGACCAAAAGCACAGTTGTGACGAAAAACTGTGAAAGATGAGAAAGACTTCACAAAGGCAGATCTTGGGCACCTGCAGTTTGTAAGAATTGAAGCCACAAGAGTTCTTTTCCTATGGGGAGCTTTTCATAGCATTAGCAAAGAATACTTTTCTCTCTAAATGAGCTAAAAAAAGACTGTTTTAGAAGTGGAAAACTGACTGAGATTTTCTGAGTGTTGTTTTTCTTTACATTGTTAGTTATGAGAAAAGAAGGTGTGAAGAGGGAGGAAGAGTGTTTTTGAACGTTCCGTCCTCATCTTGTTGTTTTTCTTTCTTTTAGTGTTAGTTAATAAAGTCTTATTACTTTTAAGCTTAAACCTGCTTTGCTCTTGATTGGAAACTTTGAAATTGACAAAAAAATCAAACCAGCACAGAAATTGGTGTTTCCGCCTGGTTTCGAATTGAAACCACAACAAAATCTGAGAAAGGAAAAAGTGAGGTGATTGTAAGACTGCAGTAAAAATGTGCTACATGATGTTATACAGTGCTTACTTATTTATATATATAGTGCTTAAAGCTAATCACATTCATGTCACTGTTTCTATGACCTAAAAGGAAGAGAGACCACTACACCTCAGTCTCCATAACAAAACCAAAACTGAATAAAGTTTCTGATGTTTCAGAAAACACAAAACAGTGGACTTTAACTACAATGTGACTTATAATTTTGATATAGAACTATGAGCAGTGAATGTCTTCCCACAAATGGAGAAAGTACTCCATTGGGTAACTGGCCTTTTAGGCAATTGTGCTGAATTATAATACTCCCTATTGACCACCATAAAGCGTTTTAATTGTTCTTGGTACTAACAGTGTGATAGATTATTAAAAACAAAATTCAGTTGTGTGATGATCACCATTTCATTAGACTAAAAGCTATCATTTTTCTCACAAAAATTGTGTCTACCTTTAAAGCACCACCATTGTTTAATTCTAGAAAAGAAAATATGAGGAAAGGTTGTCCAGGATTGAGTCCCAAGTGACAAGCACTTTCAAATCTCTCTAATTTAGTAAAAAAGAAATAAAATAAAAAGGAAGAGCACCTTGTTTAGCATGTCTGATGAAGCTGAATTTGATTTTTTTTTTAATATTATTCTGGATAACTACCAATGTTTGGAATAAACTGCACTACTTCACTTAAAAACAAAAGTGAAAAGAATATAAATATTTAAATTAGACCTTAGCAAACATTAAACAGCTTGTAAATCAGAGAGATAATTACATTTATTACAACTTCATCACATTTTTTATTCATAGAAATTTGAAAACATATTACCATTTGGGACAGGTTGGGTTAGCTGCACTCAGTTCTCTTGCTGCTAAAAGGATATACTGTGATATGAAATGCCTCCCAAAGCTTTTATTCAGTATACAGACTAAATGAAGTGATACTTACCTTTAGCAATACAAGCTACATAAATTTTCATTATCAGTACACTGTACTTCAGTATCTGGGTCTTTGATGACAAATTACATTTACTTTTAATATGTTATTGTCTGTCAGATCAGAAGAGAACTTTCTGATAAATCTCAAATTTCAGATTTCTATGCTTATTTATGTATGAACATCTTCAAGACTGATTGCAGTGGTGGAAAAAAATTAGCTATAATGACAGTATAACTGGTAACCTAAATTTTATTTTTGCAAGGAGATATGCCCTAACTGATTATTCCTGAACCACATCTACTGGTTAATATCTATCTTCAATTCTGCAATAATGTCAACATTTACCATTGCTTAGATGGTCTTACAAGACTAAGAGTTTATCAAGATTATTGAGTTTATTTAACTTGTTTTCCTCTGCATTTAATTTTTTTTTTTTTTTTTTTTTGTGAATGTTGCTTTTCTTGGATTAGAATCTATCTTCTAATAAAACTAAAAGGTCTTCACATTTATCTGTGATTAGGGTTTAGGAATTGTCCACCACAGAAGAGATTCTGCTTACAAAAGAATTATTTTTAATGACATGGGGGTATAAAAATTAAAGATATTAAAAGACTGGAAAATTAGGAGATTTAGCAAATGCCATTAGCATAAGAGACCTAAATGGTGGCTCTGATGTCAGAAATGGGATGGGCTGGTTCACTGCTCAACATCTTCCCTTTCTGGTTCACCCTGTGCTTCCACAGGTACAGAGTCTGCAGACTGGTTTATTCCTTCTCCGTTGCTTACATCAGAAGTCACTCCCCATTCACCTTTGTATAAGTAACAATAAACAAGTGACAGCACAGGAGCCTTTTTAATATACAGGCCATATAATCATGTCTAGCCACTGACGATATATATTAACTTTTCTAATGAAATTGATCAATGCCATTAACAAAACACTAAGGACTGGTCCTTTATTCTACATTCACATATTTACCAGAGTACCTGATTTTTAGACATGATCATCTTTCCAGGGACTTTTACAGATTTAACATTTAAAATATGAATTTTACTCAAAACGTATCACCTCTATTAAATTCAATTCAAGATAAGACAACTACCCTAATTATATTCTAGTGTCTTTGAGTGTCAGTAAATGGCAAAAGTATCTGAGATGAAGTTGTAATTTACCTTCATCTCATTTAATCCTGTTGGATGTCCGATTTTCACAAAGTATCCTAGTGATGGTAAAAAAGGCCAATTGAATAATTAGCTGACATTAAAGCAGGTAATTCAAGTTATAATTTATCAGATTTGACCTAGAAACTACATAAGCCATAAACTTAGATCCATTAAGGTAATTTTTAACTCATATTCATAAAATGGGAATTTTGACTAATATTTTAAACACACCTAAGGGAGTTAGAGACCCAGATCCCAGTGCAAATCTTCATCCTCAGTATAATGAGATTAAATCCCTTAGGCTGTTTTGGAGAGCTTAATCTTGATGTTTTAGCTTAAACTACAGTAATTGAATGTATAATACATGTTGCCTGAAGACAAAATGGTGTTCACTTCAGTTAATAAAGGTCTCCAGTCTGAAAAGAAATGCACATGGATTATTTAAGAACTAGAGGAATATTATCTTTCCTTACTGTATGTTAGAAATATGCATTAAATCTGAAATTATTTTGTGCTAAAAATATAAAATTCTAAGAAATTTTTCCTGTCCTTCCTCCAAATATTAAAAAAGAAGTAAACATAGAATTGAAATGATGCAACTTTTTTGGGGGAAAAAGGTGGGTTCTGATTAGAAAAAACCCTGTTTGCTTTCACTGCAGAGCATTCCACTTATCATATACAGATGAAGATTCATAATTTTTGAACAAAAATGAGACACAGCCTGTATCTGGACTGACTGAACTCTTGAGGAATTCTTTTAGCTAAAGAGTACTAATCCTTTATTAAAACTGCTTGTCTTCTGAATTATATTTTACTATTGTAATCAAAAGGAAATTTCAAATTTCTTATGCAAAACTAAGTCCCTGAAGTTAAAAGCAAAGCTTTTTGTGGTTTATTTTATTATTTAGCCCCTAGAATGCCAAACCAGTTTTAATCTATCATCTTAGAGTTCAATTTCCCATGAACCATGCATTTTTGTAATCCTTTTCAGCCCTAACATAACTCCCTTTTTTTTTTTTTTTTTTTTTTTTTTTTTTTTTTTTTTTTTTTTTTTACCAACTGTCCTGTGTCTGGGCAAATTTGGGAAGAAACCTCCAAATGGGGTCCATCTAGAAAGCAAATCCAAACTGCTCCTCCCCCAGTTGGGGCATCAACCCAGTACACCAACACATATATAAACTCTACTAAATACTTAAGAAAATGTTCATACTTTGGTGTGAATCACAGGTGGATGCAGGGCTATTGAAAAACACAAGGAAATTAGCATTCAGAAATATGTAGTGTGATCTGGGGAGAAAAAAAAGATTCAGAGAACACTTAATTCTGTCTGTAATGACTTGGTCTATTAGTAAAAGAATGTTTTTGTCCTATTAATTCTATACCAGATCAGTTCTCTTTTGTGCTATTTTCTTACCTAAACAACCATGTTAAAAATAATTAATCAGTAATAACGTTGCTAGGTTGCTTTGCCAGTGTTTGTTCCCTCCCAGAGTGGTGTGTCACAGCACATACCTTGGGGACTGGTTACTTTTTATAGAATCACAGAATCATAAAATGGTTTGGTTTAGAAGGGACCTTAAAAGCCATCTACATCCCAGTTCCCTGCCATGGGCAGGGATACCCTTCACTTGACCAGGTTGCTCAGGGCCCCAACCAATCTGGTCTTGAACAATTCAAGAGATGGGGGTGTGGTGATCCAGTTTACACCCAGAGGAGCAAAGAAAGTTAAGTCTCTGTGAATAAAAAACTGAAAGAAATTTGAAGGTTTAAAATATACCCAAAATAAGATTAAAACCAAATGAGGTTAGATGTTGGTGCCAAAAGATTGATAAGTTTTATTTAATAGTAAAAGAGGCAAAGACAAAGAAAGGCAAAAGACAGAAAGAAAGAAAAAGAGAAAGAAGTGTGTGTGGGGGTGGGGGAGAGTGACAGGGATCAAGTGAAGCATATCACCGATCCAAGGGTCCCAACGATGTGCTCCCCTCCATCTGCTCTTCTTGGTTGGGAGGATTAATATCTAAATCCCATGGATTAATATCTAAAGTGTCTACTTTGGGCCAGCTGGGAACACCCAGGCGTCTCCCTTGCAGGGGGCCAGTTTGACACTGTCCCTTGTAGTGCTGCAGGTCTGCTGCATCATCTGCAGTGCCCTGGTGCAGGGTTTGGGGACCCCTTTGGGGGGGCCTTTGATGGGCCGTGTCACCCCCTCTGTTGTGGGTAAGGTTTCCCTCAGGAGAAGGACCCCTCAGCTGGGCTCTTCTGCACATCGGAGGATGGGTGGCCTCTGACCTGAGTTTCCCAACACACACCTAAAGCCTCTCTCCCCCCACCCTTTAGGGCAAGGGTCCCTGCCATCCTGGCAGCTGACAGCCCTTGTATCTGATAGCTGTGGTCTCCTCCCAGAAGGTGTTAGGCTTCTGCTTTGTGTACGGCCCCAACCCTGAACTACTTTATCTTATCTTCATCAGTGAATAAGTAAAGCTTCTCAGAGCCCCAAGCTGTGGTGGTGTTCTTTGCAGCTTCTGTTACACAGTTTTGCTATAAGTCCTTCATGAAAATGTTTAAGTCATAAACTATAATATTTTAGTCTCTGATTGGGGCATCCACAACTTTTCTGAGCAACCTGTTCCAGTGCCTTACCACCCTCACAGTAAAGAAATTTTTCATAATATCTAAACCAAACTATCTAGTTTAAAACCATTTCCCCTTGTCTTATCACTTATGAGATATTTATGTCAAAATAGCACAAATTTGACAAAATCCCACACTGAAAACAGCAGCTTTGAGGATAATAAATAGTGACTTTTTTTGTTTTGTTTTGGGATTTTTTTGTTTATTTTTGCTAAGTGAATGTTATCTACATTAGTATATCAGTTAGGATTTGAATAGTGCTTTTGAAATTAACCCATAAGATGTACTGTGTTTTAAGCCATTTTTATAGAGAGATATCAGTCCACGTAGCCTGTTGAATGCATTACTATTTCATCTTTCCAGATGAAACTAAACAACACAACAAAGTTCAGGAGATTTGTTAATGCAAGCCACCTGTTAGCAGATGTTAATCCCATTGTACCAGAGTAGAGCTAAACAAACAAACAAAAAAACTCTATGAAAGTTAAACCTAGAGATTGTAAATTCTCAGAACTGTTCTGTTTTCTCTATAAACATTTAGTGTCATACTCCTTAAGTACTGCTTCACTTATATCTATTGATTCCATAGATGATCTGTCACAATGAGTTGTGTTCACATTGCATGCTAAAGAAACTGAAGGAAAGAAAAAAAACTTTTTCTAAGAAAATAGGTAAGTTCACAATTACAAAAAGAATCAGAATCATTATTGCAAAATATAAGCATTAAATATGAAGAAATAATGATAAGAAAATGATTTAAAAAAATAAAGAAATTTAAAAAAAGAAAGAAACAATTAAGGCAGATGTAAAAATAATCTCTGATTTACCCTTACATAAAATTGGGCTACGACAATAGAAGTACTACAGAACAGAAGCATATCTTAACGCTTTATTCACAGCAAAGATTGGTCTTGATTAGTACTTTTACCAGTATGAAACCTGGATGAGGAGAACAGGATGTGGTATCAAATCAGTGAGTATGAACATGCATATACCATCTGCTTGTGTGTGGTAGCAGTCCTGTCATATTTACCGATAAATTTGTGAATATTACTGCCTCTAAGAATGAAACCAGGCCAAAGAATGTACAGACTGCCCTAGAATTTTTGAGAACACTGTTTTCTCTCTTCACCTTTGCTGTTGCTATCCTGTTGAGTTCTGTGAGTCTTAAAGAGAATGTGCGTACACTGAAAGAGCATGGAAAATTATCAAAATCCCACAAGAAGGCATTTGACAGAGTGAACAGAACTGGTAACCAAGACTATACTACAGAAAAACTGTTTCAATAAGAATGTGAGAATACTTCAGGCAAGCACTGAAGTGCAGCTAGACACTTGTACTGCTTAGGCCCTTGACAACTAAGGAGGAGAAAACACTTGGCTGCTAAAGGAGCTTCTTGCTGTGGATTTTTTGGAACAGAACGATTTCACAATTAAAGGAGGCAGATAAGCATTTCGATAATGAGCCATTAGAAAATCTTTAATGACACTTTTGAAAAGTGTTGCTGATGACTTTACAGTTCTGCTATGACTCATGGCATTGCAAGGTGACAGACAACTGAGCAGTCATAAAGGATGCCACATACATCGAGCAAGACACAGCCTCTCAAGCAACCCACAGATGCTTACCAACACATATGAAAGTCTTTGCATCTGTGCCTCGAGACCTGCAGGTAATTCCATTGCATTCAGGAATGCAACAAAGTGGGCTGGGGAAAAGAATTAAAAATTACATTTCAGGATTTATCAGATCACAAGAAGGAAGTGACAGAAAAGATCATTTCCCTGTTAAAGTATGATAGGAAGAAATGGGTTTGTGTGAGATTTTTTTTATTATATAAGATTGAACAGCAGTCCTAGAAGATTTTAAAACTAGTTTCACGACCTGCGTAAAAATCTTGATAAAGTCTGTATATCTGGGTACAGGTTAACTGAAACCTAAGCACAGAGTGTGCAACTAATGATGATGTTTGATAGCTCAGTTTCCATATATAGAGATTATAATTAGTGTAGAAAATGGAAAGTGAATGATTAAAGAATAAGGTTCAACTGATGCCTAGAAACAGTGACCTGGAACAGAGACTAGACAGAGCAAAAGCAATAAAGTAGGTATTAACTGAAACTCTTAAAAGGATATACCCTGAGCAGTCCAGGAGCCCAGCCATCCTACACCCAGGTTGAATCCAAGATGGATCCTGGTCATGAGGTTTTTACACATTTATGAGTTCCATCTACATATTAGGGTCAACTGTCCAACCATAGCTTCAGGTTATGAAGTCTTAACTCCTTGGCTTGCCCCCTTCACTGTTGCTTATGCTTTTTGGGTAACAGTTGTCCTTGATTCTGTAGCTGGGAAAGGATTGTTTTGTCTAATTACCCTGTGAAAAGAACTTACTAACACTTAATATGAAGTTTCAGAGTTACACACCAAGCAGCAGAGAATCTGAAAAATATAAAAGCTAACCCCCAAGGCATCACTACAACCCACTGAAATTCCAGACCTGATAATGAGAAAAGGCAACATCATATTGAGTGACAAGTATTGCATAGCTACTGTAGATAAATGCCTCATTTATTGAGATGGTGAACATTTTGAAAATACTCAGGAAATCAAAGACATATTTTTCAAGTATCTAATGTGAGAGGAAAGAGGCAGGTAGTACATGACAGTGTAGGATGAGAATCTGAGTACCAGATGTTTTCTACAGGCCACTCAGAGAACAGCAGGAAGGCCACTCAGCAGGAAAGTGTCTTTATACTGGTATAAGCAAAATAAAAGAAAGACAGTAACAAGCTGGTAAAATCTAATCACTAGACATCATTCTGGACTCCAGACAGTAGGATAATAGGTAAAGAAATAAGGAAGATGACGTTGTTTCCTGATTGGAGAAAACACTGTCCGGCTAAACTAACTTCATAAGTTTCTGATTTTAAAGCTCTTGTACTGCATTGACCATTTTTAAGGCTCTTTAAAGGGTGAAGCTTTGCATATTACACTGTCAGGTTGTTGATGTCACATGCAATCCCATTTGCCAGTACTTTCCATCTTCCATTTTTTGCATTTTTATCCTGCTCAACAGAATTCTGTCGGTCAGCAAATGTTCTGGGGCTGAAACTGCCTCTTGGACTATACAGTCACTCTATCATTGAAGCACCTGGCAAAGTGCTGGCTTATACTTAAGCAAGGCTTAGAACTTACAAGCTATACATCATAAGTACAACGTACCCTTCATTTTACTTATATTAGTTTGAGTAATAAATCATAGTTCCTTTACTGAGACAGAATTCAAGACCATTTTCTCATTTAATAGCTTTCATCTGTATGATGTTCCCTGTAATGGATATCACAGTACACTAATGAGCTTGCCACCGTTATCAGAAGATGTATCACCATTTACATAGTTTCTTTGTATCCCTGGAATGACTATGAATTTAAGAGTTTTATAATTTTTCTTCACATATATAGGTAAAAAACTATGGTCCATTAAAAATACTTTGAAACATTAATTTTCACAATGTTCTTAGTGTACAGTTACCATTATGTTTTCTCATTGTGATTTATCTGTCTCACAGAATAGTATTTGTTTAAAGTGAGTGCAACCACACACAAAATTATTTGATTTTAAAAATGGAATTAAGAGCTGGTCTACAGAATATGGGACTTCCTTTATTTTATTCATAGATAATAATGTCCATGTCTGGAGTGAATTATTAAAAATTATGGCATGAATTCTATTTCTATCTGAGAATCATCTGATGCTTCTGTAATAGTACAGCACAAGTTGAGTTTTTTTAATGAAAAGGTGAGAAGCACATTAACACATTTGAAATACAGAGGAATAAAGAAAGAAAAAATAAAGAATAAATAAAGACAGATGTTCTGCAGCAGAACTTTAAACTAGGACGTTTTATTTTTAAAATTAGTAATAAACCCTGAAAAATTTCTGTGGATGTGGCGGTTTCAATTCAAAACCGGGTGGAAACACCAGTTCATGTAGTGGTTTTGATTCACCAATCTGAAATTTCTCATCCAAGAACAAACCAGGCTTAAACTTTGAAAGGTATAGAGAAGATTTATTAACAGAACTGAAAGGAAAATAATAAAAATTGGAAAAGAACCTTCAGAACACTCCTCCCTTCCTTCTAACTTTCTTTCCCACTGTTGACATACAGAAAACAGCACCCAGAATTCTCAGTCAGTTTTCCACCTCTTAAACAGTCTTTCTTCAGTTCACTTAGAGAGAGAAGCATCTCTCATTACCATGCAAAATTCCCCCGCAAGAAAACAATTCTCTCATGGCTTCAATCTTCACGAACAGCCACCTGGAAAATCCATGTTGTGAAGCTCGTCCCACGTTCACAGCCCTCTCACAGCTGTGCCTCTGGGCCAGGTTGATGTATGACGTTTTATTTTTAAAGATAAACTGTTCAAAAGCAAAGGTTCTCTTTATCTATCTTTAAGATCATCTTCATCTCGGGGAACAGAGATTCTATACTTCTTCTCTCAGGACAAAGAGTATCACTTCATCTCTGATCAAACTTCTCATGGACTCACAGCCACTTCAACATTGGCTCACTTTAACACTTCATTTCTTTGCTCAAGCCTACAATTTGAACTTTACATCTTCCTACACTGCTCTATGGTTTAAAGGAAATATCTCAATGTATAGTAATCCATCACCATAGCTTACTAGAGAATTTCAGGCTAAGACATAAGGCAGCTCCCCATACTCCTCCCATCTGAAACTTTACTCCTTCTTGACCGACTTTGATGCCTTCATGTTGGTTCTTTATGTGTCTTCACTCTGTCCTTGTGTCCACTCATCCTCTCGCTGAGGGAAGGATGAGGCTTGGAGCTCTCTTCTGTGCACTGAAAGGGTTACTACTTCATCCAGGCCCTGCTGATGGTAATGTGATCTTGGCCGGGTGGCAGCCAGAGCAGCTACCATGCAGCGCTTCAGGCTGCTCGGGGGCCGGCCATGCCAGCATTCAACTCCAGCGGCGGGCCACTCTGCATGACTGCAGGGCTGTGACCGAGGCACCCGCACTAGCCTCTGCCGGTCTGCCTGGCCCATGCTGTTCTCAGCCCCGGCGGACCCCGACCTCTCCTTCCTCCCCGCCCACCACTGGCTGCTGGGAGCGGGGCTGGCGGAGGAGGAACTCGGCCGGGCTGTGCGAAGAAGCTGTGCCGTGCCTCTTACCTCTCACAAACCAGAAATCAGAAAGAAGCATTTGCGGAGTGCTCATCCCAAAATGTGTGTTCATAAAGGCGTGTCCACTCTTTTCATTGGTTTAATCATGTGTCAATAATTGGCCTGTCAGGGCCAAACCAGGACAGTGGGTTTGCAACTTATTATTCTTATTGTAAATCTTATGCATAAATTTGCTATCAGAACTATAACTAAAGATTCTATAGTCTCAGTTGCATAACCTGAGTGAAGACTAGAACTAGCTGATCTGTGGGCCAAAAATTGTTCAATAGTAGCTGACAACATCCTCTAAGAACTGCAAGAAAAATGTTTTCTGGCACTGGTGCTCTTGGTACCTACTTTAAAAATATTTTGAGTTTTTATATAAAATTTTTATTTCCACATTATACAGGACAGGGAAAAAAAGGAAAAAAATAAAATAAGCCAAAAGGTACATGGTACATAAAATGCTTTGAAAAATATTGTCAAGGTTTTTTATTAGTTTTGTTTTATACCATCCACAGAGACTGATGTACCTTTAGCACAGCGATTCGCTCTGGCTTCCAGTCTCCACAGGCTTCAGCTTTATGTGCTGTGAATGACAGCATTGTTTTTTTCCTTTATGTCAAGTTATGCATGAACATGATTGAGGAATCATGGCTTTAGGAAATACTGTTGCATAAGGGGGAAGCTATGAGGATTCATACTATCTTTTCTCACTTTCTACTGTGATCAGCCATGAAGTTCCTATCTGAGCAAGTAGATTTGGTAAGCATTTTCTTGAGAGAAGACTGTAAGACTGAACACTGAGTCCCTTTACTCCATGTGCCTCTGATTCAAAGAGGTACCTTAGAACTAGAATTTCAGTGGTGAGTTCTAGGAGAATAATTTCCCTCTTTTACCTACTAGATACCCAGTTTTCCCCAGGTAATATACTCCAAAAAAAATGGAATTGATATATCCAGAGCGCACAGGCCATTGTGTAAAAAATAATTCATAAGGTAAGAGTTAGCAAGCAATAGAGGGAGTCAGACTCTGCAGTCTTCTTATGGTATCCCAACACCTATGTCTGTTCAAAAGGGGATTTCTCTGAGCTACAAATTGCTTTCCCTTCCATGTTCACTTGAATCTGAGAAACATGCTTCCCCTCAGCAATTCCTGTTTACTGCCTTAAGCAGTGAAGTTTGACATGAATCTCAGGTTTGATGCATTGATTTTTTTGAGTTAATGATCTACTTCCCAGCAGTGGCATGGCTAAACTCCCATGTTTCCAATGGAGAATTGAACAGTTCTAAGGACTTTTATAATAGAAGCAACAAAAGAAGAGATTTGAAAGGTTTCTCCTTTGCAATGAGCTTTACAAAGAACACTAAAGGACTGGGCAATCCAATTCGGAAAAAGAAGACATAGATAAAATGTACCTTACATGGACCATGTCATGGTTTCCCCAAGAGACCTCAAATTAAGCAGCAGTTGCCTTCTGGCTTTTCCAAAGGCAAGGGAGGGAGGTACTGCCTTGATGACTCAAAGACAGCCTTTCTGCAGCAGTATTCAACAAAGATTTAGGATGATACACTTGCAATGCCACAAAGATAGTTGCTGCTTATTTTTACAGTAAAAAATATATGGGAAATAATGTTTCACTCTAAGATTACCATCATATTGAGACAATATTTTATTCTGCAGTTGATTATTCACCAAGAAATGTCTAGACGACAGAGTTCTAAGAAAAAAATTGACACAAATCATAGTCAGATGGTACATTTGTGCTTGTACCAGTAAGACTAAATGAAGGCTCACATGTCTTGGTGAGGGGTGCTCCTTATTGAGCAAAAATACACAGCATGCTTCGATTAGAAAATGCAATGAGAGTTACCTCCTCTCCAAAAAAGCTAATTATGATGTTGTTATTCACTTAAGAAGACACAAAAGACATCATTATCCATTTCTAACAAATAAAAACCTGGCCATTCCTCTGCTGATTTTGCTCTCTATCTTTTGGAAGTAAAAATCTCTATTTTGTTTGCAATTTTGTGGGTAAAACAAAGGTTGTCAGTATTATATGCTTTAGATATCTGTTTGTTCGGGTTTTGGGGATTTTTTTTTTAAGTTTTTTTTTCATGTTAAGAGATTGCTAATAACATTCAGATAAATGTAATACAAATCTTAAAGCACAGCACCATTTCCTCCAGGTTTGTTTTTGGTTATCCTGCTAATGTGACTCATGAAAATTTTTTATAGTATAGTAAGTATAACTTGGAATTCTTAAAGAAAAGACAAGCTTATAGATGACTGCACATAGAAATAATATATGTTGAAGGATTAGAATGAGAGTGTCTAGAATTGGACACTTACCTTTTCATATAATTGCAAACACTATTCTTGCAGCTGGATACCTCTCATCCTAACTTCATCCTTCTTCCTTTCTAGTCTCTCCACTTGCATCTTTTTCAAGCCTATACCAGCAGATGAGGATGTGCCTATTTGACTAAGGACTGACTATTTCTTCTTACATTATAATTTCATCTTCCTTCAGGTATGTTGAGCATATAACCCCACTATATATCTAGTGTCACTTTTTTGAGGAAAACAAGACCAAAGTTTTTCTTTAAAAATCACTGAGTTTCTTCAGTCTCCTATTCTGGTGTCAGGTGAGTAAAAACTTTGAGAAAAGTGGATCTTGTTTCGCTAAACAGTTACAAGCTTGGTGAAATACAATTGTTTGCAGTCAGGGTCTTAATTTTCCTTTTTATGCCCAAAGACATCACCTGTGCTGAGGGCTAAGTGCTATTGCAGGCACTTTAGGTGTCACTAGTATTCAGAAGTTGGCATGTGGGACAGTAAATATTACTATCTTATTTCAGACTCCTCTCACATATATCGTAGAACCAGCTCACTCACAGCAATTTTAGATATGGAGAACACCAAGATAAATTTTATGTTACCTCTGCAAAAGTTAACAATTCCTCCACTATCACTAAATATCTATTCACAAAAGACCAGAGTTGAAATGTAATTCTTTGCTGCCACTTGCATGACATTTATCCAGCTATTTATCTCAAGCATGAGTTTTCCCTTACCAAAAGCAGACAGCTTGTAAGAAAGTATTTTAAATGAAAGTGATATACATTTAAATATAACACTTGTCTGAGAAGCAATTTACCCTTCCTTCTTTACTAGCCATAGAATTCAATAGTTCTGAAATGCTGTACATAATGAATGCTAACCCCACAGGGCTAAGCAATAATTGCCGTTTTTCTGTCTTAAGGATTGCAGCTATTATTTATTTATAGTATAATAAACTCAAATTGTCATTCACCCCATGACCATGCTATAAGCCACCTTTATTCCACAGTATAAAAGAAAACTGCTCAAGGGATAGATTTCTATATGCTAATTACATGAAAGCTATTAAAGGAACCATTTCTCATAATGCCGAAATATTGAGGATGGTGACGCAAATGCCATGGAGGACAAGAAAATAAACTCAGCTCACTTCAGTGGGCTCTGTCTCAGATTTTACTGTGATTCGAATCCACACTGAAAAATCAATGCTAGTCTTCATTTAACTGTCCTGGTCCACTTTCAGCATCTTTCACTGTTTTTTCAGCAGCTTCATTCCTGTCTCTGACTTTACTTGAAGAACTAGAAAATATAACAGATCCACCCTTGCAGAAGGTGATAACTCCTGGTGCTGAAGCACACTTCCAGGATACACAGCAGTGGAACAAGACCTCATCTTCTTCTGGGAAATAATAAAATCAATCACTTAAAATCTGTTGATCAAAGCCAGACTTGCCAGCTCCATAAAGCACACAAATACAAACATGCACTGCAAGAGGTAGCTGAGTTTTTGAGTCATGTGTTATCAGAGTTCTCACCCTGGGAACATTGAGTTGGTTGCTTTCTGTAAGTGTGTGTTTGTGTGTGTGTGTGTGTGTGTGTGTATCCATGTGTATTTTAACATATCTATGCACAATACAAATAGTGAGTTGCTATCTCAAGGAGAAGCTGTCAGTGAAAGCCATGTACTACTGAAGCCATTTGATGATAACTCTTTAAAAAAAAAAAAAGTAAAAAGAACAACAATCTCAGATTCTGTACAGAGACTGCACAGGCAATTCAAAAGCGTTCTGAGAGGCTTTAGTACATTTTCTGAATTTCAGCGGTCTATATAATATGACTATTTCATTGTTCCAATAAAGATAATCTAAAGAAGCAGACCATAAGTAAATTTTTAATGCTAATAGACCTTTGATTCGTATCCAACAAAATTTTTACATTTTTATATGAATATATGCATTTTTCATCTAATATTGCTTAGCATATAAGAATTTAATGTTAAATATATTAACTTTGGTTGTTAAAATTTAACTATACTGATTATAATGCTGCAAGTTATCTAAACACTGAGCTCATAATTAAGTAATGAAATATCTAAATAATCTTTCAACTTACAACTTCTAGCCTGATTTTCATCTGCACTGAGCTGAATTTCCAACTGGATCCAAAAATATCCAGGATCTATGAGACTACTTCTTAAGTAAAATCGATATTAATTTACATTGATGAAATAATCTTGCTTAGGAGAATATTAATTCATCGCACAGAGCAGAAGACATTTACTTAATATTTACTTAGACACTTGTCAGGAAACTCACGCATCTTCTGAAGTAAGCAGGTGATTTATTTGGGCTAATTAACTTCCAAACTGAAGGATAAGAAGTCCCTTTCTCCTTTAGGAAATTTTGATGGAAGAAAATTTCTCAATGGAAAATATTCATCTGGAAAAATTTGGCTGAATCTCATGAAGCAAACCCAAGAAGCAGTGAAATCCTCTAATGAACAAATGGTAGGGTTCTCTAAATTTGTTCTTCCAAGTTGAATTTAAATCCCTGTTTCAGTGCATGGAGTATTCAGCACTCCCAATTGCATCATCCACCCACTGATGTTGTAGCTTCTGACTTCAGATCTCCTGTCTCTGCACATTCACTGAAGACCAACTCTCCAGAAGGTTAATTGCCCTTGTAGTCATTTAATCTTCAGTGCCCTTGATACTCTAAACTTTTCAAGGTAGGATTAGGATTAATGTCAATGAATGGGTTTTGGCTTTCTCCCTACAATTCCTGCTCTGAAGATGTGGGACCCCATAATGGGACAGTGAAAAACATCACTGTTCTTTTCAGATGGTTTTTTAAAGACTCATAGATTATTCTGTTGCATTTGCATTTTAACCGTAGGTGTATTTTCTTGAAAACACATACAAATAATTTGCAACACTAAGGTCACAGACCAAATTTGATTATTAAGCTACAAATTCAAAGCATTTTTATCCTTCTGTAGCCTACAGGACCTTGTGACCTTCAAGAATATGAGATTAGGAGAAATGTTCACTCTTTAGCATATGCACTTTAAATCACAATAAGCAGCCTACATATGATAATACTCCAAGTTCTGACAAATGATAAAAGGACTGATTATTCCTCTTCCTCTTTCTTCTTTTCTCCCTGATTTGGTAATGGTAACTATTCAAATGTCTTTGCATGCTTCATTGTCATCATTTGTAGCTTTTCCCTGTCCTCTTCTTTTGGATAAGACTGTCCTAATTATCTGGTGATGATGATACATGTTCTGAGTCTGAAAAGAGAGAGATCTGAGAGCTAAATAAATCAAGCTTTCTCTAACTGTGACTAGTATTGACATGGGTTTGTGAATCACATATTTTACTTCAACAACCAGCACTGGGTTTCACCTCAGGCTTTCTTTAAAGTGATCCTCTTACAATTTGAAGCAACCATGCAGTGGCCAGCAGTACACACAGTCATTTCAATATCAGAATATGGTTTAAAATAATCTTGTGCAGACTGGTTTTTTTGTTGGTTTGTTTTTGGTTTTGTTTTTGTTGTTGTTGTTGTTGTGTTTTTGTGGGGTTTTTTTGGGTTGTTTGGGGTTTTGTTTGTTTGTTTGTTTTGGTTTTTATTTTTAACCCTATTTTATTCCTTTTTTTTTTTTTTTTTTTTTTCAAATTTATATTATTTTATTTGATTCTGCCTAGTAGCTGGGACCAAGAAAGTTGTTTGAAGCATCCCATCTGGATATTAAGGACAGATGCTTTGATTTACATCACTTCAGGCAGGGGAAGAAGGGGGAGGTAAAATCAATATTAAAAAAATTTAAATTTTCTAAATCTGTAAGATAAGCTTTTGTTCATTGATGTATATTTAGTGACCAATGGGTCTGAAATTCAAAAACATGTGGGAGTACTCACTTCATTCACCCTTGACAAATGTCTTGCATAATAAAGTTTGTAAAAATAAGAATATGAGTGTAAGTGCTGTGAGTGAATTGAACACAAAAACATCTGAGCAGATATTTCCTTTTACCTGACAGATCAAAAAGTAACCTCTGTATTACAAAGATACTTCTGAAACAAAGATGAAATCATGTTGGAAAGATCTTAGATAGATAGATAGATAGATAGATAGATAGATAGATAGATAGATAGATAGATAGATAGATAGATAGAGAGATAGGGATAGAGAGAGATAGAGATAGAGATAGAGATAGAGATAGAGATAGAGATAGAGATAGAGATAGAGATAGAGATAGAGACAGAGATAGAGATAGAGATAGATGTAGATGTAGATGTATGTGTGTTTGTGTGTGTGTGTGCATGTTTATAAACAGAATGGAAATTGTAATGAAGGGAAGAGACTCTGGACTGAAAAAAAAAAAAAAAAAAAAAACAAAAAAAAACAGCAGTCAGCCTCTGGTTTGACATTGGTGGCAGTCATCCAAAATCTCTGCCTAGGACTGATGGTGCAGTCTCTTCATGGTCACCAGGAGCAGCCTGCACCAGCCAGGGCAGCAGGAAGTCTTAGGGGAGACCTTATCACTTTTTACACAACTTCCCCACAAAGGGAAGAGGAGGGGCAGGCAACAACCCCCTCTTGTGAGCAGTGACAAGACCCAAGGGAATGACTTGAAGTTGTGTCAGGGTGTTGCATATAGGTAAATCCTTATAAAATAAAACTTTGTTACCCTTGTAAGATCATGGTTCAGGCCTGCTACTTTGGCTAAGCACAGCTTACAGCTGGCCTGACAAGTACCTGTGAGAACCAGCCTGCACATCAGCCTGTCCCACAGGAACCAACTCATACATGTGAGAGAACAGACCGGTACTTGTGTAAAGCATCTTCCACCCACGAGACAAGAGTGTTAACATCTTTAGAGAAGAAAGTCTTAGGTTAGCAAGTATTCTAGCAACTACTAACCAATGAATTGGATAGCAACAAGTTACTAACCAATTAGAATTAAACATGATACTTTAAGAAAACCATATAAATGTGAGTTGTGCAGAAAAAAGATGAGCTATTGCAGCATGAAGAAAAAAGTGTTTTGTCCATCTCTACTGCAACATCAGGGGAGGTTTAATCTGGATATTAGAAAAAGATTCTTCACTCAGAGAGTGGCTGGGCTCTGGAGTAGGCTCCCCAGGGAAGTGGTCACAGCACCAGCCTGACAGAGTTCAAGATGTGTTTGGGCAATCCTCTCAGGTAGATGGTGTTACTCTCAGGATATCCTGTGCAGGGCCAGAAGTGATGATCCCTTGTGAGTCCTTTCCAACTCAGTATTTTTATACATATATATGTACGTGGAGAGTGTAGGGTGCAGCAAGCAGGGAACCAACAAATGGGGGCATGTGTGTCACTGTTCCTGGGATGATCCCTTGCCAGCATGTGCATCACCAGACAATAGGAAGCAGCAGAAGTACATGAAGAGCTGGGACATCCAGATGTCTCACAGGAGGTCTGTGCAGCTGGGGAATCTCCTCTCTCCTCTCAAAAAAAGAGTGTGTCATTTTGTGCACTCGACTTTTGTGCCTGTAACACACAAGTCCTGGAGTCAGGCAGGGAACATGAATTAAATTGCATGTATGGGCATGTAGAATATTTTGGGATTATTTATAATTAATCTTAGTGTTCAGAAATATGCTCATAAGTCTTTAAATCTTAGCATTTAGTTATTATCTAGTATCATGGGTTAACTGATGTGGTACTGATACCAGTCCTGCATGTAGTTCCCTTTTTGCCACTTAATTGCATTTTGTTAATAAATCAGTAAACTGCTTGAGTCTTAATTTGGCTTTTATTTCATGAGCAGAGCTACTTTCCCATGAAACATGCATGAATTACCTTATTTTTTAGATTATTGATAACTAGTGAAACCCTTCTCTAAGGTTGTGAGGGCAAGTATTTCAATTAGGCACAGTTCAAATTAAGCTGGCTTGCATAATTTCTCCCCTTTGACCAAGAGAAGAAAGGTTAAAAAAGAAAACAAACTGACGAGAGACCTACAAAAGACAAGGAAAGACAATCTTTCTCCAAGGAAAGATTAAAAAAAAAACCCCAGACTATGTAAATGAAGCAGAAGACTAATGGAGAAGATGATAATATTTTAGACAAATGTCAAAAAGCAGCTATGAAGAAACAGACCACAATGAATTGCAGGTGTTGTGGGCAAATAAGAGTTTTAGTTGACTACAGGAAGTACCAGATCAGACAGAGAAAAAACTCTTCAGGTTTCTTCTTCCCTTCTAAAAAATAAAACACTGGAATGGGATCCTGCAGAGTTCATAGTTTCTTTGCCTTTGAATGCCTGGAAGAACAGTCCTCAGAATGGGAGGATGATTAGGTGACCTTCTAATGTCCCATCCTTCTCCATGATTTTATGCTACTATATAACAGGTTGCATCATAAGGCACAGACTGAATTTAGACCCACAAGCAGGTAGCATGAGATTATGTTCTGAACTCAAGCTGTGATGTATGCAGTGGGGAAGGCAGAACACTGCAAGGTAGGGTCACATTAAGGATGACTTGAAAAACTGTCGGCTTTCTCCTTCTGTGGCACAGAGGTCTTCTCTAACTACAGGTAAAATGCAAGTGTTCCTGGATTGTAGTCACTGACTAAAACATTACAGTTCCTTCCTTCCTTCCTACCTTACTAAGCTTCTTGTTGTTTTCCTTTTCTGAAGGTTCCCATCCCTAAGCATATACAGACTCAGTAGAGCTAAGTATTTGCTTAATATCTCAACAGCCCATAATCTCTGGCTGACACTGGTAACACAAGCCCACCTTTCTAAGCAATTTAATCAAAATAACTGCACTGTGGTTGTCAATGGTTGAGTCAGTAGCAAATGTTTTTTTCTTTTGACTCTTCTCTGAGGCAGGGACATGTTGAGTGAACAACTTGGTGCACTAAAATTTTACAGCTCATCTCCTGAGGTGAGCAAACAAAATCAGCCCAGATTCTTCATCAAGAATCTTGGCTCTAGACTTCTGACAGTAGTGAGTCTAGCATAGTCTTTCTCTTCTGTTTACTCAATCCAAGGCTCAGTTTTAAGACCAGTGGGCACTCTATATAACCAGTTGGTGACTTTTCTTATGTCCTGTGAAGTAGGGCTAATATCACTTTCTCTTCTGTGATCAGACTACATTCCATGCTCTAAATGATGTAGACATTATAAGGTTACCATGCTCTCAAACAGAAATAGAAGAAGATAATAGGAAACTATGGTTAATATGGTATTTTTAAAGACTGAGTGGAGCACATCCCCACTGAACATGGGAAGGAATATGTCACAGTAGAGATGAACAAGACACCTTTTCTTCATGTAGCAATAGCCAATCTTTATTGCTCTTAAATATGAGCTCTTATAGCTCATATTTATATGATTTTCTTAAAGTATCGTGTTTAATTTTAATTGGATAGTAACTTGTTGCTACCCAGTTCATTGGTTAGTAGTTGCTAGTGTACAAGCTCACCAAAAACTTTCTTCCCCAAAGATGTTTACATCCTGTTTTCATGGGTACAGGATGATTCTCACAGCTACAGAATCCCTTTCTCGTGAGTACAGACTGAAGTGCAGGCTGATTCTCATGGGTAGCCAAAGTAGCAGGCCTGAGCCATGATCTTACAAGGGTAACAAGGCCTTTATTTTATAAGACCCTTATTTTATAAGGCTATATGCAACAGGAATAGATAATTTATATATTTCTTTGCCACAGGGCTTTACAATTTAAGCTTGTTTCCTGAGAGTAAGAATGTTGTGGCATTCATAGTTTTTCTATTCTCACTCTAAAAAATTTGTGTTCATCTGTCAAGAAAAGGAAAAAAAGTCATATTTGCCTCCTTGCTTCACCTTTATTTCCCCTCCACCTTGGAAATTCTTTATTCCCCCTACCAGTCTCAAATTATTATTTAAACATTAGCAACTGATTTTTAGCATCTGTTTTTTGTCTCTGTCTGTACTGGAACCCAAGCTTTTTCTGTTTATGTTTATTACTGTGGTCTTTTGTCTCTCCCTCACTGGGTTTTGACTACCACCTTTACTTTCCTGCAGCTTTCTTTTCTCAGTCTGCTTTGCTCTTCTGTCCAGTAGAAAGTTCCTCTGAGACTGAAAGTGATGGAGGTTTATAGATTTCAGTGTAGATGTCCAAAACTAGAATGGGACTGAAAAAGCACAAATATGTTTCAATGGAGGTCTTTTTGAGTACTAGGTGATAGCACATGCAGGGTAGGCATAAAATTCGAGAAAATTTATAACTAAAAGTTATACCTGTAATCATGGCTAAACTGTATTCTTTCTTTCTTTTTTTTTGAGTGAAGGTAGATTTTCTCAGGATAACAACATGGTCATGCCTAATTTAGCAGTACATCTCTAACTCAGAACATTTGATCCTTAAAACATTTCAAATTAGAGGAGAGGATTTGCTCTTTAAATGAACAATACAAAAATATGAGAGATCATTTCCTGTAATGCTACTGCCTTATCATGCCTCTTTCCTATAGAATTGAAACTTTGCAGTGAATATATACGCGAATTCACTTAAATCTCTATCAAGGTAGAAAAATTGCAGGTAAATACTTACAAGTCATTCATCTGAAAGCTTTAAAGATAAATATCTAACGACTGTAACAATACTTGTCCAGCCTATGCGAAACAAAAAATTTACTATGGGCTTATTTGTGTCCCTCATATGGAATTATTTATTTAAGCAGAGATATCAAGACCAGGTAATAGCAGTGCATGCCTCTCATACTCCAAAACTGATATGGGTAAAGGCAACTTCAGATTTCTATGACATTATACAGGAGTTGACTAATTTCAACAGGTCCATACAATGTACTCTCATTCATTTTTGCTATGTCTGTCAGTGATATTATCTTTCTGAGGGTAGTAGTACTGGTGGCCATCAGTCACTAGTGATTCATTTTTCCCATCTCACTAGATGTAGTTTGTATTTTATAGCTGTTCTCTGTCACCTACAATAAATTATTTCCTTTCTCTGCTACTGACTTAGGATTGTTGGATGTGTTCAGGTCTAATTTCATTAATGCATATCTTATGCTGGCATGTAGGAGAAGTCTAATAATATTAGCTAAAAAACTTACATCGGGTACTCTTTGCTAATGCTGTCTGGCATCTTTGAGACAAATCCAGTTGACATCCAAAATGTTAATCTTATTAATTTTTTTCAAAATGTATCTGAGAAGGAAATGTACATTGCAGAGTTATTGCCTTCTTTTGGTATACAGAAGCAACAAATATTTTGATCCCTGTCTAATTAGATAAAATATTCTTATTTTCAACTCTGCTTTTTATTGCACAGGAAATTTTTAACATTTACACTCACATACTGAGCTTCAATTTATTGATAAGAGTACAAATAGTAAGCAAGGTCTACAAGCTTTGATTTACAAAGGATTTCTTTGATGGGAGCAGGAAGGAAAGCAAAAGTGAAAAACTATCTGACACCCTTATCACTAACATGCAAACTATAGATCCCAAGAGCCTCCACTGAAACGTTCACTTAATGACCAAATCAACTATGCTCCACAAACAACCCAATTTACAGCATTTTCAGGTCTCTAAATCCAGATTCCTATTACTTCTGCTAGCTATGCTTGAAGTTAGCCTTAAGTCATCCGTAAAATGGAAGGAATTTTATTGTCTTAGACTAATCTCAGTCTCTTGGTGAGATAGGTAGACCCTTTGGCTTTAAAATGTGTATCTCACAAGTACATTACACACATGGCTCTCAAAACTTCCCTATGTAGCCTGATAATCATGAACAAGAAATTTCTAAAGCAGGGTCAATAGATGGAATGTGCTTGCTTTCATCTCATATTTGTCCCTTGAGAACCTTCTCTGTTTCCTTGGGGTATGTATGCAGAGTAAAACTACTTCTGCACTGTAGCACTTACAAAAGCTATTTCTTTTTGTAGAAGATTGCAGAAAGAAAAGTAGAAAGGCATCCAATTATATTTTAAACAGCTGGTGACGTATTTTTCTGTACTCTACTTTAATTGTGTGCACTTTTATTCTTCAAATACGAAAAAAAAAAAATCACCTTGAATGTGTACAGCTATTCAGGTACCTTCTATAATGGATTTCTCAGTTTTATTATTAGTGAAGGTCATACAAGAGTTTTGCTTTACCCAGTTGGCTTCTCAAATATTGAAGGTTAGAATTTTCCCATCTAAGAAGTTCAAGAACAGCACATCAGGACCAACGAATACTCTAGTCTCATTAATTAATCAAGTCATGTCACAGCAAATCTTGTTAATCCATCCTCAGAGGAAACTCAAGTGATGTTTCAATTCTCTATGCAAGAATAGACAGAATAGTGAATAGTGATAGTGTTATAAAATTACAGAGAGATGGGCAGCATTTGAAGATACCACAAGCTAAACTATTTCTTCCCCCAACACCAACTAAAAGACTTTTTAAGATGTTATTTTTTAAAATTAACCTATTTAATGGATGTAGCAGGAATATATTTTCATGCTGAATATTGTAAGGTGTTAATACATTTTGAAAATCACATTATTGTATAAAACCAGCCTATTTTGACATCTTTTATCTATTTGAAATCACAACAGAAAAATGCAGGTGTTCACAGCATTCTAAGAGAGCAACAATGACTGGGTATGCAATAATAGCTGTTACATTACTTTTTCTTGACTTTTACCAGCATTTACTCTCTAGTCCTACAAACAATCAAATATCTTACTCCAATTATCAGAGAATTATAGAGAAGTTATTTATGTTTTTTTACCGGATAACCAAACATGTAGAGTCTGAGATTTACAAAAAATACACTTCATTTAGTCTGATTGAGTGTCTGGCCTTTGTCTTGAAAGTTAATGAACACCCTTGCCCTAATAGCACTGTAACTGTGAGATGGACATTACTGTTCATAGATGAAAAGTCTCTCAGAAGTCGTGAGGTCATTCTCATACTTTATGTTCAACAGGTTTGAATATACAGCTGAGCTTAGGTCAGTGACTCTTACAAAAGTGATGTTTGCATGTAGATTATATATGCTTCCTGTATGAAAGGAAAGTAGGAATACACCACATTTAACCTAATAGAACTTAGATAGGGTACAGCCAAGGCAATAGCCAGCCTCCAGCTGGATCAATGCATAGGAAAAATTTTACTTTTTCTAGCAAAGCTGGATTCTAAGAGTTAAAGATAAAGGATTACATTTTATTTGGATTTTTAGACCAAGAAAAATTATTGTGGTGTTCTTAAAATCATTGTCCTCAAAATCTCAAGGTCTCTGTCCAGATGTAGATGTTCTTTCCCAACTTTGCCTGAGGCTCTTCTGATAGCTCTGACAATTACATGCATAATAACCGCTCAGATGGAAGAACGATGCATCTGCAGCATGGGTCTGATCCAAAGATCTGTGAAAGCAATGGAAAAACTCCAAGTGGTGCAATCACTCATGGATCAGATCCCTGAATTGTTAGTGATGAAGCACTGTATAAAATGTCAGCCCCAATTAATCTATGGCAAAATTCCCACTCTGTAGGGTCAGGACTGCAACTGTAAATTTTTTTTTCAGTTATCTATACTTCATTTATTGCAGTTACTTTCCAGCTTAACATATCTAAAAAAAAGTGAAGTTTATTTTCAAAATTAGTCATCCTTTTTCCATTAATTCCAACATTTCTACAACTGCAGTTGTATAAAATGATTTCCTCTTTCTTTTTAATTTTAGTTAATTTTGCCTTTCCCTAAGAAACAACAGTCAATATAAATGTCTATTCATATTTGCAATTATGTGCTCTTTTCTTAAGTTTGCATCCCTTTTTGATTTAGTTGCACTACTATTCGTGCAACTAAACTATGTATTCATAATTTGAGCTCCAGAATTTCCAACCACAGATTTTTAATATAATGGGAATATTTATATCACAAGCATGTGTGTACTACTTTATTCAGAGATCAGGAAAGTATACTTTGGAATTTATGGCTAGTGTCTTATATCATTACAGGTGAAGGACCCTGTGGAACCGGCCTTCAGATGGTGTCTGGAGACATGGCTTCAGTGGTTACATTCAGCTCATGAAACAAGGGTCTCTTCCTACCTGTCCTTACACACTTCTTTATGGGGTCTGTATGGAAGTAAAACATGGAGAAAAAAAATCAATAACTCACACTTACATATGATACATATGAATATATATGATAAGATTTTGAGGCTTTGTGTTTAATGAAATAAGCTAAATTTACTACAGATATTCTCACTTCTGATCTATACTTAGCATGTTATTTGCATTTAAGTGCCCTACCTGCTCCTGTTTAGAATAAAATATCTGTCTGACTAGTTAACTAGCTTTTCCATGCACTCCATTTTGACATAATTAATTTTTTTCATCCAGTTACCTTATTCCTAAGTATCCATTAACTGGTTCAGAACTTAAATGTAGAGTCCTTTCTCATGTTCACTGACTGTCTAATCTTCCTCTGCTCTGTTATGACCCTTGCAGCCCCCATCAAAGCCTCACTCTGGAGATTTCACACAGGAACTTTGAGAAATGGAGACTGCAATGATCTGGGCTGTATCTGTGGCTAGAAAGCTTTCCATGTGACTAAAAATAAACAAAATAAGGATGAGCTGATGCCAGACTGAAGAATGTTCTTGCTGTGACCACCCTCCTGACTACATTTTAATATAACACACGTATTTTATTTTTACAAATAGCCATGCCACCACTCTCCAGGATCTTCTCTGTTAATTGCAGTTAGGTAAACTGGCCTAAAATTACTACTAATCTTTTCATCAGCAACTTTTCTTCATCAGTACATTGACGATAATCATTTTGTACTGCACTTGCATGCCAACTTCCAAAGGCTTCCTATAAATCTGCCCTCAGACTCAGAAAGATTTCTTCCTTCCAGAGGCTTGAAGAAAGCTGGGAGAAATCTAGACCATTCAACGTGAATTTACAGTTGAGGATACTCTATGATGTATTTGCCTTTCATCCAATTTCCACTGCCTTCAACCACACTCTTTCCTATCTCTTAACTTATTTCTCAAAGTTCAGTGTACACATTAAATATGCAAAGTCTCTTTGTTTACAGATTAAAATAAAAAATAATTAAAAAAAAAATCTATGGGTGACAGGAGACTTTTATAGCCTGCACCACTTTATGTATACTTATCTTGCTTGCAAATTTCCCAGTTGCTGTTTTCTTTTCTAAACTTTTGAGGAGAGATCCAATCTTAGAAGCCATAACACAGGTTTACACAGTCATTTATCAGCAGCCGCGTACTGGAATGGTCTTTGAAATTCTCTTAAGTACCACTTGTCCATGGCATTTAGTTGTACTGACACCCAGGTTTGTATAGGTTTAAGAAATCACAACTAAAAGTGTGTTCTTTATCAGTTAATGCTTTTAAGATAGACCAAATTTTCCCTACTGTACATCAGCATTATGAATATTGCGGAATGACCATTTAAACCATGTTATAGAACACAAAAATTTGAGGGACCATAAAGTCCTTTTAAGAAACACAATCTGACATTCGAATGATTTCAGTATTTATTTTAAAAATATCTCTCATCACTACAAGCAGCAATATTGAATAGAAATTCAGGAGGATCAGTGAACTCTATTTTTGGAAAATTGTTAGTAAGGGGATTGAAGAAATGTATAAATAAACATAGAAAAAATGAATAATAGAATACCCAAGCCCTCGCTAACCAATGATCGCATGATAGTATTTTTAATTAGTAGCATATGAAAGAAATCTAATGTTTCACAGAAAAAAAGAAAATTCATTGAGGAAATGGTAACTCATCACAATATTCCCCAAATTTGGATTTGCTTTTCTTCCCTTGCACATAGCTGTTACATTTATATACTTGTGCTAACTATAAGCTACAAATATAGGAAAACATAAAGAAGTTATTTCCACATCATTTACAGTCTGCTGGTTTATTGATTTTCTCTACCTCCTGTACATCTCACATTTCACTTGAACCATTTGTTTTAGATTTTCAAAGAAAAGCTTTCCAAACAAATTAACTTTACTAAGGCCTTAACGTGTCATTGGCTAGTCAGTATTATATTAATCTCTGTAATGCTAATGTTTACAAAGCAGGGGTATGGGGCCAAATCTTGATTGCCCTATTCACACAATCAGTTACACTGATTCTAATAGCACTGTTAACATTAGTGAAGCTAGTAAGATCTGGTTTCTTACAGCTGTCAGCCTGCCTTTCCAAATAAAAGTCTTGTAATTCTTCCCTGTTTATAAAAGCAAAGTTTTTATAAACTGCAGTCATGTCACAATATTTAGCCCTTCTTTCACTGAGCCAGGCATTTTGAGAGAATCATAAATTTCTTATTATGCACATTTTAAGTGTTAGTAGTTTAATCAGAGTATTCTAGAAAAACAGCAGATATTTTTCTTGTCTGAGCAAGTTCACATTTCAAGAGTCATATTCTTTTAATCTGATTTTACTTTTGCATGTGTCAAATTAGTCATTTCATTAACAGTTACACAGCAGACCACTGTCAGGTATGCATGCCAGGAAATCACACAGTCCTTTCCATTTGGTGACTTGCCTCGCAGGCTTGCTGTGTTCATCCTTCCTGGTGCTGTGCAGTGAAATACATACATACACAACTTGGGATTTAATTTAATGTTCACCCTTTACTCCATAGAAGCATGCAGAACTAACTACTCTGAAAGAGCCTGTAATAGAAGAGAGCCATTACTGGCCTAAACCAGGAAAAAATTAATGGGATGAAGGGAGAATTGTCTGCTTAGTATGTCTGTGGATCAGAATGTGTTGTCCACTGCAGAAAACATAGACTTAGCCTTGTCTCCTTTTTTCCTATCTTTGCCTGATACAGGGATAAAAAGAGAATGTCACGATGCAAACTGTGTACGTAAAAATTGTTATGGTTCCAGTTTCTAATGCCGCAATGAAACAGCAGCTTCAGCTCTGAGTTCTAAAACCTCAATCCCATAAGTGTGAATCAAAGGGCAATATTGATCACACTGCTCTGAGGCAGAATTAGAACCTCTTGTGACAAGCTTCTTCTTGTGAAATCTAATGACCAGGTTAACCCATGTGCCCTATGGCAAAATTTCCAAAAGAAGTGGAATTAAAACATCTATTCTTGATTTGTGTGTTAGTTGCCTTTTGTGCTCTATATGATTTCATCCAGCTTTCTCTCTGCTCAAAAGGAAATTTGATATTTTTGAAAATAAATAGTTACATTATTTTAAAATGTTTTTCTTGGCAAGTATAATGAATAAAAATAACCCTTTAACAATATTAGAAGTATCATTTTGAAAAAAATGTAGCAAATGCTCTCAAAAAGATATTTGTGTCATTCAGAATAAATAAGACCAAAAGCAATTACATTAGATATACAGTGAAACATTTTAGAAAAATATATTTTAACATTTATCACCTATATTGATATTATAATACTATTACTTCTACGTTATATACAAAGAAAGGTCAGAATATGTGCTTACATTCTTCTTTAAATGCTCATATGTATAATAGAAAAATGGCTTTTCAAAAGCACTTTTAAAGTTTAGAGTAAAGGAGAAATGTCAAAAGGAAACATTCCCAGATGCCAGTACTCATTGCAGCAAGATTTGCAGAACTTAATTACCTAAAGTTCATGCTGAAAGATGTGTTGTATTGGAACACAATTAGCACAGAAAAGCTCAAGGGTCTTCACACCAATTTATATCACATGGGTAATGAAAAACACAGGAAAAAAAGACTTCTTGGGTCACTGTCTTCACTCCTCTGCAATCACAGACAATTAAATCATACATTCTTAACCTAAACTGCAGTGAGTACCTCATTTCCATTTATTGGTGAGTCACTGGCACTTTCTCTTTAGGTATGATTTTCCAGGTGTATTTGCACCCTTTCAATCTTCTGAGGTATCTCTACATTTACTGAATAACTTTAGTCTTGGCCTGTTTATATACATTTGCTTTTAAGTCTGTGCTGCCCTCTAAGCTTCATAAGCTCTTTTTTTTCTGGTGCTTTTCCCTCAATGCACAGAAATAAATCATACCCACTCTCAGTTTTTTGTTTTATATGATAAACAAGCAAGGTTCTTTTAAATCTGTCCCAAGGGATGGACATTCCATTCTCTTCTCATTTTAGTGCACACTTTCTTCATCAATTCTAGTCTGGAACTGTTATCTCTTGAAGGGAGGTGGACAGAATTTAAAACAATCATACAGAGATCAGTGCTTTGTACAATAGATTCAAAACTCTCTGCAGAAATGCCTCTCCAATGAACTCTCCAAAATACTCTATGGTATTCACCATTAGGATGTCATATCACTAAGATAACTGGAAAACATTCAAATATTGACTACCAAGCATTGCAGTTTCCTCTCACCTCTATTTCAACCCTGTAAAGTGCTATGGTAAAACAGATGTTCTTCTCATTAGTCCCTGAATGGATGATTGTACTGTTAGTGTTCAGAAACACATAATCACAGGTGGATTATATGCCAGGTGCTTTATTAAGAGCACTCGGGAACTAGGGCTATAGCTACCCAAATCTAGCTGCATCCATTTGTTCAGAATGCACATATTTATACCGTTTTAGTTATGATTATGTAACTACATATTTGTTTAAGCACAACAATTATTACAATAACTGCACTTATATTGTCCCATTGTACAAACACGATCTCATCTACAGGTACCCTGGAAACTCTAAACATTGATTCTCATGATCCCCAAATCAGCAAATATTTTACCCCCAAATAATTACATTGTTTGTGTTTCTTATCAATATGCTTAATTATAACCCACGTAAGTGCAGTTTTTCATGGTCCACGAAAAACAAAGCACAGCATTTGAATGATTACTTTTTTTTTCTCCTTTATATTACTTAATTTCTCAAAGTTCTACACCTCAGTGCAATATTCCAGTTCTATCTTTATATTTGCAATGATTTTCAGGTTTTGCCATTGCAAATTTTTTAGCACATATCTACCTTATTTTCAGTCTGAGAGGACTATCCCTGGCTTGTGTGAGGTTTTAAGATTTTAATTCTTTACTATATACATTTTCATGTGTTATTTCTCTCTTTGCAGACTAATTCACTTTGTTTCAACTGTAAGCACATTAATTGAACTTTAATTTGTCCATGTAAGGATTTTTTACCTATTACCCCTTTTCTTTTTGTTCCTCTGTTCATCATAATTTACACAACTGAATAAAAGGTTTAATTTAGTTCTGAGTCATAAAGCTGACTACAATTTCACTGCAAGGTGGCCTTTTTCTCCTTCTCCTGAGTTTACTGTAATTTTATAAATAACCTTTTCATATTTCTTTATTTGTAAAAGGTAACCCAATATAACTGCATTGTCTCTGACTTTAAAAACTAACAGATGATATCAGCAGCTTGATGAGGGTCAGTACCTTCATCTATTTATTCTGTAACAGTTCTGAAGACTCAATTAACTTTTGAGTTCGCATCAAGACAGATTCTTCAAGAAAGAAACTCTGCAACCCCACTAACACAAGGACAGAAAGGGTCTGCAACAGAAGGAACTGGTGATCAAAATGGTAATTATCTAGGAAAACATGCTATCATAATTTCATGGCCTATTGTGATGATAAGCTGTAAACAGGTCCCCTTTGAAGCTAAAAGCATCAGAAGATGGAACTCCTAATTGAGATTTGCCAAGAGTTTTGCAGGTTTTTTCATGCATTTCCAAGCAAAGAAACTATAGCTGTCTCTCTCCTTTAAAAGGATTGCTTATGATCGTCTGGGACCACTTTTGAAAACTGTTGGTGTTAGCGGCAGGAAATGAAGGTGAGCAGAAGTACATGCACGTGCAGGCAGGAACTGTGCTCATGCCAAGGCTCAAGGAGCCAGCCAGGATCAGGCTACAATGCAACCTCACCCAAACAGAAGTTTTGATCAAAACACGAATACAACAATGCAAATCACACAACTCAGCAAGGACTGATACACCAGTGTCTTAAAGTGACAGACATCACTTATATGGGCTTCAATTTGTCTGGAACTGAAAGATTAGGTAAACTTTGAAGCTTCCCTCAACTTAAAGAGGTCTATCCTATTTATTAGGCAATAGGAATACGGTTTACATTTCCTGGAAAATTTCCATTTGCACAGGTCCTTCTTAATGTATTTTCCACCTCAGTTGATAGTTTGCTTTTTTGCAGATGAGACCACTGCTTCATGTGTGAGCTTAGCATCTTTTTTTCCAATGTTAGTTTCTACCTTCTTTAAAGCTATGGCACATAACCGGGTTCTCTGGACCTGTCAATAAGGAAGGTTTATTCAGGAATGTGGAATATCTAACAAAAAGAATTTCATTTACTAACAGTGAGATTCCTACTCCAGCTCAGGGTTAAAATCATCTGCCATGTTGAGAGCTGAGCTTTCCAGACAATTTATATCGAAGAGTATATGGTATTGATTTTGCCCAAATAGTGTGTCTCATATTCTGGAAATTCATGTTCTTTCTCTCCTCCTCTTCCAAAATTAGGCCTTCAAAATAACGTCTCCTTTCAACCCACCTTCTCCTTCCCTATAACTTTTAGGGGCATCAAGAAGAAAGGCTGCAATTTATAACCAGTGTTTAGCCAGAGTGCTTTGGCAAACAGCACTTCTAGAGAGCTACAGAGTTCATGATGTTTCAGTATGGGATAGATCCTGGGGTGATCATGGTTCAGTACCAGTGTGCATATGTTTATGCTCTCCTGCCTCATGTTGGGTAGGAGGAGGCATGGGAGACAGGAGAAAGGGCTTTAGTGAGAAATCCTTCTGTCATGGGTAGGCCTCCTTTGGAGATTAAACAAATTCCTCCATTAGGTAGAGGGGATTCCTGTGTGACTGCACTGCTTCTTTGCACACCTAGCCAGGCTACTGACAGCAGCATGGCTTCAGTAGCCACAGAAATTACAGTCTGGCAAACTGTCACAGCACCCTTCAAACCCCCTCCTAGTGGGGTCTTGGCCCCGGGCCCCATGATTTTATTTATTTCTGTGAAGAACTACACCACAGCCTGCACCTCACCAAGATCTTAAGACACCAGTTCCCATTTTACATGCTGTTTCTTTCATATTCTTTATTTCCAACACTGATCAGTTCCCAGTGTATCAGTAGTAATCATTACTCATCTTGGCAATGACTATTTTGACTTGAAATTATGGTCTTGAAAAGAGCAGTGTGATACTCTGATTTAAGTGCCCTGTTAGCACTTAAATATTAGCATTACTCGTTTACACGAGTAATAAAATAATCATTTTCTTTATGTCTTCTGTCCTCCACTGAAAAGGCTACACATGAAAGGAAAGGAATACATCAGAACAAAAAGACTACCTTTTTGGAGATTTATTATATGTGTCAGTGGAATATATAAATTCCATAAACAGACATTAATGTTGATTTGTTATATTTGACACATTAGTAACTGGAATAAGGATTAAAAATGTAAAGAAAACAACAAATAATTTAATTCTTGGAATTTTTACAGATACTTTCTTCATTTCCTGAAATCTTGTGTCACTTTCCTTAACCAGAAGCAATATATGTAGGTTGTACATTCATATCAACTGTATTCTTCAAACAAAATTGATCCAAAAGCTAACAAGAGGAACACTACCTTTTTTCCTGATCAGGGAGAGAAAATGTATAATTTAGCTTGTTATTCAATGGCAATATTTGGCTGTTTGTTTTTGGTTTGTTTTTAGTACAAAAGTTTCGTAACATATAAAAATTCTCAAAAACATGATGAAATACCTACTCTGACCATAACATAGCTTTTATAACATAAGAGATGTTTCTACACCTTCTCTCTCTATTATTTCCAATTTTTTGGCTTGCACTGTTGTCTCTCATTCTCTAGTTTCTTCATTAATTCTCTACTTCCCCTGCTTGTCTTTGAGGGCAGAGCCTGGGGGCAGAGGAGACATTGATCAGACTGAGAATACTGTGAGCCAAAGCCACAGAGCTCTTTGCAGAGAGTTCATTCACTTCCATATCATTTCTTTCACTCTTCTGTTGTGCCTGTACCCCATTTTCAAGTTATTCAAGAATAAATCCTCTGCTTCCCCTTGTTACTATCCCACCCCTTTGTCAATTTACTCCTTCCACTGTGAGCTGCCTTAGAAGACTGATATACACCCAAAAACCTGTTCTGATGTATACTGATTTAGCATAACCTTTTTTTTCCATGGAAGACTAATTACACTACTTTTTCTGGGGTTTTTTTAGAAAGGTACCTGCAAAATTTTGCAAGATGTACCATACAACAGGTTAATAAGGCAGCTCTTACATTTTTGAAAATTGTATACCATAGAAAGCAAAATAAATTAATGCTTTCAATATTCAGGAAGACTTCTCAGTTCAGCACTGAACTGTATTTATTGTTTACAGGTTATCACAATCTTTTCTTCAGAGTTCCACAGCATAGAAGCAATGACTGTGGTTGAGACAACAGTGAATATACTGCACAGCTTGTGACTTAAGTAATTTCATAATGATGGCAAAATTAGAGAATTAGAGGAGCAGTTCTTTTGATATCTGTGGCACCGAAATCTTCCAAATAACATGGTGTATTTTCTTTTTTTTTTTTTTTTCTCTATTCAAACAACCTGAAAATTTCTGCAAACATAGCAGAAGCAAGGCTTTCTTATAAAGATGAAACCAGATACCCTACTGAGCTTATATCCAGCAGGCTTTTTTTTTTTTTTTTTTTTTTTTTTTAAATTACTGGAAGAACCAGTGTGTGATTGAAATGGGAGGATCAGGTGAAAACTGCAATACCTTTTCCTATGAATGTAAGAGTTATCAGATGAAGACAGTACTCACATCAGGATTTTGCAGTAAGAAGGAATAAACAGAAGCTTTTTTCTGTGCACAAAATTCAGGATGAAAAGAATTACTTTGTCACACCATCACTCTTCTTCCCATATACTCCATATTTTTAAGAGGGTCTTCAGCAGATATCCACTCTGCTTGAAAGACAGGGGTCATTTTTAGTGTAATTTAGAGATACTTGAACTCTTTTCTTCTAATCTTTTAGAAATAGCTGTAGATCAGTAATTTTTAAAAAGCAAAAATATAGGAATAATTCCATTTAACCACATTCTGGGACCATGCACTGAGAAAGCCTTGATAATTTTACAGTGTAAAAAGACTTTGCTATAAAACAAGAGTACTGGGTTTGAATGACTTTGATATGTGAATCAATAAGTTTGCTATAACTGAGTTATGCCTAATCTGAGAGTTGGCATCCATGCAGTTTTTATACTGTAAAATTATATTAAATTTCATTTAAAAAATCATTACCTATGTCTCTCAAAACTTTTTTTAGAGAAATGGAAACAGCTGGCTTTCTGTATTTTCTGGTTTCTTTCTTCTACTTTCTTTCTTTTCTGGTTTCATTCTTGCATTATGTAACTCTATTCCAAGGTAAGGAAGAAATCTATTCTGTATTCTGAAATGCTACTCCCTTTGGCTTTCTTGTGTACTCAGCCCATGATAATATCCCAAATTTTCAGCTGTGTGTAGCTTCGTCTTCTTCAAGGTGGGGCTGACCCATGCTATGGATTTGTGTAGGAGTGCCATGCTAATCGAGGCATTCAAACAACGAGAGACAGTGTTGTTTACAGCTATGGTCTTTCAGAGAGTTTTGGATCCACAGAACAGCATACTTTCATATGCCAATTTGAACATATTTCTCAGATAAGAATTCTCACTTGAGGCATACAACTCAACATTAATTGCATTTTCACAAATAAAATACCAAATGTGTTATAAAAAAATTCAAATAAAATATTATAGCCTTTTGTAACCCTCCCACACATCTTTTCTTGAAAATAATTTTCCACACTCCTCCCAATCCCCCAGAATAAGTTAGCATTTTGTAACCAGCTAAATGTATAAAATGTTCACAGTTGTACTTTTATGTATGACTTAATTTTATATATCAATTAAATCCCAGCCAATGACAACCTGGTTTAAACCTCAAAATTTTGTTCTCAAAAAACTCATAATACATTATCTATTCTGAATAATAACCACTAAAACAAGTGTCGTGAATGTTCCTTACTTCAATGAGATATTTTTTAGATTTATTTTCTGGATTCTTTCTAAATTTTTCAGAGGAGCTGGAAAAAATATATACAGCTATTACCATCTGGATACCTTATACATAATCCATCAATGCATGATTTTAGCAAGGCTGTTTCTAAGTAATTACATTGTTTCTGCCAATGGGAAAAAGAAACAAGAAAAAAATATTTTTAAGCAGCATAATGGCTGTACCGAAGAATAATTTATCATCAAAGTAAACTTCCATAAAATATGGAAAGAAATTTCATTTAACAATTACTTGAACGCAAGAGAATCAAGGTTCAGTCTCAATATTTTCCACTGTCTTTTGTAGAAACCTCAGAGGTGATATGGCTTTCTCTGCCTTTCCCCTTCACCTCAGTATTGTGAGAATGAATACCTCAAACTGGTGAGGTACTCTGGTATAAACACAGAGAATGAAATGTAAGAGCATTAAGAAAGTATTCTTTACTGAACAAAAAATAAGAACTACAAATTACTACAATGCACATATCCTCAGTAATGTAATTTTTTCTCAACCCAGAATTATTTGAGCAGAAGGGGTATGTGAGAAATACAGATAGACTGGGCAAGAAAACACATTGCCTTTGAAAACCTACTCCTTGCCCTGCACTTTGGATTCAGTATCTGGATGCAGGTGTTTCTGGACTCAAACTTTCGTTCTTGAGTAGTGTTAACAGTCTAAAAAGTCAATTAAGCCTCCTGTGAAAAGAGAGATTTTTCATACCATTCTCTATCTTTACTCTGCAAATTGAGCATTGCTTCTCACTAAAAACTATCTGCCAACCAGATATTCAAGATTACTATTAGGACCAGCTTATTTCTGTACTATTCATACATGAAATGCCATATAGTATTAATATCCAAACTCCAGATCTTAGATTGCATAACAAAAATGTTCTTATTATATAAATATAAAACTGCATATAACTTTCTTACCAAATGAAATACATAGATTGTTTAAAAACAACTTCAGTGCTGAAATTCTTGTATCAGTTTGGAGCAGATGTCACCATCTGGCTGCCTTCACAAGAGTCTCTATGAGACCATTTAAGTCTCCTGACTGGCTTCTACACAGAAAGTAATTAGAATGAAGCACAAGGGATAGGATCCAACTGTGTTAAAATTAAGGTGTTTTCCTTCATTAAACTGAGAAAAGATGATAAAAAAGGATGAACAAATGAGCAGACAATTTCAATTTGTGGAACATTTCATTTTCTTCCTCTTCAATAAATAGCAAAAAAAAAAAAAAAAAAAAAAAAGAGAGATTTCTTTCCTTAGGAAAATATATATATTTTTCTTTTTTTCCTTTTTAATGCAGTGTTAATAACTTTCATTCAATCCTTGAATGTTTTTCTTTATTATCAGGTGATGTCATATCCCTTTCCATTTACTTGTTTATTTATTTATTTATTAGCTAACTTTTCCTAGGATATAGGTCTGTTTATTTTCCACTTCCTTGATTATGTGGAATGTGCTGCTGCATGCTAAGCATTGTCAAATGGCAGCATATTCAGGCACAGTAATCTAATGATTAAGTTGACTTAAACAAACCCTAAATCCAATAAGTAAATTGAAAAATAGTAGCTACAGTTACAAATGTTTGTCTTGAAAAGCCAAAGGTTTCTTCAATTTTTCAATGAAGTAGGAAAATTAAGTTGCAATTTTTAAAATAAATTAATTTAAAGCTTTGGGCACAGATAACATCACTATGATCATGTATTCCATGAGAAAGTTCTCTGCTGGATTTTATAACCTGAGAATACAGTACACAGGTGCAGATGAAATCACATGCAGACATATTGAGAGACCCACCCACATATACATATGCAAAATTATTTATTTTCTTAAATATGTGTGTTGGGTATTTTAATATGAATATCTGAGTAGCCTTACATATCATTGAATCTCCTTAAAATCCAGTAGAGTAAGGAAGTATCAACATATGTCTGGGTTAATTTCTTCCTCAGTAGTATTTTTTATTATTTACCTTACCTTCCTCTAGAAAACAAGGTATGAATTTTCACAGTATCTTGCTCAAGGGTCCAGTATTTTAATTATGCAAGATGGATTTTCTAACTCATGCATTCCACAGAACAGCTCTACCAGCTCTGATGGTGTTCCTGTGTTTCTTTACTTATTTATATATTTTCTGATTAGTACTCAGATAAAATTTTCTCAATTTTTTCTTTACTTTTGTACAAATGGAAGTGTAATGCATTTCTTACTTGTTGCCTTTTGTTTTTAATTCTTGGAAGCATTCAACCCAGTTCTATAAAATTGCAATGTTAGCAGTTAATAATGTTAAACTGAAATTAGAAGAGACTAATCATAAACTTCAGTAACTTTCTTGAAAAGATAAGATTAATAAAGTGGCTTTATTCTGAAGGATACAGAGGTCTTGGGAAAAAAATTTTGTGAAGAACCCCTAACCAAATGGTTTTGGCCTTTCACCTTCACTTGGAGCTTGCAGCATTCTGTGCAAATCACTTATACCATGCTGGCTAAACTAATAAAGCAGCAGAAATTAGCAGTATTTTCTGGCATTCATTACAAATCTCTCTCAAGTGATCCAGTCTGACAAACATACTCCTTAAGTTAATATTGCAATACACAGTGATGTCAATTATAAATCTTTTTAATCTTTTTCTGTTAAATATTTTGTCACAACTTGTTGGCAAATCATACTGTTTTTTTTAAGTCAGTGTCAGATCTTCTCCACACATCTTAGCAGACAATTTACCTCTCACTCTCTATCAAAAACTGATGGTCAGTGACAATCGATTCAGTTAAAAATTACCAACATCTGGTAATTCTAGGAAAACATTTCTTTCCAGTATCCAGAAAACTACAAAAATAGGTTATACATCCATTAAAATTTCTAAGGCTGAGAGGTGCATCCAACAGTGTTAAGTCATATTGATTCGACTGCCAAGCATGGACAACTGCAGTACAGCTGATGCATAATTGTACATGTGCACATGTACAGGACAAATGACTTACAGATATTGTAAAATAAATACTTTTCAATATATGTTCATGACGTGTGAATGTGACATGTTTGAACACATTGCAGCCATATTTTTGCATGGCTTGTTGCTGCAGTAGCTCTAATTTTGAGCAAGAAGTCTGGAGAAGAAAATACAGACTGCTTTTTAAAATTTTATTTTAACTTAACCCAGTTATGCAGTGTTTTATAATATGCTATTGATGTTCAGGCCTTTGATCACTGACTGATCTGAGCAAAATCAACAGTCAAAAAGTCAAAGCCAAAAGAGGGATGGTAGAAAGAAACAGTTAAAAGAACTGTTGCAGAAACATTAGTAAATAAATAGTTTAGGACAGAATATTAATGGAGTTTGGATGGTGGTGTCAGAAGAATTGTACATCACTGGAGAAACACAACCAATGTGCTGAAGGCAGTGTAAACACTAATTCACAGCAAACAAGAAGATGATAAAGTTATCACAGTCACTTGCACTGCTAATAAGCATATGCCAATGATTATCATTCTTACCTAGTCCAGATTTGATTGCAGTTAACTAGCAATTAGTTATTGAAATAGAATTCAAAGTACAGGTGGAAAACAAGGCTGCAGATTCTGTTACTATGAAAACTAAGAAATCCTGTGTTTTTTAGCTATAAAGACAATAGAAGAAAAAATAACTAAAGAATTATTTCCCACTTTTTTTTTTTTAACACATATTTGGGAATGACTGTAAATAGAAAAGAGCTGATGCCACTGTTGCAGAAAAAAAAAAATAGGAAAATCCGACACTTATGTTTATAGAGGTAGATCAGCACATTTAACATGAGATAACAGAGCTGGTAACATATTAACCATGCATACTGTCTCTTGGACATTATCCTGCTGTGCTAACCATTATATCCAAGTTTCCAGTAGTACCAATCATATTTTTAATTTTTAAGACTTCAGAGAAACTATGATACTTTGCCCTATTCATATTCTGTGATCAAAATACAATATTACTAAGTCTTGAACCCAAAGAATTAAAAAAAATAAAATTATAATCACTCTGGGTTATGTTGATTTTCAACCATCTGGATTTAGAATGTCTTACTCAGATTGAGTTAATATTATTTTTAATCAACAGTTAGAGTATGCTTTTGAAATAAGATACTTCTGTCAGTGACATAGTGTTATTTTTATCTTCCTGAAACACAAACAATATTACTGACTTATTTCAATCATTTCCCATAATCCTCAAAGCAGTGGAAGTAGATGCGCTCATTATTATTGCGATCACAATCAATAGTAGGAGTACATCTATCCCCCTCTGAAAGAAACAGGGTTTCTCTTGTTTGGAGATGCAGACATTTTCAAATTAGATCATTTTTTTCTTCTTGCCTCAATCTGTTCCTATTCTTCTACTTTCTAACATCAGCTACTGCAACTAGTCTCAAAAAAAAATCATGTCTTCCAAATTTGTTTATACTCATGCAAAAAAACACCCAAGCAACATATATTAAGCAGCATGGTCAGAACACTCTGCTGTGCTCTGAGAGACACAATGGCAAAAAGTGGTATTCTCTGTCCAAAAGTTGCAATTCCAACACATGCTTATTCTCCATTTGTTATTTTCTTTGGCAATAAAGCAGTTTGGTCTGGTTGGTAACTGTAAATAATCCATACCACTTACTATCTAAATGATTTTGTTAGTGTATTAATTTCACAAACATCAGAAAACCTACTATATTTTATAAATGCACATTCATAAGGATAAATTTATTTATGTTTTCTACCATTTTCCTTTGTTTGTTCCCATATTTTTCCTCACAAACCTTACTACATTAGTTGTGTACTGGTTACTCCAATTTCCCTGAGCACCACTGAATTCTTAATGTAGAAATGCAGTTGAAAGTGAATGATGACATTCAAAAAGAGTGACTAATTTAACTATTTTTATTTTTTAATTTATTCATAAACAATTAGCATGCTAAAAATATGAATGCAAAGATTATGTTCTGATAATATTGAATGATTCCACTCCTGTATTAATGTGATAAATTTTATGTAGTCACTAGTGCTAGAACTGTAATATAAGCCAGATTTTCAGTACAGTTATATATATTTTATACATACAAATTCTAACTATATTGGTGCACACATCTTACTCAGGAAAACTAATACTTTCAGAATACAGGAATTTTAGGAAAATGCCAGCCTAATTTTGAATTACAGACAATATTATCTCTTTATCTTCTTCATTTTGAACAGCCACCAAGCATCCATATATGACATACAAGGTTACAAAATCACAAAAATTTTTATACCCCAACCTGTGAAATCCAAAAAGCTATTTGAAGGTAAGCATCCCCAAATTTAGAAATAAAGCTTTTTGATAATATATAATATATATAATATATATATAATATATAATTTTGATAATATATAATTTTTGCCATATGTACACTTCTTGAAATTCTAACTACATTAGAACTTAGAACTTTTTTTCAGGAGATGAATATTCTCTTAGTTTAACAGTCAATATAATTGATCAATATAGTGTGTGCAAAAGTTCCATCTATAATTTATTCTTGCAGAACATTCTACAATATATAGTACAAGACAGCATACAAGTCATCATGTGAGGGCATTTAGCAGCACACACTCATAGGCAAATATCCACAAAGTTCTCTCCTAATTTGCATTTAAGTTTCCACTACTTATTCAGGGTTAAATAAATTCTGAACTGGGAAGATGATCTTCAAATCTTTTTTATCAGTTGACCAAACATATTTTTTGAAATAAACTTGTATTTCATCAGCATCTCTCACACAATATAATAGCTTCACTTGGTCCACTACTGAACCAGAATATGTTCATTATATAAGGCTGGGCTTGCAGAAAAACTACTTTAGGGAAAAAAAATTAAGTAAAATCTGAAATCTGTTTATTGTAAAAAAGGACTGGATTTCCAAGAATCAAAAACGAACACATGCCTTCTGTACCTGCGCATTTTAGCACAGATACTGTGAGTAAATCTATCCCAAGCAACTGCCCTCCTAAAACTTTAATCTGGTATGCAAAATATATATTCCCAAACCATCAAACAGCATTTGGAATGAACTGCCAATCTTTTGATGATTTTTTTTTTTTTTGAGCTGCTTGATATACTTTTGCATTAAAGGGAAAAGGGGAACAAGTGAGTAAAACTGAAAAAAGTAAGAGACTAAGATAATGTTTAGTCTCATGCAAGAGAACACTTACATGATCTGAAGCCTATTGAAGATACCAACAGAAATGGTCCCATTCATATCAACCTGAGCTGAATTCAGCTTTCTTGAAAATTCCACTAGTTTTTATTTATTGTATTAAGAGGGAATAATTACCAGCTCAAGCCAGAAGGAATGATATATTATCTTCCTGTCACAAAGGGAGTTAAAAACCAGCAGTAACTTCATTGCAGTTCTTTGGCTACTACAGAATTCCAGAGAGCATGCAGCAATAAACAAAGATCAAATTTCCTCTTTTACACCACATTATCTAAACTTCATTATCTACCTGAGTGTGAAACAGAGTCTTGTGGTTGTTATGAAAAATCCCAGGGTAACTGAAAACCTGTGTTTTTCAGTTTTTTACCTGCGATAACCTTTGCCGCTATCCCAATACCCCTCCTCTAAAGGAAAGATAACTCTCAGCTAATGATGTACTTCTGAAAGACATTGCTTCAGTGAGAAGGCCAGTCTTCTGCTAATACACAGAGATGTATGAATGAAGTGTAGAAAGCCTCCATGGGAAATAAATGTTTATCATAGAAGAAAAGCAAAATCATTTACTAAGTGAAAAAGCCATTGAAATTCTTTCTCGCAATATTTCATAGTTGCTTTTACTGATAACACATCAGTAGCTGGTAAACATCTTGATCACTAATGCGTTTCTTTAAAAAATGCACCTTGGTCTGTGTATATAATCACTTCACAGGTTGTTCAAATTGGATTGTGCCCCTATTTCTTTCACTTAAACAAATGGCTCTGATACTTTGATACCTCCTGTTCATTGCGGCTGACTTCTGCTTTGCAGTCCTAGAGCTGATAACAAGTGATTCATCATCTCTGCCAGTAGAAGAGCTCTAGTCATTATGACTTTGTGACTCCTCTGTGGGTGTCTGAGCCAGGATGGCTTTGTTGCATTGCCAGAGCTCCCATACAAGGCTAATCTAATGTGAAGGACCTCAGATTTTGCTATGTGGTGCTTGCTTCCTATCATTTTCCTGTGACTTCATGCATTTAAATAAATCATTCATATTTAGTGACAGAAATGCACTGTTGATCCTGTTCCTTGCTGTTATGCAAGCCAAGCCATGCCAGTTCATGCCAGCTGAGATACTGCCTCACACTTCAGAAGTTCTCAAACATGTGCAAAGTTTGCTTGCCTTTGATCTATGGAACTCAGTCTCCCCTCCAACAGCCTCCCTGCCTGAATTCTGAGTTTTCAAGGCTGTATTACTACAATATGTACTTATGATAAGTTTTGTGTTAATGTAAGCTTACGGAATGTCAACACAAAGTCATACAATAGTTTAGGGTGGAAGGGGCTGCGAAGATCAGGTTCCAAAACCCCTGCCATGGAAAAGGAAAACTATATCCAGTTGCCTAAAACCCTATCCAATCTGGTCTTGAACACTTCCAGGGATGGGGCATTCACAGCTTCTCTGGGCAACTTGTAGCAGGACTCATCACCCTCACAGTGAAAATTTTCTTCCTGATATCTAATCTAAACCTACACTCATTCAATTTAAAGGTATTTCTCCCTGGTACTATCAACTTCCAAACTTCCTATTCGAGGACTGCAAATTGTGTACAATCAAACAAAACTAAATTTTAGATAGTTGTTTCTTATTTCTGTTTTGTAAAGCAAACCAAAACTTGATTGGCACCACAGATCTGTTAAATTTCAAATAATGATGCCAGGATCTTGGGGAAAAAATGGATGGCTATATAGCCCTTTGAAGTTAGGTATGGAATTAAATTGTGCACTACATCGATCTTAATATTGTTTGGGGGAAAAGTAGATGAGAAACAATTAGGAATATTAGAAATCTTGGTTTATTTCTTGCTGCTGAAAAGATGAGATGTGAGAGAGTTTCTGAATGAATGGAATAATAAAGATAGGAAGTAGAGGAGTTCTTATTTTGATTTGTTTTTTCCTTTTAGTGAAAGAAATCAATTGAGTTTCAAACACTGAAATGGTGCTGGTGTATAACTAAAAGATAGAAATACACAGGTAAATTTAATTCAAAATTTTACTCAATTTAGTAAAAAATTATTGTAATAAACCCACAAAAGTGTTCTCCACCTCAGTCTAATGTGCAGGAGGACGTTTTTCTCTGAAAATGTGATACATAACATTATGGTCAACTTACACTTTGGTTTACATCTATTTATGTAGACTGACACATGCTGTGATGAAGTGTGTAGGATGTTTTTTAGAATAAATTTTAATCTTAACTTTACATTACTGTTATATAAAAAAGTAACAGGAAGACAATATGGAAATAATAAATAGGTCAAAACTGATTTTTAATTTTAATTACATTTTTAAAACATTCATTTTTGTAGATTTCATAAACATTTGAGACATTTTTGAGATTATGAGACAGACAAACTTTGAATAATATAAAGTACTAAAAATACATCAATAAACAATGCCCTATGCTGAGGTTTGATCCAATGTGGAAACCACGACTTTAAAAAGTGGAAATATTCAGCACAATAAAAAAGCTTACCTAGTGCTTTGCTTGATGTTTGAAAATATTAGATAAAGATACAAGATAAATGCTGTGGCTAATTTGATTTATCCAAATGTTCTGGCTCTGAAACTGAGCCCACAGGTAAACAATCATCTCTTTCAGCAACCTTGGTACTAAGTAAAATGCTGTGTTTTTGTTAGGCAAGTTTATTTGCTTTAGCCAGAAAGTCTATCATTACCGTCCTCACAAAGTTTCACATTTTCTAGACAATAAAAACTAAAAATTGCATTGTCTTCGGAATTGGACTTGTCTTTGTATTGTGAGAAAATACAGAAGAAGCCCATTAACACAATTATATTTAAAAAACAAACAAACAAACAAAAAAAAACAATTAGGACCAAATTGACCTTGGAAATTTACATCATCAACACTGTCCGGTATCTCTGTATTTCATGAATTATACAAACCCAAGTAAAAGTAATGGTTGAACCACTACTAAGAAAAGGACAAACATTACAATTTCCATCCTCAAATTAGGGTACTGGATCCAATGTTCTTCTGGGTCCCTATCACAGCAAGAGCAGATCATGCTATGAAGTCTAGGTGCAAAATTGGAACCTGCCACTAGATAATTGACAATGCCTTCCCCCAAATTCTGTTCTTCCCCATGATAAGCAAGCCTTGTCAGTATTTCCACAGTGTTTGGCAACTAAGCCATAAAACTCAGAAGATCACTAATTTGACTGTGTCTATATCACAAAGTAGTGTAGTGCAACAGACTGACAGGTGGCAGTGAAATAATTGATGCTCAAGATTTAAAACTGGTACTGCATAGATATGGAGGCGCGAGAATGAAGGAAACAGGGAAGAGTACTTCAGACTTGCTCCAGAATGGAGCAAAGGACTCTTTGTATCAGTTGAAATTCACCAATTTTATTCCAGTAACATCTCCTTTGCTTTAGATTCACAAAAAAAACAAGCACAGTTCAAGCACCCACAAATGATTCTGTGATGAAAACTAAAGCCCAGTAAGTGCAGACATTCAGCAAGATGCTCCCTGGCAAAGTTGAAATGCTGATGTAGGTTCATAGATTCAAACCCTAACAGCGGTTTGCCAAACTGAACCACTCAGCAGCTCAAGGGCAGATGCCAGTCCAAAAGACAATTAACCTCTCCAGTCAATCAACATCTGGAGGAGCCCCATTGTTGGCTCAAAAGCTGAGTAAATACATGAACTCTGCCTTAAGCCCAACCTAATGAGTCCACCAGAGAGATGCAACAGTCCAGGTCAGAGCTATACAACAGTTACAATGTGTATAGAGAGAAGTTTTTGACTGACTGGCTGAATATCTGTCTCTCCATTCAGTCATGTTGAGGAACCCTAAGACATACATATAGGGAAAGATCAACCAAAAAAGATAAGACAGCATATATATAAATACACGTGTATATTTATGCATATACGTATACATATATGTATATGTATGTGTATGTGTATATGTATATGTATATATGTAAACTGACAGACTCATGACACGCTAACACAGAGACATTCATGATATAGGGTAATTTATTGGAAATTTTCACTTCTTAATACTGCTCAGTATATACCATGCTGCCCCTGAAAAATGCAAAAAATAAAAACAACTGAATAACAATGGACAAGATTTTAAAATAAAATATGGAAACTGAAAATTCAAGATATCAACAGCATTGCCCAGACAATCATTTAAATATTTTTCAATCTACTTCTAAGTTTTCAAGCATTGGAAACTGACTTTTCACAAAATAAAAGAGACATATCTCTCAGTCTTCTACTAATTTTAACAAGACTATTCATAAGTTCGCACAACAAGGTTTCACATAAAGTGGGTACAGTGCACTGAGAAACAGTAAGAGATCAAAAGCTACGAAGAGTTTTTCTTGGCATCTTGAGATATAAAAAGTCTTTTTTGTTTGTGACAGGAACTATCCTCAATGTCTACTGTTTCATCTCCTCTTCACTAACTAATGCTTGCTCTTATCTGCCTTAGTTTCCCAGGAACACATTTATTTTAGAACTGAAAATCCTTGGAAAAATAACCAGGTTTTAATTGTCTTTAAAAGTGGGCCATTTACATAATGGAAGTGTGAACAAAGCAGTGACTATATTGAAGACCTATATGAATGTGGTACTTCAAAAGAGGTGAGGAAATCAATTAGTCTTGACCGATTGTTAAATTGGAAAAGTTTTAATAAGGATGATACAATAAGAAATAATTGAAAGGAATCAAGTCAAAGCTACCACAGCCTGTTACACCACGGAGGAGCTCCCAATGGAGGCCAGCACTGCATCTGGAGGTTTCAGATACATCTCTGCCAACGAGAGATGAAATTATCTTGGTAAAATAAGGGGCTCAGGCCAAAGTCAGAAAAAGAAACATCTATAACTTATTGTTCGTACCAATACCCAGAATAGTAAAAATCATAGGAAGATAAATATTTACCTTTCTATAGGTAAATTTGCTGTCTTCTGTCATTATTTTACAGAAATTAAATATATTTTGGTGTATTTGAGAAGGTTATTAATATCAGCTGAACTAATCACACCAAGGGAATAAAGTCAGTGCTGCTATACACACATTGGTCATGACAAATTAGCTAATGTCTTAGGCTAGTGGGATGAACCATCAATCGTATTTCAACTAGAAGCACCACAAAATATTTAAACTTCAGAATTATGTCTCCTAACATGCTCTCATTTGGTTATTTTGTTAGCTGGGAAAAGGAGGGGAAAAAAAAAAAAAAAGAAAGAAAAGACTTCTGGGAAAAACAATGCATCCTTTGCAGATTTGTAATGGATTAATGCAACACTTGGAGTTATATTATCTTTATAGACAGAACTTTCCCAAGTAACTTAGTCATTTAGGTAGGCATTTAGGCCATAGCAACATAGTAGAATTAGGAATTTTTCATACGAAAGTAAAAACCTAGACCTAAATGACATAAAAGCTAAAATGATCTTGAAAATAAAATTAATTTTTCAATAACAAAAATATCATATCTCTGAAAGTATATTTCAGAATGATGAAGTGTGAGACTGGTCAAAATAAACATACAAATACCATGAGTAAGAAAAATTATTTGAAAACAGATTCCTTCATTTGAAATTTCTTTAGAATTGAAAAGACATTTTGCCAGACACGTGTCTGACTGTTTACATGAGACAACAATATTAGCTTTGGTGATTGCACAGATTTACTTCTGTTTTTTCTGGATCTGTACCACAGTGACTGCGATGCCAACAATACCAGTGTAGTATGTGTGTTGCTTCTGAAAAAAAAACCCTCAGAATTTTTAATCTTTTAAATGTTATTTGACTAAGGAACAGATTGACGCCACTGAAATAATTTTGACATAACATTAATGAAAATCATGGCACCAGGGAAAATGAACAGCAGTTACTTCTTAAAATAACAAACCAGCTTTACAAAACACACTCAGAAACCTCGGTTACTACCTGAATTTTATCCATTGTGTCCTGATCTCCTCAAATGCAAAAAAATATAACAAGTTCCTCTCTTCTGATTCCATGATTCATTATGGGTGGGAATGGCTGAGATACACAAAAAAACTTCAATCCTAATTGCAGCCAGAAGGGGGTGGGGGGCTCACATGATGGAGGCCTTTGTAAGTCATAGCTTTGAGTGGAGGTAACCAAGTTAATCAGCGTGTCATCCTGACCACCTCATATAATCTGAGGAAAAAGAAATATTTCTCCCCAGGTGAGCTGGAGTCCGAATAAGGTAAATCAGTCTGTGAAGGCACACAGCTCTATGAATCAGCTGTGGAATGTTCTCAGGGAATCTGTCAAGCTCAAAAGCTCAATTTAGTGTTTCAAGCTGTCCTGCTTTGGCCCCGAATGGCCAATTTCTAATATTGACACATGATTAAACCAATGAAAAGGGTGGATACACCTTTGTGAATACACATTTTAGGATGGGGAGGCCCGGGAGTAGCTCTTGGCTTCCAGCCTTAGAGGAGGCAGCAGGCTGGGTCCAGGGCTGACCCCGCTCAGCCCTCATGGCTGGGCCCGGCCCGGTCAGGATTCTCTGTCCCCGGAGGGGCGGTGAGCGGCTGCCAAGCCACTCGCGGGGGAGCCTGCAAGGCCCTGCCCTGGTGGGCGGCTCTGGCCCCTTGCTGGAGGGGCTGGGCCCCTTCTCACCAGAGCCTGCCACTGCTTTTCCAGCAGAGTCACTGGACCAGGTCAGCCAGAGGCTGTGTCAGCACCAAGAGCAGCTGTGTGGTGAGGACCAGCACCAGTGGCCTTCATGGTCAGTGCTGGGGGCAGCCATCCAAGGCCAGGAGCAGGCAGGCCACTGCGCCAGACTGGAAGAAGACATGTAGATGAGATCGGAGCAGCCGGGGTGGTCCCTCATGGTCACAGCCACCTCAACATGGCTCGCAATGAACTTTATTTGCTTAACTGTTTTTGAGCCAGCTTTGCTGCAGACAGAAGGACAAAAGACTCAGCCGCAGTTTTTTTCCTGTTTCCAGCACTCCAGCAGAGTTGGGCCAGGCGCGGCTCGCAAGGTGCCTGTGGGGACCACGTGGCCAAGAGAAAAGGCACGGCGAGCCATGTTCCAGATGCAGAGCTTAGACAAGATTAATTTTTCACTCTTGCTGGACTCTGTAAAAACTGTTTCAACTGATAAAATTTGAGAACAAACAACACTATGAACACCGATTCTCTCCTAAACCAAGAAGGAAAAGGTGAAGCTACGTAGAGGCAAAAACATGGGACTCTGAGGTCACTGGAGAAGGAGTTAAATTCTAGATAGAAAACAATTGAAGAGGTTAATTTAGGCTTAGGCTAAAATTCTTTTGTGACACTATGGTGAAGATATACTTTATATATCAAACTTTGGTTTTTTCCCCTGTAAATTCATAGAATGTTTTGGGGAGATGTGGTGTTCTGACTACAATTATGAGCAGAGGCACCAGTGTTACAGTGAGCAAATGCTGAAGTAGCTGTAATCCAATGGGAAGCTTGAACAGTAAAAAAAAAAGATGAGAAATCTTGCCCCAGGAATGAAACGGGAAGACCTCTTTTCTCAGAGATAGATTAAAAAAAAAATTTATTTTATGCTAGAATGACTCATCCTTAAAATAACACCCCAATGAGTTGACATGGACCAGAAGCACAGCTGTGAGAAAAACTGTGAAAGATGGGAAGAACTTCACAAATGCAGCTGTTGTTTGTGAGAATGGAAGCCACAAGAACCGTTTTTTTTCTTGTGGGGAGTTCTCCATAGCATTAGCAAAAGATAATTTTCTCCCTAAGTGAACTGAAGAAAAGCTATTCTAGAAAGTAGAGAACTGACTGAAGATTCTGAGTGTTGTTTTGGTGCATTTTTCAGTGGGAAAGAAGGGAGGGTTGGAGAGAAGAAGAAAGGTGTTCTGAAGGTTTTATTCTGATTCTTGTTCTCTTTTTTTTGTAGAGTCTGTTAATAGTTTCCTTTATATCCTTTCAAGTTTAGGCCTGCTTTGCTTTTTCTCCTAATCCTATGTCACAGCAGAAAGTAAAACCACCACATTATTTAGAGCGTTGACCAGGAAAATCTAAGACCACAAATGAAAATTTTTTTGACATCTGACAGCAACCTAGATGTTAACCAAAAGGTCTTTTCACAATGTTTCCGAAGCCTTTCTGTCTCCTTCCACAACCAACCAACCAACCAATGCAATGTAAGCCGAAGCATTACTAAAGATGAGGAACTGCACTATATAAGCATTTTTTTCATGTTTGAGGAAAACCCCTCAACTAGTTATCTTTAAAAATAACAAATAATCCCATGTAATGAATGCAGTCTAAGATGATTGCTTACTTCAAGCCAGAGATAGCAGCTTGGCTTTGTTCTCATGTTTTTTCCAAGTTTCAGATACAGATAGTAAACTGTCCATATTATGATGATGTCTTTTAAAATTAATCATTATCATGTATTGCACAATGTTACATGTCAATTGTATGATACAGAAAATATTTAAAAAATGTATAAAGCAAAGATTTCATACATTTAAAATTCTTACTGGTTGGGGAATACTGAAAAATCACTTAAGAAGTTAGACAACTAAATAAACATGATTACAATTTGTAAGAATGCAAAGCCTTCTTCTTTTCTATTAGAAAATTCTGTTTTCCAAAGGAATGGTGAAACTATAAGGTTTGCATTTGATGTAGTCCCTGCATTAAAAATAACTTACTTCAAGAGGAAAACTTACAGCTGTTATACTCATTGAAACAAAAACAAGAGTGCCTCACAAAGTGAACACAGGAAACCTCATTTGAGAAGCCAACTGCTGTTGCAAAGTTTTACAAGAAAACTGAGTAGTCTGGTCATAATGAATATATCTTGACATATAAAGTTCATAACTGGCACTTTTAAACCACTAAAAGCATATAGATTTATAAGTTCTACAATGTAAATTCTGGAAAGTATGTAACTTAAGACCAGAAATGCTTAAGGCATTTTAATTTTTATAAAAGGGCAAATGATTTTACACAGTGTTCCACTGCCAACTGATATTTTAGACTGCTAAATTTAGGCAAGAGTGTATTTTAATGATATATTTTGAATATACTAAAGAGATATCCTCAGTCCTCTTTATGTGACATTACTTTGTGAGCATAATGCCTCTGATCAAGCCTTTTATTTAAATAACAGGAACTTCAGTAAAGAAAGGATCTATTTGCACATACAATTTGCATCTAATGTACTCTGTGTTCTGATTTTAAGCATATGGCTTATTGGAACTGACCTACTGGAGGACAGACACCAGCAGATATACCGTTCTGGACCAGAGATGACAGCCGTAAGAGTGAAGGTGTCACCCTTACTAGCAAAACCTGCTCCTCACACTACAGACAAATGATGAACCATAAATTGTGTTCCTACTCTTCTATAGTTCACAACTGTTATCACACAAGCTACTGTGTTAGTCAAATGCATACATATATACACTTCCTTTCTGGCTGCCTCTAAATTATAAAATCCTTATTCATCAGTATTCGCAGGATACCATGGGAAGTGCTGCAAGCATGGTGCTAAAAGACAAATCGGGGTCATGAGCAAATTGTGCCAGCGCAAGTTCCAGAGAAAATGAGGCAAGTAGGAGAAGACCAAATAATGAATAAGCTTCCATGGATCAATAAAGCACAAAAAAAAGGAAGCTTTGTTGATAGCTTGGAAAGGAGTTTAAAGGGTGAGGAAACTGTTTTAAGAGTAAAAATTAGAAATAATATTAATCGTAACAGTATTGAACACTATTAAGAATAATTCATTTGGAGTCTCTTTCCTCTGTAAAGCAAACAATTTATGCTCTAGTAAGAACTTTATAACATGTCTGTTTCACAGAAAAAAATGGCTAGCCTAGGTTTGTGGAAACCCAATTAGCTGGGATAAATAAAAAATTAGCCCAAGTTCCCTACACCAGGGAGTGGACCTAGGACCCTGGGGAGAAGGGCTGGGATCTTAGACTTATGTGATCAAGCCCCTGCCCTATAAGCCACAACTGGACACCTATCCCAGGTAAACCCTATATCTCGCCAGGTAAGGCATGCCCCCTCATCTTCGGATGCAGGCCTTAATTCACATGCCTCTGGAAGCAGCTCCAGGCCACGTGGCCTGTGGATTCTGCCTGGAGAATGTGGTCACTCTAATAGATTAAAGAATATCTCTGGGCCATCCATCATACCTTGTCCTGTTTTTATAGCCATGCCCCCCAGCCAAACTGGGTCAGATGTAGCAGGGAAATCCCCCCTCAGACTGCTACATTAGTTATTAATAACCCATATTAGGATTGCTCAAGAACTGAAGGGTTTTACTTTGAAAAGATTAAGTAATGCAATTTGAATAAGATTTAGACCACAATGCTTGCACTTCTTATGTAGCCAGCATTTCATGCTCCAACTATCTTGCTCTGTATAGGATTGGTGCTTTCACACTTCCTACTTTTGAAAATCATCTGTATTTCAAGGGAGTAATCATCAAAATAAACCCACAATCATTTATTTAAAGGAATGAACTGCACAGCAACTTGCTCCTTGCACGAATGCTTTTACTTGTGTCTCTAATCTAAAGCCTTTATTACACACTGTGCCCTACATCTGGGCCTCAGCAGGTTCAGAGGTACAAGATAGCTACAACTGGTATTTGACCTGAATAAATGCTATGAATAAATGCTGGAGAAGCCTAACCCCAAATGAACACAAGCTCTCACACAAAACCAAAATCCAAATAGATTAATTCAAGCCTGCATCTAAACAAAAATAACAAAATTCCTTTTTTCTTTTTAATACTTTTGTACTTTCATTTCTGATAACAGTAAGGGCAGCTTTGCTTTTTCATTGTATTTCCCTTTTATGAACTCACATGTTTTTCCCTTTTCAAACATTTTTAACTAAATTTATTTTACATTATAATATAGTATAGTAAAACTTCTGAGCTGTTTTCTTTTAGTTAACACCTTATGTGCATACAGCAAATAATATTCCACTTGGACAGAATTACTGGGTGTATTAAAACCTGTCAAGCATTCTATTGAAACAGCTAATGCTTTGTCCTATACTATTACAGAAACAAATGCAAGACAATGATTTTTTTTTTTCAAAGTTTACACAAAGTAATAGAAGAAAACAGTGAGAAAGGATGGTATGTCAATAATAATACTAACAGAATATCACATTCTTATTAAATTATTACATTTCTAATAAAATTAAATCTGAGGTTTAAGTAGCAAACTGTATACAATGGTGGTGATATCTAAACCACTAAACATGGAAAACAGTCTAACATATTGAGGAAGCCGTGTTGCCTCACAAACAAGAACCTAGACAAGGGAGAGATATTTAATGCTTTGTTTGCCTGCATGGGTTCCAGAACCCTGAGCTGTAGGACCATAACTCTTAGAACAATAATTCCTAGCCAACTCTGGACTTGTGCAGGATTTCCTGGTCCAGCTGGATCCTGATTAGTCTATGAAGTCTTACAGGATTCATCCAGGAATATGCAAATAGACAGCTGACCTCATCCCAAGACCTCTCTCAATAATTTTATGAGCAGTCTTGGGAATCTGTAGAGGTTCCAGCTGACTAATGTTGTCCTGATTTTCAAGAAGGGAAAGAGGGATGACCCTGGAAACTATAGGCCTGTCAGTCTCACTTAAGTGCCTTGTTAAATTTTAGATAAGATTATTCTGTGAGTAATTGAAAAACTAGTGAAAGACAGTACAGTCATTGGTCACATCTGGCATGAGTTCATGAGGGTAAAGTCCTGATCAATAATCCTAATTTCATTTTCTGACAGCTGCCCACCTAGTTGATCAAGGGAAGCCAGTTGAGTTAATCTTTGTGGATTGCAGTAAAGCTTTTGATACTGTCTGTCACCGTGGCCTTCTGAATAAAATGTCTGGCACACAGCTGAATAAACATGGCTGGCAACCTCAATAGTGAGGTTCTGCAGGGCTGCATTTTATGCCCAGTTCACTTCAACATCTTCATAAATTACTTGGATGAAGAATTAGAAGTTATACTAAGCAACTACGCCAATGATGCTAAACTGGGAGGAGTTGTTGACTCCCTCAAAGGCAGAGCAGTGCTGCAGAGAGACCTTGACAAATTAGAGATGGGCAATCACCAATCATGAAGTTTAACAAGGGAAAATGATGGATTCTGTATCTGGGACAGGGCAAACCCAGATGTCTCCACAGACAGAGAGGCTGGAGAGGAGCCCCACAGAAAGGGATCTGGGAGTCCTGGTGAATGGCAAGTTGAATCTGAGTCAGCAGTTCCCTGTCAGCCAGGAGGGACAACCCTCTCCTAGGAGGCATCAGGCACAGCATTGCTAGCCAGGCAAGGGAGGGAGCTGTCCTGCTCTGTTCTGTACTTTGTGCATTTTTGGGCACTACAATATTAGAAGAAAATAAAGCTTTGAGAAAGCATCCAAAAGAGGGCTACAAAAGCTGTGACGGATCTGGAGGGGAAGCCATGGGAGGAGTGGTTGAGGTTACTTGGTCTGTTCAGCCTGGAGGAGACTGAGGGGAGACCTCACTTCAGCATACAACTTCTTCAAGGGTGGAAGAGAACTGGGAGACACTGATCCCTTCTTTGCAGTGACCAGTGGCAGAACCCAAGGGAATGGCCTGGAGTTTTGTCAGGGGAGGTTTAAGTAGGATTTTAGAGAAAGGCTCTTTACCCAGAAGGTGGCTGGGCACTTGAACAGGCTCCCTGGGGAAGTGGTCTCAACACCAAGACTGACAGTGTTCAAGAAGTGTTGGGGCAATGCTCTCAGGCACATGATACGATGCTTGGGGTTTCCTGTGCAGGTCAAGGAGTTGGACTTGATCCCTGTGGGTTCCATCCCACTCAGGAAATTTAACGGTATGTAAATCAAAAGCCTTATTCTACAAATTCTTCCATATAAGAGTTATTTACTCAGATAGACAGTCCTATTAAAATAAACTAGGCACATGTGTAAGGTTATCCATGTGCACAACTGTTTATTAGATCATACACTCTGCAAGATGAAGCAGGTATCTGCATTCTACCTGAAATTTTCCCAGATCAAACTATTTCCAGCTGAAATCACTGAATTTCTGATTCATTCACTGATGCTTTTAGAGGCTGTTACACTGATGACTGCAACAGATTCCCAGTCAAAAAAGACCTGTCATTTGCATGGCAAAGCAGCAACCCTCAGACAGAGCACTATACACACATACATATAACATTCATCATCACCATAAAATTGAGAGCACAAGAATAAGCATTAGCAAAAGCAACAATACTAGAGAGACCTATTTCATGAAAAGGATGATGTCAGTCAGGTAGATTAATGAACACTGCCAGTGGCAATCAGTAAGGCCAAATAGCACATTCCATAGAAAATCCACACAGTCCAGTTATTTTGTAAGAGACAGTAGCACATCTGGAAGGGTCATTTCTTCAGTGTAAAGTGGAATGCATTACTCTTTTTAGGCTCCAGTCCTTTGATAGTTTTGTCAGTCCATTAACAAAATAGGACAACAAAACAACATGTGAGGGTTAGCATGCTTCCAAAAAGCATAAGCCAGCCTTTTCTTTGTTGGTTTGTCTCTGTGAAAAAAAAATTACTTTTAAGTTAATAACAGAACCATCTCAGACTGCATTTTAATTTAGATACATCAAATATAAGAACAAAAAAATTCTACACTGACATAGAAATATTAAGTGCATTCCAACTCTCACTGAAAATCAGCAGGTTTGAGCAAAATGTTCCCTAAGGCTCTTCTAAAATCATAGCCTTCAGCCTTATCCATGGGTCACATCTATTATTAGTACAGAATAAACTGATATAATTGGTGTAATTTGAAGACAAGGGGATTTTTTTTTTTCTTTCCATATGCTGCATTGCTAAACTTGACAATAAGACAATTCAGTGATTTTCAGTCTTGTTAAATGTGGTAAGAGATCATGCCTTGTTTCTTACATTGTGTTATTGAAACATAAGTGCATCTAACACATTATTATTATTATTAATAATGATGATGATGATGATGATGATGATGATGCAGTGATTTTCCAGTGAGATACACTAATGCAATGAAACCAGAACTTTTGGAAGGATTTATTTCTGTTCCACAGTATAAATAATTTCTAATTCATATTTGCTACAGGTTGGGAATTATATACCAACTGAGAGTAAAACATAATTTCACATAATTTTCAGCTCTAACCCCACACCAAAGAAGAAAAGGAAAATAATCTCCTAGTATTGAAATAATATCTATTATATTTTGTATGAAAGAATATTTTTTATAAAAGTTAAAGAAACTGTTCAGAAAATCATCTTGTGCTCTATTACACATTAATGAATGATACCAGCACAGAAAGTGTTATCTCAAAAACATGGTCCTATCTCTAGAACCTCCTCAAATTTTTGATCAGGATCTAGTTGAGCATGGAGAATGTATCTGCTTCTGGGCGCTCACTGACCTGTTCTAGTGTGAAGTGGAATGGAAACAGTAGAAAAAATAAGTAGAATACTTCCTTTTATATACCTAACATATAACAGGCAATGAATTATACTGGAAAACATTGTCAGTTTCCAGGGCCCTTTAGCATTGTCAGAGCCTGAAAATTTGCTTTAAGTGTAAGAGAAAAGTCAAGATTTTAACTATGGAGGAAGTTTACCTTGCTCTCAGAGTCTCTTAAAAAAATAAAGTCCACAATCTCTGATTCTCTGGAACTATGAGGCTAGCATGCTGGCACTCTGTAGAATGCTATACCTGCATGTGAAGATAGCTATAGAGAACTCAGAATCAGGTTAGGAGCATATTCCAGTCTTGAGCGTGCCTGGGAAAGCAGTCCACCACTGCTGTAAGCCCTGTTTTGTTAGAAGCGGGGGATTCTGGCACTTGCAAAATGTTCCCTTATCATGCCAGGGAAACACACGCCTGGGGAGCTGCCTGAATACACCGTTAAGGTGAATACTTCCCAAAGTGAACCTGGAAAAAACCTATTGGTGCATGCTGAATGCAGGAGTCCTTGTTGCGCTTCCAGGGTTGAGCAAAGAGGTTCACATATTTCTGACCACACTGCCTGTTCTCTGGCAGGAGAAAAGTCCAGCTAGGTATGTATGAAATCTGAAATGTTCCTTGAAATTGCAAGAAAAAAAAGATACAGAAATTGTCTTATTATCCACTGAAGCTTACCAGATTAAACCAGAGGGGTAAATAGCAAATACCTGATTGTAATAAAAGTAACTTGCTCTGTTAACTAGAAACTTGTTTATGCATTTGATTGGGGAAAAAAAAACGTTGTCACAGAGGATGTTTAGTATTATTACGCTGTGACTTTTTAATTTTACATTTTGAACAAGGAAACCATTTTGTTTCAAATGCATTACAAGACTTGTCTATTGTAACTGAATCTTGGTCAAGCTGTAAAAGTACAAAATCATGTTGAATACGATTAATGCAAAGTAATTTTGCTTACAGTAATTTAACCCTCAAGCTAGAAGTTGTTTTCTATTTTTCCATTCAAATTAGTCCTGAGAAGATTCACAGGCATATATCACAGCTTGAAAATCAAATCATATGAGAAAAATAATCAAAAGAAAGCAAAATCTACTAGAGAATAATCCATAAAAACAGCTAATCTCTGTTTAATTAAACGTGCTTAATTGAAAAACAAGGAGACAGAAAACAATCTTTAACGTAGTTAGACATTTTGATATAAATAGATGGGTGAGTATAAAAGGAACTCTAAAAATGGTAGGGATTCAATAAAAACAGAATAGTTTTTACAATGAAAATCTATTTTATAATTTATTTTAGTATCATGGACAGTTCAGAGAGGAGGTTCTCTGGAAACTGCAGAATTCACATGTATTTTCATTTTCCTTTCACTTTACTAAATAGTTTATCTGGCACTTATATTAAACAAATAATGTTGAAGGTGAGAGTACTAGAATGGGTCATGCCATGAGAAACAAGGGTCGTGGGTCTTTATTTTTTCAGACTATAAATCTATCTCTTTACTCTGTCTTTTACTTTCTATTCTTTCAGTGCTGCTATGATCTTGAGTCACTATTTGCATCTCTTTATTAATTTAGTTTTGTACTTAGGCAATCTACAATTCAAGAGGAAGTTTTCTCCTATGATTTAACACTGTTGAATTGAAGAAGCCTCTGCTTGGAAAGGGACTACAAAATCAAGTTATATTTCCAACAATATAATAAGAAATGGAGTATCTACTCCAAACTGTTTTATTACTTTACAAGAACTAAAAAGGACACACTGGTGAAACAAAAAATGGAAAGGAAAAGAATGTTGGTATAAGCAGGGTCAGCTGATGTTTAGGAAATTACTGAAGGCCAGGATCAATCATGATAATCTTCAGTTCATGTTAGTGGAAACTGAGGAAGAGTCAAATGTGTACAGGAAATGAAACCACTATTCATTTTTTCAAGGTTTCATAATAAATAGTCATAAAATTATAGAATGGTTTGGTTTGGAAGAGACCTAAAAGTTCATCTAGTTCTAAGTCTCTGCCATGGACAGGGATACTTCCCACTAGGCCAGGTTGCTCAGATATCGAGTGAAAACATTATACTGTGTCCTTGAGATAGCAATTTGTCATTTTTATCTGAAAATTTCTTATACAAAACTACACAAGCATTCTCATGCAGTAATAAATCATATGATCTACATAACAGGATTATAATTTTTTTTCTGCTATAACATGAACAAAAATATGAAAAATAAAGAAAATGTTAATAGACACAAAATACTGTGGTGCTACTTTTGTGGTTTGGGGGGTTTTTGAGAATTCCAGCTTTGGTATCTCATCATCCTCAACCTCTATGAGATTTTTTTTTTTTTTCCTATGCATATGGCCACTGATGGACTCAACAGAGTCCAAAAAAAAGCTCTGGCCCACTGTATTACAATCATACCACAAAGAAGATGCAGTTTCAGACTAAAATTTTTAAAAAATTAAAAACAGGAAGAAGATTTTAATATATATGTCTATCTATCTATCTATCCATCTATTTTATATATATGTTTATTTTTTTAAAAAAAAATATGTCTGTTTTGACCTTGAAAAGCAAGTTTGATCAATGACACAGTCAAACATATATTCCTGATAAAAGAAAGGGAAGTTATGTCTACTGATATGCTTTTCAGTACTTAGATAATCCCAGATTTAAAAAAAAAAAAGGGGGGGGAAAATGTTAGCTATTTACTAGCATGCATAGTATGCATGCTAATAAAGCTACAATGATAGATTATTTGATGCTATTAATGACAATACAGTGCTAATATCATGACAGTATTGTAGGCTTCTTCAGGAACTGAATGCTGTGAATAAGTACCTCTGTTCAACTTAATGAAAAAAAAATTGCAATGCAACTCTTTATCATTTTTCACATTCTTTAATTTTTCCTGTAATTTTTTTTGTTTTGGTTGTACCGAGCCATAGGACAAGAATCAGTGGGCAGATACTGATGCGCAAGAAATGCCACCTAACAAGAGGGTGAATTTCCTTACTGTGCAGGTGATTGAACACTGAACAGATTGCCCAGAGAGGTTGTAGAGCCTCCATCACTTGAGATATTCAAGAAATGTCTGGAGACACCCTTGTGCCATGCATAGTGCTGTCCGCATAATCTTTCCTCTCATATGTGCTCACCCCAACTCTTCTCTGACTACAAGCACAACTACTCAATACTTTTGTCATTTTTTTCTCTCTTCTTAAATATGCTATCACAGAGGTATTACCACCACTTCTATTTGGCCCAGCCTTTCCCAGTAGCACATCTGTATTTGGAGTTGCCAGGGATTGGCTCTGTCAGACATGGAGGAAATTTCCTTGTAGCCCCTGCCACCAAAGCTTGTCCACACAAAGCAAATACAGTTTGTTAAGATAATTCTCTAATAACAGCTCTATTCTTGTCTAAGGAGCATGAATTATATCTGATAATTTCCTGGAGGGCTTCAGTCAGCACCTTCTTCTCAGGGGGAATCAAATCTTTTTAGCCTTTCTGATACCAGTAGGCAGCTAAAAGAGCTGCCAGAATTAAGAGCTGGCCATGTTCTAGTAAGATCTCTCTGTTCTTCTTGCAGAAAACATGCTAAAAGACTTCTCTCTCTAGCAGGAAGGGGACAAAGCATTTTAAAATGTATTGTATTGTAAAACAAATCTGTTGCATGGAATGCCAGCCCCAAAGGGACTGAATCTTTATTCTTTTGCAATTGTTCTGTATGTGGCTACCTAAATGATGCCAGCTGCAACCAGAGCAAAAAAAAAGTCTCTTTGGGTTCAGGCAATGTTATTCAGCTCAGAAATTCACAGTGAATAGGACTACCTCTGACAAAGTGCCACCTACCAGGTTCACAAGATCTTCTCAAAGTGAGCTTGGAAATATTTCTCAGCATTACAGACATTATATCATCACCTTTAGCAAAAGCTTCAGCAGCCCGCTCTCCAAAAACAAAAGCTTTGTCATCTTGAGGTGAAACACAGCATATTCCATGGCATAAGAGACAGCAATTTAAAAATATATCACTTGATACAATTCGCCAATATTGAATCCATTTTCAACAGTTCATTATTGTTATTATTATAAATATTATAATATTGTTATTATTGTTATTATAAAACAAAAAAAAAATCTTTGGTCTGAGAGATTTGACCATGTAATAACCACACAGTATATAAAGTAAATAATACATCTGAGATTCACTACTTAGCTGTTTTCTTGACTTTATTAGCCCTTGAATTGAACTAAACATGCTGTGTTGTTCACTGTAGTTTTGAAACTCAGCTTCTAAAAGAGATAATCAGATGAGTCATAAAAGGTTTGATTTCTAAAGCCAAAACCAGCACTTAAATTTTATGAAAAATCTGTTGGGATTTTGAAACATGGAAATGGATATTTCTGTTTGTTAGAGGTAATAAATTGACAAGTGTTAAGTGCATGTACGGGAGTTTTCAGAAAAAGAATTCTATGATGAAAAAACAACACTATAATCACATTAACTATACCAATAGCTTAAATTTATCTTAATTATGGCCTTTTAAAAAGTTAAGACTGGCGTTTTTTCCCTAAGAAACTGAAATATTAGATCTCCTAGTTCCACTAAACACCAGTTTAAACTGTCCTGAAACAGACACAGAGCAATCACTTGTTTGAAATGCTCTCTACCCAACAATTGCGCCCAATTCCATGTCTCCATGTGAAACCTTCAAAAGAAGTGAAGACCCTGAGGCAGAAGTGAGGGAGCAGCTGCATGGTATATCTCGTTTTCTGTACCATGATGCAAAACGAGCACAGCACTTAACTGACAGAGGTCCATGGAAGCTGATGCTGTTGCACCCAAGGACATTATCAAGGAGCTAGCTCAGTATTTTTCAGAGATTATCAGCTGATGGCAAATATCTTTAATATGAATGTTTTCTTTTTCCTAAGTTTCTATACTACAAGTTAATAATATTTATCTTTTATCCTCAAAAAGTAATTTTTAATAATAAGTAATAAAATAAATAAATAAAAAGTAATAATTAATACTTGGCAATTTATGCTGAAAAAGTAAAACCATTTAATTTGCCAAAAAGAGTTTTCTCTAACCTTTTAAACAGTTTTCTCTAATCTGTTATCTTACTATTACTCCTTAATATTCCTAAAAGCTGGAACAACTAAAGCAATCTGCCAGGTAGCTACAGTACTACAACAAAACCAGTCTTTCATAACAATAAGAACAAATAATTTCAGAGTATTAAAATAAACCTAGAATAAAAAGGTGACAAAGCTCAGAGTTCAATGTAAAGAAAAAAGACAGTAACTGCTCTCTATCCATATAAAAACCCTCATAAGAAATCTAATTTTTCTTTGAGCTGTTGGTGCCCATAAAGAGTTTCTAACTGAGAAACAATGACAGAGAAGGAATAGCTGCTTACTTGGGAGCTGTTGAAGTAATTGTCTTGGATGATTCTGCAATTTATCATACAATTCCAGTCTCCAAACTGTCTAGTGCAAATGTATGAGGATATCCACAGCCACGTATCGCTCAGAACAATGACAAATAAAACAAAGGCACCATGCTCCAAATTCTTGGTCCTTATTTCTGCTAGGAGAAACAATTAAGTAACCAAACCCACCAACACATAATTTCAGGAATGCTTTTATATGATTGAAAGGTTGATATCACATGCAGATGCTGTTGAAGACATTCCAGATACATGGAATTAGATATTTATTTATTTATTCATTTATTTATTCATTTATTTATTTATTACCTGTGAGAATCTGAAGTGCAACACAGTTAACTGGGTATATAGCTATTCTCAACACTACTGGGAAAATGCTATGATATAACATTTCCATTAAGAAAACCATACAGACACTTCTAATCTTTACAAATTACCTTCATAAATATGAGCAAACTAGAACAAAAATGAGCTGTTTTACAAATAATATAAATCCTCTGCTTCAATTATTTTAGGGAAATACTTTTGATACTTTGAAATAGTATACGTGGGCTTTTTATACTGAACTCTTCTACCACCTCAGACCTACAGACAGATAGGTAGAAACTTCAAATCTAATATAGTCGCAAAAACTCAAAGCATTAAATATTCTTCTATTAAAGAGAACTTTAATTTCTGCTAATGGAAAAACTGTATTCGATTCCTACATTGATAAAGACTTTGTGATCTATTAATTATGAATTATCAATCAGGACATAAGTAATATAAATGTGGCTTAAACCCAAATTCATGCATGCATTTTGCAACACTGGATTGCATAATCAGACAGAATTTTAGTAAAGTATGTGAGCAGAAGGGGCAAGGGAAGGTAGATACAGTTGCAGGTAAGAGGAACTCAAGTAATAAACATTGTCAGGAAATAAACAGATAGAGGGAGTTAAAAATGGCAGAAGTCCATCTGAACATCCTGGAAGAATGATTGGCAGGAGAGAAGCAAACCAAACAAGCAGGTAAACAGACTCCTCTCCTCAGGAGGAGCAATAGCATAAAAACATCTGGCATATGACAGATGAAAGAGGCAAGCCTATTTCACTTCCAACTTGGCTCATCAAAGAACTCTTAAGCCTGATCATTCAGGTCTCTGAAAGTAAGGACCAACAAGAACTGCAGTCATTATTATACATGGAATTGTATATGCTAAGATAATTTAGAACATATATCTTAAAAACTATGTTTTGTACATAGCAATGGTGATTAATATTGTGTAAGAATGGCCATGAGCAGGAAATATATTGTTTGTGAGATAGTTCAGTAAAATTCAGTTCTAAAGCTTAAAACTGGCCTGATTTTTCAGTCTTCAAATGTTCCTATTACAGAGTCCTTTAATTCCCTAAGTGATACATACATCTATTCAGATGTAACACAACATTTACTTCATTGCTACTTAAATACTCAATTTATCATATGAGCACCACAAACTTATGGCAGATTGCCTCAATTTGAAGAATTCTCCAAAATGCAGTATTTGTGTAACTACAGAAATTTGGACTTTTTCATTTCCCACATGGGTCCTTCTGGCCTTTTACTTTAGTTTAAATAAAATTTGTTCTACATATTTTCACACTCTCTCTAGCAAAGCAATAGGCATATAACAAGACAAATTGCCGAAAAAATTTTTCCAGAATTTTCACCATTTTTCTGATACCTTCATAAAGCATTTCATCAGAGCACAGCAGAGACCTAACTACCACTTCTTCTGTATTGTTTGCTAAGTGCTAGACTCTGCCAGAAAAAAAAAACCCAAAACAAACTATGTAGTCACAGAATTTAAAGAGAAAAAAAAGCATTTCTCATAGAAGAGACAGAGGCCAGCTTACAAAAATCAGTATGCAGTGACAAATGGATTACTCACGGTTTGTGGTGGGGCTCTCCTTTCCTTCCCCTCCCTCTGCACATCAATATGATCTCTAAAAGAGGTAAGGGTTCTGCTTTCAAGACTGATAGACTGTGGTAGCTTTCAGATATGTTTGCGATGTTGGTTCCTTTTGTCGTTCATCTTTTGCAACAATTTATATTTAGCTTTTTTGATTTGATAGCTCATTATGCTCTTTTCACCATCACTCTGCAAAAATGGAGTTCAACAAAGCAAAAGACAGTCAAAAAAAGTAAGCTTATTTTATGTCTCAGACTGCCTTTCTACTCAGAACTACTTTGGTATCATTGCCTCAAAATGCTTAGTGCCTCAGGGCTTGTGTTGTCTGAGGCATTATGTCTTATAATCAAGTTTATATCCTCAAAAAAAATCCCATTGGACTGAGAAATGCAACATTTATAACTTTAAGAAATTGTGCTAGTTCATTAAGCATTTCCAAAAGTTATTTTCCTCTAAAAAGCATTGCTACTGATTGCATTTGTAAAGTACTCCTCTTACCCAGCATTGCAAAGCATATACTTCTGTTCCTGCAACTTTTTAGCAAGTGTTACACCATTTTTGCTATATGATCTATTGGAATACTTCTATAATATTTGTTGGAAAACATCATTCCAACTACTTCACAGCTGCTTTGAAACTCGGCTCACAAATGCTTTATTTCAGTTATAAATTTTTAATCTTCCACTGATTTCAACAACCAAATGGTTCAATGCCAAAGGTAATACACCTCAAAGCTGTAGAGCACTAAAATGTCAGCATGGCTTGCTCTCTGTAAAGTAGTACCATGAATTTCTGTGGCAAGAGTTGTGCCAGTTATTCTAGGTTCAGAGATGCCAATGAATGAAGTTATTTCACCAAACTCTCCACTTTGCTTTTACTCATGTTTCAATATAGCTGTGTTTCCTACCATGGTCTTCAAGGCAATTACCTCATAAACAGAAACCATAGAATCTAATTATGTTTCCAACAAATAATACCTTGGAAAATTAATACATACTGAACTCAGATGAGCTACACACCTTTCTGCTGAATTCAAAAGATCTTGGAACTCAGCAGGGAGCATACCAATTATTTCAAAAGAAACCTCAAGCTCACATAAACTGTAGTGTTAAATGCATGGCAAATATGAATCTACATCCTTTCTCTAGAGGCTGAGGCTCAGACAGTATCCTCATGTGATGTTAATGTTTCTGTCCTTCAAAGACCTTGTCAGTATCTTCAGGCAAAAAGAAGGAAACAAAATGAATATCTAATAATAATGGAGTTTTTTAGAGTAAAAACATTTGTGTCGTGGAGAAAAAAATAAGCCTTATCATACATCATAACGGAAAAGGAGACTTTCTCCAATTCCTCTTAAAAGAAATAACTCTGAGTAACTGAATGTTGAAATATGTTTTTTTCCTTCACATGCTAATAAGCCTAACTGAATATGTTTGAGGTTTTTTCTGCTCTAGGCCCCTAAGCAGATTTTTTCCAGTATCTGCAGAGACTGTTAGCTGTCTGTTACAGTTATAATATGTTCGATATTTTAAATTTTAACAGCACAAAGAGTTCCTGCAGTTTGTTAATCTTTCCAACCAAGATATTAAGGTTCTTAACAGGCTTTTAAGGATATTTTGGACACCTAAATGGTTTTCTAAAGAAAACTGCTAAACAAAAAAATCAAAAAAAAAAAAAAAAAAAAAAAACCAAAAAACCCCAACATAGTAAGAGAACAGAACTAAGTGAAAATGAATACCTAGCAGTCAAGGTATGAAACAGCTTAATTAGTAGCAGAGTTTTTAATCTGTAGTTACAAATAAAATAGATGGTTTAATGTGTCAACAAACATAAGAATATGATCATCACTGAAGAGAGCCCCTGGACAAAAATTTTGTACCACCCGCCACTCACTTAGCAGATGTAATCATTCATCCCCTTACCATAAAAGATGAAGGGGTTACTCTTTAGCTGTAATTTTCTCTGTTTCTCTGAAAACAGTACTCTTGCTCACTATTGAACTAAGCTTTTCCTGAAGATGCACATTATATCATGAAGGGAATAAAAAATAATTTTCTGCTGTTTATTTTGACACACAGTGTAACTACCTATTTGCAAGACCTTTATCAAAGTCTCAAAGCACCCCCAATATGAGCAATTAAAGAAAGTGGTAACTATGATTCAATTCTGCCTTTTCATCTCATAAGAAATTTGTAGAGAAAAATGTGCCTTTAATGCAGAAGTTAACTGTCCTGTTCAGTGTATCCAAAAAATTGAATGTATTACATACTGCAAACATGTGAAGGGTTCAGAGGTCAAATCTCTCCATAAACATTCATGTTGTTTTCTCTGACTTACATAATTATTTGCTAGGACTTGATAGGAAAAGAGGAAATGCCCTCAAGTTGTGCAAAGATATCTTCAGGTTGTACATAACAGGCTTCCCAAGAAAGTGGTGGAGTAACCATTCCTGGAAACATTAAAAAAACAAGTAGATATGTCACTCTGTAATATGGTTTCAGTCGACATGGTGGTATTTGGTTGAAAGCTGCACTCATTGATCTTGGAGGCCTTTTCCAACCTGAATGATTCTATGATTTTACATTTTACGGTCAAAGACAAAAAAAATATCTCCTAGGCCAGGCCTGGCAGCTGTGCAACCCACACATGTGCATTAGTTTCAAAGTTCCATGCTGGTAGTATCACCATCTCTTCAGACATCACTAAGAACTATTAAAAGAAAAAAAAAAAAAGGAAGCATTTCTTAATCTCTCTAGAGTCCAGTAGGCTAAAATAACAATCTACTCAGGGAAAAAAATTGACAGGCAAAAGCAAGCAGACTGTAAAGTTGTCAGATGTTTAGGTAGAAGACAGAATGACAGAGATGGATAGGAGTAGTACACCTGTCAAAATGAATTTAACTCAGAATCTTCCTTAGATAAGGTCAAGGCAGCTCAAATGGACAAGAAATATAATTAATTCAACAGTTCAAATAGACTTCACGGTTGTTCAGTCATAAAGTATATAGAGATTAGATACAGGGTCTAGGTGCTACTTGTCCACAACAGACATCCAAGTACCTCATTTGGCTGAGACAGTACCAAAAGTCATAGGTTTCTTCTGGCTACCTACCCAGAAATGGCTGGAAGGCAATTGAAGATATTAGCATAGAGACCATTAAAGTATATCACCCAAGAATGACATGTCTTGCCCATTATAAAAAGAAAGTCAGGTAGACATTTAATGTCATTAAATAACAATTTAACTCTCTTATATTACTCTGAATGCACACTCATAAAAATACAGACTATAGCTATAGAAATCACTGCTGGATTTTTAGAGACTTTCTAGGGAGAAATAAACTGCTTTTGCCCAGGTACAATATTCAAAAAATTGCAGTCTATTATGTTAGATTAGGTAATAAAAGCCCATCTGCACACTTGAAAAGGATCCTTATCCTGGCTGCTCTAAAGTCCATAAGAGGAACCATCAGCCCATATCATGCCCATCTCCAGAAGTTGAGAGGCACATAAATTCACAGGGGGAGGTAGGAAGACAGTATGGATCCAGACAAAGAGATACCTTGTCCAGGCCCCTCTCATGGCTGTCCCAGATGACCTTCAGCCACATTTTACAGCTGTAAAACCTTTCATGATGAGTCAAGAATGATGGGTTCTGCCAGCTGAAGGGGTGACACTTCTGGGTGAATGGGACATAAACAGAGATTTCACAGGACACAGTATGGGATGATAGGAGATAGAATAAAAGGCAGGGAAAGGGATGGACTTGGGCAATCTGGGAAAGAAAAGTGTGTGGAAAATAGAGGAATAAGGGATTAAAGGGCTGGTTGCTTGAAAATAAATAATGTATGATCACTACTTTTCCAGCTACATCCCACACTTGAACAGTTTAATCTGGTCAAACTTCTTACTGACTTTCTAATTCTCTTCCTGTGTGCATGTGTGTACTGGAGGGTCTGAGTGCAGAAATTGTGCAGACCACAGGTTGGAGGTCTGTAATGTCAGCAGCTCAAGAGACTAGAATGAGAAACTTCTAGCACCAAAACCTGGAGGTTCCTGGGGCATATGCACCTGTGTGTCCACAGCACCAGCAACTGAAACAACAGAAGGTCTGGGAGCCACCATCAGGACTGGGAACACAGTTGACCAATAGGTTGATTGGCTTACATGTCAACTGAAGATGGAGTAAGATCATTTGCCAGCCATGGGGTGGGACAAGACATCAGAGTTCCACAGGCCCATGTTGCCAGCAACTGCAGCAAGTGTAACTTCTTGCTAGAAAAAAATGGACCAGCTGGCAGGTACATGATGCAGTCTGGGGGCCAATGAAGGACATGTGTCTTTCAAGATAGGAGCATGTGCAATCCATGAAGTTAGCCATAGCCCTGTATGTATGCATACACGTGGTCTACACATGCAGTCTGCCTGTGTGAGCCTGCTGGGAATACAGTTTGTGTCATTACTGGTTGGGCCTGAGACAGTTTTGCCTCACTTGGCCTGTGAGATTCAGGGCAATATATTTTCCCTGGGAATCTTCCAAAGTAGATAAGTGCAGTTGGATAGCTACAGTCACAGGCTGTAGATTAGGAATAAATCTTTCACAAGATTCAGGCTGAATCATCTGAAGAATGCCCTATTCTCTAGAGAACAGAGGGGAAACAAAAGGCAAGATAGTTTTGAAAATTTTGTCCAGTATTCTTATCTTTTTCTTGTTACTGATTTTTAAAAATGCCAATTTCAGCACTGTCTAGAAAAATCATAAAAATAATACGACTTATTTCAGATTGGTCTTTAGGGTATAACTGCTTTTTCCTAATCCTATTTGAACATACCAAACAAAATGTTTATCATAAGTCAAATTTTTATTTGAGAAAAAAAATACCAACCCCCACAAAAACAATTACATCTGTGTTTTTGTAATGTGGACATTTACCTTTTTTGGGGGAAAAAAATAACAACAAAAAGAGAATCAGAGGTCATCTTCATCTAACAACATCATGCTATTAAAGAAGGATTGCTGATGATGTATTGTTTCAGAAGCACTTGCTCAGCCACAGTAAATCATCCAATAAGGTATTAAAAACAAGTCTGCAGGGAAATCTGATTCACACATAAATATTTTTGCAACCTGTATTTAAAAATTATTTTAAATATTACTCAGTGATTATTGTTAGGTGCATATTAGATGTTTATGATCTTTCAGGGCAAGAGCCTAACAAAAAGTTACCCTAATAATGCAAAACAAGTGATTTCATAAGAAAAAAAATCTATCTTGCAGAACAAGGACAAACCCATCTACTGTGATGCACCTTGCTGAATTTATCAGTAATCTTATAGCATCACAGATATATTGAGTTTGGAGGGTACTTCTGGAAATTGCCAAGTCCAGTCCCCCCAGCTCAAAGCAGGGGTAGTCAGAACAGGTTGCTCATGAACATGTTAAAATGTCTTCACATACCTACAACGATGGAGACCCCACAAAATCTCTGGGCAACCTGGTCCAGTGATTGGACAACTTGATAATAAAAATGTTTTTCTCTTGTGCCTAAATTAATTTCCCATGTTTCACTTTGTGTTCCATTGTCTCTCATCCTTCAACTGTGCACCACTGAGAAAATGTCATCTTTGTTACTCTCCCCACCGCAGAAACAAATAGATAAAATCTCATAAGAGGGTGGTGTTTACCTTATTATCTATATGCTTAATGAAGATGTTAAACAGTAGTGGTCCCACTATTGATCCCTGGGGAGCACCACTGGTTCATGACTGACCTCTAAACTGAACTTCACAACACTGATCAGAACCTTCAGTCAGTTTTCATTTTACCTCACTGTCTTTATCTAATCTGTACTCCATCAGTTTTTCAATGAGGATATTCTGAGAGAGACACTTTACTAGAGTCAAGATTAATGACATCCACCATTCCCTTCATGTCCACCAATCAAGTAATTTTGTGGTAGAAGGTCATTAGGTTAGTCAGACACAATTTCTAGTTTGTAAATCCAAGCCAACAACTCCCAATCACCCTCTTGATATGTTTAGAGTATCTCGGTTATTTCCACATCCTCTGTCTTCCAACTCCCCTGACCCATTTAACCATGTGCCCACATTTTCCCTTGTCTTTTCTTCCTGCCACATGTAAAATCTCTTTTTGCTGTCCTTCATGTCCCTTGACATATTTACCTGCAGACAGGCTTTGGCTTTCCTAACCTCATCTCTGCACGTTTAGATAGTGTCTGTACAATTCATCTTTTGTGTCTAGATCCTTCTTCCATCACTTCTATGCTCTCATCTGAAGTTTTTGTTTTCTCAGAAGCATCCATGTAGGTCTCCTGACATCATTTCTTGATTATAAATTACTACCTCCTAAAATACTTAATGCAAACTGGAAAAAGGGAAGACGAAAACATAAAATAAAATTTATGCTACAGGTATTGCTAGTTAAGGCAGACAGCAAACTTGTGTATCAGCTATAGTGGATGAAGATGAATTACATGTAAAAAGGAAGCATTTGCTCTCTTTATAAAACAGAGTTTGCATCTGATAAATTACTGTTCTTGGCCCAAATTCCCAGCTGGTATTTATTTACACAGCTCCACTGAAGAAAAAGCAACTACTCTCATTTGTACCTGATGAAAATAGAGATCTTTAGAATCTTTTTACTCATTAAGTTTGAATGTTAATGATTTGTTCCCAATTAAGAAATTAAGCATCTCTAAACACTCTAAGTTCTTACCAGGTATACTCAAAAGTCTAGATAATATGTTTGTTTAGCAGTTTCTGCCTCAGAAAACTAATTTCCTGAAAGATTCTTCCTCTTTTCAATGGAAGTAGGGAAAGAACTAGTGAAACCAGGACAAATACTAACCCCCCACTGTACCCACACAGCGTGTAGCAGAAAGTAGAAAAGTTTATGACACAGTAAATGCTTGCTGGACTAAACCTATTCTTTCATTGAAATGTTGAACAGAGAAAGACAATGTAATGAAAATCAGCACTTGATATTTCTTACAGTATTAAAAAATATTGAGTTTTAATCCATAGCTATGAGGAAAATCACATTTCTTACAAAAGATATAAGAGGATACCATTGTGTCAGCACAGAGTAGACCAAAGCAAAGGAATTGGCTATCAAATTCTCATGGGGCTTTAAATATTTTCAGTGTCTGGTTAAAGATAGCTATACATCATAGTAATAAAATGTGAGGTGTTTTTTATGAATAAATTTTGTTTAAGTAACATTGCATTCTCAAATTTTCTCAAGTAAAAATGTCTCTATTTTTGCATAGATGTTCATTACAATAATATCTAATACATTTTTCTTTTGTTTTAGTCAATGAACGATCAACTAAAAATACTTTTACTGAGGTTCAAAAGCACAAAACAAGATGGAAACTCTCAATAAAAGTTCGCTACAAATAGTTAAACCAATCTGAAAAGTCTGAGTGACAGACAAGGGAATAAAGTATTGCCTCTCAAGGATGAACAAGATTTACCTAAAGACCAAGTGATAGACAGATCCCATCAAGACCAAATCTGGAAAAAACCTTGCAAATACCAAGAATGTGGTGAATGTACAGCTCAAAAAGCTCTAATGAAATCTTTGCAAACATGTAAGTGCTATATTAGGTTTTGAAAGATGAAGCTTTATTTATTACAGAGAGCTGATACTACCAACTTAGAAAAACACTGAAGAAAGTCACTTCCAGTTCCTTCAAGATTATTTAGGGTGAGACTAAAATTGTAAGAATGTGAGTTTACTACACTATATCAATGTGTTGATTAAAAAGAAATCACTGACCCAACCTTAAAATGTAAGTTAAAATGCTCAGAAATTTTACAAGTTTATCCTATTTAATGGAAACACATAAGATTACAGAGTATTGGAAAGGGATCATTATAATGCCTACATATGAAAAGATAAAAGATTTAAAGAATTAAAGAAGAGGCAAAATTATTTTAAATTTAGGTAAGCTTACAGGAAAAATATGAGATTATCAATAAATGTCTGAAAATAAGGAGCAAACCCAAATTTGGATGCATTAAAGTCAAATTATATTCAATCTTTTGTATGACATGGTAAAGATCTGTTTAAATCTAATAACTAGGAGAATGTAGATATGATTTTATGTAGGGATTTTGGAACCATTTAACATGACATTCTCATATACAAAATAAGAAATATAGTATAGACAGAACATTTATGTTTTATGGCCTGTAGCTCCTTTTTGCAATGTAGTTCCTCAAGGGATCTATCTTGATGCTGTTGTGTGCAGTGTTTCAATTAATGATTTGTCTGGTGATATAAATGCTACATGCACGAAATAAACAGTTGATGAAAAAATGTTGTGATGGTTTGCAGGCATGCTGAAGATAAAAACCAGAATTCATAATCTCTAAATACCTTTTTCTCCCCCTGAAAAAACAGTCTTAGAAGAAAGTAAAGAGTATGAGTCAATAAAGACAAGGCAAGGTTTTATACATAAGTAGAAATATTTTTCTAACCAAATACAGGATAAAAAAAAACAGTTGTTCAGAAAAGGTCTTTGGGTTTTTAGTGGATCATAAAACTTCATAATGCTTAATTTTGTCACGATGCTACTCTAAAGGCAAACCATTCTAACATATATAAGCATAAATTCCTGCTGAAAGATATTCACTTACTCTCTTTGCTTTCCCCAGTGCTGATAAGGCACCAGCTGAAATTCAGGGTTCAGTTTCTGCCCTGATTGTCAAGAATGATGGAGACTGACAGGGAATAATTCAGGGAGATCAATATGAACTTTACAAAGAGCAATGAATGAGTTTGTTTAGTCAAAAAAGAGAAAGATCATAATGTTTATGATTGTAGCTTTTAGACACAAATGCTGTTGGACTGAAGAAAGAGTGAGCAATCTTACCTTCGTGTCTTTGATGAACAGAACTTAATGAATTGAAATTATAGAAAATAAACAGGTTAGATAATAAAACAAAATTTGAAGACAAGTGTGATAGATTTCCTGGGCATATGGTGGAGCTCCATATCTGAAGGTTTTAAAAAGGTAATCATACAGAGGATTGACCCAAATTCTTTTCAAACAATTCTGTCCTTCTAGACCTATTTTTAATATATTCTGTGAAGGTTGTAAAACATTGTCAACTGAGAGAAACACTGGAATATCGGAATATCAAGCAGAATGAATGAGATGTTTATGATAACTATAAGAAAGAAATGGAACTTAAAATTATTCACAAACTCTTGGATTTAGGGATTGGTAGGAAAACCTTCAGTTACAACCTAGAAGTTCTCAATCTGAAAATGAAAAGATTAAAAATACCAGTGTATACTTGGTAATCTTACAAGGGTCTTCCATCATCACTTTTTGCTTTGAAGAGAAATGGTATGTTTTTATACATGCTAAAAGGTATTTTCAGTACTATAAATGTCATTATGAAAGTCCCTTAAGGTAGAATTCTCTTCTAGAGGACTGTATGTGGTATCTCTTGAGCATCTTTAATATAAGAAGTATTTAATTTTCACTTTGACAGAAGTGCATAGAGCAACTATGAAGATAAACAGACAAATGAAATTTTTTCATTTGTTCTTTTTTTTTTTTGACCATTCTACATGGTCCAAAATCAGTTATTCTGTACTGTATTTGCCAGACTAAGAGCAGAGACCAATAATAAGTAGATTGAGGATCATAGACTGATTAGAATTGGAAAGGACCATGAAGATCAGCTAGTTCCAACTCTATTGCCATGGCAAGGGACACTTTCCATAGACCAGGCTACGCAAAGGAAACAAAGAAAGAGTTAAAATCTTTATATAATACTCAGGGGAAAACAGAGGTTAGATCATCAACAAACTTATGTCCGAAATTTTATAAAGAAGCTTTTATTAGATAGCTTTGCAAAAACAATAAAAAAATCTCTCCTGCCAATCAGAGACACAAAACTCCCCTCAATATCATTTAATGTGCTTCTGACAGACATTGGTTGAGAATAATAATTTTATTAAAATGATAATATGTTTTTCAGCTATGCATAGGCCAAAGCAATTCGTAGTTCCTGTATACTCAAGGATCTGTATCCACAAAAATGAAAATAGGTAGACCTCCTTTACAATAAAGGTAGTGTAAAATCATTTTATTATACCTATATAAGCACACACACTTTCCTGTTTTAACTTATCATGATTATTCATGGGTGTCATTTGATTCCCATAGCTTTGATGACGTCCTTGTTAATCAAGCAATGATCTTAACCAAGTAGTCTTAATCTTTTCCAGCTCTCCCTCTCTTTGCTTGCTGGTTGTCTGCTAACACTATTTAGGTGTCTTCTCACTCATTTAGTACTTACAAATTTCATCCGTTTGCTCTCTAATTAATCTTTCACTCACTAGCATACTTCAAATTAATTTTTGATGCAATTGTTTTAAAATAATAGTTTTTTGCTAAAAACCTCAATGAAAATAGTACAGAAGTAATGCAGATTAATTAGAGAAAAATGTTGAATTACTGGCATTGGTGTGACACCAATGGCTTGTGAATTCCTATCTCTTTTCCATGTTTCACTAATGGTAAGTAGTACAAGACACCTTAATTTTGTTACCCAAGTGGAATACCCATAGGCTGATGTCTAACTTAACCAACAGAAAGGAAACTTAAGGTCTTTTTCTGTACCACCACTACTTTTACTACTATCACTGCTATTATTATTATTATTATTATTATTATTTTATTATTATTATTATTATTATTATTTCACTTCAGTATACTTTCAGGGGAAAGTTTCAATTGTTCTTCTAAATCAATTCAAGCCATCTTTTAGTCAAAATAGTGATTATATTTGGGGGGTTTATTACTAGAATAACACATAATCAGTCTTCATTATTTCTGGGAATTTCTTCTAGCGCTTTGAAAAAATACCTGGAAGTAGAGCTCTACATTATAAATGTGCTTCATCTGAACCAATATGAAAATAGTATTTTAAAATTTCACTCTGTATCTCATAAGTCACTCAGAGAAAATATTTTTGTTCTTTCACACCCTCATTATAAATAATGTAAAGAGTCAATTAATAGAGAATGTTCTGAATTATGAATTAGGACCAAATTAAAAATGCAAAATTACAGAAAAACAATAACTGCTTGTTTTAAATTCCCCTTCCAGACAGGTAACCATTTTTAACTACATTTCCTACCCACAGCTGACCTATATCTTTATCTGTTCCTATGGCTAATGAGGAACAAATTACTTATTACTCATGAATGACACTAACTACCCACTATTGCACAGAAGAAGAATATTACAATTTACATTTAAATGAGATTTAAAATGTTAATGAACAGAGACAGTATTCTAATTATCCATAAAACTACTAATTACTTCAGAATCACACTCAATGTTTGCCCAGCAGCATTAATGAAGAAAGCTCTGGATTTGTAGAATAATTTCCAATAACAAGAATGGGCAAACAATACCAATATGTATTTCATATCATTTGATAGGAGGAAGATGGTTGTATATGGTTGACATACAAATATATCTTAAGAAATCCCCTCAAAAAAATTTGATATTTTCTTTAAGTTTATGTAGATCTTTAGATTTAAGACATGTTTCTTCCATGTTCATCTGGGTCACTTGGGCCCAGATGAATATGGAATCTTGTCTCTATTGGCAATGCTTATTTTCCTTTGCCTGTTTTTGGTCGTTGTTATTGTTGTTGCTGTTGGGATTTTGTTTTGTTTTCTTTGGGTTTTTTCCATAACTGTCATTTGAAAATTAAAGAGCAGGATGGTAATGAAATTCACAGGAATATTTTGTGCACACAACATAAACGTGGGGTTTTTTCAGCTTAAAAAAGAGGCCAAATTACCTTTTATTTTTTTTTTTCTGACCAGTCATACTGATTTTACTGCATTCCTATCTCTGTGTCAGGAGAAACCAAGAACCATTATTAAGTTTTTCTGATAGAAAATATTTTCTTTACTTAAAAAAAACATGAAAGGAAGTTGGTATTTCATTCAGAAATATCATCCATCTTAAAACAATTGTCCCTTGAGTTTTTCAATTCTTATTCATTTATTCCAACTCTTCTACACACACAGAGATTCCAGATAAAATTAAAGGTTTGAGAAATTAAAAGAAAAATTAGATCTTCAGAGGATATAATTGAAATAATTCAGTAAACAATGTAGTGGAGATGTACTAGGATATCTCAAACTTTAACTGAGTTCAAAAGGAACTTTTTACCTTAATTTTCAATACTGTGGATGCACACAGTAATGATAAAGATAGCAAAGTCTAAAGAGATTTAATATTTGTATTATAGAACGGTTTTGAATGTTAAAGCACTCATTAATATATGTTTAGTCTAAATAATTTGATATCAAAATAATTAAAAATGTCCGTAATAAGTTTGAGTCCCCTTCTGTTCTGATACTGAAGTGATTTTCCCAACTTTGACACTTCTTTCTGGTGATAAACATATGTGATTTCATACTGTTCTTCCACTAAATTAACTGTCTGCTCAGAAATTCCGGTTTCATTTTTGTTGCACCTCTTGCTCATTTGCAGTCTACTCTTTGTTTCAAATTCAGCAACAATTTCTGACGTCTAGAAATTTGCGGGATATTTTCACCAAAGAAGGTCTTAAGAACATTGAAATGAGTAATTGATACTGAATTATACATAGATTTAAACTCTCATCTGAGTCTATTTTTTAATCACTATCTTCTGTTTCTCTTTGTAACAAGTTAATAAAGAAATAGGACAAGAAGACAAGAAGCTCCCAAGACTCATTTTTAAGAAGGTTAAAAGTTCATCAGTCTCCTGGTAGACTAGGTCAATATCAATTCCACTTGTGGCACCCAGAAAATGAGCTTTAAGAGAGGGTGTTACTAGAATAACAGTTGCAGATTAACTACTAATTACTCACAACATTTGAATCAAATATTTTGCATTGAATACAGACAGATGAGAGTTCTCTACCCATGCCAAAATAAAAAGCCATACAGTCAAAATTATTTCAATGATTACAGTAAAAGTCAAGATTTTAGAGGGACTCCTTAAATGAAATTCTCTTCTAAGCAGAAATTTCCCATCACCTGCAGCTCACGAAATTAACATAAAAATTAAAATCTGTTCCCGTCCTTCATATTTCTGTATGCCCTTCATTTTGCACAAAAAATTAACACTATGTACTCTGGGTTATAACATGAACCAGGCAACTATATATGCCAGAGCAGGTAAAAGGCCACATCGCTTGGAGCATAGTCTGGACAGTAATGATTTTATTTTTTTTTTTTTTTGACACTGCCAGTCTGGGTTCTGTAAAAATCCAGAAACCTTGCAAAAGCTGCTAATTTAGGATTAAAAACTGAATGTACAGTTATTAGGAATATCTTGAAAAAGATTTCACAAACTGAGCTTTTAAAACATCTTAACAAGCTAGTTATTCATGCTTATATTGGGTTAATACACAATTATTGTACAACCAAATGAAAAAATCATGGAACACTTTTCATTTAATACTTTAGTATGCATTTTGAAAGTAAAAGGCACAGGAAGCAACCTAGCCAAAGGACAAGTCTTGTTTCCAATGCAAATCTAATGCAAAATATTCAGTGGAAGGAGCACTTGTTGCCGAGGTTTAGACACAAATCTTATTGCAGCAGCTGCTCCTAACTATACACACACAACCTATTTATGTGCTATAAATAAAATAAAATGCGTTATTTCTCTTGTTGCATGTGGCTTTCTCCTCTTTTAATTTTTTTTTATTTCACTGTTAGCCCTTCTTTGTACCTCCACTTCTCATCATCTCTTTAATTTTTATGTTTTAGTCAGGACCACTTTAGTCTTAGAAAAAAATAGAAACCAAGGTGTATCTGTCTGTCTTCTTTATTTTGTCTCTGAAAATTCCCTTCCAGTGAAATACCATATTCTGTTTGAACTGTGTTCTGGTTTTAGAGTATCTCCATAGCTGTTTTTCTATGTATAGTTCATAACCATTTCATTATTTTTTATGTTATTGCAAATTTTTCAAAGTTGTCTTGTCTTCCTGAACTCTGAATTGTGTAAATGGATGGCACTAGGCACAAAACAGATTATTTTTTCTTGAACTTTCAAGGGTTATGAAGTGTATTTGGAAAGACTCAATATTTTGGAGGAATTATTTTAGTGTAGGCCCAACATGTATGTGACCTGTACACCTGATCTATGTAAAAAAATTGAATTGACTGGCACAGGAGATTTATATTTTATATTTACATCAAATTACATTGTTCATGCAATCACAGCAATCTCTATCAATGTTTCCTATTGTAGTTAACATTTTTAAATGATGCCTAAGTGTCTAAGTATCACCTTTCCATCCAAAACCTCTTTCCAGGAATTTTGGAAAACTAACCCAACTTTTTAACTTCTTTCTTTATGAATACTTACAATTAAATTTAAGTATTCTTTTTTAAGGAGACATAAAAGGATCACTCTGCTCTAAACTGTCCATATAAAACTAAAACTATTCAGTTAAAACAAGCCACTAAAAACTCTCTCCAGCCAACAAGATGAAATGAAACTTTTAAGTTTCTCTCAGTGCCAAGGAAAAATTCTACAAGCTTCAAAACAGCAATGTTTCACATGAATTACCTGTTGACAGAAAGTAAATTCACAACATAGTCATTCAGTCATTCATCCTTGTCATCTCCCTAGAGGCCAACAATAGTCCCATTTTTTGTAGCTTTCCCATGACTACTTGCAAAATTGACTATAAGAGCTTTCATTTTATATGAAAGAAGATTTCTGAGTTAACCTCATACAAAGAAAAATCAGAGTTTAATTAGAACTTCCATATACCAAAGAACAATCCCAAGAAATATTGGTGCCAGTTTCTGATGTGCATGGTGAATTTTAACTGAATGTATTTTTCCTCTAATACATACATAAGTATTATTTTCTTCAATAAAGAAAATGCAGACATTTTATCTACGACAGCTATGGGCTTTACAAAGTACAATTTTTTAATGATGTATACAACTCCAAGGTGGAAAGAAGTACAAAATAAACTGCATTTTATACCTCCTGTTACTTTTAAAACCTCTTTAAATTGTGTTTGATGACTAATAAAAGTCAGCATATCCAATGTTTTACTGACCTTAGTCCTGTAGAAAGTGTAGGAAGAACATTTTTCTTGTTTTCAGCAAATGCCTTCTCTTATCCAAACATTACACACCTGATAATAATCCCAAAACACTGGTTAGAGTAGTCACATTTGCACTAAAGCAGTTCACACTATCTACCTGCCAGAACTAATTGTATTTCAAAGGTTTTGCATAAAATATAATCACTCATCACAAAGGTTCAGAAGACTCAATTGTTGGAAATCTGATCATTTAAGGTGAACTGGGTCTGGCTGGTATGGAGTCAAATATCTACACAGCAGCCCTACACAGGTGCCATTCTTTGGACCTGTGATTACTTCACCCTCAAAAATGCATCAGTGTTTCCGCCATTGATGAGAAGTGCATGCACATTGTCAAGGCTTTTTCTGTTTCCCACTCTATCCATTCACAGAGGAGGCTGAGGCTGCTGAGCTGAGGTTGGGAGGGGACATAGCCAGAACAACTCACCCAGGCTGACCCACGTCATATTCCTTATCATGTCATGCTCAGCAACTAAATATCAAGAAAAATAGGAAGAAGGAGAGATGGTGGTTTGACATAGTCCACTGGAGCCTGGGCTAGCTCATTTCACACCAGTGCAGTGCCAGGTGTGGGGAACAGCCGTGGTTTGGGGTTTTACCAACAGCTGAACCTGTAGAGCTGCTTGCTCTGCAGTGCAGGGTCTGCCAGCCACAGCAGGAGTCGGGTAAAGGAGAAGGAGGAGGCTCTCTGTAGGAGGTTCCAGCAGGAGAGGTTTATTGGAGCTGAAGGGGTCACAACAGGAGAGCCCTGAGCACTGCTGGGCACAGGTTTAAAAACTACAGCAATTCTGGGGGTGGGTACAAATCCTAAACCAGTGGGGAAGCATCAGGGCAGGGGTGAGGAGGGTCACAGCACTGGCCTGAGGCCAATGACAGAAGGTGGGGGCAGAACAGGTCACATGTCCCAATGGGGTGTCGAGGATAGGGAGACCCCCAGGAATGCCTGGGGGGAACACTGTAAGGATTGGCTCAAGGCAGGAGTGACATGGAAGGGACCAGAACAAGGGGCAGGGTAACAGTGATTGATAGGGAAGGGTCTAGAACAAAGGGAGGGGATTGCCATAAAGGGTAGCTTAGGGGAGGATACAGCTTTCAGGGATAAACCAGTTTGGGGGCAAAGATGGGGGAACACCAGAACAAACCATCAGCATTAAAACCACTAATAATAAACAAATAGAATGAAAAAATATGAGCCATAACTGTGGTTATGATTTTTGTCTCCCCAAACTAGCTTCATGAATGCTGAGGCCCTGACTCCCAGGTGGTGGCTGAGCATTTCCTTGCTGATGGAAAGTATTGAGTGAATTTCTGCTATGCTTTGCTTTGCATGTGCAGATTTTACTTCATCTATTAAATTGTCTTTACCTTGATTCGTAAGCCTTTTTGCCACCCTTATACATTCTCCCTATCCCACAAGAGAGGGGATGGAGTGAAAAGCCATGAGGGTTTAACTGCTGGCCATAGTAAACATATTATAAGTCAAATAAAATGTATTTAAACAAAATTCATTTCACAAACTCCCAAAATTGTGTATTATCTTGCCAGATATATCTGAATAGCTATTCACATACATAAACAACAGAAGACATTGTGGACAGAATATTCTTCTAACCTAGAGGAGCCAGTGGGCTTTACACAAAATGCCTGTGGGCCCTATAGACAGCCAGGAGCAGTCTGGAAGCACTAACAGGTAACCTACTGAGAGATTCCCTAACATGCTCCAAAAACTTGTCTTTATCCAAGTTCCACCCTTGTGTTAATCACTTGGGACTTTAGGAGGAAATAACTGTAGACCTGATGCAGCCCTTCATTTCTCTGTGCTGCAGACCCTTTTTTTCTGCCTGGAAGAATTCTTTTGGAAAAAGCGTGAAACAAATTCAATGTAAATAATTCACTCAGTGTGAGAAAGCAACACTGAAGCTATGTGACAATGAGAGGAGTAATGTGACTGGGTTAAAGCTTCAACAAACTGTGGACAGTGGGAAAAAAAAATGAGCCTCGAGAAATACTCATTTAATCTGAAAATTTTTCACTAAACCATGTTTCCCAACTCTGAGATTTGCTTCCTGTGGACATTTGAACATTAGAAGCTGACTAATATGAAGGCTCAGATCAGTGAATTTGAAACCACCCAAGTAGTTATCCAAAATTAGTTTTGAGTTATATATTCAGTCAAAAATTATAGCAAGTTTCATACTGGCCTGTTAAATCAATCACTCAGACTCAGGCAGCTGGAACAAAATAGGTAAAATCTGTAGCTAAAGATCCACTTAATGACTTTCAAATACCCAAACAAAATTTCAGCAGCTATATACAAAGAAAGTACACAGAGATAGATGTGCATCCATGCAAGAAATGTAGAACTCTTGATCATGTACAAAGGCTGCATTTGTTGAATAGCTACATCAAATCTCTGCACTGCTGATAATTATCCATTGTCAAGGCTGATGCAGTATGGTACATTCCCCTTCATACTACAGAACCTAATGTCACAAATTTAATTTATCAGATGTTAGGGCCACATCTCTAAGGTATTAATTAACTGAGTACCAACTGCTTGTACAGTTATATAATCCTTCAGAAATACATAATTCTTTCTCTCAAAACTTGGAAGCTGTTCAAAAATGGTTAAATAAAGTATCACTCAGCTGTCACTTAAATTACATGAGTACTATCCTTCTATTCAAGACTATATGCAAAACCTTTACTATAAACACGAAAGCGCTAAAATAAATTTAAAGTATCTTGAATCTTGCGAGCATCTGGCTGTTCCTTATCTTGCATGCGTTAGGATGTACCAGAGATGCTGCTTATTCTATGAAATGTGTCAACTTAAATCACATAATTTTGTCTTTTATATAGAATTTCAATGGAACCATTTTACTGTACTTAATTTTCTTTTACTTTTTTCATTCACTGCATCAAATGCTTTTCAATTTTCCTGACATTATAGAATATTGTCCATAGGAATGTAAATATTTGTTATTGGGCTGTAAATGATGACAGGAACTTGAATCATAACTGTAGCCATGAGTGACCAGGTGCAGAATTTAGCAGAGTGAATCTAAGGCTGTGGTCCGGCTGACTCCAGGAGCCGGGAATCACTTCTTCCCAGCTGCCAGAGCCTGGCCGGGTCCATCCAGAAGTCTTTCTTTCCAAGACCAACCCATGCGGCTGCTGCTTTCCACGTGGCATGGTGAACCAGGACAAAGGCTGTGTGTGGATCATGGCCAGACTCTGTGTAGTGCAGATGGCTACACAGGAGGCTGCCATTCTACAACACCCACATATAATACCTCCAGAATCTGCATGATACCTAAGAACAAATCTTCTTCCTTCTCCCCAGGTATCAAGGCTGATGCTCACTAAAGAAAATTCAGATTCCTTCAGACTGTGCCATAGCTAAATCTGTTGACATATCTCTATGTTGAGTTCAAACAGTTCTCTTGCACAGATTCTGGACTCCAAGCATCAAAGTAAGAAACCTGCGTGTTAGCACAGAAGCAGGGACATAGCAAATCCTGGTAGTTAAACCACAGAAGAAAGCAGATCTTGACATGTCAGATACCACAGAGGGACATCAAATCTCAGATCTCCCTGAGTGAATAACAATGAACAAATCTCTTGTGAACTTATGTTTGGGTGAAATAATGGCAATAAAGATCAAGAACAGGCATTTTATACAAGCACTTCAAAAGTCTTCCTGGATTTTTCCTCACATCCTTTTCCCTGATGAAGATGCTTCAAATTTCAAAACATTAAAGGTAATCAGGACTAACTTTAGACTTACACTTTATTTGCATTCAATGCAAGTATACATAAATAATACTCACAGACTAAGATCAAAGCTACACTGAGTCTGTACATACCTTCTGCACAAAGAAGAAATAGACAAAACCCTAGCTAAGCAACATATGCTATACTTCTGCAGTACTTCAGAACATGTGGGAGAATGAAGGCAGCTGAGGATACTGGAATTATGTCAGCTGTCTCATGAGAGAGGAGAGGTTTAAAAGTTCAGTGTGTGAATCTTGATGCCCCCTACTCCTATACTCACTGGAAGTGACTTTGCTTACAAAAAAAAAAAAATTGGTTTGGTATAAGTACATTTACTGCAGTGGAAATACAGCTAAATACCATAAAGATGATTATCGGTCTCTGTATTTGAAATAATAAAATTCAGCAGATCTAATAATGTAGCGCTGACTCTTTTGAAAAGGTCATGAGTGTTTAATGAATAGGCAACACACATTGTACAACATTAGTTATCTAATTGTAAGAAAAGGTAATTTCATGCATGATAATTCACAAACTTATAAAAAGAGTGCATATATACATGTGCTTTTGTTACACCTTCCAACATTTACATATAATTTTTTTGTATTATTTTATATACTGTGTCTTATTGAGACTGACTGGGTAACTTGGATATACGGGCAGTTGTAAGTCAACTGACAAATGAACATGAGTGACATGCAACAGCCTTTAGCCTTCAGACTTACTCTTCAGCTGAACAGACACAGCATTATTTTGTTATGATTACCAATTCAGAACATATTCATAACTAGCAGATGTTTTCCTCTTGGTTGCCTGGCAATTAAGGGTTATTGCTGCAGCTGAATTTTGCACCTGGATAGCAAATGACCAAACCAGTTCTGTAAAACCTTTGACTTACAAAAATTGTCCCTTCGTGCAAACCATTATTTTGAAACTAACACTAGATCTATGTGTAAAAGATAATTAATTAATCACAAATCACTGATGAATTTAATCAGATAGAATTTAATTTCCAACTATTATGTAAGTATATAAAGAACACAGATAGAAGAAAACAGGACAGCATTCTCCACTGCTGCTGCTAATTTTAAAAAACAATCATATGTTCAGTTCTAGGTACATTACCATTTTTTCTCTTCAATAGTATAACAAGTGTACATCCATTATGAAAAACAGCATGCAACTGGTTAGCTGAAGGCTATTTCTTGTACATAGCTTCAAAGAATAGCAAGCAAGCCAAACATCTCTTTATTTTTAGTGTCACGGTTTAACCACGACATAGCGTCTTGTGAAAATGCAACAGTAAACTGCTTGGGAGGAACACTCCTTAGAAAGTGAAATAAACAAAGTAGAGGTTAGCTATTTGCAAAAATAATTTTAAAGGCATCAACTAGTTATACTAACCAGCATCCATAATCACTTAGCAAATTCTGGAAGCAAGGATTTGCATCCACCAATCTGACAGCAAAGATATGTACGAGTCAAGTAATTCTATTTGGTATTGAAGTGAGAGAAAAGAAAAAAAAAAAGAAAAAAAAGGCACAAGAAAAAGCTACAATTGATAAGAATCACTACACAAAAATCACAGTTACACTAAAATACCTGGATGCCAGACAGTAGGACTTTCAAACAGTGTTCTGATTTATATTTCTCCTATATAATATTAGTGAAAGAGTTCTGCCTCTTTATTCTCTCTCTATTCAAAGACCTAAACAAGTAGTCTCTTTTTTCTTTTTGTTTTCTTTTTTTTTTTTTTTTTTTTTTTTTTTTTTTTTTTTTTTTTTTTTTTTTAATTAAAGGGGTTTATGGTAAGAGAATTACTCCCTAGTATTTTGAAAACAAAAGTTTAGAATGTATAATTTAAGATCTAATAAGGTTTGATGGAATTGAGACCTTTGGAAAGTAGTTTAATACATTAAGATATATTCAACACATATATTTCAAATATAGGCTAGTTCCTTTCTATCAAATCTAAAAAAAATAATGAAATAAGAACTTGAAAGAACATGATTTCTTTCCTTATAAAATAGCACAAAGCATAGTTAAAGAAATGGTGACAGCCCAACAGTCAGTACCGAGGCAGCTAAACACAGCCTGCCACATGCCATCACTTTAAGAATATTCCTTTATTGTGCTAGGTTAAAAAAACAAAACCCAACACATCACTAACACTCTCTGTGTCCAATCACTGCACACTCATTTGTTATTCATTGAAACATCCATCAAGGATCAAAATAGATTCATTTTCTATTCATGATGCTCCCATATGCACTTCTGCAGGTCTTGCACTGTATTTCTGCATTTAAATGACAGGTTGTACAGTGGGAAGTAGCATTATATATTAACACTTTGAATGCCACCTTGTAACCTAGTCCAGAAACACATACAAGTGAATGCTTTATTCTGAACACTAAGTTAAACTCATTGCTTCCTGTGGCATTTTCTGAGCATTTTTGCCTAGGGTTCTGGTGGTTTCTGAAGCCCTGAATCATCCACTTTAGTATTTAACATTTAGCCAGATATACATTTTTCTCACAGAAATTAGTAATACATATTTGTAAGATGCGAACACTCTGACAACAATCTTACATGCTACATTTAACTTCATGAAAAAGATAGCATGTTTTGGAAAATTTAGGGGAATTTTGTTAAAAGATATGAAATTCCATAGAGAGCTGAAAACAGATTTTTAGAGAAATGGAGTTATAACCTGGGACTGTCTTTTCAGCATAACTAATAATTAGTGCAAAATAAAAGATGGTATGAGGAAGCAAGGACAAGAAACCAAGTAATTGCATACACAAATTGCTTTTGTGTTGTTTGCCTGAGGTTTTCTACTTGCAGGAGGACATAAAGATCTTTATGATGCACTTTATTATATGATGCCATATAGACAGAGATAATTTTTCATCTTCTCCATATAAAAAGGATAGTAAAACTAGAAAACTGTGTTCCCAGTTTTCTAAGTCTATATACAAACCATCCCTGTTGAAAATAGCAGCAAAGAACCACTTCAGACATGTACCTGTGATCTCTTCCTAAGGCAGTATGAAGACTGAACAAACTGCTGCACAAGCATCCCAGCTGTTATACATTGTATTTTGAGGTGTCTTAATTTTATCACACATTTCACTCTGAGACCAAGGGCTTAACACAGTATTCTGGATTCTAGCTCAAAGGCCACGTGGCTCAAGTTATATGCCTTGGGACTTAAACACTCGTAAGTGTGCTCCTTTCCTTACACACTGCAAGAACAAAACAGATGAACAAAGCCATTAACCAGAATGGCAGAATTCCTAATTCATTTGTTACTGCAGTAAATCCCTGCAAAAGTCATGAAATCAACATATTTCAGAAAGACTGATATTTGTGGTATAATCTTAAAAAGAAAGATATAAACAATTTTTTTCTTTTTTTTTTTCTTTACAGTTGCTATAAGAAAACCCTGGTACAAAGTTTAAAGAATAAGTACCTTGTAACAGTTTTAGACCTTATTTAAAAGTAAACCTCGAGTAGTTCATTTGCATAAGAATTCTTATATTAAATAATACAGAAAATATCACATTCATATTTAATATACCTCAAATTCAGTATGTCACTGACTATTTTTTCAGTAGTTTGCCACTGAATTGCACATCTGAATCTTTCCTGTCCTTTTACAATGCCAAGTTCTCAGTGACTTTATTTAACAGTTTGTGACAGGAACTTAAAATTTTAAAATATATATATCTACACAGACACTGAATTTTTAACTTCTTTGAATTTGAATAAAATGAGATATTAAATCTTTGCATGAAATATTTATTCATATTAGAAGCAGACAAAAAAAATAGCTTATGCATAACTCAGAACAAAGCAACCGAATTTTGCAAAGAAAAAAGGAAGGGCTATTTCTTGACTTTCCTCACATTTCATAGTGGATTATTATTCCTAAAACAGAAAGGACAAACAAAATAAAATAAATATTAAATCTTTGTCCTAAGATGTTCTGACTTTTCTTTATAATTCACCATAATGTGTTTTTGAACACCTCTTATTCAAGAATAATTTCTCTGCTACATAAATTTTAAAATAAAGTTAAAATAAGTTTTATTTTATAAATTAAGTGAAGAACTTGGTGTAGCAGAGAAAGTACTACCTATCCTTTAGAGAAATGAAAAAAATAAGTGATCATATTACCTTTTATTCTAAACAATTCTTATTGAACTACTGGCAAGACATACCAAGCTGACAGATTGTTCCTATGAGATACTAGTAATTTCAATTTCAATTTCAATTTCAATTTAAAAACAAAGAGTTAAAACATAAAATAAGAAGATTTTTGTCTTTGTGAATACTTTTGTGCTTGAATTCAGGAAACAAACTTTATTATGACAAAACACGTCAGTCCACACACACATGCTAGGTGTGCAGTGGTTTGCTGCCCAGCAGCGCTGTCCAGGAGGCGACATTCTTATGAAAGTGCTGGTATTCAAGATAATTCAAAGACACAGGTTACTGCAGCAATATGGCTGTACTGCTCTCAGCATCCAAGATGCCTCGTTTAAAGCCGAATTAAGCCTGAATGTAAGATCCTAAGACAGACTTTAATGTTTCACATGATTTGATAAATCCTGAATGTTTTCTCTGAGGTTTTGAATAGTTTTTGTTGATGACATACACACCACAACTGCCTTTGCAAAATTTCTCCAGCAGGAGCTCCAGCTGTAATGTTCCTTGCTGAAGCTGTGCGCAGCTGCCTGACCAACCTATTCTGTTGCTTCTCCTTGTATGCATACTGAAATTTATTTTTGCCTTTTCTTTACCCATTCTGTAAAAACATCTTAACATTAATTGCTTTGCCAAACATAAATCTAAAGGAACAGAAATGACTTTGCATACAACTGGAAGAACTAAAAGTTGGTTCATGTCACCTGTAAAAATAAATATATTTCATCTTTGCAGTGGATGGAATTAACTTTTTGGTTGGTGAGCTACGCAACAATATTATTTTAATTAAAATACTAGTAAGTTTCTGTGACCATTTATATGTTTTGGCCATGTTTGTCCTGATGGTTCAGTCCACAGGGATTTTGAAATATTTTGTTTGAATCTTAAATAGGACATTGAATAGATAGTGAAAAACAATGTTGATTTATAAAAAATTCCTGTATATGTTATTATGAAATCCTGGTATAAAAAGATGATATTTTGAATAAAAAGATGATTAATCCATTTCTACTCAATTACACCAATTCTCAAAAATATCTTAAGAGATACAAAATTGTATTGTCACAGAATTTTTAACTGAAATAGTTATTTTTCTAACTATCACCTCCAACATTGCAAAACTATTTTATGTCTTTACAGTTGTTGGTATCTAACAAAAGAAATTCTACATCATGTAACGGCTTACAGAAGTCAAAACTATATTGGTAGAACAGCAAGTAACAGATGCCTTAAGATCTATTTTAGTGTAAGAACTCCAAAACAAATGGGAAACATAATGAGACAGCTTGATAATAAATTCAGTTCAGACTCAAGCATGCAGTCATTGAATACAGTTGGAGCTGTAACAACTAATGATTTGTCCCCTTAATACCTTTTCTTCAAAAAAAGAAAAAAATTGCACTATTTAGTAGCTGTATGAATGTCTCCAAGCCTGAAACAGATGTTTGTGATGCTGACAGTGCAATGTGAAAATTTCTGTGTATATATATATATATATATACATATTTATATATATATATACACACACACATACAGACAGAATTTTTAAACTAAATGTAAGAGAAATTTTGCACCACTAAGCTATATTCACATAAACTCCAGAAATTTACTACTTTGAATAAGAAGTTACAGATGTTACAGAATATTCTGAGTTGGAAAAGACCCACATGGATCGACTCTAACTCCTATGTGAATGGCCCATACAGGGATTAAATCCTCAAACTTGGCATTATTAACACCATGCTCTGACCAGCTGAGCTAACCTCAGAGTTGAGATCAACATAAATTAGTTTTACTAAGAGAAAGCTGAATTATTCTAGAATGAACAAGACAGGCAATCCCTAGACATGGCTAAGAAAAGCATCTAATGGACTCCTAGGTATTCCTCGATCCTTCATTCTTAACTTTGCAAAAAAGCAGATAAACTCATGGAAACTTCAGGGGATCCATATCTAAGTATGAGGTTTTAATGACCATCTCATTTAAGAAGTGGTCATGCTTATGCAAACAAATTTTATTTAGTCTGACACTATTATCAGGGAGATGGAAGGTACCAGTAGGTAAGAGAGAGAGAGAGAAAGGAATAAAAGGATGATGCAGTTCCCTTGTCCCTGAGGCAGGCCAGAAGCTTTAATACACAGCACCTTTAGCTACCCAAGGCTGAACTCCAGCAGAGGCTCCTCTGCACCCAACATAGCTGCAGCAAGATTCTTGACTGGGCCAGGATGAAATAAACACATGGAAAATAATGCTTAATTCTTAGTCTCCCCAGTTAACACTGCTGCACTCTAAAAAAATTTGACAATGCTAAAGATAAGTATCGCTGGCTTATCTGTCCCTGTCCCGGCTCTGTTTCAGCTTCCCAGTTAGATCAAAGGGAAGACTTTGGAGCAGATGTTTTCAGCAATAATTTCTAGTTTTGGGGTTCAGCTTCGAAGCTAGCAGAATTAGACATCAAGAAGTTCTTTCTCAGAGAGGGGGACTCTGTTCGGAGTTTCAAGAAAAGTTTATTTATCACATCAGGTCGAGAGAAGTTGCTCTGGCGGTGTTCCAAACAAAGAGCCCCAGGGGCCCCAGGGAGCATCACCATTTAAAGGAGGGTGGTTACAAAAAAGAGATAACACTTTTGGGCCAATTAGACAGATTCTAGAAAAACTGACCAGTTGTAAGACAAATTAGAAAACAGCAGGAGGGAATACATCTTGAACCTTTTGTCCAGTCCCCTAGGGTCAGTTTGAAACAAAGAAAATACCTTAACTATGAGGTAATGGACAGAGACCTTGGGGAAAGGGAAAAGTACATAGGAATAACAGGAGAGGGGGAGGGGTGGAAGGGTACACAAAACAAAACTTTTAATAAGAATTTTAAAACTTGAAAAAGCACATCACCACAGATAAGGACGTTTTTCCATCTATTCCCATTCCTCCTCCAGGTACGTAATAAGGGAAATCACAGTCAATGAATGACAGTTTATATGCTGGGATTCCACAACACATAATCACAAGTGGTAATAATTTTCACCAATAACATTAAGGACTCAAACACAAGCCATTATAATTAAATATAAGAGAATGTATACTCTAGAATGTAGGCTTTGCCGTTGAGCAGGGTAAGGAAACTATAGCCTCCTTTAAATAATCATATCCTAAAATTAAAAATTAGCAGGAAAGGCTGTTTGAATGGCTTCTACAAACTCCTGAAGTGCAGTAGAAAGATGCAAAGTTCATGCTGGAGGATTACTAGGATATGGCAAGACCAAAAGAAAGATAGTAGTTCCTTTCTAGCAAGAGGTACCTGAGAGATAAGATACAATTCCTGCTTCAACTATTGGGGCACCATCTGCCTCTGCATCCAGTCTATCTTTTTTTTTAATTTTGTTTAAAACTGAGGAGTACAAGATTTCTATTACTTCTCTTTCTTATACATACTCTGTCTTGCTCCATTTCTATATTTTTAAATCACTATGATATTTAAAATTAAAAACCTAAACACAGAACAGGAGTATACTGTAGCTGCTGTATTAGAGCAGTGAAGTTTCACTTGGTTCAAGAATAGAGAAGAACCACAAAAGAAAAATAAAAAAGAGGGAGAGGGTGGTGGTGAAAGAGAGGGGTAAAAAAAATTGTCTGCTGAAAGAGGTTTCCCTTTTGCAAAACATCACTAAGTCTCCATACCTTCATACTTTCTTCATCTACACAATAAATTCCTTACAATAACTGGAAAAATACATATTATGAAAGACTGATTAAAATGTTACCTCTGCATGCTGAAGAATCCTTTGTCATTAGGAATCTATCCCAGTTCTGTCACTAAAATAATCCAAGTTATAGATGCTCAGAACATTGAAACCAATGGATCTGTGACTAAGCTGACTTGTTACAGGAATCACCTTTGTCTAGTGAAGTGGGTCTTTGCTGGAACTCCACACCTATCTGTATCAACATATCTGTGAAAATCCTGTAGGGTAAAGACCTTGAAGAAAACTTCCTGGTATGCTTATACTTTTTACAATGCTTCTCAGTTTCAACTCATTCTATGATGTCTTTAAATATGAGAAAAGGGGATAAAAGATATAATGATACAGTAGGAAGAAAGAGCAAAAGTTACAAAGAGCAGTTAGTGAGGAGCACAGTGGTGTAAGCTGGAGGGAAGAAAGCCTGCCCAGTGAGAGACAAGAAGACCAACACTGAGAATGGTCAGAAAGAGTCAATAAAGTGGCTGAGAAGAGTCCCACACGTGGCTGCAGAAGCTTCATTTCTTTGTTCAGTTGGTTCCTTGGGGCCTACAGGAGGAAAGTGCAAAATACACAGCCAGCAGTTATCTCCATCTCTTTTGATATCCAGTCACATATAACCTCTGACCTCTGCCTTCAAACAATCTTTGGGACTGACTTCAAAGTTGTGTCTGACATTTCGTATCATTTCTCCTTTCAGTCAACAGAATTGTATTCTCTTGCTTTGATGAAAAACCCACGTGACCAAAGACTTAGGTTCAAAATACCACTGCTTTATGTCTCATACATTCCTGCTTCCCTATCAGCTGGATTGCTTTCTCCATGTTGTACCGCATACTTGAATCCCACTAACTGAAGAGCCCTCAAGGACCCTGTAGGACAGAGATAACCCACTATGTAGGGACACAAAGCCTGATATGCCCAATGTATAGGTCAGTAACAAGAGCAGTTATCCTTAAAGCAGTACACTGCCTGGCAAGGGTAAGTAGACACCAGTATGCCATGCACAATTAGAGAACACACAAATTATTGCTAGCAATGAAGCTTCTAAGTTGGGAATATTTAAACTTTTTTCACTTTATAACTGTTTATCTCCATGAATCATTGCTTCTGTACAGAGCAAGAATGTCAAAATTAAAATGTTTTCAATTGCAGAAATAACTGAAGGTGCTACTACTGTCTTTGCAAAATTGGTGTGTGTATTTCTGAACCTGTCAACCAATGTAAATGGGAAGTTTTTGCATATACTGGATTTCTAATTGCTAATGCTCTTCACAGATATTTAAAACATTTAAATATTCCTATTAAAATCCCTTTCTTAATCTGTCTAAAACTTCGTAAACAGCTGTTCTTTGGTCTATTCACACTACTGAAACTAAGAGCAAGACCACCATCATAAGACCACTGAGTTAAAACAGTTGCCTCAGGCTCCTAATCAAAGTGCCTTGCTGTATGATTTAAATTCCTTTCATAATGTAAGGCACCTCTAAGTTTAAAAAAAAAAAAAAAATTAAAAAATCACTGCTTCCTTCACAACAACTTTGTTTGGAAGAACGTTCCAGATTTTGTTTGCTCAAAAAACTAGGAATCTTCCAGTTTAGGTATTAAATTTTTTCAGAATAAATCAATATCCACTTATTTGTGGCTATAAGAGCATAGCTCTTTAGACAGTTCTGCTTCTTTTCTTCACAGTATTTACACCTGATAGGTTTGTGAATTTCACTCACAACTCTTTTTAGCCTTTGCATTGCTAGAGTAAACAAATCAAGCCTTTTCAGTTGAAGGGGGTTTGCTGGCTCACCATTTTCTTGTCAGTGTTCTGCACTAGCAGCTGCTTGAGCTCTAGTTTTTCTTTCTTCTTTGTTTCTGAACATAATGTTTCATAATTTGTTTCATTGAGATCTTAATAGCATCATTTGTCTCTTTTCCTTTCTTTTGCTTTCTTTTTTTTTATTTTTTTTTTGTTGTTGTTGTTTATTGTAACATAGTTCTAATTGCATTCTGTCCTTTTTGCAAATGCATTACAATAGCAGTTTATAGCTGCTCCAGCACACTAAGACCTACCCTTAGCCACTTATTTCCAGATTAGAAACTCTCAATGGAAAAAGCCTAAATAACAACAGGAATAAGAGGAATGAAAACAAAAAATTAGTGACACAGAATCTAACAGAAAACATTCTCTCTGTAGTATATTAGTCTGCTTTTGTGTCCTCCAACTTCATTTTGTCAGCAGATTATACTGAAAATGTTTCCCTGCTATTAATGTAAGGGTCATTAATGAAAACATTTAAGAAAATTACTCCCAGTGCTAACCTTTGAGAAACACTAATGATTTCCCTTTGCTTGATATTTCTTCTTTCAGCATGAATAGTTGCATTAGCCAATACTTCATCCTCTTTTTTAATAACCTACATTGCTTTCTGTAACTTCTAATTTAAGACATAATCATGTAAAATTTTCTACTGAAGGCTAGATAAAGGAAGTCTATCTTATTTTCACCAGAGGAAAACCTCTATACTATGCTATATCACATTAACCTCCAAACCTTTACTTTTTCTCCTTCAGTTCAAAGTATCATGATTGCAGCCGTGGCACTCAAGCTTTCTCAGGAAGAAAACTTAAGAGAAAAGCAGAAAGGATGAGATCCAAACCAGCAGTGGTAGGAAAGAGCAAGGGCTAGGGATAGAAGAGGAATTAATGACAGTGTTAACTCAGCTGTTAACATTCTGCTAGAACATATAAGGTGTCTTTTCTTCAACCTGCAGAAACACATACCTTGATATACTTTCTTTTGTGATCAGAATATTATCAGCAGAAAATTACTGGGGCTGATAAACACCTGGGTCTCACTCCTGTCAGGGAAAAAAAAAATCACATTGCAATCAGGATATACATTTGGAGCTGGCTGCTTTACCACTGTGTGGTAAGAGAAGAATCCAATGCCCATAGTCTCGCTTAGCTTGAGGAAGGAAAGGTAGGAACGTTGAAATTAGAGGGTGCTCCAAAAGGCCCTTCAGTCTGGACATTGATGGAAATCAACACTGAGGATTACATCATGCAGACTTCATGCTCCATAACTGAGAATTAACCAGAAGAGTGCATGTGTAACTTGATGTGGACAGACGTCCTTTCATCCATCAGAACTTCCAGGGAAGACATACATATAGAAACAACAGCTAATTGAAGGGCAGGGAACAATGCATTGGACTCAGTCACACAGATGATCTTACAAGTGTTACTTGTTTTTTCTTTCAATGTGTTTTTTAGCCTAGATTTGTCAGGAAATGAAGGTGTGAATACATTGCAGGTACACCTCTATCAGGCAAAGAACAAGTAGCACATTTAACTTCTGAACTACATTGGAATCCAGAATGCAGAGAATATTTCTCTGCATGTTTTGAAGGGTCAAAGCCCCCTGATAAACACTACCTTTAATCTTTGTCCATGAAAAGGGCTTCCTAGGCTTTGGGATGAAACAGAATTCTCGAGAATGTAAATTAGATAGTAACATAGTATGTCATTTATCACAGGGTGAGAAATTTAGATTTTGGGTTTGTTATTATGGTACGTAGATGAACACAAGATGGAGGATCCTTGTCATTTTTAGGTTTTCCTTCCCTTCATCTACTCCATATTCTGCAGTGTTTGGGACACAGGACTATTGGCTGGAATTTGTCGCAGTGTAGAGATACGTGAATAAAAGTTTAGTTGGTTATTGGAAGAAAAGTAGAAATAATGTACATTCTTGGTGATAATTGGGTGAATTATCTTTAAAAGAGCCATGATTCTGCATGTTCGTCCCTTTATTGTCTTTTCTCCTGCACGCTAGGCTGGTGTAAAGCCTGGTGTGCTGAGGTTGCTGATAAGAAAACAACAAACAACCTGAAGACCAAGAACAACTGAGTCCCATTTGCCTTCTTTCTTAAAAAGGACTTTTGCAAAAAGGCCTCCCATATCAGGGAGAGGCGTGAGGGAGTGGAAGAACTCCCACAAAATAGATGACCAAATTGGTTAGACAATTTGACAGGTGCTCCTACACAGTGAATGAAAGGCCAGAGCATGAGTACAGTCTTCAGTAAAAGCAGAAAATACAAATGAAATTTAATCCTGTTTCTCTTTTTAAGTTTCCAGATGCTGAAGTGTTCACAGTACAAAACTATTCATTTTGGTTGCAAACCTAACTTCTTGTAAAGATGGAATTAAATCCAAGTAATTATACTAAAGCATTATTATTTCGTAATCTTTCATTCTTTTCACTCTAGATTCAAGAACAGTCAATATCCTAAGAAGAGGAAGTGCCTACTGTAAGGGAAGTGCACATATATATATATAGATAGATAGATAGATATAAAGTATATTTGTATGTGTGTGTGTATAATTTTGCTCTTGCACATACCCCTGTAATTAAACATCTATAAATTTAACTGTAAAAGTGTTGTTACACTGACCTTTCTTGATATAAAAATTTGATTTAGAAACTTAAAAATTGTTTACACATACAAGACTACAATTTATATTCTTTATTAAAAAAGACCCCAAAAACCCAATCACCTATCAGAATGAGATATCAAAGTAAATTGTATGAATTAAAAAAATGCAGTAAGCCCTCTGTATAACTAAGTCATCAAGACAAATGGCAATAGCTCATTTGTAGTTCAATTGGAATGCTTATTTTCCCTAGCACACATAAATTTTGACACATTGTTATTTCTCACATTCTGACATATTTCAACCTTCTTAAAAGGTATTCTTACTTTTAAAACAGAATTTGTATTTCCTAAATAATATACAGGTTTGCTTTCAAATTTCCATTTCAAAGGTTCAATTAATTCAAGTGTAACTACAAAAGCTACTCATCATCCAATCTGACTATCAAAATGTGGAGGAAAAAGTAACTTAATTTTCTTCTATTCAAGTTTTAACAGAAGAAACAGGTTCACATCAGATGAAAGCTTCCATTCTTTACAGATTTTTCTTCTTGCTGTCCCTGGCATACAAATGGCAAAAAAACCCCAACCCCCCAAACTTTAATAATTTTAACATAAAACTTTAAAAGAAAAGAAAAAAAGTAAAAATTATAGTTCCTTAACCTAACTATGACTTTGATGAATGACTCAGAAAAATATCCGGAAAATAAAGCTTATATTTTTTATACCAAATCCTTCTGGCTCAATGACACAATCTTCAAAGGTAGCAGAGCTTTGGTAAGGTTTCCTTGGGATTATTCTAAGCTTCTTTGATTTACCTGAATTTCTGAAGGTCCAGTCGTTCATAGCCACTTGAATATTCGGATTTGGCACAGTTTGATGCAGTGGGCTCAAGTTATGGGCCTGCAAAACTTTCAGTTCTTCTTCGTATAATGGCAATCAGAAGAAATTATCATCTTGTCCCTTGCCTACATTTGGAAGCTCTAACAGGAATCTCAGTTCTCAGCATAATCTAATTTCCCTTTATAGAAAAAACCCCAAGAAACAAAGATAAAAACACCACCACAAAATTACATAAATACAAACCAAAACCAGCTCAATGTAGTGCAAGGAGAGATAAGTAGCTTCAGTCATGATATCTTCCTTTCTTGATATAGATAGATATTAGTTTAAAAACTATGCCAATAAAAATAAATGTTCTTCAAAGAAATTAACAAAAAAATTTAAACACATTAGTCCTTAGCAAAAAGATGAAGTGTCCAAGTGTATGTTTGTCCTGGTTTTTGGGCAAACTGGGAGAAAACCTCCAAAAGGGGACCCCTCCAGAAAGCAAACCCACAAGGCCCCTCCCACCAACCGGTTTGGGAATGATTCCTCGGAGGGAAGTGAAAAGAACCTGTTTATTTAACAGGCACAGCACCCCCCAGTACACAAAATGAACAATACCAGATTGCAACACTCTTTCACCACTCTGAAAAAGATGACAAATTCAGAAAGTCTCTCTTGGGGTGGTTGCTCTGTTGTCACTCCCTCCGGCGCTGGGGATGGTGGCTGCAGGACACAAGGTGCAAATTCTTGGTGTTTCCCAGGTCCCAGTCCGGAGCAGGTTCGAGTGATTCCAAACAAAAGGAAAAAATTAAAAAAAAGTCCAGGGAAAAATTCGGACTGCTTAGCCAAACTAATGAGCAGAAGCAAAGAAAGCAAGAGCAAAGCAGAAGCAGAAGCAAAAGCAGGAGCAAAGCAGGAGCCGGAGCAAGGGCAAAAGCAAAAAACCATGCAAAAAATTAAAAACCCCAAAGCTGCACGATGTACAGCCCCATCTCTGTGTCCTGCCAGTCATGGGGGAAGCAGGCTGATAGCAGAACCAAAACAAAACATTTGCCCTTCAGAGTCAGTCTCGAAGACACTGAACATAACATCCAACATAGCAGAACACACGAATGGGGATACAAACATCACCCTAGGACAATGTTACAACGGAAGCATTAACAGCAACAGAAAGTCTCCCAAAAGGTGACAATAGTTGTGGTCATAGACCACATAGAATGTCTGGTCAGAAGGTATGCCAAATAAAATTATATTTCTCAGAGCAATGATGTAGCATAAAGTGTGGACTGGAATCCTACTAGCATAAAAATTTGGAAGTACCTCTTTCATCTTCATGTTACTTGGGCCCTCACCATGCTGTTATTTACTTCCCCATCAAAAACTGAAAAAGACATATCCTGCACCACACCTCTGTTTCTGAGTTTCAAATAATCTGAGCAATTGGTAAAGTTATGATTTATATGAGTATGTAAGGCAAGAGAGCCAATCATTTACATTGCTTCACATTTTAGAAGTCTCAAGCAACTTTCCATTTCTAGAAAGGAAACTGGTGAAAATTAAACTAAACCACAGAGAAAATAACTGCTGAAGTTTCATCAAGGCTTAATTTGCCTGGTTATTTTCTCTGCAACTCTATCAATTTATATTATGACTCAGCCTAATTTGGCTATACAAGTGAATAAGGATACTACTTAGCACTTGATGGAAAATTCCCTGAGCCAGCTGTAAAGTTAAACAATAGAGAATATAATACAATCATGGCAGCCAATGAACTTCTTTATATAATTTTGAGACGTGGCCCTTGTATTTGTTTTTAATTAAACATTGGGCTAGCCAAATTGCAAGTAAACCAGAAAACTCTGTTATTGAAATTGTTCTGATAAATACTAGACATAGGTGTCTTACAGTCTATAAATACTTAAAACAGAGAACTAAAATATTTAAAGAAGTACTGGTCTGGAATTATTACAGTACAGACACAGAGAGTTCTGAAAGTTGACATTTTAACTTGTGTCCAGGTGACCATTTGGCTAATCATCAAAAACATTATGTAGTTTAATACAAGTAGCCTCAAATGAGAAACTACACAATGTTTTCTGGATTTTTTTTTCAAGAAGAATTTAGCTGTACCTCTAGTGTAAGTATTTTATTTAATTACAATTTACTTTGTTTGGAGCATGAATAAATTTTTTCTACCCAAGTCCTTATGGATGTTTCAAATCCTTACACGTGCTAGTGCTGTTAGTCACACTGATATTCTGCCATAAAGGGTTTGAAATGTGAACATAACTATGATGAGCTCAGATCATCCTTCTCCAGGGATAATGTAGAGAACAAAAAGCAGCATTAAAATCAACTCAGAGTACATAAAGAACAAATTAAGTATAGAATAGAAATTAAATTCTTTGATGCACTGGAGTAAGCTGAATCCAAACTCAACTGCAGGTATACAGGATAATATTTAAAATGTTCAAGGGCAGTGGATCTTTCCTCCAGTATCGTATCATTGTTCTCATGTCAAAAAGTCTGTTTTGTCAGCACTTGAGCCAGGTATATTATGGAGCTTCAAGGCCTGTGACTTTTCCTCAATGTAATTTCTGTGGGAGCTCTTATCCCCTCTGATTAATTCAGCAGCTATCTGCTGAATAATCTGGGAAGTGGGGGAGAAAAAGAGGGGCAGGAGGAACGTAGGGAGGGAGAGTGGGAGGGAGGGAGATCTTCTATAGTAGACAAATTTTCTCTTTTAATCCCCTCCCTTCCCTGCATATTTTCTTCTCCTTTTCTTTGCCTAAACTGTAAGGCTTAGAGATGATAATACTGGAATGAGAACTTCAGGAGAGTTGGCAAATAACATATTAAAACAATACTGTCATTAGTTTCCTGAAGATCATGTCCACTACATTTTCAAAAAAAACTCCTTTCAGCCCAAAGCTAAGGAATCAGATTTTTCATAAGCTACTTTCCATGGCAAGTAAAAATTGTCTAAACATATAACAAGACAGCTCTTGATCCTCTGCTATATTCACAAAAAGACAAAACTTTTATTAAAGGATATTAAAATCTCACATTTTGTCTACAGGAGTTTCTCATAGAGCCAGCAATGATAAAAAAAAGACACTAAAATATCATGTTAGGTAAATGGACACAATAATTAAATATTGCTTTTAAATAAATGGATCTCATTTTTTTTTATTTTTTATCTGAATGGGCTATTTAAGAATCATTTATGATTTTTCTTATATATAAAATATATACACAAAGAAATTTAATGGGAAAAGTTTTCATCTTTTTCAGTTTATATTAGGAAAAACAAAAAGAAACGTCACAATTTACTGTCACGTAACAAATTATCTCATGGATGTGCACTACCTGCATATTATTTAACTTCCATCAATAAACACAAAGACTGAATTAAAAATTTAAGATCCTGATGGAATATGCATTTTCTGTCAAAAGTTATAACTTCAGAGCAGCAACTGGCAAACCAACAATTTTTTTCACCAGCACTGAAAATAAATTCAGCCAAGGATGGTAACTGGCGAACCATGAAATTGTGCACTTAAGAGTACTTCACACTGACAACAGAAATGCCAGATGAAATTTATATAGGCCTGCTAGTATCACATCTTCTGAGTCTTATTCTCCAGAATATTCTTACCCAAAATTCGTTTCCAATGCATATAGCAGTCTAACCATTTTCTGTATCAATGCCAGTTTTCACCATCATATTGATCAAATTCTTTTTCCCTGAAGTTTCAACATCAGAAATTATTCCCTTCATCCCAAACTTTTAAAAAGAAGGTGGCAGCTAACAGCATATATGAATATTAGGAACAAAGTAACAGTCTGTACCCTTTCTGAATTTGTTAAAAACTAACCAAGACAAAAACCCAAACAAAATATAAAACAATACATACAGAAGCTAGACCATGAGAGATGTATTCTATAAACTCAAAAAATTATTAATACATATGTTATATGAATAAATTTGTACAATTAGCAAATACTATTTAGAAGATAGGTAAGTATGCTTGATTTAGAAAAAGTTTGATTCTTTTTCCTTTAAGAAAAATGGTGATTGATAGCATTGGATTTATTCTTTAAGTTTCTATTGTTCACTTTAGCATTCACTTGGAAAGCAGAAAAATGTCACATGACTGCTGGAAGAAATGCTAAAGTGGTATATAATTAATTAATCTGGAATAACAAGAAAATCCTCAATGGTCTCAAAATGAGTGTTTCTTCAATTTGTTTATACTACCAGATTTACACAAGATACAGAATGCTACATGTTAAACTACAAAGAAATCTAAGACATGGTTTTGCAATATAAATTAATAATGTGGATGACGTGAGAGCACCTTAAGATAAAAAAGCTGTAAACAGATCAATTACAGAAAACAAATATAGAGTGAAAAAGATCATCTATCTTCATTACTCCCATGCCAATATTTAATGCTTGTAACAATAGCCAGTTTCACTTATGTGTAATTGCAATTTTCTTCAAAAACAAGCTTTCCCCATCTAAATTCAGTAGTCATAAATCCATCTACCTGTTCTATAGCTGTGCTGCACAACTTTGGCAATCTGAAAACTAAACACTGAAGAGAGCGAAGCACAGGTTTATATGTTTATAAATTTGTAGTATCTCATCTTGGCAACCACTGTAACAGCAGTGTGTCCTGGAAGCCAGAGACTCAGTCCAGAGACAGCAATCCACCGTTTCCCTCAGTCACCTGCCACTAAACGTGCACACAGATTCATGCCAGTGCACATCCACTTTGTCAATTGCCAAAGCAAGGTTGCAAATCCAGAAAATGCTCTTCCAAATATTTGACCCAGTGGATCAGATCAAGTAAAAATGACCAATGAATTCTATTAATTTAAATTGGTTTATGCTGATTTATATCACCTGGGACTCAATCCATTTTGAAAATGTTTTTTAAAGCAAATTGGGTAGAAAGTTTCCAGCTCTAGCAAACACAGCATAATGTTCTTCTTGGTGTATGTCCTCTGTACAAGTTGTCATCTATGTACATAAAGACCCAAGTTAAAATACAACCTCTAGGGTAAAAAAAACAAAACAAAACAAAAAAAAAAGTAAAAGAAGCTTGGATCACAGTCCAGATTTAAATATTCCACTCAGAGAATTTACATCTCTTTCTCCACACTGGGCAGGTAGAAAAGCCATCAGTCTCTTGGTGCTCTTCCAAACCCAGTAAAACAAAATTTTTACTTAGTTTTTCTTTCTGATAAATAGAAACCTGACAATGAACTTTTCTCACACTTGCACATGACAAGGACAGCCCAAGCTATTGGCTGAAATGGCATTACACCTACAGAGTCTATATTTAGCCTGTACTTTTCCTGTAATCCCTTGTTGGTGACTGCAGGTAGCTATCTCATTCAGAGTATGACAGCTCTGTTCCCTGATTCAATAACTATTAAATCTAGTTTGTTTCCTCAGCAGATTTTGCTGTGTTGTTATGTGAATTAAATGTGGGAAGCAATGTGAAGCCTTCTCTCTCTAAGTCCCAGCTGATTTGAAGGGAAGACAAGATAAATTCTCATATGGAGTGCACAGTAATCCTTCCTGTGAACAGTTTGAGTGCCCCTTACATTACTCTCACTCCCTTAAAAAAACGAAAGCAGGGGATTTACCATGGCTTTACTTCAAGGATGCTACTAAATGACAATCTAGGTTAGTCTCAAACATGTTTTTAGGTACACAAATCTTCATAGTAAATTTCAGTAAACCTATTAACCATATGTCAACACCAGCAGAAAAGTATACAAACTGTTAAATTCCCTCCTAGCACATTCTTAGCAGTATAGAGAAGAGCTAGCTGGCACAGCAAGAGCTATATGGCAAAAGTTATTTTCAAGAAGGGATGTCATTACCACTGCATTACTCTCTGCAGATGATCACAATACTGATATTTTTTATGGCCTCATTCTGTAACAGCAAAAAAAACTGTTCAATGACATTCTATACCAATCTAAGAGTAGGAAAATATTCATTATGTATCTATATTGGGCCTGCCAGTTCTACTGTTATTTTTTAAGAGTTTCCATTTACACATTCATGTAAATGGGACACTGAAGCCAGCAGAGATACTGATATAAATGAGGCCACCGTCCAGACAGTAAGTAGCCATTATGATTCCCATTATTACTCCCTAAATAGAATTCAAATCTAAAAATACAAGGATTGTCTTTAATTCTTCTAACTCTTTCACCTCCCCAGAACCTTCAGTAGAGGATGCATTTCTCAAATTTCTTGGCGCAGTCCAGTGTAGTCCATTGCTGGCTGTCAGAACCGCTCTCTAATTTTATTAAGTAGGAAAATGAGCTGCCAGATTCCAAAGAGACCAATAATTTATACCGCAGTTTCCTGCTAGTTAGCATGTGTTCACACTATCAAAATGTTACTAATTAAATTTTTGGGGGTATTTGGGATAAAAAGCAAAAAATCCCAACAATGGACAAGGTACCCACGATTTCAAGTAAAAGTTAAAAATATTGATGTCTGGAAAGAATATATTAAGAAAAACATGTTCCTTAGCTTGGAGAGTCCATTCTCTCTCTCATTCGTTGTAATATTTCCATCCAGGAGAAAAAGCAAGCAAGCAAAAAACCAAGCACTCCCAATTAATACAACATAAGTTTACAAAGATATGTGTCTCAAGTAAAAGCAGTTTTACATTTAAATTATCACTATTTAAAACAGAACTGAAGTGATAAACAGACAAAAAAAAAAACCAAAAAACAAAAAAGCCCCACCAGATATGTTAATCTATATTAAATATCATTTTACATTCTGATTATATAAATGTGACTAGAACAGCTGTTCATTACTGAGAATAACATAATCATGTCAGTGCTATCGCTATTTTGCAAGAGAATAAATGAAATTTCATTATATATAGCACATTATTTCAGGAAAATAATGCCTTTGAGGTAGCGTTCATTTACTTTATAGCAAAACATGCTGGCATTCGAATTCTTACAATTATTTCTGTCTAGACATTACTAACATTCTTAACTGTATCCCTTAAGAAGTTCGATGTCCAAAGTTTTCAAAGTTTAGAATTTAAATATTTGATTGGAGTTGGACTTCAGAAAAAATTGTATGCAACACTAAATACTCCAAAAAAAAAAAAAAATAGTATTTTGTGTTAAACCTGATGTCTAAATTTAAAGGATAATTGCTATACTTGTTTTAAAAGGATGAACAAAAAAAGAACCACCTCATTTTACAGGAGTATTATGAAAATTAAAAAAAAATCTTCAGTTTCAGATTGACAAGAATAAACATGGGTGTTGAATCTACACATGAAAGGGAATTAATAACTGTTTTTATAAGATAAATAAGCTTTATGAAGATCATCTGTAGCCATTGCTTGTGCAACTCCATGTTCACTAATTTAAGACTTCCCAGAATGATTGCTAACAAAGTAGAAACTCTATTCCAAAACTAGTATATTGCCAGTTATCTATCTATACATATATATGTGTATATATATGCAGTTATAGAAGGTTATAGAAGTCAAAAGATTATAGAAGTTACAGTTATTAAATATTTGTGTGCACCCCTGTCGTAGTTTGGAAAAAAATGAGTTTTTTCTGAACTTCAGTAGTCAAACCAATGAGTGCTCAGGTTTAAAGACTGGCACCTGGTGTGGCCACTGAGGACAAGGATCCGCCTCTGAGAACACAAGGGGTTAAAAGCAGAGGGCTCCCCGGAAAGCTCTCTCTCGGTTCCGGTCCCTGAGGACGGAGGGATCTCCCCTGCCCAGCGGCTGGCTGGGCGGGGGAGGGGAAGCCATGCGGCCTGGGTGAGGTAGGCCTGGAACCTCGGGCACAGAGGGGGAGAGGAAAATCCTGTAAGATGGAAGGGTGGCAAACAGCCTTCTTTTCCCTTTCCCTCCCCCCCTTCCCCCCCCCCGGAGGGAGACTGAGAAACCGTGTGTGTGATCTTCGTCACCTTGAAATTTGATATCAACAACTAGACAGCACGGCCGAAGGAGTATGGGGGAGTGGCGTGAGAAGAGTGCCCAGCAGCAAAGATACTGTGAGAGTTCTGGGGAAACAAAGCCCAAGATTTTAACCCTTTTCGTAAATGATGGAAACTTTATAAATGCTAATCCTCCTGAATTTGAAGAAGAAAGATAAGGAGAATTAAGCAAAGATGATGGAATAAGAATGCTGAAAAGAATCCTAAGTGGGAGGAGATGATGGAGTGGCTTTGGCTGAACTCTTTTGTATAGCCATGGACGAACTCATTTTTTTTCTATAACATAGAAACTGTATCTGGGGAGAGGCATTGGCTTGGAGCCAAGAGTGGACAGTAGTGTGAACAGAGATGAGAAGTGTCCCCAAAATTTGAAAGGCTGTCGTTTCTTGGAACTAACCAAAGCATCTTTAAAAAGAGAAACCCTAGAAGCAGCTCTAGTCCATACACAGTAGTGAGAGCACTGGACATAGAGGAAGAGGCCACGATGTAGTGCAAGAAAGACTCCTATCTCTCCTCAACGAGCTGAGTACTGATTATCAGAAGGGTGGTAATAAACTGAAGATTAATTATCTAAAAGGTGGTAACGTGATGGGGAATTTTCAGTTTGTTTTGTTAAATTAAAAACTGGTGGGGGGGGAGGAAGAGTGTTTTTTTAAAGTTTCCATGTTCTTCTGTATGTGTCTTCTTTGCCTATTATAAGTAATAAAGTTTTTTTCCTTTTGCTTTCTAAATTAAACACTGTTTTGCTCTGTTTTTAGTCACATCTCACAAAAGATACCAGGAACAGTATATCGTTATAGAGGCACTAGCCTTGTGCCAACGTCAAACCTTTAACAACCCCCTTTGAAACTGTACATAAACCTCCAATATTCTAAAAAAACCCACCAAGATTTCTAGGTGTTTTCCAAAACACAGCTTTATATTCCTGCTTTATACCAAATATCAGAGGTCAATGAGAAATATTTTGTTACAAATCTCTAACATGATTGAATTTTCAAATCAGTCTGCAAGGCTAAAGTGCAAAAACATGCTGATGCTCAGACACATTCTAAACAGTGCATGGGTATATTGGGATAGTGGGCAGAGTCCTGAATGGAGTGATTACATAATTCAGACTGACTGCCAAATAAATTCACAACACCTTTAAGGTAGTTAAACTAGCAGCAAAATATATATATTTGAATGGAAAAAACAAACAAACAAAAAAACATGAAGTAGAAGACAGAAAACATTTAAAGATAAATAAAAAATATTTTAAAATCAGGTTTACTATATAGTTCCTAATTCTAGAGTCACTTTGCACTGTCATCTTGCTTGTTTCCTATAGAAATGCAATTGACCCACACTGCCAGGGGTTTAATTCCCTGCACATAAATTTAGGTCTTGAACTGCATCTCCACTCCTACCCATGGAATTTTCCAATCCTCCTTTTTATATTTATTTTATATTCTGCATTGTAGAAGGTCTCAGAAATCCCACACAAATTTAGAGCTACCCAAAATCTACCCATTTTTCACTTAATGTAGAACTCAGTTTAAAAACTTCTCTCACTAAATTCTTAAATCAAACCATGTCTTCAGAAATATAAGCCTCTTATTGATATTTCAAACATCCTGTACTTGATAGAAAGATTAGCAAATCAACCTCTCACTGCAGGGGAAAGAGAGGTGAAGACGACAATTGTTTTTCTCTGAAGTGAACAGGCAGTGATTAAATTTAGTTTAAAGCCTTCTGAATGTGTCTGATTGCAACCAGTTGATCTGGTATCCTATTTTCAGGTACAGCAGGTACTGGTGCTTCAGATAAAGGAATGAGACACCTTCAAGATTCATCCTGCATATGTCCTTGTTTGCATTTGGAGAGTTGCCTGACCCCTATGCAGGCCAGTGTCTGAAACCCTGAGGCATAAGATTAGATTTTCTTTGCCATCTTCACTACAAAGAGCTAACGTGTTAACATTGTAGAATTAAAATGGAGGTTAATGTTCCACTACTGTGTGTAAGCATAAAGGTAAGACATGAAGTGAAAGCAGAATGAGTTCATACATCATACTGAGAAAGACTGTACATCCTTAATCACCTTGAACAGCACTTCACTGAAAAAACATGAAATTCAAATTTGCTACAGAGTAGAGACATAATTTCCTCTATAAGAGAACAGCAATATTCTTTGTGTAGCATCACAAACATCCTTTTATATAACGATGGATTAAAGCAAGTCTATTTTGGTTCTCTAAATATTGTTGGGAGGAGGCAGTTTTTCTAGAAACAATAATGAAACTACCTAGTATTTGCTGCGATGCTTTTTCCCAAACCACAGTACAGAAAGAACCTAGGATGCTGCGTTCTGTAAAATCTGCAGAAAGCAATTTTTTAACTTTTCCAAATTGAAAATTGCTGCTGATATAATAAGTTTCTCTCTCATTCAGTCTGATTTTTATAGCATTAACAGCAATCTGTTAATTCATTAACAGAAATAGGAAGGGTAATAATAAATATCAGACATTATCTTCACTGAGACACACCAGTTACATCACACCTTGCAGTTACAATCTTTCTGAATGCTACTTAAGGAACAATAAGATATTAGTACCTCTTATCAACCCAAAATAATGTTATTTGGGCCTGTGTAATCTCCCCAAATTTCATTACTTGCTTTTGGATTTAAAGTGTCAGTGCAGTTAAAGAAGTACTATACTATTTAATATGCTGGTGTACTTCAAGCTGTATTAGTAAAGGTGAAAAATACAACAGAAAGAAGATAGAGAGTGGAGGAATTATGATATGAGAGATAAAGTTATAAAAAAGGCAAAAAGCAGAAATATTGCAATTTGAGTTCTATGAAATTATCATGCTTTCAATTTATTTAAAAAGTTATAAAAAACCCAACAAAAATTGTCAGTAACTTCTAAAGTTAATGTAGTTCAAATAAAACCAAAATAAACCCATCTGACATCAGTTCTGTGTAATGACAAGGATATACAGCAACCAAAGGGATATTTTAAAAAAGTAGCTTGTCAGATTCTCTCATTTTAGAAAGCAATTGGAGTGACATTCTTCTACTAGTCAAAAATAATAGCACAAGAAGGAGCAGAGCTGAGATTCGAATTTTAGGATCTTGCATCCAGCAAAAATTCATTATGTCCATTTTTCTGCTTGAAAATTGCTTTTCCCTACAGTTTTAGATTTTCATAGTACCTGCCAATAAAGTGTTTAAAACTGTTTGAGGATTATGAGATTCTGTACTGTTTGTTTAGATCCTCAATTACACTATGAAGCTGTATGTATTCTGTATAAACTGCACTGTCCCACAGTCCTAAAAGAAAAAAAAAAAAAAAAAAAAAGTAAAAAGCTATTGAATTTCCCATATGGAGGCAGCTTACATGCTGGATTTCTGTCAGTGAATGAATCAACTGGCCTGGGAGCTACAGAGTGTAACATATTGGGAGAGGTCTTAAGTAGATTTTGCCACTCAGCAGTACAGCAATTATTCAATATGAGAGAGATTTTCCTGTCTTCAGTCTTGGTCTCTATTTCTGAACCAAACTGGTACATTTTTTATGCTTGCTCTAATACTTCTGATTCTTATCACATCTTTTTTTCTTCAACACTAATAGGACAGCAGAGTTCAGCGTGGAAGTACTTTTATGAAATAAAACTACAGTGCAAACTCCAGAACAGAATAGAGTCTAACCACCACAGGCTGTAAGCAGTTAGAACATATAATACATTATCCCCTTCCCAGGTAGAGAAAGAAAATCCTGCATTGTGCAAACACTCTGTGATTACATGGTAATATCATACAAACCTAATAAAGATCAGGAAAAAGATCACTGGGAGCAAAATAAATGTGGAACATGATAGAAAACAAAAGGCTGCTATGAGAACACTGGCAACAAAACAGGACCAAGGAAAACTCATATTTGCTGCTAATAAAGGTGGGAGTTCTAGTGATGAAGGAAGAACACATAAACACATTAGTACTCTTTGCTCTTATGCCTTTACAGGTGAGGACTAGACTCAGTACACCTTACTGTACTTAATGGCATCCTCAGGGTCTGAGGGAGTGAAGTATCACCCAAAAGAGTAAATCATGGTAGGGAGAAGGACCATAAATGGATCAGACTGGAAATACCAAGTCCATAGGACTGCATGGGACTCAAGAACATTGCAAAACATTTCTTTGAGACTGTTCTTGTCTCTGAGATATTACACCTCTCTAGCACTGTTAATGTTGCTGCTACAAAATATAGTTTGTTTTCAAAGAGGGAAGGGAAATGAATGAATACTAAGAGTAAACCCCAAGTCCAAAGATTTTGTATGTGGGGCCAGACTAAGCCCTTATACCTCTCACGTCTTTTCCACTGTCTGCTGGTAGCTCACTATCACTAGTCTGCTTGATTGCCAGAAAGCATTGCCATGATACAAAAATAAAGCACTGCAGAAATCAGTGCTCAAGAACAATAAAGCCTTTGTTCTGTAAAACAGCCTAAACAAAATTTTTCAGCAACATTTTTTTCTGCCAAAGCATTAAGATTTCACCAGCACAGAAAACTGTGCAACAGAAAAAACAAAACCAAGGTATGTGAGAACACGATGTTAGTGGAAAATGGAACCTTTCTTAAAAGTGGAATAAATTGTCGCTGTGGCAAGTAACGAGACAACATAAATTTTCACAGCTCGGAGAGATGAACATCTGACTCCACTTTTGTTCAAACAACTGACCCCTTTTATACCTTTTTGGACAAGCCACTTTCATTGGTGGGGAGAGTGACAGAACTCTTCACACGCATTGGCCAAACCAGAGGGACATCGAAGAAAGTCCGTCCCACAGAAAGAATCCAAAACATTAAGCTTTTGTTACAGAAACAACGGCAATGTTTTTGTTCAAGCTGTGAGAACAGGCTTACAAAACCAAAACATCATGAAGAAACAGAACTTAGAAACTGCAGGCCTGGGAAAACCCAGACTACGATAAATCCCACTGGGAAACAAGAAAACCTACTCCTTTAAACCTAAATAGGAAATTTTCAGAAATTTTGGAAGTATTAGGGGCTGAGAAAATAGGCAGATTGCCAATCATGCTTGTGTTTAACATTCCTTCTCTCTCTTAGATAAGATCCCATGTCTGAAGTTCTGACAAAAACTGGAATATATACAGTAGTGATTTTCTACTGAAACTGAATTAATTTACTTCCTTCCAAGTGAAGATTGTAATATACATACTGTACTTAATACTAAGCTTTTATTAATTATGAAACTGTGCTGCACATTTAGTTACTTCACAGCTGTATCAATGGGATGGGGCGGGGGCTACAACACTTAACTGAGAAAGTTTGGTGCACAGAAGAATAAAACGCCAAAAATTAAAAACCTCATAACTGTTAAATTATAAATAAACAGAAAGGTCTAGGAAATAATATGCCAATAAAGATCTGCTGTTTTAATGAAGACACAGGAAAGAAAAAAAAAGCTTTTTAGAAAAAAAGTGAGCTTGATACCCATCCATATATTATGCATGTCACTACAGTGTTAAATATCACATATAGGTGGTATTTAAATAGCAATTTATTATACAGTTCATATTTTTGAATGCTGCTTTGTCACCCTACATAAAGAGTAACTAGTATATATTGGCTAGCTATTTCTACAAAATCTGATATATTTATCAAAAGTTGTAAAATCTTTGATTGATCTATGTAAATATGTAAATTGCCAACTGTGAAATGGCAAACGTCATGGAAAGTAGTTAGGTTAAAAAAAAGCTTTTGAGAACTAATACACAACGTGAACAATCTTGAATTGCTCTAAAGATATTTCAAGGGTCAACGGTGTTTGGCACCGAGACATACTTCATATAAAGCATTATTTCCTGAATTTAAAAGAATACAGTCTTGCATGCCTGAGGACTAAGGTAAAGGAAAAAAAAAAAGTATATTTTCATATGCCAGACTGTACACACAAATATTTCTGATAGAATGCATATGGCCTAGCCATGCATTAACTAACAGCCATGATTTGGATCCTTCTTTTTTATCCAATGATTTCTGATCTGTACCAACTTATGCAGTTGACAACTTTAATCTTTTGACAATTCCACTTAATTAGGAATCAGATATAACTTCAGCTTTTTAAGTGTGTGATTTGAATAATGTGCAATTTGAATAATGTTCTAAATTTAATAATTAGACAGAACAGATAATTCACAAGAACAGAAAAAGAAAATAGAGTGATTGTTGCTTACATAAACTTCAGCAAGGCTTTCAAGGCAGCGTTCCACAGCAATCTCATAGCCATATCCTGGAAATGCAGTCTGGATGGATGGACTGCACATGGTAAAAAAGACTTGTTGGATGAGTAACCAGTGACTCAGTGTCAATACTGGAGCATATACTGTTTAATTCCTCCATCAGTGATCTTGCCAAAGGGATGAAAGAGATGGGGCTCTTCAGCCTGGAAAAGAGAAGGCCCTGGGAGGACCTTATTGCAGCATGACAGTACTTCAAGGGGACTTATAAAAAGGGGGAGAGTGACTTTCTACAAAGGCAGATAGCAAGAGGACAAAGGGGAATGGTGTTCAACTAAAAGAGAAGAGATTTAGAATAGATGTTAGGAAGGACTTCCCTTCTGTGAGAGGGGTGGGACACTGGAACAGATTGCTCAGGCAGGTGGCAGATGCCAGACCCCTGAAAACATTCAAGTTCAGGTAGGTCAGGCTCTAAGCAACCTGATCTAGTTGAAGAGGTCCCTACTCAGTGCAGGGAGTGGGACTAAATGACTTAGTTCTACTTTTGTTCCAACTTCAGTCTATATAGATCAAGGGAATTTTTTTAATCGTTCCTGACATAAGTTTTCTTCCATCACACATTTGTCTTAAAAATAAATAAGTTATTTAAAAACTAAACTGTATTTGTTTTGAAAAACCAAAATGATGAAACTGAAATAAAATAACCAGTTGAATGTTACAGAGAATATTAAAAACTGCATGAAATATGAACGCGTACAAAACAAATATGAAAACCTTTAGACCAGCTGTTAACTAGCATTTCAAAGCCAAATGAAGTGAGTTCATAGAATAATGCACCAGATGGAAGAAAGATGTATACCCAGGGAATAACTCTATCTGTAATTCTAGCTTACTTTCAGATACATACTTATCACCACGGAATAAAACTTCACTCTGTGTAACACCTTGAAATAATGTAGTGTTCTTTATGTTGTAGGTAAAAAACCTGAACATACTTGAGGTATTTAAAAAAAAATCCTAAATGCTTTCTTATTTAGCTTATGTCTGCATGTGATCAAATATTATATGTATTATTTAATCATAAATTAATATAGAGGTCCCTATAAATGCAATTAACAGTTTCTGTTTAACATTGATAAATTCCTACATTTGGATTATTTTGGATGTGTAGAACTATACAGAAATTATAATTAGCAACTATAAAGGATATGTCAGGAAACTTCTCCAGTACACTCTTAAATAGAAGATACATATGCTGAAAATGGTGCTGTTAAACAACATTTTTTACTGAAACCTCATAAGGAAAGTTGTACCAATATGAAATGTGCTAATAGATTGATAGGAAATAAAGATTTTGCAAATTAGTTCATTAACAAACAAAAGGAGGATATTTTAGTTTTAATTTTCTCCAAAAGCTTAGGAGATTGACTGTTAGGTTTTTTTAAAATATATAAATATAAAAATATGTTTTTCTTTTCTGCTGTTTCTGAGAGCTCAGTGAGCTTGGCTTTCACCTAACTTAACTTGTCTCTGTCTCCATCTCTGTGAAGGATTTCTGTTTTCCCCCAGCCCTGCGTCTGAAGAAGAGGTCGAGTCGTCTGTTTTCTCATGTTCAGGAATTTGTTTATTCTTTATTATCGCATATTTGTTCCCTGGCCTGCCACAGCTTCTCTGCAGGCCAGTGCTCTCCTCTTTGGTCTTGGTCTGTCTGCCCCTGGGAGGGCACTATCTTTTATACTGAAAATTGCGTGTACTTTATTTATAACAATTCTCTAATATCTATCCACTATGTTGTACAGTGTACTTTTGTTCCAAACCAATCCAAATGTGCCACACCACCACAGAAGATGGAGAACAAGAGGATGAAGAAGCAGCTCAGGGACACACCCCATTTCCTCCATCTTTGCCCCTGATCTCACATCTAAAGATCTCACATCTAAAATCCACAAATTCTACTTTTTCACCGTGTGACATACTAATGATCATTCTATCCAAATTCTTGTGAATTATAAATCTTCCCAGGAAAGTCAGAAGGATTTCCTGGTTCCCACAATTGACAAAGAGCATTGGGTTTTTGAGGTAAGGTTTTGGTAGTAGAGGGGCCTCGGGGCAGTTTCTGTGAGAAGTTGATGGAATCTTCCTCCAAGTCTGATAGAGCCAATGCCAGCCAGCCCCAAGATTGGCCAAGGTTGAACCCAGCTGAGACTGAGGCAATGCCTTTGGAATAACAGCTTTAAGAAGGTGAAAGATGCTACTGCTCAGGAGCAATCACAGCCAGAGTATTGAGAATATGTCAGAGGAACAACTCTGCAGGCACCAAGGTCGGTGTAGAAGGAGGGGAGGAGGTGCTCCAGGCCAGGGAGCACACATTCTCCTGCAGTCCACGGTGAAGACCGTGGTGAGGCAGGCTGTGCCCCTGGAGGTTCATAGAGGAAATACTGATATCCACCTGCACCTTATGGAGGACGAGCAGGGGAAGAGTGTGAGGAGTCCTTATCATGAGGAGGAAGGAGAGGAAGAGACAACATGTCTCTGAATTGAACACAACCCCCATTCCCTGTCCCTGAGGCACTGAAGAGGAGGATGTTGAGAAGCAGGAATACAGTTAGGCCGAGGAAGAAGAGAAGGCTGAGGGAAGATGTATTAAGATTTAGGCTAATTTCTCATTATCCTTCTCTGATTTGAATGGTAACAAATGCAACAATTTCCCCCAAATAGAGTCTGTTTTGCCTGTGATGGTAATAAGTGAGTAATCTCTCCCTGCCCTTATTTGGTCCACTAGCTTTTCCTTATATTTTATCTTCCCTGTCCAGATGAGAAGGAGAATGTTAGAGTGACTTTGGTGGACACTTGGAATCCAGCCACGGTCAATACTACCATATATGCAGAAATTAATTTTCTACACGTGAAAGCAATATGTAGTCCTCAGATGCCACAAATCCACCTGGGTCATGATTTACAAAACCTTAGGACGCTGACTGCTTTATTGTGCACTAATACTTTAGACCAAAGCTTTTCCGCATTAATTTTTAGCAAATGTGGGCATATACTAAGAAATGTTAGTCATGTGCATATATTGTTTTATCCTAAATCTCAAGACTAAATCAAAGTATTCATTATTTGGCTTCTTATGCTGTGGGGCAAAAAATGCTTTCAGAGATATAACTTCATGATAAAAACTACAGAAAACAGAGTGGGACGTAGACATCAAACACTAATGTACTTTCTCTCAGCATTTTTTTCAACCAAGCAAGAATTCCTTTGTTGGTGGTATACATTTTAATGTAGCAGTAAGTTGAAGTTAGTACCCAATGTACAGAGATCAAAAAAAAAATGTGTTTCTTTGTTTTGTGCTATGACTGTAATGATTTTGCATATCACTGCAGCAAGTTGTGGAAGAGACAGAAAATTAATAAAACCTGCCGACTGCACAGAGGATAAAATCATTGCTGTGAATTTTCAGCTGTGCTGTACTAGGTTATTTACTGCATGCTACAAAAACAGAGGATGTTTAGCTCAGATGCAGGCAGAAAATAAAGGCCTCCCAAGTCCAGATGTCTTAACTCTGATGAAAAGATAAAAGCTGAATTTTGAAGTGTTAATGTTTTATTTCTAAAATATTTTAATTATAATTTTTCACCCCCTAAGGCACTTTCCTTTCCTGTTTTCTTTAAAGCAACCAGATGGTTGAAACTTGTAAGAAAAAAAGCTATTTGCACATTTCAATCCTCGGTCTGTACAATATTCTGTAGAAAACACAACACTGTTACTTAAGAAGATAGCAGTAATTGCACAAATACCATTGTGGAAAGGGAGGTAGCTAAGAACCTGACAGTTAAATACATTTCTCCTTTCCTTGCAGACTAGAGTGCAAATCCTTGCTTAAGGAATAATGAAGGAAGGTTTGCTTGCCTTAACGACCTGTAAAAAACTTCAACAGAAGCTAGTACAGCAATAACATGAAGGTATAAGAAGTTTCCTAAACTACTCTAAAATCTACTTAAACACTGTCAGTAGTGCCAAAGTCACATGCAACTAGCATAATAATCAGATCAGTGTGAGACACTCTCTGTAGTCATAGATGCAGTATGTAGGAAGATAAAATATATTTATACAATCTTTAATAAACATATAGGCAGGGAGCAGCTTGAACAGAATTCTGGTTCATTCCTAGGTTCAGAACTATCTGTGATTTGGAAACAAGCAACACTGTTAGGAACTGTCAGAGCTGTATTTGTACCTGCCATGAATGAGAGTTTTGGGCTGCTCAAAGAACTGGCAAAAAAGGTATTGGCAAAAGCGGGTTACTATAAAGGTGAAAGCATGAAAAAGTTTGTTGGCAAGGTGCACTCTATTACTATATGGTTAAATCAGACTGAAATCTGGAATCAATAAATCTAAAACTAAATTATCTACGTAGAGGGTGGGATGGAAAGGGTTAAGAATAAAAAAGAGTAAGAGTGACCTACCCATTGAATCACAAGGTTTGGAGTGGACCCTCTTCACAATCTTCAGCAATGATTTTATCCTCTGGACTTGACCAACAATTTAGACAAAAAGGATTAAGAAGAACCTATGCTTAACAGCACTAAAGTGATAGCTGAATTTACACAATTTAACCAGATTCTGTAGAATTGAGTTTAGCACAATAATAACTAACTTACAGGCCTAACTTTCTTACAAATCTAATGTATTTGAGAATCTAAGAGAGTAACATTCATAGTACATTTGTTATGTCATATTCACATTCACACACACATAGACTAAAGGAGTATGAACAAGGCTCCACAGTCAGCATTCAACAGTGGACCTCCAAGTATAGCAAACTTGGGAGTTCCTTGTCTCTGACATGTGTCCCACTCAGAGTTTGCTGGTCACAGCCTGCTGCAGCCCAGCAGAGCTCAAAAGGTCACACTTTGGACCACTGTTGATAGGGCCACAAGTGAGTTGGCTTTAGTCAGAGTAATTTTCCATCCTGGCCTCAGGATCCAGGTAAGTAACTTTCTTTGAAAGTTTGATAACAAAAATGTTGTTCCACTTGGGTTGTTATTCAGGCAAGAAAAATAGGTTTCCAAGGCTGTTCGTTAAAAAGCAGGAGCTCATTAGACAGTAGAAGTTCCTGGCAGTGGACAGTGCTTCTGCTGAGCTCAAGAGGAGCTTAGGCCAGGTGTTGTTTGTCAAGACTGAGGCCTAATGAGCATCTCTGAGATAAGAGTGCAGCTCAAGGAAAGGGGGGAATGCAACACCACAGTACCTTACTTCAGTCCAGAGGTAAAGTCCAACTTCCTTGCTACTCACTAGACAAGGAAAAAGTCTTTAGAGGACCCTAAGTTTTATCTTGGTCTAACAATTTTGTAAAAAAATTTAAAAAACAACTATTTGTACTTGCTATTTGTACAACAAGTATACTAAGTTAGTCTTTAGAAGGGAGGGAGATAAGAAAAATAATGTAGCTATGACCACATCATGATTTGGATGTGAGCTCTGTCCTTATAGAACAGTCCTCTATTTTAAATTAACTTCACAGTCACTCAGAGAAAGGTCAAATATGTACTCAGCTATACATGATTAATGCAAGTGTTCAGGCACTGCAAAGAATAGTTGGGTATATATTATCCTTTCATATGAAAACAAGTGCTTACTCACTGAAGTGTGCATGACTGACATCCATCCCTGACCACATATTCCTCTACATGATTCTTATTTTAATGTCAGTCAAGAAATGCAGGAGAAGCCACCGAGGCTATTTCCATACTGTCTGGATGTTATGTTTTGCAGTGTAGTATGCGTTGCAATTTGCCAGACAGGGGCATCAGATCTGCTATAAAATGGGGAGATGATAGTCTAAATCTCACTGGACTGCTTTATTTCCTGTCCCAGGATGCAGAATAGCCCAGTCTAAATCGAGCCTGTGCTACCAGCTGCTATTAAGCCCTTTGTGAGCTCTAAACTCTCTCCGCACTGGGAAAGATAACCAGAGGAAGGGGGGAAGTGGGTGCATGTAGAAATACAAATTATTCCATGCACATGTTTCTTAAAAATAGTTTTTTCCCTGTTCATCCTCTCAGGATTTAGCAGTGTCCCTGTGAAAACTTTCTGGCCTCCTATGTGATACCTACTGCCTCTACACCACCTAAATTCCTCTGATGAAGCCATGGCCAGGAGTAGCACTACATATTTTCATCACAAGGAACAACGTTAATGGAAATCTAATCATAAAGGAGTACTAAAGCCTCAAGAGTGCTGTGATGTTTTCTTTAGAAACATCATAGGATATGGGCCAAAGAGGCTGATGTAATGTTAACTGTATCCCACTGAAATATCACCTTCTTTGTGTCAAGGTAAACAGATAAAGAAAATCAGAATAAAACATATTATCCTCCCCCTCAAATTATCCACATTTCACCTATTCCAAACCAAAAGGGAAAAGAAAAGCACCAAAAAAAAAGGCTAAACAACAAATAACTAAATAACATAATCCCATATAATTTCATGGATCACAAATTCAGGCTGGAGAAACTCAGGAGGTACCTAGTTCAACCACCCTGAGATACGAAGGCCAGCTCTGAGGTCAGACTGATTGCTTAGGGTTTGATCTAGTCTCCTCTTGGAAAGACAGAGACTAAACATTATCTTCCAGTCCTTGACTGTACTTAGGGTGAAAATATCTAAATAGACAATCAAAATAACTTGTGTCATTGTCATAGGTTTGACGTTGGCACAAGGCCAGTGCCCCTATGAGGATATACTGTCTCTGGTATTTGCTGTGAGATGTGACCAAAAACAGAGTAAAACAGTTTCTAATTTAGAAAGCAAAAGAAAAAGAACTTTATTACTTATAATATGTAAAGAAGACACATACAGAAGAATATGGAAACTTTAAAAAAACACTCTTCCTCACCCCCCCCCCCCCCCCCAGTTCTCAACACAACAAAACAAACTGAAAATTCCCCATCACGTTACCACCTTTTAGACAATTAATCCTTAATCTATTACCACCCTTTCGATAATCAGTACTCAGTCTATTAAGGAGAGATAGGAGTCTTCCTTACACCACATCGTGGTCTCTTCCTCCATGTCCAGTGCTCTCACCACTGTGCATGGACCAGAGCTGCTCCTAGGGTTTTTCTTTTTAAAGATGCTTTGGTTAGTTCCAAGAAACGACAGCTTCTCAAATTTTGGGACACCAGCCCCCCCCAATATTACCCCCTGGGGCCGAGGGGCCTTGAGAACAGAGCTCTTCCTCTCATCTCTGTTCACACTACTGTCCACTCTTGGCTCCAAGCCAATGCCTCTCCCCAGATGCCGTTTCTGTGTTACAGAAAAGAAATGAGTCCATCCATGGCTATAAGAATTGTCCAGCCACAAGCCACTCCATCATCTCCTCCCACCTAGGATTCTTTTCAGCATTCTCTGACAATCTTCCACTTGCACGAACTTTCATCATCTTTGCTTAGTTCTCCCTATCTTTCTTCTTCAAATTCAGGAGGATTAGCATTTATAAAGTTTCCATCATCTACGAAAAGGGTTCAAATCTTGGGCTTTGTTTCCCCAGAACTCTCACGGTATCTTTGCTGCTGGGCACTCTTCTCACGCCACCCCCCATACTCCTTCGGCCGTGCTGTCTAGTTGCGGATATCAAATTTCAAGATGACGGAGATCACAGACACGGTTTCTCAGTCTCTCTCTCTCTCCGGGGGGGGGGGGGGGGGGGAGCGGGAAAGGGGAAAAGAAGGCTACTTGATGCCTCTCAAAGTTCTTGTACTTTCTCCACCCTTCCATCTTGCAGGATTTTTCTCTCCCCCTCTGTGCCCAAGGCTCCAGCCTACCTCGCCCAGGCCGCATGGCTTCCCCTCCCCCGCCCAGCCAGCCGCTGGGCAGGGGAGATCCGCCCGTCCTCAGGGACCGGAACCAAGAGAGAGCTTTCCGGGGAGCCCTCTGCTTTTAACCCCTTGTGTTCTCAGAGGCGGATCCTTGTCCTTAGTGGCCACACCAGGTGCCAGTCTTAAAACCTGAGCACTCATTGGTTTGACCACTAAAGTTCGAAAAAACTCATTTTTTTCAAACTACGACAGTCATCTTGTGTTCTCCATAGTTTTTTCCTGCAATGCAAAAAGAGCCTGCAAAGCACTGTTTTGCATGCCTGCAGAGCCTGGCATCTGATATATTTTGCATGCAGTTCATGTGTAAAAATAGTCATTGTATAAAATACAGGGAAGTTTTTGAAATACAGCTGAAACGCTAACATTTCCAGCTTATGGAAAGAGAGTAAAGAAGTTTCCCATCTTGCCTGTCCATTAAGTTTTAAGAGACACTCCCTAGCTTTCATAATGTCCCTGACCCCTCAAGAATACTCGGAAAACATCAGCTAAAGCCCCCCAGGAAAGACAAAAAGAGAAGTGTCAAATTTCTGAAGACAAATTTACCTGGCTTAAATATTCAACTTTCTGAAATAAAAGCATTTACAAGCACTTCAGCTTGGGGTCAGAACAGCTATATAGAAAGTTTTGAAGCTTTTTGATAACTCATACACTCTCTAGAGTATCCTTTTTGGTTTAAACACTGAGTTCCCTTCCAAGAGAAATAAAACCCAGAAACAATCCTACATGCACTTGGTGCAGAAATTTGTTAGAACTGCTTCACATACATTCGTTTCTCAGCATAGCCTTTTAGGCTCTTCATAAATGTTAATTTAGAGAGTACCCAAGAAGCATAGAATTTTTTTGGATGAAAAAACAGAGCACTTATTCCCAACTTCACAGCAGAGGAAGACACTAAATCTACATGCCTTACTTGCTTAGGCAAACTAGTTTGACAGCTTCTTTTCTCTACAGACCACTCTATTAATCAGTTGGAATGATGCTTTGGAGATCTTAGACTAGAAGTTGACAAAGAGACAGGATCAGGAAAAAGTGCTCAGCTGGGAGACAAGAGGCCGTACTCATGGGCCAGTGATTGGTTACAATGCAATACGGACTCCAAGTACCTCCCAAAAGCAATTTCAGAGAAAAACCAAATATTCATCTGATCACTCCAGAATATGCAAGCCAGTAGTGGTGGTGGAGTTTATTGTAGTTTGTTTGTGATTTCTGGAAGATTTTTGCACTTGAACTTGTGGTTTGAACTTGGAAGAATAGATATCGGAATTTTAAAAATTCATTAAAAATCATAATTAAAAAAACCTCATTCTATGCTAAGTCTTTCTGCTGATATAAACAAATTAATATGGAGATCTTATTACAGAGGTTTCCTTTTCTAATTTTAAAAAATTCTGTGTATGGAATTTTGCTTCTGTTATATCTTAACTTTCAGAGAAAGAAATGTTTTAACCAGCCACTGAGAAAAAAAAAGGGTGCTTGAAAATACAGTGATAGCTAAGTTAATTTACTATTGACATAGTGTTTTGTTTACAAAATTTTTCCACACATTCACATGAAAGTGAGATAACACCATGTGTGCTGGTCTTTCACCCGCACAAAGGGATTTTTATTCTGAGGTCTCTTCTTCTTAGAGTTATACAGTTGATATTTTCATGCTTAGCAGATGATTTAGAGAGGGAAAATGCTTATCTTGATGTAACTTGCTTCCCTCCTCAGCTGGGCAGGAAAGAGGAAACTTAATGAAATGCTTACAAATCAAGATAAAGACAGAAGGGATCATTCATCAGTTACAGTCATGGACAGAACATACTCAGCTTGGGGAAATTAGTTTAGTTTATTGCCAATCAAATTAGAATAGGATAATAAGAAATAAACAAAAAATTAAACCCCATTCTCCCCATTCCTCCTTCTTCCCAGGCTTAACTTCATTGCCGCTTTTCCTACCTTGTTTTCTCCCAGCAGGACAGGGAGTGGGGGTTATGGTCAGTTCAGCATATGCTCTCTCTGCCACTCTTTCCTCCTCAAGGGAAGGATTCCTCACACTTTTCCCCTGCTCCAGTGTGTAGATCCTAACCTCATGGGGTGAGACTTCTGTGAACACCTCAAATGTGAGTCCTTCCCATGGGCTGCAGAATGAGTCCCCTCCATGGGGGGCAGTCCTTCAGGAATAGGCTGCTCCAGAGTGGGTCCCCTGCAGAGTCACAAATCCTGCCAGAAAATCTGCTTCAGAGTGGGCTCCCCACAGGCTCACAACCTCATTTAGGTATCCACCTACTCTGTTTTGGGGTCATTCATGGGCTTCAGGTGGATCCCTGCTACACCAAGGACATGTATGGCTGCAGGGGGACAGTCTTGGTTTTCACCACAACTTTAATGCCTGAAGCACTTCCTACACCTCTTTCTTCACTACCCTTGGTGTCTGCAGAACTGTTTCTCTCATATACTCTCATTCTTCTCTGCTGTTAGTATTCCAGCAGTAGATTGGGGGTTTTTTCTACTACTGTCTCTGATGGGCTCAGCCTTGGCTAGTACTTCCACTGCTGTTGTTCTTCTTGGCTAATAACAAAGGTTCAACAAAATTCCTCAGTATTTCAGTGCAGAAATGCAACATTTTAGGTATGGGAAAATGTTTTAAAGTTTCTGAACTCTCCAAAAGTTGTGGGTAGAGAATATCATCAGCGTAACTCCAGAAAGAAGTGTGCAAAATTGCAGAACACCGCAACACCTTGCAAGAAGGTTTCAGACATTATTCAAATTGCTCTATAAGTATCTGTAAAAATAAAATAAAAACTCCAACATATACAACAACTTTCTCAAAGAACTTAACCTCCAGTAAAATAACTTCTTCTCGAACAAAAATCTCCATTAAGCACTTCTCTGCTTTTAGTATCCATTAGCAGAGTAAAGGACCTTAAAAAATTGTTACATAATGGCAAATCTGAAAGTTTTTACTTGAGTGTTTTAAGCAGGGTACTATTGACTTTCAGTCTTATAGTTTAATTTTCTCCCTTCCCTAACAGCTTTGCTATGCAGAGGAACAATTTTTTCAATAAGGGGAGGAAGATTTGGTCTAAATATAGATACACACACACTGACATGTATTGTTATACACAGATAATTTATATTGAAACAGCCATCTCTGCCCACTGTTTGGACAATCTCTCATAATGGTAAGTTACAGTTATTCATACATATTCATTTTGCAAATACAGTTTCTTGTGCCTCTATTCTCATTTGATGCCTCTTTACAAACAGTATATTTTAAACAATCTTATAAGCAAAAAATTAAGTTGCATTATTACGAGACATGTAATTTCAGAGTTTATTAAAAGAATATTTCTGAAGATTCACATCCCTGTAGGCAACAGCTGGTGATAGAAAAGGAGCAGCTGGTGGTTTTCAACAGCTGGTGACAACAGCCATTGCTGAGAGATACTACATGGGGTTTTTTTTATATAAAAGAAAAACACTAATGCTGTTTCTGAGCACTGAGACAAACTACACAGGCTCAAGGAGTCAAAAGTGTTTGCTTGCCTTATAGATTCAGGGCATGTCTACCACTGGTAACAGTGAAAGAACTGACAAAAAACCCAACAAAACACCATAACAAAACAAAACAAATAAAGGAGCTAATTTGAGTCCCAAACCTACACTAGTTTGGGTATAATGACAGAACAGTTGTGTTAACATAGAGTTTTGGCAGGTGGACCTCAGTAATAAATTGATACTAAGTTTTGTGATAGGAAGATTTGAAGTTCCCATGCCTTGCACTATTACACAAACAAAACTTCCTTAGAAGGGGTTTTCATGCATCTGCCGAGTCCTGATAAATTTGCAGGGTAAGATTCCCTTACTGAAGGTCCCAAAGCCCTGTAATCTCTTTTGAAGGCCCTCAGACTATGTGTTGCCATTTCCTCACCTTCTATGTGGAAAATCAGTAATGAGAAGTAGTCTGTGGGACGCACCAGGCTTGGAAGTTTCCTTGTGACATCCTTAAGCTATGGAGACAGCAGATCTTCCTACTAGTTGGGCCCATTTGGCCCAAATTCTTGCTTCACAACTGGTACCCCCCTCCTTGCTAGGGGATAAGTAGAGGATCCCCTTGATCCTGAACTCTTTCTTGTAGCTACTACTACTTTAGGGAGGCCCAAGCATGACCCCACCAGTCTATCTCCCTCTCTGATTCTCTGATGCTTCTAAGCCTTTCTACTTAATTTAATATCTCCACTAGACTGAGCAGCTTGTCCACCTGGTCACATCTGATGCAACTTCCAGCCCTGCTGCAATCCACTGAGGCATGGGCATTCCCTGTAGCCTGAAACCTGAATAGTGTAGAGTTTTGCATGTTTTTCATGGGGTTTTTGCGAACTCTGTGTTGCTGTATCTTTTTCAACAACCTTAGATAATACCTTAGAGTGGACATCATATTTGAGCTCTCTTGGGAAATGTAAGGATCAGAAACTGAGCTACCTGCTTTTGCTGCAGTACCTCTCCCTGCCTGCGCAAATGGATTACCACTTGCAGTCCCTGGAGCCATTTAAATCTCCCTCAGATGCTCCTGGCAACACCCCTTCTTTGCCTGACTGGCTGATGAGGTGTGCCAGGTCCTAAGGGGGCCCTGGACTGCTGTTCCAGTTAACATTCAAATAACATTAACCCAAATTCCTAACACCACAATGAGCGTGGAAGAAAAAGCATAAAGGTTCCTTAAGTTTCCATCCCCTTTGTAGCATATTTTTAATCAACAGAAAACAATTTAGACTATAATTAACATCCTAAACCCCCCATCTTATTAGTATTGGTCCACATATTCTGCCTTTTAAGACCTAATCTGCCAGCCAATTTTGAAAAGAAAAAAACAAATTAAAAAATACACTTTTTAATGGGTTAAAACAAACAAAAGAAATAAAGGTTAACTAAGACTGTGTAAAGAAGTAAGCTATAACTACTGGAAAAATGCCATTCTTTTGGAGTACAGAACCAAGCCAAGTTGTGTCTTGTCAAGCTGAGCCGGGCTGAGCCATGGTAGGACAGGCTAGGTGTCCTGGCTCTTGAAGCATGACAGGATAAAACTCTTCAACAGAGAGCTGGGATGTTCTGATCTTCCCAGCAGAGATGGAAAATTCACTGTTAACCACTGAGGGCTACAGTGATGCTAGTGAGATCCTAGTCTGAAGGCAAAGGGCTGCTGAGAGAGGAAAGAAGTCTCCCCCAGCCTATGGGAGTTCCAACACAGGTACAAGCAGCTATGGTCTCATTGCAGCCAACATCTTCCCTTCTCCAGAGACTTCTCTACCCATGGTCCTTGTTCTCCACAGGAATATTTCAAACACAACAGCCGTAATGTAATACAACTCCTAGATCTAGAGATGACTTCCTATCAGAAACAAATACTTGCTGAATATTGTGTTCCCATGCCCTGCCCATGCAGAGACAGTGCTGCCATTCTGATCTCTCGTGCTCCCAGATATTAACAAATTTTAGCAGTGCCTTACTTGGCTTCCTGAAGGCTCTCAGGAGTCAGGAGTGTATATTGAGTTGCTAATCACCCTCCACAGAACTCTCTTAAATCCTACCAGTAATCCTCCCAGCTGTACCCTGGCCACATTGTATTCCAGAATCTCATCAGGAGATTTACTGGAAGGGACACCAAAGGGAAGCAGTTCCACCAACTGAAACAAACCAAGGGCTTCAGTTTACATGGCTTGCCCAGATCTCAGCCCAAGACACTCTGGACTGGGGAATCCTCTGAGCTGAATGATGGCAGGTGTGTAAATGGCAATGCATTTTGGGAGAGAGGAGGAAAGGTCAGAGCATATTTAGAGATGCTGTGTAATCTCTATGCTACATCCTGTACTTCTCTAATCATCAGGAAAACAGTACAAGTGCATGGCAAATGTGCCCCATGCTGGCCAGAGCTGATTCACATTCAAATTCACACACTCCACTGGGTTTGAAGCAGGATCCCAGGGGTAGCTCAGTCGCTCTGCAGCACAGATGAGGCTGCACATCAGCAAGATGTGAGAGCACTGCAATGAATTCCAGATAGGAATTGATGAAGCAAAGAAACTCAGAAAGTCTGTAGATGATTGTAGACACAGAGAAGAGACCTCTCAAGGAGCTGAGGGAGGCTCAGGCAAGGCACCACAAGGAATGGGACACTAAGGGGGTCTGCAACCTTACTGTGAGCCAGTGGAAAGTTTGAAAATCATTCATACTTGGATCTTAGGACTAATGAGACTCGGCAGGTGGAGGCGTTCATGTGTTGGCAGCCCAGGGGCACACTGCCTACAACAGAGCCTGGAGTGTTGTGATTATGCAGCAGAATGTCATTATCAAGGATGCTAATACACAAACTGGCAATCAGGTGTGTCCACGAGAGCCTTGATGGAATGGGCAGCCACGGTGTTGCTGTTGCAGCCTCACTGGTGATGCTCCAACACCCAGGGCAGCCAGGAATCCTCATACCATGTCTTCCTACACCCACTCACTTCTTAGCCATCCTGGAGGAGTGAAGATTAGGGTGATGCTACATGCTCTGCAGTTCAAAGTCTCCTGCATCCATCTTGTCAGGGCTTGCTCCATGGTTCAGCAGGGGTTGGCTCCCTCCCCTGTTTCAATTGTAAGTCACTTATTTCGGAAATACTTTCAGATATCTTTCAGGACAGGATACAATCTTAACACTCGTTCCCCTTTAAATCATCTGAGGATAACTCATCAAACCAAACAGACGCAATAAAAGTGAACTACTCAAAACTCACTTAGTTGGAAAGGACAATGATATTTTGCATAAAACCTTAGCCATTTGAAAATTTGTCTGCTCCAAATCAAACAAAGAAAAAAAAAAAAAATCAGTGGCATTATTTTCTCCACACAATTCTACAGAAAATTCCACTGCAAAATCTCAAAATTACTATATTCTACTGCCATATTATAATAATTTAAAAGTAGTGCCATTGTGACAACACACATTTTAATGTTTAACTATATTGAATAGTTATCATTGTGCAGACCATACAGATTAAATATTAATATTGCCTTTAGAATATTAGAAAAGATATATCAGTAAATATATTTTTCTGGGTGTTTCTATACATATGTAATATATGTTTAGATACATATACATACATAAACAAATCTCTGTATATATTCACGAAAGTCCGTTAAAAATGTTAATTTTACAAATGTGGCATTTTCTGTTGAATAACTGCTCCAATGATTTTTGTTTTTAAAGAAAGCAATCTGGTTTTATAATTTTGTGATTCAGATATACATCCCTCCCTCAACTGCCCCTCCAGTGTCCACTCAGCCAGCATCAATATTCATATCTCTCTCTAATCATAAGATGAGCTCCCTGAAGGCCTATAGTAGTTAGGTTCTCTTTATATGACCATTAAAATAGATAACTGGTTTTGCCATTAAGCATCTCTCAGCCTTCTGTGCAGTTATGCAGAAGTGCTTATGGTCCAGTTCCTAACAGGGAATCCACTCTGACAGAGCCCTAGAGAAGCATTTGGGGTACTATCTTGCCAATAATGCTTAGAAGCAGAAAGTTAAGTGAACAAAGTCCTTCAATGAAAGTTAATTTAGCTATAACCTTGAGTCAAAACCTTACTGAAGAAGTACATTAGGAAGAAATCTTAGCTTAAATTAATTCAACCTGAAAGCTCAATAGAGACATATTAACATTTGTAGCTAGACAAATCAAAGCAGGGAGGCTTTTGGTAGAAAGCAGCAGTAATTAAGACAGAAAAAATAACTCCAGAAATTTCTCTAACCTAGAAAACTTCCAAAACCTGCAGGGGGGCAAAATAAATGCTGTTTTATGTCAACAAACATAATCCAGTAAAAGCTTTTTTTTTAAAAAGAAAACTGTTTTCATAAAGACAATCCTCTATTATTTATTCTTTCTTTCCTTCTATTTCTTCCTCTACTCACCCCTTTTACAAGCAGTTTTTTTCATCTCACTCATTTTGCCCTCCTTTTCTTTCTAATTTCATGTGTTCCACCTGCTCTGCAACTCTCCTGCATGAAGCCTTTCCTCCATTAATCAACTCAGAGATAACAAACTTTCTTTTTGTAGCCACAGAGATATAGGACAACCATCTAAGGGCTATTATAAGCAGATGTAGAACAAAAGGTAACAAGACCTTCACACCCCTCTAATTAAAAAGAAAACATTTCTCTTAGAGCTTTGATGTCCAAGATGTTCATGCTTATATTCAAACCTATTAATTTAGACTAGGGGAACATGGCTGAAGGCTGGAATGTTTTCCACTGGTGATCTGTGAAACCATTCTGTCATTGTTTTTGGTAAAGTCTCAGGTCCTTTTTCTTCAGGAACTCCCATTTAGCTCCAGCTCTCCAAAATTTAAATAAACCAAATTTTGGAGTTAAACTTTTGAGATTATACTATAAAACTAATTACAAGGACAAATAAATTCCATATCAGAATATTACTGGGGTGTGTTTTTAAACATAATCAGTAGCTGTAAGCTATGAAGAAAACATTATTATACCCTATTCAGTTATGAACTGAGATACTTTACTTTATCCAGATACTAAATGGTTGTTTTGGGTAGTTTCTGTTGTTGCTGCTACAAGATTGCAGCATAAGCAATGATTTTGGATCTTCACAGTATTTCAAATACTGCTTTCATGAACGTTACGTACCTCTTAGTACATGTTAAAGAACTTACCATATAACATGAAATAGACTCCACTAAAAAAGTCTCCACTGGAGCAGCAAATAAATGAAGTTTGGCTTTGATTAGATTATAAACAAGTTACTGAATATGTGATGCCCAAAGGGTATAACTTCTAGTCCCCTAAAACCTGATTATTAAAACAGGACTGTATAACTTAATGTGATTAAGCCTAGATATAAAGAACATCAGAGTGGGAAAAAAAATATGCAGAAATACATTATTAAATTGATGTTTATATAGATTTTTCTGAAGGACAACAAAACCCGTGATTACAGTTATTATCATCTCTGGCTAGTAAGATGATGTTTTAAGTAATAATAGCTATTTCAAGTCTATCTATATAGAAACAATTTTTTTTCTTTCAAATGTGAAGTCCATTTCATACACCAAAATCTTTTGGATTACATTGCTAAAATTCTATTCTCATTATTTTAAAATTTATTTGCTTTATCTACCTCCTAAAAAGTCCTGTCTTAATTTCCAGAGGCAACACTCCTTCAACATAGTGCAGATGTATTCAACAAAGACTAGAAAATAGCATCATCTAGTCCAGAAACCACAGGAACAAAATTACATAATTTCATCATAAGAAAACAATAAAATCTCTCTTGGTTGTAGGGGCAGAAAGTTGCAAAATATAGATTTTTAAAATCTGAGCCAAACACAGTTTGCTAGCTAGAATTAACTCACTTCTGAAAGCATATTCCATCTTGTACTATGAAATATTACCCTCAAGGCATGTGAACATAAGAAGGGAAAGAAACTTCAAGAGACCAGTTTGTAAAGGTGTCTAGAAGCAAGCCTTGAAATCAGAGAAACTGTAAAGAATAACTAAGGCAAAACCCTGCAGGTGTTGGGAACAGGTATTTCCTTAGGAGACTGCTTTCTTCCCTCTAGTAGGCACTCTCATAACAACAATCATGCACATTTTACTTCACAGAGAACTTCTGTTTTCTACTTAAGTAATTCAGGTTAAAAAGCGATCTTTGTTGAGAGGCTATCTTCAATACTAACTCTAAGATGTGAATGGCTACATTATTTAAATTGTTGCATTATCAGTATTGCGGTTTGTATAGGTACTACAAAACTAAATACAAACTTGAAATTCAAGTACCATTTGCCTTGGTGTAGCTGCAACAAAAAAGGGAAGGTTGTTCACATGCTCAAAAAAAAAGAATAAAACCTAAAACGTGAAAAGGATTTTGCTCCAGCTGAATGGCCTTTCGCAGAAGTGAGAGCCACCCAGCAATACAATCTGGAGTGGGTAACTGATGGATAAGAGCACCTTATTCAAGCTTCCTGGAACTGCTTCAAAACCACTTTTCACTGCTCTGAACTCAACAGGTCTGAAATTTAACTTTTATTGTTGCTGGTCCTGTAAAGCAAGTTTTGTTTGGAAAATTTTCATACACAATTACTAAATCTGATATTGCAAGCAATGATTTTCTTTTATAGCACGCAATATAACTTCTATTTTTTTCGGTAACTGGTGTCAAAGAGACAGAAAGTTTCTCTGAAAGAGAAACTTAGGAAGATACTTTGGAAGAGTGGAGCATCAGATAATTCATATTAAAAAAAAAAAAAAAGAGGCTTCTATAGGTCAGAGATCTATAGAAAATAGTAAAGAAATAAATATAAACTCCAGAAGATGTTCCTTCCCCCTCTCTCATAATCATTGACACTAATATTGCTTCAGCACACTGCGAAGAATTTCTAGGCCATGATATGGCATGCCCCAACAGACACAGTGATCACAGTGATCATTAGTAGTGTTGTTTCTTTTAAATACTGAAGTCTGATTTCAAAGTATTGAATAGATGGATTATATGCACAAAAAAAAAAAAAACAAAAACAAAAAAAAAGTCACTTTTTATGGGTTCTAAAAAAAAAAAAAAAAAAGAAACACAGATTTGAGTGGGTGCAAGGAGTTTCTTAGGGCATATACTTAAGAGTTGAACTTGATGATGCTTGTAGATCCCTTCCAACTCAGAATGTTCTGCACATCTGTGATTCCTCCACCCCAGCTACTGCCCTTCAGTAGGAGAAAATCTCAGGCCAGGAAGCCTCTCTTGGTTCTGTCCCATGGGTGTGGCTGCTCTTGTCCTCTTTGCAGCCAGCAAGAGGACTGCACACCCATTCCAAAATGACATGGTTAACGAGAATAAAAATACTGATACAGACAGCTACAGAGAGTGTCTTTACTGACACCTACGTAAAACACCAGCAACATGTACCCACAACAAAAACACCACCAAGCCTTTTTTTCCCTTTGACTGAGTAGCATTGAAGTCCATTTACAAAAAGAATACATGCTCTCATTCTGTTGTTTCACAAGTGTATCCTAATTCATAATATCTCTGTACTGGTTTTGTCCAGGATAGAGTTAATTTTTTTCATTATATCTTGTATATTTCTATGTTTTGTGTTTACTATTAAATCATTGTTGACAATGTAAGGAAGTTTTAGTTATTGCTGAACATGGCTTTTCAGTGCAAAGGCCTTTTCTGTTCTTTACATCCACCAGTGAGTGTGTGCACAAGACACTGAGAGGGGGCACATCTGGGGCAGCTGACTACGACTAACCAAATGGCCATTCCGCACCATCTGGCATCATGCTCAGCAATAAAAGCTGCAGGGAGGAGGAGGGGACACAACATTCAGAGTTATGGCATTTGTCTTCCCATAACTTCATTTTGATGGAGCCCTGCTTCCCCTGGAGATGGCTGAATATCTGCCTGCAAATGAGAAATAGTTTTATAATGAAAATAAAATAAGGAATTCATTCTCTATCTCAGACCATGAATTTTCTCAATTTTACACTTTCAGTTCTCTTCTCTGTCCCACTGCAGTGGTGTGAGCAAGCAGCTGTGTGTGACCAAAACAGTCACAAATACATGCACAAACTCCACAACACTCTAAAACACAGTTTAGAGATTCTGGGTTCCTTATGCAGCCACTACTTCAGACCTTGAGTCTTCCCATATGCAGGTCTCCTTCTACTTGCCAGGGAGCCCAATTTGGCATCTGCTAGCACATTACATGTACTCACACAGAGAATTGCAAAGCCCTAGGGAATCATAAACCATCTGCTGTTGGTAGACCTACAGGCCTCACGGCCCACAGCCATTTCTCCAGTGATAGACTGAACCATTCATCTGATCCAGCTGCTGGCACTTAGATCTTTGAGCACATGCACAGAATACCTTACATGAAAAATAGTTAAGACTGGGATTATTAAGAAGATAAGATACACTGAAGTGGACAGGTACTGGGTGCTTTGTCAGCAAGAGTAGTGAGCAGAAGCTGTTTATGTAACTGGCCCTTTTATCAAACTTTTCTCCTTTTTCTCATGTTTGTGCAACCATCGCCACTCCACACTCTACACTTAGCCTTCCATTTCCCCACCCTGGTCTCCTCCCAAACAACCAACCTGTCCCCAACTGCTTTACTCCCTGTCAGTCTCACCCAAATTCAAATCCAGTATTTCTGACACTATTACCTAGTTCACTTTGGTCTTTCAGGACAATACTGCTAAAGTTACCCACCACTGTTCTTGCAAAAGACAACACTTCCACAAGGTACCATACAGTACTCTTCTCCATCTCCTTAAAAAGGTCAGACATTCCCTGTTACTGTGACGTAGATAGAAACACACAGTAACACAATAGGTGTTTAGGTAGAGAGGAAGAAAGGAAGAAGATTCTAGTTTATTGTTGATTTTGTATATATAAGTTTTTGGACAGTGATTAGAGATTGGACAGAGAGGTTACTACCTCTCCATTTTCATTGGTCACTTGAGAAGTCTATCAGGTGATATCTTTTATAAAGGAATGTAAACATGATTCTTGTTTATCTTAAAATTCATGAGAACTGACTCCACTATACTAAAACAAATCAGAAGGCTTATTTTCAGGGACAACAATTCCATACATGACTGATTTGTCATAGCAGTACCTCTGACATCCTTGCACTGTTATGGAACCAGTGTTATATCCCATAGTTTTGCATTCTCCATTCACCTAACTCTCATGGCCATAGCCTAGTCCTTTCCCTGCCTGTCTCAGCAGTATGTACACACACACACCACACACACACACCCACACCCACACACACACACACACACACACACACACACACACACACGCCTTCAACTCTCTGAGGTGCTTTCAATCAGCCTCTGAGGGAAGAGCTTTGAACACAGCTACCCTACGAGTTAGCAAGCAGGTTTCACTTCATTCCTACAAGATCCTTCACCACTACTGAAGATCTAGAACTTTCCTTGTAACATCTGCTCCTACTCTTGATGGATGTAAATTACAGTGGATTGCTGCCATTACTGCTGAGAGGTTGAAAAATCTTCGCTAGTTGAGCACTGCGAAGATTAAAAATGTAATACCATGTTTCCTGCAGAGGAACAGTTGCTAGGTAGGGCACTACTCTTCTGGTCTAGGGAGTTCTCCTACAGGTTGCTGCTCTGTTACAGAATTAGCATTCTGATCCCAGCAACAAGTCACAGAGGAAAAGCTTCATCCTCTTGGTTAGGTCATGCTTCAGTATGCTAACAACAGGCTGAAGCCTTGAGACAATTAATACATTTGAAGATCCTTTTGTAGTGCTAAAACAGCATATGGAGACCTTAATGAAAGTGAAAGTTGCATTACTTTTTGATTAATATTGCTGCCAAAAGCATAAGTCTCTGTTCTGGCACAGAAAGAAAGCATCAGTGCATTTGTTTCCTGAAATTAAATTAAGTTTATTAGACAGGAAAAAGAACAACTAAATGTGACTTAATAGTAAAAGCAGGATGAAACTCGAGATCCAAAATGACAGCAATGTCTAATTGCAAGGATTTGGGAAAAAAAAAAACCCTACTGTTTCCAAGTATGGCCTATATTAGGATCTATAAAATATGACATCTGTTGTCTTCTCCAAGAGTAAATATCCATTAATAGATTAATAAATTTTGTCTCCATTAAAACTCTGTGAGGTCACCCTATGCAGTATATTGAATTTATTAGTCTGGACTAGAGTTCAGCTATGTCAAGTGCAGGATGGCCAAATGTCAGAATATCTATTGACTATGTCCCTGGAATCTTAACATTAAACTGAAACCCACAAGAGGAACTCGATATCACTCCACCTAAATGAAACCATAACTTACCTACATAAACTCCAGGAACTCTGGAGGAACTAATCTGTCAGCAAGCAACATAAATTAAAGCAGATCATGCCTACTTGCAAATAGGTCCATTATCCTAATATCTGCTGAGAACATTTGCAATTGCTAATCCATTCCCAGATGGACAGAGGTCTACAGGTTAGAATGAATGATTTATGAATGATCTCTAGAATTTAAGGACTTACAGGACCAATGGACATTTTTGAAAATTTTAGTAAAACCAAGTTACTAGCAGCTTGGAAAAGTTTCAGAATATACAAAGTGTTGTGGAGATCCTCATCAGGAGAAATAGCTTCCCATGGAGCAGTTATGATTTTATAGATACAAATATTTTCTGCAAGGAAAGCAAAAAATGTACACACAGAAGTCTCTAGCTAGATGTTTTTACAGAATTTCCCTTGTAAAAGCTGTTCTAAAAGCCATTAAGTGTGAAATAGGGATGAGATATGGCTATACAGGATAGTGATACACATATTTGGAACATGAATGAGGAAAAAATTAGCTCATCACCAAATTCTTTTGGGACTTTCAATCTTAACTTGTTTAGCAAAGATTATCCAAAATAGTTTTAATATAACTGAAGTTATAAAACCCAGAATCAGAAAGTTATAATTAAAATTCCAAAGCAACCTGTACTACAGCAGCAGCAGACACTGCTATAAATCAGTCCTCCCTGTGATTCAGAAATAATTCTAATTTCTTTTTCTTAGTGACATTTACTCATAAATGTGGCATTCTACACTTACATTTTATTATATTTAATTCACTCACATACATTAAAAAATAAATCAATTAAATAGAATCATCAATTAAACAATTTTCACTCTAAATGTCCTTTTGTGAACTGAAAGAGCTTTCACTTTCCCAGTGAAGATTTTTATATTTTCTTAAGCATATGTTACCTCTTCTTAAAGCCAGTCAGACTTCTTGAGGTCAGGAAAGGGAGAATGACTGCGCTTTCAAATACCGAGAATAAAAATTGGTTGGAGGAGTTGGACTCACTAGTTTTTTCTAGATTTTAAAAAGGTAACACACCAGTGAAGGTTAGCCATTATTAGTAATGAAGTCACAGTGATAGACATGATTTGAAAAGCAGTTCTGTTTTGAAAGAATATCCTTGCAGCTGATCTTACTAGCACTGTAACAAAAAATACCAAGGCAAATTCAACTGAGACTATAAATTCCTGCAGAATGGTGTCCTGAAAAATTCTTGCTTGCTTTTCACCAGAATCACTCAGGTTTCATATGACTCTTCCTTTCCTTTGGATTCCCTCAGATTATTCAGAATTCCACGTCTTCCTGGATGATTTAGTGCTGATGCAGTGTTTCAAAAAATATTTCTTCACCCATACAAAAGATTACCTTTCTGACAATGTTCTCCTTCTTTGCAGCTACATACAGGTTTTCATATCACAATAAGAAATATTTTCTATCTAGTTTTCACTTCGAATCAAATACATTTTTTAAAACCATCCCTCTGCACCTGTCCTGCTATTACTGAAAGATGTTTCATGAATTTTGGATTATCCCTCTTAATTTTTTGCACATGAAAAACATTTTGGCAATGGTGCTCATCATACCTGTCAATTTATTAAAGAGCTTGCTCTGTCATTAGAGAAAATATCAATCGTTACAGCTTGTATTTTTTTTTTATTCTATTTGTTTATTATTAATGGGTTTAATACTGATGGCTTGTTCTGGTGTTCCCCCATGTATACACCCAAATTGGTTTATCCCTGAAAGCTGTATTCTCCCCTAAGCTACTCTTTATGGAGACCCACTTCCTTTATTCTTGTCCCTTCCCTATCAATCATTACCTGCCCCTTGTTCTGGTCCCTTCCATGTCACTCCTCCCTTGAGCCAATCCTTACAGTGTTCCCCCTGGGTGTTCCTGGGGGGCTCCCTATCCTCGCACACCCCATTGGGACAAGTGACCTGTTCTGCCCCCACCTTCTGTCATTGGCCTCAGGCCAGTGCTGTGACCCTCCTCACCCCTGCCCTGATGCTTCCCCACTGGTTTAGGATTTGTACCCACCCCCAGAATTGCTGCAGTTTTTAAACCTGTGCCCAGCAGTGCTCAGGGCTCTCCTGTTGTGACCCCTTCAGCTCCAATAAACCTCTCCTGCTGGAACCTCCTACACAGAGCCTCCTCCTTCTCCTTTACCCGACTCCTGCCATGGCTGGCAGACCCTGCACTGTAGAGTAAGCAGCTCTAAAGGTTCAGCTGTTGGTAAAACCCCAAACCACAGCTGTTCCCACACCTGGTGCAATGCTGGTGTGAAACAAGCTATCCTTGGGCTCTGGTGGACTGCGTCAGTCTATTTACACAGGCCATTTTTCTTCCTGAGAATTTTTACACATGTGCAATATTTAACATTTTGTTTCCTTCTACTTGAGAAATTATAACCAATTTGTCCTACAGCCCAGTACTGATTATTTTGAGTATGTGTGTGTGCGCGTGTGTGCGTGTTTGTTTGTTTGAACTTTTTCAGGTCTGTTTTTTATTGTTTTTGTTGTTGTTTTGGGGCTTTTTTTGTTTTTTTTTTGGTTAGTTGGTTGTTTTTCCCCTGTAGATCATACCCCATATTAAAGAACATAACGTTTGTCAGGATTTAAAATTAGTGACATAGAATGAGATTTAAAGGACACATCTAAGCTTTTATTTAACTTAAATTCAACTGCCTGCACTCTTTTGCAACTAGTCTTAATTGCTCCAGGTTTGGTGGTACCACTAGCAAAAGGGTACCCTTTTTATGCTGTCATTACTAGCATAATAACAATATGTTACTCATCAGAACAGGGTTTTAGTCAATGTCCCTTTAAAAATATTCTGCTTTCTTAAGGAAAAGCAGATTAAACCTACATACTGTTGTACTATCTTCATCTCCCAAAGGGCTTGATAAATACGGGATGCGAAACAGATAAATACTAAAACATAAATCTTTCCTAAGATGTAAGAAACCTAAACTACACAGAGTTTCAAACCTGATGTCTTTGTCCAAATAAAAAGTGGAACCTGCTGTATATTTTATTTGAATTGCTGCTTTTATAAGCCTAAATGGTTTTGAATTTTGATCAAAAGTTCTAGTGAATGAAAATTCAGCAAGTTAAAAGTTATGGACTTGGATTCTAAGTAGAATTAACTTCCTGACACTCTGCCTGGTCTTAAGGTCACTCAGTCAAACATCAAGTCCTTGCCTGCAGAAGAGGACACTATCTTCCTGTTCCCCAGCTACAAGCTGCCAGAGACATGGGCAACAAAAGGAAACAGAAGCAACTCATCACAGCAACAATTGTGAGGGTGATACTGTATAAACTCCTAACACTTAGTTGCTCATTATGCAGGCAAACTTTTCTCATTTACAGCTGACAACCCATAGCTGGCAATATAGGAAAAAGAATAAGCAAGGTTTGAGGCTGATACTAGCTAGAAATGTGGCCTTTGTCCAGCCAAGAGTGAGCACACTACAACACTGCTATCAGAGCATGTTTGTTATCACCAATGTAATCTTTTTCTTTTGCCACAAAGTTACTTCCTTGCAGAGAAGGTGCACATTTTACACTCCTTTTTTTTAAGAAAATGTGAAGACCCTGTCAATCTCTAATAGTCCAAATGTTGCTTTAAAAATAAATAATCAGTAATGCCAAGATTTCCAGAGGGTTGGGGGGTGTGGAGAAAAGCTTGGTGTAATAAAGTGCTGCTCTTCACATGTTTCAGTGTTCTAATATATGCACAGGGATTTATACAGGGTGAAGCAGGAAGTAGTTTAGGTCTCAGCTGACAGAATTGTAGTAGAAGGTGCTGAAAGATTAGAATACCTTAAATAGGTTAAATTAAAAGTTGTACCATCAAAATTATGTTTCAATGGTATCTCTCGTACATAGTGCAAGCCAGCTTCAGATTGCTTTTTATTTTGCTAAATATCTTCAGTGGTCCCTTTTGTTTATTTGTTTTTTCTTCTTTTATTTTTTCTCTAGGATGTATCTTATAATGAACAGCATAGCTATTATGAAAATTTTTAGCTTCTCCATCTCCTGTTTTCTCTCTTTGTAGGAGCTCTAGAAATTTTAATCTGAGTACACTATCAAATACTAGGGACACACCTGGGGCAATGGCACATATAATCCCTCTACATAAACTACTCGGGTTACACTTATCCGATATTGCTTAGGTTTCTTCTTCCCTTACCCAGATAACTAAACTTTCTAACCTTGCCTAGTTTCACAATTTTTATTTTCCTTCAAGTCAAGGACATCCTCTTACACTTAAGTTTAAGAAGAAAAGTAGCTAACAAGCAACCCCAAATTTACTCTAGCTCTTACTTTAAAAAAACAAAAAACAAAACAAAAAAAACCCCTGATTTTATATAATTGTGTAAAAATAACAAAGGTAAACACAGAAAAGTTTCTGAAATAAAGTGGATGAAACTATCAAAAGATATGAAATCAACAAGATTTCTACTCACAACCTGTGTTTATTTTCAGTGTCACATTCATATTGCCCAGAAGATGCTGAGAATGATAGCATCCATCAGTGAAGAAGAAAAAAAGATTTCTTAATTGGTCTGATATATATGTCAAACATAAAAATAATTTGTGTGTATTTCAGACTAACAAGAGTTACAATTTCTGTATATGCACACTGTTTCTGTTTTATGTTTCTACCATAACATACTGGGTATGGTAGGTTATACAAAGGTTCATATTGTCCAGTAAATCAAAACCACTGAATAACTGCTGCTTACAGTGAACTGACATGTTGACCAGAGTCGACAAGAACACAGTTTCAGTTAAACACTGCTACCCTCTGCGGTACCCAAGTACCCTGTTCTGCACCCCCTTGGCAGGTAAGAAATGTCCCACAGTCACCAACCAGCCCACCTGGCTGCAGGGATTAGTTGCTAGTACAGATTAAAACCCAGACGACAGCAAGGAAAAACAGAAACAGAAACCACTCAGGGCTTCAGTAAAACATTTTTCAGCCTGCTCAGGGACTGAAAGGATGTATGCTGTGCAGTGTTGTTACAAAGGGCAAGCAGGCCCTGGAGGAACTGGTCAATCTTCAAGAACAACCTCTTCAAAGCATACCAATTAGCCTACCCCAGCATGCAAGAAAACAAACCAAAGTATGAATTCACAGGTTACACAGGGATGAGCAACAGTGTTCAAGCTTCAGGGCAGTTATTCGTTCAATAGAAGGATGAACTTGAAAGAAGAGTATATTTATTAGTGAGTCCACGGAGTGAGAACATATTTCCTGTTTATCAAACATTAAAACACTGATTCAAATCAATCATTGTACATAAATATAGCAGTGATACAAAGTTAGCAATGGAAGCAAACAAGCAGAGAATGTGTGTTAAAATGTTGTGGGGGGAACCAGGCTACTAGAGTCCAGTTATAGTATTAAAAGTTATTTATTGAAACAGCATCAGTCTATTAAAACATTAATTTGAATGTGCAGCTCCATTTCACTGAAGGGTTCTTCTCAGGACGAAGCTTCAAAGGGATGTTAGAATTTCCCAAGGCTTCCTGCTGCAACAAATCTCAGGCAGCCAGCAAGAATAATTTCAGGGTGAGGCCTTAAGGAACTAAGGAAGTTCCCTTGGGGCTCATAAGCCAAGAACTTCTAGTGGCAAGCAGGGGTCTGGTGTCTTTCGGGCCAGGAGTTCAGGGTGGCTGGCTGGAACTGTGCAACCATCTTTCTTCTTCTTTCTTCTTTTTTCTTTCTTCCTTCTTCCTCTGTTTTGTGCAAACAAAGCAAAGCAGCAGCATGATAGCTAGATAGATAAGGATTGCTGCAGGCTTCTACGGCTAGGTTTTAACTCTAAATTGACCAATTAACTAAATACACATATCTAACACAACTTTTCTGCACCTTTTAAAATTATTAGAAAACATTACACACTTCAGCGTTATTTTACATAAGTCGTTTTTTCCATGTACATGCAGGATTTATCTAGTTTTTGTTCTTAATTTTATCTATATGTTCTACCTATTTTTTTGACCTTAATACTATCTGGTTTTAGTGGCTTATTCTATCTAAAAATGTAAAATAATTTTGTACTGTTTTAGTTATGTCTATGAAATAGTACACTTTGACTAGATTTTTAGGGCACTAGCCTTCTACATCTACTCAGGCAGCCTACATGTTGCCTCTCATCAAAAACACTTAGAAAGCCTAAAGATTTATTTTTATCTTACTGTGATTTAATATATTCTATTCTTTTTCTGATATTCAAAAGGGAATTTAGCTTCTTAATTTCCAACAAGTGTGCTTTTACATACAGTACTGAAAATTCATGTGGAACTTGTGCTTGTAGGTTTTTAGGATTTTTTTTTCCAAGCAGTTATGGCCCATCCTCAAAACAAAAAAACAAAGAGTAGAACAGTACAACTAATTCCTTTCATATTCAGATGAATTCTATCCTTTGCAGATCTGACTCACTGAGTCAGCTAAGATGAAAATTAGATGATGAAAAAGAACAGAATGAATTTTAAATTTTTAAGTCATGTGTATTCATCAATATTTCTTTCTTCAACATTAAGAGATCAAATTATTTAGAAGGCAGACTCAAAATCCAGTAGCAGCACTTAAAAATATGCTGTTTATAAACTTCTATATAAATGTGGTTAGATGATCCTATTTTAACAAGAAGTAGTTAATAACCTAATAAAAGCAAGGAAACAAAAAAAGGGAAGGTGAGCTAAAAGAAATGTATCACCTTCAATTACAGTCCCAGGAGACTCTCTCATGTTTCACTTTGACATTCTGCTGTCAGAAACTTCACTGTTACAAGATGGTAGTTGACTGGTTATGCACTTTGTTTTGAAGCTCATATTCCCATCTCTAAACAAAATACTTCATTTTTTCAGTATCCTTCTAGAATTAGTAGAAAAAAGAGTAATGTTTTGATGACTTTTTTTCATTTTTTCTATTTGCCTATTTAAGCCACAAGTCAATTCAATATGAGACCCTCGCTAACGTAGTCAAAAAACATTAAACTTTATAATACTGATGGTGTTCTAAACACTGTTTTATGGCAGAGCAGCATGGTATACTGTAAGCGATCCAGGCAACTCCTGCAGTCTGAAGGAGTGATAGACAACTCTTCCAGAGGGGGTGTGATACTGGGAATGATGGTCACCAACACAAGTGAGTGGTCATGCATTGGTGCAGTTTTCAAAGTGTGGATGAAGCTGAACTTGGGAAGGGAAGCAAAGAGTAAGAGGGGCTTCTATAGGTATGCCAGTCAGAAAAGTACAGTCAAAGATATCATCTTCTCTGATGAATACAACTGAAAAATTGTAACAGGAGATAAACAGAAGGCTTCACAGGAAGCCTCACTTCCCATGTCTCTTGAGTGGATGGACTGGAAGACTGGTAGACTGGAAAAGTAAATTCCTTGCCACTGCAAGAAATCAGATTTGTGATCACCTGAAAAACCTGAACGTATAAAAGTCTATGGGATGCATCTTATGAGGTCCCAGATTCCTGAGGGAACTGTGAAGCCATTCTCCATAATATTTGAAAAGTCACGGCAGTCAGGAGAAGAACCTGGTGACTGGAAAATAGGGAAGCATTTAACTCATTTTAAAAAGGTTAGGAAGGGAGAACCTAAGAACCTGTCAGCCTCACCTCTGTGCCTGGGAAGATCATGGAACAGATTCTCCTAGGAGCAATGCTGAGGCATATAGAGGACAAGGAGATGGTTTGAGACAGCCAGTGGAGCTTCACGAAAGACAAAACCTGCCTGACCAAACTATTGGCCTCCTATGAAAGAATGATTGCAAACGTGAACAAGTGAAGAGCTACAAATGTCACCTCTCTGGACCTCAGTACAACCTTTGTTTTGGGTGTTTGTCCCCCACAACCTAATTCTTTCTAAATTGAAAGGATATGGGTTTGATTAATGGACTGTTCAGTAGATGCAGAATTGGCTGGATGGATGCAGCCAGAACTCAGTGGTCAACAGCTCAATGACCAGGTGGAGATCAGTGACAAATGGTGTCCCTCAGGGATCTATATTTGGACCAGTACTCTTTAATGTCTTCATCAATATCATAGACTGTGGGATCAGTGCACCCTCAGCAAGTTTGTAGATGACACCAAGCTGAGTGGTACGACTGACATGCCTGAGAGATGGGATGTCATCCAGAGGGACCTGGAAAAGCTTGAGAAGTGGGCCCATGGGAATGTCATGCAGTTTATCAAGTATAAGTGCAAGCTGATACGCTTGGAACAGGGCAACTCCTGGTTGGCTGGGGGAATGAAATGATTGAGAGCAGCTCTGCTGAGAAGGGGAAGAGGTGGATGAAAAGCTGGACGTGAACCGGCACTGTACACTTGTAGCTCCGGAAACTATCTTCATCCTGGTCTGAATCAAAAGCCAGCAGGTTGAGAGAGGTGATTCTGCCCTTCTACTCCAGTCCAATGAGACCCCACCTAGAGTATTGTGTCCAGCTCTGGAGTCTTCAGTGCAGAAAAAACATGGAACTTTTAGAATAGGTCCAGAGGAGGACCATGAAGATGATCAGAGGAGTGGAGGAACTTTCCTATGAAGATAAGCTGAAGAGGTTGTTCAGCCTGGAGAAAAGAAGGCTCTAGGAGATCTTATTTTTTCAGTACTTAAAGGGGGTTTGTAAGAAAGATGGAGACAAATGTTTCATGGCATTTTGTAGTAGGAAAAAAGGTTTAAGGAAGATTTTTTAGATTTTTTTCCTAGATTTAAGGAAGAAATTTTGTACAATAAGCATGGTGAAACACTGGAACAGGTTGCCCAGGGAGGTGGAAGATGCATCATTCCTAAACATATTTAAAGTCATACTGGACTCATTGCTGGGTGATTGGGCTAGATGAACTTCAAAGATCCCTTCCAACAAAAGTAATTCTATTATTCTATCTAACCAACTCCATGACACAACATGTTGAACTTAGAAATCCCAGGGTCTCATTTTTTAATATCACGAATCACTCAAATTCAGAGAGCAGTTCAGGTTTCTGTAATCACTGTTGAGAAGTATCTCACTCTCCCTCCACACTAGCTGATAAGAATGAATTGGTAGTGGGAGAACATTTTGATCTCGGAACTACATACCAGATTCTGCTTGGATGGAGTTAGTTTTCTTCACAGTAGCCTATATATAACCTTCACAGTAGTGTTCAGCAGGGAATTTGTGACAAAGCCTGTATTGATAACACTCCAGTGTTTTTACTACTGCTGAGTAGTGTGTGCACATGTCAAGGACTATTCCCTACCTGCCACCCTATGCACTATGCCTCCTCAGCAGGCAGGCTGGAAGTGCTGAAATTGCCAGGGAGCACAACCAGGACAACTGACCCGAACTGACCGTATGACTTCCATACCTCATGGCATCATGCTCAGCAGTAGAACTCAAAGAAAAGAAGATGGGAGAATGTACATGATTACCACATTTGACTTCACCAGAAACTGTTATATATGCTGAGGCCCTGGCAAAAACTGGCTCTGTGTCTGCCTGACAACACAAAGCACTGAATATTTGTCATTGCTTGTATGCACAGCTTTATTTAACATATTTAACTGTTGTAATTTCAGTCCCTGAATTTTCTTCTTTTTGCCTTTCCGATTCTTTCATCTCCATTTCATCGACAGGGAGGGAAGTAGTGGCAAGTCCCAAACCCTAAAATTACAGTGATATATTTTATCAAATCAAAACACCCAGAAGTCTTGCTGAGCTTAAAAAGCTCCCATAACATTGCATTTTATTAAAGTTATAAAACAAGGAGGTTTTTATTTCTCTAAAAAATCTTAAGAGTAAACAAATAGAGGAAGCGATGGCAAGTTAAAAAAGAAAACTCCAAGTAAGACCTTGAGAATTATCAGAGAGATTTACATTACCCTGACTAGTCAACATCTCACAGGGTTCTCCCACAGTCCAAACTTCACATTCCAAAGCCTTTCAAAAGGCATGGCTTTATCAATTGTGAACAAGGCTTCTAAATGTTAATATTAGATGTAAATGTAAGTGTCAATAAATAGTCTATGTTTTTGGAGGAACATATGGGATCTGTTAAGTAATAAGACACTGCACATTCCTTTGCCCTCTAAAAGGGGCTATGTAATTAATGCTTTTTTAAATTCATATTTTCCTTCAATCCATTGATAAATACTGTTTTCTTAATGCTAAAAATATCCAAACCACTAAACGTCTAAGGCTTAGGAGTTGTACTGCTGGTTTAACAGATTTCTCTAACACTTTGGAAGTTGTGATTTTAATAAAATATGACAACAACATACTTTATTAGTATGAAGATGATTAGATGAAGGTTTCTATGCCTATTTTATTTTTACTTTACTAATATCTCTACAGATCAGATGTAAGATATTAAATGAAAGGGTGAAACTTTGTTCCTCCTTTCCACTTATTGATCAAGAAATTATGACTGAATTATCACTGGCATTTTTTTAGAAGCTTGAGTAATTTAAATATCTCTATACAGCCTTCCTACTCCATTCTTCAAAAGAAGTGAGCCAATATCTACTTCTTAGTCCTCCATTACTCAAAGTAAGTTTAGTCAACAAAATATCAAAAAGTGACTCAGGCTATTGAAAAAAAATCAGTGGGTTTGGTAGTCTGTATTTCCTTTAACATAAACACAAGCTTCATGGTCTTTTTCTACGCCCTTCCCGCACACTCAACCCCCCCACAAAAACACAAATGTACCAACCCTTGCACATTTTAGGATAATTTTGTTGGATTTTGCTCCCACACAATGAAATTCTTATCTCCTTCATTAAAAAAGAGCTATTTTACTTAATGAGAAGCTCCACTGGTGTCACTGGAGATACCAATGAAGCTTACTCAAAATATCAAAACCCGATTCTTAAATTTGGAAAGGGAAAATAAACAGTACAGAATTATGTGAGAAAGGACATTCCAAGGGCAAATATGGAAGAATGTAGCCCACCTATCAACAACCTGCATCTAACTAAAGCAGAAACATGCAGTATGAAATTATAGGAGGCTTCAGTAAAGGGACAGCCCAAGATGTTGCTTCTCTAAGCACAAAAATATGCCTTCAACCTTCAAGAGCATTACAATTTAGTCCAGAACTAAAAAGATATGTTTCATCATTCAGCACCTAAGAGACTACATTTGAATGCACACACCATAGCAGGAAGTATGAAAAATACACTGAATAAGAACATTAAGATAATTTCACTAGAAGAGTTTTGAAAAACTGATAATGCATCACATGCTGTGATACAGCTTTCTGACTCTTGTGGGAAAATGATTGGCCTTTTAAGAATAGGTAGTTCCTTTTCAGTAATCACATCCTGCAGTTTTTCTCTGTACAATATGCAAGCCAGAACTGTTAAAAAGGTTTTCACACCTTTTGCTTCAGTACCTTTCTGGAATGTATGCTATACTATCTATGGCAACCAGCTGTGCTCACATTGGATATTCTCAGTTAAGCAGGATCAGATTTTGGCACTGCTATTGTTAGCTGCAAGCATTTGTTTGTTTCATTAGTGGCAATTATGCCCAGTAGGGACTGCCAAAGGCACATAGTGATCCACGGGGTGGATTTAATAAATAAGCTTATATCAGTGGAAAATATTCCATCAAGATGTGAGAAAGCCCTGTATTTTAGATTTTTCTACTTTTCAAAATGTTACAGTTAACATCTGGACAAGAAAAAATCTGACTTTTTAGACATTTGAGCCTCCAACCTACTTTCAGATTAGTTGTGGATGTGGAAAGAGTATTAAAGAGAAATTTACAAATTTCACCAAGAATCTTTATTTCAAGATAAAGAAGCCTTCCTGCTTCTTGTCTACCATGATTAAGCCTTTCAGCTTACTGAATTAGAATCTGACATAAAAATACTTCTTTGTGTATCTAACAAGACTACAGTGCTAGCTGAAACATTAGGAGTTTGGTTTAACAAAGCTCAACTATGCAGACATCTGGACCTAAATTTGAAGTTAGCAAAAAAAAAAAAAAAACAAAAAAAAAACAAGTACAAAAATCTCCTGTTTTATATTATCCTGGAATAAACCATGAGATCTGGATAGGAACAAGAACAGACAATTCAGACAAATCACTGTAAACTGCTGAAAGCATCAACTACTAAATTCCATCTCAAAGACTCAAAGTCTTCACTTCAGAAAAGAGTAGTACTAAGACAGAACTAAAAGAGCAATCAGATAATTCCATGCCAGGAAATGTGGGGGGGTGGGGAAAGAGAAAATAAGTCTGGTTGATTTTCTAGATGATCGAGATCTTAAATAGTGCTGAAACTTTTCATCCTAAACCCACAACTTGTTCAACAGGACAGGATGCTCACTGTGCTAAGCATAATTGGCAAACAGAATTTTAATTGTCAAATATCAAGAGATTATCGAGTATGTTATGGCTTTATCCAAAACGTTCTGGCCACAGACACAAGTTAGAGAACATCTCCAGATCGGAGCTTTTCCTTCCTGAGACCAGCAGTACAGAGCTTGGGAATCACTTGGTTTATATGTTTTAGCATTAAATATTATTAATAATAATAATTGTATAATAATAAATAATAATAATAATAATAAATAATAATAATAATAATAAATAATATTATAATAATAATAATAATAATAATAATAATAATAACATCAAAAACACAATCTGAAAGTTTTGATTGTACTATTTGAGGAAACCCCCTAATTATAATTCAAGAGGCAGATATTGTGAAAGCAGTGGAGGGTGCCACACTGATAACTACTGAGAGTTCAGGCTGTCTTCCAATTAAAGAGTTTTGCTGGGACTATATATATGGATGACTCTCAGCACAGTACAAACATTGATCTCAGCAACCACAATGAAAATTCTGAACCACCAAACCAATGAAGAATTAGGTGACTAATTTCCATTAACAATCTGAGCCAAAATTATTCTCCTTCTGTTAAAATAAAAACCAACCAACCAACCAACCAAAACAAAAAAACCCCAAAACCCTACAAACCCCTGCCCCAAGAAAAAGAATTTAAAAAATAAAACTGAAAAAGAAAAACCAAAACCAACTTATTCCTGAACAAACACTATATGCCATGAACTGTGGCAACATCATTTGGGAAAATCTGGATGTACTGATGAGCTTCTTAATTCCTATTTGTAAGCATTGAAGCCAATTAGAATTTCCTCCTAGCGAGGAGGAAGAAATCCAAACAATTTTTGTGAGATATATTAAAAAAAAATAAGTGGTCGGTAATAAAAAAATATGTTTAATTCAAAATTTCCAACATTGCAACTTAATCTGAATCATATTTTCCCCTTTATGTACAGAAAAAAAAAAATTAAATCCTTTAAAAAAGAGCCCCTCCTGTGACTCTCCATAAAAGAGAATACAAATCTTTTTTCTTGCTTTATTTACACTTATATACTTGCAGGAATTGGAAAGCTCTAAAAAAATTTCTATTTTCAGGAGAATAATCTGTTTCATAAAATATCATCTGCATGGGATATTTATTCAATCCTTTTATAAGAAGAGATTTGGCAGCTGAACATTATGTATGACAGACTTCTTTCACACCATCTGTTATCTGTAGCAAATCAGAAAGCATTACTTCATTATTTTTTGTGGAGAACTCTCTGTGCAGTTCAGAACACTTCAAAATACTATTTGCTTGTTTTTACAGGAGAAATACTGGCAGTGGTCATTCAGTTTTAGGGCTTAAATGCTTTGTTCTTCAGGGTTCCTGCTCAACAGCAGGCTAGTTCACAATGAATTAGAAATTTTTAGGGCTACAGAATATGGAAAAAACCCTTGTTTTCTTTTTCTAATGTACTCCCTAAACCAATCATATTTCATATGATCTTCATTCACAGAGAAAGTAAACTAGGCTCTAGTGAGGCATTGCATTATCTCCAGTTGCCCACATTGAACAATTTCTTCAGCTGTTTACTTTTGTTAACATGAACATTCACTGATACCAAAATGCAACTTTTTTTTTACAGTGTGTGTTCCTATCCTGGACTGGAGCTCACTTTTGAATGAATATGAGTTTATGAATAAAACTATAAAAAAGAAAAATTGGAGAAAAACCACCATCACACAGACACACAAAATCCTAAAAAACGAAACACATATCAAAACAAAAAACTCTAAACTATTATTTTTGTATTTTTTTTTTTTTTTAGATTTTTGAGATAACATCTATTTTGGCAGTATCATGATTCAAAAAATTCAATATCTGATTCTTTCAGTAACACAAAGTTTTGAACACAGACTTTTTTAAGTGTAGAAATGATTTTGAAACAGATTTACTATTTTACTTCCATCTTTGCTATGGCACAAAACTACTACACATCCAGAAGTGCTTTAGTGCTTGAAAGTAATCATAGAATCACAGAATATGCTGACATGGAAGGGACCCACAGTGATTATCAAGCCCATCTCCTGATCCTGCACAGCACAACCCCAAGACTCACACCAGATGCCTGAGAGCATTGTCCAAACACTTGAGCTCTGGCAGACTTGATGCTGCGACCAAGCTGGGGAGGAGCTAAAACATAAGATACATGTTGCTCTTACATGAATCAGGATGACATCATAACATTTCCTGGAGCAAAAGCTGTAACTAGGAAGGAAATAGTTTCAAAAACACTGACCTCACATATGATTCACTCAACCAAATTCATTTAGTAAATAAACTTTCACACTGATAAATTAACTTCTCTAAATTAACTACAGTCACTGGAAATTTCTTGGAATTTGGGAAATAAGAATGGATTAGCAGAACAAAAGAGGATCAATGTAAGCTTCTTATCTTTTATTGTGAATATTATTAACTAGACTATGTTTTTCCTCAATAGATCAGGGTGGGTGCTGCTTGTTGGTATTCTCTATGTACATATGAACCTGTTCTTAAAAACCAAAATTATCCAGTAGTTAGCCCCAGATCCTCTGGTCTCCCTGCTTATTAGTACCTGGCTTTAGAAGTCCTTGGGTTTTGCAGACATACTGTTCTTGTTGGTACTCAGACCCCTTCTCATTCTGTACATACTTCCCTCACTCCGTGATAGTCATCCCAGACCTATGGCTTTCTCAGAAGATGACTGTCAGGCTGTCTGCCCAAGAAGGTAAATGAATAACATGGCCAACCAAATATCTGGTTATTAGACTGCTGGTGTCTCCACTGGCTGGCACCCAAACATATTCTTTCCTATAACTTGTTGCCAAACCTCTTATCCCATGCAACAGCTAATTTGGCTTGAAAGTATCTGGTGAAGTACACACTGCAATACAGAAATTCCCTAGGTAAACATTCACACTCTTACGGGCATTTCACATTTCACACATACTTACAGGCATTTAGACCTGAGCACACAAACACCATACAGGACTCTATGGAGGAAAATAGAAATAGCATTTAACATGCAGAAATGAAAGATCCTGGTGATCAGATACAATGCTTAGCCAAACCTATTGACCAGAAATCTATTCCCACTGACGTCCTTTCTCCCTCCCTGCTTCACCCTGCCTCCTTGTCTCTCCATTTGCATGTTCTTGTTCTCGTAATTCACCCCTTTGCTTTCTCCACCTTTGGTCCTTCTCTAAATATCTCATTACATCTTTGACAGTGCCACTATCCCCTTAAAATGTTCCACAGAATTTATTAGATAAACACGAAATGGCCCTCCTTCTGCATTCCATCATGAGTCCCATATTCCTTTAGGCAATTAAATACCCGTCAATCTTCAAGGTGCTTGCAATCATTAAGATACAACATTCCTCCACTTACTGTTTATTTGCAGTTTTGGTGATTAGCCTGTAATTATATTACCTATTAATTATTAGTTTTTATCCTCCTAGAAATCAAATTGATTAAACTGTGCTCTTTTTCCTAAGATTGACAGCAACTTAGTTGGTTTGTATTTCCTTCTCTTTCCTGCTTCATATTCATATTCCATTGATTCTTAATGCCAGCTGTCCCATTTGAGTTATAATTAGAAAATATTCAATATTAAATCTCTTTTAAACCTGAGTGATTTTTAATCTGCAAGTCCATAGGTTGTTTTTATACATCCTGGTCCTCCTAAGTGAGCCTTTGAAAGTGTAATGCCAGCTGGATTGACCACTAGACTTTGACAATAAAGAAACTAGAAACCTAGCAAGAACTCCCAAATAAGCCTAACTTCCTTGATTTTTGAGTTCTTTAGAAGCCCTAAAATGAAACTTATACTATAACAACTTAGAAACTTTTCAAAAGCACTATGTTGAATAGAATTAGACTTTTCAACCTATAGTTTAAAAGAAACAAGTTTGCTATTTGAAAGCAATGAAAACGCTATCAACAAATTTCACAGTACTTTTATAAAATAGCTATATGAATGTTAGCTTAAGAATTGAATTAAATTAAATACATTGTTTTTTCATGAAGAGAAATCTACTGATTTCTTTTGCATGTGTATGTCTCCTGCAACTTAAAAAGCATCTGGATGCTATAGGCTGGCATCAGATTCTTTCAGATACAATAAAAAGCCTTATGAATACTTAAAACCCAGAAATTATAATTGCAACAGGCTGTTTCATGGTCCAAAGATGTCTGTAACTAAGATTGTTTTGGGACATCTAACTTCCCCCCCCCCCCAAAAAAAAAAAAGTCAACATTTCTTCAAGAGGTATTTTCCATTAACAGCAGTATTTTATCCTTACAGGGATCCTGCCCCATAAATACTATCAATTTTTGTCCATCTATTGCCTTAGAAATATATAATCCTTTTCAAAGGAGATTTCATATCCTGCAGTAATATGTCTGTTTCCATTGCCCAGCTCTCTATTTTAATGAACACACTTCAATTACTTATATGGTCTTGATGAGCTTGCAAATTAAACTACAGGCTGTCCTTTTATTATCTACATATGAAGCCAAAATTAAAATACAACTGGGCTTCATTTTGACAAAATTTATTTGACTCCTTTATACTGTCAGAATGAGGAAACTTTTTATTCTTCCTGAATCCAGGCTTCCGTACTCATGTAGTCTCACAGCTGCTCCTGTTCAAGTTCCTAAGATGATCACTTCTCATTAGCAATTTCTATTTCTAAATCGTTTCCTCACTGATTCTTCAACCCGTAGGCTATTTAAAAACAGTCAGCATCCAAAACATATATTCACACCCAAATGCTGTAACATGAGAATTCAAGTCCTCTTCCTCCTCTACCTAATGCTAAAGAAGGGTAGATCAGGGACATGAAACTTCAATGCAGTTTAGGGAGCATTCTTAGCTTTTCTTTTCCTTCAGAAGCAGGAAAGAGTATATATCTTTTTTCTTTAATATAGAGGAAGACTATCCGCCCACTGGAGACATATTTTGTAGCTCATTTGATAGTATATTTTTATATTATTATTTACATATGTTCCAGGGTAATTTATCATTCTGATATCAGCAAGATTAAGAGAACCCCAAGATGTGTTTGCATGAAGTGGAAATTGGAAAATCCTGGGGTATTTTGACTCTTTAGAACATTAAGAAAAATCATGGGTTTGCATCACATAATTTCTCTGAATTTACAAATATAATACATGAAGAAACAGGTATTTTTTAGAATTCAAGCTGAAAAGTTTTCCTTTCATCCCTAGGAAAAACAAAGACTTTCCAGGAGACCTAATTGAACCTTTTCCTTTATTAGACTGGCATAGTGGGATCTAATGTGGGATTTAATCCTCTTTGTTTCCCTGTGGGTCATTCCCATCAAACATCATGTCACCAGCTATAGCATGTCTAGACAATATAGCCCTTCATTAAGCCACATCACCTCCCTGGAATAACCACTGTTTTCAAGAGAAAAATTAAAATTTCAATACAAGTTTTTTAATATCTGACTGTAATGTGCAAGCTAGTTACATTTCCTGGAAAACAAGACCATTCTGTCCATTTTTTTTCACCCTCCTGCTGTCATTCATAGCTGCTGGATCCCAACACTGTCAAGAGAAGCCTCTATTTCAAAAAATGAACCAAATAATTCAAAAATTTTATTTGATTTTCACAAAGTTTGTAACTCAAAATAGTGGTTGGATCTCAAGCCATTTTAAATTCACCACTAAAGATCAAAGTGTAGATCTTGTAGGAAGGACTGAATTGTTAGTATATTTAACCCAGTGATAAAATCATAGCATGCAATAGGCACATTTATTAGATAAGCAAACAGAATTCAAACATGGTTTGACTGCTCTTCCCCTTCAATAGGGAAGCTGTGTAAGATAAGGCTTAAGTACTTCCTGTTACTTTCAAGAAGTGTCACAATGACCGGTCAAATTACTAACCATGAATGACAAGCCACGGGCTAATAAATACCATAATGAAAATGTTCAAAAGGAAGACAGCATTCTCCATAAGAAAACTTGCACAAAAAACTCCTTGGAATATTAAAAAAATGCTGGAAAAGGATCATTTTGGGGAAGATAAGTAAAAAAACCGATTTGTTAAATCTACCTCATATAAGGTATTCTCTCTAACATATTCATATTCATATACTTTATAATGTATTAAGTGCCTTTCACATCTGAAGAATAAATCAACTTTTGTTCAAATAATTTTAATTTGTCAAATTATGGTCACATAATCTTAGATGTATTTTATTAGAATTTCAGAGCCTGTAAACAATTTCAAAACAAAAGAATCAAACCTGTTAAATGATGTATCAAAATTTCATCATTAAAGATAACCAAGATATAATTATATCTTGTTAATATATATAATTATATATTATCCAGTCCAATAAAATAAGATATAAAAACATTGTTATACTATTAAAAGCACATTTTTCCTACTTCTTGAATACCTGAAAATTACTTCCAGCCATACACATAACACAGAAATCTACTTTCTTCTAACTTTCGTTGAAATTGTTTCTTAAAAAAAAAAAAAGATAATTAAAAAAAAAATATTGCTATAGAACCAACATACAGCATGTTAAGATCATTTTGTGAAATATATATAGTGGACTGTATAATGGACTTATTGAAGGTGAGATCTACACACTACTTAGCCCATTAAAAACTAATGCAGTTCTTATGTATTAATTTTTTGATACCTATTCCCCAAAGACCAGTTATCTGCACACTAATGCATATCAGGTATTTTAGATATCACTTTTGTGACTGACTGCAAGATGACATGCAGCTTCAAAGACTGAGTTTGTAGCCTATAAGTGTGTTTTAAAACTGAGAATGAACCTTGTCATATTTTCAGGAAATGTTAAGTCAACTACAAGGAAAAACATTACATAGTAATTATTTTATTACTTATTACATAGACATAGTAAGCAACTTGTTGGCCTGAAATCCTTAATCATCCAAAATTTAAAAGAAAACATAAACATTACACATTTGTCATGGTTTAACCCCAGCTATCAACAAAGCCCAACAGAGCTTCTCGCTCATTAGTCCACAGTCGGTTGGGGAGAGTATAGGAAGAGCAAAAGTGAGATTTGTAGACTTAGAAAAAAGTTTAATAGGAAAAAACAAAATTTGCAAGCACAAGTAAACCAAAACAATGAATTAATTTACCACTTCCCAAGGGCAGAAAGGTGTTCAGCCAGGAAAGCAGGGCTCCATCACACATTGCCATAATTTGGGAAGACAAACATCACAAACTCTGAATGTGTCCCCCCCACTTTCTTCTTCCCCTAGCTGTATGTTGAACACAATGGGATATGGAATGGAATATCCTTTTGATTAGTCAGGGTTAGCTGTCCTATGTCCCCTCCTGAATTGACATGTACTCCCAGCCTCCTCACTGATGGGGCAGTGTGAGGAGCAGAAAAGAACTGAACCCTGTGTAAGCACTGCCCAACAGTAGCAAAAACATCCCTGTGCTATCAACAGTGTTCAGCACATATCCAAAACATGGCTCCATACTAGCTACTATAAAGAAAATACTGTCAAAACCTGCAAAACTCCATAAGAAAATGCTGAAGAATGTAAAGAATTTTGTTTTGTCTATGCAAAGAATCTATATTCTGAACACTAGACTCATCCTTCATCTCTTCCAGCTAGCAGGACTCATAATGACGGTTCCTTTCTCACATAAGTCAGTCCTCACTTCCTATTTGTAAGTCTGTGGATTTCAAGTGTCTATTGATAATTCTTCCTCATATCAATTCTTCCTCATATATATTAAGTGTCTATTGATAATTCTTCCTCACAATATTTTTAAGTGAACAATGGGGAAGCCTGGTTGGTTCTTGCAGCATGATTGCAGAAATTATCTTGTTCATCTAGAGGGGATCTGGTTCAGCTCACAGGCATAGCTTAGCATAAGAACAGGAAAAAGTGTTGCTACAACAGCATTCTTACATTCATTTAAATCTAGTAGGAGGAATGTTGTGCAGCTGGACTATAAATCAATGTGTGGAGATGATCATAATAGTCCTGTTTAGCTGGATAAATTGACATTTTTTGATTAAAGATATTGAGACAAATACCAGTCCCGAACACAGAAGTAAAATTTCAGAACATAATACAGTTGTTGTTCATTTCCTCTTATAGGAAAAAAAAGGGTGAATAATAAGTGCAGTTCTCAAAATACTTGCTTTGAGATTTTATGTTCTGATTTTTAATTTTAATTTTTTTCTGATTTCTGATTTTTTCTGATTTCTGTAAAGTGTTACAGAAGCAGTTCCTTTCTAAGTCAGCTCAGAAAAACATGAGCAAGTTTCAGCTACTGCAAAATAAGGATCTTAAGAATCACAGAATGTTAAGAGGTTGTCATGGACTGTTGTGTCCAGTCGGGGGGAGTCACACCAGACCTGTCCTAGCTGCATTCCCCAGCGCTGCTGCTTTCAAGCTGCTATCAGTCCTAGAGCCATAGAAAACAGAAATGTTCCCTGCTCTCTAGGTTCCCAACTTATCCGAGAGGCGCCTGAAGAAATAGTCCGAGGTAATACATTTTCATGGATCTTTATTCCTCTCTCAGGGGGTGCATCCAAGAGCGTGCAGGACGCCAAAGCCCAACCTTTTAACCTGAGTTGTGTTGTCCCTGAAAATAAGCCTTCTGATTTGTTTTAGTGTACTGGAGTCAGTTCTCATGAATTGTAAGATAAACAAGAATCATGTTTGCATTCCTTTGTAAAAGATATCACCTGATGGACTTCTCAAGTGACCAGTGAAGATGGAGAGGTGGTAACTTCTCTGTCCAATCTCTGATCACTGTCCAGAAACTTATACATATGAAGTCAACAATAAATTAGAGACTTCTTTTCTTCTTCTCTACCTGAACACCTGTTGTGTGTGTTGCTGTGTGTTTCTATCTGTGTCACAGTAACAGAGTCGTCCTGGAGGTGTTACCCTCCGAGGACAAGTACAAAGAGACAGCCAAAGGTAAACCAAGCCTACGGGGGGGAAACAGGGACAAATCATTTTGGGAACATCCACCACCACAACGGACCTTAAAGATCATTTAGTCCCAGCTCTCCCTGTCTGGGCTGTGAGTGCACGCTGCTGGTTCATGATCAAGCAGCACCCTGACTCTTTCTCTGTAGGGTGGCTCTCAATCATTTCTCTGCCCAACCATTAGGTGTGCCTGGGAACGTCCAGGTGTTGAACCTTAAGTTTCATTTTGTTGAACTTCACGAGGTTTCATGAGCCTGTCCAGGTTCCTCTGGATGGTATTCCTTCCCTTCAGCATGTTGACTGCCCCACAGAACTTGGTGCTGTCAGCAAACTTGCTGAGGATGCCCTCAATCCCACCGTCTGCATCACTGACAGGAGCCTGAACAGTATCGGCCCCACTACTGACCTCCAGGGACATAAAATTTTACTGGATGGAGTGTTTGAATATTCTAGTCCTTCCCATTAAAAGTTTCATTTTAAAGACTTTCTACTTGCTTTCCTTTTATCACCTCTTAAGCTATCCTCTTAGGATCAGAGATAAAATTCCTGAAGCTGCTTCCTAAATATAGGAAACCAAGCCTTTACTTCAGCTGCCAAAGAACCAGACATTTTCCTAATACAGAGAAGCCAAAGCTCCATAGGCAGAGAAGTTCAGTTATTCTGCTACCTAATCTAAATAGATTGAAGGGCCTCTTACTTGAAGGGAAATATTTGAATACAGATGGCTAAGCAGCATCAGTTCTAAGCATCCACCAACATCAAGCAGAAGTCTGGGCCAATATGAAGCACAAAAACTGGCCCTTCATATTCATTAGGCCTGAAATTACCTTTTAATCCAAGCTCCTAGGGCAAGCTGCACATTTCTGAAGTGCCAGAAAATAAGCTGCACATTTCATACTGTAATACAAGCTGCAATAAAGTGAAAGGTTCCAAGAAAGAATAGCCATTACATTTTACAAGTTTTGTATTGAAGCATCAATCTCTGAAATATCCAGGATATCATCTTGACCGTGCCACTGGCTTGTAAACAGTGTACCTTAAGAAGTAATTCAACTCTCCTTAGAAGATATTTTCATATAGTAGCTTTCAGAGAATTCTCCTATCATGTGAACGAGGCCATTCAGTTCCTTAAGGGGAACAGTGAGAAAGAATAAAGTTTCTATTTGAGAGACGGTTACAAGAAGAAATTATATTTTTAAAATGAGTTTATTTTCAGTCAAATGAGTGAAATAAATGGTTTCTTTTCATTGGAATGTGTATACATTAGAAAAAAAAATGGCTAAGTCAGAATACAGAACCAAGTACAACCTTGACCTCCAGCCTGCCTTCCAATCAAATTTGCTCTTTGAAGGAGGCTTAGAACTTGCCCAGGGAGTGAATCCTCAACCTTAAGGAGCCTGCTGGAATTCATCTGGCTCTTGAGTTACTGCTCCTTTTTGCCATTGTTACAACCACATAAGAATGAAGGCAATGAGATCAAAGTTGATTATATGTCTCTGAGGACTCAGGTGAAGGGGACAGGGACCTGTGGGAGATTCCCAATCCAGTAAGGCTCTAGGAGGGACAGATATATCCTGTCAGTGAATCCATTGCTCTCAAGCTGCCAAAGTGCTTTGGCACCTACAAAACCATAATGATCTTTAAAGAGCAGACTGCTGTCAAGGAACCTGTGATACCTTACAAAAATGGGGCAAAAAATCAGAAACCCAAGATGGGATACTATCAGTGGCGAGAGACAAAGAGACAGGACTCCAGCTAGGTGTTAGCATGAAACAGATTTATTGATTACACAGTCTCATCTTTTATACCTTTCAGGTGTGAGCTTAAGCAATAATTACCATAACAACCATATCTATATTTCTAAGCAACATTGCTTTACTCTACCTATGAACTGCTTAGCACTGCCTCATACAAATATGCAAGGTTTTGCAAAAAAACATTCTTTTCAAAATCCCACTTGCTTCTGCCAAGGCTTGTGCCTAAAGGCTCGGGCTTACTAAGCTTAGCATTAGTTCTGCCAAGGTTTGTGGCCTACAAAGCTTAGCATACCCATTTCTGAAATGAGTTCAGCTGTGCTTCCAGTTCTGCTCTCCAGCTGTATCCCCACAGGATAGTTTTTATGAATGGAGATGTGACACAAATGGATACATGATTTTCAGGAAAAAAGGGAAGAAAAGTTATTTCATTTTACATAAAGGAACAGAAAGAATACATGGAGCTCTCCTATAGAATTATAATCTGAAACAGGATCTGTAAAAGATCGAAGAGATCTATTAAAGAATCATTGTGGCAGCTACCAAAAAGTAAAAAAAAAATAGACTGAGCATTTTTCAAGATATACTAAGAATCATCCAGACACCTGGAAAGTGCTCCAGTCACAAATTTCATTCTCATAGAGGACTTTTACCACTTTGATATCCAAAAAGCCCCCAATGCTCTGAAACACACCTAATCCAGAAAGTTTTAAAAGTGTGTTGGGCTATTTTTTCCCCAAAAGTTAAGGGATAGAAGAGCCAGGAAGGTGCTCTGCTACATAGGAAGAACAGGTTAGGGATATGATAGTCACTGGCAATCTATGCTGCTGCGACCTGTAGATGGAAGAATTAAAGATCTTGAGTTAAGGCAGGGAAGCAAGCAGCCAGAGTATGTTCAAACTTCAGAACTGTTTTCACTTGATTCAGTGAACTCCTGGCAGGATTTCATAAGTTGCATAGAAGCTAGAGGAGCTCATGAATTGATCTTCAAGGGTAGCTTCCTTAAAGCACAAGGATTATCAAAAAAGTGAGTCAAGTTTTGAATCAAATGATTTAAGTTCAAGAAAATGAACAGTCATAGCAGAAAGTCTCCAGACAGATTAAAAAAACCCAACTAGGCTCAAATGCAAGTAGAGAGGCTCAAAGAAGAGCAGGTAGCCATATATTTATTACAATGTAGAACTCAAGGAGCATTTTAAAGGCCAATGTTTCACTGGAGTGAAAATTGGAAGGATAAGTGAGGGCCAATGCGAAGTTACTGATGTACACTGAATCAAAAGGAAAGCCAAGAAAAGCTTTGGCTGAGTAGTCAGTGAGGTGGGTATTCTAGTAATGAGGCAAAGACTCCAGTATTTAACCTCTCTTCTCCCTGCAGTTTTTCAGTGGCGAGTTGGTGTCCTATGTCCATATGCTTGGCAACAGCTTGGCGAGGAAAGGGGTTACTAGAAAAAAGTTCAGTCAGGGTCTGTCTGAATAAGATGAACATGTACAGGTCCAGAGTTTCTAACAAAATATTCAGAATTGCAGAGTAAACTGACTAAAGTCATCACAAAGGTGTTTCGCTACCTTGGAAAGACAGCAGTGAACAGAAGTTCTCAAAACCAGAAGAATCAACTAGAAAAATATTATGGCCCAAAGATGGCATAGAAGAGAATGTGGGAAACTGAAGTCAGCCACTCCTCCATTCCCAAGACCACAGGTGCCATCAAAGCAATTTCTAGGTATGTGAAAGGCATAGAATCAGCCTGAACAGATTTACCAGGCACAAAGCCTGTATCTGACTAGATTTATCACTTTGTTGCACAAACTGAATTCAGCAATACAACCATAAACTAAATAAAAATAGATAATTAATAAATCAAAGTAAATAGAATCAAAATAAACACTTAGATAATTCTGCTAATTTACAAACTATCCTTTACAAAAATTTCCTGATTTTTCTTATTTCCAACTCAGATACCATCTTCTTGCTTAAATCCCCCAATATTGTTTTAGTTTGCCATAATCTATATCAGTTTTTACAGTAGAGTCAGGACAGGTGTTTCACAATAACCAAAATATTAGTATTTACATGCAAGCTATTCATACACTGGAGCTTGTCTCAAACAACTTTTCTCCCTCAAAAATAAATACTAAGATAAATTGCTAGCTAAATGGCTAGCACTAGGAAACCTACTTAGCATTAAGAAGTAATTTCTAGTTGCTCAGTACTTTCAGATATATAATCTACAGCTTTGCTCATTTTCAAGCACTAGTCAATTTGTAAACACTTTTTCAAACCTGGCTCGGTTTCTACCCATAGTGTAAGTAATGAATTACAAGTATTACCAAGTCTCCAAAATCAAGCTGAGTATGTGTCAGTTTGCATAATATTCTAGAGGAGAAGTTACCCAGTCTTCTCACCCAATGATTTTCAGCACTTGAAATTTTCAGGCTTTTCCTTCTGCTTCAGCTGCTGTCACTTTCACTTTGATTATCCAGTTTTCTTCCTTTAAGTTTATCATCAAAAATCGCCTAATCCTAAACCCCAAAAAAAGTTATTTTCAACCCAAAACAATGAACTTCATTCTAGACAAACTTTTCTCCTCCTTATTTTGCTTTAACCATATGGCTAGAGACACTTAAAAGCAAGTAAAGTTCTGTAGTAAAGAAACATTGCAAAAAAGATTTATTACTATCTTTCATCATTTTTTTTGCATGTTTATAACACAGGTTTTCATACCCTAAAATTCCCACAGTGTGAAAAGGCAAAGAAGATAAGAAGATTCTTTTGTGGATTCACCAAAAATTTCTACAGCATGAATTTTTCTACAAGTGGTCCCTCATTTCTCCATAACAGAATGCAGTTATAAGCAGGTATTGCAGGCAGGATGCTCTTGAACACCGCTTTGGTTAATTTACTAGCAAATCACACAAGTCTTTAGCAACAGGTTGGGCACAGGAGCAGATACTCCAGGGCTTAGTTTTCAGTTTTACCATCAGTCTAATTATAATTATGTAGTTTTCCTCTATTATATCCATGACAAAATGGAAAGGCAGAGAATAACACTGGGAGTCAACCCAGACAATCATGATTCAGGCATAAAATGGTCTAAAGGCAACCCATACATTTTGAATACTTTCCCAGGCAATGCAATGATTAAAAGGAAAGCACTCTGACCAGGAAGAGAATCAGTTTTTTTAATAGTTTTCAATTTAACAGTAGAATATGATTTTATTATTTTCCAGCTCAGAAAGTAGTGTTTATGCCTGAAAAGAGGTATTGCCAGAGATGCAAATAGCTCTCTGAAGTTCATCTGAAAAACATTAAAACTGCTTGAAATTCTTATTTATACACACAGCTGTGATGCAATTACAATGGTTATGCAAAATACAGTAAAAAAATTAGTTATAGCAAAAAACATCTACTAGAGTAAATACTCCATCTGTGCAGAATTTCCAAACTGCCATTCATATGAAAAAGACTTTTCCAGACCTCCACCATTGATCAGAAGTGAGATCCAATTTCTGAGAAAGCAGAGGTTTTGAGAGGTAGCAAGGTAACTGAACCTTTCCTTATAAGAAAAATATGCATAGACCACCTCTTGGTATTGATTTAATATTTTTCATTTATGACTAAGACTTTTCTTTATGTTTCCTTCTTCCATTTTCGTCAATTTGCATTGGGGTACAGAGAGGTTTTCATTTTATTTCTCTAATTGAATAGTATTGATCAGTACACCTGTGACAGTGACTTAGCCCTCTTTGTAAAAACTTTTCACTACAACAATTTAAGTGTGTTATCTTCTTCTATATCACTTAAATGAGCATCTAATACAAATTTGTCTAAATCTTTGATCAATTAAGATACCTTCCTTTTTGTCTTTCTGTTTTATTTTGTAGAATCATAGAATTTTTTGAGTAGGAAGGGATCCACCTACTGGTGGAGCATAAAGTCCAACTTCTGGTCCCTCACAGGAAAGCCCCTCATACCTTGTGTCTGAGGTCATTGTCCAAATACCTCTTGAACTCTGCCAGTGCTGTGGCCACTTCCCTGGGGAATCTGTTCCAGTGCCCAAACACTCTTCTCTGGGTGAAGAACCTATTTGTAATAGCCAATGTAAATCACCCCTTACACAGCTTCATGCCATTCCCTTGTGCTGTATCACCGGTTACCAGAGAGACGAGATCAGTGTATGCTCCTCCTCTTCCCCTCACAAGTTGTAGACCACAATGAGCTCTCCTCTCAGTCTCCTCTTCTCCAGGATGAACAGATGAAGTGACGTCAGCCACTCCTCGTACGACTTCCTCTCAAGGCCCTTCGCCATAATTTTAACTCTCCTCTGGGTGCTTTCTAATAGTTTTATATCCTTCTTTATGCAGCACTCAAAGTGAGGCTGCCCCAGTGCAGAGCAGAGAGGGGAAAGCCCCTCCTTTGCCCAGCTGGTGATACCCACCAGGACAGGGTTGTCACTCCTGGCTGTCAGGGCAGTGCTGGCTCAGATTCAACTTGCCTTTGACTGAGACCCTCGGTTGTCTTTCTGTAATGCTGCTCTCCAGCCTCTCATTCTCCAGTCTGTGTGGACATCCTGAGATGACCTGTCCCAGGTGTGGAATCTGGCACTTGTTTTTGTTAAACTTCATATGGCTGGTGGTTGCCCAGCCCTCTGATTTGTTGAGGTCTCTCTGCAGACTCTCCCTGCTTTTGAGGGAGTCAACAGCTCCTTCCAGTTTAATGTCATTGGCAAACTTACTTAGTATTCCTTCAAGTCTTGTGTGCAAGTCATTTATGAAGTTATTGTTCCACAGGGCTAAGGATAGAGCCCTGTGGAATCCCTCTAGTGACAGGTTATCAGTCTGATATCATCTCATTCATTACAATTCCCCTGTGTGCTCAACCTGTGAGCCAGTTTTTCCCACATCTCATGATGTGTTTATCCAGCTGTGTGCTGGACATTTTGTCCAAATGGATACTGTAAGAGACTTTATCAAAAGGTTTGCTGAAAGACAAAAAAAAAAAAATCACATAACTTGTTTCACTTGGTCAGCTAGGTGGGCTACTTATACTAAAAGGAAATTAATTTTGACAAACAAGTCCTTCCCTCGTGAAGCTTTGCTGGCTGTGACAGATCACTGCATTGTCCGTCAGGTGTTTTTCAATAATACCAGTTTTTCACAGTTGGGAGACAGACAAGTGACAAGACACTCAGAATTCATGCATGCCAGTTGATCTTTGGCCACATGAATTTTCTCCCTACAGAGGTGAGCAACATCACTCCCATGTCACTCAGTCTTGTTTCCACTGGGCATAAAGCTATTTTTTCTGACTTAACTCCAAAAGAAGATCTCTGGTTAGCCAACCTGGCCTTCTGTCTCAGATGCTTTGACTTCCAGCATTTTGGAATTCCCTGTTACTGTGGTGATTGAAAAGGAGATGGTGCTTGAAAAATGACCAGCACTGATGGACCCCAGTACCTTCAAAAGCATTTTCCATGTGGCCCTTACTAACTAGTTCCTTGAGCAATCTGAAGTCTGTTCTCCTCATGTTCAATGTTGAAGTTCTGTTTCTTTTTCTCCTGTCAACAGAGCATCTTGGTGCTCTCTGAGGCTCCCCTTGTTCTTGAAATTCACCTTCATCTAGAAATCCACCAGAATTGTTCACTTGAGTGAGTGATAAGTATAAGATGACCTAAATTTTTGTACTCATCTAGGTACACCAGTAACCTATTGCAACACAGATAAAGTGTTTCAACTTTAATCACATCATGACCATAGCAGAACTGTTATGGGATGGGAGAAGTAGGAAGAAAAAAACATGTATGAAAAACTTGGGAAATCTGACAGAAGATATAGGCCAACTCAATCAACTTTATTTTAGTTTAAAATCTTTTAGCAGAAATGAAAAGACACACCAGAATGCTCATGATCTTTGTGAATATAAATTATTTTCAGTATCAGTTAACTTGTCTCATCATTGAGTCAGGCTGGAACAAGAGGAGGCAATAAAGCAAATAGAAAAAACCTTGGAATGAAGTCTGAAAGGGAAGAAGCTTAGATAGGGAGCAAGGAAGGGAACTCCAGAATAGAACTTTCATAATAGTGCACAAGAACCAGCTCATTCTTGAAAGAAGAAAGATTCCAGTAGATCAGTCTGATTCCCAGCAAGATAGGTCAGGTAACTTCATCAAGTCATAATCAATCTCTGTTCCCACAGACAAAAAGCAGGTGACTAAGGCCAATCTGCTCTGAAACCAGTCTCAGTGACACAACAGAGTTAAAGGGCAGCAAGAATAGTCTATTTTCTGTGTTCCTTCCTCCTCTTGGTGTGAGACCTCCAGAGCTTTTATACATTAGACTTCAAGCACTCACTGTTTCAGCCAAATTCAATGGGAATCAGGGTCCTGAACCTGTGTAATCACCACAAACTAAAGCAGCATGAATCAAGTTGCCTACAATTATGGCTTATTTGTAACCTAAATTTCCTCTTGTATCCTAACTGATGCCATAGGGATAGGAATATTTTCCCTTTGGAATGGTGCTGCAAAGAAGTGAGTTTGAAATGAGCCATTGTGATCACAGGAAACTCTAACAAAAGGAAATTTAACTCAGTTTTCAAACAGGGTACAAGTGGTGTTCAGAAAGCAGTTTAAGGTCATACTTGAATACAGACCAGTTCAAGAAAGCACTCTGTTCTGTGAACAAAAACCAAAAATAAGATCCCACGATCACTGCACTAAATTCTATTATGATGAACAGACAAAGAAGCAAGTTAATTTTGTTGTGTGCACTGGTATTGCAAAGTCTTGTGAATCTTGAATTTTTCTAAGTAAAATAATTTCCAAGCATTGTTTGCATAATTTTTAGACAATGTGTCACTTTATAAATACTAACACAAGTAGAAATTATTTCATGTACTTTAAAGAATGTTTTAGTGTTCTTTTTCCACCCTGGCATAACATAAAATAGTATATCCCAATATATTTTCACAGTGCACTGTGCTATTATTCTCATTCAGAAGACATGGTACCTACAAAGCAAATGTTTAATCTCTCCTGGACGAGAGGTTACTTTCATGGGAAATTCATTTCATAACGATTTCATATCTGTGATACTTAAGAATGATCTTCCAGGATCATACAATGAAACAGAAATCTTCTTGGGAAATGATACTACATATCCCGTTAAGATTTAGGTCAGCTATGTTTTGAAGAACTTCCATCAGGATGTAAAGGTGTCCTTAGTGAATTGAAAAGAGCACAATAATAAAACTATCTGAACTGGGGAATGTGTGCAATAGGAAATAATTTCAGTAGGACACAATGGAACATAAATTGAAGGTTAGAAATGGAAGAATTACAATAACTTTCAAGGAAAGAAAAAGGTACCAGATGCATATCACAAATTATCATGTTATGAAGAAAAGCTAGAGAAAAGAGAAAAAGGAAAGAGGCATTTGAAATGTAAGCGAAACATTTCTGCAAATAACCTTCTTGTGGTCTCTGAAAAATTTTCAGACCAATCTGCTTTTTCTGCTGCTTCATATCAAGGAGAAGACAGCGAGGCCCTACAAAGAATATACAGTACTATTTTGGAATGCAAGATCAAAAGACTACTGTTGGGGTTGGCTCAGCAGAAGAAGAAGAAAATCTCGGCTCAAAACCTTGCGAAAACCGTTTTTAGTCATGGTGAGAAAAGATGCACTTCTAAGATCCCTCCATTGTTCTTCTAAATTGTTACCAAAAGTTCTCAGTTCTCTCTGTTACAATTGGTTACCTATTTCTGCAGAAATTATAATATTCCTCATCGCTCTCTCCTGTTGGACCCTTCCCTCAACCCCTGCCCTAATTCCTCTGATACACAAAATGTATAAAAGGCCCTGCTTTATCCTGAACCCTGTTCTTTTCCAATTCATTCCTTGTACTGTGCATGGTGTCTTGTTTGTCATTTTCACCTTATGAAAGTTCTGTTTCCGAACAATCAGATCAGAGTCGTCTCTCTCATTAAAGTTGCCAGCTGATTCCTGTGGAAGCCGCCACTCAGTCAGTCGGGCTGGGACCAGGGGGCTTCAGACTACTGATAGTTTCCATAAGGAGATATATCTTATCTGAACATCTCCTTGTGCAACTTGAAATTATTTCCTTTGTCTCACTCCATGTTATCAGAGACAAGAGGCCAATTCCCACCTTACTACAATCTCCTTTCAGGTAGTTGTCAAGAACAATAAGGTCTCCCCTGAGACTCCTTTCCTTCAGGCTAAACACCCCTCATTTCTTCAACTGCTTTTCATCAGACGTGCTCCAGACCCTTCACCAGCCCCATTGCCCTTCTCTGGACATGCTCAAGTACCTCATTGTCTTTCTTGTTGTGAGGGGGCCAGAACTGGGCACAGGATTCAAGGTGTGGCCTCACCAGTGCCGAGTACAGGGGAACAATCACTGCCCTGGTCCTGCTATGACCACATCATTGCTAATATAGGGCAGGATGCCATTTGCCTTTTAACTGGAAGCATAGCTGGCTCATGCTCAGCTGTGCATCCCCCCAGGTTCTTTTCCATGAAGCAGCTTTTCAGCCACTCTTCCCCTGGCCTTTTTCACTGCCTGGGGTTGTTGTCACTCAGATGAAGGATAGGGAACTTTATGTTGTTCAACCTCATGCAATTGGTCTCAGCCCATCAATCCAGCCTGTCCAGACCCATCTGTAATTCCTTTCTATCCTCCAGCAGATCAACATTCTTGTCCAACTTGATGTTTTCTCTATGCCCTCATCCAGACACTTGATAAAGATATTAAACAGAACTGTACCAAATAGTGGGCCCTCGGAGTCCCGCTTGTATTTGGCTGAATTTCATTCCTTTCACCACCACTCCCAGAGCTCAGTTTTTTATCTAGTGGAAAGTACACCTGTCCAAGCATGAGCAACCATCTTCTCCAGGAGAATGGAATGGACAGTGGTGTCCCGATTACCAACATCCACAGCCTTTCCATCACAGAATCATTGGCATGGGAAAGACCTCTAAGACTGAGTCCAGCCCTCAGCATAACACTGTCAGGTCTGCCACTAAATTATTTACCTAAGGACCACATCTACAAAATTTCTGAAACTTTGCAGGGATTGTGATTCTGTCACTTCTCTGTGCAGTCTGTTCCAATTGGTGATCAACTTTGTTATCTACATTAAGCTACTAAAATAAATTAATTTATCAGGCTGATCTGTTCCATAGTTTTACACTAGCACAACATCAGCTTTTAGACAGGACTTTTTTTGTGTGTATTTCATACAGTCTTTCAACTTATACTGTCGAAAACTACCTCATCCATGGCTGATGAAAAATATTCCATTTGATAAAATTCTCATACCTTTAGCTAAATAAATTTTGTAAGTCTGATGATTTGGGGTTTAAAAATTACTTTCTAGGAATATATTTAATGGAGTACTATATTCAGAGTTAACTTTTTAAAATAAAGATTATTTCATGAAAATACTTCTAATCCTAGCTAATTCTACAGAAGGATCTTAACACAGTACCATTAAAAATGTGATATGCAGAAGTAGAGTTATACATGTAGAGAATTAGCCCAAAAAAAAGATTTTGTAGTACATCTGATGCATTTTGAAGAAATCTTCTCCTTGTCTGTAATGTTCCCATGACAGGAATGCCAGAGGAAATGTTGCTTACAGATAAAACCCCTGCAAATTAAATACATGCTTGTCAAGAAGTACTTTTACTTCTTTTTGTGTAGGAACTATTCATATATATACAGATAAAACACTTTTTTTTAGGTCTCATTTGTAAAGTAAAGTTCTAAAAGGCCAAGGCAATATTAATTAGGAAACTGAAAAAAGAAAGATTATCCTTTGTTAAGTTCCTTGTTTAAACTGTTACTGCAAACACTGAGAATAATTTCCCTTTTCAGTGTTTCAGATCAGCAGGGTTCATTGCATGCTGATTTTGAGGACTCTTAGTAAGTAAGCAAAATCCATTAATTAGAACTGATAAATATACTTTCAAGCTGTATAATGTAGAAATACATTAAATTCTTTGAACTGCTTCCAGTCTCAAAGCTGTAGCATTTTCTAAAAACTGATAGATACATCCCTACAGGAAAATGAATTCACCTTCTGGTTAAAAAGAGTTCCAAAAAATAAACAACTTTCCTACAGGTGGTTGATCTGAAAACTGTCTTTCCCTGTCTTCCATAGTCCAGATGGAGAGGATAATTACAGCTGTTGAGTTTGGAATGCTAACATGATGATGTTTGCCACTGTTTTCTGCTTCAGTCAACTTTTTCCTGCTACTTTTGGCAGAGGTGGATATGAGTAATTCAGCTTCTTCCCCTTGGTAACTAGAGAATAACAGAGAAAGATCTGAAGTCCTCCTTTCACAATGAGGAGAAGCCCAAAATGAGTAGAAGTTGCTTATACAGTATGCACTCTTTATGCTGAAGGAGAATGGCCAGCCAAGGAAGAAGTCTATTTACTGTCAGCAAGAGGTAAGCTACTGTTTCTGGGTGAGAGACAAGACTACAGCAAGCAAGTAATTCTTCTTTCTCAACACCAAATTAACCTACAATAAAACTTCACAGCACTTTTCCCTACTGATTTTGATTTATGAGCTCTCACCTTTACTATTGGAAGCTAATTTTCCTTCTTCCTATAAGTGTTTGGAAAAGTTAGTCCACACAATTCTTACTCCAGTCTTATCTCTGGAGAGATGAAAAACATCATCAGTCCCCTAGTTCCCTGGAAAAAATAAAGGTGTGGCATTGTTCTCAAACCCCTCTCTTTCAATTTTGACTGGTCACTGTTGGCTATTACAGCCCTGAGTCATGCAAAATAGTTATGGACTTCTTTTTGTCTCTACCCTAAAGGCAATGTTTCCTAGAAGATCCATCACTGTACAGCTGACTACTGGTTTGGTGGGATCTAGGCCAGAGCTGGATTCAGAGATATTCTCTCACAAAGAATCCCACGCTTCATCTTATCATCAGAAACATTTGGTAACACTTCTGCTAAATGAATACCAAACCAACAAAAAGTCTAAATTTTGTCTTGTATTGGACCTCTTGGACATAATAACGACATCAATTCTGCTATTGTAGCTCAGGATTTATTTGTTTTTTAAGTTAAACTTCAACACATTCTGCTTTTACAACTCTCTTCATTATCCTCATTAGTACCTGAGGCAGTACTAAACTGCATACTGGCAATGATTACGTTCAGTATCAACCTAAGATGATGGAATGCCTACTCAAGGTGCTTTATTGCCTATATAGAGTATATATTGCATCCTGAAAACCAGAATTCCTAGCCCAGATACAGAAAGGCACACAAAGAGCTAAATGGCTGAAAACCTAAATATTGTGACACTAATGATTTTGTGTGTTCTTAACAGTTTAAAGAACCCTGAAAACTGTCTGTTACAGCTGAGTTACATAGCATTTTATGCACTTTGAAGTCCCAAGACATTATTCAACCCATGGAAAAAATCTGCCTTCCGTGAAAAGAGACTCCATGAAACATCAGGAATGTTTCCTGTATGGTCTATTCCCTCAGGAGCAGGAAAATAAGGCACTTTCAAAATTCTTTTATAGAGCTTCAGTAAAGAAAAGAAAGCCAGAATACAATTGCTCTTATCTTTCTAAAAACCATGTTTTTGGGAACATCTTACATTGTGTATCTATAAAACCATGCATTTTTTTTTTCTGCAAATTTCATTGCTTACACACACCAAAATAATGGATGGTATGACCAATTTTTTTCCCTCATAACATATTCCAGTTTACAATCACCTGTAGAATAATTTGCATTGTCATTTAGACTCAAAAGTCACTACAAAACTACATTTTGCATGTGGTTATTTAGTTCTTTACAGAAAAATCTAATGAAGATGTCTTAAATTTCAATTTACAGTGATCCCTGCACTGGTTTTAGAATCTGCCCTTCAGAATAATGCTGCTATTTTTAATGTCTATATTAGCCTTTGCTTGTAGTCCTTCAGTGAGTTTTCACTTCATTGAATCTGAATGGAAAGCAAAAATGTGATATATTTGGATAGAAGCTTTACCTTAAAATAAAAATCAACAAAGACCAAACAACAAAGCCCCCACACTGGCTTTATCTATTTTACTGTGAAAGCAGATATATAATAAAGAGTTTGAGAGAGCAGAAGACCATTTCAATAGTGACTACTCTGAGGCATTAACCTTGGGCAGCTGCCAGACAACTACCCAGCTGCTCTCTCACTACTCTTCCTCAACAGGATAGTAGGAGACAATAATGAGGAAAAACTCATGAACTGAGATAAAGACAATGAGACCCCTTATCAAATACTATCACGGGCAAAACTGTTTTGGGGAAAATATGAGTTCTTGTCAGTTAAAGCTGGTTTAAGAAACAAAGGCAAAAGCTAAAACACCTTCCCCTACCGTATTCCCTTCTTCCGAGGTTCAGCTTCACTGCTTCATTCCTGATACTTCTAACTTTTCCCTCCAGTCCATATTTAGCTGAATACACATTTAAACATAAAATAATGGACAACACAAAATAAATCAATTTCTACAAGAATTGAAGACCAATTTGAATCCTGAACCAGTTCAGCATTTTATTTCCAGGAAAATTTAATCATCACAAAAGTCCAGTTGAAATAGGATTATGAAAGTAGCAGATTGAGGGCAAAAGGACAATAGTCAATTATTCTCATTTCTGCTTTGACATTAAATTAACACACTATTAATATCAGAGCCTCTTGAGTCCTTATTAATGCAAGTTAGCTTAAGTCAAACAGTCCCTTTTTTTTCTAAAACAATGGAATGCCATTTGTATTTCTTAAATTTTCACAGCTCTTACTACTGGTTTTACACTCTTCTAAAAGTGACATAAGTAACAGAAATAAAGGACTCTAAAAATTGAGAAAATTCTTTCAAATGGGTTGATATTACCATAAGTAGCCAAGCAAATATTTTGAGCATTCTAGTAGTGCATTACTTCATTCTGATATTACATACACCAAACAGTATATAAGCTACTTTATCTCTGAAGTCTGTTTCTTGTTTCTTTTACTGAAAAAAGCATTCTTATCAATACAACCATGGTCCCAGTCAAACATTTACACAGCAGGTTACTAAATTTGTGTCTTGATTTTGGCTGGGATAGACTTGATTTTCTTTCTAGTAGTGGGTTTAGTGCTGTGTTTTGGATTTAGGATGAGAAGAATGTTGACAACAAACTGATGTTTTAGCTGCTGTTGAGCAGTGGTCTTATGAAGACAATCTTTTCAGTTTCTCATACTGCACTGCCAGCATGTAGATTGGGGGTACACAAAAAATTGAAAGGAGACATAGCCAGGACAGCTGCCCCCAATTAGGCAAAGGGGTATTCTAGATCATATACTGTCGTGCTCAAAAGCTCAGGGAATCTGGCTGTGGAATACAGCCTGATACTTAGGGACTGGCTGGGCATGAGTCACTGGGTGGTAAGCAATTGCATTGTGCATCACTTGGCTTGTATATTTCCTTAGCATTTTTATGAGTTTCCCTTCCTTTTTTCTCCTGTTAAACTCTTTATCTCAACCCATTAATTTAATATTTTTTTCAGATTTTTTCCCCACCCCACTGAGGGGAGTATAAGCAAATGGTAGTGTGGTGTTCAGCTGCCTGCTGGAATAAACCACAACAATAATTCAGAATGCATTTTCAAGTATCAGTTTCTATTCAGAAACACCAAAGGTGATAAATGTTTTGGCAGGATCTTTATCCTTATGCTCTTGAGAATGCCTAGTGTCAGAACAAAGCATACTCTAATACACTCAACAGTGTGCCTCATACAACTTTTCTTTGTCCTGTAGTTCATCTGTCTTTCTCATGTCACTATCACCTTTATGGAAGAGCATTTCACAATGTAGTCCAAGCAAGGCATGTAATTTTTCTCACTTTTGTTATAAATTATTACCTTGATAAGCGTACAATAGTATTGATAGCATCAATGAAGGCTGTAAAACTTACTGCAGAACAACAAGTCTAAACTGAGACTTACAGAGTAAAGGTATGTTTCTTGTTGTTAAAATGTTTACAAAAGAAATTCTAAGGACTATTTTACCCCAATGTTACAGAATCAATCTTTACCTCTGCAAGAAGTCTCAGTTTAGATACGTACCTTTGCTTTACCAGTCTGTCACAAGATAAGGGCCTGTGATGATTGACATAATGCAAATGTACTAAAACTTGCTGTGGAAGCTTAAATTTAATTCTGAGGAACAGTGCAATTCTGTTTTTATGTACTCTTTCAGTAGAAAAGCAATTAACAACATTGCCAAAAATTTCTCACTGAAGAACACCGACTTAAAAAATGAGAAACATGGACATCCATTCTCCAAGGAAAACAAAATCTGAAGCTCCTGTGGTGCTGTAAAATGTTAAGTGCATTAACTATGTAACTTGTGCTTGGCCAAACTAATTAAGAGGATTTGATAATAGCACACTGAGATCATATATAGTACAACTCAATCTAACAAAATGTTCTTTACAATAATTTATGTTTTGTTTGGGTTTTTTTTTTTCACTTTTAGGACAGGCTGTTTAACTTCCACTGCTCAAGTCTGTAAAATAATCAACTGTGAATAGCATTTTCTAACAATTCATGCAGTATTATTGATTAAAGGTATCTGCTAAAAAAACCCCAACAATTTAGCTTAAATTGAGCTGCAGTTTTCTACAAGCAAGGAAAAAACTAAACCAGACTGATCTTTGTCAATCACAAATTTTAACAATCGTAACTTACCCAGATGACTGAATGGGCGTGTAATAAGAAATGCAATTTACATCTTAATGCTTGCATAGCTGCCATACTGACTCATTCCTCTCCTTCCATCCTGTCCAAGGCTAGTGCTGAATGGCAAGTATTTGACATTAAGAACAGCCCTTTCTAATACTTTCAGTAAACACCTGTAGCTGTCTTTAGCACACTGAGGATGACAGGATCTGGAATATATTAATCCAATGCTGTAAATAGATGCCTGTAACACAACATATCTATTGACTAGTAATATTTTTGTTGATTTTCTTGGTATTGACTATTTTATTTTACCTCAAATTGTATTGCATTCCTTTACGAAGGGGGATGAATTTCAATGGAGCACTTAGAAAGAAGAGAAGGCAGTTTCTGGGGTACCTAGCAGAATACATATGGATATTAAACTGCAGTATGTGTTACGCACAACATCCGAAGAGATAGAAACACTTAGAAGATACACAACTATGTCTCAGAGGCAATTGATTATCTTCTAGGGACTAAAAGACAAGTTTCAGTTTATTGAAGATCAAGAAGTTAATGAAATCACAGTCTGAAATCAAGATAATAAAAATAATTATTTTTCTTCTGAATTTCTCTTTTCTCTGATCCAGTCATTGAGTTACTTCCATTTTAAAAGTACTATAACTCTTTTAAACTGAATTATATTAATATTGAAAACCCTTCTGTCATCTTTGAGGAATCTATTAACAAGTCTACATAGGTATGTTGCAACTCTCTGACCAAGCTGTGTCCACACTATTTTGTCAGCATCTCATGACAGAAAACAACTAATTTGAACCTCATTCCCTGAATTATGTTATGTCATCAAACTTGGAATAAAGAATTTTTTAAGAAGTCAGACAGAACTGGTAAAGAAGTCAAAGGAGAGAGAGACACTGTGTCCTGGTTTAAGGTAAATTTGGGAAGAAACCTCTGAATGGGTCCCTCCAGAAAGCAAATCCAAACGGCCCCTCCCCCAACTGGTTCAGGAAAGATTTTTTTTAGAGGAAAGTGGAAAAAATGTGTTTATTTAACAGGCAAAGCACAACAAATGAATACCAAAGAACAAAAGCTCCCACCACTCCGCAGAGATGCCCAATCCAGCCAGGCTGTGCCGGGGGTGCAGCTCGGCTCCCTTAGTCCGTGTCAGTCCCTGTCACTGGGAAATGCCGGGCACAGGCCAGGCCTGGGGGACACAGGGGTGAGCTCCGGGTGCTCTGCTGGGGGTTAGTCCAGAGCAGGTTCGAACAGCTCCAAGGAAAAAGAAAAAAACTCACAGTCCGGAGAACTTCTGTACTTCAGCTAGCCACAAACTAACCAAGAGCAAAGGAGAGCTCTCTCCCGCTGTCTGCACTGCAGACCACACTGCCGTGTGTCCCAGGAAAGCTGAAAACTCTGATCTTGATGTTTTGAAAACACCCGCCTCAGATATTCCACCGCTTCTCCTTCACTCTCAGACCCAGTTTTAAAGGTGAAGAACTTGTTTTTGATTTAAACAGACAAATGGGAATACAACTCAGCATCAACCCAGGACACACTGACAACTGTTAGAATTTCTAGAGCCCTCAGAGTGTCAATAACTGCCAAGGGGCCCAAGAACCACATTCCCAAACCCACTAAAGCCAGAAGAAATCCCCAAAAAACAAACAACAACATCAAAATCCAAAACCAACCAAACAAACAATCAACAATGCAACACCTTTGCTGCAGTAAGTCAGGACATCAGAGTTACAAAGCATTAGGTTGTATGGGTACAAACAGAAGCATATACTGGATATATGTAAAATCTGAGGGACAAATAAAAGCAGTTCACATCCTCATGTGGCCACATCCAGTCCAGAATTTTACAGTTCACCACCTCGAAATCCCAGCTTCTGGGATCCTAAATTCAAAACCATCTCCACTTTTAAAAAGACGAGAGTCTTTTAAAGCACAAGAAAAATGATACTGGCTTTCAGATAGTTGTTTTAATTTTTTATTTTTCTTCCAAAACAGAAAGCGTTTCCATTCATATACTTTTATTACAATATAGGTGTAATAAGTGTCACCCAAGATGACTGGGAAATTTGAAAAGGAGGTCAATGTCTGAGAAAGACCAACCTTATATTTGGGAGCAATAGTAGTCTCTCCAGGCTGGTTTAGCCATTAGAGACCTGTGACTGAAAACATTTGTTGATTAATGTTATCCAAATGAGTTCATTTTAAAATGTAGAGACCTAGTATCATAAAACTTTCATTAGAAACATGTCTAGTGTGTGTGGAAGGAAGTGTTACTTTGAATAATGCAACTAGGCTCCATCCACTAGGTGTTTTTCTTGGTCATAGAACCAACCACTGATGAATGCGAATCCTATTTTGCATTGCAACAGTTCACCATGCCTCATACATGAGATACACACAATAGAACATGTGGAAATTCAACATGGACCTAGGGAGGGATAGCTCAAGGAGAATATTTAAATTTAGAAGTAATTGAAGGAAGGAGCATTTGACCTGACCTTTTGTTTTCCTGCAGATGTTCGTAACAAAATATTCTTATTCGCTCAGCTGGTATTAAGGAGCATTTTCTACTGGACCTACATGGAACAATGATGACTGAGTGAATGATTATGCAAATCACACATCAGTATTCCCAAAAGGTATTACACAGCATAAATCCCAGGCTCCTTCTTGTTAAGAAAGAACTACTGAGAAAATGAATCAGCCAAGTATCAACTGTTTCAAACATTACAAGAATTCAACATTTGAAGTATAATTCAAATGCCTTGAACTTGCACCAAAAAAAGTATTTTCAAAATACTTCTGTGGTTATTTATAACGTTGTTAGTTCTTTACTTAGCATATACTGTGCTTGTGTATCAAAACCCTGTTTTAACAGAGCTATGCAGATTATGATAATGACAATGCACTGCTGGACTAGAAGAAGATATAATATTTTAATCCTTCACTGTGACACTTGAGGAGCAAGTAAAACCCATGGTTTTTGTTTGGTGACTGCTTGGCTGTCAGAGTAGGATTGCACAACCCACACTCCCTGTCCCCAAGCATTTGAAATTCTGAAAACAGAATCTAAGGTCAGAATATGAATGAAGCAGAAGATGCTGAGAGAATTATAATGTTTTTCCTCCCTTGGGAGCAGTACAGCAACTACATTGTAGCTTTTCTGCTGTACCATGGATTCTAGGTCCTCCTGTTTGCTACCCACAGGTGCATTCGTGCAGGTGGTTCAGTGGGGCTGCTGATTTTGCCCCCAGCACTGGCAAGCTGCCCCCAGGCTCATCTCTATCAAGCCTGATATTATACCCTCTAAAAATAATTTACAGTCCTCTCAATCAGCCTGCAAACTCATGGACTGGAGTTTATTTTTCTCTTTTTAGACAAGTCAACCCTATCTGCCTCCAACAGGCCTGGTGAACAAGAAAGAAGGATAAACAAAAACAAAAACATATGAACACCTAAAAAGTTTCAAACCAGGCTCCTGTGCTTATGATTGATACAGAGAATTACAGACAGTTCTCTCAACATTTTTTTCTGATGAAGAAGTGCTGAATACTTAACCCATTTTCTTACAGGTATTTAAATTCAAAGAAATAATCCCTACATAAGCACAATTTGCATCAGGAGAGGCTGTTTCTTTAAAGACAAGGTTTATATAAGGAACTTTTACATAAAAACTGATAGAAAGTGTATTTATATGCAGAATGTTCAATGCATTAGAGATGAGTTAGAGGTTACTAACACCCTAACACAATTTAAAAATATTTAAGCATATTTTCTCTAAATAAATATCACCTTTAGGAAAGCTTTAAATGGCTACTGACAAGCCCTGCAAAGTACAAATATCACTTTGATTATTCTAATAACATTATAGCTATCTAATTAAGTTTGAAATGAACCTAACTGATTTGGGGACAAAGAATTTATTTTCTTTGTGTTTATTCCTTTTTTTTTTTCTTTATGTTGATTTAATTTGAATGGTTTTCTTAGATTAGCTAAGTTATTACTGCATGAGTATTCATTAATCTCTAATTAGCATTTTTAAATCCTTACATTTTGATTTAAACATGCATGAAGTCTAATCTCTGTAACTTCAATTAGAATCGCTTATTTAATAAATTTTGAACTAATGAGTGTGTTGTTCTAAAATTGTTTATCATCATGTATTTCACAGAAAAATGAGATTATAAAAAGTTTATGGCAATATACATTTGGAAGACTTTTTTAGCAGCAAGGTGGTCGTTGTCAGTTTTGAGGGTTTTAATTTTTTTTCTTTAATTTGATAGAAAACCAGAAGTAGCCCCAGTTTATCCAGCTATCTCAGCGTTATAAAGAGTGATAGATGTTTATAGAGGACATTCTGCCATGATGTTGTGGCTGCTTATTTCTGCTTATTAAAAAACCACAAAGGTTCTTATTCCCTTCTGTTAATTAATAATAACTTTGAAGACAATAAGGAGTTTGTAAGCTGGTGTAAAACTCACTGTACAAATGGGTAGAGTTCTGCTCACTTCCTGTTTTTAAGATAATAAAATTATGGTGAAATAACAGCAAGTTTCTCTCTAAAAGTCCTTTTACATAGAGAAAATCACCAGGGCCACAAATGGTGAAAACATGTATTTAACATCCAGCTAAGATAACACAGAAGTGTTGAATTTAGAGAGAGTTAAGTCAGAGACAGATGTGATATCCACATTTCCTAAAGACAGGTCTGATCAGTCTGTTCTCCTCCACCATACCATGGTTGCTATTTACATTTTAGACTTAAACTGAGGACTGAGAAAAAATAAAGTTAACTGTTGCCAGGTTTTTGGCCAGGAAAGCCCAAGACAGAATAAGGAGTTTAAGGTTCCCGGGTGCTCTGGTGTGCACATTGTCTTTTGACTAGTGCAAGGATATACAAAGGAGGCATGTCTGTAGCTTAAACAGCTGTGACCATGGGCCTTCACCATCTGGATAATTTCTTTGTCACTTGGAAGAGCACAGCTTCTCAACTGGTTGTTAGTGGAGAATGATGGTCATAATAAGTGTGGGTTGGTCATTCAGTTGTTAGATTTAGTACTTGGGTAGCCCAATATTTCAGTATTAGCATTGCCAGCAACTGGCCACAGGCTGACTGTTTGCCAGACCTCAGGACAGTGCTTTGTCACAATTGCTACATTTGATTTTTTCTTGACCTGTCTGCAGCATTCTTTCACTTGACTGAGCTGTTACCTTCTTTTAATTAACCAGGCGTCCATTGCTGATTTTTATTTTTGCTTCTTTTATCTTTACCTTGTGCAATCACAACTTTATATACGAAGTAGTCACAAATATCTATTCCATCATTCTACAGTTAAAGTAACAACATGCATAGAGAAAAGAGTACTAACAGAAAAGCACAGGCCTTGATTTGTGATTACCTCCACAAATGCAACCTCAAATTCTACATGCAATCTCATCCTGTTAAGACTATCTTATCAAGCATGTCTTGTAGTATGCAAAGTGCGTTCAGACATCACATTTCCCGGGTTTTCCATATGTCTAATAAACATGAAAAAGGCTCCCCATTAGTGTTCACACTGCCTCTCCTCCTGATTTCCTTGCAACCTTTATTATGCTTTTGGCTGTGATTGCATCTGAGCTACCCCGGACACTGCTCAGGAATCTACAAACACCCAGCACAGAACAAGCCCTCCTAGAGCTGTGTGTCTTCATTTGTCTTTGCTGTTGAACAGTGTGTAACACTCCAGCTTAACACTTGTATACAACTTAATGTTTGTATAAAACAGACACAGAATATTTAGGGACATTCTGCTGATGAACAAGGTTAAGCTCCAACTTAGATAGGAAGGAAGTTGGAGTGAATTTTCCAGGGTTTGTCTTTGTTTATTTGTGCTTAGTCATGATGATTACATTAGAGAGTTTTGAAAGTGTTCAGAAGACCAATTCTTAAGAGAAGAGTGACAGAAGGGAAAAGTTGGGGAGTTCAACTAGTATTTTAGGGTGAAAAGCAGTTCTTCTCTCATTCAGTGTTTTCTATATTAAAAAAAAAAAAAAGACAACTAGAAGTATCTTAATTGAAAATGTTTCCATTAATATTTCATCTAGGCTTCACAGCAAGACATACCTCTTCATAAGTACATGAAGAGGTTGTTAAAAATGCTTGCAATGTAGTGGTTTTGCTGATAACAGTAAAATGTGCAGCTGAGCCCAACAGGATTGATTCAAGTACAGGGCATGTTGCTGAAGGTGTGTGAAAGTCAAACTAGTAAAAAACATGGAAATTAATACTTCAATCAGCTTAGCATAAAGTTAATCCAAAATCTTGTTAGAAATTTGTGAACGCTTCCTCCCTCCATCTGCAGTGAACTTGCAGAATTTAGCTAGCAAAAGCCCCTTTATTCTCTGTGTGAGGTCTGCATGTTTTGTAAGACTTCGTTCAATTCTTCAAAAACTTTAAGAAGCTAATAATAGCCTACATATATACTATACTGAAATCATACAAACACTGTCTGAAGTGTTTGAGATTCTCACAGCACTGACAATGCTTATAGCATCTTCCAAATTTTGACACAAAGCTCAACTGAGGTGTGCAAGACTTAGATGTGTCTGACTAATGTTGTCCCTGAAAGTAAACCTTCTGATTTGTTTTAGTATAGTAGAGTCTGTTCTCATAAATTGTAAGATAAACAAGAATCATGTTTACATTCCTTTGTAAAAGATATCACCTGATGGACTTCTCAAGTGACCAGTGAAGATGGAGAGGTAGTAACCTCTCTGTCCAATCTCTGATCACTGTCCAAAAACTTATATATACAAGGTCAACAATAAACTAGAATCTTCTTCCTTTCTTCTTCTCTACCTGAACACCTGTTGTGTGTGTTACTGTGTGTTTCTATCTGCGTCACAGTAACAGATTAAAACTGGTTATATTACACATTTTATCAAAATCTCTTATATTTTCCTTATTTTCAGCGTTGGGTGTGTGGGAGGTGGGTATTCCTTGAATAAGGGATGCTGAAGTATGTATTTTCAATAGAAAATGCTTCTGCTGTGTTTGAACAACACAATGTTAGAATATCTTGTATTTTCTCTTGACTGTGCTATGAAAGTGTAGAAAGAGAATCATCACAACTGCCGTTACAGTTCAAGTCTTTTACTCAGTTCCAACACAGCCCTCACAACAATATTTTGGTGCCTCAGATAGATTTACTCCTTTTGTGCATGTACACAACATAGATGACACAAAGATTATCATTATCATCTTTACTTAAATCAAGGAAACAAAAGCACAGGTGCCAAGGACAAGATGAACGAAGGGACTAGCATGTTGCTAGATTAGACATTATGCAATATTTTCTAGGAATTAGATTTTATTATTTCGCCTCTTTGGAAAAGCATTGCTGTGGTTAGACCTGTCAGATATGGGAGGTCTGGCTCTTCAGTTACTCTTTTCCCAACTTGTACACATGAAGTGGCTCCAATATTCCAGCAATGTGTTGTGTAAAGGAGCAAGCACTTTTAGACTTGCTTATAATATATTTCAGAATTTAGGAAGTGATCCTCTAACCTCTGTGACCAACCAAATAAGTTTCATGAAGGTGAATTTTGTACTTCTATTTTATGTGTGATAACGCTGCAGCTTGGACAAAAGAAACGAAAACCACAATGGCTGTAGAAGCATCCTCTCTCCACTGCATCCTTTCTTCACCTCCCATCATAAGCAAAGCCATGGAAAGGTATTACTGATCCCTAAAATAATGTAACCTTGAGCATTAGACAATTAAAGAGTAACAAAGAACATACATCCATCATCCATATATTTTGACAGGATGTAGTACAAATAAGAAAGTGCAATTCTGGCTATGGACAGTTCTAGCAACTAAGGAAGAAGAGAGGAATCAGTCCAACATCATCTCTCACAGCTCAGGACACAGGACTGAATCAACATTTCTACTTAAATCATAGACTAATTCATTGTGGGAAGACAACTAGGGCTGAAATTAGAGAAAACTGGGAAGTTATATTTACATTCCAGCTCAAGTTATAACTTAATCCTCTAATCTAATTTATAGAATGAAAGCCCCCTGAAAGCTTTTCATTTTTAAATTTATTTCGCACACTATTTTGCTTCCACAGACTCAGCAAGCATAAGAAATTTTGAAAATTAAAATGTCTTCTCATATTTTCATATCACCTTTCCCCAAGACAGCAATGGATGCCACAGTACTGTGTCAGTGTGAATTCAGATGCAACATGTGGATGATTATTCCTTCATTCCACTTGAGTTTTGGGCTAGATAACTAGGCCTAAAGCTGTGTGAGTATTTAAGTCCCTTCCAAAAACCAGCTCATACTGCTGATTTACCACCTGAGCAATACTTAACAATACATGGATTGTATGGATTCACACATGAGCTGTTTAGGAAAACATTTGGTGTTCAAGTTGACTGCATATATTATAGGAGATAGCAGTTGCTTTGCAATATCTCAGTGTATAGCACCCCTGGAAACAGAAATATGATGAAAAAGAGTTGTGTGTGTCAGCTTCTACAGACAGTTCTAACAAAAGCCATAGCTATTATTAGAAACAGACCTAGGAATGCTGCAGAGCTTTATGAACAATGAAGCATCATCAACTCCTGCTATTTGTCATAATGTGACCCAATGCAGCGTAAGATCAATACAGTAGGCACTGAATCCCTGGGAAAAATTTCAGTGCAAAACATAGTGATTTCTCTATGGTGGTAACAAACCACATGAAGACTCTTTTGCTGTTAAATTAAAAACCCCCTTCATCATGGACAACAGATGAAAAGTAGAACTTTGTGCTATTCAGTTTTACTTTAATTGGCAAAACCATTAAAAGTTTATTCTTAACTACATGAACAATATAGGTTTACTTCAATAAGCAAGGATTTTTGAGTCAGCAAATAATGGTTAGAGAAATTTTTGGAGACACTGCTTTTTCACTGTTGCTCTTACAGTGAAAGTAAAAAAGAGTGTAAGTCACAAGGCTCCACCTGATTATTTGAGAGATATATTTAGAAATTGCAGATGATAACCAATATTTGATAAGAATGAGACAAGATTTTTGTTTGCATGTATCATGAAGAACCTTCGCCAGTAAGAAATGTGAACATCAAAACTAAAGCTGAATGTTCATTATGCTCTTGAATCTTTTGAGCCAATGATACTGGTAATTTTGAGTACAGCCCTGCATTTACATTTACCATTTACAACACTAAAAGGTTGAGTAAAAGGTTAAGTTTACACACTTACCTGTTCCCTAACAATTGAGCACAAAGCCTGGCTTAATTTCCAGGTTACACAACACTTTAACAGACTGTTTTAGCTAGAATACCAGGAATCTCTTGATATGTTAATACATTGATGTTTAAAACCTTGCAGATTCTAGTTAATGCATCAAGGCATCCATCTCATCTTTGTGATTTGCATCCAAACCTTCTACTTATGTTTTTGCCTAACAATACCTCACTTTAGCAACTGTTATATAAGAATTAATTGCAAATTTTATGATGATTTATTTACAAGAAAAAAATGATTGACAAATCACACAAATCCTCAATATATTAATTTTTGCAAGAGCTTTATATTGCAATGTGGCCTTGAATGCTCTCTTGTGGTGTGGAACTTGATAACTGATAATACAACAAAAGGAATGGGAGGAATGAATCCACAGTTTTTAAAGCTTTGGAAGGTGAGGTTGAAGTAGTGACTATTGGATAAACTGTTGTGTTCAATAGAATTTGGATTCACCTAGAGTTAAATAAGAATTGATGAAACTAAGTTTCTGAAGAACAGCAAAGAGAAAATAATCTTTCAAAGAATAAGAATGTGTAACAAGAATGATTGAAGTTTGTTCTTACTAGAAACGGTAGACTGATTTGTAATGAAAATATATCATAATATGAACTGAAGTTAAAATTGTGATTTAAAATAAAAAGAAAAGCCTGTTAAAGAACAATAGCTTCATCAAAATAGTTATCTACCACAGAGTTTAGACCTCCAATACACCTAACACTCTAGTGTTTGAAGTGAAAATATGCTGTTACCTGGAGAATCAAGGGTGGAGTAGGCAAGCCAGAGAGGAAACATCAGTTGTGGCTACTGATAACCTAGAGAACTACTCATCCACCTCTGCCAACCCCATGAGTTCTCCAGAGGAATTTAGCATATTTTTACAACATCAGGAACGTATTTAGAGAAATAGATTTTTTAAAAGATGCATTATTTTATTATGTGTATTATCTGGGAACCTAGCAAAAATTAGTCATTGCTTTCAATTAAAACAATTTTTCATCGAATATATGTTGATGTGGTAGGAAGTTTAGTCTAGGGATTAAGAAATTCTCTTATTTTCCAATATATAATCTATAAATGCAATTCATTTTTTGAAGCAAATTTACCTTAGGGATGCACCTGCTAGCTTTAAAGACAGACTGTTATATGCAGGTTTGACCATGGGAACTGTGGGAGCCACCCTGCTAGCTTAAAATCCAGCAGGGTTCAGGTGCTGGCATATATAGCAAAGTCACCCAATTGAACACTGTCTTCAGCCTCTGTAAGACCAGCTGGGGTGTGTAAAGTTGCAGAAGTCCTTTTCTAGATCTAGATCCAAGCTATTTGTTCAGAGACATAGAGTCATATAGTAGAGATTAATCCTTAAGTTCCTCTTTAAAATCATATATTTCTAAACATACTGATAGCACAGCATATACAGCAAGTAGGGGATTTGTTTAAAGTTTAGACACCAGTGTACATAAACATTAAAGAAACAGAAAAAAAAAAAAAAACAACCAAAAATAAAAGATACTGAGATATAGCATGCACTGGACAGATTGCCTACAAGCAATCAGCTGGTAAGATTGAATATTTGCACAACTGTCTTATAGTCACAAACATGAGCAAATTTAGCTCTTCATGCAAGTATAAAACTAAAATCACAAACCCAAGAAACTTGCTTGCATTCTCTTAGTAGTACAATAGCAGTTAGAAGTTTACCATCAATGATCTCAGATTTTTTCCTCAACCTCAAACAGAGAAATGGCTTCATACTGAGAAAGACACATTCTTTTTGTTAGCCTAGCAACCACTCAAACAAACAAAAGTTCACAGCCTAACAGAACACCAGCCAAAACCAACTCAGTATTAGAATAGTGACTACGAAACACAAGCCACTGTCTTCTTTACTTACTTAGGTAGTGCTACCTCAAGGACGTCTTTATGGTTCACTCCTGAAGTTTCTCATTCCTTCTTCAGGATCTCAGCCACCACTCACTCCCCTCATAAATGCCAGATCTGTTTTTTCAGAATCAAATCCCAGGGGAAGACTGCGCTACACCTTTCCCACATAGTCTTATTGTGAGACCTGTCACGGAAGTCAGGTCTTCCACCCAACTATATTTCAAAGAGAAAACAGAGTTTCTTCTACAATAAATAAATAGATTTTTTAAAAGCAACAAAAACCATCTTATTTAAATTTTCATATATGATGAACAGAATCTTGATTCACCACTTTTTTAAACAAACAGAATAAGCAGTGTGCCAACCTACTCTTTCCTTTTTAAGTAATTGGAGACATCTGGTTACCATTTGCTAATGGAAAATAATCAGCCAAATAATACAGATCTGTATTTATATACTAAGACGTTTGGCTTACTGAATGTATTTTAGTTACATTGCATAGAAAAAACGAAAAGCAGTTCTCTTTCTGAGAAGGCATTGGATTTTACTTTCAAGTCTTTTATATTTTCTGTCATTTCTATATAGTAGTAGCCTTTCCTGATCTTATCTAATGTGTACTTTGTTGAATATTGCAGCATTATCTACTGTGTCTTAGATAATAGTACTGTACTCTAAAATAGAAGACTAATAAAATATTGGGCTGGAAAAATTTTAGCACAGACTCTTCATATAAAATATAATTTAAAAACAAAACAATTATTCTTACTATATAGGCTGCAACAGGAACCAAATCTGCATTTATTCTGAACTGAAAAATGTTATGATATCAGAAAGTTCATTAAACACATATGATAACACTAGTTAAAAAAAAAAAAAAAAAAAAAAAAAAAAGGTAGTAACAAAGAAATTATTTTATATTCCTTATGCCTATTGACTCAGAGGGACTGTCAAGCAGGACAAAGTTTTGTTGATTTCTGGGGGCATGGTACATCTAAAAGAAATTAACTGAGGGCAGGGAGTGAAATGGAGATTAGGAACTTAACCAATAAAAAGTTTAGCTAGTTTAACAACATATTTATTGGATGGTTTGGATGATCTATAGTGAATTCTGCTACTTGAAGCGCTACTTAGGTTCTTATTTTTTCTACTATCACTGAAATTTCTTGAAAGCTCTGGATAACCAGCTATCTTATGGCAGCTCAAATGGACAAAGTGCTGCCTTTTGCCTTCTGAAAATTAAGTCCTTTCAAAAAGATAACTTTAAAATATTTAAAATCTGCTCTAAATTTTGCAAATCTAGAAGGTCTATTGCTACTATAAATTATAAAAAACATTGTGCATTCAAAGTATGTTTCTGTGAACAGAGCTTTATAGTACAGGGACAACTTGAGGCAACATAGTTCACTGTTTAATTTTTTACTTGAAGCTGAATACATAGTAGAAGTTCCTTTCCTGAATAAATCTATGGCTGAAGCAGAATTTATGTAAAATTCCCAAATGCCTTGCAACCAGCAGTAAAAAAGATAACTTGTTTTTTTGATCCTGCCAGTACCACCTGGAGACACAGATCTTCCACAAACAGATCTATTAAAACTTCCTAGGGACCAACCAGATCAAAAGTGAGTGGGCAAGTACTGGAAGTACACATAGTTACTCTTTAGGAAATGTTTAGGGAATGAAACAGGAGTGGGTGAATGCATAAGATCAGTCAGAGGCTAGGGAGCAGAAATGTACATTATGAATCAGTAAGCATTAAGAATGATGGATAGCTGAGCCCTTCTGAAGTCAGGAGCTAATGGCACAGCTTGTAGTATTCACTGCTGCTGAGGATATAATTCATTACATTGTGTTTGTAAACCTCTATGCAAGATAAAAGGAATGAAGGCTTTACTATTGTAAACATTCCTTCCAGAATGAACTTAGTTGCACTAAGTTTGTATATACATAATTTTTAATTTTGTTTCCTCCTTCATATTAGCATAATACTGTAGTAGAGTTGGCAGCTGACTTGGAGTTCCTTTTTCTGCATCCCTGTCATTTAAATATAAGGTTATTCACTTCCTGTAGAGGTTTGGTGCTTTTGGTTCTTTTGTGTTTTTTTTAAAAACTAGCTAATAACCATCCCTGGTAATTAATTTTGGAAAAGTCATTAAAGTCAAAAGACAAAAGAAGAAAATAATCTTTGACTTACCTTACAACCAGCCACTCATTGTGTAACTGTATGAACTATCAAACACTGATGTTTAGCTTGCACAAAAGTGAGAAAAAAAAAAGTGGTGGGAGTGCAATTAAACTAAAATTTTTTAAATAGAAAAAAAGATCCATAATAAAATAAAGAAGTTTTCATTCTTCTGATTCCCTTTTATCATGTGTAAGCTGAATTCAACATCATACAACATACATTGGAGCAAGAAGGCAAGTTTAATTATTAAAAGCTATTTCACTGGATGTGATGATAGAAACAGATTTTTCTGTGCTGTTTCAGATATGTGTGTGTGGGATCTGGCAGGCCCGCCGCGGCGCTGCCGTGGAGGGAGGCGCCTGGGATGGGGAGCGGGCCTCCTGAAGAGATAAGGAGCATTGCACAATAACAAATTCCAGACCCCCTAGATAAGGAGAACACTTTTGGTAACGGAGACCCACAATTCTTTGAGGGGTTTTATGTAGATCTGTTGGAACCCATTGGTTTGTAACCCCCCACACCCACCTATGTACCCTTATAAAAACCTCTGTACTTTTCCCCAGACTTTGGGGATTTCTCGCCCCTGGCTTCCCTTTGCTGGGTGCTTTGCAATAAAGTTACCCCCTGTGGAATGGCCACACGAGTCCCTCATCTCTCTCTCTCTGTGCCGGCTGTGAAGGGGTTGCCTTGCAGGATCACTGAGCTGAACTCACTGAGCTGAACTCACTGAGCTGAATTCACTGTAGCCCGCCGTGGCTACTACCCTGCTAAGGCACCCCTAGGCTAGCCGAGGGAAAGCCGCTGGCTCCCTGGAAGGCATTCTCTGAGGAGAGTTCCTCTCTGGGGTAGACCCGGCTATCCTGGCCTGATACCTCTCAGGCCCCTTCCCGGCAGAGCCGACATTATGTGTGCGTAATCATATGGCACAAAATAGGAAATCTGATTGCTTTGCTGATGTACTGCAGGGTGAATTACTGTTAGTTTGTTGTAATTCACACAGGAAAGTAGAATGTGGAACCTTTCAGGTTCTAAATCATCGTGTTAAGAAAGAGATTTGTCTTTTCCCTAAGAAAATATACTGCCTTCAATCTAAAACTTGATGCATCTAAACATTTCATATTATTGAGGCTGTTTATAAATATTTTTTACTTAGTATTTTATTAATAAAAATTAGTTGCATTGCAAAATGTCAGCCACAGTTAGCAAAGATTATTGCCAAGAAGTCCTAAACCATCCCATCTTGTAGTAGATATAGCATAGCCAGCAGGACCAGGAAAGTGATTTTCCCCCTCTACTCAGCACTGACAAGAGCAAATCCTAAATCCTGTGTTCAGTTTTGGGCCCCTGAATACAAGAAAGAAATTGAGATGCCGAAGTGTGTCCATAGAAGGGCAACAGAGCTGGTGAAGGGTCTGGAGCACAAGTCTGATGAAAAGAGGTTGAGGGAGTTGGGGGGGCTCAGCCTGGAAAAAAGGAGGCTCAGAAGAAACCTTATTGCTCTCTACAAGTGCCTGAAAACAGGCTGTGGCCAAGTGGTAGGTATTTAGGTAGGTATTTAAAAGATGTGTAGCTGTGTCTTAATGGTGGACTTGGCAGTGTTGGGTTAATTGTTGAACTTGATGATCTTAAAGGTCTTCTCCAACATAAATGCTTTTATTATGATTCTATGGTCTTTCCATTTAAATTTTGGAAGAGATGTTAATAGCAGCTATTAATACCAAAGAAGTCACAGCCTATTGGAGCACATCAGTAGCAAAAAAAAAAAAAAAAAAAAAAAAAAAGTAGAGGATCAAATATTATTTCTCATAGTAGGAAGTTCAGCTGTTAGAGACATGATATCAGCTGATAAGTCACAGCTCATAAGAATAAACAGCAGAAGACTGCAATGAAGCAAGAGACCAAGTTAAAGTGTGCATTAGGTGTAGTTGCAAATGATGTTTTACTTAGGAAAACGGGATGAGGTGAATATCTGGTTCATCATCTAGGCCATTGTCCCAGGTTGCAGTAGTGCAACCAACTTAATTTTGAGATTGTGTTAAATAATAAACTTTTTTGAAATAGTTATCCATATCACCCCTGTGTTTTCCTCTATTCAACCACCAAATCTAGTTCCCTCAAACTTGCAGCTACTTAAACTATCTCAGATCCCATAAATTATTGCAAACACTCCTACAGGATGGTGGTGTCAACTCTCGCTCCTCATTGGTACCATTTGGATACTATCACAATCACTTTCAAACTATTTGAGTTTTCAGAGTTACATTAAAAACAGATTAGAGGCTCTTTTCAACTTTGTTTCAAAATACCATTTGCAGGAGTTGAGCTTGCCATCTGGTGCTGAGAATTTCTTGATGCTATTTGATTCATAATGCCACCACTCAGTACTTCTGAACAGAGGGGATACACATCAGTGTATCACTCAAGCAACATTCATTTCTCATTAGGCCTCTTCCATAGATGGTAAAGCTTTCCTGTCTCACTCATCTCCCATGAAATTCTATTTGTGTCCCGGTGGTGCTTGCAATCACCTTTTATTACCCAACATGTGCTTTTAGCACCATGACCTTAACTATGGTTTATGATTTTTCCATATGCTTTCAAAAGACACATTTACTTGGAAACCTGCAAACTGTACATTTTTTTGTTGTTTGTGTTAGAAGAAAGAAACTGAAATTAATGCAACATACTCATGCTTAGCCCTAGGGAGGAACTAAGTGCTTTACAGTCAGACAAATATTTCAGAAATGCAAATTTAGAACAAACTCACAAAAGCTGTAAGTTATAGAGCATGACATAGTTAAGAAGGAACAGTTTTCCAGCTCCAGTGTTGCTTAACAGCTAGCATTTCTTTCCACCTGTTTTTCCTTCTACTCTGCTTATCAGGTAATTTAATTTTAGGAGCTTTAGTCTTTCAGTTTAGAAGGACATTTATGCAAATTATCAAGTCTCTCTCTGAAAGCTCTGCTAGTTCTTCACAAGCCACTGATAGCTTAAGGCCTTTGTTGAGTCAAAATCAACACACCTACAAGACTAACAGGAAAAGAAGACTTAGGACTCCTAAAAGAGAGTATAACATAGATGTGGCATTGTGCATCACAAAGTCTTTACTATATCAGTAACGTTAGGTGTGGGGAACTCTGGCCTACCAGGGAGTAGCCTGGGGATGTACAAGATGTTGGAAGACAACATATCCAGGACAGATGACCTCAACTAACTAAAGGAACATTCTGTTCCAAACCATACGGTGTCATGCTCCATAAAAAAAATTAATGAGTTCGCTTGGGCTACAATTGCTCAGGAATTGTTGGGAACTGGTTTGGTGGGTTTTTTTTTTTTTTTTTTTTGTTTTTGTTTTTTGTTTTTGTTTTTTTTTTTTTTGTTGTTGTTGGTTTTTTTTTTTTTTTTTTTTTTGTTGTTTTTTTTTTTTCCCATGGGTTTAGTGGTTTGGGGGGGTATTTTGTCTGTTTGGAGATTTTTTCTTTTGTGGGGTGGGGGGAGCATGCAGGGAGGTGTATGTTTGTGTGTTTCTCTTTTTTAATTGTCAAACTGTCTCTCTTAATCCATGAGTTTTCCCTCCTTTACCTTTCTGATTCTCTCTCCCACCTCACTCAGAGGGAGTGTGGAAGCAGTGGTATGGTGCTTAGCTGCCCAGCAGGCTAAGCCACAAGTACTATTTGCAAATTTTAAAGTACTCAAGAAACACTAAAGAGTTTGTTTCTCATGGTATCTTCAAGTAGCTGAATGTAGTGTTTTAGTAATTAAATGGTTTTTAAGTGCTATTAGCTGATGCTTCAGTGTTATAATGGCTTCCAGGCATAATGGCAGATTACAGATTTGTAAAACAAATATTCTAGATATTAATTTCAGAACAATCATAGATCAAACGGGTAGTGATGCTCTTGTTATTTTATTTATTCTTGTTTATTATTCTAATAAAGCAACAATGTAAATCTTTAATTTCATTAGAGTCAGGCTTGTAACTACAAGAAATCACTTACATAGTGTTTTAACGTTAGTGCTTTGTATAAATTCATGAGTTCCAAAACTAACATTTTTACACTGGCAAATAATTTTATATATAACTTCAAAACCTTTTGTCCAAAGAATGAGGTATCATTCCAACTCAGATTGACTTTTTTTTGTTTTACTTTGGAATACCATGAACCAGAGAAATTCAGACCCTAAGAATTTCTAAGATTCTCTTTGTCTTTAACTCTGCAATTATTTATGTTCATTGTATCTCAGTTACTTGCAAATTCTCCTCATTAAATAGTTTATCTTCCTCTGTAGTCTTATCCAACTGGAAGAGCAAGTCTATACCTCTGTGTATAATGGCTCAAACTCCCAGTAGTCCCCAGGTCTCTTTTCATACCATCATTTTTCCACCTTTTGTTTAGTCTATTTACTCTGCTGTCTCTGAACTGGACATCCTAATTACACAATGCTGGTTCTGCTACTTCGTGCCCTATACAAAATACTTCTCCAGGAAACTGATGTTTCCCTGAAATTCATATGATTAGCCAGCCTTCTTTGCATATGATTTTATGAGTGTCATGGCTGAGAAGCAGACAATTTTGTTGAAGATCAAACAAAGTCTTGTATTAAGGAATACATATTGGCATCAACACATAAGAAGTACAGGTCACTGAGGTCTCACACAGGTCTCATAAGGGTCCTAATATAATTTAGGTTGAAAGCCACCTCTGGATAGCTAAACTCTTGCATAAAGAACACTGAATTGAAGCCTAGATGTGGTTTCTCAGGACCTTGTACAGGTGAGTTTTGAAAACATCTATGGATAAAGGTTCAACGCACTCTGAGCCCCTCATCCATGGCTTATAAAGGAGAAAAAATTCTTCTCTGTGTCCTGTTGGATTCTCCCTTTTCTAAACTGTGGCCTTTAGATATCTTTGCTTTTGCCCTGTGGATCTGAGAACAGCTGGGATCCACCTTTTACAGTGAAAAACTAAAATAAGATATCCATAGACTTCTGTTTTTCAGGCTTAATAAATACTGATCCCATAGAAGTTTCTTTTATGTTGTGCTCCAGCTCCTTGCCCATAACTGAGGTGCGGTGGGACTCAGCTGAGCCCACTTCAGTTTTCCAACATTTTTCCTTCTGCTACACATGCAAAACTAGAAAGAGTAAATGTAGCTTCATGAGTGCTAAAACAGACAGTCTTTGTCCTTATGACTCCACTTATTTTTGCAGCCCAATATGTGATTAAATTTCACTGCTGCAAGGAAACCTTGCTTGTTCATATTCATTCATCCCTCAAAAGTCTCTGATTCTCTTTTGAATAGATTCTGCATATTGTCTACACCCTCAGAATTCAGAGATGTGCTTTCTGAATCACTTTTTGCATTTGTGCTTGTTGGAATTCATGGAATGCCTGTAGTCCAGTTCCTTCAACTTGTTGAATTCCTGACGAACAAATCCCTGAATCCATCTGGGTATACTACTCCAGAGTGTAAGCTGTAAACACAGGAATGCACAGATGTGTAGGGTTAGTTAAATATGACCATTATTGATGCTTAATTTATTTGTGGGTATGTCTCAGATGATCCTCAATGCATAAATTAAAACTGGAATACAGTCCTATTCTAGAGAACATCCAATCTATAGAGAGACATCCTAGCAGTGTGGAGACAGTGGCTTGATAATGCTAGTTATCATTTGTTGTGATATACAATCAATGACAGCTTTACACTTTGAAGTTTTATATGGAAATCTTCAGTCTTTCAGTATGTGCAAAAAGATGCCCCAAAAAGTGACCCTGAGAAAGACAGATGGTTATATCAGTTGCTACTGCTCATGTCCCAGTTGAATACTGAGAATAAATTTAAGTTGTTTTTTTAAGAACTGCAGTAACAGTCCAAGACACAAGTGGAGGCGTAAATAAAACTTGGTGACCTTGGGTGTAAATCTCTTTTGAGGTAATTCTGAAGTCATTGGTTAAGATATATATGTGTACTGGGGAAACACTCCGAATCCTCTATGACAGGGAGGCAAAAGTGATCCTCAGAGTCCTTACAATCTGTTTGGGCAGATCAGACAAAATTTTAAGGTCAGCAAGATAATATTTTAATGAAGGGATTCATGTAGCTCATTTGCCAGTTACAAAGAGTAAAAAAGTATACAGTATTTCAGTAAATATATATATATATGTATATGCATATGCATATGCATATGTATATGCATATGTATATGTATATGTATATATGTATATAATATTAAATATTTACCTGTATGGACATGCTGGTATATGGTGAGGTAGAACATTGCACTGTCAGTCTATTAAAACATTTGCTATACCCACTATTCAGACTTCAGCCATCAGCAAACCTTTTAGTGATTTCCATATCTGGCCAAAAGGATGCACAGAAATCTGAAAAATTACTGAAAACTGGTCTGAAGCAACAAAAAGATTAGTTGTTGTAGGCAAGAAAATGGATTCGACATGCAAATCCATAGAACCATGAAGCAGAGAAAAATTAAGTTACATAAACTTGATGTAGGTTAGAAAAGACAAATAATGAGTATTGTAAATAGGCCACCCTTAAGCACAATAATGGTCTGTGCTGTTAAACTCATAACCTAAGGGACACACCTAATTTTCATGTGCATTGAGATTTATGTCAGGAAGGTAAGCTCTAATTGCTGCTACACTGCCCCAGGCTTGATTACTTCTTTTATTGTAAAAGAGAGGAGGAGAAGGCATGTCACAATGTATCTTTATTTATATTCAAGCAACTCCCAATAGAAGACCTTACTGGTATAACAAAATGAAATATAAATTATGTATACATTTATGTGTAGCAAACATAACACAATTCACCTGTTCAGAATCTGGTTTGGACTGAAGAAGTAAAAAGGGGAAATTGCTTTAGTGTTTAATGAAATCTGTGATATATATACACACATACATTCTTTCCCATGTAAATACTGAAGTATGAAACATTGACTTTGTATGCGCCCATGCATTCTTTGATTGCAATAAGGCACTTTTTAAGACCCATGTCTGTTACTTGTGTTGAACTACAGCCAATGAATCTCCATTTGGCTTGCCACTTCAGTCATTGGGAAAGAGGATTGGAACGGACAAAAAGAATTAACCAAGCGACTGACTGTATGAAAGAGCACAAAGAAGATGTGCAGACCTCTGGTGCTAGCTTGGAGAAGAGTTGTTCCTATCCTGTACCTATAGGGCTTCTTACAGCACTTCATAGTGCCTTACAGCCAATAGCATCCAGTGGGAACCTTTAAAGTCACGATAGACTTATCAGTGTCTCACATTCCCATTCTCACAGTGTGGAGGAGAGGAAGTTGAATGGATAACACTGATATCCCTTTGTTGCTATGTCCTGGACTCCGGGTTGGTTTATGAATGAAAATATTGGAAATTATATATATATATATATATATATATATATAATATATATATATATATATATATATATATATATGTATGTATGTATGTATGTATGTATATATATATATATATATATATATATATATATATATGTATGTATGTATGTATATGTATATATATATGTATATATATCAAGTTTGAACATTGCTTTGGGACCTAAGAGAGAGTAACACATACTGTATCTGCACCAGAAATTTCGAATTACAGATTTTGAAGTAACTAGTTTTTTTAATCTTATTATTACAATAATTATTTCTACCTAAACAATACAATACCCAATTCCACATACTAGAGACTTAGTAAAAAATCCTTCTGAAACAATAAAGAAATTTCATTCTTTCAAGTGGTTTTTCATGATGCTGTTAATAACTGTACTTCAAATTAGTGATGCTTCTTGTACTATAGACACACATAGTATGCTATTAGGTATTATTTTCAAGAAAATATGAGAAGGAATTGTAGGTTTCTAATAACGCTAAAATCAGGATAACTGAAGACAGCAAGGAAAAAGATAAAGGCATAAAGATATACTGCAAGACAGGGAAATCCCCTTGGAAAACTCTACCATATAGAATACAAAGCTTTTCAAATAAAAAGTGTTTATGAGAGACAGTAAGAATAGTGAAAACTTCTGTCCTGAGCTATGAGATGCCAGCAATCAATTTCAAGGAAAAAAATAGGGCAAAACAGCAGAGGGAAGTGACGTGTTACCACCCAAAGCAAAGGATTGTATACATTAGATCTCCATATGTCACTTGTTTTCAGAATTTAAGTATATAAATTAATTACAACATACATTTATCTCTAGTATTCAAGCTTTAAACAAAATTTCTTGCTTTGCTAGCAAAGTATGTGAAATAAAATGCAACAAGAACTTCTAAGATACCCAGCTGTAAAACGAGATGAGAGCTATCTGCAGTAAGCCAGGAAGGCACTCTTGAAGACAGTTTTGCTTCTTAAAGAAGACAAGGACATTGAAAAGTACAGTTCCCTTTACTTTTGTTTATTCTTGCCGCCTTCTTGTTTTACCATAAGAGCTGCAATTATTTTCAGCATGTTACTATTTCTTACTGGAGAAAGCACAAAGAACTTAAGGAAGAGCACTTCTTCTCCCTGCAGATAACACCAAAACCTAAAGTAGCACTCTTGTAATCTTGGCCTACTTGAAGTTCAAAGAGACCAATAATGGATTGGTGTTTCTGTAGGATTGTGCTATTTCCCTTTCAAAGATTTATAAAATGCAGTTGATAAAGGACAGCTTCAAACTTCCTGGGTTTTGCCAGGCTCATCCAGTTGTGTTCTTCCAGCTCTCCTTTGAAAAAATAAAAAAGAGCAAACCTTCTCTCAGTCTATTCTCCTGAAACAGCACCAGGAAGAGCTCCCTTACATTCATAGCAGCTCTCTAGCATACATCTCAGTTCTGCCTTCAGGTGGGATCAAGCTTCCCTCCTTTATATGATTAAGCAGAGATAAAACACTACTGAGTCATTAGTGAACAAAGGTGACATTACAGAAATAATCCCAGGCAGTAAATCACTTTGCACACTGTGCCACAACAATGCTAATTAAACATGAAGCACTCAGTCCAGCCCATATTTCAGCTGAAGAATTGCCACTGAGGATGATATTATACCAGCAATGAACTTGACCTAATGTCCTTGGAAAGATGACTTCAGAGTACCATTTCTGAAAGGAGAAATGGCATAGATGGAGCAGCGAGACACAGATGAAGGAAGAGGGCAGTAGTTCAAACATTTTCATACAGACAAAAATCACTGATTATATCCTGGAGATTTTTGGCCTCTTTTAAAATTTAAATTAACCACAAAGCTCAGCTCTTGCTTCTCATATTGACACTTGGTTGCTTTAGAAAATATTTCATAGATAGGCAGATTAGAAAAAGAAAAGCTTTTTCCCTCACCCAATCTCACAAAAATCTTTTTTGTTGAAGCAGAGGGGATAATACAGCCTTCCATATAACCTTTGCAATAGAACTGAAGGTTTGACTTGCCAATGAGTTCTCAAGAAATCTCAGAAAAGTATGTACCTTCTGATAAAATGTAAAAATAGAGGACAGAGGAAAAATCGTTGTTATCAGTGTCAGCTGAGTGAAGATACTTCATAAGGGTCATGAAGACAATCATGGGGCTGGAGCACCTCTCCTGTGAGGAAAGGGTGAGAGAGTTGGGTTGTTCAGGCTGAAGAAGAGAATGCTCTGGGGAGACCCTATTGCCCCCTTTCAGTACTTAAAGGGGGCTTCTAAGAAAGATGGGGACAAACTTTTCTGCAGGGCCTGTTGCATTAGGACAAAGGGTGACAGTTTTTTAGTTGAAAAAGGGTCAGTTTAGGTCAGATACAAGGAAGAAGTATTTTTTACAGTGATGGTGGTAAAACACTGGAATGGATTACCCAGGGAGATGGTAGATGCCCCATCCTATCCCTGTAAACATTCAAGGAGCTCTTAGAAACCTGATCTCATTGAAGATATTCTTGCTTGGTGCAGGAGGGTTGAATTGGAATTTTTCTATGCTACATAAAAATAGAATAGTCACTCAGGTTGAGTATCTGAGAGAACTTTTCCCTTCCATACTTTTTTTCTGATTTTTTTTTTTCTTTTCCAGTGAGGGTTGTGGCAGGGTAGGAAGAGAAATGCAGTTTAGGAAATGTTGGTTTAAACAAAGATTAATGACAATTCTGAAGCCAATGTAATAAACCACACCAGAGTGCCCACTAGACAAGGAGCCATGACTGGATGGATTTCAGGGGACACAGTCAGCTTCTACCAATTATTTTATATCTTTATAAGTTGAATAATTTCTAGAATGTAAGTATAAAGTGATAATTGCAGTTTTTTAAAAAATGGAAAATATCAAATTGTCGAAGGCATGATGTCAAGAGACTGATAAAAATTCTTATGAAAACAATAAACAATTTCCTGCCTCACACTCCACTTGCTAAAACAAATGAACTGAAAATTTAGACCACACATCTCATTCCACTCTTTGATTTTTGAAAAGCCAAAATAAGATGTCCTATCCTCTCTTCTAGCAATATTTTTTCTGATACTCTTACATTCTCTTGACTCTAATGCAAATACATCTGATGATCCAGTTTTCAGTAATTTTTAACAGATTTCTGTCACCTGCATCCTCTGTTATCTGTGTGTCATATAGTTTGCAAGCTCCCTTGTTCTGCTTGTGTCCAATCTCTTGACTTACTTTCATTCAGATTTTTATTTCTTCAGAACACATGAGGAGATGCACTGGATTTGCTACACCAAAACCAGCTATCAAGCGGGTATTTTTGATTAATTAATGGCCAAGCTGCATAAATATATTGCTGGAACTTTGCTAACAAAATCTACTGCTTCACTAAGCATTTTTAAAACAGCCAGTTATCAAGGTAGCTGAGCACACAAACACATTTATACTTTTAAACATTTTTCTAAAATGTTTCATAGTTGATAATGAAAAAAAAGCTTCCAAGTAAAGTAAAATAGGTCAAAAATGCTATAACTGAAGAAAAAGAGACTGTATTTTGAGTAGAAAGCCTTTTCTCTGTTGACTGAATACATATGTCTTAACTACAGCTGTAGCTAGCTCAGAAATGCATTTGCAAGTGTACAGCATATGGAATGTAGGGCTGATGATAGACAGATTAGCACACTGTCAAGATTGAAGATGAGAGATTTTCTTTCACAGAGTGACAGAAGAAGGATTAACATACAGGAGGGAGCTAATGTCTCCTAATGAGCATAAAAGATTTGTAAAAACCCTTCAGCTGTGTGACTCACTGAAATCTCAGTTTACTATCTAACAGGAAGAAAAATAGAAAAGGAAGTGAAAATGTTTTTGGTGTTTCATTTTCAAATTGAGAAAATAAATAGTTTTTTTTTTAGAGAAAAAAAATGTTCTATTTCCCATGATCATTTTCTCTTTAGATTTGGTTTGATAATTTTTATAAAAACAAAAGACAGAAAAAAAACAATGGGAACAGGAAAAATTATTTTAAACAAAATTTTAGCTTTCCATCTGGAAATAAAAAGGAGATGAAGAGCACAAAATCTCCTGAAAGTTAAATTGCAAAAGATTTCTGTTATACTCAACAGGTTTTTGTTAAGGTTTTTGGTTTTATGGCAAACTAAGCTGAACCTTAAAATTTAGAATGCTCAGAAGACAGAGAAAATAATCTGCAAAGCAAATTCTGTGTCAGTTCTTTTATCAAAACTTCACTGAGATCAATGGAAAGCTATCTGAGAGTTTGAGAGGCTTTAGCTTGTAATCCTCACAGCAGCTGCACAGGAAATGTTTTAAAAGACACTACTTGAGGTGTGTCAAAAGGTATGATGAGGGATAGCAGATATTTTCTTATTATTTCTTGTTTTCCTTAACTGCCAATGATGGAATAAGACTATCCATACAGAATAAGGCCTGAGATCTCTCTCCTTCACAGCTAAATCAGATTCAAAATGCCTGCAATCAACACTTGCTTATTATCTTTTGAATTTTACATTTATAAAGATCATTCTGAAGTAAAAAAAAGCACAAGAGTTTTTGTTTTTACTTTCTAGGGGTATGTTATATGTGAGGCCACTTATCCAAAGCCAGTGTAATGCTATAGCAGCAACTGCTGTCTAAGCTGTCCCAGAGTAACAAAGAGTTCCTCCTTTCATGAAATTTACTACTACATTTGCCCAGTCTTGTACTGTCCAATTTCCCATGGAATTGAGTTTCCTTTCTCCAAAGCTAGGCTGATTTTAGCTGAGTTTCTCCCCTGTCAACTGATTTTTTTTTGTCATTTTAAGGGGTGAAAAAAACCTAGGCAAAAATATTAAGAGAAATACCTGGGTGAGAAAGCAGCAGTCTGCTATCTGTGCTTAGCACATGCTAGGGTGTCATGCCAATATGTATTTCAACAAGCTGCAAGTATTCATTACTAGGATATCATGAAAGTGTGCAGAGTTCTGCAGCTACTTTGATTGTATTATATCACATACCTGTCCATTTCAGTAACATATAATCTTGAAATGAAAAAGCTCCACAAGAAGTATTTGAGGTTGAACAATTTTTGTGCAAAATAGGCTGGAAGAGCATAACCATGTTTTCATTATTATTGAGAGGGTGCTATTTAGACTGTGTACTTTTCAGTGCAAAGGCAACTGTATTTTGCTTGCATGCTGCCATCTGCAACACCTCCATCTCAGATAGTCAATATCAGCAATTCACAGGTGTGCAAGTAAGCTGGCAAAATAAACTTTGATCATTGTCATGTCCTAGTGCTATAGGAGTTTATGCTGCATAGTGCAGGCTTCATGACAGAAACTTTGATTTTAGCTACCAATACTCATTCTGGTTTTAAAATTATATTTTCTCTTCAGAAATTCTGTTTCACTGTACCAATTTCCTCTTTCTTAGATACTGTCCTCTATTACTCACTCTTGCTGGCCCAAGATCCTATATATCACCGAATCTTTCTATTCAGTACCCTTCTAGTTTTTTGTTTCCTCAGTCCATCTCTCTAAGTAACATTTCTAGCCTGTCAAAGTATCCAGTTAAATCTCAAAGCAAAGTGGGCAACACGACGTGTATGGAGAGGTTCCCTGTAGCCCTTTGGCATACCTGCCATATGTTGTCAATTAAGAAGAAATTTCAGGCAGGTGTCTTCTTAATGTCGTTTCCCTTCGTTCATTAGCTGATTAGGTATTACATGAGGCACTGGGTTTTCTTCTGTTTACTTACACTGTAGAGGGTGGTTCCAGTAATTAGCAAAGATGTGACAATGGAGAATGCGTGAAAAGAAGGGGATGATGCCATTGCAAATTCCCAGTTGGCACCTCAAACATAGCATGTTCTGTCCCTTCCCTAGCACAGAGCAAACATGAAGATATAAAGAGTGCTGATTTGGAAACAGGGGCAATATAAAATTGTGGGAGAATGGGTTGTAAGAGAACAGTGCTCTGTTCTGAACAGTGTAAGAGATAGTGCTGCAGGCAATCTCGCCTCTGAGAAGCTGCAGCTGTGTAAGACAGGTGACCAGCATTGAAGGAGAAGACACGTGGAATGATGAGGTGCATTGACAAATCACAAAAGAGTAAAAGGGCATTCAGGTGCTATGTATGTGAGAACAAAGGTATAAAAGATTGTACTGGGGAATAAGAAAGTGCTGATGCTTGAAACCATTCTCTGTGCCAGTTGTCTGTCCTCTGTCATAAAAATGGTTTTAAAAGCTGTGCTTTGTATAGAAGCATTACCAAAGAAGAATTTCTCAGTCTTGAAATGGAAGACTTAAAAATTTTGTAACATTTAATAAGTTCTTCACAACCTTAAAATTACCATGAGAAACATTTCTCTGTGCATACAAAATAATTTTTTAAAAAAATTACACGTGAGAAAAGCAATAAAATCCCTTTCTTTTTCCAGGAATAATAAAGGAGTATTGTTTGTGAAAAATATCTTCCTTTCCTACCATGTATATGTGCTTACTTACACATCTAATCAACTAGACAATGGAATTAATTTTCTGATAACCAGTTGTGGAATTCCAATAAACTTAACTTACAAAAGAAAATACATAAGATGTTTTTTATTTCAGTGTTCCAACTTAGATCTTTTCTGATTTGGGGGAGAATTTAGTTTCCAGGTTTAGATGGCTCCATGATGTTCTTCAGTAAAAGAAACAACAATTTTCTCACACAGAATCAGGAACATATTGCAGAGAGTTGGAGGCAAAGAAACGTCCCAGTTTTTACTTATTTTCTAGCCCTTCACCCCAGGAAGTGCAACTTACTGTTATTTCAGCCTTCTGTTTAATTATCCTTGCTATAAGCTCATGAAATAAGGAGGAAAAAATGTCACTTGAGGTCAGATATTTTGGTTATTACTTGAAAACTGTGTCACATTAAGTAGAGAGAATACTGGAAAATATGGAAGATAATAATGCAAATCTGTTTAAATTTGACACAGAAGAGATATATCCAGTACAAAAATTATTTTGCAAAACCTATTGAACAGAAAAAGAAAACATTAACAGCCAAAATTGGGTTATCCCTGAACTTTTTTCCCCCTACAGAAAAGTTGCTCTATTTTCATTCTTTTCTGTGTAATTTGTTCAAACTGTGTCAGCATTCTGTGTTCAATCAGTTGGTCGTTTCTGTGCAGTTTCCCCTTATGAAATTGCATATTTATTCAATGAAAATGATTCTACTTGAAAATGGCTTAATTAATTTAATGGTTTAGTTCTGATTTCAGATTTGTTAATATTTTTTAATTCTCATTTGGTTTATATCTTTGATAGATTGCAGTGAAATGTATTTTTGATGTATTTTTCTTAACTGAAACAAACTACTCTGTTATTCTACTTCACTTTTGTATGTCACGAGTTTTTCACTGTCATTGATATTGGAAATGAAAAAAAAAAAATTATGTTCCATATTGTATGAACTGTTTTGTGAATTTGGATTTACCATATCAATAAGTATTGAATATGTATTTAATTTAGTGCATTAAATAGTCCTGAACTCAGAACTGGAATCTATTCCAAGATGCTTCTAGCAGGTGACTGGCTTAGACTCAATTTCTGTATTTCCATTGAGCTAAAACCTCAAACCTATTGTCTTCAGTTATTGATCACGTGTATAGGGGAGCAGAGCAGAACACTCAGTTTTCTCACTCAGGTGAGTAGTGATCATCAGCATTTCAGAGAACTACACCAGGAACTCATTCTGGATATAAGCTAATATAATTTACATGTCATTAAAATCAACAAGGTGATGTCAGAATAGCAAATGCTGTCCTTTAGAAGATCTAGGTATCACATGTCTAGCAATTAGGGCATTTACCCAAATGGGACAAAATTTCACTAGAGTAAAGATATTTCTTTTCTCTACAAATATGAGTCACAAATGTACAGAATATTTGTCATGGCTTTTCGAAGTGAAGTTTTCTTCGTTACTACTTGTTCCAAGCTCACAGCTATTCCTCATGGAACTGAGTCCTGGAGCATTAAAGATGGAGCTGGAAATCCAGCACTGCAGTTTCCTCACCCTCATAGACGTGGTTGAGTCTAGCAATATATGTAAATAGCTTTCCATATGTAGAGCCATATGTAAACTTCGCTACAGTCAAGGATAACAAAAACATTGGAGAGTGCGGAAACCTTTAAAATTACTAAAGTATTCAATCTGTAGGTATGCAGAAAGTATGTACATTTTTAACCGTAACTTGATTTTTTTATTGATGTCACTCTGCATGCATTCAGAGAAACCTAAGGTAGAGTTAAATCTAAAATAAATAAATAAAATAAAAAATAATAAAAAAAATAAAATAATTTAGTTTATTTCAGTCAAAATGATAGCTGTGTAACCAAGCTACACATTTTAGTTGGATGTTTTTGTGAATTATGAAATATTTATCACTTCTTCAAAGATTGTACATGGCTTAGAAAATATTAGTAAATAAACTATACAACCTCTTCCTAACAGCATATTTGATACCTCTTTACCATATGCATTTCCATCTAGCATTGTTGCTATTATTGTTCATTTTGTTTTAGCTGAGACTGCATGATATTCTATTGTAGAGGAGATAGTAAGAATTTTATAACCATTTGCTTTTATACCAAAGTAAGTCATTGCTGCATACAAATCATTCTATTTTCTATTCCATGTGTCCTTCTTAAAACATTGGCGAAAGGAAAGAAAACTGGTTTGCAGAAAACATCATATTTTACAAATTAGAAAGAAATGTGTAACATTAATTTCTATTAATTAATTATGGAGAGGGAAATTAAAAACAAAACTAAACTAAACAGTTATACTGGGTTTGTATGGACAGGATTTGGTAAGGGGGGGTGATGTGGCTCACTGGAGCCCAGGCTAGCTCACTGCACACTGGTGCCGTGCCAAGTTCAAGGAACAGCTGAGGTGTGGGGTTTGTGCCAGCAGCTGAACCTTAAGAACCGCTGCTCCTAACTGACAGATGCCACACTATGTCCAGGGTTCAGGTAAAGAAGAAAGAGAGAGGCTCTCCGGGTCTGAGGTTCCAACCAGAAAGTTTATTGGGGTTGAAGGGAGAGAGAGGCAAAGAGCCCTGTGCAGTTCTATGCATGGGATTTTATACTGCTACAAATCAGGGGATGGATAGCCATTTTGGGATTTGTGGGATGGGGAAGGAGAATAGGGAGGAGAACTAGAAGGAGAACTGGGAGGAACCTCAAATCTAACAACTTTGAGAGTTGAAACAAGGATAGTGGGACATAGGGAAGGGTTCCTGGCAGCATGGCCACTACTACCAGGGCTAGGGTGCTGGGGGAGGTATGGAGAGCCAGGGAGACTGAGGCAAACCTGGCTACCCTGTGCAGAGCAGTCTGCTCTGTGCATCTCCCCCAGCATAGGGAGAGAGTTTCGGGAACACAGGGAAGGTGTAACTGGGGTAGAACAGGTTGCTGGGTGCTTCTCCATTCCCCCTTTCTCCACTAGTGCCTTCCGAATTAAGGTTTACAATGGAATAAATCTGTGGGCTTAGGGGTCCCCTTGAGCCAACAAATTTGTCAGTTTTTGCCCAGCATCATGCCAAAATAGGATGGATATCGCATCGGCTGGAGACACTTTGGGGAAGTGGAGAAACAGCCAGGGAACAAATCTTTTCAACAATCCCTTTGAAAAACATTTCCCCCCACCCTCCAGGATACCCACAACTTGGAAGTAAATCCCTCTTTGTTGGACAGTTAATTTGGCACCTATTTTCACACACTCAAGCACAAGCACTGGCATTATACACAAGCACAAGCGCTGATGTTACAAAACTGTCCAGACACTCCACCCGCACTTGCAGCAAAGGATCAACTGACAGAACACAAAAGAAGTGTCCAGGGACAGCTCAGAAAGGGACAGCACTCACACTTGTACTGAAGCCCTTCCTGGACCACACACACAGTTTTCCCAATTGGGAGACACCCACCCTGTCACTGGACAGGGTTACTGCAGCCACAGTCCCAAACTTGAAGATGACTCCCAGTGCCTCAGGAGCTACTGCCTTCATCCCCAGGAGCGCCACTGGCTAAAATGCGGTCTGCTCCCACTGGGGTAGCTGACATCCAAAGATTTGTGAAAGTCCACGGAGTGGACTGTCCAGTCCTTCATGGGGTCTCGGGCTCTCAGGGAGGCCACACACTGGGCACCAGCTGACACGGCTCACCAGAGCCCAGGCTACCTTGAAGCACACTGGTGCTGTGCCAAGTTCAAGGAACAGCTGAGGAGTGTGGTTTGTGCCAGCAGCTGAACCTTCAGAGCCAATGCTCCTAAATGACAGACGCCATACCACATCCAGGGCTCAGGCAAAGAAAGAAGAGAGAGGCTCTCTGGGGCTGCGGTTCCAACCAAAATACTTATCAGAGTTGGAGGGAGAGAGGTGAACAGCCCTTGTCACCCCTGTGCCCAGGGTTTTATACTGTTACCAGTCATGGGGTGGATACAAAACATGAACCAATGAGGGACACTTGGGGTGGAGTTGAGGGATTGGGTCTCTTGCCTTAGGGCCAATCAGGGTAGGTGGGAGGGGAGAGTAGGTCACATGCACCAATGAGGTGTCAAGGTTTGGGTGACACCCAGGAATGCCCAGGGGGAGGTACGGCAAAGGGATTGGCGCTGGGGAGGATTGACACAGAAGGGACTGGAACAAGGGGCAGGGTAACAATGACTGATAGGGAAGGAGCTGGAACAAAGCGCAGGAAAACACCATAAAGGGAAACTGGTGGGAGGACACAACTCTGGGGACAAACCAACTTGGGAGCAAACATGAGGGAGAACAGGGGAGCAAACCATTAACATTAAACCTTAACAATAACTCAATCAAACTAAATCAAATACAAGTCACAACCTGCATGTACAAATGCAGCTCATGGGAGAGGCCAGTCATGCTTAGAGGCAAACCAAGATCTGGAGGATAACCATGGCCAACAGAGAAGGTTCTTCTGTGAGCAGGCAAAGGTACAAGAAAAAGCTTGCTCAAAAGAAAAAAATACGTGGAATATATCATGATGGGACAGTTTAAGGGAAGGAAAAAACTTGAAATATTCAAATATTCACAAAAAATTAAAACATTACATATTGTTAGCAACCCACTGATAGAGTCATGGGTAGTCTTGCAAATTTGCTGTTATAAAAACAAATCAAAGTTTTGCCCTTTAAATCTAATATCTGTGTGAGCTGATTTGACTGTCTCACAGGTAAGCCTTCAATTTTTTTCTCTGTATTAAGAGAAACATTCTATTAAGTTCCAAATTTCAGTTAAATCTGAAATATCACACTATTGTCTGAGAATGAAGTAGAAGTATAAAGTCCTGGAGTATGTGTTAATGAAGGAAATGGGGAAAATGAATGCCTTCCTTTTAATGTTCTTTTCTTTTGACTTTATTTCACTTTATGAAATGATATTTTTAGCTGCAGATTAATTTCATTTTCAGACATATTTAATAGATAATTGAGTGCCAAAATTAATTTCAATTTTTACACTGACTTGGAATTCAGTTCCTTTATTTCTGATGCGTGAGTATGAGTTGAAAGGTGCTGGATAACAGAGGACATTTAATTTTCCTACAAAATATGAATCCTTCAATACAGTAGTGAGCACTTCAAACTTCAGGATCTGGAAGGCATCCCAAATTACCTGAATGGTACATTTCAGGTTGTTTATTGTAGCAAGGGGGAAGAACAGACAGCAGAGTAGGGAGAAAAAAAAAAGATGAAAGAGTCTCATGGAGATTGCTGAGGATTGTGAACATAGACCCTGGCTTGAAGCCAGACCAAGAAAAGAAAGAAATCATGAAAAGGATAGAGTCCACCCTTAAATCATTCTGAGATTATTAAAAAAAAAAAAAAAAAAAAAAAAATTAGATATAAAATAAAATACCATAATAAAAATTCCTTGACTGGGATTCCATCCAGGGAGTTTTGTGCTATGGAATGACTTCTCCTTTATTCAAATCACAATCCCTGGGATCTGTAGCACCTTCTAACCTGTACTTATACCTGCAGATGAGCCACCTTGAAGTAGTAGACACTGACTGTGTCTACTACTCCCCTCCATTCCTGCACTCTCTTTGTGTATTCTGTGGAAGCACAAAGCTCCAACCACACATCTAATTACACTCTCACTTTCTGATAGCTGAGTTCTGCTCTCCGTACATAGTGCTCTTCAAGACATACGTTCTCCTTTGCTGGACACTGTTCTTTGCTTGTCCCATTCAGCTGTCTCCTAGACACCCCTGGAGATGTTCTGGGAATCTGATGAACTAGAATTCCCTGGGTGCTGTCTTATGAGGAAGGGTAGGATATTCACCCAGGAGACCTAAGATGAATTAGATTGGAATAGACTATGTCTCTAGGGAGACACATGCCCGGGGTCTTACTGCAAAACAACACAACACAACCCTTCTCCTTTTTGCTGCACCTCAAGAAGAGAGACCAACTGAAATACTCCGAATGACCAGCTGTAGGTTTGACTCCTGCCTACAGCAGTGTGCAAACTACATGTTTGACCATGTCATCTTGGAGAGGGAGCTTGATCCTCAAGCACGTGGAAAGGTTGAATGAGCCATCAACTCTTGCTGTAAGTTATCACATTTATTCTGTGAAGTTGCCTTTAAAACACGTTATAGACATATCATCTTAAAAGAACAACATCATTGGTTTATCTGTCTCCTGACAAGTACTTCAGAGATCCTAACTCACCACTGTAGGCTTTACAGAAGTTTTTCTTTACCAATTACAGGAGGAAAATAGGGTGGAAAGAGTGAGCTACTGGTGTTGTCTGCTGCTCTTTCAGCAGAGGGAAGTTGCTTAAGCTTAGCCCAGCTACTCATTGCAGTTTAAAAACCCTACTTGATGTTTCAGAGGAAAGCTAAAAACCCAGCAATCATAAATTTGTGTCATCTGTTCAGGTATCCTCTCATTACACAGGAAGCCAAAATTTCATGTGTAAGAGAAAAAATTATCTGTCCAGGTGTGAATTAAAGTGGGGAGGGAAAAAAAATCAAAAATAACTCCCTTCCTTACAATATTACAGAATAAAAGTCTTCTAAAACATGGGATTTAATTGTCCATGAGTTATCAATAAAGACTACCTTGGATCCGTAGTAAAGAATTTTATGTTGAGTTTCACTGAAGGATGTTATTTATTCTTTCCTCTGCTCCCTGTCTTTGAATCTATTTCTTCTTTGAATGGGCAGTGAGTACATTATTCACTGGTGGGACCTGTGAAAAGAAATTCTATTAAGAAATTTAAATCAATTATCTCTATCTATATAAGCCTCTCTGCTAATGTCAGAGAGTTGTCTTCTCTCAAGGCAATCACAGGTCTGGTAGATGGGAGAGGAAAAAAAATTTCCAAACATTCACAAAAGATGTTAAAATCTGCATTGTGATATTCATGCAAACCACTCAGTGGCTGAACTGGTCATTGAATTTCCTTTAAGTTCTTTGGACTTCTTTCCCCACAGTACTGACATCCATACTCTCCTTAGAATTTGTTAGATATTTATTGTGAAATTATTCAATTCCAGACTGACTTCATTAAAGATGTAAGCAGAACATTCGCAGACTTGTGACATTAAATCAGGACTACTGTTACAGGAGTGCAGAGAAAATCATCACCATAACCCTTTAATAAGACAAAGATGTATTTTGGAATTTTTCAGATAAATTTTACAATTTTGTTGCTCATTTAACATTGGAAGAATCAATGAAAAGCTGCCTAGTAGAAGCTTGAAATCTTCTTAGAACCATTTCTTCTGTTCCACTACTGAAAAAAAAGGCAATAGAGCAAACAAACAAAAAAGAGGGTAGAACTGACTAGACTGGTTTACAGCCTGCTGAGACTGGAGATTCACCCACAGTATTTCCCACTCTCATCATCCTTCAACTTACCTCAGCAGAAGTGGAATGGGCTTGTGCATGTATTAAAGGACTCTTGTGTATAGCCATGTTGTCATAGCTATAACAATGAGCTACATCTCATAATTTTGGATTTCTGAGGAAAATAGCTTTGAGAAAAGGGTTGACAGAGATCAAAAATCTTTGGTTGATCCCTCTTTCTGTGTGTTGAGGGACATTATGGCTTCTTCATGAAAAAAATTTGTTATAAGGTATAAGCACTCTGACACTTTCTGATTTGCCACTCTGCCCCCTACACATACGCACACACGGAGATACAGAGCTCCTCTGCACCGTCCCTGACTGCTCCAAATTCTTATACCAAGTGGTTTCACAGTTCATGGCTTGTGCCTGCTTCATGCACACAGGTAGTTATAAAGTTAATAGAAGTGCCTTCAACATCTTTGTTTCTTAGCAGGACTTTCTTTTCTTGAGAAGCAATATGTATAGAGTATCTGGAGTGGGGGTTGTTTTTCCTCCTTTCCACTTTTAAGTCTATATAAGCTGATATTGGAGTCAATGTGGTTTCTCTCTTTATCCTACATAATTTGTGAGGAAGAAGGTCTCAGCAAGTTTTGAAAGCATTTCTTTTAACTATTTTTTTTTTAGTTCTCTTTTAATTTAATATATTTGCCCTTTTTGTTTCCTCTTTTCCATTTTCTTCTGCCCTTCTCATAATTTTCTTTCTGATTATTTCTAAAATGTCATGAGTTGCCTTCTAAAATTAATTGGTCTCCCACTGTTTCCCTACTTTCCCATTCTACATTTAAAAGATTCATATTTCCACTTTCTCCCTTTGTTTTGTCCTGTGGAACAGATAGATTATTTGTTATGGCTTTTTCTTCAAGGCTTCGGGGACTTTGGCTAAATTTGTGTTATAATACTGTAGAGCTCTGTTGGCTCAATGTGTGTTGCAACTTTCTGAACACTGAAAATGCCCCCTGTTGCTTACAAAGCAAATCAACAGGTGAGGAGCCTGGATTTTATAAGACCAAAGAAAACCTCTTTGACAGAACTCAGGAGACAGATTTTTTTTTTTTTTTTCCCCTGAAAGTTTCAGAATCTGTACGGGTTCATTTTAAATTAAATACATATTATTATCTATGAAGACTCCTTAAGAATTTTTTTCTGAATACGCAGGGGCTGAATTCTTCCAAAAAGTCTGTCCATTAACACCACAAATGAAGCTTCATTTTCTCCACTACACTTCCCTCAAAGTCCATACATCTGCAAGTCTTTTAGAAGCGATTTATTTGCACTAAACAAGAGTGATTGTAAAAGCAAGCCACACATTAAATAATTCATCAAAAAATAGTACAACAGTCATCAGGGGACTGTGTCTTTAGAAATGTAATATAGAAAGGTGGAAAGGTGATGTTCAAAGAGTAGAAGTGTAAAACAGAGTAGAACTGTGTACCATGAGTTCACTTTTTTTTTTTTTTTTTCTTTAAAACCACTATAATGCTGCTTTTATATGCATTTATTTCCTGGGTTTAGTCCACCATTTCTGCATATGTGGTACCTATTTTTGTATGGATGCTACAGCCTGAAACTGTTGTATAGATGGTTCCAGGTGTAGCTGAGAAGTCTAAAACTGCACAGATTTTTTTTCCTTTTTGGTGGAGTATATCATGTCTGAGTCTATACAAAATCTTTGCACATCCGAGGTCTGAGCATTTTCTGGGTTGGGCTATGTTGAGAAATTGCAAGGCTGTACAGAGAATTTGTTAGGTCTCAGTTCAGCTGTGTCTATTTCAAAACAATAAGTGGACACACCGCACTCCTGTGGAGGGGGCCATCACTGTTAGCAGTGATGCTGAGGGTGGGAATGGAGTGTCCTATGGCTGCAGCATCCCACGGAGGGGCATGCATGGGAGGCGTGGTGCACACTCCCTGCACTGCAGCATGTGCCAGGCAATACCTTCCAGCTTCATACATTCACAGACAGCTCCAAATGGATTTCTCTGTAATGTTTGGTCTGCTGTGAATGGATATATACTGCTTAGTAATTTGCATATAAACAGAACATCATCTTTCTGTAGAAAATGGACTGACCCTATTACTGTTACATGAAGTGCATTTGCTAAGCATTGTTTCTTGATATTTTGTGGAATGTTAAATATAGCCATAATTACTAATCACAATATCTAATTTTATGCTTGAATTAAGCTACTGCACAAGTTTGTTTTTTTGTTTTTTTTTTAATTTACAAGATAGTAATTTATTATTTGGCAAATTAGCATCTCTCATATTTTTCAACATTCTTTTGCAGCAAAAGTCTCATTTAAAATTATTGATTATTCTGCCCAAAGAAAAATTCAGGATTAATTTTCACATTATTGCTGTTGCCTTTCCTGAATGGCCTGATACATGATCAGGTGAGGTCACATTTTTGGAGGAATCTTCTTTGAAGATCTCTATTTAATAAAATAATACAATGTTCTTAGCCTCCAGACTGCAAGTCTTTGAAAACATAAAACTTCACCTGCTTAAAACCTTACAACCACATTTAGAGGAAGAATTGATAATGTGTTAAATAATTTATCAAGAATAATATTTAAATTTATTTCTTCAGTAATAACCTAATAAACAGAGACCTACAATATGCTCAATCAGATATATATATATATATATAGAACAATTTGTATTTGTGTAGATATTTATACTTTCCCATTTTGTCTCATTACAATCTATCCAGCATTTAATGCCTGTCATATACAGAAAAATTTAACAATTGCATTTTTCAAAATACTCTCCTGAATAGGCTACTTAACCCAAGAAACAAGGATACCTCCTTGACTTATATATTACAAAATACTAATGAGATTTATTTTTAATTATAAGGTTGATAGCTCAGAGACCACCAAAAAAGTAGGTATCCATGGAACAGAAAAAAAGTGTTTCTTGATCTCCAGGACTGTTTGAAACTTATTGTCAAAGACAACATGATATTCAACTTGATCATGATTCTCGAATTAGGAATGTAATTTAAATATATATTTCAATACAGAACCAAATGCCAGAGTTACTGGAAGATATGAGGTTGTCTATCAATTAAATCAACAACTGGATGCCCTTGTAAGTTAGCTGTGTAAGATGCCAAGATATGAATGGAAATTTTGCAAGATTGCTTATCAATCAATTTGTATAAAATCCTTCTGCATGGTGTACCATTTTTAACAGAAGTGCTTTATGATTCTAGAGCTATGGAAGTCCCAAATTACAGGTGAATGTGCAAGAGTCCATAACTCCTAAAACCAGAAGGAGTTTTAATAGAAAAAATTACATAAAATAGTTGTTCTACTTTTAATTAGAAATATATTTAAGCCTGCAGTGCAACTCAGTGAAGTGGAAAAATCACTTGCTGACAAAAAGGTCAACAAATCCAAACCATCCATGCTCATGTAGTACAGAGCTCTCTTTCCATAATATTGGGAGACTTATTCTGTCTTAAAGGATGTTATCCAGATTTAAAGAATTAGTGGAAAATGTTATGGAATCAGAGAGAGAGAGGCTTCAATAGGAAAGAATGGAAAGAACAAAAAATAGATATGTAGATGTTAATCCACAACAAGAACAAACACATGTCCTTGGATAAAATATCTTAACAGTCATTACAATATTAAGCAGGGCTATTGTAACTTATGGCAAAGATTTTGGACAAGGTCTATTACTGAAAACATCCTCAAAAACACCATAAAGTAGAAAAACATCATGGATTTATAAAGCAATAAAAACATTCAATAAGTTAACAGATGACACAACTTTCCATAGCATGCATTGCAGAAGTACATGTAATTAGAAATTGAACTTTGTAATATCAGTATCTTAAAAAACCTTTTTAAAATGATATTTTGAAATCTTTTCAATAACACTTGATCCAAATATTGATTCCTAAGCCTGCATCATTACTTAAAAATTTAACATTTTATACTTACTTAAATAAATATTGGAACAGTTCTTCCTGGAAATTTAAATTCACTGTCTTTAACTGGCATTACAGAGTTTGAAAGACATGTTGGTTTTGTCACATATTCACAATTATTGGCAATCTTATTGGCACAATTATTTAGCACATCTATCAATTATTGGAGTAATCAGCAGCAAATTGGAAATACGCAGTTTGGAGGCTCCCATAACACTGAGAAACAAGAGTGCTATCCCTCAGTGGAAACGAATATGGAAATAAATAATGAGTATAGCATCACTTCTTGTATTTTGATATGTACTTGATAATTATTTGGAGCCTAAAACTGACAGAAAAATATTTATAAGTGATCTAAGGAACAGAGAAGACCATTATGTTCTGTTCACTTTGATATTCTGTGTAATAAAGGTCACAGATCTTCACGCCAAGAAAATAAATATTGGAGATATGAATACTAGAGAATACAGATGTATTACATTGTGACAGATTATTTTGGAAGGACAGAATGTTGAAAAATATTATATTAGCATGTGATATATATTAGGGATACATAGATGTTTCAAAGTTATGAATGCACTGTTGCATTGCCATGGTCATCATTGATGGCAATTAATGCAAATATTATAAACCAGAAGAATACTTCTGATAGTTTTGACCCTGGGAAAAAAGAACTACTTATACCCACAGGCATGACCTACATTGAAAGTAAAATATACCAAGAGGCAATTGTAATCTCAGGTTACAGGACAAATTCACACCATTCATGAAGAAAGGACATAATGAAACAGACTGACTAAACTCAATCTGCATTTAAGATCTAGTTGGGATTATGAAATAAACTATACCTATTTTATGCTATCAGGCTTAATGAGACAAAAGAAATCTGCAGGAGTAGAACCGTAATAAAGTTCATAAACCTGCTGGGCATAATTGCAGTGAGTTACAAATGGATTATAGACCAAATGAGTGTTCTGAAGGGAAAGGAACATAATGCCACACTTGAAAAAGATTACCAAGAACTTGACATTTAATACTTGTTCTGAGTAGATCAGCAGTGTCATTAATCTGATAATTATGGCACAAATACTTTTGGCATTGTGTAAAAACACAAATCTGCCTCAGCTAAAGAGAGAATTGTTGGAAGGTTATTTGGGTACTACAGAAATATTTCTCCCATAATGTATTTCCATTTGAGTGTACTTCTATGAAATTATAATAATTAGGGTCAGATATTTTGGAACAAAATTGAAATTAAATTGCCTTAATGTAATTTGCAAAGTCAGATTCTGGGTATTAGTTTTTACCAACTGCCAGGCAGAATTAGTGCATTCTGACAAATGAAAAAAAATACAGTACTCAGAGTCCTCTAAAACCAACCATGGAGAAGCCACAGAGTTTGCTGCATCAATGAACAGAATACATTTATAGGATTTTTTTTTTTTCCATTTACCTCCTTACCCCACATCATTTTGAATGAAGCAAGAAAATGAACACTCCTTGCAGGAGAACCTAGTTCATAACTGTTACAAAACACTGGAAGTCAGCATGATAATGAGCCAATTTGTGTGGAAATGAACTCATTAATGCTAATGTTTTGCTGACTCCCAACTGATTCACGAACTCCTTAACAGAAATCAAAACAGAAGAAGGAGGGGAGCTTCATGAATTTTGGAACTGATGTGTGAAGAAACAAACGTGTCTCTTCCTTATTCATATTTCAATTTCAGTGATCTACTCTGTTCTCTGATCATTCTGTCCCATAATAGAGTCTGGGGAATATCAATTTGTATAGAAGATATTATAGCTGAATTCTAGAAATACTCACTAGGTAGAAAAGAAAATATTGATTTCTTCTAATTTTTAATTATTTTCTAACAAAACTCTTCTTTACTTTCAAATTAATAGGCTTTCCAACCTGAAGAAAATAAAAGTTTTTATGTAAGAAATCCCCAAAACAATTCTGCAAGATATTGATTCTCATGCAACACTCATATATATAAACAAATCTGTCCTTCATGCAAATGATGCTTTTACTGAGGTAGTTTCCAGGTAGAGCATACCAATATAACGAGTAATTTCTACATCCAACCCATGTATTTCAAATTCACCATACTTTTTTTCCCTTAAAATAAACTCACAAAAAAACAGGGATCAGCTGAGGTACAAAGGTAAAACATGAAGTTTTGTTATCTCAGAGGAATATTGAGAGTTTTATCACTTCAAGCTGCAAAATATTAGAAAGCTTCTACCGCAAAGCTTATTCAAAAAGTTGGAGGTCACAAGTTATATGCAGTTCTGATAAACATCTCAACTCTTAACTCAGAAAGATTAGACTGTAAATCTTGCTTGAGTGTTTGAATAAGGAACTACAGAAGTGTGTTGCATAAAGCTACAACTATTTTATGAAGATTAGAATACATTTTAAAGACTTATGAAGATAAATTTGCATTGAGTTTATTTTTAAATTGATATTTATTAGATTAGGTTAAGATGATACAGGGTTCAATTAACACAGTAATTTATAATTATTTTATCTACTCAAATACGTACTTAAAGATTTTAATTAATTAAAATTTTAGAAAATCATTCTTCTTGATTATGCCAATTACTTCAGTCAAAACTGAACTACTATTTATTTTTATAGGACCATAGTCACTACAATTGTATTTCTTTGCTATTGAGCTACATATCTAGCAAAGAAGAGAGCCAAAATAATTTAGCAAAAATGTTTCTTTTATTTCCTAACCAATGTTCAACATTTCTAATAAATTTCTAAATGTGACAGCTATACAGTGAAGCTATCCAAATTAATAATTGTTTATTGTTTTTGGTTGCTTGGTTGATGGTTTTACTTTTCTTACATCAGAACACTTTGAGCAGATCAAAATTTTGAGTTCATATCTGAAGTGAAACATCTAAGATCATGACCACCTCCTAGAAAGAAACCTAGCATTACCAAACAGTTCTTTCTCTCTTTGCTAAAGGAAAATATCACAATTTATTTTCCTTTTCTATTCAGCTTAGACATTCCAAAATTGTCAACCTGTTGATTATCTAAATGACGAAGATTAAACACCATAGCTAGGGGAAATAACTAGCAGTGACATAATTACGTGTAGTTTAATTTCTTTTTTTTTTTTTTTTTTGTAGTTTCTTAAAGGTAGTTTTTAATAATTGGTGTAACAGTCATTGGTACTGTACTGTTGTGCTGCTGAAAAGTCATGCCAGAAAACATTGACCCTGCTGCATAGCTCTGAGATAACCAGTTAATTTTAAGCAAATATTACCATAAAGTGAAAAAATGAGCACATCCAGGGACACTCCAGTGGAGGCATCTCTCTAGTACTGTATTTTATTTACATATCTGAGAAGTATTTGAGTCATACTTATCCCTGTTTTTTCACTCTAGGAGAGTAATCAAATCACAATTATATTTGCACCAATGAACCTTACACATTGAGCACAACCTGCTCTCAAAATCACCATTTTTCAGTGACAACAGTCCCAAACCCAAGAAAATCACATTGCTTTTACTAACAATTTGCAGTTAGTCCTTGCCATTAGACCTCCAAAGCCTTTTTCCTGGAAGCTTGGGTTTCCCTGCCATTTGCATCATGTGACAAAAGACCAGCAGAAGGGAAACATAGTCAAAAGTCACAAGTGTACTGCAGACAGAATAAGGAGCATGGTTTGCAGCCTGTTTTCTACCCACCACCCTTTTTAAGGAGAGGGAATTTTTGGAAAATGTAACCATGTGATAATTTTGACAGCAAAAATATTTCCCAGTGCAGAGAGTTGCTAAGGGTCACCTGCATGTAAAAGTGATTTACTCATGAGCAAATACTATTAAGAAGTACTTTTTCTATAAAGTGCTCTCATTGTAATTCTATCTGCCAATACCAGATGAATATCTGACCACACACTTTTTTCACTCAGCAACAGTCAGGTAATGATCAGTGGCTTTATGGTTTTTTTTCCAGTTTTATTTTTATGCTGTGTGACATTCAGCCTTTGCAGCACAGAATGGGTGAAAAAAAAAAAAGAAGCTAAATTTCATTTCTGAGAGCTTCTGAATTCTATTGCATTTCAATGAAGATTTACCTGCACACAGAACAGCTGATCTACAGAAGCATATTTTGCACAGCCGGAACACATTAAAATATAAAATATTATTTCAATGATCATTTTCTCCCCTGTGCAGAGAAATATGTTCCAGATAAGCCTCAAAAACACATACTTTAGCACCAGAGCAGATACAGCAGTTTATGCAGATGGATAAAAGAACTATAATAATCTTGTTAGTAGAAGTTATATCATAGATGGAATTTCTTTGAGTATTTGGGCCCTAATTTATAATCTTCATAAATCACCTAAGCAGACAATCCAACTTTGAAAAGCTTAAACTTGCTGACAAAACAAAACTGAAAATATTGAAAAAAGTACAACCAAGAGTTGAGTAAGCAGTCCCCACTATAGATATAGAAAATAATTGGATTATTATGTGCACCAGACGACTAATGTCGTTTTGAAGTGGTATTGAGACACCTGAAAATCACTGATTGCTTAAAAAGAGAAAATAGGTGGGCACAGCATGAATTCTGTGCTCAAGATTCTCAACATTCCCCCCATGAAGGGGCTGGGGTGCGCAATATCCTGGAAAAGGGACACAAACAGGCCAGCTGACCCAAATAAACCACAGGGATATTCCTTACTATATGATATCGGCTTAGATATGAAAGCTAAAAGAGGGAGGAGGAAGGTGTGGGAACCAGGACATCCTTCTGACTGTCCTGGGAAGATTTATAAGTCACAAGAATTTAGATAGAATGATCATTAGTATGTCACAGGGTGAAAAAGTAGAATTTTGGGATTTTAGAATGTGAGATCAGGGGATAAAGATGGAGGAAATGGGGTGTGTCCCTGAGCTTCTTCTTCGTCCTCTTGTTCTCCATCTTCTGTGGTGGTGTGGCACATTTTAGTTGGTTTAGAACAAAAGTACACTGTACAACATAGTGGATAGATATTGGAGAATTGTTATAAATAAATCACACGTAATTTTCAGTATAAGAGATAGTGCCATCCCAAGGGCGGACAGGAGACGACACGGACAGATGACAGGGACAGATGACAGGGACAGATGACAGGGGGAGAGAGCACAGCCTGGCCTGCAGAGAAGACCGTGGCAGGCCAGGGAACGACTATGAGATAAGCAAAGAATAAACAAATTCCTGAACATGAGAAAACAGACGACTCGACCTCTTCTTCAGACGCAGGGCTGGGGGAAAACAGAAAGCCTTCACAGAGACAAGTTAAGTTAGGTGGAAGCCAAGCTCGCAGAGCTCTCAAAAACACCAGGAAGGCCCAGACAAGAAAAACAAGAACAGCAAGAAAAAAAACCCATATATTTTTATATATTTTAAAAAACCTAACAGAAGGGAAGGCATTTGTTATTTTACAGTGTTTGCCTTCTGGAGCAACTGCTACACCTGCTGAAGCCCTGCTTCCCATGAAATGTCAGAGCATCATTTGCTGATGAAAAGTAGAGATTAATTTTTCCCCTTTGCTTATGCACGTGCAAGCTTTCGATTTTTGTTCTTCTTTTTTTCTTTTTCTTTAGTAAACTGTCTTATCTAAACCTACTAGTTGTTTTCCATCTTATTTTTCTCTCCCATGTCCCACTGAGAAGGGGAATTATAGAGCAGCTTGGAGGGCACCTGGCATCCAGCCAAGGTGAACCCACTACAGTGACTACCATTAACATATAAACAGAGAGAGAACAGAACCAGAAGTTTTGTCTCTGTGTCTTTTATCTACTGTTAAAGAGCAAACATCTGTCTTTATGACACAGTATTATCAAAGGAAAACCCAGGTAAAAACCTCAAATACATCAAGCAAAAAAATTTTACTTTAAACTATTTTTCTGCTTGTATTTAGAATCATTCATATATTCATTTTCTTATAAATACTTTTTATTCTTCTAAACTAAATGCAAATTTATGTAACCAAATTACTATAAATAAATAAATAAATAATACATGCATCTCATTCATCTATCTCTAGTGCTTTCACAAATGCAAGAATAAATCAAATTTAGATTTTGAAAATATCAGAAATTTTGTTCCATCCACATAAAAAATATAGCCTTCTGAAACTGCTCTATAACTCCAGTTGTTTGACAGAAAAAAAAAATCACCACCCTTTACAGAAACATTCTATTAAATAATTTTGTTTCCACTTGGAAAGATCACTTATCATGCTCTCTTTATCAAAGCAGTCATTTTCTTTGCCTAGTACCTAATTAATTTAAACCTGCCTTATACAGTTCTTGAATGACAGTCCTTAACACATATTTTAAGCTAAGGATGATAATGGACAATCATATTGCCTCTCTAAGGATTTTCATACACAGAGAAGATAATTTTCAGAAATCTAAGGTGTAAGTTATAGCAGAGTCACTTCTTGTTAGTTTCACCTGCAAATACTCAGTGCTCTGTACCCACGGGGTGTCAGCCCATACTTTGCAAGTGGAGTAAATGGCCCCATGGAAAAGACACTAGCAGGGAGAATAATTTTTCAGACTGGCAGTCAGTAATGAGTCTCTGTTTGGTCTATACTGCTGAGCTATATCAGACAAAAATGGGTAGAAATTCTCCCCAAATTGTGGAAATTGCAGAAATGTCATCATCTCCTTAGAGAAATTCTCCAGGCTGTTCATTTCATATGTAGATGGTCACAAGTTGACTGCATATCTTCAACAACTGTTATGATTACAGGAGTGAGTCTTTTCCAACTAATATTTCTTTAATTTTATGTCTGTTTAGGCATCCAGGAATGCTAGAAGTAAAAAGACCTACCAAGCAAACAAACAAAAATAATAGACAAATAAACAAGAACAGTGAAACAAAACCATGAATGATCCTCATTCTTTTTACTATATCCTTCCACTCTCTAAATCGTTTTCCATGTTGCATTCTTAATAGTGAACAGAACAATATGTGCCATTTCCCAAATTTAATTCTCTACAGAAATGCAAGATAAAGGTGGAAGGAAAAAGGGAAATAAACATCTAGTTGTTACTGAATCTATAGAGCTCCTTCAATCCTTCAGGAGTGTTCAGCTGTCTGAAGTTTATCACAGTAGCCAATGATCAAATACCAGCAGGCTCCTTAGCTGATACCTAGGGATGAAACAGATAATCTAATTCACATCCTTCTTATAGATTTTGATGCCTAAGACTGACAATATTCTTCATCAAGATTCCTCCTAGAAATCTATAATGCTCATAGATCATACTCCCATTAGAGCTCAGTTTTCCCATTAAGATCTTTTTTTTAGCCTTAGCACATCCAGAGGGTTTGGCAACAAGGATCTATCCAGGCTCTGTTTAATTATTCAGTCCTTTCTTTCTTGATATGAAAACAAGAAAGCTTTACAATGACTAAAACTGTATTTCAAACAACAAAACTATGAAAACAAAATGGCATGTATTTGAACCTAATACACCTATTCCCTTTCTGTGCAACCTGTGCTATTCACAAACACAGTCCTTATTCCCTATTTCAGAAATTACTAACAGGACAGTCATTTTAATTGAAGTTATGATGTTAAAATTGTACATATTGAGAAAACAATTGTGTTTTCAAAGTGTATTTTTGCATTGCTGTATTATGAGACATTGAGAATCACTTTTCCTCTAGTAAAATGAACCAGGAGGCTCCCAGGTCTTTCTGAGACTTTGATCTCATGCTATTTTGTATTTCTGAGTCATGATTTACCTCTTGAAATCACTTGCTGCTAGTATTAAATCAGTTTAGGTTTAGCTCTGAAATGATGTCACTATCAAGTATAAAATATAGATTGTTTTTTTCTTTTCATCTACCAGAAGCAACTATAAATGAACCAGTCTTTTCTTCTCTTTCTATTGTGGTCTACTAAGGTAAATAACCTAAAATTAAAAATAAAACAAAAGAAATATTTCAATAATTCTTTGTTTTGTTTTGTTTTGTTTTTTTTAAGTAGCTTTATGAAGAGAGTGAATTTTAACAGTTAAAAAAAAAATAAACAACATTTTTGTTGTGCAAAGATAATCCGAGTTTGTTTTTAAATTGATTTAGCAAAGTTGCAACTTATAATATGAGCTTTCCACTCAAAATCTATCCACAAGTAATTTGGTATAATTTGTAGAACATCAAAGTCAGTTTTCAAGCTGCATCATAACCATTACTTGTAACATGAACATAACTGTAGCCAAGATTTTTTCCTTAATTTTGTATATTTAAACTACTACCATTTGAAATATTAAAATGAAGACACTTATAAATTATGTGGTTTGTAAATTATTTAACATCTGAACATAAGAAGAGGTGAAATATAATTGTTGTTAGTGTCTCTTCTAGAAACTGTTAGTTAAATCAATGGGAGTCAGCTTATTGGTTCCAGCTGATTTTGCATCAGTCCCTAAGCTACTCTAAAAAAACAGCAAATTAGATTTTATCCTAATGGTTCCCTTCACACTTTGTTTATGATTAATGTTTATTATAAACTTCACAAATGAAATTAAAGCTTCATTTTAACCAAATGACCTAAGTGAACCTTGACTACAAGTTTGCTACAAGTATTTCTAGGAAACACAGAGAGTCAGAACAACAAAATTTTGTCATTATCTGGGCAGTCACTATGACTGAGTGACAAAAATGAAGTCAATGGGATTGCATCAATAACTTACCTAAGCCATAGGAATGTGCAGGATATCCAATATACTGTCTTCCTACATCACAAGATTTACAGAAACACCTGCTTAAGTAATGTTATGCTTATTCACTTGAGAAAACAGGCAAAGATTAAAGACTAACAGGCTGTCAAATGTATTTTTCCTTTACTTTAACATTTTCTGACTTCTAGTCTCTGGAAAACAATATCTGAAATCTATAGAAGTGCATTTATTCTTCTGGCTAAAGAATGACTTAGTTTATTTCTTTGTTTGATACAATTAAGTAACTAAATATTCTCAGGTGAAGGATTAGAATGGCAATACTCGGCCTCAGGCACATTTCATCCTTTTGTTTTAAATCCTTGCAGTACCTGTACATAATATTGTTATTGGCATGTTAGCTATAGCTTAAGGAATAGTAAAAATTTCAGAGAAATTAATTATTACTTCCCATTCAGAGGCCTGCAAGAAAGAGTTAATTAATACCTTTCCCTCAAGATAAGAATTTTTAAGAATGCTTATGAACTTACTAATAATTAATTGAATTGTGGTATGTGGTATATATGTATATGTATGTGGTATATACCTACAAGATCTGATTTACTGAAACAGAGTTAATTTTTTAAACAAAAATTGAAAGAAGGATAATTTTTTTGAGGATTTTGAATCAACAACTGCATTCCTACACATATTCCATCAAGGTCCATTTTTTGAGTTTTGAAAAGTTAAGTCTTTAATAAAAAAGCCCACTTTTATAAAATACAAATGACCAAAAGGAGCTATGGAGTACAAAAGGGGGAAACTGCCCAGGAAGCCCTGACTGCAGAACTGACTGACAGTGTCAAGCACAGGTACAGTGGCTCCCATGGGGCACTGTGTTAATCAGTCACTTGTCATATGTTTCTGCAGTGCAAAGTACATTAGAGACCCAGTCTCAAATGTGCCTCATATATTATCCCAGAACCATAATCACAATCCTAAATAAATTTAAGAATTTAAGCCTTAAAATCATGGATTTCATGAGGGGGAAAATATTATTTTTTAAATTTATTTTTACAATCTCTTGTTGTACCCATAAATGTCATGTATTTTACTAACTTGTATTTATTTGCAAGACAAAATCCATTGCCATCCTTTGGCAATTGCTAGCAGAATCCAGGTTAAGAAGATTTAAAAGCTTACACCAATGGACAATTGTATGATACATGATATTAACCTCAAAATAACTATAATAAAGAGAAAGGGATTTTCCTTGTTTGAGAACAGCAGGGAAGTATTGATGAACTGGTCACCTGTGACGCCGAGCAAAGTTATCAAAAAGTGCGGGGAGTTACATATTATTGGCAAGGATAGGAAAATACATTCATGATATTCATTAAACAGCTGTTTTAGAGGGAGACATTTCCCATGGTTCACTAGGGTAATTATTTAGGTACCTTGTAAAGAGGTATGTGAAGACAATGTTAGTTTAGTCTAGTGCAATAAAAGCTGACAAGACATTATTGAGGAAAATATTAAAGAATAACACAAGTACACAGTTAAGTAAATCCTGTAATAATAAGCAGAAGCATACACTGATAATAAATTAATTTAATTTAATTTATAATCCTTGTGAGTAAAAGCTATGACACGTTTTAATGGTCTGTGGCACAAGACTTGTTCCAATTTCTGAGTTTATCTAGGAGTTTTATTTCTAAAATATGTTATCATTACAAAAACTCGGGATATTGACAACATCCATGGTATTTTGTGTTTTTCTAGTGTGTTAGATATATCAATTTTGTTTTTCGCTACATGTCATAGATTCATTGCAAAACATAAATTTAGCCTGTGTTCTTCAAACCCTTCTACATCTAAATTTCTATTAGATGCACTTATAGAATTTTGGATGGTATGGTACTATTCAGTTCTGTCTTCCTGGGTGTGGAAAACTAACTTCCTTGAAAGATTTCCAGACTTACTCCAGATTCTACCTGTCTGTAAGTGTATCACCCTGGAAACAAAATCACAATGCATTCTCCTGTTTCACAAGTGACGCTAAAAATAGTTACCCAAAAACCCACAATGTTTTTTCAGTGCATTGAATCTTTGTTTGTTTGTTTGGGTGTTTTTATAATTTAGGAAGGTTAATATGGGAACAAATACAACTAAAAATTACTGCAGCTATTCAGCTGAATTACTATGTTTGCTAGCAATTTTGTTTCATCTTTTAGCTGAATCATTGTTCTGTACTGACAAAGACAACAAAACCAGCTTTTTCACCTCTGAGCATGTAGTGGGGTTAAACTCAGTTCTTACATAAATGCATTTCAAATGTTTAATTATTTCTGAAATTTATAATGGGAGAAGTTAGTGAAAACACTATTTTAGGAATGGACAATCATGACTGTAGAATATGAGGTTACCTGATAGAACCTTTTCAGCCTCCCACAGGCTAAGCTGTTCTGCATAGCACTGCAGCTGCCTTCAGAGGCAGATGATCCATCACCTCCTCAGCGGGTGGTATGGGAAATAAGAAACTATAAGAGGGAAAGGAACAATAATAACTGTAATATTAGCTGCAAAAACCCTCCCAATAATAGTAAGTATTTGCAAGACAGGGATAATGTGTTCTATCTCAACCTTGCTGAGTCTGCAAGCCTTGCAAGGCTGTATTTTGACACATGCTGAGATTCAAACCATTCAGCAAAGGATAAGGAAAGATATGACTTTCTGCAAGACCTTTTCACAGACCCCAGCGGTAAATTGAATCTATATGCTGATTTCAAATAGACTTAAACCTTCTGCCCAGATCCAAAACAGAACTCAAAACTTAAGAAACGGTGTTAAGGCTACAAAGATGAACTCGAATAATTTTTACACATCTCTGATGGTTTGTATTCCCAGTTTCTTCAAGAACGTCTCATCAGTACACATTTGCAGAAGGAACAGACTTGCATTCTATTTTATGCTCTCAATGTGTCAGATCATGAATAACTCTAAAGAACTAGCTCTAAAGTAGCTCTGCTACTTTATTCCCTGTTAATTTATCATAAAGCAGTAGCTCAGCAACCTCATGAGAGTTACACATTCCCATATGTTTGACAATATAAGCAAGCTGAATTTAGATAAAAGTCGTAAGAAGAGGAAGAGTGAATTCTGTCTTTCCTGCATGGTAAGGTATGCATGAAAGGTATCCTTTCAAGGATACCTCCAGGAAAATATTGCTTAGTTTTCTTGGTTCATTTGCTTCTGCTCTGTGACTACTTCATGGATAATAAAAGAAGCCTATGGAAGGAGCCTTAAAACTACTATCTGGAATTTTATTTCCCTTGCTTGGATGATGACATTTTTCAGGAGTTTATCCAGAATGCTATGATGTTTTGAAATCTACAGGAAATTCAGCAATTACCAGCAGTTTTCCCTGTCATTGAACTTTATCTTCCAGTAAAATGATAATGAACAATAATTCATAGATTATTGTTCCAAGGTTTACAGCCTGGGTCAGGGATTCACAAAATTGAGAATTCATGAGATACTGTTACAGTTTCAACCAAATATAAAAGTTCAAGATTATCTAAACTCTGAAGAAAATCTTAATCTCATCCTTAAATCAGATTTGTTATAGCTGAGACAACAGTTTGCTCTGTTGTTGCACGGAGACATTGAAACTGGAGAAACAGACAAAGCACAAAGCCTTGGAGCACAGCCCAGCAAGCAAAGGGTGGAAAAGACAGAAAGTGCAAAAGTTACCCAGACAACCTCATGTACTCACAATGTTGTTTGACAAACAGTCACATAGGATAGTCCCTGACTTTCATAAAGAAAAAAACTATACCTATTTGGTTACTGCTGAATATTCTCTAGTTCTGTAGAATTTTTACTTCTCTTTGGAACTGTAAGGAATTGAAAACTTCACTGGCCATTTTGGAAGAAATCTGCAGAAACAACAAGTCACAATTGGCTGCTTTGGCGTCATGTTTTAGTGACGTGATGGGATTTCATTTCTAACACCTGCAATGAAAAAGAGAGGTTGAGACACCAAAAGAAATTACCGAGAAACACTGAAAATTAAAGGAATGCCTGTATGAAACATGCTAGTGACAAATATACAGGTCAAGCCAAGTTCAGAAGACTAGATGAGCTACTGAAAGAGTATTGCTACCAAAATTGTAATAGAAAGGAACGAGAGGAATTAGAGAGAGTCAGTGTTGTTACTGAACATTGCCTCCATGCTTGACACAAGAAACAGTTTGTTGTATGAAAAAAACAAGCAATTTGCTTCAGCTCTGACACTAGCTGAGTTTCAATGTACAGTCTTAGATGGACATTTCTTCAAGAATGAGCTTCATAATTATAAGTTGTTATTTGACGGGATGGTCCCAAAGACTAATTAAAAACTTAATAAATGTAATAGATTAGATGAATAACATGTCAACACAAAAGACAAATAGCCTGGGAAAAAAACCCAAGTTGCCAAATTGTCCTGGATGATTATGTATTTTGGTTTTGATTCACAAAGGATAAGTAGTTTACAGTAACCAGCTGGAAGACATGAGGCTAGAAGATAAAGCATAACAGGGTGGCACAGGGAATAACATTTAGTTTTTTTTTCCTTATGGCAGTAAATTCCATAGCCAGCACTGAAGAAAGTGAATCTTCTTTGATTATGTGTCACTATTCTTTGAAGCAAAATAAATCAGACTACACCATTCTGCAGCAGCTGGGCTGCCTGTGCAACCTTCCCTTACGTGTACCTGAGGTATAGCTGTCCTCCAGTGCACACAGTGAAAACCACTTGAAAAATATACTCATAATTGTCTTTAAAATAGCTCCAGATATTTTCAAGATATTAAAATAAAACAATGTCCTTAATATAGTTACTTCTGTGGTTTACATATATTCAGAAGTTGAAATTTACATTGCCCACATCCATCTCCTCCAAATGCACTTGTTTTTAACATTTCTGGGGGCTGAAACTTTTGTATACGAGTATTCAATTCTTTTTTTGTTTATATTCCTTCTAAGGAAAAAGTCTTGTGATTTATTCATTGCAAAGTAAGCCTATTAAAGTGTCAAAGGTTGAGAAATGAGAAATACTGGTACACTCATCAAAATGTTTCTGGTTGGGACATGTTGTGTTATAGTTTAAAAAAAGATTAATTGAATGGGATAATTTATAGTGACTACTTTCAGATAGATGGATTGTAATTTAACTTGCTTGTATAGGATGTTTTGGGGGTGGATTGAGAGAAAGCTGATTAATAAGCACAGTTGTCTTTGTGGTAACGTAATTTCTTTTAAAAATTACTGTATTTATATTTGGTACCATCACTATTAACAGTGATTAGGAAAAGAATCTAATATAACTATAATGAAAATAAAATTGATAATACGTCTTTATGTAGTGCTCATGGACATTATTTTTAGCTCAGTGGAATGTGTCATCATTTGCTGATATTACAAAGCGGAAAGTAGCTCTGAACATTCAATGATAGTTCTCTGTTAAAGAGCTACCTAAAAGATTTCCTGTACTGTCCAGACTAGAAAATCCCTTATAGTTAGTGTTTGAATCTCTGTGACAATAATATTTGCAATAAGATATTTTCTTCAAGAATTTAATTTATGAGTGATAAGTATAGAGTGTGAAGTGTCAGATCTTAAATTTTCTTGCAGCCTTAAATTTTCTCTCAGATAAAACATTTACTGAAATTTAAAATTGGTGAATTTAACAGATGAATTTGAACAAAAGGTCTTGTACTGTCCTGGCCTCCCTTTCATTAGCACTTGTTCTCCAAAGATATGTGGGTCTTTGACATCAGAGCGAAATTGAAGAGGGGTTTAAAATTTTTGTCTTTTTTTTTTTTTTTTTTTTTTTTTTTTTTAAATCAACAGGTTGCTGATGTAAAAAGTTCAGATATTCAGGAAATCAATATTCTTCAAATGAGAATGGTCATTTATTCATGTTTGGGGTTTGGGGGAAGTTGTCCAGATTGCTCACAGAATCACCGAATCACTTGGTTGGAAGAGACCTCCAAGATCATCAAGTCCAGTCCATGCCCTAACACCTCAACTAGACCATGGCACCAAGTGCCACATCCAGTCTTTTTTTAAACACATCCAGGGATGGTGACTCCACCACCTCCCCAGGAAGATAATTCCAGAATTTATCACTCTTTCTGTGAAAAACTTTTTCCTAATATCCAACCTAAACTTCCCTTGGCACAGCTTGAGAGTGTGTCCTCTTGTTCTGTCAGTTGCTGCCTGGTGAAATAGATCAACCCCCACCTGAGTACAACCACCCCTCAGGGAGTTGTAGAGAGTGATAAGGTCACCCCTGAGTCTCCTCTTCTCCAGGCTAAACACCCCCAGCTCCCTCAGTTATTCCTCACAGGGTTTGTGTTCCCAGCCCCTCCCCAGCCTCGTTGATTCCTCTGGATGCACTCAAGCGTCTCCACGTCCTTCCCAAACTGGGGAGCCCAGAACTGGACACAGCACTCGAGGTGCGCCCTCACCAGTGCCCAGTACAGGGCCAGAATGACCTCCCTGCTCCTGCAGCCACACCATTCCTGATCCAGGCCAGGATGCCCTTGGCCTTCTTGGCCACCAGGCCACACTGCTGGCTCATGTTCAGCCGGCTGTCGACCAGCACCCCCAGGGCCCTTCCTGCCTGGACACTGTCCAGCCACACTGACCCCAACCTGGAACATTGCAGTTGGGTTAAATGCAGAACTCAGTAAGTGGACTTATTAAACCTCATCCTATTGGACTCTGCCCATCCATCCAACCATTCCAGGTCTCTCTGCAGAACCCTCCTACCTTCCAATAAATCAATAGATCACACACTCCCAGCTCAGTGTCATCTGAAAATTTACTAATGAAAGATCCAATACCCTCATCCATGTCATCAATAAAAATACTGAACAGAACTGGCCCCAGCACAGACCCCTGGGGGACACCACTGGTGACTGGAACCAGCTGATGCAGCACTGCTCACCACCACTCTCTGGGCCCGGCCATCCAGCCAGTTCCTAACCCAGCAGAGAGTGCTCCTGTCCAAGCCATGGGCTGCCAGCTTTTCCAGGAGTGTGCTGGAACCCAAAATTTCCCTTATTTTACTCAAATACCTACGTATGCAGTTTATTTCATTAATACATAGGCAAGAAAGATTCTGATTTGTACACTAAGAATTGTAATTTGACTGTAATTAAAGTATTATTTTAGAACTGTTGGCTGCAGGAGGGAAATGCTGGACCTTTGAAAAAAGTTCTATTTATATGTCAAACTTTTAAGAAACAGATATTTTCCTTTATTAAACCCAGACTGTCAGATACCTGAGAAGAATTGCATGACACAAATATTACCCTGCCAAATCATATAATGGAACCCATAATACTCATCTAGTTTCTCTCTTTCCTGAATCGTTAGGGTCCCAAATGATACTGCTTGGAAATAGAATCTATAAGTTCTTTCTTTACAACTGGCAAAAACTTATTTGGTAACTCTCATTTTATCTTTTTCTGTGGAAAAGATCTGTAGCAGTTTTTAAAGAAGCAATGCAGAATCTCAAATTTCATTAAGAGCACAGGCTACATTTTGTTTTCTCAAGCAAATCTAAGTATCTACACCACAAATACAAAAAAAAAAAAAAAAAGGGTGAGAGAAATAAACACTTTGTTGAAGCACAACTCAGTATCCCAACAATTTTCAGAAGCATTCTGTGAAGTTAACTTGAAAGAGAATACATGGTAATAGTTCAGTGCTAGTCTTTGTTATACCATCTGTGGTTCACAGCAGTCTTAATATGATTCTGTGTATAAAACTGATTGTCCCTCTTACCTTTGAGTTATGTTTGTGGTTTCCATCAAATTATTTGAGCAAACAAAAAATATATGCTCTGAAGTAGGATCATAGAAATTCTTTTCTTTCTTAGATAACAAAAAGAGGAAGTGAGAATCAGCTGAAGTTAACAAAGTAATATTAGAACATAAATGGTTGGAAAAATGAGACTACATTATTTAAAAAAAAAATAAATAAATTAAAGTGATATCAACCGTAGCTGTAATGTTTTGTTTGAACAATAAAAAAATCTGAAAACGTAGCAGCTGTCCAGACCTGTTATTCTTATGGTCACCATGACAGTTTAATTTGCCACTGGATTTAAAGTTCATAGTCACTTAGAGGAATTCAGGGCTGCTATCTGATCATACTTAGCATCAGTGAATAAATAATTCAGTAATAAATATATTGTACATATATACAGACATTCATTTTAATCACTTTACTGAAGCTGAAAGAAATCTATAAGAAGCATTGACTTAAAAAAGCCCCAAAGCTAACAAAGCAACAAAAAAAGACACAAATAGAATAGAGAATGGAAATTACATTCTTGAATACAAACAACAATTTGACAAGATTGTAACACAATCCACACAGTTATAAAATTATGATAGCAATTAAAAATGGATTGTCAAGTAGTAGAAAATAAAAACAAATGCCACCAGCCATAAATCTCAAGGAAGAATAACAAAGATCACAAATATGGGGTCTAAGGAACCCTAGGATGTGAAAATGTTTGCTGTTCTATGTGTACTTCTGGAAGCTCATCATAGACTATGCAAATCTTGGCAAAGCCACCGCACTAGATGAAGATGGCATGTTAGAAAATCAGATTTAAATAAGAGCATTTCAGTAAGACAGTTATTCTAAGTACTTCTGTACCATAACTTCAATAAACCATCGACAATATTCTAACAGGAAAAAAAAAAAAACACACACACAAAAAAAACAAAGCAATTAACCATGAAGGTAGACATACTTTTAACTATTTTAAATTTTTTATTTTAAATATTTTTAAAAGATCATAGAATCCCAAAATGTTGTGGGTTAGAAGGACCTTAGAGATTATCTAGTTCCAATCTCTCTGCCATGGACAGGAACATCTTCCACTAGACCATGTTGCTCACAGCTCCATCCAGCCTGGCCTTTGAATTCTTACGGGGTTGGGACATTCACTTCTCTGTGTTCCAGTGCTTCCCCTCCCTCATAATGAAGAATATTTTCCTGATATCTAATTAATCTAAACCTTCTCTCTGCCAGTTTTAAGTTATTGCCCCTTGTCCTGTCACTGCATGCCCCTGTAAATAATCTTTATCCATCTTTCTGTAGGCTAAACAATTTGATAAACAAGACCTGAATATTAAGCTCACGTGTCAAATATGATAATAGAAGTTATTTCAAAGTCCACTTCTGCTATTTTATAAAAAACATTAGTCGAAAAATTTTAGAAAGTAGTAAAGGTTAGCCTAGAAAAGATTAGACTAAAGTTTAAAAGGTAATGTAGTCGGAGTAGATGTAACAAACTTACAGCAATTTGGGGTTGTCTGGAATACTAATCAGTATATAACTAAGGAAAACAATGACATGCTGGAACATGTCCAGAGAAGGTCAACAAAACTGGTACAGGGTTCAGAGTTCAAGTGTTTTGAAGCTGAGGTAGCTGGGGTTGCTTAGGCAGGATGCTTAAGGGAGACCTTCTTGCTCTTTACAAGTACCTGAAAAGACGCTGCAACAAGGTGGATGTTGCTTTCTTCTCCCAAGCAACAAGTGATAGGACAAGAGGAAATGGCTTCAAGTTGTACCAGTTTAGTTTGGCTATTAGGAAAAATCTCTTTACAGAAAATGTTGTCAAGAATTTGAACAGGCTGCCTAAGTAAGTGATGGAGTTTCCCTCCTTGGGGGTATAAAGAAGTCCTGTAGAAGGGTCACTTAGAAACATGGTTTAATGATGGGCTTGGCAGTGCTCTAACAATTGATTTTGATGATCTTAGAGGTCTTTTCCAAACTAACCAATTCTCCAATTCTATGTTTACGTGCTTGAAAAGAGCAGTAATATATCTTCTGTTATTCAAATCTTCCACCAAAAAAAAAAAAAAAAAAAAATCAGTAAAAATTGTTGAGATATACATGAAAAAAAAAAAAAAAAAGTTGCAGATTCATCTATATTTGTGATAGCTTGTGTCAAGTCTTTGTGATTAAAAACAAAGTATTATTCCAACAAAGAGCCACACAGACTACAGTTACAGAAGTGATAAGTGCTCATGGAAGAGCTTTCAGAGGAGAAGTTAGTGGGATGCTTTGCCAAGAAATCTTTCTCGAAATCATTGCTACAACAGCCAATAATTATTACAGGTAGTCTCTTGCCTGAAAAGACAGAAAACAAAGTTAACAGCTGAGTTGTATATGTAGACAGCTGATAACTGACTGATAAGTCATTGACTAATTTACACAAAGCCTAAGCTTTTAACTTCTAAGAGATTTTCACAGACTAGACTCTCTGCCACGCCCCCAAAATGCCTTAATTATTTAAGGATTAATAAATCTCTTAATCTTGCAGGCAAATTAATATTACTATCTAAAAGACAATCTCAACGTCACTCAAAAACCTTGTCTTCTTTTCTCTAGAGATTTATCTGTAGGAATTCACAACAGAGTATTTCTGTGGCGTGCTCCTGTATGGGGAAGAATTAAATTCCTGAGAAACTAAACCAAAGCAGAGACCCCCACTAAATTGTGCTGCTCGTCAGTCCTAAAAAAAACTTGTTCGTTCTGCTTCCTTCTACTGTGTGAGCTTTGGGCATCAGAAAAAGTATACATCAATATAGTAATGACCTAATGACTGGTGCTGTCCCCATGTGATGTCCTGACCATCCTATGATAAATCTTCCTGCCTGTATTTTTGATTTAAAAGTTCAGGAGAAGAACTTCTATCTAACAAAGGCTGCCTCGAAAATATTAGGAAAAAAGTGACTTGGAAAGTCTATTGTGGGTTTATGCAGTGTGAGTTCCTTGGAATATATCATACTTCTCTGGTGTCTGTTTCAGAAGTAAAAATTGGTTTTGTGAAAAAGTTGGTGAGATTTTACATGGATTAAAAAATCCTGAAAGAGTACTAGTTTATGAGCTTATAAGCACTTTGATACAATGTATCAAGTGAATGTAAGAAAAATTAAAAAACACCCATTAACCGACATATACTCCTAGTGATGACTGGTCATTCAACCTGTATCTTGGGAAAACAGAAAAAAAAAAAAAGTGCTTAATACAAATTTAGAAAAGGAAAAATAGGTGATGAAACATGATTTTTGAAAAACTTATGTGTTGAAATGAGATAAATTTCTGTATTATTATTTTATTATATTGATCATCCAACTAGAAAAAAAATTTACTACAAAATTCTCAGATGAATCCCACTGGAAACACATGACTTTCACTGATCTATATTCCCATGGAAGTTATCCCTTTCCTATATTCCCATGGAAATCATCCCTTTCACACATTATGAATATTAGTCATGAAATTAAAGCTGGCCATGCTTTTTAAAATGGTTGCAATTACAAGCTGCAAAAAGTATTTAAAATCTTTCTTTGCATATATATTCTAGCTAGAACTATTTTTGCCAGCGCAGTGAGGGTAAGTGCACTTTTGCATCTGGACTCTAATACTAATGCTAATATTTTATGAATGTTGCCCTGCTGTAGGTACAGAACTAAAAGTAGGAAGTTTGAAATATTAACAGTTGTTTTATGAGTACATTCACTTTGGATTTTGGGCTGGATATTGCCTTTTATTCCTGTCTTAAACTGAAGTATTGCAGCACAGCTAATAAATGTAGATAGATGAAATTATCCTTGTGCACAGAATATAAATTAATTTTAAGGCTCTTTGAGATGCTTAGGGGTTAAATATGTCATAGAAAATTATCAGAGTATTGTGTACGCATCAGTCCATCATTCTGTTATTGCCCTGAGCTATCCATAATACCATTATCTTATGATCAGACTGAAGCTTCAGGATAGTTTTTATCTCAGAAGAGGGTGAGATCTCTTTTCAAACTATTGATTGCTTTCAAGCTGCAGTGCAGTTTGGATTAATGGTAAAATACAAGTATGTTATATTGGGCAATAAAGAGGAAAAAAAGAGATGAAACATACTATAAAGGAATAGTAAGAATATGCAGAACAAGACATTGTAGTGTGTTGGATAGAGTATTCTAGATTCTCATTCAAATAATCATCTTAGTAGTATGTATCAATAAGACCACAGCCAGGGTTCTGTTCAACACTCTGAAGAGTACATATAAATACTGCATTCAGTTCTGAGTTCTCCACAGGGAATAGACATTGATAAACTGGAATTAGTTCAACAGAAGTCTATCAAGTGCATGGGGTCTAGAGCTCATGCTTGTGTGGTGATGCTGAAAGACAGCCTTGTTCAGCCTGGAGATGCAGTTTTGAGGGCCCTTTAAACAACCTGCAAGCACCCAAAATGGGGGTTGCAAGAACACAGAGCTGGGAAGACAACGTGTTGTCTAGCAAGAATACAAAACATAGCAGGCTTAAGTGGAATGAGAGGAGGTTCTGTGCAGACATGAGGAAGTTACTGCCATAGTGAAAACCTTCAATATTGGAAAAGGCTTCTCAAAGAGGAACTGTGCAGTCTTTATCTTTGGAGACTTTCAAAGTCTGACTACATAAAGGCCTTAGAAATTCAGTGTGCATTCCGTCTTGGTCAAGGAGACTGCACCAGAGACCTCCTGAGGTCCCTTCCCACTGCAAGGATTAAATGATACAGGCACAGTCAGAATCACAGCACAGCACAATGAACTCCTTAGATACCCACATAAACTCACCAATTCCTTCAAGTTGTTAGCATTTTCCAATCAGACCATAAATTTTGTTAGTGATGGAGATGGTCTGCTGCATTCTGAGAGTACATGATGGAGATCTTTAAAAAACCCTCTCAGGTTAAGGAATAAGCAGAAGAAAGAGTGCATTTTTATCCCAGGAAAACAAACAAACAAACCAAAACAAAACAAACGTTGTTGTTTTACACTGTCCAAATACCAGGCATCCATGAAAGCAGCTCATTCACCCTCCCCTGCTACAGCTGACTAGAGGAGAGAAAAATTTAACAAAGGTTTCATGAGCTGAGATAATGCACAAAAAGTCACACCATGAAAAGCCAGTGTCCAGAAAGGAGTCCTGCAACTTTATTCAAATAAAGTGGGAGAGTCCACGGGGCACACTCGCAGGGTTTACTCTCTTGAGATTTCAGAGGGTGCATCCTCCTTTTATCCTAAACTCCCATCCACATGTTGTCCTGTTCCTTTCCCCATTGACTGAGGTATTAGCTATGTATTCTTCCCAAATCACCTACAACATATTCCTCCTTGAAACTACTATTTTACCCCAAAGTTCAGAAGTTCAGGCTTGTGCACACCCACTTGTTAATTTAAAGTTGTCTGGGCTCTGCAGCGAACATACTGCCTGCTGTTAGTAGAGACATTAAGACCCATTTCAAAGATGTTAACACCCATAGAATTGTTTGTAAAGACATCAGCACACATCTTCCCTATCAATAAGAACCCAGGGAAAACACTCCAAGAGCAAAACAGACTCAATTTAGAGGTACAAAGTGATATTATTACTAACAAAATCAGAGGAGAAGAATAAGAAATAAAGTGTTATAGATAATAAAACAATAAAGCTGAATTAATGAAAATGACAATGGATTTTTATTTCAAGACCGAAATTCGGTCTCTTGGTAGCCCCAATCAAAGAGACAACTACGATCCTGGGATCGTAACTGGGTGAACTAAGATTCCAGCTCTGTCCGCATAGAATCTCCCCTTGTTCACAAAGTCTGTCTTCGCAGGAGTAGTTTTTATACAGTTTTTTCTGCTCGGGGCTAGATGTTCTTTGTCTCTTTGTCTTCTTTCCGATTATTCATGTATTCCATGTTGGTAGAATCGAACGTGTCCGGGATGACTTTGTAGTTTAGTGTTTTCTGTCTAGCGTTGGAGGAATGCTGTCTCCAGCTCGGATAAGATCATCTTGAGACAGACAATACCTTACTGTGGTCTGGTTTTCTAGGCCTGAGGTTTCTGAGTTTCTGAACTCGGTGTCTTCGTGACGTTTTGGTCTAGGAAGACCTGGTTCTCACAGGCTTGACATAAACATTGCAAATGTTGTTATAACAAGAGTAATGTTTTGAGTTCCTGCCTGTGGGTCAGACATTCTCTGTGTCCTTCGGTTTGGGCCAATGGGATGAAGAGTTCTGTCACTCTTCTAACCAATGAGAGTGGTTTGTTCTAGAAAGTATATAAGGAGGGCAATTGTTTTAATAAAACGGAGTCAGATGAAGTTTTTATAAAGGAGGTTCGTGTCATTTGTCACTCGCCCACAGCAACACCTCACAAAAAAGCTAATACATGTGGAAAACACGTTATGGGATACAGATACTGTAGGAATTCTATTTGTGACAAACAATACCTTAATACATGTGAAAAACAAGTTTTACAGAGGAATTCAGCCTGAGACAAACAATGCCTTGCCCAGGAGCTAATACACGTGAAAAACGCCTTACAGGAATAACAGATATGTAAAGTGGTTTTCCTGGAATTGAGTTACTCTAGCTTATCAGTGGCCATTATTGGCCATTGATAGCTTGAGAGTTTTCAGGGAGACGCCCTCTTGAGATGTTAATTTAGAACAGATCCTTTGTATAAGCAGCAAGTAAATGAATTAACCAATTCCCCAATCCCTGTGCAAGGATTACGCTAGCCTAGGTGGATTTTTCTAATATTCTACTGTGCTTTTATTATTTCTATAAAAACACGAATTTTGAAACATTTATTACAAAAGTAAGTCCTTAAAAACAACTTTTATTCCCTTAACCACTTCCTCCTTCCCACCGACAGTGCAGGAAGACAGGGTTGGGGTCAGTGTGGCTGGACAGTGCCCAGGCAGGAAGGGCCCTGGGCGTGCTGGTGGACAGCCGGCTGAACATGAGCCAGCAGTGTGGCCTGGTGGCCAAGAAGGCCAAGGGCATCCTGGCCTGGATCAGGAATGGTGTGGCTGCAGGAGCAGGGAGGTCATTCTGGCCCTGTACTGGGCACTGGTGAGGGCACACTATGAATGCTGTGTCCAGTTCTGGGCCCCTCAGTTTAGGAAGGATGTGGAGACGCTTGAGCGCATCCAGAGGAGTCAACGAGGCTGGGGAGGGGCTGGGAACACAAGCCCTGTGAGGAACGACTGAGGGAGCTGGGGTGTTTAGCTTGGGGAAATGGAGACTCAGGGGTGACCTTATCACTCTCTACAGACTCCCTGAGAGGTGGCTGTACTCAGGTGGGGGTTGATCTATTTCACCAGGCAGCAACTGACAGAACAAGAGGACACAATCTCAAGCTGTGCTAAGGGAAGTATAGGTTGGATATTAGGAAAAAGTTTTTCACAGAAAGAGTGATAAATTCTCGAATGATCATCCTGGGGAGGTGGTGGAGTCACCATCCCTGGATGTGTTTAAAAAAAGACTGGATGTGGCACTTGGTGCCATGGTCTAGTTGAGGTGTTAGGGCATGGACTGGACTTGATGATCTTGGAGGTCTCTTCCACCATAGTTATTCTGTGATTCTGTGACTGGGTGAACAATGCATGATAGCATATGTTCAAACCCAAACAGGGACTTCAACCAATTATATTTCATCTCCAGCTGCAATCATCTCACTGGTCAGAAAGATGGGAAGTACAAGATCCCAGACCAATCAGCTGTGTCAACCAGGGAGATTCAAACTTCCTATATAAGGAGAGTCCATACAATAAAACACGTTGTCACAAGGATGTCTGAGAGTTTGTGTCCTCTATCTCTGACCAACATATCCATGTAACACCGGGGCACAGCTGCCTCACCATGGTCTCTCCACAGCCTGCAGAGGAATCTTGGCTCTGGCACCTGGGCATCTGGAGCATCTCCTGCCCTCCTTCTCCACTGACCTTGGTGTCTGGTGTCCCTGTTGTTTTCTTCGCATGGGCTTACTCCTTCTCTTCTCTGTCTGTAATTAAAACTGTGTGCCACAATTTGCTTTGATTTTCTTCTCAAATAATATTATCACAGAGGCATTACCAACCTCTCTAGTTTTCCCAGCTTTGTCCAGCAGCATGGCCATGTTCAGAGCCATCAGGGCTCTGCTGGACATGGTGAAATCTTCCAGCAGCTTCTCACGGAAGCCACCTCTCTGGCCCCATCACTACCAAAAATCAGTCTATGTAAAACCAACACATTAAACCAAACAAAAACCTACAAAACCACACACAAAAAAATAAATCCAACACTCAGACAAAATAAGAGCCAAGACTAAAATATGAAAGCAATTTCATTCAGACTGAAAATACATTAAGGTGTATAAAAGTATTTTTAAACAGCAAAAGATGGCATAAATAAGAGAAATATCATTCATACTAACTCTGTACATCTCAAAGCTGGATGTTTAAAGTACTCAAAATCACATCTCTCTATCATCCTATATTGTTATCTATATAATCTATATATAGAGAAATATTAAAAAACTCTCAGACAGAAAGGAGTCTACATCTTTTACTAAGTAAATGCTCAAAATATGGCATAATTTGAAGTCCTGTGCATCCTGACTTTGTGAAAATTGACAGGAATTTATTTTTCTTTTGTCAAAATATTTTTTTTAATATTTTGACAAATAAATTATTATTTTTTTATTTTATTTTTGGGTAGATTTTTCTGTTTTAAAATTACTTCTATCAGTCTGGGTTTGACTTTAACTGATTAGACTTTAAAGGCATGAAATAGACTTGATGATCCCAAGAAGTGTGCTGCTCTTGGAATATAGGTTTATGTAGTCTACATTTCTTTCAAAAAGTGTTTAGACTTTAAAATAATAGTCCTTGATAACAATAGCTTTCCTTTCCAATTAAAACACTTAAACATTACTTAACTTAAACAACCACTTTTTCCAATTTTTATATTTTTTTAAGATTTATAAACCTTTCCACTCCCCAGTCTGTAAAGATATAATGTCAAGTAAAGAAATTCTTACTTCTCTTTTAATTAATTAAAGCTTTTCATATTGCAAATGATGCAAAGATAGGCTCACAGTATCATGTCAGTGGAAAAGAGATCAGTGATATTTTGCATTCAATAAAAAGTCCTGAGAATTTTCTGTTGCAGTAATAACAGAAGGTATTGAAACCTAATTAATTCAAACATTCAAAACATTCAAAAAAATTTGATTATAATTTTTATATGGAAAACTGATGGTTTTGCAGGGAACCTAGACAGTACACTGTTTTTCTGAAGGACTCTGATTTACTCTCCATTTCCACAGGATAGCAGCACTGAAAGGACAAGTTCAACATGTCTGCTCGTGGTGTTATGATGGCATTGCTATTCCTCTGATCACAGTGAGGAGATATTGAAAACAGGTCAGAAGCTGGATCAGAGGAGGGGAACTTTTTTTTTGCTCCAAATAAGTACCTAGTCATATACTTAACTTTCCTCTCTGATGGTGCTTACAGGTCTTCATAGATGATATAGGTTGATTTGCTTCATCAAGACAACATTTTCAAAGGCCTAATGAAGCCACCCATGAACTGTCCCCACAGGCTCTTCTATTAATCAAATTCTCATAGCAGTAATCTCATTTAGACTTAAAATAATTAATCTAATTCATCCCATGATAATTAGGGCAGGATATTACTATGTTTAATAAACCACATTCTCAAATCAAGAGTTATATTTTTAGACTACTTTTTGCAATGCATTTTAAAATAAACTCCTTAGGTAAAAGAAAATTAATAAAACTTAAATTAAATTCTTAATTATTATGAACAAGATATATTTATGCTTTTTTCTTACTGTGCAGCAGATTGCATGCACAGCTAGCTAGTAATTTACAAATGAGCAATTATCCATCACTGGGGAATGAGAGGGTGATATATAAGTTCAAATGTTATATATAGCAATTAATATTTTAGATTATAGATAAAAGGAATCTCTAAGAGAAAAAGGACAAAAACCCTGCTCTGTAGAGGATGCGGTTTTAAATACTTCCATGGAGAAAAATGCCTATGAAAAAGGAAAAGTAATTTGTTTGAGAGTTGGTTGGCACACTTTTATTCAGTGCTAAGTTCTGCGAGGAGAACTTCAGACAGAATTACTCCTTGGTTAAATGTTATCTATCCCAGAGTGCCCTGGCAACAAAATGCAGGAGTATGAATGAACCACCACAGCAGCTAAAGGGATGGTGAAGCACTTGCTGTAGAGGGGTACATCCCACCTGCACCTGCAATAATACTCCATTTGTACCTTTAGTACCCATGTAACCTATTTCTTTCTTAACAAAAAAGGTTTTCACATAAATGTTAAATGAAAAAAGCCAATGGCCAATGGAGTTCACACAGACCAATACCATTAATATCTTCCCCTCTCCAGGACTCTACTAGACTGGGGACTCAATATACCTGATATACTGAGCTCTCAGTTCATAGTCCCTGGATTTTGACACAGTAGGCCACTGTTTTTCAGATTTGATGAATTTTTTTCCAAACCAGCTGCCAAATTAATCTGGTTTATCGTATATTTAGTCTGGCCTATCATATATTTAGTGGAGTGGGCTTGTTTTGGTTCAGGTTTTTTTTGTTTGTCTGGGGTTTTTTGTAATTTATTTTCTTCTGAGAGTTAGTTGCAATGACCATAAAAATGGATGAAATCAGTTGGAAACTCACAAAGAACACTATTCCACAAGTATCCTGAAACAATAAGTTTCTAGGGCTGAAAATGCCGAAAATATTTTTTCATGGCTGTCCAATAATACAGATTCCTGTCTCAGAAAGTCAGGAGACATGGATATGTGTAAAATAAAACTTAACAATTGTCTAGTGTTAATCATGTGTTTTATGTGCTTAGTAAACATTTAGCTTAAGTGAAGTTGCAGAAGAATATTTCACTTTTATATCACTGTTTATAACTGAACTTTTACTGCTCTTTTTTTTTTTTTTTTTTTTTACATTTCTGAGTTCATCCTAGCAGTATCTGTTCTTGAATAATTAAAATTCATTTAATTATGACTTCACTTGAAAGAAGTACAATTAAAGAACCTGTAAGTAAAACTTTTGGGGATGATTAAACAAGTTTAGTAAGAGATATTTAGTGATTTAGAATGCATCTTATAAAATGGACATTTTTACATTGTAAAATATGTTTAAAAGCAAAACTGAAACAATTTACAATAAAGACTAATGCCCATGTAAGCCCAAGGGTTTTTATTTGAAATAGCAGGGGAAAAGGAAATACTGCAATACATATTTCAGGTTTAATATTAGATTCTCAGACATGGAGGGGGAGGGAGAATAGCCTATGTTTTCTAAAAGCAAGGAAAAATATATATTTCTGATTTTTACCTAAGCATACTTGCAAAATAATACATCTAAAAGTTCCTTAGGAATAATAAACAACAGACACTTGTATAGAGTTTTTGCTTACTTAAATATTTAATTAAAATTTCAACTTTTTTTGTCACCACTGTCTGATGGGAGAACGTGCATGTAGGGAAATAACATCTTCTCTCGGGAATTCAGTTCAAAACTGCCTTAAGTACTTTCACAGAAACCACTGATCTTCAGCTACCAGTTGAGCACTATTGTCTGAAAACATCAGTTTAAAATTGTCTAACTGGATTCTCTGTGTCTGGTCTGTCTAAGTCATGGATGGATAGGAACAAATGAGTAGGAAGAGAAGCACCACATTGCTGCTGCAATCTCTCACAGCCTTTCCTATAAGGCAGAAGGTGAATTTCCCTGACAATTAGAGGCTGGTACTTTGTGAGCTTCAGTCACTTGTCTGTGATGCTACAAACAATATTTAAACTCCTGTCCCACTGCAGCTGAAGTGAGTGGATTGTGAGATTTTGTGCTATGCACAGATGACCTGCATTCATAATATGAGGAGAGTGGACAGCTATGTTATAGTTATATGCATCTATGTTACAGTTATGTATATCTTTCTTTACACAGATTGACAATGGTTAACATTAAATTTGTCTGCCCAGGTACAGGCATTGAAGATCCATCATCATGAAGCTCAGATAGATATATTTTATTCTATTTTACCTAAGTAGTTGCAATATAATGTTCATATTCAACAAAACAATTTCTTCATGATGTTTAAATATTTTGTAAATCAGGACCTTAATTAATCCTATGCTAAACACTTATATTTGAATCCAACCATTTGAGCTAATGTAATTTGATTTTATCTTCACGGAATCATAGAATTGTTTATATTAGACAAGACCTTTAAGATCAAATCTGAAATGTGTGACCAACTAACCCTTTTTTGCATTTTTAAAAATGCCAATCTTAAATAATCCAGTCTTTCTCAAAATGAAAAATAATTTACTTTACAAGGAAAGACTAAAAAACAAACAAAAAAAAACCCCACCTAAAATAAAGCATTATTTTACAAAAATTCCCAATAAATGTCTTTCTTGTTTTCTAAGCTCTCTGTTCTGGGTAATTTTTTAAGACAAAACAGAAGACACTCATGACCTAATTTAAGTCTTTCTGGAACCATTTTTCAATTAGTAAAGAAGTCTTAGGTTCTTTGTGTCTTCAAAATCATCTGTTTACAAAAAGCATGCACTCATCTTTCCATAAGCGATGGAGAAAGTATTTCTGAAAGGGACCTCAAGAAATCTCTAAATTTTCCTAAATAGTTAAATTTACACAGTAAATTACTGAATCCTCTTATTTCTCTTTTAATTTTTCTTTTTTATTGCAGGGGAAAAACTGTAATTTCAGCAAGACCCATTCTATTGCTATGGGCTTTTGACCTAAGGATTGGTTATGTAGAAGTCTCTAGTCCTGATTTTCTTTTAAATGGCAAGATTTATATACAAACCTTATTTCCCACAACTAACAAAGAGTCCTGTTACTCCTGTGAGCTTGTATGCAGCTCAGTCAGATGGAAAAGAAGATACTGATGTCTGAAGAAGGGGTTTTCCATGTGGCCCCATATGTTGGAAAACACGGGTGGATGATGAAATGCAATTTAATCCTTTGTGAGGGTTTTGGATGGGATAGAATAAGATTCCTTCATAATAGCTGGAATGGGGCTGTGTTTTGGATTTGTACCAGGAACAGGCTGGTAAAACAGGAATGTTTTCATTTCTGCTGAGCACGGCCAGGCCAAGAGACAAGGTCTTTTCTGCTTTTTGCCCCACTCCACAGCAAGTAGACTGGGGCACACAAGAAGCTGGAAAGGTGACACAGCCAGGACATCTGCCCACAACCATAACACATGATGTCATGCTTAGCATATATGGCTACAGGAGAGGTTGGTGCTGAGGGCTACTTCTACTGGCCAAGCATCAGTTGGTTAGTGGTGAGAAATTGTTTCAATTTACATCACTTGTCTTTCCTTGGATTTTATTTTTCTCTGTGTTTTTTTTCAATAATAATAATAGTAGTAGTAGTAGTAAAATAATAATCATAATAATAATTAATAATACCTCAGTCCATCAGTGTTTTTCTCAACCCATGAGTTTTCTCACTTTTATGCTTCTGATTCTCTACTTTCCCCCTAGGGCAGAGAAGTGAGTAAGTGGCTGTGTGGTGTTTAGTTGTTTCCTGGGTTAAATTATGACAGCATTAAATTCAATATAAATTAATGCGTTTGTGCAATTCAAAATAATAATTTAGTCTTAAGATCATGAAATGCAATTGTTTGGTTTTGTATAAAGCACCTTTTTCTTCTGATAATTCTTTGATTAAATATCTGTAGATCAGTTTTATTTCTAAACAGAAACATTGAATTTTGCTCTCTTTTTACATTAATGAGAGATTGCACATCTGTGGTTTGTTCAATCCTTTTGCCATTCCAGCATATTGGAGAAAATCAGATTTATGCTTTTCTAAGAATCATAATTTACAAGGACAGAAAGCTTTGTGCAATAGTAGTTTCTTGCAAAGTGCAACATCTTTAGAGGTTATATTAACTAGAGTTAACAAGTGATATGCATTTTATCAAAGGCAAAAGATATTACCATGATGCCAGATAACAGAGATCAAGAAAATGCTTCTAGGCACTATACCTCTAGTTTGGTTTCAAAAGTCACCATTTCTTACATTCTATTTTAAGTATTAATAACTGAATCACTTTTGACAAAATATAAATGATGATAGTAAAAGACAGTTCTTTTACCTAAAGAGTAATAAAAATTGGTAGAGGTTATCCAGTTGTCATATCTGATTGCAGCAATCCTTTCTTGTTTTAAGAATGTGTATAATTGTCACAAGTTCACAGAGACCCTTGAATTTCAGGATCTCTTCCCATTCTGCTGTTACTTTCCACCTGTCTATTGCTGTTGCTTCTCAATACATGCATCTTTCCCCCATCTGGGCATACTTCCAGACACATATGGCAGCTTTGGACGTGGTTTGCTGCCCCATGCCTTGAAAACGCCTGGACCTATGGTACTTGGTAAACTCTACTTTCCAGAATGCTCCTCATCCCATTCTCTTAGGGAAAAAAAAAAGGTATCTCAATAAGGCTGGAAAGTCTTAGGGGCTTTCCTCTAAAACTAAATTGTGACAAGAATATTAATAAGGATGTCATACTAAGGGCTGCAGGTAAATGACTGGTTTAAATGTATTCAGCTAACTGAGTAAGACATGGAACAAGACATATCATGAGAAACTGCTGGACATGATGGAAAACTCTAAGTGTGAGAAACTTGCTGAATTATAGATGTTGCTGTGAGGGACTGCTGGGTATTGCAAGTGATTAAGCAGATGCTATGGGAGAAGTGACCCAACTTCACAGATTGTTGGAGGAGAGCATTACAAAAATTTTTGAGAGCAGTCTTGCAAGGCCAGTCCCATGGGTAGGGCTCACATTGCCAAGCAACACTGTCATAAATACTAAGTTTGTCTACTATTGTGACAAAATGGAGAATTATGGAAAATAGAGTAAATAGAGCAGGTTTCATAGTTAAGCAGATTGCGGTGGAGAGAGAGAGGTAAAACAATGGTGAAAATTAAAGTCAGGAAAGGACAAAAGGAATAACAAGGTGGGAAATGGCAAAAAGAATAACCAGGTGTGCATGTCATGCACTGGTTTTGTGTGGGGGCACCTGTTGGCAGCCTTGGGCATAACCAGGACCCTGAGCATAACCAGAGAAACAGACCTTTTTTTTTCCAACCACACCAAAAGTGCCAGACTGCTACCATGGTCACAAGTCCCACAGATGGTGGAGCAGATGCTTTCCCAGGTGAGCAAGGGGAACACATGGATTGACAGGTCAAGCATCCTGGTATCTTTACATCAATAACTGCTACAGATGTGGTGGCACCAGTAACAGCCCACCACTTCATACCACACAGCAGAGATCCTTGCACAAATGTATCAACTATATTAAGACATAAAACTTTCCGCTAGCTCTTGACAGAGAACATATGAGGGAGGAAACAAAATGTATTTGAGAATAGCAATGGATATAAACTAGTCAGTTCATCAAATGCAATCTGCTGACAAGAGCAAAGTCCATCACAAAAGGCAGATGCTGAGATGAGTAATGTGGGCCAGGACACTTCTAATTCATATGTCAGTGCCACTAGAACAGTAACATCAAATATTTCAGGAAAGGGTAGTTTGAAACTGCTGCCACACGCAACAGTCATCATCACAGCACATTTACTGAAAAAGGATTTTTTTTTATATGTATAGTTCTGCCTTAAAATAGCTTAAAACGCTTCCAGAATCTCTTCATGTTTCTGCATTATTTCTAGAGCACAAACCAAGGGAAAAATTAAACCAAAAGTTTCACATCACCAGATGCTAAATGAATATATTTTTGGAGTAAGGTGTTACCACTCTGTCATGAAAATAACTGGAGATTTGGGGGGAAGGAGTTGTGGTTTTGGTGACTTTTTATTTCCTTTTGATCAAACTTCAATATTTGATTATTTATTTTTAAGCCTTTAAACTTTTTCATTCTCCAAAAAGAAGTAAAGGTCCAGATCCCTTTATTTCAATGCATATACAGGTGATTAAATATGGGTTGAGATATTTTTTTTGCTACCTGCATTGAAGTCCAAGAAAATAAGCAAAACAATTACAGTACCTGAAGGTATAATGTTCAAATTTTTGTCCTTCTGTGTTAATCAGCACTGTATATGTTTAAACTATCAATTTTTATCACAAACTTTTTATTACATCTCCTCTAGAAAAATTACTAGGATCAGCTGTAATTTTTCATCAAAAAGGTAAAAACATTGGGCCATATTTTCTTGTTATTTTGAATGGATTATACAAGTCTATTAAATTTATAGTTTTGTGTTTGTTTGTTTGCTTTTTTTTCCAAATTATAAAAAACACAATAAAATAGAACTCAAAATTGTTTAAGGGCAGGATATCCATAAATTCATGCCATGAATTTTACAGATGTAGACATTCTCTCTGCTGATCCTGAAAGAAAATTTGATCAAGACATAAGGCATTCAAACAGACATCCTATAAGGTATTTGTCAAAGAGTTACAGAGCCCCATATTGATATATTTGCTCACTGCTATAACTGCTTTTGAAGTATGCACTCCAATAGAGCCAAATGTCATCCAATAGAGCAAATCCCATGTGTGTGTGTTTCTGGGTACACATATTCACACACACAAAGCAATAGGCAGGTTGACTACAGAATTCTGAGATTAATAATAATGATTTTTTCCTCAGAAAATTAATGGTTTTAAAGCAATACTGGTGAGACCCATTAGACAGAGCTCATTAGGCAAATCTGCAGGTGTGAGTAACCATGATTAAACAGCATGTGAACTCTAATACTTTCCAGCTCCTGAAGGAACAGTACAATATAGGACATGACAGCATGATGAAAAACAAATCCAGAGACAAACAAAGAAGACGCATGGAAACCTGGAATTGTTTATGATCTCTAAGATCTAAACGACCTCTAAGATCATCAAGTCCAACCATTAACCCAGTACGTCCAAGTCCACCATTGAACCATTTACCCAAAGGCCACATTTACACATCTTCAAAGTGTCTCCAGAGGATGGTGACTCTACCAAAGACAGCCTGTTCCAGTAGTTGACAACCCTTTTGGTGAAGAAATTCTACTAATATCCTTATTTTTTACTGATGGAAACCTCCCCTGGAGCAAATTGAGCACTTCCTCTCTTGTCCTATTGCTTGTTTCTCAGGAAAAGAGCAAAATCCCTTTTTTTGACACCATCGACAAGAATGACCAGAAGCAGGATCCAGAGAATTACAGGCTGGACAGTCTGACCAAAAAAAGAGCAAGGGAAAATCCCCTTCCTTTCAGTTAGTTCCACGAAGGGACTCCTTTTCCTCAGGCTAAACACCCCAGCTCCCTCAGCTGATCCTCATCAGGTTTGTGCTCCTGACACTTTGCCAGCTCCCCTGCCCTTGTCTGGATACACTCCAGCCTTTCCATGTCTTTCTTGTAGTGATGGGCCCAAAACTGAACAGAATCACTGAATCACAGATTCAAAGAATCACAGAACTAACTCAGCTGTAAAAGACCTTAGAGATCTTCAAGTCCAACTTATGACCTAGGACCACCTTATCAACTAAACCATGGCACTGAGTGCCACATCCAGTTCTTTCTTAAACACCTTCAGGGACAGTGACTGCACCACCTCCCTGGCAGCCCATTCCAATGCCCAATCACTCTTTCTGTAAATATTTTTTTTCCTAAGGACTAGCCTAAACTTTCTCTGGTGCAGCTTAAGATTGTCCTCTCAGTCATTGCCTGGGAAAAGAGACCGACCCCCATCTGGCTACCCCCTCCTCTCAGGCAGCTGTAGAGAGTGATAAGGTCTCTCCAGAGCCTCTTTTTCCTCCAGGCTAAACACCCCCAGCTCCCTCAGCTGTTCTTCATAGGGCTTGTGTTCCAGACCCTTCACCAGCCTTGTTGTTCTTCTCTGGAGGCATTCTAGCATCTCAATATCCTTCCTAAATTGAGGGTCCCAGAACTGGACAATGTAGTCAAGGTGCAGCCTCACCAGTGCCAAGGGACAATCTCTGCCCTGGTCGTACTGGCCACAATATCGCCAATCCAAGCAAGCCTTCTTGGCCACCTGGGCACTTGCTGGCTCATGTTCAACTAGCTGATGACCAGTATCCCCAGGTCCTTTTTTGATGGGTAGGTTTATAGCTACTCTGTAGCCAGAGTAGCACTGTAGAGAGTTGTTGAGAGCCAAGGACAGGATCCTGCACCTGGTCTAACTGTGCCTCATAAAAAACTGACCTTGGTCTATTTATCCAGCTTGTCCAGACACCTCTGCAGAACTTTCCTACCCTCCAGCAGACCAACATTCTTACTTAGTGTTGCCTACAAACTTGATGAGGATGCACTCAATCTCCTTGTACAGATCATCAATAAGGATATTAAGCAGGGCTGGCCAATCCTGAGCCCTGGGGAGCAACATGGGCCACCAAGTGAATGTGGCACCATTCACCAACACTGTCTTGGCCCACTATCCAGCCAGTTCTTAACCCAGTGAATACTGTACGTGTCCAAGCCATGCGTTGCCAGCTTCTTCAGGAAAATGCTGTGGGAAACAGTGTAAAAAGCCTTACCTAGGTCCAAGTAGACCAAATCCACAGCCTTTCCCTCATTCACTAAGCATATCACCTTGCAATAGAAAGAAATCTGGTTGGTCAATCAGGACCTACCTTTGATAAACCTATTCTGGCTGAGCCTGATCCTCTGGTGTCTTGTACATTTCATGTGATGGCCCTCAAGATGATCTGCTCCATGATCTTCCCTAGCACTGAGGTCAGACTGACCAGCCTGTAATTCTCTGGGTCCTGCTTCTGGTCATTCTTGTAGATGGGTGTCAAATTTCCTAGCCTCCAATCAACTGCGGCTTCCACAGTTATCCAGAACTGCTGGTAAAAAATTAAAAGTGCTTGTTAAGCTCTTCTGTAGAATATTCTCAATGGATCACATTCAGCCCCACAGTTTTCTGTATATACAAGGGGTGTAGTAGGTCACTAACCACTTCCCCTTGGATTATGGGGGCTTCATTTTGCTCCTATAATCTTACCCATATACAAGTGTTTATTTTATTTACCTTTAGAAACAGATCTTTATCTCACTTGTAATTTGTCAAATTGTAAACAAAATTGAAAGCCCACATCACAAAAAGGCATGATACAAATCAAAAACTTGTTATGTTTTGAACAATTTAATAAAAAAGTGAGATTTACATGTTTGTCCTGTCTCCTGTGGTCCTGTCTGCATCTGCTTGTTTGTAACGACAGCTTCTCTGGTTTCTCTTTGCTACCTAAATACTTATTTATACTAGTGAGAAATAGCCACTAGTTGGTGAGGATAGCAGTTGTTCTAGGAAGACAGAGTGTTATTTACTCCAGATTTGCCATCTGGACTGTCTGGAGAGAACCAAATAAGCTAACAGTTTGTCAAGAACATGCAGCAAAAGAAGGTGAAAGGGAAAGAGCAGGCAGGACAAAAGTTGCTTCTGTAGAGCCTCCTAAGCCTAATGGCTTGGTTTTGTTGTTGAAGCTCTGCTCTGTAAGAAGAAATATATTGTGATATCTCTGAAATGTACTGCAATTTATAAGCTACCCATGCTGCATGAGCCAGTCCTGCGGCAGCCTAATAGACACTACCGTTAGGGGAATTATTTAGTCTAGTAAAATATGATATATATATATATAAGAATAATGGAACTTAGATTGCGCCATATCATATGTTATTGTTCCACTAAATATCTTAAATAATACCCATCTTCCAGTGTTTTCTTACGCTTCACATGTTAGTGGTCTTTTTTCAGCCATCCAATCTTTGCATATTTAACTATTCTAATATTTCCTCCTAAATGATACTGTCACCTCCTTTACAGTTTTTAATCCTCTTCTCTGAAATCTCCTCAATATTTTTCTGTCATCTAGATGCCATACATTTAATGCAGCATTTAGAATATACGCAGCCAAACAGAATAAAAAATTCTCTGGGGCAGGATACCTTTAAGAATTTCCTGCCAAATTGTGTTAGCTATTTTTGCTACAATGCCACGTTGCTCTCTCAGTATTAGTTTGCTGTGACTGTGACCACAACATTTCTTTCTTCATTATTGCTTCCTAGATTTATGAGGTGTTAATTTTGCAAAGACCCACATTATAGAAGTGTTGTACTCCATTACAATAGGCTGTAGGGTTGGCAAGAAGTGCTGGCAGTGGCTCACTGAGAGTGGAAATTAATTTCTTTCTTACATTTTGGAACTATTCAAGAATAATGGAATACTTTTTTCTGTTTACAGACAATCATAGACTCATATAATTGTTGTGGTTGGAAGGTATATTAGAGACCATTTGACTACCTTGACAAAGGCAGGGACACCTTCCACTACACCAGATTGTTTAGAACCCCTTCCAGCCTGGTCATGAACACCTCCAGGGATAGGGCATCCTTAAACAGACACTCAGAATGAGAAAAAATTGTGTATGCCGAATCCTAACTGAGCCTTTTCTTGATGAGTCCCTTCCTGTTCCTGGATGATGTTGTCACTCGGCAGACAAAGCATCAAAACTCAGTTTCTAAAGACAATTTTCCCTGTTCTCCCTTGCAGATAAGTTAATTCTTCCATGTTTCAAAACCTGAAATGAATATTCAAAATAATGATGCCTTATCCTGGAAAAAAAACCTACTCTAGAAATAAATTTTCACAGACTTAACTTTGTCCATGTGAGGTCCTTGGCAGTCCCCATCAGCATTTTTATATTCTATTTTACAATCTGAGTAATCTGATGAATGAAAAACTGCCATTATTGATCACTGACGCTATTGCAGACTCGGGCTATAAAAGGACTTCACTGAAAAGGATGAACGAATTAGGTGCTCTGAAGGCTTTAGCTGATCCTCCCCACTTTACTTATCCACTGCTTCTGCAATTATCTCTTTATCCCACTTTGGTAGTGGAAATTGCACGGTTCTGACTGCTGTGGAGTGCCTTAACTTTTCCCCAAATCCTCTAACACCTGAAAAATGTGTATTTTCTCTGTACTTTATTAACCTCTCTGTAGTTACATCACTGTACCAATAAGATTCAATTAGCACCTTTAGCACAAATATTCTTCTGCCAGGGCTCCAAGGGAAGAATCCTAGCATTACATTCACACCATTTTTCAAGTGTGATCCTGACCATTCAATCTTGTCTTTGCAAAACCAGTGTAACATTATTTAATGGATAGTTCTGTTCTCAGTAAAATATCTATCCTTTCATTTGCCTTTAATAATAAATTCAGTCTGGCCACAGATGAAGAGACAGTCAATTGCCAGATGCTAAATACCTAGCTGAAGGATATTCCATGTGTGAAAATGAAGCTGACTGGGCATGTTGCTCTCACAAATCCTAGTGCTGTAGTTGCTCAGCTCTTTTGGCTAGCATTCACACTGCTGCAGGTTTATACACTCAGGGGGAACTTTTGTCTTCATTTTTCAGTTGGAGTCCAAGTGCACCCCAGACTATTTGGGCAGCAATCTGAAAGTACTCTGAAAATTTAATCTGTTGTAAGCTTTCATGCTTTTCCAGACACAAAATAATTAATATACTTTTTTTTATTCTCCCTTGTATCCAGTTTTGCTGCAAATAAAAAATTAATCTAGAGGCACCCCTTCTGCAAAACTGATTTTAATCAAGAAATGATTTGTAGCTGCATGTAAGCAGTGTCAGGTAGAAGAGAGATTCATCCTGTTCTACATATGGAAGCACGACATGAACATCAACTTCATGTCTGATCCACAGCAGGCAAAGATTGCTGTACACAGCTGTTCTTCTGTGAAATGTTTGCACTTCGAATGTGTGTCCTGGTTGTCTTTATTCTGCTCCTAAGAAAACTATCATTCAGTCCTTTCAGGGACGCTTTTGGGTGGAAGCTGGAGGTAAAAAAGCTACACCATCACAAACATAGTTTTGGCATGCTTCCCCATTGTTTTGGTTTTTTTTAATTGGGTTTCTTTTTTATTTGGTTTTGGTTTTGTCTTTGTGTTTTGGGTTTGTATTAATTCAAAGAGATACTTTGAAGGTTGAGGCATACCTTAGAATTCCTCATAGTCTCTCAAATGTCTTCTAGCTCTTCTGGACCCTGTACCCCATCCCCAGTCCATAAGGGGAATTTCTTTTAGGTCATAAAATTTCTTTTTTTGTGATATATCAAAGTGAAATTCCTATACAATTTTGCTTCATAGGTGGTAAAAGTTATAGTGTGAGGTACATGTCTGCATTACCATGTTCTGGTAAAATTCTAATAATTTTGAGGTTTTATGGGAGTTTTACCACTTATTCCCATAGAGTATGATTTTGCCTTAAATTTCATCCCTTGCATTAACGAATTCACTTTCTCAAGAACTTCTTTAATCTTTCTTACTGTGTTATATTTTAAGAGTAGGGGGGAAGAGAGGAGATACATCAGGGTTATGTCTGAGAACACATAGATTTACTTATGATGTATAAAATAGTAAATGAAATAACATTTTTTTACTCATTCTCTTTAATCCCATTTACAGGTAGTAACATGAGCCATAGAAAGAGAAGTCTTAATAATGCAGGATTATATTTACATTTCTGTAATATGTTTATATTTTAGTTTTAAGTTTCTTCTGTGCTTTATAGAATTTGCATCAGTAAAGAACTTATGAATAAACTTAATATTAAACCTAAGCTTGACTACTTCATTATTCCACATAACATGTAAGGTTATGATAAACACTGGCAGAAATCAATGACAGCTTAGAATATTCATACTTTTTTTCTGAACTGCAGCTTACCTCACAAAAACTGAATTTTAGAAAATTTTACATAAAATCGGTTTGTTGATATTTCTCAGTTTTTGTTTAAGATTCAAGCTCATCCTCTACATTAAAGAGCAGAAGTAGCCCTTTAGCCTTTATAGTTACTTGCAAGTTAGTACTCTCTGTGAATTAATTAATGTGTTGGGGTTTTTTTCTGCAAATTCATTAGTGAGGAACAGAATATAACCTGACCAGGAGGCACAACACAAGTAGTCATTTCCTCCTAAGTTACTATTTTGCAGCTCGTCACTTCCCTTTGTTCACTATCTTCCATCAGTGGTTATTTCACATGATAACATTCATATTCATGACCATTTAAATTCATTTTGAGAAAAGAGCTTTTACAGAATGCAGTATCAAGTGTTTTACTTAATAAATTGAAAAAGCCTATCATATTATGATTTTCTTTCAGCCACTAATTTTTAAATTCTTTTAAAGAAGCAACCAAGTTTATCTGTCAAATTTTTATTAAATAACTTTGTTCCTTAGCTCTAAAATTATCAGGATGAATGCCAATGCTATTTTCACAAACAGTTTTTCCATCTCCAGAATAAAATCAGTATATGTTATGTAGCTAGTGAAGGTAGCAAAAGAATAAAATCAATCACAGGTGTACAGGGTTCTGATATTATAAGAAATTATTTCTTGAAACAAGAAGACAATCCAAAAATATATGCATAACCTAATGATTAGAACTTTCTAAATTGATTCTGGAGGTGTTGTCTGCTAAAAGCTTTTCTGCTGATGTCTGGTAAACACTGATGTTGTGGTTCTGCACCATGCCTGTTTCTCTGTAATGTTTTGCATTTAAAGTTCTTTTCTTCCTCATGAAAGTGCAATGAGAGAAAATACAGATTTCTCTAGCAAGCAATGACCTAAAACTAAAAATTATTTATTGAGTTATAAATGTCTAGTGTATATTGCTATTGTGAACATTTAGACAGGGCAGTACGTGAAAACGAAGTAGAGATGGATGCATGTATAGGCAGCATCCATCGAGACTTTAGCTATTTGCAGTGCCAAAAGCAATTAAACTGCAGCAACATGAGCTTGTTAGTGCCCATACAAGATTTTTGGAGATGCCTGAAAGTAATCTCACTGCCAGAATTCCATCAACCAGGGCTGTGATGGCACAAACTAGTGTAGGCATGACCACAGAGGGTTCAATTGTATCCATGGATCTTGAGGAATCAATAAACTTTGAAAACATAGCACACAGTTGCTGGGAAAGAACATAAACATATTGGCACAGTGCCATAACCTCCTGCAGCAGCTGTGTGGATGCAGCAGGTAAGTGTACACATCAAGGAAAGCCAAAGAAAACAGACTACAAGGCCTGAACTGATAACAAAAAAGCTCATTTATATCACATTTTTGAAGCTCAGAATAGAGAATTTAACCTTTCACTTCTTGATCCCCAAGGGCAATAAAACAGAAAACAAAAACCAACCAAGCAAAAAAATCCAAAGAAACAAACCATAAGATTGAATATACAGGTTTAAAATCTTTGTAACTTATCACCTGATATCTGTTTTGAATTAAATTTAATTCCTTAGAAGAGGTTCAGTGTAGTAGAGAGAGCAATAGGAATATTTCCAAAATTAAAACAGAGGTTTTAAGTTTTACAATGATGTGTTTCATAATTTACTACTGATATTATTGAACCCCAACATCGGCATTCTGAAATTAATGAATATTTTGTGGCTAAATTGAATGGTACTCAAGAGGGCAGAACTATAACATAGGGCTATACTGTTCTGTTATTACTCATAGTTCCCTGCAAGAATTTTGTATGAAGCTGAGGTCATAAACAGCAAGATAAAACCCAAGAAAACAGAGAAAAATGCCTTCTACTTCTCACTGTTCTCTGTGTCTTGGCAGTGACATAATCTAAGCTCAATTAAATCAATGGAGAGACTTCATTCCTATGCTGTGATTTGGGGGATTTTTTTTTGTGTATGCTAAGGATGTTTTTACTGAATTCAGCTCTATATTTTGTACATTTATAGCTCCACTTCATCACCATCATCCTAATGTTAATGTCTCTCACCATTTCTGAGCAATACAGTCTCATAGTCACTCTTCTATTATTTGGTTTCCTAGCTTTCCAATGATGGTAATATGGCCATACCTTATCCAGTGCTCCATTTAAGAAAAGTAGGAAAGGAAACAAACCAAAGATTTGTAAAGGAAACAAAGACAACACTAATTTAATCGAGATCATTGTGAAACTTTCTTTTGAAGAACTGTTTACCATTTGGACTGGAAATTGGTTCAGACCGTGCAAGAAGAGCTCTTATCACACTAATGAATACCCTTTATTATAACAACAGAAAGGAGCCTTTAATTTAATCACACTTAATTGACATACGACATAGCAGGGTATAAGTGTTTGTTCATCAGTAACTTTAACTTCATTAAGTCCTTAGACATATGAAGATCCAATAATCACAGTCAGATAAAAGGTGTAGTAAGGCTATTGAACTCAAGTGGCCTCATGGACAGTGATTAGATTGAAGAGCTATCAAATGAAAGGTCTGCCTAACTTTAGGCTGTCCAAATGTAGCTGACAATTCTAAGGGGAAAAGAGAATCATTTATCTACACAAAAGCTGCACTAATGCTCTCTTAAATCCTAGATGAACTGAAACTCTTCAGGACTTAACTTCTCAGACTACAGTCCAAGTTTTAGGATGGGTATAAGGATCTTGGGGATTGAATCTGTTTAATATGTTAAACATAACAAAAGCATATTTTACATATTTTTTTTCTGGGTTTTTTTTTTTTTTTTTTTTTTTTTTTTGGTTTTGTTTGTGCTTTTTTTAGCAGGTGGAGAGGGGCTGTTTTATTTTAACAGACTTCCATGCCTTCCAGACAATTACAATAAACTAGTCTTGTACTCAAGTCATGTTCATCTCTGATGATTCAGATCCATACCCTCCTGCATAGCAATGTAGATGTTTAAAAAATTTCAAGAAAACTTCTAGCTCAGAACACCTGAGCTAAGATGGGTCAGAGTAAAAACAGATGTTTATAAGAGATTGTTTTTTTTTTAATGTCTCACTGAAATATTACTTGGAAATACCAGAACCAGGTGCTAGATAGTTTTTTCATTCTGTTATTCTTAGAGTAGAGGCACTTTCCCAATGTCAAATCCAGATTTTTTTCAAGAAAATTTATTTCTCCCCACTGCATTCCCAATTGAAACAAAAGTCACAAAACTCCCATCTTACCTGCCCCTCTAAACTTTCTCACTCCATCATAGTGAGTATGTTTTTCACTGTTGAGACATTAATGAGTTAATTACAACCGGGTTAAAGAGAGACCGCAGGGATCAACAGCTACTCCCAGGCCCTTCAGTTCTCATAAGAAAAAGATACTACTTTTTGAGTTTTTCAGTCAGCTGGGATTTCTTGTACACCAGTGTTTCCCAGTTTTAGAGATAAAAACCCTCTTATGTGCTTATCTGTTGCCTGGAGAACCCACACAAAGCATAAGAGAATGTGGAAAAACTAACTCACTTCAATCTTTGGCATGGTTTAGCTCTCCCAGAGCTGAGGAGCAAAATAAGGCAACAAGATTTGGCTGATGACACATTAATAAACCAAATAGCTGCCAACAAGTGTAAGCATAAGTAATATTTTGTCATTATTATTTTGGATTATATTTTGATTTTTGTCATAATAATTTCATTTTCTTTTTAATAATTTAATTAACATCAGCAATAACTTTTACAGCCATTTATTATTCTAATAGAGATTGAGAACTGCAGTTTAAAAAAATTGTATTTTGTATATCACGCCATGAGCAGAATGACAAAAGCCTTTTTAACTCTAAATACTGAGTCCAGTTGGAAAACTGTCCTGACAAAAGAAGGAATTGTTTGGGGTTTTTTTCTATCATGTCTTTTTATTCTTTATGTAGTCATGCATTGATTGTTTAAGAATACAGTATAGACCATCCTCTGGAATGTTGTATTTAATCTGATTAGTCTATAAATCTTTACTCATTTTCATTTTTATGAGTCTACAATTATCTTAAATAAGATTCAGGCTTAAAATATGTAGCCCTGGAAATTCAAGATAAAAATCAGCTAAATAATACCGCTCCAGTACCTATCCTACTACTGCTGCTTGCTTGAGGTGAAGGAGTTGGAGGAGCTGGGGATGGAGTGCAGTTGAGCCTGGGAAAGGGGATGGGAGAAAGGTCACAGACAACATTTTTAATTTCTTTGTTTTAGTTGTCAATAAATTAAATTAACTTTCCTCAAATGTGTTTTGTCTGCGATGATTATGGGAGGCAGCTCTACCGATCTTTAACTCAACACAGGAGCTTTTCCATCCTCTTTTCTCACTTGTGCTGTTGTAGGGAGGGATGAGAGCATATGGATCAGTACTTGGCAGCTAGCCAAGGTCAACCAATCACAGTATAGCACATTAAGTGCTTCACAGTACATACTTCCTTCACAGTAAGTATGTATTAACTAATAGGGGTTCCCTGATCCACTGGGAATTAGGTGTCAGTTCCTCATTAACTTTTATGCACCATATTTTTATCCAAAAAGTTAGAATACTGTTGCATTAAAATTTCACTTAGAGGAAAAAAGATAAAGCCTTCATCAGATAATATTTTTTGAAATCTGAATATGCAGTTTCATGAATGAATAAGCCATTTGTAGTACTGAATTGTTTCAACTATTTAAAATCATAAAAGTATCCCAGAGAACTATGTAATCTTGCAAATAATTTAAATTTCTAAAGTAAAGAAGGCTAGCAATATTCTATTGACTGCCTGAAATTTAAGATCTATTCATATGTACTATCTTTCTCCAACCCCCTCTAATCTGATTCACCCGTAGTGAAAGAAAAGAGAGTGATTTGTAGTTGAATTTTACATTATACTACATTATATTCTGAAGAAACCTTTCTCTAGTGATGACACAGAAATTCAGCAGCTGATGTTAACCTTGTGTATGTCATCTTTACTGGGTTTCTGAAAAAATACATCTTATTGAGAGGGGAAAAAAAAAAAAAAGAATTTTTAAAGAGTCAGTTGAATCAAGACAATAATTATGTGACTTACATAAGCATTTACAACCAAGAAGTTTTAAGCCTAATAAGCTACTCAATTCTGTCACATCAGGTTTAAGAAGAAAAATAAAAGATAGCAAACAACCCCCTAAAGTCAGTAAACTGCAAAGAACTTGTAACTTTTCTTGTACTATTTCATGAGCTTTCTGATCATTGAAGCATCTTTTAAGCCAGATGAGGATTTGAATTTTTAGCTTTGAAAACCAACAAGAAGAGAATGAAATAATTGAGAAAAGAAATTGCCACATACTTTCAATCTTAAATATAAAAAGTTATCATTCATCTTCATGAATATAGAAATGGTTTCAGTTCCTTCACTTTTCTCCCGTTTCCCATTTTGAGCAGTTTCATCTGGACAGTTTATAAGCTTTTATTAGAATTAAGATGTTGTAGAGATCTCTCTTGTATACACACACACACCCCCAACTGATTTGGATTACCATTCATTAAAAAAAACCATCAAAACCAATACATCCTAACAATGAATTTTCAGCTACTATAACTTGAGTCTCTTTCATCTAGTAATTTGGTACAGGGAATTGATCTAACAACTCTAGCACCTATTAATACTATTCCAGTGTAAACTTTTCAGAGAAGTACATGTATCTCTCTCTGTGTTCCTCCCATTGAAATTTGCACAACTGTCTACCAGAAAGGAATGATTACCCGTTGATTTAATTATTACCACAGGGGACAACTCAGTGATCAGTCACCTAATTCATAACAGTGAGTTACAAGTCATTCTGACAGAGGGACAGCGGATAGAAGTCTATCACTGATTCAGTGGTCTTCATGTGCTTTCACAGGACAATAGCTACACCTATAGCTATGAAACTCTCACCTCAGGTCATTTTTTCAAGCAACAAAGTAGATATTACATTAAAATTGAGCTATTTTCATATTTAGCAATATCTCTAGAAATTCAAGTTAATTACTACTGAAAATTAGCTAGATGAGATTCATACTAAGTGTCCTGTGTTCCCTCTAACAGCTGGTGTTCCACATCATCTAGCATCTTACCAATGGAATTCTCTTTACAGAGAAACCTTGGTGTTGTGGTTTTAGTAGAAGTTTTTAGTAGAAGTTATCTGATTTTTAGGTGGATCAGAACACAGTGCAGAGGTGAGGGTTCCTGGACTCCTGACTCTCCAGAGATGGATCATCAAAAAACCCAATGAAACAAAAGCCAAAAACAAATATACAACAAAACAAACCCAAAAATGAACAAAAAAAAAAAAATTAAAAAATGAAACTAAAACCAAAAATCCTCCCAAAACAAACAAACAAACAAAACCAAGAAACACCCCCAAACTAACCCCAACCAAGTGTAACAAACTGACTTATCAGTGGAAGTCATAGAGTGAAAAGAGATTGAGAGTGTCATAAATAAGTGATGAAGACAGCCCATGTTTGAAGTGATGAAGAGCCCACGTTTGGGTATTTTTTCACCAAATATTTAGTGAATATATGCTTGCAGTCCTCATTTGTTTCCTTTCACTTTACATTCTAGAAATCCCACATTTACTTGCTGGGATAGTTTACTGAAGACTTGACAGCAGATATAAATTTTTACTTGGAAAAGAGAAACTACTGTTTAGTCTATTAAAAACAGATAAAACATAAACAGTAGACGTGAAGAGATTTGGTGGAGAAAAAAGAAAGAATGTGAGACCCAAGCACCTCTGAGGCATCAATGAGGAATATATTCTGAAAGTCTTTACTTCTCAAAGTAAAAATACAACCAAAATTCTTTAAACATATGTGAACTTTAGAATAGAACAGTATTTGATTACCTTCTAGCATAAGTATTGTAAATGACCAGTAGGCTGATATATATTCATATAATATAATTTTAGGAAATGTGTAATGGAAAAGAACTTACGGCTTTTGTGACATATTTAATGATAAGATGCTATTTTACCAAGTAGATACAGTTGCATGGTTTTGGTTGGAGTTTTGTTTATTTTAAAATCTCCTCAACTTAATTTACAATTTTTTTTAAAATTTGCCATTATCTAGGCTCCTCTTTTTCTGCAGTTGTAATTTTACTCCCTTAAATAAGACAAAGCAAAGAAATAAAGCACCATTACATATTTCTGTGTATATGATAGCTGGCAATGGGTCACAAAAATAATGTTTTTTTCCTAAGTACATTTAAAACATATTTTTCAGAGATTTTAACACATTAATATTGTTTTAGACCACCTAAGCCAGAACAGAATAAAAGCAGTTTCTTTTGGAGAATGTGTTCCAACACCTTATGAAACTGAATGCAGATGGAACTTCTTTCTTACTTCTTGTAATTCCCTGTTGTCAGACTACTTCTTTGCACTAATCTCTTTCCTTTTAAAATAAAAAATTTACTTGATTTCCATATATAGATTTTAGTCTTGTAAATATTTACAGTCATATGACCATATAGAAATCAAAGAACTAACCATGTCATTAAGTTGTGTAGAAGTATGTGGAATACAGAAGGCAGACTCACCCCTTTAATTAGCATATCAAATACTTTAATCACAATTTGATTAATTTTTCACGTACTGTTGAATTGAATAAGTTACCCACATTGTAAGCCAAGCGACTTGTAAGCCAATGAACTCTAACAACATAAGTGCAGAAATATGGGGGATATAACCTACATTCTGATGAGATAGACTAAATTAGCATTTAATAACACTTTTACACCCATAATTAATCATAGTGGAAAATGGGACAGTTACCTACTAAATTACCTAGGTATTTTATCAAATCATGTAACTGGATAATTAGACTTCTAAATGCAGTCATGTATACCTTTAATTAATTGCTGTTTATTATTAAGTGTGGATTAGCTCCTATTGCACACTTTCATCTACACATTAGAAGCTGGTTTATGGTCATTATTTATTCTGCTTCTGAGTTGGGTTATTCTGCTTGTTTGTATATTTAAAACATCTGTCATTGAACTGGGAAAATTTAACAGCATTCTTTGTTTCAGATGTGCTTCAAAACCTTGCGTCTTTCACCTCCTGATGCAAATGTTATTTCTCAACGTGTTAACCATCTCATGCTGATGTCAGTCATATTGCCTTCCTAATTGCTTCATGGTTTTTAGGATTTGACATGACATTGCAATAGACAAAAGAGTTTATTAACAGAAATTCATGAGATTTTAATTGCAGCAATTTCCTTGTCTTTTTATTCTGATAGAAAGCTATAGTGGTTCCTAATTTAAAACCTCCAAAGAAGTAAATCTTCATTAATATGAAACTCTCAATCTTTTACACTGTTTATTTCAAACCTCTTTGTTTACTTTTAAAATTTTTTAAAAAAAATATTGTGTATGATTTATATGAAATTTAAAGCTAGATTAGCCATCTTTATGGGAATAAAATATAAGGAGTAACTGAAGCTTTCCCAAGTGGAGATTAGCTAATCATTTGAGAACCATTTAAAGGGAAGAATATCCATTGCTTAATGTATTACTGTACACCAATCAATATCTAAATACCATGGGGAGAGACTCATTAGAATTACTAAAATCAGATATGTATACCCGTTTCAATGTTTTATATTGACCTTTTGGATGTCTAATGAGGTGGAATGAGAATGAAGAAAAAAATAAGTCAGTAAAGACAGTATAGTAGCTACATAGAAAACAAATGAGGAAAGAGCTGAAGCAATAAGAAAGAGACTGACATTGTGAGCTTCAGGTGGTTATTTTTAAAGCCTGTGAAAATGGAGAAATTAAGGGGAAGTCTTAAGAGACTGAGATAAATTGCAGAGCAGAGAAAGGGAAAGGAGAAAAGAAGGCAAATAGCAGTTGGGAGGTCAAGTACCAAAGAAGTTATTGTGTTTCCATAATAAAGGAACAGCAGAGAGTTCAGCGGTTAAAATAAAGGCAATAAGCAGATGATGACTCTGTTTTTGAGATTTCAAAAGTTGACAGAAACTGAACACACTTGGATCTTTCACAAAGGCATATTTAGAAAATATTTCCTTCTGGAATGCAATATTTAGAAAATATTCACAGAAATCTTTGAAAAATACAGCATTCTTTGTCTAGAAATCTGATTTTTTTTCCCTCATATTTCTTTCCCCATTATTTATAAAACTACATTTTCACAGTGAAAGACTTTCAATTCTTTTCCCCAATAAGTCTATAAATATTTTTTCTACTACATACGATAGAATTCACTCATTAAAATCTAATTGGAACAGAAATAATCGGGGGAATGAAAAATTTGTATTCATGTATACATGAATATGCATACAGACTCTAATGGACAGATACATAGATTAGCCATGAACTTGGTAACAAAAACTCCAATCATGGTGCAATAAAAGATTGTTCAGAGGGATCAGCTGAAATCCCACTAAAGTCTTGCATGGAATATTGTGGAAAAAGAGGAGGAGGGCAGCTGGCTTAGTGACTATGGCAAACAGTTACTCAAAGGTTGCAAGTGTAGTCCTTAAAAATTTTGCTAAACAAATAAATATTGACAAGTCCTTTCAATATCTGCATTATCCATGCATTTTTAGTTTAGAAGAGTGTTTTGACAGGTTCCCAATTTCAGATGTTAGTTGCTTATGTAACTGGCTGAAAAGGGATTCCTCTCTGGGGCTGAGTTACAGAACTCTGAAATGTTTAGTGGAAATTTTGGATGGCTGGTCTATGCACCCACTTACTAAATTTTCTTATTAGTTCTTCATTTGTTCCAAGTTTGGGTTACCTATACAAGGAGAAAAGGTCCAGCATAAACAAGACCAATTATTTCATGGCAGTAATTTTCTATGCTGTCTCTAATTTTATTGTATCAGTGAAACCAATTGAGACTGACCTTCTTAATTTTTCATATTTGACAGATTTTACTCTCACTTGTAGTTCACCTTCCAAACCAGGCATTTCCATGCAGCTATGCAGCCATGTGGATGGTCCTTTAAACAGCTTGAGTCAATGTTAAACTGTTGTTACCTCTCATGTATTGGTTTGTGTGACTGTTAGATGTTGGTCTCAACTTCCAAAGCTCCTGAAATGGGTCTCTGCTCCAGTTTACACTGATGTAAATTAGGAAGACGTCTGCAGAAGTCAGTGGGAATATGCATGTGTAAAACTTGTGCAGGAATTATATCCTGTTCGATAGATCCCTGTAGTCTGATCTAGCAGACATAGTCTTTCTGCACTACTACTTGTAGGCCTAACCAAAAAGAGAAATTCCACAGAGATGTTGCTGTTTAAAAAGAATATTCTGGTGCTGCTCTAGTATTCAACAAGGATCCATTAATTTACTTCAATACTTCCTAAGGAAATGGGATAAATCATGTGTGGTTCTCTCTTCATAGCTTAAACTAGACATAATTTTCTAACTAAACAGAGCTTTGTCATTAAACACCAATGACTGAACCTGAAAAAAGTGTCTTGGAAAACAGAATGGATTTTAAGATGTTTCAGAGCATAAAAGACAGAATCTATAGGCGTGACACCCCACAACCCTCACACATTCTAGTGATGCCTCATCTAAGACACCTGAAAACCTAGGTTTTGAACAGCTTACCTTTTAAGGCTACTTGGACTCCTCTCCATGAAATCAGAAAAAGAGAAACTATTCTTAATAGATTTCTGGATCCATACCAGGGCTCCATAATCTTCCCCAGGCATCCTGTTACAATTTTAGATTTTTAGGTCTACAATAATCTAACCAGTATAAAATTTAATTATTCCGTTACCTCTCTCTATTCAGAATTGACTTTTCATGGTAAAATTAAAGATATCTGACTTAATGCTATTTGGCTCAAAATAAAATGTGAATTCTGCATATCAACTATTAATAAGGACAGAATTTTCACAATGTCAAATCATGATTGATTAGAAATGAATGAAATATAAGGGTATGATATATTGCTAAAATTTAATTTTTCACTTTATTTACATTTGAGTATGATTTTGACATAATATGACTATATACAATTTTTTAAGAAGTGATATATTTCTGAGGGTTCTTTTTCTTTGCTATCCTTATTCTAAAAGAAATGAGAGCTAATATTTTGTTTTATTTTACTTTTGTTTTATTCTGCATAGGCCAAGTTGATGGTGTTTGCAACCAAGTAGCCATATCACTTTTCCTTTTAGTGTGTATTAATTTCTTAGAATTTGAATTAAGTTACCGGGAGGAATTTAGAAATGTGTGTCTGTGTATTTTGCTTTTTTTCTTCCTGTTGTTTGAGCATATCCCTTTCATGGTGCAGATGTCTAATAGCATCATAATTTAAAGTTTTGTTACCCTGAACATTGGTTGAACTTCTCTCAGAATTGCTATGGGACTGATAATCATAAGAGATAAAGCCTTTACTTGCCACACAAAGAAAAGGATAAGATACTTACCATGAGTACAAGAATTCTTATCTTGCTGCTTCACTGAATTGGCATGAAAAATTCTACCTGTAAAAATACCTGATCTTCAATTCAACAAGCAATGTAAATACCTACGTAATTTTCAGCTTGTGTATAGTTCCACTGAGGTCCTAAAATTATCCACTGATTATTTTTCAGATTAATTTATCTTGACAAGGTATGACTTTGAATTCAATGCAAAAAATAGGATTCTACAATGAGAAGCAGAATGTAAATTATATATGGAAGATCTGAACACAACATTGAGCTCTCAAAGTTTAATTTATTCACTAAAGTCCTGTGTTTATTATCAACACAAGAAATACATTTAGTTGAAATACATTTTGAATTTAGGTTTCTAGGAGTGAAATTTGGTTCATTTTTAGTTCTGTACGAGTCCTTTCTCTATGACTACTGAATCTGCAAAAGGTTGCCATAGAGATTAGCAAGAAATGAGAAAGTTAAATCTGTATTAGCATCAGGCATAAAAAGTATAGTTTCGGAATTCATTAACTTTTAATAGTTCTTTCCTTCACCACAGTCTTCATCAAAGAATGTTGTCATAGCCAAAATAAAATTCCCAGTAAAACAGAAAAAAAAGTATTTTGTATTTCATCATAGAAGTGGTAGAAGTGGGTCACCTTTGTAGCTATTTTAAGAAAATCCTGAAGAAATGTTGAACAAGGGCAACCAAAAAAGATTTGAGAATATATTGTGAAGGCATAAATACACAAACTTTACTGTAAAAACAAAGACTGAAGGGTGCTTTATCTCTTTGTTTATATTCTCAAATCTAAATAGTTGGGATTTTTCACTTTTCGGGCAAAGTTACAATATACAAAGTTACAGCAATACACAAAGATTGACATTAACTGCTGTGAAAAAAATACAAGGAAAGTGATTATATACCATTTTTGGGTTTTGAGAGAGGTTCATGATTAATATCTTCCTGTGATCATCTGCAGATGTTATGATATATATGTCTTCTTGATTTGCAATTGACCAGATGTATTTTCCTGCATTTAATTTAAAATTTCCATAAAATTTCATGAGTTGACTACAGAAGAGAAGACAAAATAATATCATATAATCTCCTCACTTCAATGCTTGGTCCTGAATCTTTCTCAAAGTTAGATTGATTAACTGATGAGAATCAGAAAAAAAAAACTCTACCTCTTCCAAAATCCCTGTCTATACTTCTATACTGGTCAAAACCACTAAACAAACAGGCCAAAATTCTTTTTTTTTTTTTTCCCTCTGCAGCATAGATTGTCTCCTAGGATCATATGGGAATATTTCACATAATCAGGGACTGCAATTATAAACATCTCAGAAATAGGTGTCACCTAAATTACATCCAATGTTTCTGACATAGCTGCATAGTATTATGCAGATATAGACATAGACATAGCAAAAATACATTATAGTTTCATTAGATTTGTTCAATTTTAAATATCAGTTTCTGAATTAACTTCACTATGTCATCTATTGACCCTTTCCAGATACCTGCAAATAGAATTGAAGTTGAAACAAATAAATATACTTCTGGTTTTGATAGTACTTTGAAAGTCCTAGCAGAAGACATTTCCATTGCTGTCACTGATGGTTCCATGAGAGACATTTAAATTGCACTTTTCTTAACCAAATTGTGAGAAAGGATTCAGTCTATTTTCCAGAGTACAGTTTTAAACCATTGTTTATTTAAAAAAATAAAATAATAATAATAATAAAAAAAAAAAGCTTAAGAAACATTTGTATTTTGTTAAAACAAGTGATTTTGTGGATAAGGCTAAACAATCATTGTTTGCACTGCAAGGCAACAAAGGAGCGCTTCTGCCTGTTTGCATTCTTGTGGATGCAGTGCATGAATTCTGGTGGAAGTCTTTGAGGAAGGGTAAGGTCTGCTTCTCCATACAGGTAAACTAGATCTGTTAATAGGAAAATATTTCTCTAATCTGAGGCGGAACAAGTAGAAAAAGAAGAAACTAGGAAAAGCTACCAAGAAGAACAAAAATCATCACAGCTTCTGGCTTCAAAACCAACAGAAATAAATACTTTCTGTGGTGCCTGACCATACCTGAGGATTAAGAGTTTACTGGAACCAGTAAGGTTCACTCAGCAGCTGAATAAATCTTTGAATAAAAGTGCTCATTCTGAAAAGATGCAATATGAGAAAAAGGTTGCTTATTGTATTTCTGCTTGTATTTTGTCTCATTAAGATGATTCTTTTTCCAATTTTGAAAATTTATGGTTGCAGTCTGTATTCTAATGAAAAAGCCAGTCTCCAGAATTCAAAAGTCTCTTGGTGTTTGGCAATTCATAAATGAGTAAAGTAAAAAACAGTTTTATCTCAGAGTGCTGGTCAGCTCAGGTGACATCCCAGCCATAAAATTAACACCATCTGACTTTAAATACACCAGAAGACCTACTTAGCTCACATTCAAAGTGTATTCCACTTTGAAAAATATTTGCAAGTATTTGAATATTTATTTTTGTTCAGTTTTTACCAGTTGGGGGGGATGAGGTAGTTGGGAATGAAGGCAGTGAGGTGGACAACAAGGAGTGTGGGAGATGAGGTGTTTCAATTTGTATTTATTTCTCACTATCCAAACCTATTTTGATTAGCAAGGGATTGCAATATTATTTCCCCAAATCATGTCTGTTTACCTGTGATGGTTATTGGTAAGTGCTCTCTCTGTCTTTACTTTGACCAACAATTCTTTTAATCTTATTTTTTCTCCCTGTTATGTTGAGGAGGGGAGTGGAAAGCAGCTGGATGGGTATCTGACAGCTGACCAAGTTCAAGCCTTGCATACCCCTGTGGTGATGTTAAATGTAAAATTTGATTTTTAAATTTTTTTAAAAATGTTCAAAAACACATAATGGGATAGAACTTCATGGAAGATATCAGAGCCTAGGGAGGAAAATATGCTGTGACTGTAGAGTTGTGAAGTGGTATTTAATGGCATCTTTGAATTACAGGTCTTTAATGTTAGAAGAGATAAATCAACTCTGAAGTAAATGATTTTAGGGAAAAGATAGAGATCTGCTTACATTTCTATCAAGCTGCTAAGCAACAACCAGTGGTCTGAAACCAAATGTCCAAGGCCATGTTCTGCTTTATTCAAAACACTCTAAAGGGGCTTGTTATCTTTACAATAGTTTCTTATGTTTTTGTAGAGAAACAATTGTAAATAAAAGAAGAAAGGAGCATAGTTAAGGTTCTGATAAATCATTTCTGTAAAAGAGGTTACAGAGAGGTAAGCTGTTACCAGGACAAGGGTTTCTGAGAAAAAGAAATCTTTTTGCATTGTTAGTGAAAAAAATAATTGCTTTAATGTTAAAATATTTAGTTCTCTTGTTTAAATAAAGGGGAAAAAAAATCTGTCAAATGTCTCTCTCCTTTTTTTTGTTAGTTTTTTGCTTCTTCTGCTGCCATGGCAATTGTACCTGAAGAGAAGTGGGGTGAAGAGCCATATTTTCTGGCTTACAGAGGACAAAAGATAAACAGGAGAGGGTCACAAAAAGAATGAAGTTGCTCTTTCGCACAACCATGACAGAGTGGAACAATGTTATATTTGCTTTTATCATTATTTTATTCTAATGAGAACCTTTTTTAATTTTTTTTTTTGGGGGGAGGGGAATAATACATCATGAAGCAGGAAGTAGAAATAGCTAATTATGTATTTTATTTAGTTAATATCTAGTTTCTTTCACAAACCAATGCTCTGATAGGTTTTTATTATTTTTCAAATAATTATATTTACTGAGTTTATGACTGTTGATTTATTCTACTCATGTCTTCTTTTTTCCTTGGAAAAAGAAATTAATTATTTATGCGCTGAAATTATCTTATTTGATTATTAGTGAAATTGTCTGAAATTATCTTTTTCAACCTGAATGATTCTCTGAGTCTATTAAATTTCTATCACACATGAAATTTCAGGACCATGGATAGATGTCACACACTGGGAATCTGTACAGTGCTCTACAATGCCCTGCTGTTGCTGAAGGATTATTGTCTTTGCAAGCGTTACAGTTGAATCAAAAACTGAGTGAACTGTCCAAAAGACCAACAGCCAAGACTTAGATATGTGCCTGACTGTAAAAAAATGCCTTTGAGTTTCTGGACCCTCTTGTCAAAAGTCTCTCTTCATAATCTTTAACCAAAACAAGATTTCATTTGTAAGAAGTCCATGAGACAAATTTTCTTGAGTCTCAAAATGAAAAAGACAGTGAGAACTTTCTGTCTTTGTCTGGCAGCTTAGTGCTTCACGTACTCATCTGAGAAGGAGCTAATTTTTCATATAATTGATATGTCAGTCTAGTAACTAGAACAGAGTCATCAAGATATTCTGATTTCAGAGTACCCTGTAAACCTTCCAGTTCAAACAATCTCTTCAGAATAAGATAGTTTTAAAATCATATGAGACTGGGGGTGTAGTTTCACCTATGTTTAGTTGACATTGCCATCAAATGTAGAAATCATTTTGATTTTGACTGCATGTATTCATACCTGTACTACGTAGGAACAACCCCCAAAAAACCAAACCAATTCTTTGCCATCCTTCACCTTCTCACTCTCCACACAAAAAATGCCTACCAGACCTGTTTTAGTGGAAATCTGTTGTAGGGATTTTTTTGTTTTGTGTTTGGTGAGCTGTAGTGGTAGTGATACTGGTAGTGGTAGTAGTAGTAGAGTTTATAGCATAAAGTAATTTAATTTCAAGTCATAAAGCCTTTCCCTTAAAAAATGGAAATGTTACTTCATTACATATATCAGTAGCCTAGCTATGAATATGTTTATGCACATGTACAGGATGGTAGTTGTACACTTGAGAGCACAATCATACACACACACACACACACACATATTTGTGTCTGTGTATATATATATATATACACACACACACACATACATATATATACTTACATATATATACATATACATACATATATGTAAACATATACATACATACATACATATAAACATATACATACATATATACATACATATATATATATATATATATATATAACTGTTTTCCTAATTGAATTTCTTGAGTTCATCCTTCTTAAAATAAGTATACTTCTTCCATTTAAGTTTTTCTCTTTGATACCCTAATCAATGAATGAAAGGTGAAATAACTTCACACTCCCTTCAGACATGTCACTGAGTCATCTCTGCACAGGACCCTTAGTAATTAGAATGATAAAAAGCAATCTAGGCTTCCTTAGCTCTAATTCATACGGAACACAGTAGCATCACACCTCTTGCCAAAAAAAAAAAACAAAAGAGTAATAAATTTTTAAAGATAGCAGGAAGGAAACAAGAAACAAGAAACCTGAAGAGCAGAAAATAACAGAAAAGCTGTCAGAGTAGGCTTGTTTCTGGGCATCTTAGGTGTAGTCTGAGGCTCCTAGGCCTGAAGTTTCTGAGTTTCTAGACTCAGTTTCTTTGTGATGTTTTGGTTTAGGAAGACCTGGTTCTCACAGGCTTGGCATAAACATTGCAAGTGTTGTAACAAGTGTAATGTTTTAGATTCTTTTCTGTGGGATGGATATTCTCTGTGTCTTTCAGTTTTGGCCAATGGGATGAAGAGTTCTGGCATTCTTCTGACCAATGAGATGGCCTGCTCGAGAAGATATATAAAGGGGGTCAGGTTTTGAATAAAGGATTGGAGTCAGATGATTTTGTCAAATGACGTTTGTGTTGTTTGTTTCTCCCCGCAGCGACACTTAGGTACTTTCTGTTTGTAATGCAAGGTTTGGAATTTTCAGACATTCCACTTGGATGAGAAAGAAAAAGGGCTTCTATTAAACTTTTTACTAAGAGACAAGTCTCTCTGTTTTCTGGAAGTTTTACTCAGGTATGTTCGATGTTGTGGTCACCTATGTACAGCTTTGACACTCTGCTTTTTAAAATATTTTGAAGTTATAAATGAACATATTTCTGAGTGTATTTTCAAAATGGTTGTCAATTGAGCTCTTCAAGTCTTTTGACACCTAAAATTATCATTAATATTTCTGATTGTTACTATCGTGCCAATTCTATATTATATTTCTTAAATGCATCTTCTAATTTACTTTTTATTTGTGATAATTCTGATTTTTTTTTCTTTACTAGTATCAAATTGAGAATACTGAAAACACTAATCTCAATCTTACAAGGGGATTGATTGACAATAGTGAACTCTTAAAGCAGATTAAATACATCCCATCCCTCAGCAGGCAGATAGACTCAAATAGCAGTCAACAAAAACAGAATAGTAAAAAAACAAACAAGCGCCCACACACACACACAAAGTAAAAACAAAAAGAAAAATTAGGAAAAGAGGAAAATAGAAGAGAAAAAAATATCTTCATTCTACTATTTTCTTAGGTAAATCTAGATTTCTATAAAACTATCAGTGTTAGACAAAATAACTCATAATTTTCTAAATATTCTTTCAAAAAGTATCCCAAACTATGTTGAACTATACTTTGAATTTTAATAAACTTAGGGCCTGGTTTCATAAGTCCTCATTTGCATAGGTATATCTCAGTGAATGATTCATGAAAATAGGCTTTGGTGGGAGTGTTAAAGAGAGAACTTTGCAAAGCAGGTCCATTTTTTTTTTGTGATAGACAAACCTGTTTAACTTAAAACCTGTGCTGTTTGCATCCATCTGGATACTCTGATTTCTGAGCCAATTTTTCTAATTATAAAAGCAGTTTGGCACAAATGTTTAAAATAACTAACTACTTTCAAATACTATTAGCTGACTATGAAAGAAGAAACCCGCACTTAAAAGTTCTCTAGTTTTCACCATTTGTAAGTTAGTTGATAATTTGGAGATAATATGGTTGATTTAACAGCTGTTTATCTTTTCTCACCATAATGTATTTAACATGAGTTGATTTTATGACTATAGCATTCTTCTATGGCTGACTGAACATGAGCAAACCTGAGAAGCAAACCTGAAACCTGCTCCTAAGGTCTTTACATTTATGAAACAAGGTCCAAAACATTCTGAAAGTCTTATTCTGATATGTTTACATAAAAATTTGTGCATACAGATAGGGTAATAAATCATAAAAGTGAAAGAAGAACTGGCATATCTGTGCATCTAACTATAGAATCTGAAGTAATCTATAGCTAATGCATTTTCTGAAAATCATCAGATAGGTTTGCAAGGCACTTAGAATGTTATTCACTGTTAAACATTTGTGATTTGTAATAGATTAGTCTTTCAAAGCAACTATGGCCATCATACTGCATGGGTAATCAAATAGTTCCTACACGGCTTTCTTCCTCTGAATTTCATATAAATTTTTAATTAATGCCTTACATTACTCAAGCTTTTATGCAATTAGGTGATAAATTATTCAATTTTTGATGTTATGTTTTAGAGAGATGTTAAATCAAAGAAGTTAATGATTGAACACATTTTAATAGATTTGCTACTGTAGCTTTAAGTCACTTTTTAAATAATTTTGATTGACTTTTGGTGCTTATAAAAGTGAAAGGCTAAGAACCATTTTTTCAAAAGGTTTACTCAATTTCTGACTAATTTCAGAGTTCTGAAGACAGTGCCATAAACAAAAACACAGATGAAAAGGAATTAATTGGTACTAAGCATGACCACCCCAGCCCAAAAGACTTAGGAAATCACAAAGTATAAGACACTTCTTAACCAAGCTTAACCACATTTTTTCTGTTTCTACAAGATAAACAAAAAACAAAACAAAACAAAAAAAAATTCTGCTAAAATTATTCACCATTAAAGTGCAAAGCAAATCTTTACCCATTGATTTCCTATGAGTATTATGTCTTCCAAGGACTGTTGAAACTCAGTCAGTCAATGTTTTCTCTGCAGAACTCCTCTTTGAACAATGGCATGACAGTGAGAAAACCAGCTAATGTCCTGGCTCAGCCAGGACAGGGTTAATTTTTGCTGTATCCAGGAAGGGGCATGGCTGAGAGACAGAGGTAATTATAGACCACCTTACATCATTCTCCAGGGACTGGAGAAGAGCTCCCTTTGGAGTGGAGTCACATGGCATGGTGGAGGGAATGCTTGTGTATAGTTGGGAATTGTTTGTGTGAGTCACTTGCCTCTTTCTGGTTCCCTCTGTCATTAGCATGGATGCTGTTACTGTTGTCTTCTTTCATTGCTGTTTCAAATTAATTGTTCTTATCACAAGTTGTGATCTTTACCTTTTGTGCCTCCAGTTCTGCTCTCCAGCCCGCCACAGGGGGATGGTGAGACAGAATGAGAAGCACATGGTTTAGAGGGTGTCAGTGGGAACACTTAATTGGGGAACACCATAATAGGATTAAGGAAAACTATTTCATAAAATCCAAATGGTTTGAGTTGGAAAGGATCTTAAAGACCATCTAGATCCAACACTTCTGCCCTGGGCATGGAACTTTTCACTAGACTCAAAGTCCCATCCAACCTGGCCTTGAACACTTCCAGCGATGAGGCACTCACACCTTTTCTGGGCAACCTGTTCCCATGCTTCACCACCCTCACAGTAAGGAATATCTTCCTATTGCCTTATCTAAACCATATCTCTTCCAGTTTTAAGCCATTCCTCATCACTACACTCCTTTGTAAAAAGTCCCTCCCATCTCTCTTTTAGGCCTCCTACAGAAATCAAAAGCCACAATAAGGTCACCCCAGAGCCTTCTCTACTGCAGGGTGAGCAACCACAACTCTCTCAGCCAGATATATATACCTGATATATATCTCAGGTATTATATATGTTTATATACTTATGTATATCATATCTGAATAGTTTCTTCCTTGCATTCTAGAGTAGCTCACCCTTCATGTCTATCAGTGAAGGGCATTCTGATTAAGCTGGCAAATATGGAATGAAAATAATGTTATATCTGATTTCTCATCTTATTCTGTAAGACTAGGCTGTCCAGAAAATAAAGTAGAAAAAAAAACACCAAAAAAACAGGAATGACAAATGGAAGATGTAGAACATAATTTCATAAACTGATATTTTTTAAGTATCATGAACTTTATCAGCATGTACTTTGGTTTCCAACTATTGATATTTCTCCAAAGTTTACCAGACTGAGGAAAAAGATGCTATCAGAATTCTACAAAAATGACAATTCTCTCACAATCTGACAGTCTTTCTTTGTAGAGATTGTTAGGTACTATGGATACATTTTAATACATGATTTCCTGATTTTTGAGGATAATTAAAAGGAAATAACCTAATTTCAACTCTGTTTTCTTCTGTTAATCTTTTAATGCTTATATATATATATATATATATATAAACACACACACATGTACACACACAGGTAATATATTGCTTCCTACAGAACCATTTTATCAAAGATCCTCTATTACTTTACAGGTATTGATGTAGTTTCAAGGCATCCTTTCTTATATATGTTTTGTTAGAAGGAGAAAATATGGTGGTTTTAATTTTCCCTAGACATTAAACTGTAGCCCTTACTATTTCATTCTGAGCAGTTTTCAGACTGAAGAACTTTTATAAAATAAGAATTTTCACAATCTGAATAACCAAAAAGTGAAAAGTTGCAAATTTGGAAGCAAGCTATTTTCATTTGAAGTAAAAATCAGCCCACACAAATTCACACCTGTAGTGCATGTTGAATAAAATAATGAAAAAATAAAAGTACAGTTACTGGATAGTGATTTAGTTTTCCATATTTTGTTCTTTAAATGTTGTTATTCATCTCTGGAAAGCAGACAGCTTTGAATAGAATACAGTTAAAATGTGCATATGTGTCCTTAATTTGCACTTGATTTTATTATCACTATTTAAATTAGATCAACTGATGAGATAAAAGTATCAAAATTTTTATTAATAAATATTTTATTTTTAAAAAATATTTTGTATAATTTGTTAGGGAATAAATAACCTGCTTTCCCTGATTCCCAAACAGAAATAAAATACTCTCCTTTTTGAATGACATTTTAAAAACAGCATAAAATGAAATTTTCATAACATTACACATATATTTTATGTACTGATAATGAACATAGAAACTGAAACAGTTCAAACAGGGAAATAAATCAGGAACAAACAAACAAAACAAAAGTTTGCATATTTCACGAGATCCCAACCTGGAAGTAGTTTGGAACAAAAGTCTTTTAAAATGCATTCTAGAAAAATTATTTCAATCATAGTAATGACAGCCACCTTCCCATCCATAGCAGAATGGCAGAGCATGAAAAGGTGAGAAAGCATATGAAATGAAAATCAATTTTGGATGAGTAAACAAATTAGCATTACCGCTTATGTATCTACTGGCAATTTAGTAAAGTTTTTGATTAGATACTTGAAATAATTCAGATGACCTTTCCAGAACAAATACAATAGCTTCTGAATGAGACCATTACTTATATAACTGGCTTTGCTCTGGTTTAATCAATTAGAAACTGATTTTACTGGTTGGAACCAGTTTTTACCTTTTGCTTTCCCCAACTGGATCTGGTTTGATGCAGAATACTGTAGAGGAACAGATTAAGAAACTTATGAAAATTATGAAACTTAAGAAAATTATGTCCATTTGAGTCTAAGTTATTCCTGAAAACTCTCTATATTCAATTGCCATTTAAACCACTGTTCTGAAATTAAATACGTTCTTGAATAACAATGAAAATTTTGACTCTTGGTTACTGTGACATCAGAAAATTAAGACCATCAAATTTTCAAGTTCATACCTTCACAAGGCATAAAAGTCCAACACTTCATTTTGCTCACAGACCTGACAAATGTTTTGCACTTTTCATCTTTCCTTTCAGAGGAACAGTGGGATGATTCAAAATGGTTTGATTGCAGCTCTTACCTGGTTTCAAACATTCCAAAATATATTTTATCCTCTGTAATTGTTCTTTTATATAAATTGTTTAATAAAGTTTACTACTTCATTACTGGTGGTCAACCTCTTCTCCCAGACAATTATCGACAAACAAGTGTACAAAGCTTCAAGCTGCAGTAGGACAGGTTGGACATGAGGAGGAATTCCTTCATGTAAAGGGGTGTCAAATTTTAGAATGGACTAAAATGGTCAAAGGAAGTGGTGGAGTCACCACCCCTGAAAGTACTCAACAATTTATTGGCATGGTTTAGTTTACAAAATGGTGATAACTGAAGGGTTGGATTTGATGATCTCTGAGGTTTTTTCCAACCTTATTTATTCTGTGATTTTTTGACATGTAGTATTGCTAAAGGAGAAGCCACTACCTGCGTATTTTCACAGAATTTAGGGAATCACCCCCCCCCCCACCCTGAGACTCTAAGTGCCAGGAGTCTAGTCTTTGGTAATTGGCTACTCCAGTGTGCTGATGAGTGTCCCATTTGACTTCCCCCTTGCACACACTCCCATTCTAAGGCCCACTTCCTCTTACAGCTTTAATCCTAACTTTTCCAAGAGAGAGTCTTAAGTGCTGGATTAAAAAAAAAATAAAAAATTGAATGAAGGGGTACCACAGCAGGTCAGCTTAGGCTAGGTGCATCTGGAGTGAGACCCAGAACAAAGAAATCCCTGGGCAATTTTTTCTTGGCTCCCTCTAGATTAAAATTACTTACCTTCATCTTCTGGTATCCATCTAGTTGTACTTTAACATTTCAGGGTATGACTGATTAAAGAACTTAGAATAGTAGGATTGTTGTGCCAGAATGTAGCCTGGTTTACTGCAATTACTTCTATCCCTGCAAGACCAGCTAGTCGGGGAGATGTGAAGAGAGGAAGAGATCAGATGGCAAAAATAAACAGAATTGTACTGAAAGCAACCCTTTTTATTCAAATCACACTCTCCCAGGAGACAGCAGCTGAATATTGCATCTGAAGCTAAGTACATTTGGGAGTCTAGAAGATTCCCAAAGAGAATTTATTTAATGTTCCAAAGACCTCAATGAGCTTGACTCAAAATCTCTGTCAATAAATGAACAGAAGTTTTTCAGATCAAAATAAATACTAAAAAAATTCTGCTCTTAGAATTAAGGACCATCCCAGAGGAAAACATTGACAAAGGAGATGGAAAGTACTGGAAGTCAATTTTTATGCCCATAAGTTTCATGCAAACAGGTGGGAAATTCTAACAGATGTACATTTATACCCATGGGTTTTGCTTCCAGAATGCCACATGCTGAGGACTGTACTGCTGCACTGGCTCAATCACAATTTATTTGAATTTTCAAGGAATGTTTTTTTCCTGCCAGTGTAACTATTGTATTGCTTGTCTAATCTCTGATTGCAGCAAAGAAGGAGGATGCACAAAACATAGTCAGTATGAGCATGCCACTGTAAGATATTCATCAGGCATCCTCTTAGACATCTATTAAAAATATATATTATTAAGGGATTAAATCCAGTGTGCTAGATATATGCAATTCAGCTTAACAATGGGGCTTTTGTTCATTTCTGGGGTTTCTGTTTAGTTCTGTTAATTTCTTTAAGTTTGGGTTTGGGTTTGGGTTTTTTCAGAGCTTAATTGCTTTCCAAAAGATTTAAAAGGTAGGGAGGATTTTTTCCACATAAAGTAGAGACTTAGAAAATGTTAGCTATAAGTTGTGCTAGAAACATTAATTCTGTTGTTGCTGTGATATGAATAAAATAACAGTACCTGAAAAAGAAAATGTAGAATGAGCATTTAAAATAGATCCTCTTGTAAACTGAAGAATGGGAGAAAACACTGTATCAAGTAACGGCAGGTTTGCCATTTTGTATCCTTGCATATATATAGTCTTTCAAAATTATATTTTTGCAAGACCAGCCAACACAATTTATTTAAACATGTAAAAAACAGTGATACTTGTACCTGATATAGCTTAACTATGCATTAAGACTGACAGAAGGTTGTAGGAGCTATAAGGCTGAATACCTTTGTTAGCCAGCCATAGCCTGTAGAGAATTACATATATTTTCAGAAAGAAGGTACTGATATATTATTCTACATAGGCCATCCTCCTAGAAATGCTATGCAGTTTCTTTTTTTAGGTAAAAAGTCTAAATTTTCTTATGTTGTCTACTCTGCAGATAATTTCAGACAGATGGAATCTTGAGTTTAGATACTATAAAAGAAGATCAGGTTTGTGACTACCTGAGGAGTCCGAATTTCCTGCATCTATTGGACCTGATGAGATGTATCCCCAAGTCCTGAGAGGTGGTTAATGTAGTTGCCAAACCACTTTCCATGATATTAGAAAGCCATAACGTACAGGTGAAGTCCCAGGCCACTAAAAAAAGGAAAATGTTGCACCAGTTTTTAGAAAGTGTTAAAAGGAAGATCCCAGGAAATACTGACCTGTCAGCCTCTCCTCTGTGTCTGGGAAGATCATGGAGCAGATCCTTCTGGGAACTGTATTAAGGCACATGGGGCATGATTTGAGACAGGTGGCATAACTTCACCAAGGGCAAGTCTTGCCTGACCAATCTAGTGGCCTTATGTGGTCAAGCGACTACAACTGTAGACAAGGCAAGTGCTAAAGATGTCATCTCTCTGGACTTTTGTAAGGCTTTTGACCTGGTCCCCTATAACATGCTTTGCTCTTAATTATAAACATATGAATTTGTTATGTATGATGCATATCTCTCTTATGCAGGAAGAATAGCCTGGATGATCTCATCCAGAGGCTGGTGGTCAACAAATCAATGTCCTGATGGCATTGTCAGTCCCCAGTGAAAAGTGGTGTCCCTCAAGGGACCATATTTTGACCAGCACTCTTTAATGTCTTCATCACTGATATGGACAAAGGTATTAAGTACACTCTCAGCAAGTCTGCAGATGACATCAAGTTTAGTGGTGTAGTTGACACCCTTGAAGGACAGGATATCATCCAGAGGGTCTTAGACTAGCTTGAGAAGTGAATTTTAGGGAACTTCAACAGGGCCATGTACCAGGTGCTGTACCTGAGTGGGAGCATCCCTTGCAATTAATACACTCTGTGGAATGAAGGAATTGAGAGCAGCCCTGTCAAGAAGGACTTGGGATTGCAAGTGGATGAGAGACTGGACATGACCCAGCCATGTGCACTTGCAGCCCAGAAAGCCAAATGTGTCCTGGGCTGCATCCAGAGCTGCATGGCCTGAGGAGTGAGGGAGCAGATTCTGTCCCTCTGCTCTGCTCCTCTGCAGCTGGAGTGCTGTGTCCAGCTCCACAGTCCCCAGCATCATAAGGATATGGATATGTTAGAGCAAGTCCAGAGGAGGACCACAAAGACAATCAGAGAGATGGAGCACCTCTCCTGTGAAGACAGGCTGAGAGATTTAGGGCTGTTCAAGCTGGAAAAGAGAAGGCTCTAGGGAGATCTTATTGCAGTCTCTCAGTACTTAAAAGGGGCTTGTAAGACAGAAGAAGACAATATTTTGTTTATGTCCTGTTGTGATAAGACAAGGGAAAAAGATTTTAAACTAAAAGAATAAATTCAGACTAGATATAAGGAAGATTTGTTGTTTCTGAAAATAAGCCTTCTGATTTGTTTTAGTATAGTGGAGTCAGTTCTCATGAATTGTAAGATAAACAAGAATCATGTTTGCATTCCTTTGTAAAAGATATCACCTGATGGACTTCTCAAGTGACCAGTGAAGATGGAGAGGTGGGAACCTCACTGTCCAATCTCTGATCACTGTCCAGAAACTTATAGGTACGAGTAATGTCGACTCCGCCAGGAAGGGGCCTGAGAGGCATCAGGCCAGGATAGCCGGGTCTACCCCAGAGAGGAACTCTCCTCAGAGAATGCCTTCCAGGGAGCCAGCGGCTTTCCCTCGGCTAGCCTAGGGGTGCCTTAGCAGGGTAGTAGCCACGGCGGGCTACAGTGAATTCAGCTCAGTGAGTTCAGCTCAGTGAGTTCAGCTCAGTGATCCTGCAAGGCAACCCCTTCACAGCCGGCACAGAGAGAGAGAGATGAGGGACTCGTGTGGCCATTCCACAGGGGGTAACTTTATTGCAAAGCACCCAGCGAAGGGAAGCCAGGGACGAGAAATCCCCAAAGTCTGGGGAAAAGTACAGAGGTTTTTATAAGGGTACATAGGTGGGTGTGGGGGGTTACAAACCAATGGGTTCCAACAGATCTACATAAAAATCCCTCAAAGAATTGTGGGTCTCCGTAACCAAAAAGTGTTCTCCTTATCTAGGGGGTCTGGAATTTGTTGTTGTGCAATGCTCCTTATCTCTTCAGGAGGCCCGCTTCCCCATCCCAGGGGCCTCCCTCCACGACAGCGCCACGGCGGGCCCAACAGATCCCACATACGAGGTCAACAATAAACTGGAGACTTGTTTTCTTCTTCTCTGCCTGTACATCTATTGTGTGTGTTGCTGTGTGTTTCTATCTGTGTCACAGTAACAAAGATTTTTTTTTCTTTTTTTCTCTTTTTTTCTTTTTTTTTTTTCCTACAATGAGACTGGTGAAAAACAGGTACAGATTTCCCAGAGATATTTTGCACGTTTCTTCCCTGGAAAAATTCTAGATCAGATGGGATGAAGTTCTGAGGAACCTGATCTAGTTAAAGATGTCCCTGCTCATTGCAGTGGAATTGATCTAGATGACCTTTAAAAGTCCTTTCCATCCCAAATCATTTTATGATTCTAACATTCTAATTTATTTTTTCATTTTCTCATGTGCTAACACAGAATGAATTTCTCTTTGCCTGTAGAGATAAAACTTGTTTAATAAGAGCTCTATACTGACATTTTTGCTGATTGAAATCTTTTTTCTTTTACTATTTTTAAACTTTTTGAGAACTTAAAATGATCAAGGCTAATCAAATATCCTTCTATGTGAAATTGTTAAAGCACATATTTTATGTTCATATGATGAAATTTGCATTTAAAAGAAGCTATATAAAGGCATGCTCTATCTGGGCATGTACCAGTCAAAAAGGGACTAAGATGGTCTCTATGATGCACGTTTCTCTATATATAATTACTTTATCTAAGGCCATTAAGTAAACCTCAGACAAAGTCTCAGCTAAGACAACTCTGACTTTGCTATCAACATTCTGAAATTTCTCACTTTCTGAAGTAATGAAGCAATGTAACTGGATTAGCAGAAATTCTTGAAGAAGTGAGGGAGAGAGGGCTTTGATTAATTATTGAAGCAAAATGTTATTGTCCCAGAATAATTTAACACACGTTACAATACTTTTATTCATCTCTGCTTCAAAGAGAAACAACTATTATATATATATTTAAATGAGTAATAAAAATTGGAAACATACTACATTTGAAAAGGGAACTTCCCTTTGCATTTTCCCCATATCAAGCTAAAATTATCTCAATTGTACTAATACAATATAAAACACAGTTTCACTGAGAAATCTACACACATCCAAAACTAATTCCAGATTTCATATGTTGAAAGATCTGAGATTGGGTCTCCAATGACAAAAGATTTCAATCCTTACAAAGATTGGATTCACTGGTATTAAAAAATAATTAATCTTTTATTCATCATCTTTGGTTTGGGAAGCTCATAAAAGTAAAGAAGAATCTTCAGAAAAAGCTGAAAGACCCCCCACCCCTTGTTTCTTGTCCTCATAAAAATAAAAAAAAAAGGTTTCACAAGATAACATAAAGTCATCTTAGGCCGATTTTGTCAACTTAATCTTCTAAGAATCTACAATCTGACCCAACACATATTAATGTTAATTAGAGTATTTCTATTGACTTTGGCTAGCTTGGATTTGATTTATGTCTATACTAATGAATTCATCAGAACTGAAAAATGTTTATATTCTGCCTTTCTCATGGTCTGCTTTTAATATTCTCTTTTCCCTCCAGCTTTGTGATTAATCAATAGCTGAGCATAAAATGTGCGTTATTTTCCATTTTTGGGAATTTTTTTGAGCTTTAAATTGTCCCATAAGGGTATAAAGTCAAAATCTAGGCAACCTAGAGAGAAACCCCCAAATCCTTGGATCATTCAATCAGCTTTATGATCTTTCAAATATTTTGTTTATTATTAATTGTTACCATTCTACAATAATTAACTAAAATTTTTCTCAAGGATTGGAGTAACTAATTCAGAACCATCTGCTGTGGAAATTTTTTGACTGTGTCTCTGCATGAGCAGGACTGTGATCCCAGAGACTCATATATCCAGGTGCAAGAAACTGAAGGAATTTGGATCCAAGGAAGGCTGATAAGAAGGCTGAAGTGACTAAGCCCAGCAGCCGAAGGGATCCAGGCTGTGCATATATAGACAGATAGATGTGTATTTCCCACTAATTGTCCATCATCCTGACAAGCCAGAGGGATGAACAGGATGAGGCCACTCACTGGTGCTCTTTGTGCTTGTGTGAGTGGTGTTTATGTCTGTCTACAAAGACCAAAATAGAGAGGCGTATTTTTATAGGTGAGTTTGTATTTGCTATCATTGGGAATTCATCCTCAGTCTCACCTGGAATAAGGTTGTTCAATTTGTCACCCCTAAAGTCAAAAGTAAAGAAATTTTCATTTCATCTATCACTAGAATATTGAAGCCATTGTAACATTTAGTAACTAAGAATCACTTACTAGTTCAAATATCTCATCCATATAGGTAATAAAATTAAGATATTTTGTATTTTGAAACACAATCCTACAATGTCAAATCCTAAAAGATTATTAAGATAAAAAAATCACAGACTCTCTTTATAAACTGTATAAGTTCTCAGAAATCTTCAGAAATCAAAAATTTGTATATTCTTTAGCCCCTAAAAAAAGTCCTAGTTTGCCCTTGCATTAAAATCAAAATATTATTTCACTGGAATTTGAATAAAGTATTTTAACTCAAGAGACTTAATTGGAAGATAACATCACACATGGGAAAGGTGCATAAATTTACTGTTTGCTGCACTTTGTCTCTTATAGCTATAAATATTCAGCAATGGAAAAATCAAAACAAAACTTGTACATAAGAATAGCTGAAGTGGCCATTTGCCTTCATTGTAAACCACAAAAAATCAATCTGATACTATTAGATACTCCATGCTATTAGAGTGATTCATTTTTAAAGCAGATGTAGGCTTATCAAGAAATTAGATTACCAGTTTTTGGTATTTTCTGCCAGACTGAACATGAGTACTTTTTCCCACCAGGTCCAGAGTCCCCTAGTTTCTTAATTAAATTGGAATTTCCTGGTCATCTCACTTCGTTTCACAGGAATAGCTTGCACTAACTTTAATAGAGAATACAGAGAGTACTGCTTCAAGGCCTTTTAGACACAGGTTAATGCAAGTAGGTGCAACCTTAGTCTCCCTATTACAATGCTGAAGGCAAGAGGAAAGGAAAGATGATACTGACGCATAAACCAAGTAAGTCTAAGCCAGCTTGAGTTTAGGGAGAGTACAGCAGGTAAGCAGGTGGTGCAATCAAACAAGTAAGCCTCTCCCAGGTCAGTGCTCCTTAATTTTTTTGCAGCACTTATTCAGGACGACTGTGTTCTTCCAGATCCAAACTAAAAAGTTTGCATTATATTGCAGGGAAATACAGAAATTTTGTTATTTACTTGGATTAAGAGTCTGCACTGGGTTCCATTGTGTGATGTGGACATACGATGAACATGCAGTCTGGAAGGACTTTATAATTTTCTCATTATCCAGCTGAGAGTAGGAAATGGCACTGGGCAGAAGTGGGAGTCTTGTCTTCTATGGTGGACACAGTTGCCTTATTATTTTCTCTCATCACTACCATTATGCCATTGAATTTCTAATAGCTGCTCCCAATTTACCCTGAGAGCTGCTTGGCTCCTAAATACGCCATTTCACTTTCCTCAGCAGCAGGATCTTTCCATGATGTACTAAAATCCCATTTTGCCTTCCCTTTCTTTCTGGCAGCATGCTGTGTCCATCAGCTATCTAAAAGCTTCCATCCCAGAGGAGGCTGCATTTCATTAGTAGTGTACTGTGTAGTTATATGGTTCAAATCTGGTCTGAAGATAAAAATATTAATAATTGGATCAGTAGTGGTTTGAATTCTTTATGGCCTCTTTTTCTATTCCATCCTCTTGTCTCTCTACAATTTGAGGATGTGCATTAATCTCTGGCGTAATACTCCTCCTGTCCTGAGCAAGCAACAAAACTCTACAGGGTTTCTAGAGACAATTTAATTTTTTGAAACAAGTTTTTACTTCATTGCACCACTCTCAGGGAGTTTCATACCCTAGAAGGTGCCAGCCTTTTTTTCGGGACTTAATAGGACATCTTTGCCAGCATACAGATCAATGTCGACAAGATAATGATTACTACTGTCACACTACTCATTTTTAAGTGTGAAATCTGGACTGGGTTTTTTTGGTGCACCCTGTGCAAGAAACTGATTTTTTCCATGTGATCAAGGATGCATTGATGGATACTGCTTGATAAAACATTTAATTAAGTGCTTCTTAGAGGCACCTTTAAAAGCAACTATTACTGGACTAATGATGTGCTAACGATTGAACTTGTTCACTTCCCAGCTCTGTGATGTCGCTCTGATGAACAAGTCAACACTGGAATGTGGCTCGTAGTTAATGGAATCAGATTGTGTCCTGGCATGCGTCTGTCCTTCTATATTTAGCAAAGTTCCCTGTATTCAATTTTTTAATAATAGCTAAAGTTTAAAAAGAAAGACTTACCACTATAAGATATTTCTGTGATAATATGCATTCTGACATTCTTGGCACTTCAATTCTTCAGCAAAGCCATTGATATTAATCTACCTGGGTCACTTCCCAGACCTTTTCTTATATTACACTTTTCTAGAGATAGTTATCATTTAATACAGTTTTAAATAAACAAACAAACAAACAAACAAACAAAAAATTGTTCTTAAGACAACTAACTTAAAAGAAAGTTAATTTACCGAGTCCTGCCACTGACATTTTTAGTGACCATGAGCAAGTTAATTAATTCACCATGTGTTACACCATCTTTAAAACAGAAATTGCATGTCTTTTGTACATTACCTCTATTTAAATTCCCAGCTCTATAAAGAAAGAAGTATCCTTTCCTGTATATTTTTAGAGTAGACAAAACAATGAGATCATAATCTATCACATTTCTGCTAAATTCTAAAGATGCTATTGTAATGCAAAAATTCAATCAAATAATCCATGGTCTACTTGTATACCAAGAATTTACTCTTCTTCTGCTGTTTTTTTGAGTAAAACCATTAAACTATAATTGACATAAATCTGCTTTCAGCCCTATGGAGAGCTTTGTGGAGATTGGGGTTAACAACATTTATGGGTGCAATCTTACCCTTACCTTCATATTGCATGAGTCTCATTCTTTCTCTTATTTCTCATTCTTTCTCTCATTCTTTCTCTTATCAAACCATGATAACACAATGTTAACTGCAAAGCATTGAAGCAGGCTCAGAAAAGCAGGAAGATTCTCCTGAGACAGGAAGGGAAGAGTTCTTTGTGCCACAATCAGAAAAAAAGCTTTTCTTTAGCCATTATTATCCCCAGATTTGAGGGAAATGTTCTACTTTCTTTTCCACTGACACCAGCCTTGCTTTCCCCCATAGACTCGAACTCGAACACAAATTTAAAGCAATAAATCCAGAGAGGAGCCATTAAGCTGACTGGAGGGCTGGAGCACCTCTCCTATGAACACGGGCGGAGAGAATTAGGGTTGTTAAGCTTGGAGAAGTGAAGATACCTGTGATGCCTTAGATCAGCCTTCCATACATGCAAGAAGGTTAGATAAGGATGTTACACTAGGGTGTGTAGTGATAGAATAAGTGGGAATGACTTTAAGCTGAAGTTGGATAGGCTTAGGTTACATATTAGGAAGAAATTCTTTACAGTGATGGTGGTCAGGTACTGGAACAAATTGCCAACAGAGGTTATGGACTTCCCATCCCTGGAGACCAGACTGGATGGACCTCTGAGTAACCTGTTTTAGTGGAAGGTGTCCCTGCCCATGGCAGGGATTTTGAAACTAGGTGACCTTTCAGATCCCTTCCAACCCAGACCATTCTGTAGTTCTATAATTCTGTGATAGGTGGCCTTTTGGTCATCTCATTCCAATATTGATAAAATGGGCAGACCCTACTAATAAATTAAGGATGACAGTAGCAGAGAATGATTTTTTTTCCTGAAGGGCTGACATAAGAGACAATTAATTATAAGCTTATATTCTCCGTTTGATCTGGATTCCAAAAGATACAGAAAGAAGTCATAATTCCAAAGATTTAGCAGAATTGTGCTACAAATCAAACTTGTTCCACCTGTTTTCTTATTACTGTTGTAGTATGGAAGGAAAAAGAAATATGAATTTTGAAATTATATACTGCAGTCTGTGTAACTGGTTATGATGGAATAAATGAAATATTTTGTTTAATCTACCTTCTCTGGTAAGGTAAGTCTGCAAATCCCAACACATTGTTTTATCTCCTCTAATGACACCAAGTCAATGCTTGGCAGTTGTTCTCACACATTACTTTTTATTTTTCACTCCTCAGCAGTTTCCTTCTCTCTCCCAGAAGTTTGCCAATGCTGTGACTGCAAACATATTTATAAAAACCCTAATAATCCACTAACACTTTTTCATTGATCCCATATGGTGCTCTGACATTTGAGTTTGTGCATTGCCAACCATTTAATTCTACTGGTTTTATGTTTGCATTCATGGAAAAAAAATATACATTTTAAGAAAAGTGCTGCTAATGAAAATCTTCAGGCCTTTTTCTGTTGTTCTATTTGACTCTTGGAAGAGAAGTTGACGATGGTTCTATGTTTCACATGAAGTTTTGGGGTGTGAGAGACTTAACTGCCATTCACACTTCAGGAAGGGTCAGTGTCTATTGTCATGAACAAAAAAACCAGTAATGATTTGTAGTAATAAAATCCTTGAATGCATGGCTGCACTTTGATTTGCGTTGGTCCAAAATGTTCCTGTTGTTAAGTATGATGAAACTAGCCCATTGTGTGACGTGTCCATACTTAACAAAATATGTATTGGGAGGGTTGTTCACCTGTTTGTGGACACATTTCCTTGGGGAAAGTTGAGCAAAAAAAAATGCTTCTAAGAAGGGGGTCTCCTGTTCCACTTTGTCACCTTTCTCCTCATTATTTTCACCTTGAATCAGTTCTGCTAAGAAACGTAAGAGGACAAGAAAGGTCACTTTATTTAGTTTACTGAACTGAATTAGTTCAGAAAAGTCTTATGAGAACAAAAGCAGGAGTGAGGGAGTATGCAGGAGTTAGCTCAGGGTACACAGAGGAAAGAAAAAAAAATTGATTGTGCCTGAAAAGGTACCTCCATCTGAAAGTCTCACTAAGAAAAAGGACAAGAGTGGTGGGGTAGGGGTGCAAAGGAGGGTGGGGGAGGAGTGACAAATAGTAGAAATCTAAGCAATTAACCTAATGAGGCCATTATCTAACATGGATTGAATAAAATCAAAGCAAAACATTATTAGAATTATGTATTTTCAGTCAAGACAGTAAATCTTTTTTGTAGAAAAAAAATTGATTAATTTTCTCCTACCTACTTCTAAATATGAAAAGGCAGGTTTATAATCATCTTTTTCTATCTGACATGTGACAACATGAGTACATACCACTAGTGCCTTGGTATGGTTCTTCCCCTCTTCTCTACAACATTTGTTCAGGGCTTTTTTCCCCCTTATTATTTTTGTATTGAGAAAAGTCTCCTGCAGTGAAATTCATCCTAATACAAAACACCAGAACAAGCTCTCTGCAGATTCTTCTTATGGTCTCTTCTGAAGAATAGATGTAAAGGACCAGAAAGAGAGGCTCAGACTTGTTCTGTGCTCCAAAGCTTTAGCTTTCAAATTTTAAAAGAAATTAAAAATCTCTGTTATATCTATTAAAAAGTAAAAATAAAGCCTTACATCATTATGACAGTGCATTTATTTCACAGACTATACACAAGTTTGGAAAAACAAATCCACTAATTACTGGAATGTGAATTTTTCCCCTTAATTTCATTTATCTCTTCAATTTCTTACACATATGTATTTAGAGATGAGTGTGAGGACAGAGAAGAGGTCAGCAATCAGCTAAATAAACCACATACCTAGAGAAATCCCTACTTGGAAGGACTTTAAGCAAAATGGTGACATTGTCATAAAAGACTTTTATTTTCTCAATAAGGGAGGAAATTTGCACCACCTTTGTTTTACATATTATTTATTCTGTGGTCTGACATACTGTCTATGCTGCAGTCAAGCCAAGTGAAAAGGAGTATTGTCACAAGGTTCTCACCACAGTCAATGAAAGCTCAGTACCATCACAGAGTGTCTTTTCTCCTCAGACCTGCCAGATCAGCTCTGCACTTGGTCATTCTTATGTTAGTATAGGGTGAAAATGCTTCTAAAATCACAGGAAAGGAATGCTGTGCTTTGTTTTTAGTGGACCATGCAAAACTGCACTTATGTAGGCTATAATTAAGCATATCGATAAGAAACAATGTAATTATTTGGGGGTAAAATATTTGCTGATTTGGGGATCACGAGAATCAATGTTTAGAGTTTCCAGGGTACCTGTAGATGAGATCGTGTTTGTACAATGGGACAATATAAGTGCAGTTATTGTAATAATTGTTGTGCTTAAACAAATATGTAGTTACATAATCATAACTAAAACGGTATAAATATGTGCATTCTGAACAAATGGATGCAGCTAGATTTGGGTAGCTATAGCCCTAGTTCCCGAGCACTCTTAATAAAAGCACCTGGCATATAATCCACCTGTGATAATGTGTTTCTGAACACTAACACTTACACCAGCTCAACCGAAACTGTCAGGGGTATCTACCATCAGTCCAGGAAGTTTCAGCCTTGCCAAAGCTGCATCCTTCCCTGCCAGAATTACTATTTTTCACTTATATTAATCAAAAAAGTAACCCAAATCTAACACTCTTCTGTATCCAGTCAAATTTATAAGATGCATTTTGGAATTTCGCCTAATAGATATTCATAATAATTAGATTCTCCTGCTTTTTGGACACTGATAGTCAAATGCAGTTTTTATTTCAGCTATGTGAAAGACATGTTTCCAAATATGCACTCATCTTAACTAGGGAACTGCAAAAGAATTTCTTAAAACGCATGTGTGTCTGTTCACTCTTTCTCTTTGGAGATGTTAAGGGATAGTAATGAAATTGTTTCTGGTCACATTACTGAGAAAGATTAAAATGGGAAACAGAGTCATTGGAAGCTGCATTTATGTCAGACATCCCAGCTTCTTCTTCCCCTATAGATACAGATTTGGAACCTACACCTAGAATATATCTATTTATCTCTTCATATTCAGTAATTTTGAAGAGCTTTAATGTCTCAAAGGTAGCAATAAATAGAAATACATTTAGATACATGGCTTATCAGTATGTGTCCAAATCTCACATTCAATCAAAGGTGAAAATAAAACTTCACATATTGTTTTCCCCACTGGTGTATATACTGATATCTCAGTGTGTTGCCTGTGTATTATATTTTAAAAGGAAAGTTAGATTTTGCTGCATTTGTAAGCAATCGAGGAGTACTTGGCATTCAAGGACCCTTTGTGAAATATGCAGTGTTCTGCCATAGATTGTAAATGGGTCCTTAGCTTTTTCTTGACCTGTTGAATTACCTTGATGATATGGACACCTTTTATTTTACTGTAAAATAACTTTAAGATGGATAAAAGTTTCATGAAGAAGTAGAAAGTGTATATAAAATTGCAAGGAAAATGCAAGGGAAGAAAAGGAGTCTGACAAGACCACCTAGAGTTGATATGCATACTCCTAATGTTGCTCCAGTACAACATGATCTAGTGTCCTGCATGCTTGAGACTATTTGACAGTGCTTTGATTCCTGAAAGATCACAAGTGTCACTCTGAAGTCAAGTAGTATTTGCAATAAAAGAAACATCTGCACAATAAGAAAACCTCTAGACATTTAATATCTATATCTCTATGTTTAGCCAGACAATAAACTTCGAATTTTCTCATGTAATTCTCAGAAGTTTGTTTCAAGTTAAGGAAATTGCCCAAGGGAAACTGTGATTAAAAAATGCAGCTCTCTGCAATGGCTATGACAAAGAAGCAGTCTGAAAAAATATACTTTAATTCTTCACAGTTGAGAGTGATATGGAGTAGTCCACTTTACAAAAAAAACTTTAAATTCTTTAGAGACCATTTGTACTGAGATCCACAGTCCTGTCTAATGATGTCTGAACTAACTCTTCACCAGAAAATGCATGTCAGAATGGCTCTTTCCTTGTGCTGTTAAACTGAAATGGTTGTCCAATAACAAGACACAGCTGGAAGGAAAAAAAATTAGCATTGATGGATGCCTTGGATATTAGTGGTTGCCTTTTAAGTATAAAAATATATTCTTCATGTTGTTTATAATAATTTTATTCTTCAGAAGTTGAGCCTGAAAAAAATACAATGACAGAAACTATTAGCATGCTGACAGTAGTAAAAATATATTAATCTAGCTCATAAAAAGTTTTCTAAAAGTAGCAACAGAATATACTGTTGAAAGTATAGGAATATCCAAGGATATTCAGCTGTGTTCCCCTCATAGAAATGTAATCAGTTAAGCAATTTTCTGCCAATGAAGAACTCACCAGGTATGCCACACTTTTACCATGTGTCAGCAGTTGTATTAAGTATTATCCACTCTGTGGCTGTCATGAAGATGTTGTGGCAGAAATGCCATGCTGATATTTTTCTTAATGATTTGAGGTTTCCTGATAGAACCTAAAATCATTTAAAGACAGACTTTATATGGAAATAAAACTATAAGCCTGGCATATAAACAAACCTGACTATTCTTGAAGGCATTAGCCTAAACACTTGCTGTTGTCTTTCATGAATTTGGTCTAAAAGAAGTGTTTAGGCCAGATGCAGCAGAATGTTTCATATTTGACATTTTTTTATATATATCCTCCTTCCACTTCAGCTATAAAATATTAAAATGTAAAAAAATTACTGCTTCCAACATACAATAATCATTGTTGTATTTACTCAGCTTTTGAATAAAAACAAAACAAAAAAAACCCCAACCCCTGTATTTTTTTATAGTACTGTATGTCATGAGATTTCAATGTAGAGTTATTTAATCTTTCTCTAATACAGATCTTGTGTGCCTTTTCAGCGGAAATCTTCTGGTACAAAATCTCTGGTGAGAAATAAATAATGTGGAACATGTAGGTGACATTTTACAAGGTCAGGTTTCCAACCTGGTTACTATAATTTAAAAGGCAGTTTCTTCACTCTTGTCTATTCATTGCTGTTTGGCTATTGCAAATGTTCTCACGTGAAATTAATTCACACTTGCCCTTTATTTGAAAATAAAAAATTAAGGGAAAATAATAGCAATATGCTAGAATTTTCAAAGCTGCTTCTTGTATTACATACACTCAGACAAGGCAGGAGTAAATCTAAAGTAATCTATACAGTGATATTGGTATAAGCAATATGGTGTCAATTAAATAAATACTGGAAATGCATTTTCAAAAAGTGTGTAATAGATATACAAATTTATTAAAAGAAAGAAATAACCAACAAAATTCTATTTATTCTATACTAAATTTTCTCTTTTAGGCAAAAGTTTTGTTGTGACAGGAAAATATACGTTTGAAGAACTCCCCTCAAGTTCAGTGAAATACTTATATCATGACTTGGTATCTTCTCAATGGGCAAGGATTGAACTCTCAGGAGTAGGAGCATCATCCCAGGCTCTGTCATCAGCCTTCAGTGATGGTCCTCTGAGTATCAGCAAACTGAGAGATCAGGAGGTCTGAGAGGTGTTCCCCCCAAGAGAGAGGTGCTAGTGCAGCCCTCTGCAGCCCAGAAGAGTTCAAAGGACCTCACCTGGAAACGTTGTTTATAAGGTTGCAAGTTGTTTGGCTTCAGTTAGCAGAAAATTTCCTCCTTAGCTGCAGTTTGGATCAGTACTTACTGCAATTTTCCTTGAAAAGTCCAGCAACAGTAATATTATCTTGAAACATCCAGAAGTCTACTGATTATTTTTTGGTCCTAATGAGGTCCGCAATAACAGTCCTTGTATTTCCCCCTATGGTCTAAAAAACATGAGAAAGTTGATATAAGGATGAAGCTATGGGATGACAAAAGATGTGTATAACACTGGCCCAACTCAGCAAGATCATGTCAGAACCTGCAAATGACAGCTTTTGAAAATCCTGAATCAAAATGGCATGGAAAATTTGGGGAATGTGTAAATAAGATTTTTCAGTTCTTGCTACTGTGTTTTCTTGGGAAAACTATAAAATTCTCAACATTTTTTTGCAAAATGCAAATTATTTGACCCCAAAAATATTAATGAGGCAATCTCTTTATTCACCCTAGTATTAACAGATTTCATTTCTCTACTCCTCAGATATATCCATTTCAATTGAATCAGTCTTTAATTTCATACAGAAAAAAAAAAATCTACCTACTTTAGAATTTTGCAAAGTAAATACAGAGGTTTTCTGACATAAGCTTAAGCTGTAAAAATTAGCTTTGAAACAAAAGCATATTGAAGCTCAATGGTTCTTGAACTAGCATATTCACTTCTAAACTGAAAAAACATAATTAAAACCAAAGCAAAATAAACTCTAGACAAGGTAAGGGGAAAAAATCAAGAAACTGGAATGTGTTCTATGCTGCAGGATTTGTGAGTTTCCACCAGTGAGAGCTAAAGAGACAATAATTTTCACTTGCCACTGAAATGTTGATACCAATACTCCTGAAGGTAACTGTCTCCCATTTCACTGTTCCAGAATTCCCACTGCTTTGTCTCTCTTGTGTTAGCAAGAACAAATCTAAAGTAAAATGCAAACAGATAAGTCTGATTCTACATGGAAACAAACAGGTGAGAAAATGGTAGCACCATTTAGGGAAGCAACTAAAAAGGGAAAAACAGTCCACAGTCAAAAAAGTAAAGGGTAAAAAAAAGAGATAGAGAATATCTTGTTTCTTTGGGCACAGAAACATCCTCTCTCCCAAGAATCAAACAGCTGTTTTTTTGTGATAAAATTCAGCTCTTACAGGAATTGAAAACACAAGGGAGAGGGAAGTTTGTGCTTTAAATTAAAGCTTATCCATCAGTGTGTAAAAGAGCCTGTCTAGTCTATTAAAGTAATTTAGAATAATTCTTCCTACTACGAAGTAAACCTGACTGCCACTAGTAGTAAATGTCATAGTTGCACTTAGTATCCTTGTCAAGAAACACACCACTGAGTGGTAGAGAGACATATAGTAGTAATTTTCTTAAGGAGACAAAAATAGAGTCCTTTGTAAAGGTAATTCATAGTAACAAAAAAATCAGTATTTCAAAGCCTCCTGAAAAAGCCTGATACAGATCCAGATCCAGGTGGACAGAAAGATACAAATGAATATATAGATAATTAGAATAAAGATACAAAGAATATAGGACTAAAGGTGTAATTTATATTTCTTTCACAAGAGTCTCCATTGAATTCAGTTATAATTTGTATTTTGGTGCTTGTGACACATCATTTATTTATAATTCAGGATTAAATGGTGAGGAAATCACAGGAATTATGTGATTCTCTTCAGCAGAGATTTTGAAGCTAGTCACAACAAAATAAAAGGCAAGTCTAATTGAAGACTTAACATGAGAAGATTTTAAGATATATTAGACAAAATAAATGGGCTATTTTTCCACAAGGAAAGAGTCAATCTGGAAGATTGCAAAAATTCCTGCCTTCAATATTTTTGCTTTTTTCAATATCAAATCTATTTTTTAATAAATTTACATTTCAGGCCCATCTGACAAAACACAAGCATGACAGAATCTGTCATCTAAGAATAATTTCCACTGAAATAGATGGAACAGTTTGTTAACAATGTTGATCTGCTGTCCCTGTTTAACTTCCCTTTGATGTTGAGACTTTATTGTGGATATATACAACCTAGGGAGCTTTTTGACTTCCACATGACACTTGCCCAGAGTTCTGTATCAGCAGTATAGTCTGTGGATACTGCCAGGGGATGGCTCTTATTGTTTCTCTTCACCCATTAATCTCCTTTTCCTAAGCCATCATGGACTGGCTTACTGAGTTGAAAGGAAGATGTTTTGCACTTTCTCCAGTGATTGTGGAAGACCCATATGCTAAAGCTCCCAAGATTCCCCATGGAGACACCAGGTTTAGATGCCACTGACTAGTATCTAAACCAGGACTCCTAGAGCCAAGGATACCAACCACAGACTAGTGAAGGCACACAGCAGTTACTAAAGCAGTTTGATGTTGATCCTCACAGCATAAAATAGAAAATTCCAAAGCATTTAAGAAAGGGTAAAAAGAACCCCAAAACCAAAGTGCAAAAAGTTGCCATTATCTCAACTCTTTAACAGAATCATGTAATTTATTACAGAATGATGCAATTTGAAACAATCTGCTCAGAAATTTAAAAAGTATCTATAAAACATTCATGCGCTAATACTAGTAACGGTATTTTTATTTCAAAATTTATGATTACACAGAAGCAGGAAACAAACAGAATTTCTTCCCAATGAAAGAGAAAAGTACAAACAAAAACCCAACTTTGATTCTAATTCTGTGAGTTTGCAGTTGATTTTCATCTTAATTTCTTCCTTCCTCATTTTCTTTTGTAGAAAAATAGTAAGAGGAAATCTTACACTCATTTATATGTCAAAGTCAGAATTTTGATGGTGAATCTGTATTAAAAGGTCATTTGTGTACCCTTGTCTTTGAACTACAGACAATTGTTGATCAAAATACATAGAAATAGTTCATTTTAAAGCACCAACTAATATTTCCCCCAGTAACTTGTGGATCACTCACTATTTCTGCTTTTATAAAAGCAGGAGCATAAAGACTAATGAGCCATTGATACTTGAATAATAGAGCCTGGTGGGACAGAATCAATGGTATCTTAATCCTTATTGGCTCCTACTGCATTTGCTGCATAAAGCAGCCTGAGAACCGCCTTGAAGCAGCTGCAAAGATTATGTACTTTTGAACTTAACAGAGTAACCTTCTTCATCTCTACTGAGAATTCAAATTTCCATTTAGTAGCCAGATTAATTACTTTCCCTATACTTTAATGTTTAAAAGAATAAAAAAAAATAATAATTCAAGATTTGAATTAGTCCCCAACAACTTGATTCAAAATAATAGACTTGTAAATCTGTGGATCTGTATTCAGACTATTAGAACACATTATAGTACTAGCGTAAGGAAGAATCAGATAGTAAAAAGCTTTTGCAGCATGAAGGAAAATTGCAGTTTTCAAAATATGGTGAGAGTTTTGCTTTTTTTTTGTTAAAAGAAAGAAGTTTTTGTGAAGAAAGCCAGCATACTTTTGTTAAGTGGTTCATATATGGTGGGGTTTTTTCTAAGCAGAAATACAATTTTTTCAAAAGTGAAATCTTACCATTTTTAATGCATAATAAAACATTACATAGCTTCCTCATTTCAGGTAATTAATTAAAGGTGTCCTTTTTTTTTTTTTTTTTTTTCAGCTTCACTTATTTAGTACAGACCAAGGTAGTACTTGGTTTAGGAGATTAAACATCACAGCAAAATGATGGGGAAATACTTCTATGATTTCAGGAATGGAAAAAAAGTCTTGAAATGGTTTTGCTTATAATATTTTCCAGTATGTTCATAGTTTAATAAGATTTATCTTAGACCTACCTTGAAAGGAGAAACCATACAGAAATGTCCATCTCTTCTGTTTAATTTATGACATAAGGAGCTCAGGACTATGTGCTTTGTGATCAGTTCCACATCTCTCTTTAGATGAATGCATTTTTTCAAGGAAACATTACTCAGTATAAATAATGTTTTTTAAAATGTCATCATTTGAATAATCTTCATTTTCATTATATGCTACCTCTAGGGCTCTTGTCCTAGTTAGATTAACCCAGCTATTCACATTGTAAAGCCGTCAGTTGCACCAAATGAAAGCACTTTGCAAACCTCTCATAATTGCTTTTGTAAATGTCACACCTTTCTGCAGAGTATCTTTTTACCTAAAGCAAATATTTCATTTTGATCACTCATGCTTTACTCACTGCAAATTTTAGTGAACTTATGGCTGTTGGACATAAATGTGAAAATAGTTTTGTCCTGAGTTTTTGCCGAGTGTTGTTGAGACATGTTAAAATATGACCTTTATTCATTAAACCAATGGGAAGGCTGGGGATTGCTTACAGAATGAACCTCTGAAAGGTAACTAATCCATTACAAGCCTGTAAAATAGCAATTAAGCCATGCTAGCATCTGGAAAGTGATCTCTCTACCTTATCACTGGCATTTCAGTTCAAGAAGGGCACATTACTGTTTTGGTTTCAGTTCACACAGTAATATATGGAAGATATTTATCCAGTCGGAGTATTTTATTTACATAGAAGTCATTTTTTTGTTCAACAAACCACAATTATTAATAAACCAAGACAATCTATCTGTGTTGGTTATGTTTATGCTTTTGGCTGGTTCTTTTTTTATCTGCTTCTTTACTTCGTGAAGGTAGCAGTGAATGAATTTCACACTGGCTAGTGAAATTTCATACTGGCTAGTGAAACAGCAGGAGGCTGTTACAGTCAAATCATTCAGACTCAATTTGTGCAGCACTTATGGCAAAGCCCAGGCAAGTCCACGGGTTCTGTCCTGGCCTGTGGCTGTAGGCAGCATCATCTATGGCAGTCATCTGTTTCTCTTAGACACTGATGGAAGAGGAAAGGAAACTGACACAGGAAAAGGGTTTGGGATGATCCTTGGTGTATTTTGGTACTGAGACAATGAGATGTGACACTTCTTATTGAAGGTTCACTGCTCACTTAGTTAATTTGTGCTTTAATTTAATTTAATAGAAGTTCCATTTAAAGACAGAGTAGATCTTGAAATGGCCTCTTTTCATTCATACAAGATATATTTTCTTCTAAGCATCTATGCACAATATTTTGCTACACAGTCTCTAAGCAATATGAGACATTTCAGAGCAATAGGAATTTTTTGGTATTTCATCAGATTCAACACTTTAAGTCTTTCCATTCCTACAGGAACATAATGTCAAAATCATACACTACTATTTAAAATTCTTAATTACTAATTTGCTTGTGCTTCAGCATCAATGAAATAGGAATTAATTAAAACAGGAACTACTAAGCTAGGGAGTTTACTTTCATAACAAAAATGACTGGTATTACCAGAAATTCTGTTTGCTACATACAATTGCAACTTGAAAATACGATAGGAAATAGAATTTGGAAGATGAAAAAATAAATGCAATCCTCAATACATTAAGAAGAAATCTAATATTTTCTATAGATTCAAAAATGGAAACAGTTTTCTGTGTAAATCATGAAGACTGTTACAAAATTGTTTATTTTTATGGGTTTTTTTTCTATATATTATTTATCTGACATTTTAAAATGAAAAGTCAATCAATGTCCTGAAAATATTTAAGTAAGATATTTCAATCATTTCAAGATATTTTTGTAGGAACATTTTCAAAAGGAAATTTCACCAAACCCAGCACATGAAGTATTTTGTTCCAGTGAACGTGAAGACTTTAATTGCTAGTTTTACTTCACTTTTGTTATATCACACTTTAGTTAAAGAAAAAATTATTATGTGTTGTCTGTTTTTTATTCTCCAGTAAGACGCTGAAAAGTGAATGCTTAAGCTTATGACATGATGTAAAATTGTGAAAAATACTATATTACTCTATGCCTTAGTACCAATGAAAAAACAATTGACTACCATTGTACCATGGTACTACCAACTACGTATTTCAGAAGATACTTTCTTATTGCTTTTTCTACTGAACTATTCTGTGTAAAATGTATACCAATACTTGCCTTTCTACCTATATATGTACACATATATTCGTATTAAGTATAATTCTACACGTCTTTATGTCCTAATTTAACCAGCCCTGGGAAGCGAGTGGCTTGGTAGGAGATTGGCATTTTATTGGGCCAATGAGAAAGCATTTTCTGGTTCTTATTCCCTTTGAAAGGAAGCCCGGGAAGGTCTCTTTCCTTCCAGCACACCTCTGCCCTCTCTCTGCCCTGGCCGAGTGGTGGTGGGGGAGGCCACACGGGCCAGGCAGGCTCAGCTGATTTGGGAACATCTGCAGCACAGAGTCTGCTCTGCTGCTGGACATAGCTGAACCAGCCTTGGCTGTGTCTGGGGAGAGAGGGTTGGGGGGAAGGGGAGGCACGATGAGGCAGGCTGGAGCACCAGATGAGACCGAGGGGTGGAGGAGAATTTCAGAAATCTGTCCAACTTTCCCGTGGCTACCTCCTGTGCCTGAACCCTCTGAGAGTCCCCCCAGCACGGCTTTGAAACATGACACCATGGACTACCCTGGACAGATGCTGCTTCTTGTTAACTCTTTCAGTGCACAGATGGAACTTAGAAAGCCTCCATCCTCTCTCCAGTGAGAGAAATTAGAATGTAGATGTGTAAAGACCACATGAAGTATCAAAGTCACTCAAGGAGTGAAAGTCCAAGTGGAAGGAGTGTGGGAAGTTGCTTTTGAACTATAAAAACTCTTGTAAGCTATGGTGGTTGGTTATAAGATATTGAAATGTTTCCTTTAAACCATAAAGAAGTATGGGGGAGATAAAAGAGTTCAAATTGTAGACCTGAGCAAAGGAGTGAAATGTTGAGGGGACTGTTGATTCCATGAGAAGATGAACAGAGTGATGAAGTGATAAAGACTCTTTGCCCTAGAAAAAGAAGTGAATCTCTGTTCTTTAGAGGTGAAGGTGGTCCCAAAGACAAAGAGAACCTTTGTTTTGAACATGTTTATCATTAAACTAGACTCTATACATCAATGTGGCCCAGAGACACAATTGTGAACATGGGAGGAATTTCATGAAAACAAAAGGATCCAGGCGGTTGCTGTTCATGAAGAACGGATTTACAAGAGAACTGTTTTCTTGTGGAGAAATTTACCATAGTGAACGAGAGGTGCTTCCCTCCCTAGATGAACTGAAAAAGACTGTTTCAGAAGTGGAAAACTGACTGAGATTTCTGAGTGTTGTTTTCTTTACATTGTCGTCTGGGAGAAAATAAAGGGTGGAGAGGAGGAAGAGTGTTTTGAAAGTTCCATCCTCATTCTTGTTGTTTTTCTTTCTTTTAATATTAGTTAATAAAGTCTTATTACTTTTAAGTTCAAACCTACTTTGCTCTTGATTGAAAACTCTGAAATTGGCAAAAAAATCAAACCAGAACAGAATTAGTGTTTCTGCCCAGTTTCGAATTGAAACCACAACACTTTATCATACTCTAACATTTAACTTATGTACAACATGTTGTACTTTTGTATTTTTAGACAATTGGTATTAAGACTTTTCTGAACTAACTTGGGTCCTTAACTCATCCATGCAATATTTTTACATTTACTTTCTTCCAGGAGTTTGATGAGGCAACATTTTTACCAATGTGAATTTTCCAGTTATAGAGTTTGTAAATATTCATATATCTCTTGTTCCGTATGCTTTTTAAAAATAGTTCTAAAATGAAAACATTCCATTATCTAGATATGTGAGTTATGTTTCTTTGCCTTACCTACACTATTTGCTCGTTTCAATTTTTACTGCACTTCTTGTTTCTGTTAAATTATTGGGCTTTTTCCTGACTGTTTCATAGCTTATACAGGTATCACATTTTATTGGAGTGATTTTCAAGTTATTGGCTTGAAGGACTTATGGGATTTTCTCATAAATGTCTGTCCTTTCCGAACTCTCTCATGCTTTCCTTTTTATTGCAATTCTGGCTGTGTCCCCAGACCATATGTTCTGAAGATATCTCTGAATTTCTTCTTCAAGTTATTTTTTTGGTTTTTGGGGGGTTTTTTTAGGCAGATCTCATTACTCTTCTCTCTTCATTTATTCCTATTTCACATTTTCTCTGGAAATTCACTTCACTGACAAATTGTCACAGACCTGAAAGGCAAACAAACTAGTATTCACGCAATATTTTAAAAAGGTCTGTGTGTTATCCAGGGGAAAACCAGCCCCCCACAGTTACTTTATTCATCTCCTTTAATAATTGGTTTAAATTCAAGTGTAAATCTTATGTATCTTGAAGGACCTTTTAAAAGCAATTGTAAAACTCCTGAGCAGTTCCTTTCCTTCACCTCAGTATAAAATGCAGTGAAATGCTTGAGGAGGCAGTTCAGTGTTAGCAATATTTTATAATAGTTTTATATCTTGTGTTTGGATCTTTTATTTAAAGGTAAGTGAAATCCTAGTACAAGAAGATGATGAAAAGGATGATGAAATGGTAACTTTATTCTCTGTAACAGCAATATTCTACCCACGGCACACATAGCTGAATTTATGGCACAAGGACAGACATGGCTTTGGATAATAAATTATTGGGGGGGGGGGGAGGTTGTAGCACCTCTTCTACCATACGAATCATTGGCTCAATGCAATCAGCAGAAATCAGTACGTTTGATTTTGTGAAAATATTTTTGAAAATACAACTAAGACCAGAATTCTCCAAATGTCAGAGATGGAACAGCTGAAAGGGATATAGCTTCCTTGCAAGAATAGAATTTTGCAGATGAAGATGATTTATGAAAATGCAACTAATTCTTTGGACAGAAACAACTAAGAGTAGGGACCAAGAGTAGTACTGATGCAACATTTTTGCTAGTGAGAAGCATCTAAGTGTCCTTCAGATCCTTATGTATCTAAATTTCTTTCAGGCAGTTCCATCCTCTTATCAATTGGTCCCTGAAATGCAGGAGCATAAAAAGAGACTTGCCATGCAGAGTTTCTGTAAGTCACCTATCTAGCAGACAGCAGAGTGAGAAAGAAAATGAAATTATGAAGGGATCACTCACACATAGGCAAGGTCCAAATAAGTATGAGTTTTTGTACAAAAACTTACATAAATGCAGGTAAATTTATATTCACATAGATTTAATAAAATCCCCAAAGAACTCAGATGCTAACAAATCAGGCATAAATTTAGCATTATGTAAGATTCATAGCTTATAGATGAAAAAAATAGTGATAAACTAAAAACTTATGCTGCTATGACTGCTTTAAAGTATGGAAATTTCAGCAATAGATAATGTGACAGTCTCGTGCCACTCATTTATGTCGGTTTTTCAAAAGTTTTGCATTATAGTACATGATAAGAGTATATTTAATATTTTTATTTAGTCTTAAAAATGAGCACATGTTTGATAGACTAGGGCAGCATGATTTTTTGTCTGATTTTGTTCATATAGTTGCAATTTATTTTTTCCAAACTGACATTTGGCCCAGAGAAGCTTTTTATTTGTTTTGAAGTCAATTCTTGAAACTAAAATTACTTAAATCTCAATTTTTTAGGAAAAATCCCTGAAACTTTGGATTTTATTTTACGAAAGAAAATAATTTCAAAAACTGAAACCAAAGGAGTAATGCATGCATTTGTTTTGGTTTCTTTTTGTGTTTATTTGTTTGTTAGCTTGTTTTATAGCAGTTTCACAGTTCTACATTCAAGAAACCTAACAAAGGCTTGGATGGAAGTGAAGTAATTTTACGACAAAAAAATAGTAAGATTAGATACTAGTAATTGTGATGTCTAACTACTGTTTATTAGACTAAGAGCCAAAAGGATCAAAGGGATCAAAGTGTAATAGCTGCATTAAGGCACCTTCACTAAAAACCCTTTCCCACCTTCTTCCTTCCTATTCCTCACAGCTGGGTGAAAAGATTGTGATTGCATAAGAATATCTGCACATGTGAAAATGCACACACACATGTACATTGCCTGGCTGGTAGGAGCATGGTGTGAACACCAAAGCTGTGGGTTCAAACCCTGTATGGGTCATCCACATAAAAATTGGACTCGATGACCTTTGTGGGTCCCTTCCAACTCACAATATTCTGTGTATTATTCTATCTATGATTTTCCTGTTGTGAGAGATTGGAACGTTAATGGTCAATGACTTAATACCATTGGCCATTTGCAGAGGCTGCAGGGTGTTTTGCTAGGGTTTGTACCATCCTGCCTCCCCCAAAACCAAAGGGGATGAGGAGAGTTTTTGGATGTGTAGTGGCAAAACCTCTGACCCATAAAAGACAGAGAGGGTGAACACCCACTAACAGAGGCTACAGACTGGGGTTGAGGCACACGAGGGAGAGGGCCCATAAGAAGTAGACCCTGGGGAGGTGGGATAGCCTTTTTTATCATGCTGATGTCCTCCCTTACACAGGGGCTCAGTTGTAAACCTTCCATCCTCCCCGGTGAAGGCCACGTTCATAAGGAACATTCGCATGTAGACCTAAGGGTACTCATCCCTTTGATGGGGTCTAACTGGCTCAATTACACTGACAGGAGTCTTAGGTGTCAGAAACCATCAAAGGCCCCCAGAGCACCCCCAGAATAATTTCTGGGGCCTTCCACCAGAGGACTGTACATGATCCACAGTGATGCATCAGACACTGCAATACCCCCCTCCTGGGGAGGTGCTGGGATGTCTCCACCAGAACCAGAATATTAATTAACCAACTGCACTTCGTGTTTCATGGCCTTCCCCCACATCAAACAGATCAAGAATGCTGCCATCACTTTGGCCAGGAGACATCTAAATTAGAACAATCATGTCTTCTCACTGGATCCACAAATGGTAGAAAGCAGCGAGCTCTTTCCACTCTTATCCTTTCTTTATTTTCCTTATATATTTTCTTAAGTGATATTTTAATGCTTTTATATTGCTGTATAGATAATAACCAAAATATGTACATATCTGTATTCCATTGCAATCAAATTGTTCTAAAATTAACCCTACACACACACATATATATATATTTATAAACGCCGATCATTCAGTGTTGTTTGCCTCTAACTCACCCCAATGGATTTATTTACAGGAACCTGAACAATCCCTGTGTTCAGGGGCAGGTCGTAACACCTACATTCACAGTTCTGAGATTAAAATATAGTAAGGGAATTGAGCAGCACTGTTACAGTAAAATGAGTCTTGGTTTACAGGTAGTCTAAAACATCAGTTACTAATATGAATTATTCCATTAATCTAAACAAGGTACTAACATCCAGAAAGATTGATCCCTGAATAAATTGTAGCTACCTTTGGATGATTTTCTCTATAGAGACAGTACAATAAAAAACCCAAACCAACGAAGCAAGCAAACTTACTCTAGTTATGTATTTATTTCAAAAATCAAAAAAGTTTGTATTGAAGATGTTTTTTAACAATAGAGTGGGATTTTTAGCTGTAGCACTGGAAGTTTGCACACATACTAATGACATTTCCTTTACATTAATTATCAGCTGTTCCCGGACAGAACTGTTTTTCTTTCTACCTAATTTCTGACAGCAAAATTAATCTGAACTGAATTAATATAGTCTGGACTTGTCAGTTACAGATTTATCTCTTCGTTCTCTCTTTCTCCCAGATTTGCCCTAAACCAGGACAAGACTTAATCTGCACAAAATAACATGCTGAAGAGTGACACATGGAGGGACACCCACACACAAAAAAGATGAGTTTTCAATTACACCTATGTTAAAGACTGGTAAATTATAGTTAGTCTAACTATTAAGATTTAAGATACTAAGAGACGAATCAGAGTTTTCTATTCTGAATGCTGATTAATCTGCTATCAATCTTAAACTATGTCTACATTGGCAAATAGCATGGAATAATAAATCTGCAGACAATAGTCTGATGAAAAACACCTGATTCACATGCTATGCATATGTCAAGGCTTGTGGAACCTTTTTTTTTTATTTTTCTTTTCCTGAAGTGCTTTGAACTAGTCCTAGTCTGGTTCAATGGACAAAATGCCCATTTGAGATGGGATTACATTTTGCAGAGTCCTGAGGTTAATTTTACAGCTTAGTTTCACTCTGAAGGTATCCTATTCATATACCTTAAGACTATGCCAGTATGTCCACCACAGCAGACAAAAAGAAAAAAATGGGAACTAAAGCTCTCCCAAACCCATCTGAGACACTAATACAAGGAGATCCTGAGAGCTTAATAAGGCAGAATTGCTCCATTCTTGTCTTGTACCAGTGGCAATCTTTGGCCAGACAACAAGATATTGTCACTTTAATGCATGGTATTATCTCTGCAATTGGAGTTACAGATGATAGTGCTATGATTTGTGTCTGGTAAACTTAAAATGATAGGCCATTTTTTCTGTCAATAAATATAATTCAATATAGAAAAATTCATACCATTTATTTCTGGATAGTGTACTGCACTTGGGGTTTAACTGTCTGTAGTGGAATTATACTTTTATATTATTAAGGTATATTCTTCATATACCTTATTCTTCTATAAATATTGAGGTCCTATGTCAATCACTTAATTCACAACTTTTGCCTAAAGCTACATTTTAGCCTTAAGTGTTACTGTATGGTTTGGTCCAAGATATTGCAAGCTAACTGAGCAAAACTGAGGTAGTATTGTCAGGTTACTTTCTAACTGATTTCATTTAAACCTTTCTATCATGGGTCTGAAATTAGAAAAATATACCTAAAAGAGAGGTCTATCTTTGATTATTTTTTCAAATTCTGCAATAAAATTATCTTGCTGTTAGAGCAGCAAGGTCGTCTTCCCCATATCTTCTCAACCTTAATGAAGTAAAGGTAAATAATTCAAAAAGGCATGGCAAAATTACAAAGCCTTCTGAGAACTAATTTTGTCCAAGAGGGACAGATATTTTATTTTCATAAGGAGATGAAGAGACATATCAGCAACACTCCCAGGCCACAATGTTCCGCTATGAAAGGACAATCTAATTGGGATACATTTTAGAAGAGATGCTTGACATACCTAGATCACTGACTGAAAATACATATTAGCTTCCCCAAGACTAACTTCACAGCAAATATTCAGAAAATACAATCGTTTTTTTCATCAAAAATTAACAAAAAAATATGGCAAGTTAAAAGTCAGGATAAAACCCACCCATCTATACATGTATGTATTTGTAGAAATTATTAACATATTTTATGCCAACAGTGAATTAATAAGTACATTATGGAGGGAGCTCCTTATTAGAACTCTCACCTTTAAATCCAAATGAAGACCTTGCCTGATTATATATGAGTTACAGTGGATTGTAATTCTTCTCTTCCTAATTAAACTGATTTTCTAATTTCATTTGCTATGCAAAGATTTGCATCATCCTCTGCATCCTGACTTATTACTGATCTCCTAGCATAGAAAAAGAGCCAACAGAGAAATGAAGGGGAAAATGACTGCAATATAGAATGAGAATGCTGTCTTTTCAAGCAACTTCACTGCAATATTTATGTAAAGTCATCAGTCTCTGAATATCATAATTCCATGGTTCGAAAATATTTAGGCTTCTGTAAATATGAATCTAATAAGACCAAGACTGAGCTACCTTTATTGAATATTAAACCAACAAGACCACCTGCCCCAACACTCTCTTTTCCTGAAGGATTGTTTATGTTCCTTCCCAACAAAAATCATAGTCATTGTTCTTTACCAGAAAGACACTGGGGACAATGTCTTACGTTTAGTCTTACTGAGCCTTGATTGTTAGTTGCTACAAATTCCATATGATACTCACATACAAGTGTCTTATAAACTGTGTTACTTGTATTAGTGCCAGGAAACAATGTTGTCTGTGAAGGAGGAAAATAGGAATAAAAAGATGTTGCACCGGGAAAGTGACACTGCAACTGAAAAGCAATTCTGAGGCTATGTAAATTATCATTATGTTTATCATGGTAACGAGAGAAGAAAGTCAAAACATGACAGGATTCAAAGTGGGCTTTTAGGAGGAAGCTTCTGGTTCTGCCACTTTTTGAGCTTGTTTGGGCATGTCTCTGTATGGCGTCATCAAAGTGGCCATGAAAATTGATATGTCTTAAATGCATAAAGTTAGGAAATTATCATCTCATGCAGCCATTATTGAACATAAATGTTTAAACAAAGATCAATGAAACAACTACTCTTACAAAACACTTTTTGTGAGCTGAACTTGCCACAGTGTAATGCCTCAGGATCCCTCTGATGCAGAAAAGAATTTTGGTGTTCCAAATAAGTCACAGGAAGCCTCTTTGGAGTGAAATAAGCGCAAATTTGCAAAGTGCAACACCTGATGCTGAGGACCTAACCTCTACATTATATTTCTGCAGAGTTATAGTACCTATCCAGTAGTAAAGCTACCGAAATTAAGCCAATGAGCAAGTGTTAGGCATCAAGTGCACCTTGCATCTTCTATGTTTTGTTTAACCTTGAAGAAATAAAAAATTACAAGCTCAAAGAATTTTTGGTGAAACTAACTGAAACAGCATGTGGAAGTGTAAAATTTGTTTCAGAAAATCAGTTCTGATGTGAACGAAAGCACACCCAAGAATTTCTCTGAATTTCTGTTTACTAGAAAAACCAAATTGCCTCCAAATTAATAAAAAGGAGATGCAAAAGGACGAATTCAAGAATTCACATACAGAAAGTGTTGTTTTTATAAAAAGCATACGGGAGACATGATTGATCAACAAAACTCAGCAATGGAAAACGGCTCAGAAGAAATGAGCAAGATCAATGTGCTTCGAAGATAATGAAAGAATGTAAGGAATGACTTGCTGTTGTAAAGAAAGCTGAATCTCAATACTACTGGGAAGAGTGGGTAGCCTTTGTTTTGGATGAATGGCAATATCAGAAGATCAACTGGTTTTATCAGCTGAGTGTACCAACTGGTTGCATAAGCAGCCTTCCTGGAGCTAACTAATAGAGATTATTGCCTTCTTGAGTTGGCAAGAGCAGCCTGGTGAAAGTGTAAACGTGGCTTATCCCAATAAAGGATATAAAAACTGAAGAACAACTAACACGGACTTTAAAGAGGTCAATGAACTTAAGCTGGATTCAGCCTATTGTTCCTCTCTAGTGACTACGAATGCCTAGCCTCAGGATAATGAGCCTGCAGTAATGGGAAGGAGATTTGTACTGCGATTCAACAGTATTTTACAACTGCCATGTGCCTGTAATGTGCTCTCAGTACACTGCTTGTGTGCCTTTCTTAATGCAAAATACTGTGTAATGACAGCAAATTCGGTATTACAGGTGTCTTAGTTTGGAAGACAGGTATCTGCTAGGGAAATGCAGGAGCTTCTCTTGGAATGGAGAATGCATATTTCCTCTCTGAATTTTTATAATTTTGAAATTAAGGGGAGTCTAAGGCAAAGATATGAGGATAGGAATAACAGTTCTTTACTTGTATGTGTAACAAGGCAAGCAGAACAAAATAGCAACAATAACTAAGGAATTAACAACAAATGAAACCAGGGACACAGTCATGGTTTTCTCTGCTGCTGGAACCTTCCCCTTTGGTGCAGTTACTGTCACAAGCTGCTGGAGAGAGAAAGAGTCCCAGGATGCTGGAGATGTATCAGAAGCTCTGCGGCCACAGTTGGAGCTGCAGAAAATATTCTGGCTTGTTACGGCTTGTATTTTTTTTATTCTAATGGTTTATTATTAATGATTTTAATGTTGGTGGTTTGTTCTGGTGTTCCCTCCTTGTGTACCCCCAAACTGGTTTATCCCTGAAAGCTGTATCCTCCCCTAAGCTGCCCTTTATGGCAATCCCCTCCCTTTGTTCTCATCCCTTCCCTATCAAACACTGTTACCCTGCCCCTTGTTCTGGTCCCTTCCATGTCACTCCTGCCTTGAGCCAATCCTTACAGTGTTCCCCCCTGGGCGTTCCTGGGGGTCTCCCTATCCTCGACCCCCCATTGGGACAAGTGACCTGTTCTGCCCCCACCTTCTGTCATTGGCCTCAGGCCAGTGCTGTGACCCTCCTCACCCCTGCCCTGATGCTTCCCCACTGGTTTAGGATTTGTACCCACCCCCAGAATTGCTGCAGTTTTTAAACCTGTGCCCAGCAGTGCTCAGGGCTCTCCTGTTGTGACCCCTTCAGCTCCAATAAACCTCTCCTGCTGGAACCTCCTACACAGAGCCTCCTCCTTCTCCTTTACCCGACTCCTGCCATGGCTGGCAGACCCTGCACTGTAGAGTAAGCAGCTCTAAAGGTTCAGCTGTTGGTAAAACCCCAAACCACAGCAGTTCCCTATACCTGGCACAGCACCGGAGTAGTCTGGGCTCCGGTGGATCGCGTCCCGGAAGGCAGGGGGTGCGGGCTATGGCAAGGAGAATACCCAGAGCAGAAGCGAAGGAACAACGGGCACAGACACCGTGGCAATGTGGCTCCCAGCAGGGCAGGGAGAGGTGAGGTTCAGGATTCCCGGGGCACAAATGGAGAGACGGAGGTAGGTCAATTCAAGCTGAGCTCCTGTGGTGCCGGTGAAAAAATTTCCCCGAAGTCCGAACACCCAGAGCCTCTCTGTTCCCTCCGAGAGCCAAACTCCCCAGAGAGAAGTCCAGGTGCTCACCCTCGCTTCAGACTTCAGCCACTTCTTTTGCCTTAAGTACTCATAAGTACCCAGTAATTAGTTCCCTAGCAACTTACGGGAAAAAATTCTGTAAGAAAGAAACCCAATCCCCAACAACAGGTTAATCCCTCTTCACGAAGAGGAGGGTTTCACTGAAAGAAGCTGGAGAGAAAGCACTGGAGTCCGACAGAAAAATATAAACCTTAACCTTACAAGGTGTTATTTCTTTTATTCAGCTGAGTATGTTTGGATTCTATCAGGAAATCTTCAGTAAGCCTAAGGCAGAGATAGCCATTTCTATTCTGTTTTGAAACTGTTATGAATTCCTCTTGTAGTATTATCCTCAATTTGATCATTTGCATATCTAAAATAATTGCAGCTTGGATTTAAATTTAAAAAGTACTTTTAAAGAGGACAATTATACACACATATTGCTGCTGTACTATATTATCATCATCAAAGAAAGAGTTCATTTACATCAACAGCGTGAAAGTCAAATAGGCAGACATAGGAACAGTATAATGAATAGGAAGAAAACCACCTCAGCTGCTAATAGGAATAAAGCTTTGTCACAAAAATAGCTTCACTAATTTTAATATGATTTCATTTTATTCATCCAAATATCATCTGGATGAAAATTTTCAATAGTTACAGTGGGTAATAAATAATAGCTTGTGGATTCTATCAACTTTTTTTCTCTGAATGCATTTGACTTTTAAAGTGAAATCAAAATAATAAAGTAATTAATTACAAGATTCTGCTTCTACTCTGGGTAATTACATATATACATTGATCAAATCACTGTTGATTTTTTTTGTTAAAAACTCTTCAAAATGGCTAGTAACAAACTTACTGTGGAAGTGCTCCTATCCAATTATTGGGCATTATATTCACATTCTAACATATTTATATAAGATATATAAGAGATTTTATACATTATCACACTGTGCAGGACAGTGGGTTATCTGTTCCATTTTTCCTAATTCAGGGAATGACAATGGGCAAGAACATGAGAACGTGGCAAATGCAGAATTATCCTTACACTGAAACTTACATTGATATATTTTTCACAGCTACAGGCCACAAGGGATTTCAGAACTAGATACTACATTTAGAATGCTGCATTTAACAGGCACTGATAACTTGTCTTATCTATTTGGAAATAATTTATACCTACAATTATAAGTTGTGTGGAAAAATAGTTATTTTTCTTTTAAGCTTGCTAACTGATAATTTCACTGGGTGGGCTTCTTGTGATCAATCATTCTCTATTGTTCACCTTAACATCAATCACCTCTATGTAGGCTCATTCTTTTGGCCCCTCATCTATTACTTTTTCCATCTGATGAATTCTCTTCCATTAGTAGTTCCATTAGTACTGATTCCATTCTGAAACATTTTTGTTACCTTTCCATGTTCTGTTCCGCTGTATGAGTGTCTGTTCCGTATGTCAGTGCTCCAAGCCATTTTCTATGGTGTGTGGTGGATCCATATCTAATTAAGAAAGAGTGCATGGCAGAGCAATAGGCTAATAAACCACTGCAAAGGCTTGCTCTAAGCAAATCTTCGCTTGTTTAGTATTAGTGTCACAATGTGGAAGACTGAACATAAAGTCTATTAAAGTTTGTATGTCAACAACACCAAAAAATAAACAAAACAACTTTCAGTATTAAAGACACTAAGAAATGTAATGAACTCTGAAATATAAGTCTTAAAAATTGTCTGTCACTGACAGACAATCTGCTTATCACCACTGAAAAGTCCTTCCACAGTCTGTGGGCAGCATCAGAATACGTTTGATTGTAAGTACATACAGAGTTTAAGATGTATGGACTTTTACTGTGGATCCTGATATTTTATAGTTGCTCAGTTTCTTTATAACTGCATCATATTAAAAAGTCACTCTGCTGTGGATGAAGTCCTTAATAGTACAATTTTTTCAGGTGCTCATTCATCACAATTGTATTCCTAATGGTTTCACTTTTGAAATAACACAGTGTCTATTGAATAAAAACACTTTCCCAAAGCTTCTCCAATTGTTTTGCACCTCCCAGCCATACACATCCATGGAAATAGGTACATCTTCCACATAATTTCTCACTGAAATATTTTTTATTATTATTCTCAGTTTATTTTTCACATTCTTCCAAAACTTTTGCATTAATAAGTTGTATTCTCATGATAGGCATCATAATAACATCTTCATTAGACCATTCTCAGAAATTGTAGTTATTTTTGACTGTTTGGCAGTAGTAATAATATTATTTCAAAAATAATGACTACCACAAAGTTTTTACCTTTCACGGACTCTTGAGGTCTTGTTTTTCTGTAGATCAGCATTTTCATCTTTCACTCATTAATCAATATTCCATAGTCTTTTCTGATTACTCAAACCCTCTAGAGTTTCTGGAGGCAGAGTAATTTGAATATCCAAAGTTATTGATTAACTGGAATTTTCATTTATGATTACTTAAAAATATTTCCATTTTATACACTTTGCCCTCTTGAGCAGAGAATTTGAAGAGAGAAGGCAACAGTGTGTACATTCACACTTTCTCTTTATTTACTACAGATATCTCTCATTTTATGTCTGTTTTTACAGGAAATTATGCTTGTGGCACAACCAAATATGGTGGTGAGCTCACCTGGAACATCAGTCCAGCATAACTTGTCAAATCAATCCTTTGTCAAATAAAATTCCTTAAAGACAACAAACAATCAACCAAATTCTAGTACTTCTCCAATCAGGTTATTAAGATTTATGTTGGAGTTTTTGTATTACTCCTTTTTTTTTGAATCTTGTCACTTGGTAAGTTGACACATTTTCCTTTAAATTCTGAAGTGACTTCAGCTTTACCATTCTTACATTAAATATCAAAGAAACTCCTGTGATCTATTGCCAGGCATCACTCCTTGACAGGAGAGCATGGTCCAGTTTCCTAAATATCTCAATATATTAAGTGCAGGAAATACCATTGAAAACATGTACCTTGAGTCCTTGAGTTGTTATAATATGTATTGGAGTTTTATTTTTGTAGGTTGCTTTTGATTTTTGGTTGGGTTTTTTTTCAGTTTGGGGTTTTTTGGTGGTTTTTGTCTGTTTGTTTCTAACTCTTTTAATTAAAAGTGCAATTTTAATTTTTACTGTTGTCAGTTTTGTCCTCCTAAACAGTCAATAACATGAATGAACTGTTGTTCATTGTCTTTATATAGATCCTCATAAGACTCTTCCTAACTATCCATGTTTTCTGTCATGTGTTTTGCATCCCACTTGTTTTGATTTGCTCATTTTATTATTCAGGCACACAAAACAGAAGACCTTTCTGCAGTTCTTCAAAATCAGTATATTTTGATTATTGGGTGTATTTGATAATACCGAGAACATTGACAAACTTGGCTCTTAATACTCAGTTTTTTTTTCTGATCATTTAAGAAAGCATTGTCTAATACTGGTCCTAACACAAACCAGTAAGGATCTATCTGTAGAAAAATGGTTCATACTAAAATGTGATAATAACGCTATTAAATTCAAATGGTTTCATATTTGGGACTAGCTATAGTCCAGTATGAAAGTCATAGTGTCTGAAGTATAATAGATATGATCCTGAAATACATGCTCTCCTATGGTTTTGTCCAAAAAAATAATCGTACACACTTCAAGACTATCCATTGTGACAGCACTTCACAGCCAATGCCGATTTTTTTTAAAAAAGAACAATTTTTCTCTGCACAAAAAATGCAGTTTTGGATACTCCCCCCACAAGGAGTGATAGCTTAATTCTCATAATTTCTCTATCTTTTTAAACTGTTTGCAGTATGCAAAGCAACTTCCTTTTTTATCCCATGAATGAGTCAGTTTTTTTGTGATCTTTTGATGAAGTACACTATCCATGTGCATTAAATTAGTGAAAACCTCTTGCGCTAGGACACACTGACTCCTTCAAACAACTCCAGGGGATCTGTGAGGTGTGATTTCTACCTTCCTATTATTTTTTTGATCAATAAATTTCTAAATTTTTGTATTTCACTGTCCTGGGTTTACCTCAACTGAGCCTTTTTGGTAAAGAAAACGAAGTGACCTTCCCTGTGGAAATATTGCAGTTTCCTCTGCAGTTGACAGAACCAATAACCACCTAGAATCACCCGATGAATCCATATATTTCAGAAAAAAGCTTAACAGAAAAAGCTCTTTCTCACATCCAGGTTTTGAAGAGGTAACTGGGAGCCTGTGCAGCCTGGCAGGGCCAGGCTGGACCCTGCACTGTGCAACCTGGCCAGGTTGGCCCACAGCACAACATGGCTCAGCTGAGATTTTACTGCCATCGAGTTCCAACTGCATCCCAGCTGTCTTTTTGCAGCCCAAATGAGACCCAAATTCACTTGGCCCCCCACAGCGCAGCCACCCAGATTCCCAATAAATGTTTCTGTTGCTGACAAAAGCCATCTCAGCACCACAGCCAGCACAGAGAGGCAGTGCTGCGCACTGCAAACAACATGACCCTATTCAGGAGCGCAGAATCAGCTGACAGCAACACCATGAGCCTCCACACCTGTAGAGATCATGTAACCAACAGTGAAAGGTCATTTCCTAATGCAAGGACTAGGTAAAAATAACTCTTTTAGTGCTGAAAATTCCATTTAGAAACAGATAAACCTGTGGGCGCCACTACTCTCGAATCGGAGAAAAGGAAAGTTGAAGGCATGTGAAGAGAGCAACATAGAGACACCATCAGTGAAGAAAGAAGAGCCAAAGCATAGATGGGAGGAGAATGAGGAGATGCCTTAGTCTTGGGTTGAAATTTTCTTGTAAAGCTATGGAGAAGATATAATTGATACATCAGACTCTTTGCCCTTGTAACTCTTGGAATGCACTGTGGGGATGTAGCATTCTAACCACAGCCATCAACAGAGGCACCAGTGTTGTAGCACGCAGATGTTGGAAGTAGCTATCATCCAATGAGAAGCTTGAACAGAGAGAGATAAGAGAGATGAGAAACCTTGCCCCAGGGATAGAAGACCTCTATTTCCCAGAGATGGATGAAGAGAACTTCTGTCTCTATGCTAGAAAAGCTCAACCTTAAAATTGCACCCTAATAATAAGCTGAGATCACCCATGATGATAAATGTGGGAAGATGTGACAAACGTGAGAGGGACTTCACAATTGAAGATTCAGAGTGGCTGCTATTTGTGAAAATTAAAATCATGAGAGAATTTTTTCTTGTGGAAAAGTCTCCATGGCATGGCAGGAGAAACTCTCTCCTCAAGTTAACTGAAGAGAAATCATTTTAGAAGTGGCAAACTGACTGAAAATACCAGGTTTTGTCTCTTTATGTTGTCAGTGGGAAAGGAAAAAAAGTGGGAGAAGAGTTCTGAAGGTTTGTTCTGATTCTTATGCTTCTGTTAATAAAGTTTTCTTTATATCTCTTTAAAGTTTTAAGTCTGCTTTTGCCCTTCTCATAATCCTTATCTCACATCAGAAAGTGAATAAATAATTCTAGTGGGTGCACTGGCATTTGGCCAGCACTTAATCCACTACATTAATTGGTGAGTTGACCAAGAAATTCAAATTGGTGAACCAAAACCATTGCATTTATTCTTCTTTAGCATCTAATATTTATCTCCAGCCATTCAAATAGAAGCTTCTGTTTTATTTGACTTCCATTTGTGTCTTTAGTACCAAAGCAAATATATTTAATTATATAAGTATGCAAACTAATAGCTCTGTGATTTCATATTGAAGTTTTCTTATAATTCTGTGATGAATGCATGTAATTTGTCTTGCAGAAGGTAAGAAATTCTTCTTTCCATAACAATGTTTCTCATAACATAACTTCAGAAAAAAAGGATATGCATAGATATGTGTGCTTCTATTAGCTCCTTCTAGTATTTCAGCAATTTGTGGTTAATGCAGTTCAAATGACTGAATTTATTAGTACAGATGGTATCCTCTTTCTAGCTAAATTCCTGATCAGAGTGGAATGGAAACCATAATATTGTTTGACATGGGAGTTTGGTTATTTGTTTTGTTGGTTTGGTTTCTTTCTTATTTTCAATTACAGCATAAGATTCATGTCCTCCCGTAATTGATATGAAATATAAGGTCCTGATTATATTTTCCAGATATACAGACAGATTTTCTTGTATAGCCTAGTTCAAAGTGTTTTCAGTGTATCCTGAGGACGAATGGATTATAAATTATATGTTTATTGTAATCCTTCATATATTTAAATATTATGAGGTAAAGGCTACTTATAATCCAGAGGGCTAAAAGTCTTAAATACAGGAAAAAATATGTAGATGGTGCCTTGAGAGGCTGCCTAGAACAGAGGCTAGACAGAGTTAAGGGAATAAAGTAGGTATTTATTAAAAGGTCTTTAAAGGAAATACCTTGGGCAGTACAAGAGCCTGGCCATGGCTCTACTCAAAAAGAATGATAGGTCACAAATTCTCACACTTTTATAAATTTTGGTCCATTTACATATTGGGGTTAATTGTCCAATTACAGCTTCAGGTTATGAAGTCCCACCCTCCCAGATTGCTCTCCTCAATTCTCTGTTGTTTATACCTTTTGGGCCTGAAGCTGTAATGATGTCCTTGGTTCTCAGGATGGAAAAAGATTGTTTTGTCTAACTAAACTCTGAGGGGACCTGCTAACACTGTATATGAAGTTCAGATTTATGTATTTATGCAGTACAGAATCTGGAAAATATGAAAGCTAAAACTTAAGCATCACAGGATGTATGAAACTTTCTTAATTTTTACTATGATGTCTACAACACAGTGAGAATTTAATTTGGACGAGGCATGTCCCATTTGTTTACTCTAATATGTAAAGACATGGGTTAAATCTTATCTTGTTATGAAATATTTACCTGGTGTCAGATACTGCTCATATGACACAGAGTTGATGTTGCCTCTGTTGCTGTTTGTTTCTTCCTTATTTGTTGACTGAAGAAAAAGTGTTTGTAGCTCATATGGGAAGAATATATTTATTATGCCTTGGTTCAAAACCATTAACCTTCCTGTACAATAGTGCCACAGTATATTTTTTACACAAGATTTCAGCACATTGCAATAATTTTATTTGTCCGTACAAATAAATGAGAGCATTATTTTCTACTAGTTGACATGAATGAAACACACTTGCATTATCACAGTATCTGTATATGTGTGAAATACAGAATACTATTGTATTTATTCTTTCATTTTCTTCCAACAATAGAGATTTACTATTTTCAGTTTAATTTCTAGCTGTTATTTTTGGTTAGTATCTATCTTATTGCTTTTATAAAACATCAATGAATTTGTATCATCAGTGACAGAGTTAATTTTGCCACCAAGCTAAAGGCAAACTGAGTTACCTGTCATCCTTCCAAATGTAGAATATATCTATTAATTTCTGGGTTTGTTTTTTTTAGTCTTCTAGTCTGTTCTGTTGACCAATTTTATTGGTATTTTATCCCCAATGCCACCATATTCTTTTTTGCTATACACATTACTGTATAAGTATTACTATATATTGTTTATATCCTTCCTTCTGATGATCACAAACCTTTAACTTTTTCTACAATTCTTATCCTCTCAATAATTTTGACTCCTCATGGGGACAAGAAAGAGAAAATTGGCAGTGAAGTTGAGCCCAGAAGGAAAGGAGAAGTAGGGAGAAAATGGGTTTAAATTTCAGGTTTATTTGACACTACCCTACTCTGATTTGACTGCTAATAAATTAAATTAATTTCCCTAAGCTGAATCTGTTTTGTCTATCATGTAATCTGTGAGTAATCATATTTTGATAATTTTTCTTTTATTTTCTGTACCCTACCCAGCTGAGGAAGGAAGTGATAAATTTACTTTGTTGGGTACCTTGCATCCAGTACATACACTAAAAAAAATATTTATTATTTTTTATCGAAGTGAAAATTTCCACGTGCTGGCTTGGTGTGTTTTCACATAAAGTCTCTAAGCTCTAATTCACTTAAAATACTACTTTATTTTTCTAAATAGAGATTATTCAAAAACATGCCACTCTTCCAGAGATATTATATTGATGATTTCCATGCCAGATAGAGCTCATAAGGCTGATTGTCCAATATGGAGCCATGCTACTAGCACTGTTTTTGCAAACCTACTGTTTTGGTGAGACTATTTTTGAGTTTGTTGTACAAATAAGTTTACTAGAACAGGCTATATGTGCAGCCTCTGTGTAGAGTTTCAGTATGAAGAGATTTTATAAGGCAAGGAAAAACTATACATATTCAGGGTATTAAAAACATGTAAACTTTAATTTTACACAATGCATGTTCAGAGCTGTTAGACAGATTTTGTAACAGACTTTTTGAAAATTACTTCAAAATTACTCATTTTTTCTATATTCTTCAAACGTATAGTATTAAGTCTTGAATAATTTAAGAAAAATAGAATTCTCTAGTAAAAACAAGGATCATGGAAAATAGCTACAGTTTTTCAAGGATGGAATAGGACTGATTAGAATTCCTTGCTAAACCATAAATATATTTGCAGCTATTCTCCTTAAATCAATAATAAATAGACCAAAGACTAGGCCAGCTACAGCACGGGAAAATCTTAAGGCAAAATTATTTTGCTGATGGTCTACAACTTGAGCACAAACCTTTATTCTGTCTACAAGATTCCTGAAAGTGGAATCTGAATTGTAAGACCTAATCTGGACTGGTTAAAATGAATTTACACATTATAAGATCCTATCTGTCACAAGGTAGAATATAAGAAGAATAACTAAAATCAATCAGAGTCATTAGCTCAAACTACAGGAAACTAATTTAATTTCTTCATAAAATTCTTTTTAGGAATAGATGAATGAATAAGGGAGTTAAAAAGCTGTTTTTTAATGACCAGGGACAGGATATTTCATCATCTATTGCAGTACAAAATTCATATTTATTATGTATGGAGAAAAAAACCCAAAAAACAACAGAAGAAGAGACCATCAAACAGTTTAAAAGTTATTTCTTCTGATCTCATCATAAAATCAAGTCCAGATGATGTGCGCACAATAAGAATTCTGAGTCAGCCGTTAAACTTTTGAATAAAGGTCATTTTTTTCCCCTAAAAAATCAGAGCAAGTCTTAAATCCAAAGTTGCTCAATATTTCTTTTTCCAGTAGAACATGGGTAGACATTATCAGATGTAGCCTACTAGAGAAACTCTGTGGGAAAAAAATTGCTTATATGAATTTTTAATTACCACAGAGAAATATTTAATGGTTCTGATTTAACTCTTACAACACGAAAAACACCCTCAAAGTCATTGCCATTGTTCACTTTTGTAATAAATGCTAATTCTCCCAAGTCATCAACCTTTTCAGACAGTTTCTGACTTAGGCATCTGCTGTGACATCCCAGAAGGTGAGGGTAACTGGGGTACTTTTTAATGGATCCCTTAGGGTGGATTAGAGTGAAACTATACTGAAGGATCAGTGATATGTAGGGTTTATTTGGGAACAATTTGGAATGGAAATTCCAAATTATGTAGCCAAAGTATGTAGCCATTTTGATTATTCTTATCTATAGAAATTTATCAATATAAAAGCATAAAAACACTTAAAATGTTCATGGAAAAGGCAGAAAGAGAAAAAAAGATTAAAAGTAGAAAGACATCACCACCCATGGATCCAGTAAGAGACATGACTGTAGCACTCTGTCTTTTGGTGGAAATGATATCTTGATTGGTCAGGGGTGGGGGGGATCCTGTTGTTGCCTTGGAGAGGCAACCTAGAACTGAAGCTAGATTGAGTTAAAGGCAGGTGTTTACTGAAAGGTCTTCAAAGGGTACACCCTGGGCAGTGCAGGAGCCTCACAGAGACTACCCCCAAGATGGATGACGGTCACCAGTTTTTGCAGATGTATGTAAGTTTGGTCTATTTACATATCAGGGGTTAATTACAGCTTCAGGTAACAAAGTAATTTATTTCAAGTTTGCCCTCCCCAATTCACTGTTGTTTACATTTTTGGGGGCCTGCCTGAGACACTAAGGTGTCTTTGAGTTTCAGGCCTGGAGAGAAATTGTTTTGTCTAAATAAAATGGGAGAACAGGCTATGGAGTTTAAGAGTTATACACTAAAGCAGTACTGGTCTGAAAAATATAAAAGCTAAAACTTGAGGCATCACTGTGAAACGTGAAGATCAATGAGTTAATATACATTCAGGTTCAGGTGGGAATGACCTGGTACCTCTCTCAAGTGTGGGGTGGAATTTTACACTGTCTGATGCAACACTGTGGATCACCTGCAGTCCTCTGGTGGAAGGCCCTAGAAATAGGTCTGGGGAGGTTTTTTTTGGAGTCTTTGTTGGTTTATTACCTTCTAACACATGACAGCTGCCCCTTACTCAGTGTGGTTGAGCCAGTTATGCCCCATCAGGAGGGATGAATATCCTCAGGCCTATGTGTGAATGTCCTGGTTATTCCCTGGGGGGAGTTTTCACACATGAGCCAGTTATGCCATATCAGAAGGGATTAATAATATGAATGCTCCGATTCCTTTCCTGGGGCAGGGATTTACAACTGAGCCAGTTGCTAAACGAGGACATCGGAATGACAAAAACCACTATCCCACCTTGCAGAATCTGCTTCTTTTTTGCCTTCCTCCTCATCTGACTCAAAACCCAGCTTTTGGCCTCCGGTGGTGGGTGCTCATCTCCTCTGCACCTGGGCTGTTCCCTTGCACATCAGCAGCAAAGCACCTGCTGTTTTTGCAAATGGACGACTGAGTCATTACCCATTAACATTTCAGTCTCTCACAGCAGCATGTCTGTGAAGAGTCTTTTTTCAAGTTAAAATATCAAATTTGTACTCTTTAGAAAATTGTCAAGGACTGAAGGAATACAAAAACTCAGTTGACACTGATCTCAAGGGAACACTGACAATCTACAAGAGCAAAGAATGACATTAAAGATGAATCGCTAATGTCACTACTATTAGTCAATTAACGTGTCAAATGCTAATGTCTGATCTATTCCCTTCCGTAAATAGACTTCAGCTTTCCAAGGTTAACAGTTTTACTATCTACAAGAGCACTCAGTTTTCATGCAACAATTTTTAAAGAAAAAAAGAAGTCTAAATTTTAAGTTTATAACAATATGGAACTCAAATATGACAGTTTTACATCATTTTATTTAAGGTAACCGGCAAATAAAAACCTGTTATAGCTTCAAAGCCATTATATTTATCATGCTTCCATTTTTGTCACCCTGAAGCTTCTCCATGTAATAGATTTCCAAGTTATTGTGCCTGTAACAACTGCAATATCTAGTTATTTTTAAAAGGTTCCTAATAGCAAGAGCTATTGAGGTGCTTGAGTAGGAGATGTTATTGTTTGATAAATATCCTGAGAGCTTGCACTGACTGTCCTAACATTGAGCTGTTTCCTGAGAACCATATTTTTTAATTATCTGAAGGGTAAGAACGATAAATATATTTTATGTCTGCCGAATATTTGCAATGTATGGCTTCTAAAGCCTTGAGGATAAATATATTCCAAACACACTATTATAACATATTTTCTTGAACAGATATTTTTGAGCAGTGAATACATTTTACTGCATTTTTTTAAAAAATCCCTCAGCTTACTTTACTTTAGCAACAACGATTCTATTTTAACTATCATAAAGCTGTTCATGCGAAGTGACACTTCTCGTACTAGAGACTAAAGATAATACCAATCAACCTAATTGTTTATAGAGCACTTTGGAGATACAAAGGGGGTTTTATGTATTTCTAGTATATATGGAATCTTGATCTGTTAACTGTTCTTTGGTGGGTTTAGTAACACTCTAGAGCTCTATGTTGAGATGGTAGGTTGCAGTCTAAATATGAAAGAACTCCCCATGCAGTGCATGACCTGCTTCTATCTACTCCCCACAGTAATATGTGGAGCATGAGTATGGTGCATGTTGAGGAACAGGAGATAACTTGGGTCTGGAGGAAAGAAAAACAGGGTCAAGACAACGAAGTTGCAAGTCAGAGTTTTAAAGAGGAGCAGAGAGAGGCAGGTAAGTTTTATCAAAAGACAGAAAGAGATCAAATAGTTACTAAATTATTTTTGGGGAGATGATTTAATTTTCTGTTCACTGTTGATTTTACAGTTATTTACAACGTGACGACATATGCTAAGAAAAAAAAAATCTATTGCAGGGACTATTATTTAAAATTTGACAAGAATGGATGGTGTATTCATTGGCTCTGTGATGGTAAGAGACATCTAGGAAGAAAATGAATAATATTTGAAGTATTTTTACAGCTAAATCTTGGAGAAATTATTTAGAGTAATTTTCAAGAGTGGGGACCAGGAATGGAATCTGAACAACTGAACTGGAAAAGAACTAGAGAATCTACCACTGAGTATTCTGACAGTATTCTCTGAGCTGAAAAACAGTTTTATGAAATTTAATAAAAGTCAATTACTTTTGAAGTTAGACAAAAACCAGGCAAAACTATTAGAGAGATGTAGGACGGATACTGTCAGAAATTCCTTCTTTATGTCTCTTTATATGAACAGCTTTCATAAATTTCCCTAGGCTTGGACTAAAAAACATTTACCAGAAATCAAAGGTCTGAAAAGAGGCAAAGTATATGTTGAGTAGAGAGTGAGGGTACAGGCTCATGGACAACATCTGGCAACTAGGAGTCCTGCTGGATATGCAAGAATCAGTAAAGACAGGACAGGAAGAGTTTGCTCAGTCTGTAGAAGGCCACTAGAACACACCTGACATGAAGAAGGTCATCTAAGTCGGGCCACATTCAAGACTAGAGTAGCACTTGTGCAGAGACAGACTACAGCATTACAGAAACACCTAATGAAATAAACATCACTCTGAAGAACTGCCCAAACTCCTGCCTAAAAGCCAAGCAACATTAGTCTGTCCCCTTGCTCCTGAGGGGAGGTGAGAGTGAGCGAGTGAGCAAGCGAGTGATCGAGCGAGTGATTCACACTATATTGTATGAATAATTACCTTTTGTTAATAATAACCGTTTGATTGCATTAATAACAACTATTTAAGGAATAAAATGCTTCATAGAAAGACTTCAGATGTTGTGAAGTGTATCTACCCTTGACTTAATCCTCCATTACAAAAATCCTAATTTATAATCCTCCCAATACAAAGAAAAATAAGATATTTATACAGTGTATTTGCAGCAAAAGCACAGTTCAGTGAAAAGTGGAAAAGGAAGGCTTCACAGTGATACTTCAATTAACATAAATTCATTATAAATATAGCTAGCTTTCAAATATGCTGCCTTCAATTCAGTGCTTCTGATGTCACTAAGTTGAAGAACATTATTACATCTTTGGTACTCAACATTCAGGGAGACAATGTTGGCCAGGTGACAAGCATATTCAGCTGACTTGGCTTCCAAATCTAACCTCAGGCTTCAAAGTGAAAAACAGTGTAGGCTTTACATATTGAAAATTTGTATTTCCATTGTAAAAAAGATTTAATGAAAATATTTAGAAACATATGATATTACCACATCTTTTTCAAGCCACAAAGAATATCAGAACGAACAATTCATATTCTTGTCTGAGTTTCTGCATCCAGAGAGTTTAAAGACATTCTTGCCTTCTGATTTAACTCATATGGAAACGATCATTTCCTTTACGAGCAGAAGTTTCACAATGGCAGCAAATAGACAAGCATGATATTATGGACTCTGCTAAAGTAACATTTTTATTGTGCTTTCTCCAAGTAAACATTTTTGGATTTCAAGTCAGATATTTTGGTTCTAAAAAATGTAGCTGTGCTCTTAGTTTGTCTTTGTATTTTCAATAATGCATATTAAAACTCTTTGAGGAAGACAAAATAATAAAAAGTAGTAAGTAAATATATGATGAGTCAAAGTGGACAAGAGAAAGGTTGTTTGTTGACAGCATATTAAAATGAGCTGTTTTACAATTTACCATTCCTGAATCTGATTTGTTTTTTATATATTTCAAGGTGATTTTATTTATATATCTCTTCTGCTTTGCATTTTGACAAAGAAGATTTGCATGTTGTAACTGAAAATATAAGAAATTATATTTTTTCCTTTTCCTGTAGGTGTCAACCTCTTCTCCCAGGCAACTAGCAACAAGACAAGAGGACATAGCCTCAAGCTACACCAGGGGAGGTTCAGGTTGGACATCAGAAAGAATTTCTTTATGGAAAGGGTGTTAAACGTTGGAGTGGACTGCCCAGGGAGGTGTTGGAGTCACCATTCCTGCAAGTTTTTAAGAAATGACTGAACATGGCACTTTGTGCCATGATCTGGCTGACGTGGGAGTGTTTGGTTAAAGGTTGATCTTGATCTTAGAGGTCTTTTCCATTCTAAATGATTCTATGATTCTGTGATTCTAGTAATATTATCTCATCTTTCATGTTGCGCATCAGATATTTCCCTGTCTTGTGTGCTTATACTACTCTATAATTTTTCAGTGATCTTTTCTTTTCCTGGGCCTTTATTTGTGGAGATTAGGAACTGGAAGAAATACTGCAGCATAGGATTTCCCATTTATTATTTCCTTTACTTAGTATATTTATTCAGTTCTAGAACTAATTTTAGTTCTGTGTAAAGTGCATAGTAATGTAGATGTGAGCAGCATGGAATCTACTTATTTTCCTTTATCAACACCAGAAAAATTATTTCAGCATGGCAAGAAATAGCAAAGTAATTTCCAGTCCCAAAACATGGCATTTTTTTCCTTTTCCTTTTCGTATCATTTATTTTTAATAATAATATAATATAAGATGGGAAAAAATAACCTCACAGAAAATGCAAGTTTTTGTACTGTTTAAATTTTAGTATAATCTTTAAAGATGGATTTGGGGAATAAGCCATGAATTTAGTAATGTAATTGGTTCATGGGATTATTTTTTTCTTTTTTTTTCTTTTCTTTTTTTTTTTTATTTTTGAATGATTGCAGGGCAGTCAAAATGAGATTCCTGTCACTAAATGCTCTGTCATCAATTCAGAAGACATAAACATTATCTATATGAATATATACATTAAACTAATTCCAAGGCTGAGGAAAAATGTTACAGATAAAAAAATATGTTTTCAGATGACTTAAAAGAATTGCTGAAAGAATTTCACTGAAGGATTTATCTTTTCTTTTGAGTATTGTTTCTGTACTTTTTTTGATGTTATAAAATTATAGAATGACTCAATAATTCAGTCTGGAAGGGACTCTTGCTCAACCTCCTGATCAAAGCAAGTTCAGGTTTGGGATCACCAGGCTGCATATACTCCTAACTTCCCCTTTCCTCCATAATGGCTATGAGGTCTGACGACCCTTAATTCTTACAGCCCATAACCCATATTTCAATTAAAACAATTTGAAATTAAAATTATTATTTCACTGAGCCAAAGGGTCACTTTTACAGCTCCTAATCTTGCATGACCTAAGTGCAGTAACCTTGATTTACAATGCCATAAGCGGATCTTTAAGCAATGTTCATTCATTAAACACTAATTTTAAATTCCTCTGTAATAAGCATTTAGCTTGCCAAAGTCTTATACAATGTCATGTATTTTTAGGCCACTAAAATACAAAATTCCCTTGTACCATAGAAAAAAATTAGTATGACACTGAGTACACAAGTTTCTCAAATGATTGGCCTTTGTAGCATTATAAAAAGCTTAACCTCTGTGAGCAATCCTAAGGGTCAAGGAATGTTCCTTTTGTACAGGGCTTTTATTAATGTCTTATGACCAAGTAGTGAGCAGTAATGAACTGCATGTACTGAAGCAGAACCTCAAGAAAAACACTGTGTTTTCTGTTCCTATGCCTTTGGGTGTTTTAACACAGCTTCCAGTCAGAGCTCTGGCTTGCAGTTTGAATAAAAGATATAAATCTTAGGGAATTTTGACAACTAAGAGTTTTATGTATGTATGTGAGCATAATCCTGTCTTAACCCACACATTATCAGCATATAGCTTGTATCTGTCTAGGCACAAAATGGAATGAACACTACAATCCAATTGGCACTAGAAGTTACTAGGAACTGTAACATGAGATGAACTCAGCTGAGGCCAGAGAGGAGTAAATTTTAATCTATTCCTTAAAATAGCCTGACTGCAAGTCAAACAGGAGTGACCATTAGGTTTACTGATTGTCATACAGAATTTCACAGCTCTCCAGGAAGGTGTTGTGTGTTACTTGAGCAATCCTTGCTACAGAGAAAAAAAGAGAAATATTTCAGGGAGGAACTAGGACACTGTTTTTCTTAATTGCTGTTTATATTTCAATTTTCCTATCTCCCAAGTCATAACAGTGAGGCGTTCAGCCTCAGTGTGTAATCCATTCCAGCACATGGACTACATCACCAGTGAATGATGCATTTACCACTCCTATTTCTTTATGAAACACAGTGCTGCATGGGAATCACCAAGGGAGACATGCATTGGACAGTCTGTAAGAGACACTTTATCGTAAATTTTCGTGGTTGACAGAAATGAGGACTTCTATGAAGCCAAATTAAAAATATTTTGTCAGCCTTTAAACCAGATGTTCATGCCCTACACAGACAGCCACGAAACACTAGAGTCTAATGTACACAGAATTGTAAAGAAAATGAAGCTTTCTTCAGCAGAACTGAATCACTAGATGATAATTCTGTTTCTTTTAAAATGAAAACAAATTCGGTATGTTGTAAGTTGTTTGATTTAGCAATTAAAGCACAGATTAATACACCCTTTCCATATTTTCTTTCTGAACCTGTAGTCATTATAGAAGGGCATTGTTTCTGATTCCAAATCCCTTTTCATCTCAAGTTCTCCCCAGCCCACCTCAGATGAAACTGTCTTACCATAGAAAAATGATAGTTCTTCCTGGGAATAAAAAATGAAATAATTAGACTGGCAGACTGACAATCCATAGAAATTACTCTCATTAAAAAAAAAAAAAAAAAAAAAAAAACCACCAAACAAAAAAAAAAACCCACACCAAAAAAACACCAAAACACCCCCCCCCAAAAAAAAAAAAAAAAACAACCAAAAAAACCACAAAAAACTACAGAATTAATTGGAGCTATGGCTTCATAGCTTTAGATATACTAGCCAGAAAAGTGATGGCCTCTCCCTGTTCTTGTCTGTAACAACTCAAGTAGGTTAGAGCAAGGTGCTCATAACACCAAGGCTGTGGGTTTGATCCCTTTGTGGGCCATTCACTGAAAAATTTGCCTTGATGATCCTTGATGAAGTTGGATCCCTTCCAGCTCAGAAGATTCTGTGATTCTGTGAAGTACATAAACCTTTTCTCTTTTCCTACTTCTCACTGTGCATTCCTGTAAGCTGTAAAAAACAGACTCCTCAGTAAATCCTATATACACAACAACCTGAAGAAATTCCACTCTAGCTATGTGTAAAAGGTGATGTTTTCAAGTACTGGATAAGCCACTCACACAAAAGAGCTCTACAGAACAATCTACAAGAAGAAATAAAGCAGTCAGGGTCAGAGTTTATGTACTCCTTTTTGAGTCCCTTTTCACCGTAATGAGTGCGCAATAGTTCTAGCTCAGTTAACCTTGTCTTATTTTAGCTAGACTTTATTTGATCCAAAAATACAGTGACTTTTCTTCATAGATGAGATAAGGCCCTGTGACCTAGCTGGGAGAAAGCAAAGAGCAGAAGCATGACAGGACTACATTATTTCTGAAAACATAAAGCGATAGTAGTATGTGCCTGGAGACATTTGTGTGGAAGTTCAGTGTGTGTGAGCCACTCATGACCTTGGGCTCCAATTGGAGGCACTTATTATGTGGAGAGGTACCTCCTCCTAGGTGCTCTTCCACAGCCAACCTCCCTCCCTCCATGGCTGGGCTGCCATAGCAATTGTCTAATTCTTTCTTTTGCAGGCTCAGACTTCTTACCCTGTGGGTACTTCATACCCTTTGGTCATCCTGGTCTCAGGTGTGCCACCTCCTCCACACACTCTGACACTCAATTCTGCTACCTTTTAAACATGGGTCCTTTTTCACATTAAAGTCCTGAAGAGGTAAAACATAAATCTCACACACAAACCCTTCTCTTTTTTGTTGGTTTTTTTTTTTTTTTTCATATTCTTAAAGAATATACAAAAAAAATATAATCTCTAGTTTTTCTAAACCTATACGATATAACTTGCTTTTGTTCTTTCCATAGTGTTTATCCTCCTGCAAAGAAGGCTTTAAATTACTTAATTGATATTAATAAATGCACATTTAAGCAGACTTATAGTATGTTATTTTATTGTATCTTATCTGCAGAATCATGTTCCATCTCACCTAAGCAGATTAGTTTTCCTGGACTTCAGTCATAGGGAATCCTCAAGAGACAGGCATGGAACCAAATAACATCAGTTTTTCATAACACACAACTACTACACAACTAAAAGCCACACAACTACCCTATCAAAGTGACTTGTAAACTTTACACAAATACATAAGCTTAAAGAGGGAAGTTTTCAGAGAACCCTGGAGTAACTGTAAGACTGGAAAAGTAGCTTTTTCCAATACTGTGCTCTCTACAAAGTTTCTAAATTTGGAACTAAGTTTAAATTAGAATTGGAAGCGAGTTTAAGATGTAATAAGAACTTGTGAATAATTTTATGAGTTGGGGTTTCTGTGATCAAAGTATCTCCTAGCTTTATACTTCTCCACACTCAGGAATGGATACTGGTGTATAATTCCTGAGTGTGTAATTATATAGACTTTCAACTGCAAAGCGTGATAATTTATGATTAAATTTCACTGCGTTTCCACTTTTATTGTTCAGAAGCAGAGGATAAAAAGACCCTAATTATTTTTGGTTTTGTATGACACATGGTTTAAACTGAAAAGTGTAAAAGCAGAAAGCACTCAAAATATGTAGGCAAACTTAAAGCAAGCTGTTCTTTATAATGATTTATCCTCTTGACAGAAGATTACAGTGACTGTGTAGAATTAGGAAGAACATAATATCACAGTGACATTTCCAAAGCATGTGGAAAGCCTTTTGCTGCAATAAAGAAATGACTGGCATTGGCCACCTGTATATTTCAGAGGAAAAAATTCCAACAAATTATTTAATATGGGTTATGTACAGAAATACTGCCCAAATAACAAGAAAACTTACTATCCAACAGTAGACAAAAAAAGGTTTTGTTCCCACTCTTTACCTTCTGAAAAACAAGTAAAAAGAAAAGGTCAGGTAAAAGCGCTATGTTGATCAACCATGGTGATAAATATAAGTTATTACTAAAACCAACAGACCTCAATTTTTTCCTTGAAATCATGAGCCACATATCAATTTAAGTGCACAATGGATAATTAGAGGAAATCAGGAAATTTCAGAAATATTGGGAGACTTTCTAATAATGAGGAAATGTCTCCATATTTTAAACAATGCAAAGGTCAAATTCTCCAGGCTAAAAGCACACCCTCCACAAACACACAGATAGGGAGATAACTAATGTCTATTTAACATGTTGAAAGTTCCCTAAACTTAACACAATGACTTTTAAATCTCCAATTAGAAAATTCTGGTAGGTAATAATGCTACTGGATAAAGTAACTGAATAATCCACGTAGAACTTCATTGCAGTTATGACTTTGAAAAATATATTTTGCAAACATACTTTAAATAGGCCCGAACAAATCCTGATGGAACAATGGTTTTACAACCTCTGTCTATGAACAGTAATTTCTGTAATATTTTTGTTACATCAAAGATCCATAGCTTTAAGGAACATTCTGTTCCTGTCCACCACCTTTATTTTTGAAACAGAACTGTGTTTATGGCATGACTCTTTCAGATCATGAATGTTTCTTCATCAGCTTGGTAAAAAAAATACAAGCAGAAAAATGTATGCCCCAAATGTTATAAACACCTAATGCTAAGCACTATCCTAATTGAAAATATGAAGCAATTGTATTCAACACTATGCAGAAGAATGTAATCAAGGTACTCTGGAATGGGAAATGCCCTTGTATATTAAAAGAAAATAAAATTGGCTTAGATACTTTGGGGCCACAAAAGAAGCCTCCTGTTAATAGCCTGTAAACTTTCTTTAGAGTGGTCATTTTCAATTATTACCTAAGAGCCAATGAAAGATTGAACTATGGCCTAGCCCAAAACAGAGAGGTTTTTCTTTCTTCCATTGTATACCATCTATTAAATTTCTATTGTATTTTAAATGCCACAGATCTGAGTATTCTCATTTTATATACCGTTTATTTACTCTTAGGCACTCAGAGTATTTAGCTACCCATGAATAAATGTCAAGAGAAGTAAAATAATATTGTTTCACTTTCAAATCAATGCACCATCTTTTTCAAGTCCTCCATTCCACATTCCACTGGAAAGACCCTTTTTACCCCTAAGAGCCTGGAAAGGCATTTATAAACTTTTCACAGTATTTGATCTGGCCAAATTCTGTTTTCTTTTTCAGAAATCAATTGTGATAGTTTACCAATCTCTAGTGAAGCTTGACTTCTGGGTCTAAAGTGCTTATGTTCCATAAGCTAGAACCAATATTGCTTATCTACTTTGAAAGTATTGTAAAACTTCTGTAAATCATCCTAGCTTCTGAGGTTTCTTAAATAAGGTAGCCAGTGATAAACATTTATCATTAGAACAACTTTTATAACAAGTATATTAGGATTCCACGTAATCTTATATCAAAGAGTTTAATTTTACAAATGCTCAGTTTTACAAGAAAACAAGAGCAGACAATATACGAAATTGCTCATGGAATCCTATGCTGTCTCAAAAATGCGTCTGCAACTGTTTGCTGAGTTATTTACAGAAGATGATGTGTAATATTTATCCTCTATTAGATAGATGGTGCTTTAAATGGAGCCTTATTTTCATTTTTGAAACCCACGTTTCAACAATATTCTGTAAACCTTCAAATTTGAACTTCTCTTCAATAATTTTAATAATCACTCTGGAATATCACTTCATAAAAACTACTTTTTGTGATCAGCATTCTTTGTTAAAGAATTAACATTGTATATACTATTTTTTTTCTTGAGAAAATTTGAGAGAAAGACTGCTTTTAAAAGTCAAGGGAATTGTCACCTATAATTTTCAAACATATAATATCCTGGCATTCTTTTAAATCATGTATTCTGTGCAATTGACAGAAAGCGTTAGGTAATGCAGATATGAAACATGTAACAGTAATAAAGACAGTGAGTAATAGTTCAGTGGCAGATTTATTTTGGGTTTCAGTAACATTATCATCCTATTTAAACATCATGTTTCCTAGATTTTCCAAAATGCTTTGATGTAGAAAGCCTCCTTTTTTCTTATAGTCAATGCTGTACATGTAAAGAAAATTAATTGAAAAATATGCCATCTGGATAATCAAACTATTAAACCATCTTCTATTAAACCATCTTGAGTTTGGTTTTAAAATTCATAGTTTATTTGAAGAAAATTGTTCACATCCTATTCATATCAGATTTGAAGGGGCACTAATTTGTTATTCAGATTCATAGTAGTGCCTTTCATATAACATTCAAGAAGCCCACAAGCTAATAAATGTTAAATAAATAAATTATTCTGATTTACAACACATCTCCTTAAAGCAAATAGATAAGATGAGAGATAAGGGGAAGGAGCTCAAAAGTAATTTCATCACAGCAAGAATATAAAAATTGGAATGCTTTATCTGGTCAATATCTGAAGCTTTCAAACTTAAGTTTAAATATATCCATGATGACTTTATTTTTAAGACACTGAGGGATGAGTTTTGGGCTGGAATTTTTATGAAGGAGTCTATTACACATTGCTTGATTTTACATATCTAATTCTTACTTTTTAAAAAGATTTTTCTTTTGAGCAAAACTGGAGTCTATATTGAATGCTTATTTTAGTGTTACAGCTATAAAGAAATTGACCCTTTTCAAACAACAATTTGCATATTCTTATTTTCCTTATATTTTAAAAATAAATAAATAAATTGCGGGGTTTTTTTGTTTTTTTTTTTTTTTTTTGTTGTTTGTTTTTTTTTTTTTTTTTTTTTTTTTTTGTTTTGTTTTGTTTTGTTTTGTTTTTTTTTAAGTGAATGCCAGTTAAAATTTCAGGTACAAAATAAGTTATAAGTGAAAATTTGAGCAGTTAAGTCTTTTACTACCTTAATGAAAGAAAAACATCAAAGTGCTATTTGTTGTTTGCATTTATTGTCTGGGAAAATATTCATACCAGGCATTAACAAGGATGATTTAAATAAAAAGCAGAAGAGGAAAAGAATTTCTAATTATAAAATCTTGCCCATGGTCTCTCTAGAGATGGACAAGGTAATTGTAGATTTTGACACGAAATTCACTCACTTGGAGCCTCATTTTCTCTGGCTACAAGATGTGCTTTTGAAGTGCACAAGTATACCACAAAATATACATAACACAGGAATATAAAGAAGCTGTAAGGACACCAAACAGTGGTTAACACACTCACAGATAGCAAGGAATGTCAATGTACTGTACCCTGTAAGTCCCACTTTTTTGAGACATGCAAGCAATCTGCAATGGGGTGAGTATGGGTTGGTGTCATGGTTTAATGTAGTTTTGGTTTTAGGCAAGGAAAAAATCCACAAGCTACAGAAGTGATTCCCTTTAAGGACCTTGGCAGCTTCCTTTGGACCTGACAGAACCAATCAGCTGGCTAGTTGTGAATACTGACACCCTCTTAAACTACTTAAGAGAGCTGATACACCTCTGCAAAATCAAATTTGAAGACGAACAAGGCCCAGAAAAAAACTCTCTTGCTTCTAGCCTTTGAACAGGCAACAGGCCAGGTTGGCTCACAGCACGGCTCGACTGAGCTTCTGCCACTGTCGGGTTCCAATGACAGCCAGGGGGCCCGGCTGGCGCCACTTGGCTTTGGGCAGAGCCAAGCTGGGCTCTGCTCCGGCCACGAGCTGCTGAGCCATCCTGCTGGCACCGCAGAAAATCATGCAGCTGAGAACAGAGGCAGCCGTGCAGCACCGTGCAGAAAAGCAGCCCCGCAGCTGGAACTGAATGCTGCAGGGGCCAAAAAACAGCCATGCAGTGAGAAATCTGCTGCCCGGCGGAGAGCAAATGACCGTTTGCAGGCCCAGGTGAAATATTAGCTCTTTTAGTACACAGATGAAGCTTGCAGACATCAATCCTCTCTTGAGTGAGAGAAAAAGGAAGGGTGAAGACATGTAGGGAAAACAACATGGAGACACCAAGACCAATGAGGGAGGAGAATGAGGAGATGTCTTATTTTTCAGCTGAAATTCTCTTGTAAGGCTATGGTGAAGATATAATTGATACATCAGACTTTTTTTTTTTTCTTGTAACTCATGGAATGCATTGGCAGGATGTAGTGTTCTAACCACAGCCATCAACAGAGGCACCAGTGTTGAAGCAAGCAGATGTTAAAGTAACTATGATCCAATGAGAAGCTTGAACAAAGAGAGATGAGAGAGATAAGACACCTTGCCCCAGGGTTGGAAGAAGAAAACCTCTGTTCACAGAGATGGATGAAGAGAATTTTTGTCTCTAATCAAGAACAGCTCATCCTTAAAATTGTACCCCAATAAGCTTAGATCACCCATGGTGGTAGATCTGTGAAGACTACCAAACGATGAGAGTGACTTCACAATTCAAGATTCAGGGTGTTTGCCATTTGTGAAAATTGAAAACATGAGAGAACTGCCATGCTATTCTTTTCTTGTGGAAAAGAATGGCATGGCAGGAGAAACTCCTCTCCCCAAGTGAACTGAAGAAAGATGTTTTAAAAATTGGTAAACTGACTGAAAATACCAGGCTTTGTCTCTTTATATTGTCAACAGGAAAAGAAAGAAGAGCTGGGGGAGAAGTGTTCTGAAGGTTTGTTCTGATTTCTTACTGTTTTTTCTTTTAGTTCTGTTAATAAAGTCTTCTTCATACCCTTTAAAGTTTTGATGCTACTTTGCTCTCCTCCTAATTCTTATCTTGCAGCAGAAAATGAGTAAATAATTCTACTGGGTGCATGAATGTGAGACTAGTGCTAGACCCACTACATTAATTGGTGTGTTGGACAGCAAACTCAGATTGGCAAACCAAAACCAGTACAGGCAAATTCTCCCACTCTCTGAAACAGACCCCTAGAATTGTCTAGTCACCAGCTTTCAGCTTTTGGAAAACAGACATTATCTTACTAGAGGTATAACTACTATGAGGTCATTATAAAAAGTAATGCAGAAGCATTTGATCCTTTTCTCCCACACAAGATAAATCTTGTGTTGATGTCTAGATCTGCAAGTAATATATTCCTTTAGAAAAGGAACATCCTAATCATGTCTTTAAGTAGAATTCTCAGTCATCTCCTTTTATTTTGTTGCAAATGTAATCTGATGGCATCACTCACTTTTAAACCACCTTTTACATGAAAATAGATGTCATCATGTGTTTTAAGCAGATGTTTCTTAATGTTTATGGAAATCTTTGTCTTTTAGGTCCTGTTCGGCAATTTTTTAAGAAGTGAGACTGTAGCTGTAGATCACATTTTATTTTGAACACAAGCTTGTATTTTCAACATCCTAAGCTTAACTTTGCTTGAAACTGAGTAGGGGCACTTCCTAAAACAACCCCCAGAGACCACTTGAGACCCCCAAAGAGGCCCACGCAGATGCAGTCAGAAATACTGAACAAGGTAGACCAAGCTAAATGATTGCTTAAGGTAGGTGGTGACTGTGTATTAGATAGGAGCATTTTTGTAAATTTTAGTGCATTAATTCTTTTTGCTTTCCTCCCTGGCATGATCAATTTGTGGGAAATTTCTGCCATATACCCTGTGCTAAATACACAATGTCTTTTCTCTAAATCTGAGTCATTGTCGATGTTTAGAGAATTATCAAAATTTGGCAACATTAGGACAAGGCTATACTACAACATACAATCAATTTTCTGCATGGCTCACTCTCCCCCATTCTGCCACAGGTCAAAGACCTAGTGCACTCCTATGAAAGTTTTCTTTTAATGAAAAGAAAAATGAAATAAAATTTCTTGTTGCGTAATTATTTTATCTCCATAAGAATTTGCAATCACTCTAATATCTAGGAGGGTAGTACTATTTCAACCTGTTACTATCTCTTTAAAATGTGTTCAATTTCTGTCAAAGATTTGACGTTGGCACAAGGCCAGTGCTCCTATGACGATATACTGTCCCTGGTATCTGTTGTGAGATGTGACTAAAAACAGAGCAAAACAGTTTCTAATTTAGAAAGCAAAAGAAAAAAAAATTATTACTTATAATAGGCAAAGAAGACACATACAGAAGAACATGGAAACTTTAAAAAACACTCTTCCTCCCCCCCCCCCCCCAGTTCTCAACTCAACAAAACAAACTGAAAATTCCCCATCACGTTACCACCTTTTAGATAATTAATCTTTAGTCTATTATCACTCTTCCGATAATCAGTACTCAGTTCATTGAGGAGAGATAGGAGTCCTTCTTGCACCACATCGTGGCCTCTTCCTCCATGTCCAGTGCTCTCACTACTGTGCATGGACCAGAGCTGTTTCTAGGGTTTTTCTTTTTAAAGATGCTTTGGTCAGTTTCAAGAAACGACAGCCTCTCAAATTTTGGGACACCAGTCCCCCCCAATATTACCCCCTGGGGCCGAGGGGCCTTGAGAACAGAGCTCTTCCTCTCATCTCTGTTCACACTACTGTCCACTCTTGGCTCCAAGCCAATGCCTCTCCCCAGATACCGCTTCTATGTTACAGAAAAGAAATGAGTCCGTCCATGGCTATACAAAAGAGAGTCCAGCCAAAGGCCACTCTATCATCTCCTCCCACCTAGGATTCTTTTCAGCATTCTCTGACAATCTTCTACTTGCACAAACTTTCATCATCTTTGCTTAGTTCTTTCTATCTTTCTTCTTCAAATTCAGGAGGATTAGCATTTATAAAGTTTCCGTCATCTACGAAAAGGGTTAAAATCTTGGGCTTTGTTTCCCCAGAACTCTCACAGTATCTTTGCTGCTGGGCACTCTTTTCGCGCCACCCCCCCATACTCCTTCGGCCGTGCTGTCTAGTTCTTGATATCAAATTTCAAGGTGACGGAGATCACAGACACGGTTTCTCAGTCTCTCTCTCCGGGGGGAGGGGGGTGGGGGGGAAGGGAAAAGAAGGCTGTCTGATGCCTCTCAAGGTTCTTGTACTCTCTCCACCCTTCCATCCTGCAGGATTTTTTCCTCTCCCCCTCTGTGCCCAAGGCTCCAGCCTACCTCGCCCAGGCCGCATGGCTTCCCCTCCCCCGCCCAGCCAGCCGCTGGCCAGGGGAGATCCCTCCATCCTCAGGGACCGGAACCAAGAGAGAGCTTTCCGGGGAGCCCTCTGCTTTTAACCCCTTGTGTTCTCAGAGGCGGATCCTTGTCCTTAGTGGCCACACCAGGTGCCAGTCTTTAAACCTGAGCACTCATTGGTTTGACCACTGAAGTTCAAAAAAACTCATTTTTTTCCAAACTACGACATTTTCCTATCAGCAAGGCTACTGAAGGGCATAAGTGAGGCTAAATGACTTTTCTAGGAAATGTACTTTAAACGTTGGAGTAACCCTAGGTTTTGTCTGATCTAAACTGAAATGGAAATGTTTTCTTGAAGTGAAGCATAACACTGCCCATTCAAGCCAATGGAGGGCCTGATTTCAAATGTTTTCTTATCCAAACACAAGAGTGATCTTTCCTATAGGGAACAATTTGCTGAATAGCATTTTTTCCTTAATTCTTGATGGTGTTTCCAAATAAACCTGCAATAGAACCAATTAAATATAAATGCAACAGCTGCAGGCTTAACATTGCTTTCAATGACAGCAGTGGGTATAGATTATTATTTTATTATTTATAGATTATTTAAATGTAAATTTTATGAATATTTGTCATATAATTTGAGCCACATAACCTCTGTCCAGAGTTTTAGAACCAATTTCTGTAAGCTCTGCTTGTGATACAGGATGAGCAGATACTGTAATGAAACCCAGCAAAGATCAGGGTAGAAGAAACATTCTTCAGGGAAACTTATTAACTTGAAATTCTGCAACTGGATCTTAAGATTGCAGAGTATGTGACAGCTTTGAGCACCTACATTCTATAGATCTTTTTGTGGATCTGGGCCAACATAATTAAGAATTCTAACTGATCCCACACAGCACTTCCAATGAATTTTAACTTCCATTTTCAGCTCTCTAACCATGTACAAGGAAATGGACCCAAGGGAAAGACATAAATCCCCGTATTTCAGGCCAGACTGACCTCTGACTGTCAAGAGTTGGGGGGGGGAGTTCTGTCTGGAAATGTTATGTCTTAATTGTCTCTTGCAGAGATTCTTGAGCTTTACTGTGACGCACTAACCAGCAAAATTATATTAGCGTGATTCAGAAAAACATTGCCTGCGCAAATGTCCGAGGTTTTCAGCTACTAGTCTCAAAACCTAGCAGATAATTTTCAGCTGCCTAAATACAAATTGTAATAAATAAAAATATTAAAGTATTTTTTATAATTAAAGAGTTGTATTAAGTAAAATGCTTTTCTACTACGAATACTAGAAATGAGAGCTTTTGTTAGTGTTATAATGTTCATTAAACAATCCTCTCACTATATACTTATTATTCCACATTTATAAAAGAATTAATGCAGAGTGAGATTTTCAATCTATAGTTGCTCTGAGGCACTCCACTGTGATAAGGGTAAAACACCTCCAAACACAAAATTTCCATCTGGACCCAAAAAAAGAAATGTTTCTTGATTTGAGAGGAATTTCTTTATGAATGTAGCTTTTCATGCATAGAATGAAATATATAACTACTCTTACTATAGTTTAAAATTGGAAATTATATAATATTTTTAAGATCTTAATGCAGGATAAATATTGATCTCTGAAATGTTTTGCACTGTTTTTTTAAACAGTGACACTTTTAAAATATGTTTTGAAAAAATGCTGATATAGAAACTAGAACAGCCTAAGTGCTGTCAGCTAAATATACAGTGGATATCTATATATTATCTATACAGTTTGCATGTGAACCTTTTTTGGATTCTGTTAGTTGTGCAATATCTACCAAGATTACCAAGTCTGATTGGTATTTTAAAATTAAACAGGTTAACAAGCCTAATTTCAAAAAAAGACAATCTTGGTTCAAGGATTATTACCTTTTAATGAGATCAATAAGGTAATCACTACAGATCTGTACAGTACCTTCATTAGTCAGCATTCAGGAAACAGTAATAGGTTTATTTAAGAATAAGTTTAGTTATTTGAATATTGAAGACTTCATAGAGGTTTAGTTTGAAAATAGTTATAGGTTGGAAACAATAGCACTTCTGGGACTGGTGTGTTTACTATTACCTAGTGGTTCTTGAGGGCTTAGTTCTAGCAAAATCTTCCTATACACTTTGTTATTGTTATTATCCTGTGTGCGCATTATTGCTCTTGTCTTGTTGGACTTCTGAGACTCTAGAACACATGCATTGAAGGAGTGCCAGTTGGGGCTATCATTATCCATCCTTTACACTCCTTAATTCCTATAAGAATATTAGCCTATCAGACAAGTTGTCTAGATTGAAGCAGAGAGTTAAAATAGGACAGGCATCTGGACTCAGGTAAGTCCTGAGCAGATTACATAAGTGCTGAAATAAGGTAGAGAATTCTATCTTTCAGTTACATGAAAAGTCCAATTTTTCAGCAAAGAATGATGAAGCTAGTGAAACCATATTTGGGGGGGGGGGGGGGATGCTTTTTATTCCTTTCTTTTTGCCTTTTTGCCTTGTAAAGAAGAAAGAAATTTTTCTAAAAATAGATAGATGGGAAAAACTTTGTTCTGTGCCACGATCACACTGATAAATTAGGCTACGAAAACCCTATGGGAAATACAGCTGTCTTAATCTTTGCTCTTCCTTCCCCTGAATTACTAGGAAGTGTTAAAAAGCAACCAAAGGAAAAATCAAATCAAAAGAACACAGAGTTGGCTGCAAAACAAAAATGAGAATCAAAGCTTCCAATCTAGTTTTGTTTTTTGATTTTTTTCATGAAAAGGTACAGTTGCTGGCTTTTAATTCAGATCCTATTCAATATCTTCATGTTGTTAACATAATCAATTCTATCCTTATACTACTCAAGAAATACAATTTTGTGAAGGTAACTTAATAACAAGTTTCTTGCTTATAGCTGTCAAGTCTGCCTTTCCTGTAAAAACTAATTCCTCAAGAGTCCTTCCAGGCACATATTGTCTCCTGGTACTCATTCAAAACACTGTTAAAGTATTGTGGGGGCACGGAATTCTTTCTGCTTCAACTTTCTGCAAGTCTGGTACTTCTAGATTTCCGTCCTGTGTACACTGGATAGTTACCATAACAATGGATAGTTACGAGAATATTATCAGGTGTTTGTTTGTTAGCAACCTAACACCTGATAATATTGCTTTTTTGAACTATAGTTCAAAAGAGTGGATCCTTTACTTCTCTTTAAGTTGCACAGAGACTTTAAAGAACTAGCAGTATGCAAGCTGGACTTAGAAACTTGTATTCCAAACAAGAATTGATCCCTTAATGTTTGTTGATACAAAGGAAATAAGCTAGTTCTAAGCAGAAGTGAAATTCACAGCTGTTTAATAATACAATAAATTAAAGTTTTAGTAACAATGGATCTATCTTGGAGAAAAGCATTTTTAAACATGTCTCAATGTAGAAAGCATTGGAAGGAGCATGGAGATTATTTTAGTTTTTCCATATCCTGCACTAGCAATACACCCATTGTATGATTTAACTGTAGTTTAGCCTATAGTTATATTATATTTAAAAAACCAAAAAACAAACAAACAAACAAAACCAAACCAAACCAAAAAAAAAAAAAAAAAAAAAAAAAAAAAAAAAAAAAAAACCAGGGGAAAAAGGCTTAGAGAAAAAAAATCAACATATGTCATTGGTTATAAGGAATAGCTCTGATATGAGAATCACTGAAGAGTCCTGATCTATCCAGCTTTTGAGGAAAAAAATGGAGATTTGTAAAGACAGAAGTAGCAATTACTAAAAACTTAATAAATATCCATGAAATCAGGTGTGATGCAGAGAAAAAATATAGGAGATAATAATTTGAATATTGTATTATTAAAATTTAACAAATTACACCAAAATAAGTCAAAAGTTAAAAAATGTGCAAGAATCTAAAAATGTTTTTTTCTTTTCCCATGTATGGGATGTCTGAAGCCAATTCTCAAAGGATGTGAAGAGACCATATGATAGAAATATATTAAAAATTATATCTGACACATTTTCAATTATAGGATTTTTGATTCTAAGGCAATCTTAACTTAGGAAGTCGGCAAATGGATAAATGCTGGAAGGCGAGAAGTTATTGAGAAACCACTAGATCAGTGTTTGCCATTAATTTATTTTTTCAAAAAATATCCAGGGTGATGATGAAGGCCGACTTGTATTCTAATTCACAGGAAAGTAAATAAAGTTTGATCAGTTACACTGGTAGAAAAAGCAACCCCCCCTGGAAATAGTTTTCCATTGTATAATCTTTGCAACAGAGATGGAGTGTGGGAATATGTCAGCAGGGTCACAGTGCTGTTTTACAACACAGTAAGTTCTGTGTTTCTTGTGCTAATTGTAATGTCTCCCAAATTCCCAGATTATTCACTTTCTGCCTAATTGGTTTGCAGTAACAGATCCTACTTTGCTCTGCTTTTGCTAATCTTAATTATATAAAGAAATCATGTCATTAACATTCTCTTGATATACATCATGTTATATATATATACATGTTGATCATCAAAATAATTAATATCTTTGCCACAAAAATATATGCTTTTTTTTTTCTTTTATTAAGTTTCTGGCTCATTTTTATCTCAAGGGCTGTTATTTTAGAATGAAAAAATAAGTTTCTTTACCAAAAGTCAGCATAATTCCTACAAGTGCTAGAAGAACTGAACACTTATCCTGCACAGTACTTCCACATGAAAAACATCAAAACAGGAAAATTGTACTCAGTTTCGGGATCTAAAATTGAAATTAATCTAGGGAATTTACCTAAAAGGTTTGAATTGCTGTCCAGTAAGTCAGAAAGTGGCAGAAAAAGGTCAGTAACAATTGATTGCACTGGAGTTGCTCAAGTGAATACCGATTATTTGACTGAAAAGGTGATGCAGCCACAGATCCTAAGTTATTAACACACCTGTGAGGGGAATGGCTATACTGAGAATGCTTATACCATTATGATGTCAAAGGCACTTGTTAACCCAAAACTTATTTATTAAAAAAAAAACCACCCCAAACAAATAACAAACAAAAAACCAAATTTGTGGGATTAACATTCAAATAACATCACAAGCTTGCTGCATTCAGTTAATTGCAAGGGAGCTGCACCATAATTTTATTTGGAATATATTCCAAATTATACTTTGGAATAATAAAACAGCTGAGTCTGTTTTATTATTCCACAGTAGCCAGTCTAATGACTGGCAAGTCAAAACATTAGTTTGCAACAGGTTTATAGTGGTGACACATGACAATATTCCTGTCCAAACACTATACAGGTGTTATTTTCTTCACTTTTCATCAAAATCCTTCGCCTTTTCCTTTTGATAGTCACATGACAATAAGGAAAATGGGAACTCTTGTACCTTTGCAAACTGCCAGATTTAATGCATCCATCCTCTTCCGTAGCAATTACATACTGAGAACTCATTCAAAAATTCCTGCTTCTTGGAATAAGAAATGCAGCCGGTGCCCGCGGCTGCCGCGTTCCCAGCGCAGGGCCCGGCTGAGCCCCTCAGCCACGGGCGGGCGGGCGAGAGCCCCGGGCAGAGCCTGGGCAAGGGAGGGCAAAACGCTGCCCGGCAGCCAGGGCTGAGCCCGGGGAACCGAGCGAGAAACAGCGCTGCGAGCCCCGAGGGGACAGCGGGAGCGGGGCCGGGGGCAGCGGGGACCCGGCAGGGATGGGACTGCGGCCACTGGGAATGTTTTAGGCTGGAGCAGGAAAAAGCATGAGGAAGGGAAAAATAGCGGAGAGGAGCTGCTATGGTCTGACTGCAGCCCCGCATTCCCCACTCCTTTGCACCACTTGGGTTGAAGAGGTATAGCAGTCGGGAGAGACAGCAAAGCTGAGCCTGAGAAGAGGGAAGGGATGAATGCCAGGGTTTTCTCATATTTCTCTTTGCTTCTCACCATGGCGTGCACTTTTAATTGTCAATAAATGCATTTTTCCCAAGCCGAATCTGTTTTGCCCATGTCAGTAACAGACAAGGGATATCCCTGCCTTCATCTCCGTTTTTTTTAACTTTATTTTCCCCCCTGGCCAGCTGAGGAGGGGGAGTAATATACTAGCTGTGTGTGTGGCATATGGCAACCAGCCAAAGTCAGCCCTCCACAAAAAGTATGGTTAACCTTGTAACTATCTACTTATGGAAATCAAGCACAATTCCAAAGCTTGCAGTGCTCGGTAATTTAAAACTATCCTCCTTATAAGAAATAAAAGTACCTAAAATGCTGTCAAAACCACACAAGCACTCTATAGGTTGTTCCTATTTATAATTAATAGATTTTATAAGGTGACTATATTTACAATAAGACTTCAAGAGAAAGCTATATTGATGTTCTAAAATCTTCATTTTTTAAAAAGGGTTCCATTTTAAAGGTAATTACTAGCTTCAGCTAATCAGGAAACATACCCTCCATACAAACAGAAACATGACTTCTCTTTAATTTATTTTTCTAGTAGTTTAACAAAGAAACAAGATCATTTCTCTGCCAAAAAAATGCATAAGGTAAAGAAATGGAATTTTCTCCAGCAGCATCACTAGAGTTTGGATCAACAGCTTGTCTTTGATTTGTAAAGACTAATCTATTTCCAAGATCTAAATTGAGGTCTTGATTTAATAGTTCCACCAGATATACAATGAAAATTAAAGACCTTCATTCACTTGTTATGAAATATTTTTAGTTTGCCAAGTATTCTCTTAAGAATGTGAAGACAGGTATCAGCAGAATATACAACACTCACACACTACTCTGCATTAGGAGAAAAGCTTAATCCCTGTCCCAAATGTCCTCAGAGGGTTGGAATTTGCTTCACTGAAAAGATACCTGGAATCCTAAACTTGCCTTTTCTTTTCCTAGTACCAATCTTGAGCCTTCCCCTCCCACAGATCTGCTGGGGGACCTTCTGGGTTTCACAAGTTCTGCTGGTATTTTTTCTTTTGACAGTTACATTAGTTCTCCACAGTTTCTATAATGAAAGGTGAACAAGGTCTATTCCGAGTTCTTTCTAGGGCTGGGATTCTGTAAGATATCAGAGACAATCCTACAGGATATAAATATATATCTTGCACTGATCTTTTCAGCTAGTTTCAGTGTTCACCCCCTCTCTGGCTGTGCTTTTCAGGATCTGTTAAGGAAAGCTGTGGTCTCTTTCCCTTATATCAGTATCAACTCTCAGCCTTTCTCTATAGTTTAATCATACATCTGTGGCCACTTCCTAGTGTTGAAAGACTAGAGGACTCATATTAGGCTTTTGAGTCTTTTTCTATCAAATAAGTATTTCTGGACAGGTTTCTACTAAAACATAATGCACGATCTATTTCAAAGAGTTCACCAAATTCTAATATATGGCCAGAAAATGATGGCTGTGAAAGGGTAATTGGCTAGCAATATAAAATAGTTATAACTCCCTTCACATGTTTAGCTTAATCGTTTTCTTAAGGGCATTCATGTTTTTTGGTCCCAATAAAGGTTAACAGAGGTCTGCTGTGAAAAGTGTTAGCTCTGTTTAGCCTTAGCTTATTATCAGGTCAGCCAAAATAGAGAAGAGGAAGTTCTGTAGCACAGTCTCAGATTCCTTATTTCCCTTCTTTTCAATTTGTTTTTTCCCTTCTAAAAAATACCTATTTTGCATTGACTATGGTTTTCATGCTCTTTAACTGCTTAGTATATTTAAACTAAAATTTGGCCTTAAATGCTTTAATAATTTTACTTTTCCTGATGGAGACACTGAGAAAGGTTTTGCCCATTATTTACTTCCCTGAAATATATTATAGCCAGCTTTTGCCAATTGATATTGCAGTGGCTGACATATATCACCAGCTCTCAGACACCTTCTCCTGTCCAGTGTTACTGGGCAACAGCATGTCTGGTGCTGCATTGCAATGGGAGGACATTCTGATCACTATCTCTATGGAACTAAGTGGCTGACATTTTTCTATACTTTGTTTATAAGGCTTTTAATAAAGCCTTTGGTTTAATTCAGGAACAGAAATTCAGCATAGTTTTGTTTCATATACAGTACTGCAATATGGATGCAGTCTGGTCCCAAACTGATGTAATGTTGAGAAGTTTATATTTTGAAATTGTTTCCTGTGTTTTCTGCTTCATTTTTAAAAATATATATTTTTATTCATTTCCAAATAAAACATAAAACATTATTCTCTTGTAGAGGATTTTTATTTTTTGTTCAGGTGTGCAAATGCTTATTACTTCCGACAGAAAAAGTGCAAATTTAAAAAGGAGGTAATATTTGCCTTAGCTCCCAGGTTTGAATCAGTAGAAACAGATCGAGAGCTTTAACTCTCTTCTCTAGAAAATCGTGGATGGGACACATGCTGATTTAGACACCTGCTGTAATTTACAGTAGACTGAAGATACCTCCAGCTGTGCCATGTGTTGAACACCTCAGGGAAGCACTGCAGAAGCTGACTGCCATCATGGCACAGGAGAGTTTTTCCTGCTCTTTGTTCTTGATCTCTATCACCTTCTGGTCATGACTCTGACGCTTGCTGCCGACAAGACGAGTGATACCACAGCACTATCTCAAAAAATACTGTCAAGCTGGCTGTTCAGCTACTTTAGGATCATTTCATAGTGATATGAAGAAGGGGGGAATGGTATGAAAAAAAAGAAAAAGAAGCCATGCTGTGATAAAGCAGCTGAACTTTGATGCTTTTAGGCTCAAGTTCGATCAGTAATGTTGTGGGCTGTGGATGTGAATATTGAGTTGGTTAAGCTGTTTTTCCTCTAGTGGTTTCCCCCTGTTAACTCCCGCAATGGGTTTGGTTTATCCCTGGCTGGCCACACCCTGTCCCACTGTACCTGTCCCCATGGTAACACCCCCAGGAGGACTCAGGTTAAGAGCTGGAGCTTTGGGGTCCTCTGGTCTCTTTTGCACTCCCTTGAGCAGAATAAAGATCTCTGCAAATGTGCCTTTTCGGACCTTTACTTCAAACCTGGACACTGGGGGGGTCAGGAGCCTAGAGAGCAGAGAGCCTCTCTGCCTTTCTACCATTCAAAGACTGATTGCAGCCTGAGAACAGCAGTGCCTGACTATGCAGCTGGGGGACAAAGCTAGCCCGGCCCCCCAGACCAGCAGCCAAAATGTCCACTACTTAAAGACCATTGAATAATATGCAATATTTACACGGACTGTCAGGATGAAGAGAAGCAAGACAATGTCTTTTCCAGTTGATTTTGGTGCACTAATAAATATAGAACAGTCAAATGTACTGTAAAATACGCTGAAAGGTACATAGTAAGACTGTAATTCCAATGGAAGTGTTCTGACAGACAAGTAAAGAGGACAGGGAAGACAGAATTGTTTCTTAATGGAACTTTGGAACTTTGACATAAAATTATGTCAATGAATTACAGTCATATCTTTCTTTCTCCTTCATACAATGCAATTTAGTTTAATAATATGTGGAAAATGAAGTATTGATGACAGCAAGTAATTTTTTAAAGGTTCTTTTTGGAGGGGCTGCTTTGCAATAACCCATTAATAATTGGGGGAAAAAAGTCATTGGAGTTTGAAGTCACTCTTCTCTGTAATGTTTCGTGACATTTTGAAATCATTCTTTAAATTACATTGTGAAAAGATTGAACATTACTTTTTGAAATGATCTGCAAACTTAAAATTCCCACACTGCAAACCTTGTCTTTCAAACAACATTTTTCCTATTCAAAATATCTTTTTAATTACTAATGGATGTGTAAATAAATTTTGAGAGTTATTTGGTATGAAATAGTGACAGAAGGGCATTAAGTTTCCCTGTCAAATACTTCAAAGCACATTATGCAAATAAAATACAAACTTGTATTTTTTTAATTCAAGGCTGAAGACTGAAATTTCAAATGCAATAGACAATTGGAAGAAATATAGTTCCAGCAGTATGCAAGAATGTTTACCTCACAGCCAAGTAAAACTGTATTTGAATTCTTCTTCCGTCATTTTCTGTACATGCAGACAAGGTAGATTATGGTAAATAAAAATAAATTATCAGCTCCCACTTAGATTATGTATTTAAAGTTATAAAACTGAACATTAAATTTAAGATCAATGATGACATATCTTTAACCCATCATCCAAATATTCACATTTGATACATTGACACTTGCTAAACCTCACAGCTGGGTAATGAAAATGGGATAAAAATCAAGACCAGACTGTCCCCATGTGCCAAATGAGCCACAGGGAAGAAGACTTGCCTGGTTGAAGAGAGAGTTGTGTCTGGAACTCAGGAAAGAAGTGAGAGTTTATGAGATTTGGAAGAATGCAGCCCACTCAGGAGGACTGCAAGGATGTAATGAGATTATGCAGAGAGAAAATTTGAAAGGCAAAAGCTCAACTAGAATTTCATCTGGCTACTGCCACTACAGAAAACAAACATATCAACAACAACAGGAGGGTTAAGGAGAATGTTTATGCTTTATTGAATGCAGGGGAAAATAGAGTTGCAAAGGATGAAGAAAAGGCTGAGGAACTTAATGCCTTCTTTGCCTTAGTAGCAAGACTGAGCTGTCCTCAGGGTAACCAGCCTCCATGGCTGGAAGACAGACAAGGAGAAGAATGAAGTCCCCATAATCCAGGAGGAAATAGCAGCCTGCTGTTCCACATAAACTTGCGTAAGTCTGTGAGGACAGATGGGATCCACCCAAGAGTACTGAGGGAGCTGGCAGAAGAGCTCACCAAGCCCCTCTCCTTCATTTTTCAGCAGTCCTGGTTAACTGTGAAGATCACAGATGTCTGGAGGTTAGCAAATGTGATACCTATTTACAAGAAGAGCCATAAGTAGAATCCAGGGCACTACAGGCCATTCAGCCCGACCACTGTGCTGGCAAAGGTCATGGAGCAGATCATCTTGAGTACAATCATATATCATGTGCAGAACAACCAGGATATCAGGCCCAGCCAGCATGGGTTTAAAAAAAGAAAGTCCTGATTAACTAACCTGGTCTCCTTCTATGACAAGGTGACCTGACAAGGTTGTGAAAGCTGTCTGTTTGGATCGTAGTAAAGTCTTTCATTGTCTTCCACAACATTCTCCTGGAGAAATTAGCAACTCACCCATGGTTGGGTGTATTCTTCAATAGACGACAATTGACCTGGATGGCCAAAAGAGCAGTGATGGATGGTGATACCTCCAGTTGGCTGCTAGTCAGAACTGGGCTTCACCAGGACTCAGCACTGAGGACATTTTCCTCTAATGTCTATGATCTGGATGAGAGGATCAAGACCACCCTCAGTAAGTTAAGAGATGATGCCATGTTGGGCGGGAATGTCGATCTGCTAGAGGGCAGCATGACTGCAAAGGAATTTGGATAGGCTGGATTGATGGGGCAAAGCCAATTGTATGAGGTGTAACAACATATCTCATCCTGCACTTGGGCTATAAAACCTCATGCAGCACTACAGGCTAGGGGGAGAGTGGCTGGAAAGCTACCTGATGGAAGAGGACCTGGGGGTGCTTGTTGACATCCAACTGAGCATGAGCCAGTGTGTGACCAGGTGGCTAAGAAGACCAGCGGCATGCTGCTTATGACAAAAATAGTGTGTGCAGAGAGTGGTGAGCCCTCTATGAGACCGCCCCTTGCCCTTCCATGGAGAAGTGCAGCTTGGTAGCCAAAAAAGCTATCCCTAAGATAAGCAACTTCTCTTTGGCTCATGGCAACACTGGGTGAACCATACCTATCATGCCTTGCTTCTTTATGCTAATAGCCTGTATCCAATCCCTGCCTTCCCCCATATAAACCTTTGCTCCAGCCTCCAATATTGGGAGCTCCTGTCCCTAGCACCCCTTTGCAGAGCCGCTGGACAGTAAAGGCTACCTCCGTGGAATATCACTATACAGACTCCTCTCTCTCTCTCTCTTGTTCCTGTGTCACCTGGAGACTCTGAGGCAGAGCTGAAATCACGAGCTGAAATCACTACTAAGATATTGCTTACCTGAGTCACCCCTCAGCCAAGGAAGGGGCCACTGCCCCTAGAAGATGTTCTCCACTGAGATGCATCTCTCTGGGGAGGTCACAGCCCTCTGGGTCTATCCACCACCTAGATTCCCAGTTGTGATAAGTGTGCTCAGCAGGACCAATCATTCCTCTGTACTTGGACCAAGTGGGGCCACACTTTCAGCCCTGTACTCGCTTCTGGGCCCCTCACTACAAGTGGAACATATCCACAGAAGGGCAACAAAGCTAGTGAAAGATCTGGAGTACAGGTCGGAGAAGTGGCTGAGGGAGCTGGGGTTGTCCAGATAGAGAAAATGAGGCTCATGGGAGACCTTATCACTCTATATAACTACCTGAAAAGCAGTTGTAGTGAGGTGGGAGTTGGTGTCTTCTCCCAAATGACCAAAAAACAAGACAAGAGGAAATGGTTTCAAGTTGTGGCAAGGGAGATTTAGATTTCATATTAGGAAAAGATTTCTTTGTGGAAAGGGTGGTCAGGCGTTGAAATAGGCTGCTGAAAGAAGTGGTCAAAAAATCTGGGGATGTGGCAGATGGGGATGTGGTTTAGTGGTGGACATGTCAGTGATGGGTTAACAGGTGTATTCTATGATTTTAAAAGGCCTCTTCCAACCTTAATGATTCTATGATTCAGTGCAACAAGCCTATGGGAAAATTCTATGGGTTATGGAATAAATCAATATTTAGTAGACTAGGATGCCTTCATTAGTGACCTTGCTTGAAAATCCACCCTTTTATATAACAATGCTGTCTGAAGTAAGTTCAGCTTAATTTCACTGAAATCAAAACCACTGAATTTCTCATAATCTTGCCAATTTGATCAAAATCCTAAAATTTCCAAAGTGACAGAAAGAAAATCATAATTGCTTGTCAGTGAAATTCAGAATTTTTTCACTCTGTTCTATTAAATTTTGTATAAACCTTTCCAATATATTCAACAGAAAAAAAGCAAAAATTAAAATTGGAGATCCCATTATATTATACAAATGTGTGTGTATTCAGTTTCCCCACAACTATCCAACTACTTATGCTGGCACATTCCTAAATATCCACTTTATGGTAGAAACAGAATACCAGACTATAAGAACACAAATGAACAGCTTAGTCCAATTTGAAATACTCAAATTCAGAGAGCTTCACTGATCACCTTAGTTTTACCCTTTCCTTTTTAGTTCTATTTTCATTATCAAGCCTGTCACTTTCAATTTTCCTGCTGATAGCCATCTGTAATTCCCTCCTGAATTTGCTTGTGTTCTCTTAGTTCCTTTCTAGTTTTCTCAGTACCTCCTCAAGACATGGGAATGAAACAAAGGGGTAGAGAAAAGCAGAAACTTTTTTGTAGAAGAAAAAAAGGGGAAAAAAATCTCGTTTATCATTTATGTTGAACACAAATTGTAGGAATGAGAGCTGGTAAGTATTCCTTCAATATAGTCAAAGCAGAATATCTTTATTTTATTGAAATTCCTTTGTAATTTTATTTTTAAATAAAATTGTATCTATACTGAGAAACTCTAAAAATGTCTTGTGGATTAAAAATCATACTTTATAGTGAAAGGAAATTGTATTAGAAGTTTTTCACTGACTTATTCATGTAAAATAACTTGAAAGAAATAAAAATATTTTAAGTATTCCTTTGTATGTGTTTTACACACCATTCTTTAATTTTTAGAACTTTCATCTCAAAATAATCAGGTCCCATGATATTTTACCCCTGAATAAGGGTGTAAAGAACAATTCTATTCTCTAAGAGAAATCACCTTCTAGTCATTGTCACTATGATAAGATGCGCAAATTTCTGATTCATCCTGTACCTGTTTTGGTTTGAATTCTAATTCTTTTAAAGTCAGTGGTCAGAATTATGCGCAGCATTTCAGAGGATGTTTTTTTAAGCCATGTTCAACTGAAATGGTATTTCTCTCTATTGAGAAAAGCTCATGTTATTACCAGCCATAATATATTGGCACTTCACATCATTCAGCAATGAACTGCAAAACTCTATCTTTGGCCATTTCCACTGGTAAACTTCTTAGATTAACACTGGTCTCTGTAATTACATTGATGTATAACAGTATATTCTGCTATCAGCTTTAAAATTTATTTTGAATACTCTAGTTTTCAGAAAGCAGACATTCTTGAATGTTATTTTAACATTCTCCCTTTTAAGAATACCCATAATTTGCCATTTGTGTCACAACACTTCTGAAAATTTTATTTACTACTTAAATAAAAAAAAAAAAAATCCCATTATCTACCCAATGCTGAAGCTAATGTCAAAGCTGTTCTCCTTTAATTGGATACTTCTTTCACTCTCTCTTTACTAATTCCCTCTTATCTATTTCCACTGATTCACCTTTTAGTGCTGCACCCAGTGCTTTTGACCAGATAGGAGAGAGATACATTTGTTTTGTCTATAAAAATCATCATGCTTGTTTGGAAAGAAAAACCAAGCATCACCTCCCCCTCCCTTCACCCCCCCTCAAAAAAAACCCCAAAAAACCAAAAACAAACAAACAAACAAACAAAAATTATAGTTTGAAATTATCTTCTTTTCCATTTAATCTCAGCTATTTTTTCCATCTAGATTAGTTCAGAAGTAACACTCACTCTTGGCCATGCATCAACTTTTTTTTCTCACTCTTGCCAATGTAGATTTTCACCTAGCAACAAGTGGTGCTATTTGCAGCAATCATATGAATCATACTTTTGCAATTTCAATATAAAACTCTCACCCATTGTACCAAAAAAATCCTATAATTAGAGTTATCTGAAACTTTAAGGTTATACAAAGTTTAACTACCATTTTAGACAGAACAGATAAAGTGTTGCAGGAACATATATCCTTATTCAGTGACAGAAAGTCTAAATGACTGCTTTTATCCCGGTATGACCTGCAGTAACTATAAAATTATTGCTTAGTCAAGCAGGGAGATAGCTGCTAGGAACTGAGCCACTGAGACATTTTTGGATAACAGAAGATATAATCTGTTGTGAGTGTGGCTCACTAAAATGTCAAGTTTAAGAATAATTCCACCAAAATGTCAGGTTTTAGATTAATTCTAAGTGGTGAGAATTTGACCATCTTTAAAGTCTATTTGTCTTGTTAGGTTCATCACCTTGCTCTGCATCATGCTAAACATAAAGATTGGCAAGACTGTTAATGTACTCAGCAAAGCCTTAAAGAAAAACAAGCCAAAACAACAACAAGCCCCAAACCAAACAAAGCCATAAACAGGTCAATTCCTACCCTTACTTTTAACAAATACCAGCATTTGAGCAAACAGTCTTTAGAAAGACCTCTTTCATAACAAGCTTAAGCTGGAGCTTGCTTTCTAAGGTCAGTTTTTGAAAACAAAGTCCATTTAAAAAGGAAAGCACTTTGAAGACACAAACTATTAAAGTTGACAAAAGAGATACAAGACTAGTGATGACGCTAGAGTGGGACCAACACTGACATATCTAGCATAAGACCTTTCCTCAACAGTACCTTACAGCAGATAAACCATGAAAAATACAAGACATTATCACAGTCTTCCCCCAAAATATTTAAATCAGCCTGTCCTTCCTCTGACCTCTCTCCATAGTCTTCCTTTGTCCAGTGAGATGTTCGCTCTGTCCAAATCTGTGGGATTTACTAATTTTTAATGCTATGTCATGACTTAGATGTTTGTTTCTTTTCCATTCATTCCTCTGTCTAACTTTTTTACAGGCCTACAATATATCAACTTGTCTGAAATTTTGTGCAATTAATTTTTCAGGCTCCTTTTGTGTTTCAGGAAAACATGTTGTATAGTTCAGGAAAATATCACTCTTTTATTGACTTTAAAGTATACAGTTTTAAAGTTTATTAAATGTAATTCCATTTTTGTGAGGGAGTCAGAAAGCAGCTGTGTGTTACTTAGCTGCCTATAACAGTCAATTTATATGCAGGGAGGAATAAATGTGATCTCTCTTCTAAGCAAAATAATTTTTTAAAAAAGGAAGTTTTGGTGTATTTAGTTATCTTTATTCACTCTTAGGCACTGCTGAATTTTCTTCTCTCTTTTATTAAATAGAAATGTTCAGAGGCAGTTTTAAACAACAAAGGCCAGTGACCCATTCACTGAGAGCTATCTTTTTCTAGTTGTAGAAAATTTACTCTGGAACAAAAGAAAGGGCACAGTTAACTGACATTTCTCTCAGTAGCAGTGACAACTTTGAAAAAAATCAGTGTTCTTTCTTACTTGGGAGCATCCTTGTATTTAGTTCAGGACTTTGTGCAGCACACCTGTGAAGGCATTACGGAGGAAAAGGAAGCAACAAGGGTCATAGATGGCTCTACATTGCCAAGAGCTGTACTTTGTCTCCTGACTGGATATCCCAGAAATTCAGTCTCTTAGCCTAGGTACAAAAAACTGATGAGGCTGCCAACAAATGAAATAAACTGTACTTGTGATGGAACAAGGTTTGCTGTCCCTTAAATACGTGACAAAGACAACTGTCATCTCACTAGCAGAACCCCTAGCCTTAAAGTAGGGCATGGGCAAGAGAACATTCTTAGACTTCTCTAGCCAAAAATAACTGGTCCTTTAACCTTGATTGATGTAAGGGAACTGACATTTGCTCAAGTGCAACACTCAAAAGTGCCCATTAAATCTTTTCATATAATAAACTTAATTTACCTATTCCTCTAGAAGGATGCTAATTTTCCTTTTTCTAATGAGCTTTCCATTTTGCTTAGGCAACACTGCTTCCACGATTGCAAAAAATTCCTGAATTTGTCCTCAGGTGTGTGGTATGGTCCCAAGTAGCCACAATGTATTTCTATTACATTTACAGTGAAAATTTTACATGATTTTTTTGCTTATAAACAAAAAGTTAATTACTCTAATGAATTCTGTGAGGTTAAACTGACAACTGTCATTTAGTATATTACAGTGTTTTCTTTGGTGCACAAAGAAATAATAAACATACTAGTAGATTAGGGAGTAGATTAGAATGTGAAGACTGACTTGCCTCGTTGTGGATCTTAAGCCTCCTCAACAGATTAAATTACTTCAGCAATTTTGCGTCTTTTTTTTACATAAAAATGCACTTCAATTCTATTTAATCTATTTTTTTTTCTCCATTCAATAGATTTTGCTACTTGTTTGATTGAAGAAAATCTCAGTTTCAGAACAAAGTCACAAGGTTTTTATCTCTTATAGAATATTAATGCAGGTAATCAACAGTTTTTCTCTTCAGAAATAAACACCTCCTTTTGAAATTCCCTTGAATTAAGCTAACCTAAATGTATGCTTTTGGAAAGTGTTGACAGTGTAAGACAGAACAGATATAATATGCCAAAACATTAATACTGTGTCACTGTAACATTTTATTATTATAATTTCCTGGTTCCTTAGGTAACTAAAATCTGTTCAAGATATGTAAGACAAGACAGGATACAAACCTGTGTAGATACCTGGAAGGCACACATCATCTTCTAAGAATATTATGTGTTTCCTAAAGCAAATCCTAAAGTGAAGAAAGCTCCTCTAAATGTACACTGGTGGGATTAAAAGTAGAATTTGGTTTCATTGTTATGTAACACAATTCAGGTGGCATCTGGACATGTTACCTAGACACATCTCATGTGTTCATGCTCAGTACCCAGCATGTTTTCAGCTGAACAGCAGTCATCTATATTATTTATAGTTGTCACAGAGGTGAATAATTTTGTATATTCACCAACTTTCCTAATCTCACATGTAACATATCCCACTCTCGAAACAATGATGCTACTATTCTATTGTCTTTAAAAGAAGCATAACTTTCTTCTTTTAATACTGCCTAATTTTGTTTGGTTTTTTTTCTCAGTTAATTCACTGAGAAATGGTGTAAAATCATGGAATTGTTTAGGTTGGAAAAGACCCTTTAAGGTCATCAAGTCCAAATATAAACCAACACTTCCAAGTCCATACTAAAACATGTGGCTAAGAGTCACATCTACATGTCTTTTAAAATACCTTCAGGGTGGTGACTCATCCATTTCTCAGGACAGTGTTTCTTGTAAATCCTTAGCAGCCATTTTCTAATGTTGCTTATCATTGCAAATTAAAGCATAGGATGCTTGGGCATTTGTTTTCAAATAGGCTCAAATTGCAGTACAACATGTAGAGTGATTTCAAATTATTGGAGGACTTAAAATTTTATGGGCACTTCAGTATGGAATTTAAAGCACTCCAATAATTTTAAATCGTTCTGTCTTGCACAAAGCAATTTAAATTTATTGGAAGTGAAATTTGGCAGTGATCAGGGTTCTGGGCATCTCAGCATACATTGGTTTAAAATTAAAAGATCACTTTCAATTTTTATAAGCACTTCAACACTTAACAATCGGGACTCTGGTCTGGAATGATGTAATTTAAAGCTGGTAAAGGTTTTCCCACTTGCAGTCAAATGAAAATAAAAATAAAAAAAAAAATAGGCCTCTTTTCAGAATAATCTCATTTTGCTTAACAAGAGATCTAAAGTACAATTTCGGCAGAAAAGTAAAAAAAAAAAGCAAACAAGGTACAATCCTGGACAAAGCTTTCTCATCCCATTCATTTCAGAGAAAGCTGTTGCTCAACTAGAGAAACCAAAACCCAAAGAAATCCAGTCAAAGGTATAATCAAAATATACACAAAATGATGCTACATAAATAAGCCCTAAATATCCTTTTCCCTCTCCTTTTTTTAGCTGCACCTAATCTAGAATAATCTGGCAAACTTCACGGATCAGGAGCAGATTCTTAACTCTGCTCAAAGAGGTTCAGCACACTTGAAGTACTGACAGCTGTGCAATCCTCCACTTACTTGAAAAACTCTATGTACCTACAGCTATCCAAGCGAGCACAAACTAAAATAAATGCTTTCAGGACAGTGTCCTGGACGGGTCGAGATGCCCCGGTGGTGGCGGCAGTGCCGGGGCCGTGCCCGGTCTGTACCGGGGCTGTGTCCGGGCTGTGTCCGGGCTGTGTCCGGGCTGTACCGGGGCTGTGTCCGGGCTGTGTCCGGGCTGTACCGGGGCTGTGTCGGCTGTGTCGGGCTGTACGGGCGTGTCGGCTGTACCGGGGCTGTCCGGGGCTGTACCGGGGTTGTACCGGGGCTGTGTCGGCTGTGTCCGGGCTGTGTCCGGGCTGTACCGGGGCTGTACCGGGGCTGTGTCCGGGCTGTGTCCGGGCTGTACCGGGGCTGTACCGGGGCTGTACCGGGCTGTGTCCGGGCCCGTCCCCGGGCGGTGTCCGCGTTCCCAGCGCAGGACCCGGCTGAGCCCCTCAGCCACGGGCGGGCGGGCGAGAGCCCCGGGCAGAGCCTGGGCAAGGGAGGGCAAAACGCTGCCCGGCAGCCAGGGCTGAGTCAGGGGAACCGAGCGAGAAACAGCGCTGCGAGCCCCGAGGGGACAGCGGGAGCGGGGCCGGGGGCAGCGGGGACCCGGCAGGGATGGGACTGCGGCCGGGGACAGAGCCCGGAGGGCAACTGGGAGTGTTTCAGGCCGGAGCAGGGAAAAGCGTGAGGAGAAGGAAGGAGTCGCAAGGAAGAGCTGTTATGCACTGACCACAGTCCCCCATTCTTCATCCCGCTTGCATGACTCGGGAATGGAGTGAAGCTGAAGAAGGAAGACGGCAGCAGCAAGGGCGGGGTATGTGAGGAGAAAGAGAAAGTTTTTCGTATTTGCTTTTGCCTCTCACCATCCAGCTTTCTCTTAATTGTCAGTAAATGAATTTTCAGAAGTCGAATCTGTTTTGCCTGTGATGGTAACTGGTAAGGCATCTCCCTGTCTTTATCTCAACCCACAAGCTCTAAGTCCTGTTCTTTCTTGTTTTCCACACCAACCCTTGGAGGCTGGATGTAGGATGGGTAGCTGAACAGATGGATGAAAGTTTGGCTGTTGGCCAGAGCTAAATCAAAAAAGCGTACGGGTCTAAAGCTACTTCAAAGACGTTTCAGTAAAACAAAGACTTTTACAAATCTGAACTCCAAGGATAATCCCAAATGCTCTAGTGCAGAGATTGCTAATTCGTTCAATTGCTTTATCTAAACTAGAGAACTATGTCTAAACAGCAAAAAAGGGTTTTTAAGATGGAGAAACCCTCTCTCCATTTCTGAAGGCAAGTGTAGTTTCTTCCAAGGCTTGGCAGTGCATGTTACAGGTTTTAGACCATTCATTACGACAGCACAGTGAGAATAAAAAACTCTACCCAAATTTTCTCTTTAGTTCTATTACCCTAGATGAATTGTGATGGGCAGAATACTTAAAAACTATTCAGGAAAAATCTGTGAAGTCAACCTCTTGGCACAAACAAATTATTGCTTCATTATGTGTTTTTTATAGGATGCCACTTCAACACAGTGAGGTCCATGGATTTGAGACAGATTTTTAAATTATTTTTTTCTCTTTCTCTTCTAATAGAAGTCAGCCTCAATGCATATTGTCAGTGTATATTGTCAGGAGTCATGAATAAACTGCCTGGAAGGATGCCATGCATATGTTTGATTAGAAGGAAATATGATGCTACTAGACATTATTGGGTTCCACAAGACTAACTTCTGGTAACTGAACATTCACAGTCTGGCAGGCACCTTCACAAATGAATCCAGAATGGTTGTTCACGGTAATTTGCTTCCAGTGCTATTCTTGGTAATTTAATTGTAAATGAAAGAGTTTTACTGTAAACAGATGCAAGATTTCCCCACCCTGATGCCCTGGGAGGCTGAAAAGGTAAAATTAATACTTTTTAACATTGTCTTTATAACAATTCTATATCTACCTACAAATAAACTTTATATCTTCATATAATGATAGCTTTGGTTGCTTAGTAGTTCAGGCTAAAAGGGACCTCTGAAGATTGTCTTGTGCAAACCCCTGCCCCATCAGTCTCATCTACAGCAGGCAGACTGGGACTGTGTCCAGATGAGTTTTGAATTAATTCAGAACATGCTGACATCCGGTACAAAGGCTGGCAAGAAATCCTCAACTGACTTAGGGGTAGGTAAACAAACAATTACCATGATGTTAGATTCATCATTCTCATGAATCCCACCCTCATCTTTGCCACTACATTGCCATTCATGTCTGATCTATGCTGATCATTGGTGTCCCCAGTATGAATGACAATTTCCCAGTTCTCTACTGCCTTGTACAGACAGGTCTCAGTCCTTCAGGACTGGACTGTTGTGTTAGAGATCCAGGATTATCCACAAGATTCTAATGCAGTGTCTTCCATTTCCATCTAGGACCTCCCAAGCTTGTGAACCCCTAGGTTTTTCTGGGGTCATGGGCTAAACACCAATAGAAAGTCGCTTCAGCCTGACAGGACAGCCTACATGTATCTGTAATGGAAACTGATCCTTTTCATTGCATATGTAGTCATCAACTTTGGTGGCTTTCCAGAGCAGGATGCTCTGATTTCAGAGCTCCCATAACTTCTCTACTGGTTATTAATGGTAAGAATTGCCAGTGCGAGCTGTGTATCCCAACTGGGAGAGGAGACATCAGCACGCCTTTTAATCAGTCCGTTAGTCTGCTCAGTAGTCCCATTGTCTTGGGGCTTCTATGGCGAATGGAACACCCACTTAATGCTCACCTTTCAAACCCAATCTTGAAACTCTGAAGCATCAAATGATCAGGAAGTGCTGGTCGACAGCTGGCTGAACATGAGCCAGCATGTGCCCTGGTGGACATGAAGGCCAGAGATATCCTGGCCTGAATCAGAAATAGCGTGACCGGGAGGACCAGGGCAATGATCATCCCCCTGTACTCAGCACTCGTGAGGTCACCATTTGAGTATGGTGTTCTGTTCTGGCCCTGCCTAACAAGGGTGACATTGAGGGGCTGGAGTGTGTCCAGAGAACAGAGCTGGTGAAGGGTTTGGACCACAGGTCTTGTGAGGAGAGGCTTAAGGAACTGAGGTTGTTTAGCCTGGAGAAAAGGAGTCTCAGGTGGGACCTTATCACTCTCTACAGCTATCTGAAAAGAGGTTGTAGCCACGTGGGAGTCAGTCTCTTCTTCCAGCTAACAGGTGACAGGACAAAAGGAAATGCCTTCAGGTTATACCAGGGAAAGTTTAGATTGGATATTAGGAATAATTCCTTCACCAAAAGGATTTTCAAGCACTGGAACAAGCTGCCTGGGTAAGGGATTGAGTCACTATCCTGAGAGGTAGACGTGGCACCTAGAGACATTGTTTAGTGGAGGGCTTGGCTGGGTTGACAATTGGACTTCATTATTTTAGAGATCTTTTCCAGTCTTCATTATTATATCATTCCAAATGCCTCATAAAAACTGACTGCCATGGGGCACTAACCACTTCTCTAGGAAGCCTGTTCCAGTGTTTGACTGTAAGAATCACTATAAGCAAAACGGTTTTGGAAAAGCTGTGAAAGCAGGCCTCAGAGAGAAGAAAACACAAAATTCAGAGCTATGCTGTAGATGCTGATTCTGAAAGTAAAAGAGCTACATTAGGTAGTGAGGAAGGACTTTAGACAATAAGCAGTGTCTTGAATCCAGGTCACATCAACCTTAGGACAGCAGAAAAGTCTATCTGTCAAGATACAGAAAGTTTTAAGCTTAATAATGGGCATTGTATTTTAAGGCTAACAAGCAAGCATTGTTTTAAGCAAGTGTACGTGTACTTATATTGGTTTGTGTTAGGTTTTTAAAAATATAAAAATATATGGTTTTTTGTCTTCCTGTTTTTGTTGTTTCTTTGTTTTTCTTGTCTGGGCCTTTCTGGGCTCTGAGAGCTCTGTGGCCTTGGCTTTCACCTAACTTAAATTGTCTCTGTCTCTATCTCTGTGAAGGCTTTCTGTTTTCCCCCAGCCCTGTGTCTGAAGAAGAGGTCGAGTCGTCTGTTTTCTCGTGTTCAGGAATTTGTTTATTCTTTGTTATCGCATATTTGTTCCCTGGCCTGCCACAGCTTCTCTGCAGGCCAGTGCTCTCCTCTTTGGTCTTGGTCTGTCTGCCCTTGGGAGGGCACTATCTTTTATACTGAAAATTACGTGTACTTTTATTTATAACAATTCTCCAATATCTATTCACTATGTTGTACAGTGTACTTTTGTTCTAAACCAATCCAAATGTGCCACACCACCACAGAAGATGGAGAACAAGAGGACGAAGAAGCAGCTCAGGGACACACCCCATTTCCTCCACCTTTGCCCCCTGATCTCACATCTAAAATCCCAAAATTCTACTTTTTCACCATGTGACATACTAATTATCATTCTATCTAAATTCTTGTGGCTTATAAATCTTCTCAGGACAGTCAGAAGGATGTCCTGGTTCCCACAGGTTGGCATATACTAGTATTAAGTATGCTTTTGCTTTCTGCTATTGGCTGACAAACTTTTAAGTGCATGGTAGCACAGAGCTCAACGTCTGCTGCTTGGGATGTGAACTGTTGTCAACTTCCTATTATCTCAGTCATTTAATGAGACTTTTGAAAAATAAAATATAGCTTGAGATGCATCCCTCAGCATTCCTGTCATGATTGTGGTTTGTAAATTGTACTGTGACTGGCACAGATTTGACTACCTTTTCTATAAAGAAATACATCGTAATGTCAAGTCTGAAATTGTCCTGTTGCATCTTTGAAGAATTCCCACATAAGATTCCTGTCACAAGATATTAGGGAGAAGATGTCAGCATCTCCCTATCCCCTGCTTCTCCTCAGGAAGCTGTAGAGAGCAATGAGGTCAACCTTCAACCTTCTTTTCTCAAAACTGGACCAGCCCAAAGTCCTTAGGCACTCCTCATAGGATATTCCTTCCGGCCTTTTCACCAGTTTTGTTGCCTTCCTTTGGATGCATTCAAGGACCTTAACATTCTTTGTAGATATGCCCTCTATGATTGAAGTAGTGTCAATCATATGATTCAGGAACCAACCGTTTAAAAGTATGGAAATTTATATTAGGCTGAAGCTGAGCAATTTCTTTTTCCTCTACTGAATAACAATGGTGGGCTTTTTTTAATTACTGAAGAATGGCAAGTATTTTTCCTTAATATATATTAATACTTAGAGTTTAGCCATGCCTTCCTGCTCCCATTTTTTCTACTTAAGAAAGTTTTGTTCATTCAGCAACAAAAAAAAAAAAAAAAAGTGCTTCGAGGACATTCCATCCAGACTTAAGAATTATAACAAGTAAATAGTGAGAGAGCAGTGAATAATCCAATTTGGTCATAAACTCTGAGTGTTAGAGTCACAAAGAAAAAAAGAAAGGATATTAGCTATTAAACAAGTCACAAAAGCACAAGAAAATTACCTCATTCTTCACAAGAAAGTTTTCTCCACGTGTGTTCTCTGGATGACTGAACTCATTTATTCTTGACTTCACCATTTGTCAAACCTTACTTTCTAGAATCTACCAGCTTTATCTTCAGTCAGACATGAGGAATATCAGATAAGGATATTTTCTGATCACATGAATATGGGAATTTAGTCTACTCGGACTGCATTTATGCATTTTTATCAAATTAATCACAACACATAGTGGAGTGACTGTATTGTTTGATACAGTAGATTGCAATCTTTCATACTCAACTTCTATCTTGCATCCCATAATCCAGTTCAGATGTATTGATGTGCAGCTCCTTTAGACAGCAAGCCAGCACTTCACTTACTGAAGTAAAAGTATGAGACCATGATCAGAATGTCATATCACTAACACATAACTGCCACAGAATGCTACAGCATTTCTCCTTTCCCTTGATGATATCTATAGACTATGTAATGAAGTAGACTGAATCTTGTTAGCAAGTCTAAAAGGAAGCTTTTATCTAGTCTGGGCTGGTGACGTAGATTCACACAAATTCCTTTCACTGGGAGGAATATTATTATGGCAGGAGTTCAGAAAGGTAAGGTACATAGAAGGAAGAGTAAAAGTACCTGTCTGCCACCAGTGGTTACTTGATTTGTGTCAGAAGCAGGTGAGTCAGCACAGCACATCTGTTGGCTCCCATCCTTTGTGATGGCTGAGGCTCTGAAGGGAGGGAATGGCTGGCAGAGGGTTATAGAACATATATGGGCAAATCCAAAGCAGAAAGGTGAAAAAAAAACAGCTTACATGGAGGTCTCTGTCAAACTCCCCTTATGTTTGGCTGTGAAGTTGCCTGACTACACTAAATGTAGTGTAATGAAAGGGGTGGCTTTGCACCCTGACCCTTTTTCATCCCCTTCTCCATGTAGATCCAACATAGATTCAACATTAACTCTTGTCAGATTTTCCTATAAATGCTTTGTCACTCCTATATATGGAGTGAACCTTGCCACAGAACTCTGCTAAAGTCACACTTTCACAAATTTATGTTAAAACCTGTTTTTTGCTGACACCTTTGATGATAATTCCTTAAATGGATCAAACCACCCAGTTGAAACAAGGATAGGGAATGGGGGTTGCAGTCAGTTCACAATGCTGTGTTTCTGCTGCTCCTTCCTCCCCACACTCTTCCCCTACTCCAGCACAGCATCCCACCCTTGCGAGACAGTTCTCCATGAACTTCTCCAGTGTGGGTCCTTCCCACAATTTTCAGTTTTTCAAGAAGTGCTTGAATGTAGGTTTTTTGACAGGGTACTATCCTTCAGGAATGGGCCATCCCAGCACGGGTCCTGCCAGAAAACCTACTCCATTGAGACCTGTCTGTGAGCTATTGCTTTCTTCAGGGCACATCCACCTACTCTAGCATAGGATCTTCCACCAGGCTGCAGGTGGATCTCTGCACCATCACAGTCCTCCATGGGCTGAAGGAGCATACCTGCCTCACCATGGTCTTCACTATGGGTTGCAGGAGAATCTCAGCTCTGGTGGCTGCAGAACCTGCCCCCACCTCCTTCTGCATTGACCTTGGTGTCTACAGGGCTCTTTCTCTTACATATTTTCACTCATCCAGCTGCTGTTGAAAAACATTTTTACCCATTCTTGTATATAGTATCAGAAATGTGCTAACAACATCCCCACTTGGCTCAGCTTTGGCCAGGGACAAGGCTGTCTTGAATCCTGCTGGGAGTGGCTATTTCTCAGAATCACAGAATATTCTGAGTTGGAAGGGGGTACACAAGGATCATCAAGTTCAGCTCCAAAGTGAATGTCTGTTGTCCCTGAAAATAAGCCTTCTGATTTGTTTTAGTATAGTGGAGTCAGTTCTCATGAATTGTAAGATAAACAAGAATCATGTTTGCATTCCTTTGTGAAAAGATATCACCTGATGGACTTCTCAAGTGACCAGTGGAGATGGAGAGGTGGTAACTTCTCTGTCCAATCTCTGGTCACTGTCCAGAAACTTATATATATGAGGTCAACAATAAACGAGAGACTTCCTTTCTTCTTCTCTGCCTGAACACCTGTTGTGTGTGTTACTGTGTGTTCCTATCTGCGTCACAGTAACATATGTCATACATGGGGATTCTGTCCAACATGAGGGCAGCTTCTGGTATCTTTGCACAGAAGCCACCTCTGCATCCCCTTGCCCCCAAAACTTTGCCAGACAAACCAAACACAGTGAGGAGCAAGAACGACAACAAAGATCTTAAGTGAAATATGGACAGACCAATTGGAAACATCATTAGAACTACAGGGACAGGCAATAGAAAATCTGGCAGAACAAATGACAAGTTAAAATTATGCTGAACTTTTTTTAAACAAATTTAAAGTGACAAGTCAAACATATGCTATGTCAGAAATATACATACTGTGCTCATGTTTTTTTTTTTTTTTTTCCTCCAGTACTATGCTTCTTCACAGTAATTTTGTTGTCACAATTGAATGCGAATTTCTTTTTAAAAATAAAACACAGCCATAAAACCACTTTCTATATTCTTGTACCTTTTCTCTGCCTTTCTCTTATATCCCCTATCATTTACACCTATCCTGTCAGGGCTTTTTTCTGCTAATATTTTCATATTGAAAATCTTTCTTGGACATATTCAGGCCACCTCTTTTAACCTTCTGTCTTTTTGGTAGATTTCATACCACATGATTAAGTAATTTACTATTCTCTATGTATCTTACGAATTCCCCACTCTGTTAGCACTTGCACTGGTGGAAGGTGGGTTGTCTGCAATGTTCCAATCTGTAACAGTCTTCGGTACTGTACTGATCTTTAGAGCCACTGTAGATAAAATTGGACAAGTAGTATATGTTTTGGAAATGATATTGAAGGTGGATGTAGAGCTGAAAGTGGAAATACCTCATTTACTAATACTGGAAGCTTAATCCTGTTCCTGGATGAATATAAATCAACTGCCTACTTACTTTTCAAGACTGTCTACTTACTTTCCATTGATCTATTTTACAGCAAAACTACAGAAGAGCATATTTCATAATTTTAGCTGGTTTTGTTTCCACCATGCGTACACTGGAAATCTTCCTTTCCAGAACAAATGACTAAAGATGCTGCTCAAGTATGACCTCCAAAGTTTAAAATTTTCCTTCTTGTGCAAGAGCTATTATTGTATCAGTGGTTATTAAATGACTCCACAAATCCTTGAAGATATATTTGCAACAAAATTTATATGTCACTTCTCCTGTGTGACTACTTTATGAATTTTCCACTTTGATTTTACCTGCTCATAAAGCGCTGACTACATATATTTTAGGTTATTTAATAGACATAAGGTTTCTGAGGAACAGGAGTTTCTCAGGAATAATATATTCTCCCTGTGCCTCAGACAATCTAATTTTGGCTTTGCTTTTTAAACCTTGCTCACCTCCCAGTTGATTATTCTGCACATTTATTAAGTTACATGGGGGAAAAAAAAAGCCAAAAACAACAAAACACAAAAAACTTACTTCATTCACTTTGAGTTCTTCGGATTTTGATTTTGAGAGATGCACTTTGGGAACTGAGGTGAATGTCCTGTTTGCCTGTTTAAATTCCTTTGGGGCCATAATTATGCTATGAAATTTTCCCATCTAGCTTGTATGCCAGCTCTCAGCCTGAAAAAATTTAAAACAGTAGAGATACTGCTTAAATAAACTCCATTTTCCAAAATATGGTTCATAGTGAAAATACTGACAGGCACTTAAATATATTTACATTATAGCCAATAAAATGCTAAAGTATAGTCATTTTAAAACATTCAGTGAAACATGACCTACTGTCAGCTAATTCATGGTTACTGGGAAATCTAATTATGTCAAATAATGATTGTGTTAAATTCCAAGTTTAATTGCATACAGTGTATAACACCCTTCACATACCCTATCCCCTTTCCCTCAAACTGGGTAGATTAGTACAAAGCACTGGATAACTAAGTTACTTGGAATCAAAATTTCATGGAAGGTAAGACTGAAAAGAATACATAAACATTAGACACTGAATTCCATGAGATGGATAGAAATCAAGCACTGAAAAGCCCGCCCCCCTGCCCCCCTCCCGCAACTCCCTCTCACTCAGCCTAACATTTTTAGATGCCTTAATACCTTGGAAAATCTGGAAAGAAAAGGGATTTAAGAACAGATGTACACTGCTTTGTAACACGTATTAGATTTAGATTCCCAAATCTCGTTTTTTCAAATATGATTTAAGAGGCCAAATTACTATAGTTTCTATGCAGCTCTTTCTTATTTACTGTCACAGAGCCACCTGAAAAGAAGGAAGGTAACAGAAAAATAATTTAAAATTGCACAACTCTTCCACTTGCAAAAACTCTTCACAAATCTGCCCCCTTCATCTATAAAACAGTTTATTCAGGCACCCCATGCACATTCAGTGACAGAAGTGTATGCTTACAGCCATTACCACCACCTTACTAATTAGGCCTGTGGTATTTTACAACTTGTAATGCATCTCCTTTCTGTGATTTGGCCATTTTTAACTTGAACAGTCAGGTTAAATCCCATTTAATTCCTTCCTTGCAAAGGGTGAGGGGTGAAAGGAAAGAGGGTTAAGAACACCTTTTTTCACAACGGCAAATGTAAAGCTATCTTTTAATACAAAAACCTTAGTTCTAGTAATACATATAGTCACCTGTAGTAGTATTTATGGGTAACATAAGACATTCCTCCCCTCCCCACCGTCTGTCACTGAGATCCCCCTAAGCTAGGGACTGAAATGACAAATGGCCCAAAAGCTACTCCTGATAAGCCTTATTTTATTAATATTTTCTGGCATGAATCCCTTCTCAGAAAGATGATAAAATTGGAGCAAAGATAGCTAATACCTGCACTACTGAAAGGTATCTTTCATCAGGTGAAAAACCACTTGATCAAACATTATTTTATGACCTAGTCAGAATAAAAATGAAACTTTTGCTTTATAATTGTCTTCAAAATTCCAGAAGTTTTCCCCCCTGTGGTGAACAGGTGCTGAGAAATACCTAAACAAGACTAATAGATCTTAGTATTTAGATATAAATATCTCTAGTATTTCTTATTAGTTTATCCACCAAATCCATTTTGAATTACACTTTAGCCAGTGCAATTGTATCATTTTAGAGTACAGCAAAACTATTTTTGAAACTCTCGTTTTACATTTAACCTGAAATTAGGTTTTCATCATAAAAATACATCACAGAAATCACACAATGCCATGTTGGGATTACAGAATTTTTAGTGGTTAGAACAGACATAAGGAGGACAAAGATTATATGATATTGCCTAATGAATAAGGTTAGGAACTAGGAGTGGGAAGAAACTCCAGTGTCAAAAGTTAGCACCTGGGATCTGGGTAGCAAGCTAGAGTCAGAAGAAGAGACTACAAGTCTGAAACATTTATCAGACAGAAAATGACTGTTCTAAAGAAGATTTTTTTCTCAAATACAATTATAGTCACACCTGCAAACTCTGTGGCTGAAATTCCCTGTATAAGGCTGAGGACATAATGCTGCTGACAACACCTCTATTCCCAACATGGCTGCATGACGAAGAACAAGAAGAGCAGGTCTGCCAACTTGGAGTCACAGTTTAATCTTCTCTCACAGCGTTTAAATTGTTTTTGTTCATAAAAGCTCTACATCGTATCTAAGATGCAAAATTCACACAGAAATGACACCTGTGTTCTCACAGGTTTTCCTGTTCTGCCCAGAGGATAGCTGTACTAATTATAGTCTTCAAATACATAGGCTTTCTCCCTCTTCCAAATGATGATAGTATCTTAGAAGACATAACAATGTGTTATGCAACATAAAGTTTTCCCTGTTAAGTTGCATTTGATTTTGACACAGAGCAGTGCCATGATAAGTTTAAAAATGTGGAAAAAAATTTTTATTTTTGATGAAACCTCCTGACAGATGAGAAATCTAAAAAAAATTCAATCTAAATTGATGGTAAGCAATAATAATTGGTAACAAAAATATTATTGATAATAATAATTGTTGTTAATATCAGTAAAATTATTGTGTTTGAGAGTTATTTCTGTCTCTATTTAAAAGAGGAAAGAATTCCTGTAGATGTAAGAGGGATTATATTCAGATACAACATGCAGTTATTTATTATTCCCCAGTGCTAAAAAGCTTCATTTACTGTTTTGAATATTCAGTATTTATTCCAATATGTAAATTTCATTTTCACATCACATTGTTCTTTGCAAGTACTATTAAACCCTATGTGACTTTACAGTTTGCATGATTTGGCATATATATTGTATCACAGCTCTGACAAATACATCACTTTGCAAAAGTGGAACACAAAATATTTCTGTTTCAGCTAATGTGTTCTTTCTTGAAGTTCAGTTTCTGCATGAAATAAAACTTAGGTGACTGTGCCCTGTCTTCATCTATCACAGATGACAGGTACTTTTGAACACATTGCTCTATCTCAACAGGATTTGACAGAAAAATGTGAAGACAGAGAAATGTGAAACCCCTATCCTCCTTATAAAAACTGACAGCTGAGTGAAATGTAGAGTCCTAAATTAATTTTGCAGGCTGGAGAAGGCAGGTAGAATTCAGTGCCTAAACCTGGTCACTTTGGAATGCCATACTGTGCAATTAGCTGTCAACTGCCCAGTCAGAACAGGGGTGGAACCAAACAAGCTACAGCAAATTACTACTTTTACCCAGCAAAATATGTTAAGTATATAAGAAGAGACATCAAAATATCAGGTAAAGGATGGCTTGGCAAAAATTCCTTGTGGGGAAAAAAAGTCAGTAATTTTAGCTTAACTATTTCTGGAAATACTTTTCTCTCTCTTCTTCCCCCTACCAGCCTTTTCTTCCCTCATTCAGCAGAAAAAAAAATCTGAGTACAGAATTAGCTCTTTTTGTGTTAATTTCTGTACATCATCTTTATATCTTTATATGCAGTACATATGGTACATAATAGGAGGAAAAATAAAGGTTTAATTCTTGACCCTGTCCTTGAATGCATCTCTAACTTTTCACAGCACAGACCTATTGGCTAAAAAGACGTTGCTTTTGTAATCATGTAACACAGTAGAACTGGTGTGAATAAGACAGCAGACATAATCTTTCCCAGCAATGATGCCATAGAAAGGAACTAGTATGATTTTATTATAAAGTACTCTTGCAGTGGAATATTTGACTTGAGTTTCTTAATGAAGCTTTAATAGGTTTCTGTTTTTAGACTAATAGCTGTGCACTTAGACACTCAAAAATGATTTATACCTTTTATACTGAGACAATGTCTAGGGGGGATAGGGATTTATGCCTACTATGCTTGTGATAGAATGATGGACCCCTGGGACCAGAGATCTTAATACAAGGATAAATGAAATGTGTGCAAGAAGCCATCAATGGAGGTAGTTTGGTTTGGCAAACTGCATGATATGGCCCAACACATGGGCTACAATTTTAAAGTAGTTTTACCTGTAAGAATCTGTTGTGCAACAGGAACAGCCCTGGTACTGTGAAGAAATACCTTTCATGAACAGCAAAAATTAATGGAGAAGTTCAGAGGCAACCAGGTTCAGTTATGATGAACACTTTTGTGGATGTTCTGATGCCTGGTAAGAACCAGAGTCCTGCAGAATTTCCGTCACTGGGATCTTTCTTCCCTCTATCTGCTTCTTTTCACAAAGTGTGTATTGAGACTTGTAGGTTTTAAATTTGCTTGAAAGTGATTAGTGGGTCCAAATGGTTAGTCTAAAATAAAAAACAAGGAGGATGAGATGTGAGAGACAGTGCTATTACGTATGCCTCATACCTTCAAGAAACTATATTAAAGAACTTAATATTGACATTTTAAGGTAATAAATTAAGATATATGTGTCTTTACTAAACTGAGAAAAAATATACCTTTGTATGTCCTTTAAGTGACACCAAGAGATGATCTCCAAAGGAACATCTAGTGTCCTTTACTCAATAACCCCTTCAATTCAGTTTTGTGGCAACAGTTATGAAATATCTTTTGAATATTATCCAACAAATGTTCAGCTGAGACTCAAAAAAAGTGGGAGGAAAATAATCACAATTATTCCTCTTGATCTTAAAATTCAATTATGGTGACACATTCCCCATCTCTTACCCTATCTCTTCTCTGAGATAGAGAATTTCTTCTTTTTCAGTGAATCTGTCTCTGTAGTGGTAGAACTCTAAGGAAGTACCAACTTAGCATCATCCGCTGCTAAAGGTCTCAGGCCAATAACACCCTGGTTAACTTTAAGGACAGCGTTAAAGGATTTGCTAAGTAATAGTGGACTTACATGGACAATTATAGTTAGGACATTATCATATGCTTGGGTGACTTCAGCTTTGAATGCAATGCTGTAAGGGTATGAAAAGATATTGTCTGCCCTCACAGTTGAAAGATTAGCCCATCTGAATACTGATGTTATCAACCCCGAAAAGCTATTTTAGGACCAAGCTAATAATGTTCTATATGTGCATTTGAGATATATATATATATATATATATGCACGCACACACACACACACACACATATATATATATATATATATTATAAACACACAGTATGATTATACAGTCAGAAATGGAAGAGAGAGCAGAGGCTTTGAAATATAAGAATAGAAAAGGTAACTTGTTTCAAGTTCTATAGATACACCAAAATAGATATGTGGGATATCATTATGAAACAAAGTGATCAAGCTACCATCTGAAAATGTCACCCACAACAAAAATAAATCTGCTCTGCAATTGACTATATTTAGATGAATTATGTAAAATCATAAGCAAAATGCTAAGTAGTCCTTTATAGTATCTTGAGCTGAGATTATTTATAACTCATTAAGAGATTTATGGTAAATGGGTATGTGTTGGGTTTTTTTTTTCTTCCTTAATCATCCTGGTGAAGTAAAGTACTGTGAAGGTCTTACAAGACCTTCAAGGCCAGAAAAGTCAAGCATATATATTCATCATAGCATATCTGTATATAGTCTCACACATTCAGTCTAAAACATTCCACTGCCATAGGGTTGCAAGTGTAAGGGCAATTTCACAATCTATCTCTTCTGTGCTTACTCAGCTGCCCTTAGTATAGAATAGTTGGTCAGGAAAAATCAATGGGTTCCAGAAGTATCAGTATAGATATAATTAATGTTATAAATAACTCTTAACACTATACCTGAAAGAGTGCAAGAAGTATCTGTTGATGAGATTTACTGAGAATGTTAAAATTTTTCAACTGTGCTTAGCTCTCATTCTTGCAATGGATTTAATCAGTCTTATGATGTACCAATTGCAGCAAGAATACAAGAATGAATGCATTGTCTAATTGTCTAATTATCAGCACCCTTCCTGTGCTCATGAAAAAAAAAAAAAAAAAAAAAAAAAAAAAAAAAAAAAAAAAGAGAAACCAAACTATAGAACAGCCTGATGTTTCCCTATCTTTAAATAATCAAGTGACTCTTTTTTGAAGCTTGTTGACCTTAAAGTCCACTAAAGCCAAATATCCTGACATCTGTATGTCCAGTCATTAAATTGGCACTGGATAGAACACACTTTCTGATCACTGTTGGTCCTCAGTGAACAATATACAGAGGCATAAGCTGAAGGGTTCTGTGTAGCCTTGCCAGTTATTATTGCTATTCAGTGAAACTCAGAGGCCAACATTTAACCATATTACTAAGAGAGGACTTTCTTCTTTGTCTACAAAATAAATAATAATGCAAGTCCATCAGTTGTGTTCTTTGGGGATGGAAAATAAACTGTGCATCATTAAATGTTATTTAGGCAGTATTTAATATGACTCGTTTAATTTTCTATTTCTTCTCTATTCATCCCACATTTATAACTTACTGTGGAGGTATGGAATACATGGCATATAAATACATCTATTGTATATATAATTAACCATTACAACAGAAAATTAAAAGCAGCAGCATGTTTAAAGTAGAAGTAGGATTTTTAACATTTGGAACTATGCATCATAAATCTAGTTTATGGGTGTAAAAACTGGTGGTAATAATTTTGATTAGAAAAAGTCTGTGCCCAGATTCACGACTGCAAAACCAAGATTACAGACATGATTCTGCTTACTGTCTGCCAGTTTCAATACGGCCCAGTTTAGGGTGAAAATCAGGGGAATATTTTGATAAATTTTGTTAAGTCAAATAAATCACACTCTAGGCATTTGAAAGGATGGAATGTTTATGCTGAAGACAAAGCAAGAAGGGGTAGGGATGTCAATTTTCTTCTATTTTCCATCAATTCTTTTTGACTTTTTAGATGTCTGCTATCAGCAAAATACTCTTGTCTTCCAGTGGAATGCTCAGACCTCATCTGCAGGTGGAATATGGGAACAGAAATTCCGGGAAAGAGAAGAATTCAGACAGAAAACTAGTGATTCCAAAATCCTGCTGTTATCTTTCAGCCTAGGACATTGACAGACCCCAGGGAGACAGAGTGATGTGGTTTATTCTCCTAGAACTAACAGGGTACTACTTTTCCTAAATTTACAAGGTTAATTTAACTATTTTTGTCTAGTTGTTTTGAGTTGGAGCTTGATTTTTGGTCATTATGTTAATCCTTCTAATCCTTTTATGAGAAAACCATTGTTCACATCAGCTTGCCAAGTACAGAAACAAAGACTTTCTAGTATCACGACTGCTTCTTGGATTCTACCAGCCAACTACACATTTTCCAGCTATTAAGCAAACATGTATCTCAGAACTTTACTGAGGAAGTAGTTGTAGACTTACTGAAAAAGTTATTAAAATACCATGATGGGACAAGCAATATTTTCCTTTCATTTCTTGCCTCCCAGGATGATTATTACATTCTAACAACTCAGAGTCTTGATAGTGATTCACAATTTCTTTTCAGAAATATTAAACTGGATGTCTCTAACAGAATAAACATTTCTTCTGGCTCAACATATTATAGAAGTTGGGTAAGGAGAAGGGAGAAAACAAATCAACTCGTGAATTTTCATAAGTGCATTAGAACAAAGAAAAGTGTTTCAGAGTATGCCTATCTGAGTTAAAATAAAAATAAAAAAAAATGAAATAAAGTCAGCTTGCTGAGAAAGTAGAAAAAGTTTTATCTGGATCTCAGAAAATCCCATTTTAAGCATTTGCAGTAAATGAGGCAGACTAGGCATGTATGATGGCCCACCCTTAAGGGAAAGCAGCACCCAAAATACGTAGATGCCTGTGGTCAAAAAGGAGTGGCAAAAGTCAGATGGTTTGCAAAAACTTATGACATTTTATTAGGAAATTATACAGTTGGCATGGAAATTTGTATAAGTTTGTCTCTTATCCCGTAGTATTAACTAAATTACAGTAGATTTGGAATAAGGAATAAAGTGAAAGAGAGACAGATTAAAAAGAGGCATAGAGGAAGAAATGAAGAAAAGATCACCACCCTGGATCCAAAGTTGAGCCAGATGGTGGGGTGTACAAGGTCCTGGGGGTCTCTGCTCAAGTTTCATGAGGGTACCTTTGTCTTTACTTGGACAAGCTTTCCCTGCCTTGATCTAAGTTTCTCATTTCCTATGCAAATTAGTTATCATGCACAATTCACTCCTCTAAACTTTTCTGTGATGGTTGAGGGCTTTAGACGTTTTTGATGGTCTTGATCCCCCTCTACTACGTCAGCCTTTCGTCAATAGTCCATGTTCCCCCCTTGACCTCATTCCTACACTCGTGCTGTACTGTGTAGTGCTTACCTCCAGGAGCCAGAACAAGGATGTTAGTCCCAGAAAAATGCTGCCCTATCTCTGTGTAGCCCCCCTCTTCAGCCACATTCTGTTCTTTCTTGCAATGTGGTCTCAGCAACAAACCTTGTCTGGCTCCGTAGCTGTCCACCAATTGATGTTTGAGATATACACATCAGCCCCTTATCTTCTGGGTTTCTACACCATGTCAATCCTCACATACCATATCCAAGTTTTTTTCATATGAAATGTATTTCCAATACTTTGAAGTTATGGAGTGAAACTGGATGTTTTCTGTTGCTTTTGTGGTACTTTGTATACTGCACTTCAGCGCAAAGAATAAGACATTAGTAGGATGCCACTTTAGTCTAAACCTCTGCCCCAGTGAAAGTGTGAGAGGACTGCAGATACAATAGTAAACACCTTTACAAGTGTAACAGCTGTCTCAGCTTGGAGCAGAAGCCAAGTGCCATTGGACTCCAAATTCAGCAATGATTTGCACAAACTGCAACTTCCAGCAGTTCATTGAAGCAATTAATTTTATTCTGAAATAAAATAAACCATTTATTTAACTGTCACTGTAGAGGGAGATTAAAACAAAATTTTAATCCTGCTTCTGCTGGTGGTAGTTTTACTTACATAAAATATTGCCAGTTAAGATATTTAATTGTGTGGGATTCATGCAAATATAAACTGCCAGGCTTTTGTACCTGGAGCATTGTTATTCCTAATTTTTTTTTGTACAGCAAGGTCTGTCATAGCATACCATGATGTCAACCTTAAACTCATTGAATTAAGATAATCCTCCCACTCATTTGCACTTTGACTTTTTTATACCAGATGTTCATTTATGAGAGAAATCACTTGGCAATAAACTCTTGTTTCCAAGCATCTCTAACTTGCAACATTTTTCTTTAATAACTCAGATTTAGTCATAAATGAACTTCCATATGGTATTAGTGAAATGTCAATAGTCAAGAAATAAAGAATTCTAATGTAGAAGCATCAAGAACTATTTGAATTGAACATTAGCAAACCCCCTCTCTCCCTATAGTCTGTGGTCTTAAGAGCATTATTCTTTTAACACTGGGCTGAGCACACACAAGATAATGGAGAGTGGCTGAGCTCTGGCTCCTTCTAGCAAGCTCAGAAGTGAACAGGTAATAGACAGAGAATCTTTCATGGAGTCAGGTGGAAAGAATGAGGAAAATAAGAAAATATTATTGATGAATCTGCAGATTTCAGCTGTTCTGTTTGGAGAAATGAATAATTATACAGTCCTGGCAGGTGTGCATGCCTGTGTGTGTGTAAGAAGAATTCAAAATAAGGTAGAAGGACATTTACATGATTGCATACACATCTACATTCTTTACAATATCTTTCCAAGCATGCTGCTCCCATGGAATATTTCCCAGATTGATGGTGTCCCAGGGGTCTCTTCCAGCAATCCCACCCAAAACAAATAAAGGAAAGTTATAAAAATTTTATCAAATCTGTGTGTGTTGAATCACTGGTCAGACTCAAACCCCTGAAAATGTAGTTGATTATTGCACAAACTGCCTCTATCTTCCCAAGAATCAGCACTGAATTCCTTTATCTTATTCTAGTACTGTGGCAATATTTTCAGAGTGCATGTAGTGCCAGATGATAGATTGTAATGAGATTTTAACTTTCTGGCACATAAGACAGATAAAGTGCTGATGACATTGTAGGTTTTCAAATACTGCCAACACTTTAACAATATTCTCAAGTTAAAAGGTTCATAAATTGTAAGCCACTGTAGGTGCACTCAGTCAAGTCTCTACCACAGATATAATAACCATTCACACCTTTAATTTGAGTCTTGCTAAACACCAGGGATATCTTGTGATGCACCGTTGGGAGGGCCTCAGGTCTTCAGTTTGACAAGGTCTTCATTTTGAAGAGTGCCAGACGCCTGAAATTCACACTGATTTCAGTGGTAGAGAGAAGAAAAAAGGTGCTTGACTAATTTACACACTGGGTCAGGTTCTGAAAGCTTGTTTTAGCCATTAGAAGAGTCTGAAAAACAAGTCTACAAAGAATTTTTATAATTGTAATGAAAGACTTGTTTGGCCTGTAGATCTTCCTACTTAACAAACTTATACACTAATCAGCACAAAATTTATCATTAAAAAACCCAAAGTGCAAGTAAGCAGACAACCTGTCTTGTCTGAATAATTTTAAATTATTTCACTTTCCCTTAACCTTTTGGTAAAGGTTTGAGACAGATGAAAAGCCAGACTATCAGCATGACTCCTTTCAAAATGAGATTGGGCAAAATAATCACCTTAGAAGCCTGCCTAGACCAATGCAAATCAAGACAGTGTTTAAAAATGTCTCAAAAATGAAATTAGAATGTACTGGGGAGAGCAACATTGTTAGTTCTTAAAACAACTTTTTAACTTTTAGGCAGTGGCATAACGTCTGTCATGGAGAAGCATAGAAAGACTGAATGTTCTGGTAGACTATTTTCCTAAGCCACTATTTGCTGTGAGGTTTGGCAAATAAAGTCGGAATCTAGTGAAAAAGTAACCGGTAGGCTTTTCAGGTGGCATTATTTTTGAGTAATATTTTCAAATACCAGTAGAGCCTAGATTTTCAGTTTATATATCTGATGCAGTTCTCTTTCCTCCATCATTCTTTCCAGGTATAACAAGCATGATCAGGAGCTTATATCTATTCCATGACCACTGAGCACTGGAGAGCAGAAGTTAAGTAAAGTTAAGGAGATTGAAAAGAAAGAAAGTTACTGTTACTTGTTTACCCTTTCTACACTGAGCAGATCCTGATTATATTTGTTCTGAGCCTTTCCTGCTGCCAGATAATATATTTTATGAGATTTAGTTTAGGCTCCTATTTGTGTTTGAATCCATTCATTATTCTCAGTGTAGTTTACTTCAGTTAAAGGTAATGTAATGTACTTTACAGACTTCTAGATTAAACTGTAATTTAAAATACATATTTACCCCTGCAATTTCAGCTAGAAGCTCTGAAATGTCAGATATATGCTCCTCTTGAATGCCCTAGATTGGCCAGTTGCCTAAAGGACTGTCCACCTCCTCTGGAGGTCATCTAGACCAACCATCCTGCTCAAGGAGAACCACATAGATCAGGGTGCCTAGGGCCATGTCCAAATAGCTTTTGAACATCTCCAAGTATGGAGACTTGGCAACCACTTTGTGAGGCCTGTGTCAGTGCTCAGTCATCCTCACAGTGAAAAAGTGTTTCCTTCTGCTCAGATGGAACCTCCTGCATTTCAGTTTGTGCCCATTACCTCTGGTCCTGTCACTAGGCACCACTAAGAACCAGCTCCCTTTTCTTCACACCCTCCATCCAGGTACTTGTAGACATTGATGATATTCCCCCAAACCTCCTCTTTTCAAAGCTAAATAGTCTCAGTCTCCCTCTTCCTGTTTCATGAGTTTACACTTCCATTGAATTTGTTAGGTGTAGGAACTCAGCCAGTTTCAGACAGACAAGGCTCTATGCAAATAAAACAATGCAAAAAGCAAGACATCTTTTATAAATGAAAAAAAAAACCAAAAAAATCCCCCCAAAAAAACCCAAACAACAAGTTTTTGGAGATCCTTAAAGTTTCATAGTGAACTTGATGACATTTTAATTCTTTGTGAAAGGACAGGTGCTGAGACTGCATTTGAAAAATAAAGAAAAACAATTTGTCTTACAAATAGAGAGCTGTAGAATTGAAAGCTGCTGGCATTTGGAAAAATTAACTCATATGCTTCAGAATACATTAGAGTCCTAAATTATGCTGGGGTTTTGTACTTAGACAGAAAAACAAGTGTATTGGAAGTAATAATAAACAGACATAAAATCACATTTGGATTAAATTTGCCAAGATGCAGAAATGTATATTTTCTAAATTTCATTATTTTTCTTTTCTCCTCAGTCCTCAAAGGGAAATCTCTTGTTGCTTTTAAGTGGAAATCAAGACTTGCAGAATACATTGTTATCCAGAGGAGCAAAGGAGCCTTGTGAAGGCTGCAGGGAAGACCCCTCCTTACATAAAATCACTGGATTTATTTTTCTTTCAGAAAAACATGAATGCAAAGAATATTTGGGATTTTTAGGGGATCTCTATAACATAGTTTTTGAGTCAGTTAATTTATATTATGAGAACCAGAAAACCCAAAGCTTCCTGCAAATTAAAAGATGACATTTTCTTTTTTTACTCTGTGGCATGTACAGACACAAAAACTCAGACTTCCAGTACTCAGTTGCTCTGAGGCTTTTTCAAAAGATAGACAGGATTACAAATTCAACACAGCCTTCAGACACACAGATTGAATGTTCATGGGAAAATCCTGGGGAAGCTCCACTGAAATAAGTGGAAATATTCCAGAATAAGGTGCAGTCATAATTCAAGAAGTATTTTCCATGAGCTAAATGTTTGTGGATGAATTGTTTCATTTCCACAGTAAACAAAAAATGAGCTCATTGTCAGTAGGACAATTCATTTTGAGAAGCTAAAATTAACTAGTAGTGCATTTCGTTATATATTCTTAGAGACAGTTCAGGAGTAGAAAAGAGTTCTCAAAGAAGACAAATAACAGTTAATAACTTTCTGTTCACTAAGAAAGACATTTCTCCTTAAGAAAGGCATTTTTCCTTAACTGAGCAAGATTTGAGTTTTTGTAAGTAAAAAGACAGACATTTGTCTAAGCAACCAGTCTTAGCTGGTTGGAATTGCATTGATGCTGTGGACATGTGTGACCTAGATGCTGTGAGGCCCAGCAAAATTTACACATGCAAAGAAGTGCAATCCCTGTGTAGGAAAACTCAGCCAAATTTTGCAGTTCTGCCACTTCAAAAGGGTCATGGGACAAGCAAGCCAAAAAGAGTTCAAAGTCACCCCCTCCCAATCCTATAGTTCAACAAAAGAGCAAAGACTTGTTTTGTCTTCTTCTAATTAAAATGTCTGTTCACTGGAAAGTATTGTGGGAATATGCACTTCTGATAAAATCTGTCCTCAGTTTGAATTAAGCTACAGGATTTTTATAAAAGAACTTAAAATGGGGGAAAGATAGGCACTTTTTCCTGTCCTTTGTATTTGAAATGCAGTTCATACGACTTCTTGTACATTTCTTTTGTGATGGGTTTCATTCAGAAACTTAAAGAAAATATTTCACAAAAACAACAGATGTGTCTCCAGTGGAGTTCCTGAGGTTTGAGATTTCTATCACAGAACAATGCTCTGCAATTCACCTGTTCCCAGCCTCCTCACATTTCAGTCTGGTGGATGTTACCTCAGTGTTTTCAAGCACATTACTTACTGAGAAAAGGCATTCCAAAACTAGAAACATTAATTTAGGAAATGTAATTTAAATATGTAGTATACCTGATGTTTTATTTCATATAATTTCTTTAATAAGAGGTATGTTTGATATGTTTCTCTGAAGCATTATTTTAATTAGAGTTAAGGCCAAGCGATAATTAACAGGGCTTGAAAAAAAAAAAATCATACACCAGATTTATCTTTTTTTATTTTTTAAAGAAATAATGAATATTTAGATGTGTGTGAGACAAAAAATTTAAGATTTAGATGCAAAATTGTTTTGACTTTTCAGGAATACTAGATTCTGAATCCTGTACTTCTTTTTTTTAAATAGTCCTACCAGAAAATTACAATGCATTTTTAAGTAGATTTTTTAAACTTCTCCTGCTCAGATCCCTGACTAGAGTGGCTTATCATTTTTCTATCTGATAAAAATAGATCGTTCTAACTGCATGGGTTCATCTTTTGATATCCTTCTAGATGTCCTTCTAGGTAGATCACTGCTCAGGAATTAATTTTATCTCTTCTTGAATTTTGAGATTTAATCCCATCAATTTTCTCCATGTTTAGTTAGTCCCAGAATAACCATTACATTCAAGAATCAAAATTAAATAATCAAGTTTGCTTATTACTCTAAGCTGTGTGGGGCAGTTGACACACTGGATGGAAGGGATGCCATCCAAAGAGACCTTGACTGGCTTGAGAGATGGACCCGTGCAAACTCTGTGAAGTTCAAAATGACCAAGTGTAAGGTCCTGCACATCAGTCAGGGCAATCTCAAGCACAAATTCAGTCTGGATGGAGATGGGATCAAGAACAGCCATGAGGAGAAAGACATGTGGGTGTTGGTAGATGAGAAGCTTGACATAACCTGTCAGTGCACACTTGCATCCCAGAAAGCCAGCCGTATCCTGGGTTGCATCAAAAGAAGGATGACCAGTTTGTCTGATTCTACTGCTTTACTACACTTTTGTGAGACCCTGCCTGGGGTAATGAATACAGCTCTGGGGCCCCCAAGACAAGAAGTATGTCCACCTATTGGAGTGGGTCCAGTGGAGGGTCATTAAGGTAATCAGAAGGATCGAGCACTTCTCCTGTGAAGACAGGCTGAGAGAGTTGTGGTTGTTCAGCCTGAAGAATAGAAGTCTCTGGAGAGACCTTACAGCACTCTTCAGTACCTAAAGGAGGCTGCAAGGAAGATACTTTTTACTAGGTCATGTTGTAATAGGATAAGGCTTTAAAATGAAAGAGAGTAGTTTTAGAAAAAAGAAAGAAATTTTTAATTATGAGAGTGTGATACATTGGAACAGATTATTCTGAAAAGCTGTGAATGGATTAGAAGTGTTGAAGGCCAGGTTAGATGGGGCTCTCAACAACCTGGTCCAGTGGAGAGTGTCCCTGCCCATGACAGACGGGTTGGATCTAGATAATCTTTAAGGTCCCTTCCAACACAAACATTTCTGTGATTTTATGATTATATAAATGTCTACTTCATTATATAGATAATATACTTAATACAGCCAGCCACTTGCTTTTTATTTGCAGATCTTTCTATTAAAAATAATTTCACAATACCTTTTGTCTCCTAATTTGTATGTCTTACAGCACCTTTCATGGAAAACATTGATCACATTATCAATAAAAGGGGCATTTCAACTATGCAATCCTTTGTTGTTGCATGCTAGTGGTGGTGCACTGATTCTTGCTTTATCTAAGAAAATGGTTTGCATATTTTTCCTGTGAAATGTTTTATTTTAATGTTGATCACAGAGGTCCCTATGTACATTAGGTACCTGAAAAGTTTTGGAATCATAGGTGTTTTCTGTTGGTATTGTTTGACACTTCTATCCCTCCTAGAACATTCCTTATATAACTTTGATGTTGGTACCTATACACATTGTGTAATGTATTGTATGAAAGTATTAAATGTTAATTGATTTTAAATAATGTTATTTCTAACATAGCAAATAAAATATCTTGACTGCAAAAATAATAAAATTGATAATAAAGAGAATTTAGTTTGCAACTGGATGCTTGGGCACAGTGATGGCCATGTTGAATCTATTAGATTATGAGAGTCATAGTGTTTTACATCTGTGATTACATTCAGAAGTTGAAAAAAAGCAGGCAGGGAGAAAAAAAGTGGAAAAAAGACAGGATTGAAGAACCTGACATCTGCAGAGGGTGAGAAAGGATCTACAGAGAATTGTGTTTCTGTCAGTAAAGAATTATTGCATGACGGCAGACCATAAACTGCAGGGTAAGAACCTTTACATTTTTTGGTAACTAGAAACACAGTTTTGTCTGTTTCTGATACTCAGAGCCAGACTTTCCTGTCACCAAGTATTTTCTCTTAACATATGTCAAGTGCTGCTGAAGGTATCAGCATAACAGAATGAAAAATCTGTTTTGGAACAAAAGCATCAAGTGTCTTACTCTTTGTAAACAATATCACAATGATGTTCCTACTTTTAACTCACGAAAAGGTATGGCAACTTTTATAAGACAGCATAGGAAATGCATCATTTATGAAAGGTAAGAATTAAAGGAGGTTATATTTTGAACCTCTTTGTGTTTTTGCAGAATATACAAAATTCTGATTTTTATGCACTCAATTATTTCTAATTACTGGTAACTCAAAATTTTGAATTTGGCCAAAGTTTTAGTTCATGTGTTAACTGTTTAGAGTTATGCAAAGATGTTACAAAAATCACAAATTACAATAATAATAATAATAATAATAATAATAATAATAATAATAATAATAATAATAATAATAATAATAATAATAATAATAATATATCCAAGCCCCAGATGCCATGTGTGTGAACTGTTGCAGCCTCTGTGTTTTAACATGCTTCAATCAAAATAAGTTCACATGATCTGTGAAAAACTTATCTGATAGTCTCTAGTTCATATAACATCAAAGACATTAGGATACTGGGCACAAGGAGCTCTAGACAAACTGTTTTAGGTCTGCAAAGTCCACCTTGTTCCCAATGTTATATTTCCTATTCAGCCTTAGGCAAAATAACTCATTACACCTAAATTAATAAGAGAGTCTCCAAACATTTGCAGGCATTCAGTGAAGAGGCAATTGCCAAAAGGCAATTCACAGCAAGGGACCAAATTAGATGCTCTAAATCATTTCTTGAGAAGCTATTCTTTCCCTGGTTCTGTCTATAAAGAGAGATTCAGCAATGTTTCTTGGAATAGGAGCCCTGAACTTGTCCTGTTTTATCATGGTATAAAACATAGCACACATCTCTTCCTTTCCTAGTTGTCCCAATGTATATGCTAAATATTTTATATTCTTTTAGTAGAATAAATATGTCATTCAGGATATCCCCCCAAAAAAAGGGTTCAAAAGTTCAACTTATTAAGAAAGTTATATTACAAATACATGAATAAAGATCCAGTGAAGTTCGAAAGAGCATTTTAACATTCCTTTTCCACAAAATGTGAATGATCCTTGAGAAGAAAATCAAGACTAGAAAAAACTCCAAGGTAACACAGAAATAACATTCATTTGCTTAGTATGCTTTGTTTTGTTACATAAATACTATTGAATACTTCAAGACATAGACATACATTCTTAGGTGACTCAGTCTGCTTCTGCACATCAAAAATTAATATTAACCTGCTCTTATGAAAGTTGTGCACTAATTTAGCTTCTGAATAACCTTTCCATAGTAGTTAAACCTTTTTTTAAGTTCTCCATTTTCAATTTATCTCAATTCTATTTCTTTTTGATACTTACTTCTGATTATCTGAAATTAAACTCCAAAGTTGCAAATTTTGAACATTTTGCAAGACCTAATAGTCTGATTTTATAAGACACATTTGTTTCCACTCATGACCAAGAAAACCTGCAAAAAGCCCCACAAGCTCACTCATTCGTAAGATAAATCTAGCCTTTACTTCATAATCACTATGTGGAACATGACCATCTCCATCAAATGCCTGAAATTCAAGAATGCACTTTATAAAGATTCAGACAGGTCCTTGTAGTTACATTCCAGTCTGAACTGTGTCCCAGGGAAGGACATCACTGCTCTTTCAATGAGATTGCTACATTTGTATTTTATTGCTTTGAGCCTTGGAGGACAAGATAACAGAACCTAAATACCAAAAATGGACAAATGGATAAGTTGGTCTGAACTCAAGCTAGAAATGCTCTAAAAGTAAATTCACTGAAATTTTCTTTATGGATGTTTTCTCCATAATTTCACTGATTTTTTTTCAACCTGGATATTGACTAAAGAGTTTTAATTTTGGCTGTTGAAATATGAAGAATCTCGTGGCTTAATGATGATTTCAAAAATTTAAAACGTTTTTACTGAATGTTATTTATGTTAAAACATGAATTCTTTAAAGCAATTAATCTCTAATGGAAATAATTCTCCCTGGTTCAAGCACTGATACATTTTCTCCAAACTATGTAACACATCCATGCCAAGGCTTGAGAAGGGTAAGGCTTGAGTAAATTTTTAGGGGAGAACACATCTGTTAATGGTGAAATACCACTCCTATAAAAAAGTTTTCAGCTACAGCTTGCAAGTGCCTCTCTGACATGAGGTAGAAATAAAACCAATCTGTCATCATAATGGTCATGAGCAAAAAGTTATTTCAATTTCTTTCCTGTGATGCTTGAAATCCAATTCTAAACAGATTTTATGCATCTATAGAGACCCACCAGTTTAACCGTTATTTGATAACTCTATTGTAAATATGAATTGTGTATGTAATATCAAAGCCCGGGACTCTGATTTGTTATAATTCAGGTTTACTGGCAATTAATAGTCTTTGGGTTCAAGCCAATGACCAAGGCACAAACTGTTTGAAAGCTAAGGTCTGACCTCCCCAGTTTACTAGTCATGCAGTCCCAAGACTATCCATTGAGATAACATGTTTGCTAACAGGAAAATTAATGCTTTCCTCACCGTCATTGGCTATTAAAAAATACCTGCTTGTGAAAAGAAGGCACCTGTCTATAAATCTGTGATGCAGCCATTGGAGTTGAAGTCAGTATAAGCAAATTAAAGTGATTGTGTCAGCAAAACACCTTATTTGTTTAAGGAATAACACGTATTCCAGACTTAGAATAAAATGTATGACACATTTAATTTTTTTCACAATAATAAATGAAATACATTTAGTAAAATGGTAGACTTGGCTGAAAAAATAAGAAATAATAATGATGATGCCTGCAGAAAAATCCATAAAATCTAATTATTCTGGCTTTTGTCCAGCATAATAAAAAGCTGGAAACATATTTCTTTGCTGAAGCAAGATGTTTCGGACAAAAAATATCAATAACTTTATTGAGATATTTTTACTTCACATGTGAAATGGTAATTGGAAATTTATATAGCATTGCATTTTGTTGTCTTGATAGAACTACTTTTAAACTCCAAACTTTTTAATGGAAATACTTTACATCAGAGGACAATAATAAAAACAGAAGATGGAGTACAGTTGGAGCCAAGAAATAGCACACAGAGACAGTATAGTATATATGAATACTGTATTGTAAACCTTGATTTTATTAGACATAACACAATTGTCGATTAATAGAAGTTTAAAAAGGGGGAAGGAAGAAAAAGGAAAAAAAAAACCAACTTGGTTTTTAAGAGTTCAACCAATCAAGAAAATGTATAATTTTAAGAATTCATAAACTAGAAGTTGACAGTAATTTTCTCAAGCACTCAGACATTGTCTCTTTATATCGCTATGTTTTATGAATTATGAATTTTGGCTGATGAGCAAGCCTAAGGGTGACATCGGAGCTTCAGTGTCAGTAGTACATTGTCATTGCACACTGTGGGAGCTCCTACTATACCTAGATGGATTTTCTGAACTTAAATAACGTTACTGATTGCCAAATATTTTATTAAGAGGTCTGATGATATTATATGCTCTGCTGGTAAGATACTAATCCCTATTAACTAGAAAAGGGTCAAATACTTTGAGAGATTTCCAGGGCTTTTTTTGTCTGCCTGGGGTGTTCAGATGTAGTTATACTTCCCCACCATAATTCACCCATTTTGATATGAAATAGAAAATAGATAGCGAAATAGAAAACCATTTTTCCAGCATCAAGAATAAAATTTGAGTAGAAAAGACAGTTGTTGTGTGAGATTGTACATGGCTCCTGTTACCAAGGAAACAATTTCTGTTGGCTTTGAAAGGTTTGGTAACAGTTGCTCTAGCTTCAATTTGGACAGTATAGACAAGAGGGGCTATTTGTCTCATGCAATTATATATATAAGCACACACATAAACACACCCTCACATTAAGGAGAAATAGATTTACTAAAACGGAATTGTGAAACCACTGAAGTTAGGAAAACATTCTGAAAAACATTCGAGGAATGTGTTGATAGAAGAGACACTGGCACTGGCTTAAGTCAATCCCGTCCCACACCTGAAAATATGACGTTCAAAAATTAAAAAGAAAAAAGAAGAAAGAAAAAAGATAAAGTGGAAATTAGAGAGCTCATACAATTACTTAATCTTTAAAGTGTAGATTCAAAAATTATGAAGAATATGGAATATTTATAACTTTGAACTTGTGGAAACAAAATTTCTTTACCTTAGAAGGTCTGAGTAAATCTGAATTGGAAAATCAGATCCATTATTTTAAATATAACTTTAATATTTTACTGATATATCACAATAAAACAATCTTTGAGTAAAAATGGAAAGGACAATTCCTAATGATGGACTTTTAGACATAGGTGAGTAAAGCAGTGATTAAAGACTGCAAGTGAAAATTCATTATCTGATTGGAAAATTGATTGATTCTATTGTATCACAAAAAGAGAGTTTTGCAGGTACTGATGGGGATAAAAAGTTCTCCAGGAATATCAAAATAGCATTTTTTTTCTATGTAGAAAGTACAAACCCATTTTAAATGCGATCACGTGCAAAGTTAGGGCAAGATGGGGATAATAATTTGCATAAAAATCTTGCATAAATATTGGGTTCAAATGATGTAGTCACAAATCAAGAACAGCAAGAAATGAAGACAAGAAAAAGGATGAGACTGGGTGCAAGTATAAAAGGAAGAAATGTCTGTCTTATAAATTATAGTTCCCCTAGCTGATATCTTGATGAGTATCACAGACTCTTCCTTCTTTAAAACAAAATGTGATCAACAGATTTGTGGAGGAAAAGGAAAGTTTACTGTGTTCAGGGAAATATGGTTGAGTCTGTGAGGATAAATCAGTTTTAGACCTAGTAAGTCTAAAGTTTTTGACCTTTAGCTGCCTGTTCTGAGTCTCATCAAGTATGAAAAGTGGTCATATGCTTACTCTATCTGTATTATTATCATAAAATAATTCATGCTGATCTTCATTTAAATTCAGACACAAACAGAAAACAGGAAAAATTTACACTTCCCTAAAATATCTAATGAAGTATTAAACAATCTACATAGGATTTTAAGAGGTAGTTAAGGAAAACAAACTTCCAAAGTAACAAATATTCTGATTATTGTCTTGTTTCTCTGTAGTACAAGACAATATTAGCAAAACACTTCAAATATTATATAGTTCTCAATGATATTGGTGTTCTTAACTAATAAATATGTTTTATTATGCTTTTTTTTTTTTTCAGGTATCTAGTAATTATTTTGACCATTAAACCAACAGTAAGACCAACATAATAAATTAATTAGACTTCCAGAATACAGTCTCCCTAAACTGTATAAGTTGCTAGTCCCTACTGGCTGGCTGAGTCAGCTTGCGAGCAAATATTTAAAACATTCTTTTGCTTTGGTTTTCTTCTCACTTTATTATCTATGGCAAAACTTCATTACATTTAAGGGGGCTTATGTACTTTTAGCTTTTAGAATGAAGTACACACTGGGAAAAAAAAAAAAAAAGCTCTAAACTTCAGCAGGCTCAAATGAGTATTTCTTTCTGGGGACATATGTCAAGCCAACACATTTCCCCATTCATTGAGTCAGATGGTACTTTTCCTTTCACTTTAAGTGGAAGGCTATGGTCTCCCTCAGACAGGAACAATGTTACTTCTTTATAGTTGCACATTATTGATTACTTTATGGGGAAATAGTACACTTGATCTTTTGAAGAGTTCCTCTCAACAGAATAGGACTCTTCCTCTACACTAAAATACAGACTGGAAAAAAAGGCTAAGACACATAAACACATTTTCCAATTCTGGATTAAAAAATACATCTGAATGGTTTTATCCTTACTGTAGGCATAATATCAATAAACTGTAATGTTACAGGTTACAGCTTGTATTTTTTATTCTATTAGTTTATTATTAATAGTTTTAATGTTGATGGTTTGTTCTGGTGTTCCTCCTTGTGTACCCCCAAACTGGTTTATCCCTGAAAGCTGTATCCTCCCCTAAGCTACCCTTTATGGCAATCCCCTCCCTGTGTTCTAGACCCTTCTCTATCAATCATTGTTACCCTGCCCCTTGTTCTGGTCCCTTCCATGTCACTCCTGCCTTGAGCCAATCCTTCCAGTGTTCCCCCCTGGCATTCCTGGGGGCTCCCTATCCTCGACACCCCATTGGGACAAGTGACCTGTTCTGCCCCCACCTTCTGTCATTGGCCTCAGGCCAGTGCTGTGACCCTCCTCACCCCTGCCCTGATGCTTCCCCAGTGGTTTAGGATTTGTACCCACCCCCAGAATTGCTGCAGTTTTTAAACCTGTGCCCAGCAGTGCTCAGGGCTCTCCTGTTGTGACCCCTTCAGCTCCAATAAACCTCTCCTGCTGGAACCTCCTACAGAGAGCCTCCTCCTTCTCCTTTACCCGACTCCTGCCGTAGCTGGCAGACCCTGCACTGCAGAGCAAGCAGCTCTAAAGGTTCAGCTGTTGGTAAAACCCCAAACCACGGCTGTTCCCACACCTGGCACGGTACTGGTGTGACATGAGCTAGCCTTCGCCTCCAGTGAGCTGCATCAGTAATGCATAAATCAATTCAGTATTCTGATTCAAACAGGTATCCATTAATTTAAAATAAAATAAGGAAGAAAAAATAAATACATAGAATTCAAACCACTCCTTCTAAGAAGTAGACAGGATTTGAAGTAATATATGACCGCCTATCTACAAACACCATTTGATTTAAAGCCACTAGGTGTCAGCATCTAAGTATTCCTAAAGAGATTTATTTGCCAGAAAAAAGTAGTTGGCAATAAACAAATATGCAAGATTGTAGGTGGTTGATGACTCCTTACAAAGCCATGGAAGAAAGCTATAAACTTGTCAGGTTCACTGATAAATATTAGTACGATTGAGGAATATTTTTTCACATGATAAATGATTCTGGAATGCACCTTCTGTTTTTTGATAAGATACTCTGGATATTTTAACTTATACAGACCTTCAATGGTTTGACTTCAAAATAAATGACTTTCCAACCAAAAACATCTGAAAAGAGCAGGTGGTCTTGTTGTCGTGAGACAGATTCTTCATACTGCATGTTTGTGAGCTCTTAGTTCTTGTACTGGAATTCCTCAATAAAAATCAAGTTATTGTCTGGTAGCATTCTGTTGTCACTAAGACCATGATGGAGCCTCCCCAGCAATGATGACAAGAGCACAGAAATGTGGGACAAATTTAAGCCATTTATCTTACTAATGATCTGTTATTAAAGTAGAGCTAATAACTCAAAAAAGCAGGATGCTTAAGGCAGGAAATACTGCTTTAACAAGAATGCAGAAATGAATGTACTTCAGTTACTGTGGACTGCTACTTTTGTGCTTCTTTAAGTGCAAGAGGGAGTCCAGGTGTCTGACAGGGCACAGAGTATGTGACCAAAACTGATTAGTACTCCTGACTCATCCCTAAATTTTCAGCTATTGACAGACTCCTGGAATGTCTCTTCATGTAATTCACTTAAGGTTCTTTGTCAGGTTTTTGTTTTAATAAGTAGTAGCATTTCCTTGAATTTACATGATACTGTTTATTGGATATACTGTAACTACCTAATGAAAACCGCAGATACACCTCAGAGAATTCAGGATCTGAAGGGTTTTAATAGCTATTTAAGCATGGTTAATGAAATATGTACATGACATAGTAGTTTGAGGGTGATCATAGCCACCCTTGCACGGAGCCATAATTATTGTACACTGATGTTAAAAGTGTAGGGTGTGCATTTTATTCCTACCATTTTCTGCATAAGTGTCCAGACTGTGTGACTAATCACAGTGAAGACATTCTAAATATAAACAGGGTGGCTCACGCTGAAACCTAGCATAAATGTCTCCATTTTTGTTAAAGTATGGGGGATGCTTTTGGTAAGGAGCAGCATGGTGATTGATGAGAAAATAGATAAAATAGATCTGGCATAAAGTGTAGGTCATTTATTTAATCTTCTAACACATATGGTAAGGATGAAAACTAGACTGTGTCCCAAAACTGGTAAAAAATTAACACATAGCGGTATAGAAAGAGAGCATGAGAGTACATGACAGGTGAAGAACAAAGTCAGAAGATACCTAGCATCTTTGGAAACTTGAAATGAAAATCAGACAGAAAGTCACAGCAGCCTGTTTTTCAACCCTCGTGTTGACCAGAAGTATCTGTCAGTGTTGTGCCCTTAAGTGATTTACTGTATATGTATATAGTAAATTCAGCAGTATAAGAGAGAAGTATTTGGCCCTCTGTCCTCAAGAGATCAGGTTGTCCTACTGTTCCTTGCCCTAAGAAACAATTCAGAACAGTTGCCTTACACAGTGAAGCCATGTAGCACTGACTGATGATACAGATTTACAGAGAAACTTTTTAAAGAGAATTGTGGTTTTCAGGAAATAAATGAGTTTTCCTTTTACAGAATTTTCTTGAAAAATCTCCACTCTTAAACACAAGGATACAGGCAACATTTTTTTCTCCCACTAGAGAAAACAGTAAAAATAATATCATTCTCCTAGAAAAGGTTTTTGCACTTCTTTTTGCTTCTAAAATATAATGCTGTGCAGTTGTCCTTATGTTAATTTATTTACAGATGTCCAAGTGTTGTTCTAAAAAAGTTTGAGTTTCAGAAAAATAAGCTTTCAAAAACGCAGTGGTTCTGAAGAAGTTTGTTTAGAGATCTCCTGTCCCAGGGTCTGCTGACTCCTTGAAGGCAGGTGTTGGCACAATGTATATTGCAATGAAGTATCAGAGAGAAATAGTTTTCCTATCTTGCATCTTTCAGCACAGAACCAAAATGGATGAGAGTATTCACTAGATTTTGCAGTTCTTTTGAGGTAACAGTAGAAACCTCATTTTACATCTGTCTTCAGAATGACAGCACCTGAAGCTCTATGAGGCTTGTAGAGAAATGCTCTGCAAGTGACAGGGGACAGGAGCCTCCAGCCATCCTCAGGAAGCACCTCACAGCCCTCACCACACTCTGGCCACCAGCCTTACTGCCCTACCTTGGTAAGGCACAGTGGGACAGTGCCAGCAGGGAAAGGGAGTAGAGGGAAATGAAGGAAATGGATAGGAGTGGAGCAGGGAAGGGCGGAGTGTGGATGTTCAAGGGAGTTACCAACCTGAGCTGACCTCCAAGAAGATCTAAATGGCAAAGAATTGACCAGAGAAACTGAACTTAGTCATATTTGGCAGGCTACATGCAAGAAAAAGTGGCGTCATGGTGGATAGGTCATTCATTGCATGTCTTGGTTCTGTAAGAAAAAACACAGTTTGCCATATCTGCCTTTTCTTATCAATTTCCCTGTATCCACAGAAGATAAACTCATTTAAATAAACCTAAGTTAATGAGAACATTAGAAATGTAAGGCAACACGCACCCTCCAGAAACCTAGTAGATCTGGAGTGGAACTTGTGGATGCAGATGCCTCTCCTCTGTTCACATCCTGTGTTTCTGTGCATTCTCATCACTGCTCAGCTCCTGAACCAGAAAGCAAGTGGTGATAACTAAAGCAGGCAATTCTTTTCTACCAAGGGGAGAGGGCTGCTGCTGTGCACTCCATTCCATCCAAAAAAGTCAGGAGAAGGAGATAGATGACAGCAGCTTGAAGGAAATGCAATCTGAGCATGGCAGGGGCATTATGAGTGCATTATTCAAATGATCATGTGTGCTTGGCAGGGATATTTTTAACATGCCTTAACTCTTGATTTCAGAGTTCTGAAATGATTCTATTCTTAAAGCCCAAGTAGCTTGATTGCAATAGAGGGGTTGTGAAACTTAGGGTTTTTTTAAAAAAAAATTAATATGTCAGCAGCTGTAATACATGCATACATGCATACATACCTATGTACAAACATACATATATACATACATACATACATACATACATACATACATACATCTTGCATTGATAATTAAATTTCCTTAACAGGGTGACAAAGTCCTTTACCAAAGGCTACACTTCAACATTATTTAAGGGTCCCCATTGATTCACAGAGCTATTACCTCTTTACACAGGAATAATTGAAGTGTTTTGGTCTAACCGTTCTATACGGTCTAATCCTTTTGCTTCTGAGAAGTGAAAACTTTCTTCTTGCTGGGCTAGTCTGGACTGAGAAATTCCTGAGTCTCTCCAGTTGTACCACTGCAGTAGTGACAAAAGATGCACTTGACATGAAAACCCCTAGCATCTAAGATGTTTTGAGCAGTAGCCAGGTGTCCTATGTGAGGAATTTGACTGAATTCTCCAGCCAATAATTAGAGGTAATGCTGACCTTTAGGTGCAGTGCAAGCCATAGCCCTTTCCTTATTTATTGCCCCAGAAGGAGTGAGAACAAGTCTGCTTGCTGTAGATAATTATTTTTTTTTTTCTTTCTGACAGATGCAAATGCCAAAGGATATCTGGGTTGCTGTGGGTATCGTTTAATGTCATCATTATTTTGGTGCCTAGCAAAAGCTACTGGGGCATCCATAAACATGCAGCAGCCCTCGAGAGGCCAAGAAGAATGAGGAACCAATTGTGTGAATTGGTTCACTCTGAGAATTATAGTCAGAGGGTCGTCCTGACGTAAAAAAAAATTAAATTCTTGACGCTGTTGGCAAAGGAGTCCTCCTGCCCTATCTTCTGACATGTTCAGAACCTACCTGGAGGGAACTCTGAAATTGGCTGCCTTTTATCTGCTAATGTCCTAACCCAGGAGAATACTGGGTCTGACCCAAGCTGTGAGAACTGACTTTTTTATTCAGAAGGTCTCTTCAGAAGACATGTGTGAGCTTAATAAATCTGCCTCTTGCTGAGATGCCATGTGGTGGCTTTAGCTCTTCCTCTAGCACATTTTATAAAATCAGTGCCCTTTTCTATTGTGAAAACTCACAACAACAGCACAAGCACTTTGGATCAAACACATGATAATTGTAATTTTCTCTTAGCAGGGTTGCAAGTAAACTGTCTGTCAGAAGCAGCTGTTCTAGAATGCATAATTACACCTGTCTGTCTTAGCCAACATTGTCTATGTAAGACATGATGGATGATTTTAAACTTGCATAACGTTATTATTATTAATTATTTATTATTACTACTATTATTTTACAAAGCTGAATTGTGAAGTATATTTAAAATGTCTTTCTTGAGCCTTGTAATGAGGTAGCTGAGAAAGCCTATACTCACTATTTCAAACTTTTTTACTCAAATAATTTCTGCTGTCTTTTAAGAGGCTTATTTATATTTCTATTCTGAAAACTTATCTTTAAGTATAATATTGTTAAAGCAATATGAATCTCTTCCATGTCACTTATTAACTCTTGGTTTGGATCTGTGTGCCTCCTCATCTCTTCTGCTTCACATGAATTTCAAGGTTCTCTATACAGTGTTTATACTTCACATTTACCATTTTTACATTATATAAAATGTAATTACCTCATTAATATAATGACCAATTATATATACAGCTTCTCGAGGAGGAAGAAGATAACTTTCTAAAGGAAACTCAAAACAATAGGAATTCAGTAGCAAGGAAATAAAAAGTCTTCATCTGTAATTTAAGCTCAGGAAAATATTGCTATGACTGAATTTTTAAAGCTCTATTTCAAATCTGACTTAAAAAGATGAGCAAGCAGAACATAATCAATAAAATAAAGTGAGACAAGGTGATCTTTTCCCTCATAGTGCACACCAGAAAGGAGAAATACTTTAATTTCAAAGCTGGAGACATGCTTAATCTTTTTTAGCATTGCAAGTTTATACACTACAACAAAGACATCTGGCAAAAAGTGCTTCTTCAAAGCTCAAGATTCATAGCAGGTTATGACAAGAAACACAAACCAATTTTATTCTTTTTCAAGAAACAATGACACAGAAACCTTTTTTTTATGTGTAATCACAGTTGTTTTCTTCTAATAGCATTTCCAAAAAATAAAGAAAAAACACATAATTGTCAAAAAGACACTATTAATATAAAGTTACCATAGAGAAAAACCTGTAATAATATAGCATAGAGGAGAAATATGGTAAAACTGACTTCATAATTAGAGATGATTGAGGATATCAGTACATTTTTCTGAAGAAAATAATTTAAAATTTGAAGGCAAATTCCCTGCCACATTTGTAACATTTTCGTGTTTGTTTCTCATGAAATATAAGCTTGTATATTATTTCTAAATACTGTTTTCTGTTCCAGTAATTTGTTTCTCAGGTATTTTTATCTCCATTTGCACAGAATCCAGTGCAATATCATCTTCAAACCCACATGGAATTTCTTGGACTTAATGTGGTATAAATGTTTATTTGCAATCAAGGAAGCCCTTTAAAAAAATCACGGAACAAATATTTTATTTTTGATTATCTGCCATGAAGTAGTCACAGGGCAATCTAAAAGGGGAAATATTTCCTAATTAAAATAAAGAGGTTTGTGTTTTTAATCCAAGCTCCAAGCAATTAAATGTAACATTTGCATGCATATAATTCCATGGGAAACAAAACCCAGGAAGTGGCTGTTTGAGTGTCTATTAATTAAAAAAATCTAGCATTTCACTAGTTGTACTAGTTGGCCTTTTATACGTTCTCCGTAGGTTAATAATTGAATTAAAATGTGCACAAAATGACACCAATGAAGGGCTTCTTAAAAAGAGACAATCTCTGTTAATAATAAAAATATAATTATTTTTATTTCCATTAACAAAGATGTATGAGTCAAAGGCATATATGAGTCCATAATAAAAGATATTATGTATCAGATCAATAAAGTCCCTGTCATATGCACACAGTGACAGAAGAACTTGGTAGCCCACTCTTGGTGATGTGCTTTTATTTTTTGGAGATTGCTAGCCTGAAAAATGAAGCAAAGCCAGAAATCATTATCAATATAAAGAAAGCATTTACTTTGGAGAAATTCTCCTGTAACAGAAAATAGAAAATTGTTGAGGAAAATACTGTCATTTGCTACTCAACCTGCAGTTATCTGTAGATAGAAAGCAAGTTCAACTAAACCCCGTGAAACTATGAAGTACAGAGCCAACAGTCCATTAGTGTAGCTAGATCAATATAAAGGAAAGAAACATGGTCTTCATTTTGCTTCAGCACTTTTGAAGATGACCTGCTGAAGATTTATCAGTTTTATATAGAAGGATTTGCCACCCTCCTCCTCTTTAATTGCTAAAAAAACAGTACAAAGTGAAATATGGGAAAACATCTGGGCAAGAAAAGTACAGTTTGAAGACATGAGGACATTTTTGCTTCTAGATTCTTTCAATAAAATAAAACAAATTGGGGGCTGATTTGTAAGGTTAAGTGTTTCTTTTCACATTATGAAAAACCTTTATGCATTTTGTAGTTCTCCTTTGCTCTTCCAGTGTGTTGCAGATTTTAAACAGGATGCCTTCTAGAAGTTTACTTACTGCTTAATACTTAATAGGTATTATTTTATATTCATTTTACACAGGTGCTATAGCACCATGTCTCATTTGGCACAAAAAAAAAAATAGTCTTGTTCATTGTGGAAAATGAGAAAGGAGTAATGATGGAATTTGATGGAATTAATGTGTAATGTACAAATGGAAAGCATGGAGAGAAAAACAGCAGGCAGAAAAGAAAGATAAGAATGAGAATGTTGGGATAAGGAAAAGACAAGAGGTGGGTGCACTGAAACCAGTTGGAGGAAAGACAAATGGAATGGCTAGAATCATCCAGGGAAAAAAACAAGCTAAGACAAAGAAGGTGTTTTGTTGGTTCACATTTGGAGCTGGTTAGTATGGTTTTAATCTATCAATATTTCAATGATTCGATAAACTTTATACCTCTCTTAGGGAATTCAAACCTATTTTATATTTTCTTTCAACATATATTTATTGCTAGATGTATTATCTATTTATCACTAGATATATTATCCAAATATGTAGGAGAATAACATTTATGATGAATTCCTGAGTTGTTTTCTGTGAGCATTGTCTTCGTACTCTAACTTGTATTTGGGGACAAAAACTCCAGACAAATTGCCAAGTACAGGCAAAGAGCACAAAGAAGTCAGCAGTGCCAGCAGTTCTAGCAGTCTTAGACATTTGATATTGTTTCTATGTCTGATTAAGTCCTGGGTTAGATTTGGCAGAGACAGGGTTTTCATCCCCCATTCTCCTTTCTTTTTATAATACACTAAAACATGATTGAAACTTAATTGTTGGTATTATTTTACTGTCATTCAAGCATTTACCCTTGCTTTATCATGTAAATGAAAAAACTGGTTTCTTAGTGGGCCACTTAAATAATGCCCATATCATCAAAAGACTGCAGAATTACTCTTCTTGAATACTTTTCTTGTCCAGCTAGAGTGTAGAGAATAATAATTATGAGAAGGAACTATTTAATTTGTAATTACTATTACCTTATATGCTTCAAGTACTTTTCTGATAGTTCCCTGAGGTTTTGTTGGTGTTTTGGGGGGTTTTGGGGTTTGGGTTTTTTTATGTTTGGTTGGTTTTTTATCATTCTTCTCTAAGCAGCATTGGTTAAGGCACTTCAGGTTTTTCGTTTTGTGGTTGGTTGGTTGGTTGGTTGGTTGGTTGGTTTTTGGGTTATCCTTCTGGTTCACAATTTTAAGTAGCATCTGCCCTACTGGAAAACTTTTGAAAGGAATTTTAAGAGCTGTTAAAAAAAGAAGGTTTTTTAAGATATCAAACAGGGAACATGTTAATTTAATTCAATCACCCTGGCAAGGATGAAAAAAACACTATCACTCTTACGCTACCATAAATGGAGCAAAGATTTAAGTCAGTTTAGACTACAGAGCTCAGAAGTTTTGCTAATTAACATCTACAGGGACAGCAAAACATGGCTGCAAAAGAGAAGCTTGCCTGTTTTTGATCAGGGGAAAAAATATTTCAACATGTTTCTAGGTATCATAGAACAGCACATGACATCTCGCTAGGCCTGAAGCAAAATAAGCAACAACAATATGTTGGAAATAGTTGTCTCTGATTTCTGGGATCAGCAGCTTTTAGACATCAAAGAGCTGCACAAAATTAAAGATGATAATGAGAGAGAAAGTGCACGTTAGTATTTAATTACATTAAATTGATTAGGAAGAAGCAAGCTGTTGATTTGGAACACATTAATGTCTCTCTGTGCAGCATATAAGCTAGTTTGTGAGTGAATATACCTTTTAAAAACATGAGAAAGGCAATGGTAAGAAAACTAACTCAAAAGTATGTGAGCCAAGGACCACACAGCTATTTCACTCATTTGTTCAGTTTGTTAAAGAAAGGCATTTCTCAGGTCTTTGAGAAGTAAAAAAAACAAAACGCATTCAGTCACAATAAAGAGAAATAAAGTATTCCTCACTACCATGGACATGAGCAGGAGCTGTTTTCCATTCTTTCCATCTGCTCATGAAAATTGCTTCTGAAAAAAATCTTCTTTTGACTAAAATAGATACCTACATTGTGACTTCAACATATGCACAAATCATTTCATTAAACATACAATTTCATGTGCAAAACATATATTATATATGGAAACCAATTTTTTGCATATTTGTAGCATTTCACAGATTCAGTCAGAAGTGTAGCATTGTTCAATATTTAAAATGCAGCACTTCAGCTAAAAGCACATGCAAGCCTGGTATTAGAGATGTGGTACACTTGATGTATGTATGTATGCTTTGTTAGCCACAGGTTTTCAAACTATTAAATAGCAGAGTAAATACTTTATGCTGTAAAGTAAATATATGCCTTGGGGGGATATTTTGAGGTTGCATTTTCTTTAATCACTGCACAGGGTACCTTGATTGGGAAGAAACAGAACAATGTAAGGTACATGATTGATTATACCAGTCTTTGAATGTAGCTTGGTCATTGCATTACTTCAAATTAATTATTCTAGTTGTGATTTCAGTAAACAACTGACATTTTTCAGATTTACCATTACTCAAGAATAGTGTGCCCAATGTTCAAGACAAAATATGGAATGTATAACACTTTCTACAACAGATTTTACATCTCTAAGAAGACTCAGTTTGACTGATGAAGAAAAAACATCATCATGTTCCATTGAATCTGTGAGACTATTAAATGCAGACATTTATGTGCTGGTGTCTCTCTAAACAGTCCAATAAAGAAACTTTAGGTCTAGTCTTTAAAACCTCAAAGTGGAAACAACCCATCTTATTTTATTTTTATATTATGATTTGTTATATAATTACAAGAATAATCTTTATCACTTAGTTCCTTACTTGGCATAAAATTACTTTTTGGACTGATCAAACACCTCAGGCTTCGCCTTAGTGTTTAATCAGTTTCAGCAGCTGTTCATAGCTTCAAATACTACAGAGCAATAAAATTTAATTCCTTAATTAAACTCAAACCACAGTTGTGTTTTTAGCAGGCAGGGACCTGCCTACTTTTGGATACTCAAAAACAGAGAGCAAAAATGACATTGCGCTTCTTTCAAGGATGGTTGATCTAGGAGTGTTATGTAGATGCAAGAAAATGCCAAAGGCCTCTTTTGGGAAACAATTAGGAGTCTCCTCTATTTTTTAACCTGTTTTTTATCAACACAGCTGCTGTACAGACAAGTGCACATAAATTAATTGATCAGTATGCATAAATTAATGGGAAAACTGACCAGTGCACATAAGTTAATTGAAAAATTTGGGGACAGATCTTTGAATAGTGTACACTGACATGTTGAATTTGATTTATCCTAGTCAAAATTCTGACTCAATGGGGCTTTTTAATTTAATTTTCTGCCTCTGGTATTCAATGTCAGCAGTCCTAATAAGCAGGCTCAAACATGCACCAAAGTGGGGTGACCAGTTTAGGTATCAAATTGGAAGAAATAAGCAAATTTTTCTAAGTTTGTACTAATTTAATGAACCATGTCGAGACCTGCTGCTTTTACTTTGAGAACTTCCCTATTACTTCTCACTCTTACTTAAGAATTCTTTAAAAAATTTTCTTGTATTTGCAGGAACCTTGCCTTTTGTTTAATATCAAAATCTGGTAATATTATTAGTATAATACATCAGATTTGGTTTGTAATTTTAATATTCAAAATTATTTTTTCCTCTCTATATTACAATTAAATCATTATAGCTTGTGATACAACTGATTAGAGCATGGAGAAAGTATCAGGAGGGAAAGAAATTGCACTTAAGAAGCATGACATTAACCTAGATAATATCGCATAGAAAATTTATATAGTGAATTTGTTAGCCAACTTCCCAATTAGCATAAATCAGTATGATTTGGTTTATTTTGGTGGAGCATTGCCAAGTTCAGTAATATTTACAATCAGATGAGGTTCTATGTATCTGAGCAAAGAAACTTAAGTTTTATCTGTTATCAGAGTACCTCATAATGTGTTGTATATTTTTCTATTGAAAACATTAAGTGGCAAAGTTCTTATGTCTTTTTCATCAAGACAGTTATGATTCTGAAAGTTCATGTAGTCACTTAATAGCATTGTCTAAAGTATGTGAAAACTTAATTTCTTTAAAAATATGTTCTGAAGTTATTGAGCATGTCTACATGAGATGTCTTTCACAGAGAGAAAACTGGAAATACCTACAGAATTATTAAAGTGCAAAAATTCAGCACTGTATTTGAATATGCTTTGATTTAGTTTTACTATATTAAAATACATAGGGTTTGGGGAAAATATTTACTTTTTTTTTTTTTTTAAATTCCCTGTTAAATGTCTGTGGATATAAATAGCACTTAAACTCACGTACACAGGTAAATAATTCCAAAAAAATTTCACTTATCAATTGATTTTGATATTTGATCTTTATATCTTACAGATACAGTTCATGTTCTTTAAAAAACACTTGAAAATAAAAAAAAACATTAATTTTTGATAATGAAGCTATGATCTGTTGACAACTCCCTTTCACAGAGTCTTCTTCATCCTGCTGGTGCTTCAAGTTGGTAACAAAGGTAATCAGAATACATTTGAGTTGAAGTGGACAGTTATTTGATACTAAAGTATGAAAACCCCTCCCTGAAAAGACAAAAACCTAGATGAAGAACAGTGTTCTTTGGTCATCAGTGGTCCATGTCAGTGTCTTGTGGGGCTCACCAGCAACTTATAAATCCATAACTTCTTAACACAAAATTTCAGATAGAAATTTCAGAAATATATTTATCGTTTATTAATGTTATCACTTTCCATGATTCCATGGTATCTTTTCCATCTTTTCAACCTCATTTTGAACAAATTTTGTACAAAATGTTCAATTCCTTTCAGATGTTCTCTGGTATTTTAACTCAGATTTCTGGTATTTTATCTCAGGATGTTCTCTGAATTATTTCTAGCCTTAAAGGCGTTAACAATTTTAAATTACTGCTTGTAAATTTTATTACTTCTGAAAAGTAACAATAGGTTTGACAAATATTTTACTAATATTGAATTGTTAGTGTTTACAGCTTCATTTTGACCGACTTATATTTCACAGAGTAGCTGTAATCAAAGGCACCCATGAGTAGCAAACTACATGTACATTTATATTACTAGAATTACTGTGTTCCACCCCCCAAATATAACAATTTAGAGCCATATTTTCTATAAAGACATAAAATGAGAGAGTTATGTTGCATTCTGTATTAATTCCTCCATTCAGGCTTGAAGTGCCACAAATGTACATTCATAGATTTATATAGTCTGGAAGATACTTCAGAGGTACTCAGGGGCCCTATACAGGAGTTAGAAAAAAGCAGCAATTCATACTACATATCATACAGTACAGGGAGGGTGTCAAGCAACTGTGGTTGTTTCTTGTTTTAAGAACTGGAAATTCTCTGAAAAGGCTGTTGCAGAGAAACATAGAGGCTTTTAGGACTGCCAAAGTCTCACAGTATAGAAACTTAGAGGAAGACAGAAAATCACATTTCATATTTAACAGGGTTGGTAAGAATATGACTTACATCCTGCAAGAATGTGGACATTCTACGATTTATTGTCATCATGAATTGAAATGGGCATAAAATTCATAAATGAAGTGTGAGAAGAATCCACTCATAAACACTAAAACATCTGTTAATACACTACAGGACTACAGACTGCAGTAAGGTAACAGTATCTAAAAGTTACAGCAACACAGAATGGGTGATATATCATCTCCTGTTTCATTGTGGGGAATATACAAAACAGCCAAAATCAAACTAAAATTCATATTTTTTTTTTTATTCAGAAAAAGTTTTGTTATCAACTTTTGACCAGGCTTATTGATAATTCTTTGGCATTGGAATGCTAAGATTGAGCATCTTGTATGGAGCCAGACTGTATTATGTTCTTGGCAGACCTATTAGAGCTATGGTGATGGGGAAAACAGATGGACTGCTGGTGTTACAATGAGTTGTAGGACTTACATAAATACTTGTGTTCAATACTCAAAGCCATTTTTTACCCTCCTTGGAGATAATGGAAAATTTCTGCTTTCCAAGTGTTCCAAAACTAGGCATTATCAAAAGTTACAAAAAAATTGAATCCAAATTGTCCTTGTCCATCTTATGTATCTGTGATAACCTACCTCTACTCAATGACTGAGTCTTGATCTTATTCAATCTGTCTAGTAAAGAGAAAATGTAGTCAGGAAATTGGTCTAGCTAAACCAACAATATCTTATTATGCACCTCTCATGTGGCAGTGGTATGAAGAGCTGCTGCAGTTTCTATTGAAATTATTGACATTTTGGAAGCCGTAACCATCTTCAAAAATATGGTGAATTTTATATAATATATTTATATATTTTCTAAACTACAGACCTCTATGGCTAACTATAAACAGTCTTTTCAGAAATTTTTACAGAATCTCTCCCTTATTTCTCTAAATAAACTTTCAGGACCTCTTCAAGCATTTCAAGTTGTTCATAAATAGAAGTATGATATTAGTCAAGAGACCTTGTGAAGAATATGTTCAAAGTGCTGAACTCCTACGGAATTTTGACAGACTGTACACACTGTTAAAACCTTGCATGATGGTTGACTCCCAGAGAGGTATGGCAGATTTCTTTCCAGAGTGACATTCACACACACTCTTGCTAGTAGAATTATTTAAACTGTCTTTCTATCTTACCTTTTGTTACACTAGTAATACCAACAAATACAATATCAAAAGTATTATTAAAACTGATTGAAAATTTGATAGGGAAATATATTTGAAGAGGTGGACAGGATCTGTAATTGTCAAACTTTCCTTTAAAGGGAACCCTTCTCTCTTTAATTTCATGGTTGGCTGGAATTTTCAGCCTGAAAATATATCCAATGCTCCATGAAATTTACTTGTCTATAAAATGTCTACTCCTGTTAACATGAACAAATAAATTTTCACTATAGTTGGATACATAAAATTAAACAAGAAATAATTCTGATCTGTTCAGAATCTCATTCTTTGACCTCAAAAGAAGAAAACATGTAATGCTGGTCTTTTAAGCGAGGAAATGTAGAAATTTTTATGCAGTGGCCTTTCTTTGTCACTTTATAAAATTTTCTTTTTCCTTCCGTATGATGTTCTTTAGCAATAACCCAGAAAAGTAGAAGCCCTGTAGATATCTAATATTGAGCCAGAAGTTGGAATCTAATCTTAACTAATATTACTGTAAAAATTTAATCAATAATATTAGTTAATGAGGGCAACAAATCCAATAATCTTTTTATGACAGAGAATGAAATATCCTATCTAGAAATCTACTAATTAAAGTGTTAAAACTTCTTTATCTAAACAAGAGAGTCTAGTCTTGTCTACTTGTGAGGCTATTGCAACTGCACAGGTAAGTACAGAGTTTTCATCAAGCTAGCCAACCAGAGAGTGAGGATCTCCCACAAATTCATTTCATCTATGCATTGGAGATTAGAAAAGTGACAATTAAGTCAAAAGAATCCTGCTTTTCTAAGAGGGAAATCGATGCAGTTTTCCGGTCTGTCAATGCCCTTGATTTTTGAATGCAGTTGGTTTCTCTGTGTATTTTATTTAACTTTGCAGGGGTGAAAAGGTTAGGATTACCAGAACAAAACAAAGATATTTTTTTTCCATTTATTCTATTGCCTGCTCACCTTACTCAGATGAATAGTTGAGCCTTCAAGTTCCATGAGTAAGAACAAATTGCCTTGGATTAAGATATTTTAGGGTTATAATCAATCAATATTAACATTTATGGATTAAGTGTCCATGGGGTATTATTGTCACATAGTGACAAAATTAGTGCCTTACCTCTTTTGCACTGAGAATCTGAAAATATTCTTACTATGAAGTTGCATGTTGAGTTCAGAATAGTATTCAAATAGAGGTACTGTTGGATGAAGAATAGAGATAACACGGGCCCTTTTTGGTACAAAAACTTAAAGATTATCTCTATGCCTAATTTTAGGTAGAATTTGCCCTAAGTAAAATCAATACTAGTATGCAGATGTTTAAATGTGTGCAGGGCAAAAGCCTAAGCCTGGGTTATTCCTGGGTCACCAGATGCCTCATTTTAGCGCTTATGTGCAATACACCTAGCAAAGTTCAACTGCAGATTTTTACACAAAAAAAATCACAACACATAGCAATGTTCAAGCATCATGAATGATGACCTGGAGAGAGTAGACAGGTAATGGTGATTAAACCAGAGACAGTATTGTAGTTAGGGATGGGAAACACATGAACAGATTTCCACATGGACCAGTAAAAAATATTGGAGTAAACTTTGCCATACTGTAGCCCTGAAAATGCATTCCCGAGTTAAAAAGGATGAGCTTTTTCCTTTTTTTTTTCCTATCTTTTTAATTTTTTCCAGGTGCTGTTGCTTGCAATATTTTTCTTACTTTGCAGAGTTTAATTAGAAACAAATAAACTTTGAGCAAAAGAAATTTTTGTTGATTACACAGACAAGGACATCGTTGTCCTCATTAATTCACATTCTCCGTTTTCAAAGAGCCTTGTCTGCGCTTTTTTTTCACCTGTAGTTTTCATCCCAGCTCATGTGCTAGTGGCACTCTATTCCTTACAGTATACATACTTTCACATGCTTTAGTAGAATCATAGAGAGAGCAAAAGACTAAGCAACAGCCACATGGAACAAGGAGTTAGGAACAGGAAATATAATGGTTTATATCTTACCATATATAGGAGAACAAAATTCTGTTGCCTTCTGCCAAGAGGGTTTTAAATCTATATAAAATATTTTAAAAGCCAATCTTTCCCATCTGTGAAAATTCCTAATTACTGATCTGATTAAAATATCTGCTATACTACAAAAATTTCAGCACAGCTGTTTTACTTCAGGAATTAGTAACAATACGTTAATCGATGTAAAAATCACTGTGCGTGTATTTTGCCCATATAATCCTGTTTTATTTTGGTTTTTTTGGCAATTAGTATATTGGCAGTATCATCTGACTTGACAGAAACAGGGAAGAGAGTTCCAGACATAAAGCTGTACAGCAAATATTCACTGACATATGCACATACATTAGAGTATGTTCATTATTATATGCTCTTTGCAAAATAAACAACGTGAATTGTTCCATGTTGCTTTCCCCCTCATCTTTTTGGGTTTTTTTACAAGCACTGAAGACATTTGGCCACAAAAATTACTGAATACACTATTATTGACATTGTAATCAACTTTCTGTTCACTGGCCCATGTTTTAATCTTGTTCTGCTCTACTGCTCTTTTTCATTTAGTTGATACTCTTGAATGAAAAATTTCAGAAGAGTGGCCCTTTCATAGACATGAGCTCTTAACCAGTCATTTTCCAACCCAAGGGAAAAAATCTTGTTATTTGCATGCCTTTTTCTTAAAACTACATTTGAATTAGATCGTGTTTCCTCTTCCAGCTCATCTCTTCTATCTTATTTTACAGCTGGGGTAGAAAGGCTGAATCCAGGGTAATACCAAGCTAACAATTCTAGAAATATCAAGAAAAAAACTGAATTAAAACTACAACCTACAAACCAAACCAATTCACTCTTGAAACTGCTTTGAAGGAAACTCATGATTCTCAAAAATTTTAATTGGAATTTAACTGCTTGTAAATATCATTAGAAACTGTATCTTAGGAAAAACTTCATCCATTTGCTTGCAAAATGGAAACAGCACATTCCTTCTTTAGGTTCAGCCGGATGACGGTACTGCCACAGCAGACAGTAGCTCCCTGGGGTTAGGCACCAGGAGGGAAAGGGGCTCCCTGCATAGGGCAGGGCAGGGCTGGTAGCCAGAGCTCATTCCCTTTATCTGATTTATCTTGAAAACACTGAATTCTGGGGGAAGAGCTCAGCTACTTCTTTTCCTCTATCTCAGAAGTGCAGAGCTATTAAATAAAAACAACAATTATGAACTTTAATATCATGTCTTTGTATTTCATTTCAGGGAGGTCCCTATGGTCTTCACAGGGACATACCAGAGGTAAAGGTAATAGTCTGCAGTCTATTTATAAATGACATAAAGAATGGATAGAAGAGTATGTGTAAGAAATATAGAGGCGGTGGAAGAGTAGTAAACATGAAAATAAATCAGGAAAAAATGGAGTTTAGTGAAACTGTAGGCAGCAAGAGCAAAAGATAGAGAAAATAAAGTAAATAGTAGAATTTTCCCATAAAAACAAGCTATCTTAAATATGCATTTATTCTTGTTTTCTTTTCTGCAAGTAGCTGTGTACTAAATATGAACAGTATTAAACTCAGCCATCCAAAATGCATATATATAGAAAACACATTGCAGATAACTAAAGTTTGGCAGACTAGTTAAATATGAGCTTAGGCAGATGCACTCTCTTACCTTACAGTGTTATCTAGAAATATAATTGAAGTTCATAAGCTCATGTATGTCCACTGACACCAGTGGAACTGTTTGGGGGTTTTTACCAATGCACATATTCTGGGGAATAAAGAACTGGGAAGAAGCCACTTTAGTACAATTCTACTGCCCAGTACTAGAAATGAAAAACATCTCAACACTTGCACGGCCTGGCTGAATGCTGCTGCAATGTATCTATGGAAACGCTTTCAAGTTTCCCAACACCTCCTACTCAGGAATCCTGGTTGATTCAGATTGAAGTAGATTTTCCATGAAACATGACCGAAGGATAGCTCCAAAAAAGAAAACAAACTTATCATGCAACATGTTAAAGTTTTACACGTCATTGATGAAACACACAATAAATTGTGGTCAATGCTATTCTTTAATAAAAGATCCCTGTCTAATTCAAGACCAAGATTTCATCTGCTATTTTCATTACATGTCCAAATGCAGAAAAAACAAAAATTCTGCAAAAATTTGGACCTCACTTAGATTTGTGGAGGAGGAAATTCATCTAACTTATAAAGACGGGGATGTTTTGACCAATTGCCTGTTTAATAACAGCTCCTTCCGTAATTGATGGAGAGTTACAAAAGTGTAGTTACAATGGCAGTCAGACTTAACATAGCACATTAAAAATAAAATTATCCACCAACTCGTGAAGATGTAACCTTTCTCATAATAACATCAAAATTAAAATAGGTAATATTCTCTAACGTTATCTAAAAATTTTTACTCATCTAGTAATAACAAGCAGAAAAAATAGAATCTTATTTGAGGAAAATTACTTTGATGTTGGTAGAGACTACTAATGCAAAACAAAAAAAAATATCCACCATTGAGTGATGTGGTGACTGATCTGATGCTTAATAGAAGGAAGATGTCATCATCTCCAAAGGTGAAAATGATTATCTAGTGAATTAAGTAACTGTCTGTTTCACAGACAGACCTTAAAATTGCAGAAGTCACTTCATATTAAGCATTTGGAGATATTTCTCTCTCTTTCTCAATAAAAGTGAGAATGTTAGCAACTTTTGTCAACTTATGAACTTACATTTTGATGGCTAAAATTAAATAAAATTATACATATCATCTAAATTTCCCACAAAGTCCAGGTTATATTTCAGGTAAACCTATGGGAGCAAATTCCTGTGTGCTAAGACTAATGAAATACAGAAAACATCTATCTATATATGTTTGAGTTAGGAAGTGATTCCCATAATTTAATTAAAATTAGAAGCAGATACAAAAGACTGTTTTTATCAAAACCATGATTGCTAGTGACTTCACTGCCCCCTTGGTTCTATCAGTTCAAATAAAAAATGAGCTTCCAGGAGGGAGAAGTTAAAAGACTACTCTTTTCAGTTAAACTCTGGCAAATTCATTTTTTCTCCTGTGCTCATGAATGCAATAATCAGTGATAACCTCAATTCAGAGAAAAATATCAGGTAACTTGCCTGGCAAAAGCATAAAAAAGAAAGGAAATGCTATAATGAAAGACTTAAATTCCTTTTAAGTTCTTGCTGCTGCTTCCTGTTTACTAGGTTTAGGGCAGGGTCTATTTCATGGCATTATTTAGGTAATCTGAAATGTTCTTTTAATGTCCTTAGGAATGAATGGATCCCACCAGTAAACAAATACATTGCTTCCATATTCCAGGTATTCAGACTGGATTTAGTCTGAAGAACTTGGAAAAAATTGTAGTCATAGGAGGGAATGAATACTGAGAAATGAGGTAGTACTTGACAAAAAGTAAATATTTACTAATACTCATCAACAAAAAGACCTTTATTCAAAATACTTTTATCTAAAAGATGTCTTATTTTTTGAGTACTTAATGTTTTGATCTAAGAAGTCCTGAAGAAGTTAAGGGACATAGGCCAGAGACAGCTTACGATAGCTGCCTGAACACAGATACACGCTGTTCTGTTAGACAGAATCTAAATTCCCATCCTCACCTCTATCAGAGAACATAGATCTTTAAGTAGAATATGTGGAAGGAAACTTAATAAATGAACCTTTACAGATGGCTGGAAAAAATATGTGCAAGATCTAAATATATATCCTAACCTCCTATGAAACAGATTTTTTTCTGTAGAAGTCTTCCCCAAATATTTCAAGAAACAAAATTTGAATTTTGCATAAACTAGCAAGAACTGAGGAACTTGGTTTGTTTTTGATTGTGAGGTTTAAACATTAATTAACATACTCATTATGCACAAAATGATTTTATGTGTATAGAATAATGTACATAGTTACGGATTCTCTAAACTCTCTCTACATATACATGTTCCTGTGAGTAAAAATGAAATAATGTACAGCATACAAATGAAATATGTTACTACTTTATTGAATGAGGTTTGAGATTACTCTTTCTTCCCTGAAATCGATCTTAAAAAAATTCAAATGAATAGTGACCTCCTAGGGTTTACAATTTAAATTCACTTGAAATGCAACACTATTCCTACAGAGTCTGCTAGAATAAACAGAGGATATTCTATTTAAAACATTCTGTTGTGATTTTGTTTTAAATCAGGACAAGTGCAAAGACAATTCTACAAACTGCTGTTCCATAGAAAGTCAAAACTGAGAACTGAAAGCTGAAGTATGTATAGATGGCAATGGGATTAAGCCTTAAGGCAAATAACTGAGTTATGGATTTTGTAAATAGAGGTAACCCAGTGGAGGTTTCATTAAAACCAACTCTCAAGTACTTTAGAGCATTCAGATCACTACTAAATTGACAACAGGGAATAAACCTCATTGAGAAGAAAGTACACTTTGCCTTTTTTTGTTTTTTCTCCTAATCTAGATCCACAGTTCAGGTGCTTCACAATTCTTCTACTACAAAATGTGTCTGATTGTGAAGTGTGTGAGTTTGTATCACTCCTTCCCCAAATGGTTGCACATAGCCAGATTGTTTTTCATGTGCATCTGAACTGTCTGTGACAGTCTGTCACAGGTGGGGAAAAAAAGACAAAGGAAAGAAAGAACTTGCCTATGTAATTTCAATTAATTCCATTACCATTTTGTACTTTGGACAGCTGGAATCTCTTTTGTTCTCTTGCATGAAGAGATCAACAGTCTTTTCCATGTGTGATATTGCAAGAAATTTTATGAGATATGCATGCCTTTGGTCCAAAGCACCCCAATGGACAGGCAGGAAACACAATATGGAATTCCTAATGCAACATTTTGAGACAGACCAAAATACCGTAATAATGATAACAGCAGACAGAAAAATGAACATTTGGTAGGAAACTAAATTTTGCTTGGATATTGTGAGAAGTTTAAATGAAATATGAAATATTTCCAGTTAGTTGCATGCTTTCTTGAACCTTTGGGAGAGACAAAAGTACTGTCTTATTTTTCTGTATGTTCAGTACAGAGCTGTAACTGCAGTGCATATCCTATTTCTTGCTACAAAATAAGAAGGAAATAAAAGATTCGGTTGTTTCTTTTCCAGTGTCTATCCATTCCACTTATGTACCCCAGGGCTGAATTTGGCCTGTATCTCATCAAATGATCCATATCAAATATAATGATCTTTTCAACAGTATCAGATTGTCATTTCAATTTTGTGCATGTTTTATTCTGATTACTTTTCCCTTCCTCATGCAGCTTTATATACTGATAGTGCAAGCTCATCTTTTCAATGTAATTCTCAGTTTATAGTGCATCTGATTGAGTAATAGTAATTGAAAAACAAATAACATCTTCAAACATTCTTTTCATCTTCTATCTCTCTTGGACAAGTGATTTTTTTTTTTTTTTTTTTAATATTCACAGCCTGTGAGCCCCTGGAAAACATATGGCTAATACAAAAGCCAAACTATTCATGAATATTTTGTTCCATTGGCAGGTCCAGGGAAAGAATGGGCCCAAACCTAAGAAGGGGAAATTAAAGGCAGAAGTGCCTGAAGAGCACATCTCAGAAACAGGAAGTTCTGACTGTACTTCCTACTGTCCCATCCTATCCTGCACAGATTAAGGAATTGCCAGCTAGCTTGCCTGCTTTTGGGGGCTGTGAGAGACTGAAATGTTAATGGTTAATGATTCAAACAATTGGCCATTTGCAAAAGGGGCAAGTACTTTGCTGACAATGTGCAAGGGAACAGCCTAGGGGTGGAGGAAGTGAACATCCATCACTGGAGGCTACAAAATTGTTTTGACCCAGATACACAAGGATAAGAAGCATGTTCTATGATGCGGGATAATGCTTTTTATCATGCCAAAGTCCTCCTTGACACCACTGGCTTGTTCTTAAACTTCATCCCTTGGGGAAGTACCAGGACACTCAAATCTAGGCCTGAAAGTATTAATCCCTACAGAAATGATAATTGGGTCAACTAAGCTGACATGAGAGGCAACTGTCATGTCTTAGAAGGGTTCATATACCATCAAATACCCCTGAAGTAGCACTAGACTAATTTCTAGGGCTTCCACCGGAGAACTGCACATGAGTCACAGTGTTACATCAGGCAGTGTAAAACTCTTCCTTCAGGGGAAGTACCTGGGCATCCCTACCTGAATGCAAACATAAATTAATCCATTGAACTCTATGTTTCATGGGCTTTCCCCACATCAGACAGATCAAGACTGTGACCATCACTTCAATCAATGGAGAACTAATTTGCTACAATCAAGTCTTGTCACTTTATCCATGGGTGGTGATATCTTTCCTCCCCATTAGCGACTCTTATCCTTTCTTTTCCTTATACATTTTAAGTGATATCTTTACACTTTTATATTGTCACATTATTATAGATAATAACCAAAATGATGTCTGCATACCTCCTGTCCATTGCAGCTGAATTCTTCTAGAATAAAATCTACATATCTATCTGTCTATCTGTCTCTCTCTCTGTCTGTCTCTGTCTGTCTCCGTCTTTATTATATATATATACACATATATATAAAATACTGGTCATTCACTGTTGTCTCACTCTAACCTGCCCAAGGGATCTATTAATAAGACCCTGAGTTACTCTCTCCTTCAGGGGCTGTTTATAATAAGCACCATCTGCATTACTGTGTGTTAGATATTTATAGTAGAATTTACCAATGGATTTAGCCTGGCATGTTCATGCCATTAATGTCTCTACATCCAATCTCTTTGTTATTATATCAGTGTCTTTGGACTGTTAAAAAGAGAGAGACTTTTTGTAAGAATGGCTATTATGTTAAACTCAAATTTGGAGTAAATGGATTAATTCAAAAATTGGAAGTATAGATTTCTATAACCATATGCATTATGATATGGCACAGCATGGGTCCTATGACAGCAGTGTCTCATGTTCTCTCAGGACACCAATATTTTATGCTCGTGGAGATTTTGAATTCAACTTTCCACCTGAACTAGAAAATATCTGCTTCATAATTTTTGCAGTATAGTGGAAGAGTTGGACTTCAAATTAATTAAAAACATCACTCTTCAAAACTTTGGAAGGAATTTATTATTAATTGTGAGTAATCAATGTCTTACATTCAACATTTGTTTTTAGGTCTAATAAGGGACCTGAATTTCATCCATTTATAAATTGACCTGTCTGGTTTTAATACATACACCAGTTTTGAGCTAGGGTCAGCACATAGAAATTTCAATTTTTTTATTTCAGATCAGTGTATTCTACAATAAAATGTTTAGGTACATGTTTAGTCAAGACCCTAGGAAATAAAGCAAAGCAAAAAAAGTAAAAGTAAAGAGTGAAAATAAGGCATGAAAATGGAATAGGAAAAATTTCTTGCTGAAGATATCAACCTAAAAAGAGATGGTTGTCTAAGCCTCTGCTTTAAAGGACGGCTTAAAGAGGTAGGAACTGAAAGAAACCTGAGAAATAAATCACAATTGCAAACATAAATGCAAATATTTTTATGTTCCCCTGATTCATCTTACTGAAGCTCAGCCTCTTCCTAATGTACACAATTTTCCTGGTTTTAGTCTTCCTTAAATCTTGCTATTTCACAGGTGGTGTGCACCAGGGTGGAGGGAGGAAGGTGGGTGGTGCAGGCTTCTCTCTAGATCTCGGTGAAGAATGGCATGACAGAAAAAAGCATAATAAAATAGCTATTTCAGTAATGAGATAGAAATAGAAAGTAGAACAGTAAATCTTGCATTCCTTCAGATATAAATGCTATGCAGAGCATAAATATTTTCAGGAGAGTTACAGACAAGAATCACATGCAGGAATGTGAGGTATAGCTGTAGCAGTGATTTTATCAGATCAACACCCCCTTTGTCAAGTCCTGGGCTGTTTGGAAATTATGGTCTTGGAAGGAGCTCTGGGGATTTTCAATGATCAGACCTACTGAGCATGGAAAAAGTTGTCTGATGATACAGAGGCATAGGAAAAAGGGTTTGTTAGAAGTATAAAAAATTCCTGTTTCTGTGTGAGTCAGATTGTCTTACCTGGTAGTAACATCCCCTTTGTCAAACACATTGCAATAAATGGTAGGCCTGTATCATTTTACTGCACTGTCAGTTCACAGTTTTTAAAGAGTATGGCTGAGCCTCAGGGGAAAAGAATTATATGGGTGTGGGAGGCAGCCACATGGGTTCGATTTAGAAGAGCTAAGGGAAGAGAGAATTTGTGGAGGGTTACTGGAGGAGAATGGTGCATCTTCTGCTGAAGTACACCCCTGGAAAGGCTAGTGGAATTGAAGTGGGACAGAGATTCTGGAGAAAGAGCTGTAAGCTCATCCATCACACATGGCAGATCTCATTGCTGAGCTTAGAGATGGTGGAAAGAATTCCTTAGCAACACAGAATGGGCCACAGACTCAATAGTAACTCAGGAAGCCGAAAAAGATTTTTCTGCAGTAAATAGGAAAACTGAAGAAAATAAAAAAATATCTGAACAAAATTTGTCTTATTCAGGGTGTAAGGATATTGCATTTTTGATCTGTTTATCAATTCTTTATGATGATTAGTCCTTTGTAAACATAAAATGCCCAATTTTCCCTCATCTCTGATAGGGATCTGCTTTTAAGACTGTGATATATAAATCACTGATACTTGTCTTTTTATTTGTCAGGTCACCAAGAGGGCAGGTAGCTCCCCTGGGAATATGATTGCAGGGTTGGAGGGAGCTGTAGGCACTGAAAAGGAACAGATAGAGCTACTGATGCCTTTAGAGCCCTGGACATTCATTTGTTTTATTTATTCATGATGAGGTTTAACATTTCTCAGTTCAAAGAATTATCTTGTTTGAGATAATTCTTTTTGTGCTCTAATAAAGCATATTTAATAATGTGCCCCCAAGCTATGAAGTTCTGTGGCCTTCTGGAATGAATGAAAGCTAAAGCTTTTCTCATTTCAGAGGTCTGTTTAAACAGAGTCTCAGGGCTATTGTTAACAGTTTTGAATAGTATAATGACACAGGTTTATTGTCAAAAGGAGGGTGTATTTTTTCAAAGATTGTGCATAGCTGAGGACACTTTCACACCTTATTTGAATAGCAGCACTCACTAGGGCTTCCAGATAAATCAGGCAATCATTGATGTCACAAAATCTTCAGAGGAAACAAAGTCAGTAAATTTGTTCCCATGAAAGCTGAGGATCTGGAAAGATATCATAACAGCATCAGAGCTAAAATGCATCTCTGAGATCTTTAGATGCTTTCTAAAGAGCTGTCTATAAGTCCTTGTTACCTGTACCGTAAAAAAGGGTAAGTTTTAGAAGCTATAGAAACTGAACAGTAATGCCCAATGCCACACATGCACACATTGACACTTCAGGCCTCTGTAAAACAGTTTCAGAGAACACCTTCACTTCTCCATCACAACATAAATACTACAGTGCTTGCTGCCTCTCCCTCCCTTTTCTCTGATGCTTTTTCTTTGAAAGCTTTTGCAGACTTATTTTCTAGCCATCAGGTGTAACATTTGCATACAGTTTAATTACTGCATTGCACTGCACACATTACCCCAGCTCAACAAATTTGTATTTCTGGAAAAGAGGGATTTCAGCTTTTCATGCCTTCAAATATTCCCACTTGCACAGATGAATTTTTTGTTCATCTGTTGTTGAAGCATTGTGTCAGCCTTAATTTGGATCAATACTTTTGCACTTAATATACAAATGGACAATTAGTTAAATACGTGTACAAGGGAAAAAGTTACTATAGTAACTAAGTATTAGGAAAACAGCAGGAGAAAATTGAAGAGACAGCCAAGTGTCTTTGAAACCTGTCTTGTGGAAGGGATGCAAGTTTTTGGGAGTCCTTAGAAATCTAAACAAAACTAGCCAACTAGAAAAAGAAAAACCATAATCCTAAATAATTTCTATGGTGGATGAGCTTCATATTCAGTAGGAAAGCTACATCCAGGAAATCATAATCGAAACACATAAAATCAGTTAGAATAATTATATTGTAGTATAAAAAAATAGATTAGAGTGGCGGTAAGAAATGAATTTTTTAAATTATAAAAATTATAATTAAAAATGATAAAAAATATTTATTATAAATTTTATTGCTCATCGTCCCGGCCTGTATCTCAGCTTTTACATGGAAGACTCACATGGAAGAAAACTCAAATCACAAAAGTGCCATTTGATCTGTAGGTTCATTCTTCTCAGTTTCTCTGTTAAAGCTCTCAGGAAAGGAGAGCAGCTAGTGATAGTGAATGATACAGAGATAAAATTTCTTTTTGATTTTTTTGATAGATACAGCTTGAAGTAGCATTAATTATCTTTTTTTGTAGAACTTCAAGATATTTTCTTAGACTCTATCAACAACAAAAGCATAGATACAACAAAATAAATATAAAATAACAGGAAATAAAGGTTATCCAAAATGTTTAAGATCACAAAGCTTGTTTTGAACAACTGTTTACAGTGAGAGATTTGTTCATTTTAAGCCCAATGAACTGAAGAGAAATTTTTTCTGAATAGTATTTACAACAGTATCAGACAAACACTGAAAGGGTTTTCCCCAATTTATCTAAAAGAAAATCAAAAACACTAGTAATAAAATATGCACACTAAATGGAAACTGATCAGAAATCCAACTACTGGCTGCTTTACACTCAGTGAGCAAATAAGCACTTGGGCCAAATACCATTGGTAATACCAGTCCTCACAAAATTTCCAATGCAACATTTTAAAATATTACTCCACTTCAGTTATTTATTTTTCTTCCTCAGCGAAAGCTGAGAGAAGAAGTAAAATTCTCCTTGGGAATAAAAAATACATACAGTGGTAGTTTATGTTAAAGCTATACTGTATTAGATGTTCATAAACTGGTATACTCTTCACTAGTTTACTTATACACTCTTAAGTTATGCTTTTTAAATGTTGAACTATTCTTACCTAAAATGGAGTCTAGGGCTTTTAAATATAATTTAAAATATGGCACAAGAGATGAAGAATTGATGAAGCTTTTCAGAATGTCAGGAAACAAGTTGAATTTGTTTCAGTTTAAATTTTGATTGGAGATTAGTTTGGCATATTAGGATTTGGAAATTTCCTCCTTTCTCGGCTCACCAGATGCTAACTGACTTCATCTGACAGACTGCATATACCTTGGATAGCAAATGACATCATGATGTGGCATATCCAAGGTGAATGTCACCACTCACTAGCAATAATTTGTGCTAATGTAATACCTCATGCAAAACACCAGACACTCCTTCAGCTATAAATAGTGATGCCAGACTATGGTAGGCAACTTGATTGACAGCGGCAAGACGCATCAGCTCAGCAAGGGCACTGAAGAAAACTTCAGCAGAGTACTACTGTTATTACAAATTTACAGAATTATACTGGCAAGAAACTCTTCCAAACTTTGCAAGCAAGTGTAAGGATTTCAGTCCAATATTTTTTTTTTCTATAGTCTTGCAAATAAGAATATATAAATTCTCATGTGAAATTCAGAAAACTTAAAAAAGGGATAAAGACCTATCTTTCAGTGCTTTGTCCCTCAAGATACATTTGACTGTTTCTCTAAGTAACTCTACACAGAGTTAGATGCCAAAACCTTCACCCGAGCCAAGGGAAGAGTCAGGTTCTTTCAGTCACAGTACTGAAAGTGAAACCGTGTAAATAGTAGTTGATATGAAATGCAATGTCTCAAATTCTGCTCTTCTCAGAAGTTTAGAGAACTTATTGTGGCACAAGGAGAACCCCTAAGTTTTCAACAATGTGAATGTTGTTGATTAAACTTTTTCTTTCCCCCTAAGAAATAAGAGAAATAACATGCTTTTCTTTCAAAATATATTTACTGTTCTATGTACCTCTGGAAATCTAAACCTTCTATTTTTATTCCATGTATGAAATTATAATAGCTATTGATTCTGACTTCAAAGTGTAGCAAAAAAGAATCAGTGAAGTGCTCAGAAACATGGAGAATTTCATGTACTAATCAATTTGAAGTGTCATTTTTATTCCAGTATTCCCTCACAAAATAAACAAACACTTTCCTATACACCTTTTCTTTATTCAGTCCTGAAATGTTAGAAATAAAAAGCCTATTCAAGACAGAAGTTAAAGATTCCATAGTATCAACAAATTTTTCCAATATTCAACATACTTCAATTCCGAAATCTTCATTCAAAACCTGAAGATCAGAAATATCTGTATAGATAATTTAAACTTTATAAGGCTAACCCATCTGATCTGTGTATTTCAGAAAAATGAACAAACAATTAAACAAAAAACCAAAGGAATCACAAGAATGAAGGTATATATTTCTAAATTTAACCTAACAGTCTTACCACTACATTGATGTAGACTTTTCTTTTTACTAATATAAGAAAATTGGTAATGTGTAAAATGTGAAGCAATACTGTTTTTTGCAACAGGTGTCTGAGTCAGCCAGAGCTTTGAGGTGTATATGGCTTCATTTGTTCCTTAAAAAGAGCTATGCAAGGGAGATACATAGGGAAAAAAACAAAGGAAGAAGAGTAGACTAGAGAGAAATAAAGAAGGTCCAGTTCTGTGAGTCATTATCATCTTACCTTTGCAGGTGGGACTGTGAAATCAGTTTAATGGGCTGCCAGCAGCTTCTTGAGCTGTAAGAAATTTTGCACAATTCTCAGCCAATTTTCTCTTTCTCCCCAGTAAAGCCTGGCTTTCTGCTCTCTGTTCATCCAGGTAGCTGCTCTCTGCTCATCTGCAGACTTTCAGCCCCTTGATCTCTCTTTGCTGACTCTTGTTTGTTCTCTCTTTCCCACTGCTTCTCTGCTTGAAGTACCTGAACACTCCTCTCTCCAAGGAAGATTTGGTCACTGCCCAGGGAAGAAGTCATCCACAGAGGCTTCCACTATTCTTGCACTTCTTCCAAAATGGGCTTTCACACACACACTGGAAACAAGTCATAGAGACCAGCAGTAACCCCTTGTAACGGCAGTAGTTAAAAATCCAGTGTCTAGTGAAGTGAAGTCTAAGTGAATGGATGAAAATTCTTTATCCTTGTGAGTAAAATTATCTTACCAGAGGGAGCTTTTTGCTCACTTTGACAAAGAGACACCAAATTGCATTACATCTCGGAAAGAAAAAAATTCTGTTTAAAAGAAAGTTTGCTTTTAACACTATATTGTAGAATACGTAAGTTGACTCCAAGAAATTATTTTAAATGGATGGTACACAATCTCATGGTTAAAACTATTCTAAATTGCAGTGCTGACTGTCCCTCATATGTCCATTGATGTCAAAAAGCATCTCTCAAAACACTTTTTGGCTATTCTAAGAAACTTACTGTCTGATTGACTGATTATTATGTTCCTCTGAATACGACAAACTTCAGAAAAGAAACTCAAATCAGATTCCCCCCTCCCCACTCAGTTCTGCTGAAAAGGCCCTTTAATGAAAGCTCTGGTTGATTTAACAATTCTGACCTCTTACGCTGAGCACTGCCAGTCATGCCACGTTATGTAACAGATGTGATGTTACATTACATGTCAAATCTAATGCAAGGTTGTGCTCCATTCCAGGGATGAACATTGCAGATGAATGCAATGAAGGTTTTTATTCTTTTTAACAAACAGTAAATTTGAGATTTACTGAGCTATCAAGACTTTTCATAAGAAATTTTTTGGGAAATAAAAGTGTCCTATAATGAACAAAACTATATTTTTCAAGCTTTCCATTACCATGTAATGCTGGTTATTTTTTTATTTTCTAGTTTCATATATAGTCCGATATAAAGAACACGTGTAGAAGAAAAGGACAATTTTGACTTCAACAAAATTTATCCAGGCTTGGAAAAAGCTAGTGCAAATTCTTTGATTTGAGAAAGGCTGTATCCTTCTCATTCAGTCTGCATCCAAAAGAATGGGAATAAAATAAATTAGTAACCTCATGTATTGCAAGTACAGCCCTAAGTAAATAAAATGGAGTCATTACTGAGATCAGCTTATATTAGAATTAATTCCATACCAGTGTGTCTGGCCATGGAGAAAACTTCCAACTTACACAAATTATTGGAAAATTTGTTCAGGATGTTCATTGTAACTGTGAGCAAGTCAACAAGCATGTCAGAAAAAAAATTTAGGAAACCTTAAAATACATACATAAAATACAATATATCTATTTCACGAGTATTTGGAACATTTAAAGATGTTTTTAATTAAGGTTCCAAATAAACAGTTGTCCCCTGTTGGCTGATTAAATAGAGACATTTAGTTTCTCTGTTACCCTTGTTGGTCTAGATTACATTTATTGCTGGCCTCAAGCTCCCGTAGGTATTCTGCCTTGTGGCTGTCTACCAAGAACCTTGGAAACCTGTCAAATTTTACAGCTATGTAATTTCACACAATTTACTCCACACACTCATCTTCCTGCCTCTTCTTCACTCCCTCTTCCAATCCATAGCTAAGCCAAAATATAACCCATTTGCAGTCTCATGTCACAGTTTCTCTCCTGCTCCAGGACTCCATTTACCCAAACACATTTTTATTCAACCAATCAGCTACTGGCTGGAAATGAATGTTGCAGAGTAGCAGGAAGATAACTTCACCATGAAAAAAGAACTCTTGGACTCCTTTGAGTGCCATAGTATTTTTCCCGCAAACCTCTTTGACTACCATTGTGCATTACTTTTAATGCCAGAAAAATAAACATATTTACTGCAATGTTTGCAGACTGCTGGTGAGGATGGACTCCACAGTTTCCAGTGTAGGAGCCGTGTCTCTCCATATTTACAGGTGCCCTGATGGCTACATGCTCCAAAACTGTGGTCTAATATCACAGCCCAGTCCCCAGTATGTGACAAGCATAGTTGCAGGCCAAGGGATAGGTGTATTCCACAGTCATGGCTCTCCTAAGGCCATGCCTGGAGTACTGAGCCCAGTCCAACTGGAGGACCACAAGTGTAGTAGGGGTCTGGAACACCTGGCTTGAAAGGAGAAGCTGAGGTAAGTGGGTTTGCATAGTCTGGAGAAAAGAAGACTGTGCCAACCACCTACGAAGGTGTACTGAGAAGACAGTCTTAGAGGTACACTGTGAAAAGATAAGATTTAACTGCTGCAAGTTTCAGAAAAGAAATTCTGATTAAACGGAAGGAAAATATTTTGTAAAGAATGTAAAGCAGTGAAACAGCTTGTCTAGAGACACTTTTGAACCTCTGTCCTTGGATATGTTTAAAACTTGGTCAAGGGCATGAATAACCCCATTTAAATTTGAGGTTACCCCTGCACTTAGCAGGTGACACCCAGACTTCCTTCCCAAGCTCTCATCCCCTATGACTGTGTTTCCTCCTCCTGTTCTATTCCATTGGAGTAGGGGACAGCCTAAAAGATTTTACTTTAGAGCATTTAATCCTGTAAATGTGTTAACAAAATGCTCCTAGATGAAATATTACAAAGATAACAGATACTGGACTCTGCATCTCCTGCTGAAGAGATTGTCTAGAGCTTATTACTTGGTAGGAGGCTGTGGAAAAATGAGCTGAAGTATGGTAAAACAGGCTTTGAATTCATTATTGAGAAGCTACACTGACAATTTAGGAACCCAATCCTGCTGCCATGACCATTTCATAGAGTTGCTTGAAGTTGGTGTGAATTTTCCTTGCACCAAGTAAATCTTGCAAGCCATTTTAAATTTAGCCCTGCAGAAAGAATATTGTAGTAATACATTTGGAAATTACAGGCACATAAATAATTGTGGTGATGGTTATATCAGCAAGGATGTTGATCTTGTAGTTGTTTGGTTGTTGTTTTTTTTTTTTGTTTGTTTGGTTGGTTGGTTGGTTGGTTTTTTTAAAATAAGGATTTAAAAAAAAAAAAAAAAAAGACTGAGCTAGAAAATATGCTAAATTACATTTTCAAAATGGAAAAAGGATCACAGCCATTACTATATTTTATCTGACATCAATGTAGCTACACATTATTTATTAAAATAAAAAATATTACCAAGTCTGAAAATAGAAGAAAAAATAAATTTCTCAGTAAGTCAGTGACATTTAAAGCATTGGCATGTATATGGTTCTATTTGAATGGACTAATGCATCACTGGCAAGAATGGTGGTTGGGCAACATTTTGCCTTTTTTGCCTTTTTGCCCTCCTACTAAGCATGAGCCTGCTCTACAATCAAAGCTGTAACAAGCAAATAAATAAAAAAAAATTCCCCAAACACATGAGCAAAATCAAGTACAACCTATATGTCATGCTACAGACTTCATATGAGAATCATAAACTATGAGTTTGAGAAGTGGTAATTATTTTAAATTTGGGTTTCAAAAATGAATCTACAAAAGCCTCACATTATTAAAAAATGCCTTAATAGCACAAAATACTTTTCCATGTGTGCATAAAGTAAGCAAAACTGCATCAAATAAAGAAAGAAACAAAAAAGTGCTGTTGTAGTAGATGACTGAAAATGTACACTTTAAAGAAAGGAACTGTAAGTGAGGATATGACATGTTCTGACAATGGAGCAGCAGTGATTGATATTAAACTGTGTGCTCACCTAAATGCATGTTTCAAGTTACTTCCATTAATACACTCAGTAAGAATAAGAGTCACTCCAATTTATTTCAGCTAAAAAATGTTTCCACTCACTGTCAGTAATGTCATTCCCAACACATTGCTAAAAATAAGTCAGTAGCTACTCCTACAATACCCTTGCCTCAGGTTAGAATAACTATGAAATTATCAGTCTCTCTGTACTGCAGGATGGAAGATAACTTGGGCTGGAAACGAATGCAACTGAGAATACACTAGCAAGAATTTTAAGCCAGCGTTTGTACATTTCCTATTCAGTAAAATCAGGGAATTATGCACTTACCCCCTGGCTCTATTTGCTCCTGTAGTTGTTCATTGTTATGATGTCCTTTTTTACCTTAGTAGATAGACTGTAATTTAAAAAAAAGTTTTGCCTTAAGGCCCCTAGGCAATGTTCTGGCTTAGATGGGGCCCCCTTTAACATGGGTAAGTGTGCCACTAGTGCTAGAGGTTCTTCCTAATTGCACTTTATCTGATGAAAACCTCTATAGTTTTCACATTTTTAAATTCCATTAGGTTTGCCTGAACCTTGCTACTTACAGTATATTAATTCATACCAGTTGAGTATTTAGATCACACTAACGTGTTTAGTCCAACAAAATTTGCAATTCCATACTAATCAATGTTTAAAAAACACAACAAATTACAAATTTCAGATTAATTTCGTGTTTAAAATTAAGCTAGTAGTTTTTTTCCTACATTCAGCAAAATAGTGAATTAATGGTAAAAACAATACCAGAGAGAGAGTTGCGACTTTAACATCCAGACACCAATGAGTTTCAGGAATTAGGGCATTAATGTACACATGCTAAGACATCTGCACGTAAAGTGAAACTCTACCTCTAATGCAGTCAGTTTCAATAAGGTGAAGTGCCAGAATTTCAACAAATAGTTATAAAACCTTTCCAAGATAAGAGTGATTCAAATGGTCAATATTATATTTGAACTGTAGCTGTATAGAGTAGTTGTTGACACAGTAGAAGGTAAATAATGCAGAAAAATCTTTGAAATTGTTACTTGTCATTCAGTGCATGACAGCCAGGTATAGCAGCTTTTACCATATTTGATCTTCATATTTTTATCCTGTCATGACAAAACGATTATCTCGATGCAGGGTTAAATTTCTTACACCTGGTGAAGTCTTAAAAAACACTGGTAGAAAGAAAACATTTGGGTTTTTACAGCATACGCTTTGTAGTATGGGGTTTGAAAACAGGACCTTGTCATGCTGATATTTGCACAAACATAGAAGAGAGTGATTGCTTTTGAAAAAATTACAAACTAAGGAGAAAATACAGTCTTATTCATAGGGAGAGGACAATAAAACAGAAGTGTTTTGGAACAGAATAGTGAAAAAAATATTGTTCACTCCACAAATTTACTTATTTCTGATGGAACATACTTAATGCCTACTTGCCCACATGTGCTTTCAAGTTGAAATATTAAAATAAATTTAAGAACAACACAAAACTATTACTTTGCTTCTATTTGTTTTGCCATGTTCACTGTCATATTCTTAACCACCATTTTTTAAATTGGATTTTCATCCACCATTTTTAGTCAAATGGGAGGAAATCTTAGCATAACTAGGTAATTTTCCAAATCTTGAAACAAAGCCAAGATCAATTAAAGACATATGCCAAGAAAGAGATAAAATTATGTTTTCAGTTGAAAATATTCCAAAATATTTTCATTATATGAAAATATATGAAAACATATATGAAAATATAAGAAAAGTAAAAAAAAATTCCCTACCAAGAAAAGGAAACCATAAAATTTATATGAATTAAAATCACAGTGACCATGGTAAATTTTTCAGTGGAGAGTGAAATTTTTTGGAGACTTTTCCTTTTTGCATAAACATATTTAACATGGATCTTGAGATATTGCCTCTTGGTGACCTATTTTCTTCAGACAAACTTTGCAGAAGTTGTATTTATACAGAGAGGGTTGACTGCCTTGAAGTAGAACATATTTAATGTTTTTCAAATTTAAATGCCTTTCTTACTAAGTGACTTTAGTTATTCACCCTCCCAGTTAATACCAAAAGATTAATTTGGCTTTCATCTTGAAACACTAATGGCATTACTGACATGGAAAGAAGCATGAACTCTTTTAGTAAGCTGGATGAGAGTCATTGGTATCTTCTGTCAAAAGCAAATCACTAGAGCTTCTAAATCCAAGGAAATAAACACATTCTCACCATGGTACTATTAATCTAATCAGGAGAGCCATCAGAGGTCCTGGGAAGTACATCTAAAGAGCAGAATGGAAATCTGTCAGGCATTTCAGCAACAATATGCTTGTGAAAGCACCACTAAACCTGGCCTGTGTTCTGGATACAGCGTTTGTCACCTTGTGTGTTTATAAGTGAGGGATGTTACAGTCACTTCATATCCATCTTTGCTATCATAATTTCAAAGGTTTTTAGTCAGCCCTAGCAAATCAAATAGACAGTTGATATTTTTATTAAAACATTCACATGCAGTCTTTTGCTTTCTAGTACAGAAAGAATAACTTTTCAGGGAGCAATCAGCTTTAAGTCTCTCAGTCAAAAAAATTATTAAAATCATGGCTGATGACCTTGAAAGACAGAAGAAAGCACTTTCTTCATCTTACTGTACCCCAAAATTCCCATTATGGCATAAACCTCTGAAATCTTAGAGTCTTTTATATGGAAACAAATTGGAAATTTGAAGGAGTAAAAATTATTTATGTGAGATTGATATATTTCAGATATGCTTCAAGATTAGCTTTTTATCTGGAACTTGAAGTCAGAGTTTTAAAACCCCCTCTAAGCTAAAGTGAGAAACAAAACAAAAGTATACAAAATAAATAGCTAAAAATGTTCATTTAAGAAACAACAAAACAAAACAAACAAATAAAAAAAAACCCAAGTACAAAACAAAGAAAGAAAGATCTTCCCTTGAAAACTCTCAATGACCACTTTGAGCCTGAATACCACTAGTTCTTCAGCTGCTTCTTGTAAATAGTGTACATCAAAAGCCAGTTATTTGAGCAAAGACATTAAATTCAGAGGACAAAAAAATTAGGTTACATAAAGTGCGTAGTTTTTAATGAAGGAATTAAAAGACTATGACATAGCAGCACTGGTTTCTGGGAAGGATGGTATGAAGAATTTAATCTTTATTATCCTTGAAGTATAGCCTGACTACACAGGGTTATTGTAGGTCTTTGACAGGCGTTTTATTTTAGATGGCCTACAGGGGTGATCACAAGCAAGGGACTGCAGATTAGAAAAACTAAAATGTGAGCATCTGCACCAAAAGAAGGTTACATTTCTTAAAAATACCATGTATTATCAGGATTCCAGCTTAGGTATTTGAAGAACACAGGCTATGAAGCAATGCAGCAGATAAAGCAGGGAAGGATTCCCAATCAGTGGAGCTGTTGGAAGATTCTCATACTACTTAGAGACATGAGCCTTTTTCTAGCTCAACTGTTCTAGCTCTCAATACTAATGTATTCCTTCTGGAAATTGGGATTGGAAGTATCCTTGATAGAGGCTTACTTAAATATCCGGTTTTAGATTGACAATAAATAGAAGGATGAAGTGTGGCAAAGAAAGCAAAATAAAAGAAGCCAAAGTAGCCCTCTTCTATTTGTCAGACAGAAACCTTTCTGAAGTTCTGCAAATTATTTTAATGCTGAATGTCTGCCTACAGCTTCCTACAGTTCTATGGGCTTTTTTTTTTTTTTTTTTTTTTTTTTTTTTGAGAAGTATCAAAGTAACAAAAGGAAACAATTCAACTCTGACTAAACATGTTATGGTAAATAACTGTTCAGTCAATTCACAGGAACGTCTCCTTAATAAAAAACTAGAAGCCCAAAACATTATTTGTGACATAGCATTCCAGAAAAGAAGAATAACAATTTTCAGCCTGAGACTACCCTTTTTTGTTGTTGTTGTCAACAAAATTAAATTCAGCTGAAAATATATTTTATTTATGCAAAACTTGACAGTTACTCTAGGATACAATTTTCCAGGTGTTCGAAAGTGATTAAATGGAAGTGAAGTGCACTGCAAGGGAAAAAATGGTTTCATCTTTTCTCTCATATATGGTGGATGTTTTTATCTTAATTTTTCGAATATATATTATCTGTGGGATCATTCTCTTTAAGTATCTAATCTGTAACTGTTAGTGACAGACTAATGAGTGTATAACAACTTAATATGCTTATATACTGGTCCTGGACTTATTTTTGAGGATTTCAAACTTTTCTTCACTATCTGCTTGCATAATCACTATTTTCCAAGTGGTTTTCTCTTTACTGAATAGTTTTTAGCTATTAATGTTCTTATTCAACTCTCAGCCATAAATCAATGAAAAAAGCCTTCGAATAGAATAAATACTGTCATGCCCAGTTCATACATTCCCTCATGCTTGGATTATTTCTGACCTTATTCTAATATAAACTGCTTTTCTGGCATTATTTCATAATAACATGATGATATATTTGTTTTAAAAAAGGTGCAGATAAATTAATCTGAAGCCTGCTCTCAAAAAAACCAATAGTTCAGGCCACCTCTGTTCTGAGACACAGGCTTGGTTATTTACACCTCTTTCCCTCACAAAACAGAGTTCTATGCCTTGCCTACTTCTTCCTTTGTTGTTTGGGGTGGGAAGTTTTGAAAATTTCGTTCACTTTTACAACTGACAAAACTGGAGAAAGTGATTTAAAAATTCTCTACAGAAGAGACATACACTTCCTCTATAGTTTTTCTAATACTATTAAGTCTCCAGGATAAGAAATCATAATACATCACTTAACTAGCAATTTCTTTTCTCCATATGGGCCTCTCCAGTTTCTATACTCATTTACCTTCAAGGAAAGGTAAATTGTAGTGCTCTGTTTATCAACCCATTAATAAATCATCTTCATAGTGGAGAAATCTCATCTGTCTTTCCAGATTTGTTTTCTCTAAGAGAGCAGAATGGGAGATAAAGTGAGGAGCTCCCACCTCTCAATTCCTTCTCATCCCAGGAATTTGATTTAAAACAGTTCTGGTTTCTGGATCTCTTCTTCCATCTTCAGACGGTGAGAAGTTGAACTTCTCATTTTGCTTCTTCTTCCCTAACCTTGGAAGTGTTTTTCTGCTAGCATTTAATCACTATCTATGGCAAAAAACTGCCTTTCCTTTCCCCAAGGATATATTTCGTTTTCCTGAATCATTGTTGAGTTTGGTTTTTTGTTTTGTTTTGGTTTTTTTTTAACAAAATGTCAAACATGTTGAAGTCATATTAGGAAAAGGAAAAAGAAAATGAAAAAGTACAAGACATATATTTAATAATATGATAAAGTATGATTCCTTCCTTGATAATTCAAGGCAAGGATCAAAGTAAATTTATCATGGTTAAGATTCTTAATTTTTTTAACTTCTTATTTCATCTTATCTCCTTTGAGAGATAATTTTATATTGAAAGCATGGTGCTTAAAATGCCAAGGTCATGGGTTCGGTCCCTGTGTGGGCCATTTGCTTTAGTTGAACTCAGTTCAACTCAGTTGAACTTGTGGGTCCCTTCAAACTCAGAATATTCCATGTTTGCCTGACTTATACACACTTATTCAAAATCATAGTATTTACACTGTTCAGTCAAGGATGAGGAAAAGAGAAAAAAACACCAAAAAATTCTCATACACCTGCACTGTACATACCAGCTAAATTAAAACATCCAAACAAGAAGAAAAGTCAAATGCTTCCTTTCATAAGATAAAAAAAATGCTGTAATTATCAATTGTTAATTTTCCCAGTTAGTCTTAGCAGACACTGCATTCACTAGATAACATTTCACTTCTCTGAGTAATTAGAAAGGCTGATATCACATAGTTGAAAGTTAGCAATTTTCTTTCAAAATCCCACAGAATTCCTCAGTATCGCTGTTTCTCTATCAAAATTTCCTGTCACCAGGCAGTGGTGAAAAGCTGTGCAATTCATAGCAGCAGCAATTTTCTTAATAAATCACAGAAGTTACATGTACTTCCGAGATAGAATAAGCCTCCAGAGCCTATATAACAGTATCATTTAAGAAGCTGATATCTAAGAGTTTGCTCCAGTTCAACCAAGGGGAGTCTGATCTTCTTCCTTGATCATTGGTAAAAATACTCTAGTAACTTGGCAAAAATAGTGAGAAGACTGGAGGCTTTCTCCTTCCCAGTATTTTGTAAATTTAGGAACTGGAATTCTTGAAAACAATGAAACAAAAGAAAAATTTAGAACAAAATCATTTTGTCCAATTGTTACTATACTCTCTCAGAGGAGGAAGAATTATATTTTTACTTGTGATCTCAGGACTTCTGAATTTTTAAACTATAAAGTTATTGGCTAAAAAAAAGTATAAATATGTATAGGGACCCGAATACAAGTGATTTCCTCAGAAGCAAGGAATGTATTTACATTCTGTTACAGAAATATGTTTTTGACAATTCTTTTGGCCTTTCCTACCTACAGTTTCTCCATTACCAAAAGGGACAAGTTGAATACTTATCTTCAGGAAACAGTTTCAGTTAATGTCATTCTGTCTGAAAATCTACTCTTACGGGTTGTGTCAGTCCTGCATTAGTTATGGTTGATAGGATTTCTAGGTAAGTCAGTAACAGGAAACTTGAGCTCTGGATAGGTTTAAAAATGTGCCATGCTTCCAACTTTCTAACAGGGAACCTGGAAATCCTGAGGTACAGCATGGTTTCTGTATGTGACCAAATGTGCCATGCAGATCTTAAGCTGAGTCAAAGATTCAACTGAAATAGATTAAGACCTGAGACAGAGGTGTTGAGTCAAAAGCTATGCAGTTAGCTGGAAGAAAAAAAATATAGACTCCCACAGGAACCCACCACAGTAGCAGCCGTAACTTTTTCCCATGGTAACAGGAATAACACCACACACACACTCTTTTTCTTTTTTTTTTTTTTACCTTTGCCTCTTGACATAGTAAATGTTACAAGTAAAGGGTGATAAATTCTATATACATGTAGTACATTGAATATAAGGAATGCTAACTTCATCTGAGAAATCCAGAAAGGATTATAATATATACAAGCAAAATAATTATATTGTGAATAAAAAGTGTCCAGTACTCAGTTCTCACCAAACACTATTAACCTTTTCTTCCACTTTGCTTTTAGAGCACACAGTTGCAAGAAAACCACTTATATTAAAGAAATGGTACATGGTCTGTTTCTCTCAAAACTAAATCAAACAGATAATGGTTCAGCATATTTGACAGCCAGAACTGAGATTGCCTTTTTAATTGTAAATTAATGTAGTTTATAAGTTAGAAAATACTATATGAATTGCTAATAAAACAATTAAAGTAAGTAAATCAATACACCAAAATATTTTTTAAAAACACCCACCAGCACTGAAATTATTTTACATTTATGCACTACTTCCCTACTATGAGATGTGAGTCTTATAGCTGTCTTCAGCTCATTGATTGTCTCTCCCCAGCACTGTCACTCCTTATTAAGTATTGAAACCTCCCCTGCATTCAAATTCACACTGTATTAATTTCTATCTGAGTAATAGTCTTATCTTCCTGAGAACCAAATATTTGCAGTCTTCATTGCCAAAATGAAGAATTGCCAAAGAAGAATAGACGGAACAAATTATGTCTTCATGGAATTGTACTTTTTTCAATCTTTAATGTGGTCTGATCTTGCAACACATTCTGTGTGTAATAAGGCCTGAAAACTCAGGTCTTTGCTCATTAAACAATCAGACAAGGTGACCCCAGTACTTTTTAAATTAATCTCTCTTTATGTAGGGATTAAATGCAAATCCAATTTTCATTTCCATCTCCTAATTATCAATAACATATTGAGTTTGCATAATAATTCAAAGATTAGTAGAAGCAGAACAGAGAAAATGCATGTTAAAATATTTAACCTGTCTTCATTCTCTGTGAACTATATCATTCCAGTCCACTGAGTGCAAGGTGTCCCAAGTTATATGTGGCAGTGATTAGAAAAGGCTGTTACAGGTAGGAGCACCGATGAAGCCAGTAATACCAGCAATAAAATAATTCAAAGAAAAGAAACTAGTAAAATAAGTTTTAGCTTGAAATTTTCTGGAGAACCGTGAGATTATACACCTTTCTACTGTAAAAATACCTTGTCAGAGATATTACTATAAAATAAAAGATACTAAATTCAGAATCAACTGCGTGTCTTTGTACTGCAACTGTACATACTAAAGATTTGTAAAGCTTCTCCTAATTGTATTAATTTGAATTCAAGACTCCAGCTGGATAGATTACACAGTCTGTGTAAACAACCCTGTGAACATTTCCTTTTCCATAGTATTAATCAGTTCACTGTCAAAGCAATATTCTCAGATCTGAGTTGTACAAGAGTAATGCAAAAAAACATCAAGCTGTTTGCCCAGTGTTGGTTGTTCACAAAGACCCAATGTGTGTCTGATGAATAGAGCCCTTTTGCTTCAAGGGAGTAATGCTCAGCAGGAACAAAACTCTCCCCACGTTCAAAGCATTTCTGATCTGTTTCTTTTTCTCCACAGCATGTTCTGTCACTCTTTCACTCTGTCAATACAGATGGGAAGACACACATAGACAAAGCAAGTAGACGTGCAGAAATTTGCTCCTGTTTAACCAACAGAAATATCCACTGGAAGCAAATGGAAACTATGCACTTTGGTTCCTTTGGGCATGTAATTCCATACATTTTCAGATTACACAAGATGTAAGGCTCCAATCAAAAGTTCCAACACATGGGTAATTCTTCTAGCATTTTCTGTTTTCTTTCAACAGTTTTTTGACTGTTTTCAGAAATAGACATTTGAAACCTGTAGGCACATATTTATGCATGGAAGAAAGATGTAAAACAGCAAGTACTTTGTTCTGCAAATTACTGAAAACATGTAGATTAAAGAAACAACAAATTTTAATGGGGGTTTAATTTTTCCTTTTTTTGACTACAAGATAGACCTCATGAAGGAAAAAAACAAGGCAAAAAATGATCGATTTTGAATGCATGTGCACAAATGTCTGTACATGAGGAAGTATCAAGAGGAAATAGATATTTGTATTATTGGGTTATTGGAAGAACAGAGATAGAGTTAGGTAGCTCGCAGAGCCTAAGAAAAGTTAGAGACTTTCTAATTTTATTAAGATATTCAGTGAAGACAAGATTAGGGGATTGTGCTATGTATGAAGAAACCTGAAATGTGTGATGTCTTTCCACATGGTAGACAGTGACCTAGCTGAGAACTCATGGATCAGGAAGAGACCAATGAATGTAACAGCATGGTGAGGATATGTGACAGACCACAGTTTAGGCCAAAGCATGCTTTAAATTCCCTGAAGATATCTTGGGATCACCAGCTCATGTTTGTGAGGCTCTTGAACCTCCATGACATCTGCTAGAATAGCAACATGGTGGGAAGGGAGCAGTCAAGGATGTTTCTAGAGGGTGTGAGAAAAGTTCTTGAGCCAACCAGGGGTGAACACACAGGAGACTGAGCTAGTCATAAGAAAATAGTTCTTAGGGGACATGGTAATCAATGGCAACCTTGGCTGCACTTAACAAGGAAGAATGAAGCTGAAGATTTGTACAGAGTTGTGGGTTTTTTTGGGTTTTTTGGGGGGTTTTTTTTTGTTTTGTTTTGTTTTGTTTTTTTTTTTAAAAATATATCAAAAGCAATCAAAGGACTTTCTATTGTGCTTTAGTATTAAGAAGGCTGAACTAAGAAAATGTATGCCTGTTGTTAAATTGGCTTGATGATTCAGGCACAGTAGACAAAGCAAAGACGGATGTTTTGTATCCAGTATCTTTCTTACTTCACCAACAAAGTTTCCCAGGCCTTTGTGCTCAGATATTTGTCCTTGAATGGCTATTCTCTACTTTCTTTGAAGCACTATGAAGATCAGGGGAGGTCCACAGCACCAGGAAGAAGTCAAGTGCTGCACTCATCTTCAAAGAAGATCGAAGTTCAAGCAGGCGACCAACAGGCCTGTCAGCCTAGCATCAGTCCCTTGGGAAACCTTAGAGTCAGACCTCTAGAAACACACTCCTTGGCACAGAAGGTGAAGTAGGTGTCTGGGAAAAATCAGCACGGAGGTACCAGGATTGAGTCATGCCTGTCCAATCCTGATTGCCTTCAGTGATGAAATTACTTGTTTTATGGATGGGTAAATATAATTTACTTCAGCTTTATCAAGGCTTTTGATGCCAACTCCCATGCTATTCTTTCTATGATAGAACTTGATGGTCTGGAGGGACGGACAATTAAATGCATGGAAAACAAGCTATAGACATGGGCAAGAGGACCATATACTGGAAGCTAGCAAAAGTGGAGTATTGCAGGAGTCTGGAGGAAGTGATGGAGTTCTTTCTTATCAAGCTTGGAACTTATATCAAACTTTGTGGGAGTGTGAATATGCAACCAACACACTCAATAGCACAGCTGTAATTCAGGACCTAGATGTGCTAGAGGAATGGGCAGACAGAAAACCCCATTTCTGCTGACCTGCAAAAATTGCAAAGCTGTGTGCTGTCTGTGACACTGGTGCAGCGTCCTGCCTACCTGGGGGCAGATCTTCAGGAAGAGGCCTCAGGACTTTTCAGCTTGGAGACAAGACCACCTCAGGGAGACCAAATAACCTGCCCAACCTCCAATGGAATGCGGTCACAAAATGGTGGATCCCCAGTTCTTAGTGCTGTGTGCTGTGAAAACAACTGGCTTAAACTGAAGCAAAGTAGTTTCAAAGAGTGTGTTAGGAGAAATATTTTCACCTCAAGTCAGTCCAGTTGTGAAGCATGTTGCTCAAAAATGTGTGCAGTCTCCATCTGTAGACTATAAATCCCTGACCAACATAGTCTGACCCCACAGCTGACCCTGTTTTGGGTTACACTAGAGAACTTCTGAGTTTCCTTCCAGCCTGAACTGTGCTGAGATTTTTAAACTGTCTTATAAAGGCTTTTTTTCTTTATGAGACTTGAACATTTGCCCTTAAATCTGTATTGTCTACCTGCACAACTACAATTTTTCTCCACTTTGTGATGTGATGCTGTTTTAGGAGACAATATAATAAATCAACACATGAACAATAGAAGTCTGCAGGTCTTTTCATTGGTCCTTTCCACTCTTCTGCAATAGCTGTACTACATATCGAGAGAGTGATCTTCCTTTTTGAGAACCCTTGCGCCCGGTGTTCTTGGAAATGTAGACATGAAGCTTCTGGAAACTTTGCTTTTGCTTTTGTTGTTAAGCTCACCTCTATGATAGGCAAAGATTAATGCATAATGTATAAAAAATAAAAATGTTTTATAAACCTAATACTTACCTTCCGTTTGAATAAAGGCAATGATCAAACCTGCATTAACTTGTGAAATACCTGAGTAAAATAGTAGAACTATAAAAGATCATGAGTTGGAACGGACCCACTAGGCTCATCAAAGTTCAATTCCTGTAGTAATGTTGCTGAAGTTAACAAGTACATCAGTCTTAAGATTATCCTTTACATTTAATTTCAAACCTTGTCCAGGCCTTTCTAACTCTGACCACAGAAATGTGTGATCTATATTTATCTGCAAATTATAAACTTTCTAATGAGAACCAAGAAGAATGTAGCTAGTTTGGGTGTTTAGAAGAAAAACGTCACCTTTCTTCAGGGGGTGTACATAAGCAATGTTTTTGCATCCTGGATAATTCTTGAATGTGTATAATTTGACATTTTTAGGGTGAAGAACAAGTGTTAGAACCCACAATGAAAACAGCAGTAGCTGAGCAGTCCAATGAAGACTGTGAAATTAAAAGACATCTTAGTAAGCCCCTACATTGGGTCTATCATCCATACTCTATACTTAAATGATTATAAAACATTATTTTTGGCATTTCGTAATTGGCAAAGAACTATCTGCAATAACAAATACACTAGAGAACCAATAATAGCCCCCATCAGTGAAGGAGTTGTTATATGTTATCTTGGTTGAAGACTTCCAGAACTTCTAAATAACTTGAATGTTCAGTTCTGATTAAATCTAGGAAATGTGACCAGGTTCCTCAGGCAGCATTAAAATATTGTCTTAGTTAAAATATCTGAATTTTCCTTTATTTTTTTTTTTTTTAATTATTTATCTAGTAGAAAAACAATACAGTTGTACTGCTGGCTGAACATTTCGTTGAAATATTTTTATCAAGGTAGTCAATTATGAATGAACAAAAAAATACAACCATTTTCTTTTTGTTTCAGTGAGCCAATTTTTATCACTAATAAAAATTAAGTTGGGTTATTTAATTTTTAGAGTGTTTTGTTTTGTTTTTTCTGACATATTGACAATAAAACTAATAAAGATATCAGTAGTGAGGGAAGGCAAAGGATGAGACTGTGAAATTCTACAAAACTTAAAGAAAGTAATTACATGACAAAATGTATTTTTCCAGCACACAATATATATTTGAGAATCCAGTTTGCAAAACACCACTTTATGCTTTATTTATGCAAGTTAGTTAGATTTAGACTGAGTATTTTAAATATTAATACTCTATGTAAACCATGAAGTCACTGTGTTTCTTCATCATGTCCAGGAATCTGATAGGAAGCAGTGCAGATCACATACAAAAACTATTGATGCAGTGTGATACAAGAGGAATAATCATATTGGGGGTGTGATGCTGCTAAATCCAAGTTACTGTTTTTCAGAAACTGCTCAGAGCCATGATGTTAGGTTACGCAATGGAAAGTGAGGTGAAGAAAGGGTTTCTCCTTCACCTGTTGTCTTCCTCCATATTCCTGCTCTGTAGTTGCACTTTCCCTGTTTACCTGTCATAAACCTCCTATGTGGTGGTGACCTTTCATGTTATTGAGACTTTAGAATCTATCTCCTATTATATTTGACAAGCTGTTTTCTGTACAGTGATGTGTTGTTTTTTTGGTTTTTTTTTCATTTTTTTGTGTTTACATTCATGCCATAAATGAAGCAAATTAAGGAGACTAATTCATCCAGTATATAGGAAGATCACAGGAAATTTAGTGCTAAATTATTTGCAATATATAGACCAGGCAATCTGGTTTGGGTGTCTGTGACAGACATAAGGTAAGCCTGTCCTGAAATTCTCTTGTTCAATTTAGATGCTTAGTATAAATTCTAATATGCATTGTAGGTTGTAAACAGGAATTTTCTCCTACGCATTTCACAAGTCATGGTCAAATAAATTTACAATGCAATAAAAAGCAACACACTGTAAAGAGTTGAAGATTTTTGTCTAACCAGTAAAAAAAAAGAAAATGAAACTTATGTTCTGAAGCATGCTGAAGAAAAATTGCACTGTATTCATTTATGTGAAGTCAGCTATAAAACACACTGAAATTTTTCATTCAGATTACAGAGTTTCATACCACATAGCTTGTTTGTCTTCAAAAAAATCCTATTCCACACACCTGATTATTCTGGTTGTACATTCCTAAACTAGTGTGATTTACATTTGAATGAAGTTTCCAATTTTACTGAGTGACATGGAATCAAATTAGATTCTGTAGGAGACGAGTGTCAATTATAAAAAGTAAGGCTCTGGAAAATTAGCCTAAATAAAATTTTACTGAACAGAACGTGCAATTACAATATACATCTGAGTGCTTGCATTATTACTTGTAGGTTATTATTATTTTATTTTCTCATGAAGAAATGAAGAGTCAACATCTGGACTATTACCAGTGTGTTATTGATGACATAAAACCAACTTCTTACATGGTGCAATATGGTGCCCAGTTTTAGTGGTATCAAATCTGAAACATCCTTCTGCAAGGAGCCTGAAATATACAGGGTTTGATCAATAAAGTTAATATGTAATATGTTCAATACTGTTGTGGATGTCTGTTATAGACTGCTTGATTGTGAAAAGTAAATGAGACCTTCCTTATACAATTGGAAGAAGTCTCACTGTTGTAGGTCCCAGACCTCATGGAGGACTTGAACCTTCCCAGTATATGCCAGAAGGACAACACTACATGGCAGCAGTAACACAGGAGGTTTCTGACGTGTATTGATGACGCCTTCCAAATACAGGTGATAAAGGTGAAGAGGGGAGATTGAATACGATACTGGCAAACAAAGAAGAAATGCTCAGAATGGATAGGCTGAGAGCAGCCTTGGCTGCAGTGACCACGAACTAGGGGAGTCAGGATCCAGAGAGGAAAGAACAAGGCAAAAACAGTATCACAACTGCAGATTTCCTTAGAGATTTTGGGTCTTTCAGAGATCTGCTTGGAGGAATCCCATGGAATATTATTCTGGAGAGAAAAGGAGGCCTGAAGATTTGGTTGATTTTTAAGGATCATCTCCTCCAAGCTCAGGAATGTCCCATCTTGAAGTCTGCACATTTGAACAAGGAGCTGATGACACCTCAAATACCAAAAAGTTTATGAGATATGTTAATGTGATAAGACAATCTATAAGGGGTATAGGACTACAAGGTCTAATGTGAGAACTGGAAAAAGAACGTGTCTCTGCTGTCTTCAAAGAGAGTTAAGGCATAAAATCCTGGGACCTATCATTTCAATCCCTTGGAAGATGAGAGAGGAAATATGCCTAGTAACCATTTCCAGATATAGGAAGGTGTCCTAGTTTGACCAGCCCAAGGAAGTGAGCTAGCTAAGTAAAAGATTGGCATTTTATTGGATGAATGGGAAAGCATTTTCTAGTTCTTATTACCTTTGAACGAAGCCCGGGAAGGTCTCTTTCCTTCCGGCCATCGGAAGGTGCACCCCTCTGCCCTCTCCCGGCCCTGCCCAGGGTGCGGAGGCGGCGGCGGGCCGGGGGCGGCCGGGCCCGCTCGGCCCGTGTGGGCGGAACCGGGCTGGAACCGCTCGGCCCGGCCGGGATTCTCCGCTCCTGGAGGGGCGGGAGCGGCTGCGAGCCCTCCCGAGGAACCCACCGGCCGGCCGGGAGGGGCAAAGGAGCCGGACAGAGCCTGCGAGCTTTTGTGCCAGTCGAACACCAAACCACGCTGGCCTGAGGCTGTGTCGGCATCGGGAGCGGCTGAGCATGGGACAGCACCTGGATGGGCACCAAAGGAGCTGAGCATGGGGACAGCACCTGGATGGGCACCAAAGGAGCTGAGCATGGGGACAGCACCTGGATGGGCACCAAAGGAGCTGAGCATGGGACAGCAACCCTGGGTTGGGCACCAAGAGCAGCCTGACCCCGTCAGTGAGAGGTGGCACAGCATCCATGGAGCGGCACACAAAAGGACGTGGCAGCAGAAAGATGCAAAGAAAAAAGCTTATTCTGATACAACCAAAGGACTTGGACTAAATTGAGGGTTTTTTTCAGCGTTACAAAACTTTGTACTGGAAGAACACTAATTCTCTCTTCGGCTAAGAAGAAGGGAGGTGAAACTTTATAAGAACAACCACATGAAATGGAAGTCAGTAAGAAAAGAGATTTTAGATTGAAAGGATTTTGAAAAGTTTACCTTAAGCTTAGGTTGTAAAATTCTTTTGTGAAGCTATGGTACAGATATAATTGATATATCAGACTTTGGGTTTTCCCCAGTAAGTTCATGGAATGCTTTGGGCGGTTGGTAGCGTTCTAGCCACAATCATGAGCAGAGGCACCAGTGTTAGAAGTTTGATGAGAAACCTTGGCCCCGGGGATAAAAGGGGAAGACCTCTGTTCCCAGAAATGAGTGAAAGGATGCTAGAACAGCTCATCCTTAAAAAAAAGAAATGCACCCCAATAAGCTAATATGGACCGAGAACACAGTTGTGAAGAAAAACTGTGAAAGATGGGAAAGGCTTCACAAAGGCAGATCTTGGGCACCTGTGTTTTGTGAGAAAATGAAGCCACAAGAGTTCTTTTCTTGTGGGGAGTTTTCCATAGCATTAGTAAAGAATACTTTTCTCTCTAAATGAACCAAAGAAAGACTGTTTTTAGAGGTGAAAAACTGACTGAGATTTCTGAGTGTTGTTGTCTTAACATTGTTGGTTATGAGGAAAAAATGGGTTGTGGGGAGGGAGGAAGAGTGTTTTGAATGTTCCATCTTCATTTTTGTTGTGTTTCTTTCTTTTAGTGTTAGTTAATAAAGTCTTATTATTTTTAAGCTTAAGCCTGCTTCGCTCTTGATTAGAATCTTTGAAATTGGCAAAATTAAACCAAAACAAAAATTGGTGTTTCCGCCCGGTTTCGAATTGAAACCTCGACAGAAGGACAGGAACTAGACTGGAAAAGTCAGCAAAACATTTGAAGGGTAAATCATGCTTAAGCAACCTTAGAGTCGCCTTCAATTACGTACTTGCTTGATACATAATAAAAGAACAGCAGACATTGTTTTCTTGATTTTAGTATGGCTTTCAACCATCTCTCATAACATCCTCATTGACAAATTGATGACGTATGGAATAGATAATTGAACAGGAAAATGAATCGAAAATTAGCTAAACTGTGAGTCTCAAAGGTTTGTAATCAATACCAAAAAGTCCTTGAGAAGTTGAAGAAATGGGAAATCTGGAACCTAACAAACTTCTGCAAGACAGCATGCCAAAATCTGCACTTAGGAAGAAATAATCTTATGTGGCAGTAAACACTGGGGATGGACCAGCTGGTAAGTAGCTTTTCACAGAAGGACCTAGGAGCCCTTTGAACAATAAGTCAACTCATGGTATCTTTTCTTGGAAAAAAATAAAAACAAAAAGAAAATAAAAAGACCCGAAATCAAAATCAAAAACCAACCTGGGTGCCTTCACAGTAAAGAAGACCAACAGTATCCTGCATTAGGTTGCATTAAGAAGAACATTCCCATCAGGTTATTAATGTGTAAAAGTGTATTACAGTCTAACTACAAGCATTTAACACCTCCCTGGGCAACCTGTTCCAGTGTTTTACCACAATCATTGTAAAAAAATTCTTCCTTACATAAAAATCTCTTCCTTATATCTAATCTAAATCAACCCTTTTCAGTTTAAAACCATTACCCTTTGTCCTAACTTAACAGGCTTTACTACAAGACTTGCCTTCATCTTTCTTGTAGGTCTCCTTTAAATACTGAAAGGCCCTTAAGAAGGTGTCCCTGGAGCCCTCTCTTATCCAGGCTGAACAACTTCAGGTGTCTCAGCCTTTTCTTATAAGAGAGGTGCTACATCCCATGTAATCAATCTGCCCTCCTCCGGATTTGCTACAACAGGTCATTTCCTTCCTGTGCTGAGGAACCCAGTGCTGGATGCAGCACTGCAGGTGGGATCTCATCAGAGAAGGGTAGAGGGACAAAACCACCTCCCTTGTCCTGCTGGCCACATTGATTTTGGAATGGCTAAGGATACAATTGGTTTTCTGGGCTGCAAGCGCACATTTTTGGCTCAAATCCAAGCCTGTATCTACCAGTATCCTTGAGTCTTTCTTTGAAGGGCTGCCCTCAATCTGTTTGTATCCACTTACAAAAGAAGATATTAGTATTTTTTCTGCTCCTTATTTGAGTGATACCGCTATGAGACTTCTATAAGCTTTTTAAAGCCATGAAGACGGGGGAAGGTTTCTGTTGACTGGAAAAGTCACATCCATCTTGAAGGAGAGAATGACCAAGGAAATGTAGTCTTGTTGGTCTCACATCAGTCCCTGTGAAGTCTGTCCATCAAAATCCTCTTTGAATTTATTTCTAGGTATATGAAGAGCAAAATGTGGCTGGGAACCAGATAGAAGGGATTTGACAAGGGCTACCTCACATGGTCAAACTGATTGTTTCCTATGATAAAGTGATAGGATCTGTAGTCAACAGGACATGAGCAGATGTCATTTACTTTGACTTCAGCAAGTCTTTTGATATGGTTTTATGTAAAATGAGATGAGATATGAACGTGATAAGGGCCTGAAAATTTGACTACATTTTCAGGCTCCCAGGGTTATGATCAACAATACAATGTCCAAGTTTCAGCCATTTACTAGTATCTGTCCTCAAAAATCAATAATAGGTCAATATAGAGATACTTCAGTATCTTTATATTACATGGATCTATCGATTTATGAAGACAGCTGCAAATACAGTTATTGATATCATCCATGTCTCTCACTATCTCTTTCTATATGCGGTTCCTCCACGAAATTGCTGAAAGCATGCTCTGGACTTTTATCCATGTAGCAGACACAAGTATATGTTCACAGATATAGGTACATCTTTATAAATATCTGTAGACACAGAGTCAGCAAAGGAAGCTGACTACATACTGTGATGTATCTGCATTTATGTGGTCTCACCTCTATCTGACATACTTGGGAGACCACATCTAGAGTTTTTTGCCCAGATGTGGGCTTACCAGTACAAAAAAGACATCAACATACTGGAGTTAGCCCAACAAATGACCAATGAAATTGTTTGGTTCTGGAGTACCTGGCATATGAGCAAAGCCTTTGAGAGCTGGTTTGTTCATCCTGAAGATGAGACAAAACTAGAGGGCCTCCAATGAGGCATACCCATGGAAACAGTGTAGAAATGCTGAAACATTCTTGAAGATGTATAGCAATATGATGAGCAAAAGAAAAATTGTTTCAGGAAAAACTCCATCTGTATGTAAGAGTAAAAAGATCTTAACTCTGAGAACAATAGAACAGTGGGATAGGTTGTCCAGAGAAGTGAAGGGATTTTTCTTGTTGAAAATATTAATGACTCAACCAGACAAGGCTATTCTAACTTATGGTCCCTCTCTCAACAGAGGAATGAAACTGGTGTTACCCAGAGATTCTCCTTCAAAGTAGATTCAAAGAAGTGTAGACCATAAAGTAGACTCTAGGATTCTAAGGCTTAAACATATAGAAGAAAATTTTTCCCTATGAGGCTGATTAAACACTTGCAAAGATCATAGAGTCCATGAGATGTATACAAAACTCAACTGGACAACACCTTGAGAAAGAGCTCAAACCTAGTTCAATTGAGAGGTTGGACTAAATTAATTCCAGAGCCATTCTAACTTAAATGGTCTTGTGATTCCAATATTCCTCACATGATGACCACTTACTGTGATAATTCCTTTCTGACTTTCCATAAATATTCAGGTTGAAGCCAGGCCTATTGAATTTTCTGGACTTTTACAGTATAGCTATAGCTGTTCATTTCAAGGATATGTGAATAAAAAGTTGATGTACTTCAGAGGCAAACACAAATTAATTTGATATTTCCTCTCCATTCTATACAAACACTAATGTGAAATGATACAATAATTTGCAATTATATGGATTATTAAATTAAGAAGTTGAAGACATTTGCTTTCAATCCCTATCAGTAGAACATGTCCTTAAACTTGACATGTCTTGCATTTCGAACATAAATTGCCAAACAAAAAAGAATTAATTGCTCAATTCCTTAATAAAGTATACAAGTCCAAGGTCAATATGCTGCTATGTTTATTCATATTTTAAAGAATTACATATTCATTGTTGCCTGATGTAAGAGATTCATCATCTTAGAATGAAATAGAGAAGAGGGAAAGTCAGGTTAAAGTTGAAGGCAATAATTTAGAAATTTCTAATAAAACTTTACCTTGTCATCACTTTCAGTCACTTCCTTTGTAGTCACAGCAGATCTTTCAGGAAATTTGTCTTTGTGCTTATACACCACACAGCATCAAATCAAAGGCAGCAGGGTTTTTACACATCTTGTTTACAAAGTAGCCCCAAACATAAAGATGTTGTTGCAAAATCGCACTTACAACTAATAATTTGAGTGATAAATTATTAAAAAAAAAAAGAAAACAAGCCCCAAACTGTTTAACAAACTCAATATCAGCCTGTCCAAATGCACAGAGACAAACTCAGAATTGTTTGGGGCTTTTTTTTTTTTTTTTTTCCCCATTTCTTCCCCATCCACAATGCTATTTTACAACACCCTGAAGACAGTAAACTCTTTCTTGCTGTGACAAGTTATCGACCATGTTTTCCTCTGAGAACCCCTACAAGTTAAACTGCAACTTCCTAAAAGATATAAGATATAAGATATTTTATATATATATATATATATATATATATTATATATAAGATATAATTTTTAGAGAGAAGGGAAATTTCTTATTCCTATCTAAATTGGTAAAGTACCCCTAAAATTGTATTTTTGAATATCTTTTAAATATTTTGTTGTATTCTAGGAATCTGAGGCATAAATCTGGATGAGATTAGAGGAGATTAGAGAAATTACTCCACACCCCTATGTATCAGAGCTGTAGTCAGTTAATGTGCTCAAGTCAGTAAAATACAGAACTTTTGGGGCATGTGGAAGAACAAAAATTTTGGTACTTAATAGTATATTCACCTTGCATTTTACTTGAAATTATATGATCATATTTAGCCTTTTTGGTATACTTCAGAAAAAAAGAAGGCATGAAATTCTACCAGGACTGAGAGATCCAGATGCTTAAAAGTACAGACTTTTCTACAAGAACTCATGTCAGGACTGTGAACAAACCAAAGTAGCAGATATTCTAACCAGTGTAAAAGAGAAAGAAAAAGGGGAAGAGTTGTTAGTAATGGAATAAATATTAATAAATTACCTTCTAAGATTTGAAATGTGTTTACAATGATGAAAAACAAATAAAATAGGTGAGGGATAAAGTGAAGCAATGCTGCAAACACCTACTTCACAAGCATTCCTGTAATGATAAAGCATCTACCAAATCACAGAATGTGGGGCTCGTTGATGGCAACAGAGCTCTGAATGTTAACACAAAGAGAAACATTTGTCATTCTGTAGGAACCGACATTTTACCAGTGCAATAATTAAAGGTACAGAAAACCCCAAAACAGATTATAAACAGAAAGCATTTTTTATAAACTTGAGATTTTGTGCAACCAAAGATTCAAAACTTGAGATCACACTTGACTAGAAAGGATGTAATAGACATTTCAGGGTTTTTTTTACTTGAAATGGTCAATGTGGGGCAAGAGAGATATACTTTGAAGAACAGGTATACATAATAATATGCTTGTCAGCATACACAATGAACAGATGAAAAAAATAAAAAAGAGCAATGATGCAAGGATTCTTATGACTCATTCAATCAAATCAAGTCATCCTGCAGAGAAATTACACATTCTTCAAATTTTTAATTCCTGAAATCTCTGAGGACAAACAAAAGCAATTCAAACCAAGGAAGATAATAATTTGAAAAAAGAAAACATTTTCATGGATATAGGGAATCTGAAAAATATTCGGAAAGATTTAAAGGTATGGCAGAACAATAAAGAAAGATTAGAGATGCATTTTGTTGGTTAAACAGGAACAGTCATACTGAGAAATAATTAAAGAAAAAGGTCAAAGATTAGTATATTTGAATGAAGCACCTGATATAGAGCTGTGAAAGAGGCGATAATTCATGATGCATTTAATCATTCCAGACAGCAGTTTGAAACTAATTTATTCACACAGATATGTCCAGTAGCTGATAATTACATTTATGTGTTTTGTGCTGTTTTCCAATAATTTTACCAAGCAACTGTCAATCTATCACATTACTCACATACAATTTTTACTAGACACAAGTTTTACAGTGAGTTTTTTGTGAGTAACAGAAGACATATCTGAAAAACTGTGAAAGTTTGAAAAGGATTGATTTTTTGCTATAACAAGCAGTCTGTGCTATCAGGAATCCAACAATCAGAGGAGCTGGAAAAAAATGCACAACTAACCTGATAACAACCAAGTCAAAAAAAGAGTCACAGCACTCCTGTTTTATTTATTTTGCTGTTGGATCACACCATTCAAGACTTCATTTGTGTAATCAATGAATGGTTAGTACAATTCAAAAATCAAAAGCACTTTCAAAAATAGGTGTTTGGTTGGTTGGTTTTATGTCCATGCTTCATTCAGTAGACAGGACAACAGAAGGCAGAAATAGAAGGAATTCTCTTAAGATAAAACAGTGTTGAAATAGCTGATGACACCATGGCACAATAACTGAAAAAGAAAGGAGAGAGGTGTTTTTATAGATTCTATACTAAAAATTAGAAACGAGCTGAAATAACTCTTATTTGGGAAACAGGGAAAAAACCTTATTTTTCAGAATTTAACAGTTAATAGTCAATTATTTAGGCTGCTCATTTGGTACAGTTGCTAAACCTGAATGTGCTCTTAAAGTAATAGAATGTTTCCTTTAGGTATGTCTTCCTTAAACAATGAAACAGACACTCTGACTAAGAAATATTGTCATGTCAGTTATACACATTTTGTTTGCTGCTTAAAACACTTTACTACTAAATACTAAATATTTTGGAAACTAAGAAATGTATTCACGTGTATGAATGTTTATACATATTGAGGATTTTAGGCACAGAACTACTTCCTTAGATGAACCAGTTAACAGAAATAAATCAATGTACTGGCCTAATGTACTTAGATCATCTACATTATTTTAATGACTAAACTTGTGACCCTTCACATGTAAAAGCCTTCTGGCAACAGAGTTAGACACAGGACAGAACTGGGGTGCAGAGGTACTCTGCTACTGCCGTCCTGAGCATGAGGAGTCTGTCTGGAGTCTGTCTTCACTGCCAGTGCACATTGGCAGCTGCTGCTGCTGCTGCAGGAGCAAGAAGGCCATTAATGAAGTGAATAGGTTTATAACAAACAGTCCTTATGAAACAAAGAACAGCATCAACTGGAAAGAAACAGACAATAAAAAACACAATTTCATGTGTCATCCACATTATTTCTCAACTGTCATATTATGCAAACCTCTACAGTAATTCTGTGCATAAATGAGCTATCAGGTGTCAGGACATAGAGAATTTGTTCCTGCTGACTTTCAAAATTGTGGATCTCTGATCTCTCCTCCAAGCTGAACAAGCCCAGGTTCCTCAGTCCCTCCTCACAGAGAGGCTCACATATCCCATCTAGCTTAGAAACTTTCTGCTGGACATGGTCCAGCATTTTTTCATTATTTTTCTGCATTGAGGGAGCTTAAAACATGGACAAAGTATCCAGATAGGATCTCATGAAAGTTGCAAAGAGGGATAATAATCCTTCCACTCTGTCTTGACTGTGTCTCTGTGAATACTGCCCAGGGTGCTTCTGGCCATCTCTGCAACTGCATGCTCACTTTCCTGGGCTTAACTTTGTTGCTCATTTTATACCTCCTTTCCTGCCATAGTGCAGAGGGACAGAAATGTGGTCAGTCATCTCACATTATCTCTTCCTCTCCTTCCTCAGGAAGAGTAGTCTTTCCACTGCTGTAATGTTGGGTCCCTGCCAACAGAGACAGTCTTGCATGAAATTCCCACAGATTGCAGTTGATTATGAATTGCTCCAGTGTGTGCCTCCCATGAGATCACAAATTCTGCTGGAAAAGCTACTCTGGTGTGAGCTCCTCTCTCCATGGTTCCACAGGTCCTGCCAGGATCCTGCTCCTGCATGGGCTTCTGCCGGGTTCACAGTCTCCTTTAGGCATCCACTTGCTCTAGTGCAGGGTTCTCCATGGGCTGCAGGAGGATCTCTGCTCTACTGTGGACCTTCATGGGCTGCAGGGGGACAGCCTGTCTCACCATGGTCTTCAGTCAAGCTGGAGAGAAACCTCTGCTCCAGAACCTGGAGAACCTCTTCCACCTCCTTCTTCAATGACCTAGGTGTCTGCAGAGTTGTTTCAAGTTTTCTGACTCACTTCTCTGGCTACCATTTGCTTCTGCACAATAACCTATTTTTCCTTCTTAAATATGTTGTGACAAAGGTGTTACTACTGTCTCTTCTTGGCCAGCAGAAGACCTGTCTTGGAGATGGCTGACATTGGCTCTGTCAGACAAACAGGAAGCTTCTAGCTTCTCCTTCATCATGATCTTTTCAAGTATAAATAATATATTTTTGTGTCCTGATACTATGTTTTTTTGAAATCTATTTTGGCTTGTCTAATCCTGTTGTTAAGATCACAGTTATTTATCATCTGCTGTCTCTCCTTCTGTCTCATACACATTAGTAGAAAATATATGTAACTGTGGAAAGGTTCTTTATAACAATGATTTAAAACTGAAAAATCATGATTTTCAGTTCAATAGTATTCAATATGGCCCTGCACTTGTAATGGTACAAATCAGTCAAATTATGATCCACACTCCACAGAAATGTTTTAAGTTTCTCACGTAAAATTATCTGGTGCCACTACATTTTCTTTCATTTTTCAGGCACCTGAATCACTTCCCATAATTTCCTGGCTTATTTGTCTGTAGTATATTACCTGGCAATGGAAAACATATCTAACTTTGACTAATATTACAAAACTTTCTAAAAATAATCCTTCTTTTCTTTAAAAAATGTTATCTAAAAATTCTTTATCAGAATAACAAGTGCAGACATTTCTTTTTCTGCTGATATTTCTTCAGTAATGTTCCATCATTTCTCACTGCTACCACATTTCTTTAAATTTATTCTTAGAATAATGTCTCTTCATCTACATTTTCAGTTGCATTTTCTCCAAATGCCTTGTGGATCCCAGCACTGCAAGCCTGCAGTGTTACAAAGTTATACACTTGAGCCCTAGTGATGAACAGATGGGCAGAGAAGAGATGATTTCTCTGACTTCTCGCATGATCTCCAGAGATACTCCCTCCCTGACTTCCTTCTGCTATTTCTCCTTCTCTGAGGATGGAAGTGTCACTCAGAGATACCACACACAATTGCTGTGAAGACACCAAGTTCTAAATAGTCTGAGCTCAGAAGACAAAGACAGAATAGTAAGAAGACTGCTACCTAGAAGCCTCTATATAAGAACAGGTTCCAACTCAGAGTGGAGAGGTTAGCTTAATTTTGACACAGATTATATCTATGATCCAAGAGATTGTTCTGAACAGAGATATATTCCCCTGAGCAATCTTTAGTTGATATAATTTGGTAAACTATACATTAAAAATAGGACACCATTGAGTCACTCTCCCAAAGCAAGCAATCTAGGCAGGTTTCCCCAGCACAAACTGAAATATCTTTGTAGTCTGTGATATGATACATGATTAAAACTAAGGATTTCCTAAACTCAGGGATTTTTACCTGTTTAAACAATAAATATACTACTGACTTATGAGAAGTCACTCACCAGAGAATAAAGGTCATTTGAATGGAGTGGCTTTGAAGTAGGTGACAAAAGATCAACAAGTTTCTGTGGGGCACAAATATTTTCACCAGAATACTGATGCAAGTTTTTGTTGTTTCACATAAGTCTGCTTCAATGCTACCTGTTCATAAATAATAATGTAGGTGGTGTAAAACACAACAGGTGTTATTTGTTCATTGGTTTCATACACACAGAAGAAAACAAACCAGAACAAACCAGAAACAAAAGAAAAAAACTCCACCTCCTCCCCACAACAGAAAAAAAAACAAAATTATAAAACACAGTGAAATCTGTAATGCTTAGAATTAGAAAAAAATGTATTCTCTTTTTTTTTCAGAATATATCACTGAATATATGCATGGTAACCATAATGAATATGTGAATAATATGTAAGTTTTGAAAACTTTTTCTTTTGTTGCAAATGTAATGATTCCATTTTATCTCATGCACTGTTTGGAATGAAGTATTTAAGACAACACTGTACATGGTATTTTTTCAAAGAACATTTAGAGATAAATGACCATTTGAAATGAATGTAAACTGCCAGGCTTGAATGAAAACAAAATTCAAGAAATTATCTTGGATTCAGGCGGTATTTCATAGCTATACATACATATTTCATCAGGAATAATGCCGAGACACCTTTGCGTGTGTATATTTTTGTTACCATAGTAACAATATTATGTTTGTTAACAAGAAAAAGCTGAAAACTTTTTCATTGGCTTAAATGGCCAGATTCCTTAGAGGTAATTTCTACATTGAAATCCCCTCTCTAAAAAGTGTTTTGTGGTCCCTCTATGTAACATTTTCCATAAATTTATTTTGAAGACAATGTTTAAATTTTATATTTTGTTCAAACTTGTTTTAAATATATTGCTAGAACACAAACTGTGTTGCATTGGATTAGACTGTACTGCACTTTGACTGCTGAATAGAAAACTTGAAAATAAACAAAAGGAAATAATTAAGCCAACTGTTGTGATTTGTGTAATAGATCTCAAGTTGGCTCCAATTTTGAGGCTTGTGCACCTATGTATTCTGACCTGATATATTTCCAAAAAGAAGTAGAATAAAAATCAGGATTCATAATTTCTTACATAGAGAAAATGCGAAGTGTCTATGCCGGACAAGTTAAAAAACAAGGACTTATATAAAAGACTCTCTGGCCTATTATGTTTTTGCTGCTACTGCCTTTAGCTTTTTGATTTAGCACAAAACATTAACAGTTCCCCCTGTTTCCAAGGAATCTTGCATTTCAGTCAGTTGTGAGGCATGTCACTGATCCTTGCTACTTTCAGTAATCTCTCTCTTCTACCTGACATCCTGATTCTTTCCATGTTTCTTTCAGTGTTATTTTCTCTCTACTATATCATGCAAGGTCTAGAAACATTTCTCCTCCTGCATTTTACTTGTTGTTAGCAAGCAAACTAAAAATATCTCCCTCTCCAGAGAATTCCCCCAGAGCCACAATTGTATTGTAAGGAACAGCATGAAGCTGAAAACAGATCAACCTTACAGAATTTCACACTCCTATATATCTGACTAGAGGCATATGTTCCCTCAACTTGAATGTCACCATTTACACAAGTTCACGTACAAGTCATGAACATAACTCTGCTCCAACAAGAACAAGAAATAATTTTCCAGATAAGCTAAATTAAACTTCACCCATGCCCTTTCACTTTAAAGGTTTTCTTTACACCATACCTCCTTGTATATTATTCATGCTGTACCTGATTAATTTCTTCAGTTTCTGAACTGAACATATGGTTTATATGGTTTGCTCCTCAGCAAGTTCACTGATGACACAAAGCTAGGTGAAGTGGCTGATACTCCAGAGGACTGTGTAGCCCCTCAGAAGGATCTGCACAGGTTGGAGAGATAGGCAGAGTGGAACCGTTTGAAATTCAACAAAGGCAATTGCAGGGTCCTGGACCTGAGAGAATAACTGTACAGAAACACAGGCTAGGTGAAGGCATGCGCTGAAATGGTATCCTGGGGTGCATTACGAAGAGCATTGCCAGCAGGTCAAGGGAATTGATCCTGCTCCTCTTCTCGACCCTGGTGAGGCCACATTTGGAGTGCTGTGTCCAGTTCTGGGCTCTGTGGTACAAGAGAGACATGGGGCTCCTGGATATGGTGCAGTGGAAGGCTGTGATGATGATTAAGGGACAGGAACATCTGTTTTATGAGGAACTGCTGAGGGAATTGTGCAGGCTCAGCCTTGAGAACAGACGACTGGGAAGAGACCTCATAAATGTAAGTATCTGAAGGAAGGGTTTCACTCCAGACTGAGGGAACTGTGTCTGTTTAGTCTAGAGAAGAGCAGACTGAGAGGGGACCTCATTAATACATATAAATACCTCAGATGTTTGTCGAGAAGAAGGTGCCAGACTCTTTTCAGTTGTGCCCAGTGATGGGACAAGGAGCAATGGCTATAAACTAAAACACAAGAATTCCACCCAAACATCAGGAAGAACTTCTTTATATTGAGGGTGCAAGAACAGTGGAACAGGCGGTCTAGGCAGGTTGTGGACTCTCCTACTCTGGAGACATTCAAAATTCACTTGGACAGGCTCTTTTGTGATCTGCTTAAGCTGACCTGGCCATGGCAGAGGGATTGGACTAGATGATCTCCAGAGGTCCCTTCCAACCCAAACTAATCTGTGATTCTGTGACTCTGCAAGAGGATGGAGCCAGACTCTTCTTGGTGGTGCCAAGCAGTAGAACAAGAGGCAACATGCAGGCAGAAACTGATGCACAGGGAGTTCCACCTGAATATGAACAAAAACTTTCCTGTGCATGTGACAGAGCCCTGAAACAGACTTCCCAGAGAGGTTGTGAACTCTGTCATAAATGATCATAATTGTACAGTGCTGCTTTAAGAAAGTGAAAAATTATTGAGGCTGGTTGAGAAAAACCTGAGCTGAGCCTGTTGATAATCTTGTACCTGCTTGAGCAAGGGCTGACAAGAGAATGGTGTCTAGGGTAAAGCAGAGGCCTCAAACACAATGTTGTTTGAGTGAGGCATTGAAGAGCACCTACATACCTTCACCAGCCATTAGACTCACTCCCTCCACTGTGCTAAAATAGCCTTGCTAAAAATCTGGTTTCTTAAAGGAAAAAAACAAGCATACCAAGACTCTCCAATGAAGGTCAAGCAGCCTTTACTGCTTCTTCTGTGCATGAGGAAAGACCAAAGTGTTTATTGTACCTCTCATCAACTATAAATTCTGACCAAAAGTAACTAGGACCCTCTTTAAGCCCCATTAACATATTAACTTATTCACTCAGGATGCAAATGAAGGCAAATGTAGGACACGTAATTCATTTATGACCAAAATCACCAAACCTATTCTAAAATATTCAGTTTTATCCCACTGTGATGGACCAAAATTAATATATAAAAGTAGTGCTTTGGGGCAGAAGGGGCTGTGGGGGAAAAGCACATCTGACTTCTTGGAATCAGCTGGTGGACTGTGTCTCCCCTCCTCTCCCAACAACTTCTCCTGAAGCCTCTGGGGAACTTCACACCTTCACCTGTTTTAGAGAACACCTGGGAATATTTATTTACATATATATGTATAACTAGCTCGCTATTAGATATGTCTTATTATATGTTCTAGCACAATATGTGTAACACTGTAGGTAGTGCATTTACCATGGGCAATCCTGAACCTGCTTTCCAATTTTTTGAATAAACTGTATAAATCATGAATCTGAACTGTTCAAGTCCCTCTTGAGTGTGATCAGACCTGACTGATAATTCACAATATTTGTGCATCTGTGTTCATTCAAGGTTCTTTGAACATGACTAGATTTATAGTAGCGAATTGGGTATAATCCAGAATTAAATCAGGCCACACTCAGCCCCTCTGATTTCTGAGGTAGAATACATGGGATTTTATTTTCTGCTAAATTGTTATAAACTTGATGCAACAGTCTCTCTCAGTGGAGATATTCAAAAGCCATCTGGACACAGTCCTGAGTAGCATGCTCTAAGGAACGCAGCTTGACCAGAAAGGCCGGGCCAGAAGGTTTCCAGTGATCTTTTCCAACATTAACCATCATGGTATTCTGCGAATTATACTAAAAGGAAGCAACAAGATGAAAGTGAACATGTAACTGCCTCATCCCAAACATTTAAAAAACCAAAAAAAATCAACCAAAAGAACCTTAGTTACAATTGATAAATCATTACCATTATTGGTCATAGGGAAAAAAAATAAAAAGAAAAAAAAAAAGGTGTCTTACCAAATAATCACAGTTAAAGAACAGCACTGCTGTGGAAACTCAGGGGGAGAGTAAAATCTGTTTATGACAGGATAGACAAGCATACTGTGAAAAATCCAGCTACAGCTGAATGTGGAGAGGTTTTAGTTCAGGTAGCCTACAGGAGGTAATGTCCTTTCTGAGGGAAAAGTGGGAGGACTTCGATAGAAAGAGAAACAGAGAGAATTTTTTGCTGAGGATATGACTTAAGTGTGTTGTGCTTTTAAGGCTACAAGGCACAGCAGATTTTGGTTTTATATTGTGATGCCTTTTCTCTGCTGCCTATCAAAGTCCACATTCTCACTCATAGTATGTGTGATGTGACCTACCACGTTTTAAATGGGTGAATTTACATGTGCTGTAAATCTATGTTCTAGCCCATCTAATAATAGTCTGAGACAATTCAGGAGGAACATGGCTGTTTCTATGCATGTTGTAACAGGAATAATAGAAGAAAGCTCAAAAAAACCAAAAAATAGATCCAAAAACCTTTTACTGTGGTACAAAGGTGTAGACTGATTACATCTCAGCTAATTAAATATTCTCCAGGAATATTTTATTTTTGTAAAATTGAAGTCAAATGAGAAAAAAAAAAATCACAAAATTATTTTCCTAGACTAAAATTATCTCACTTGAAAAAAAGGGTTATGTGGTCATGTTCACAGTTCTAAATGGGCTACACAAAGTACATAGGCAAGTCATTTTTTTAATTAGACATAGGGGAAGACAATATCAAATTAAAGTGTATCAGGCTGAAAGTGCTGCTGTTAACCAATAAAAGCAAACATAAACGCATGAAAAATATCACACAGCCACTCTGTGAAAACTCTCTGAATCACCGGTACATCGCTGAAATAATGAAAAAAAAAAATGCTTGAGATAGTACAACAGCATCTCTAGAGAATCTCAATGCCATTTCTCCATTATAGTCTAGGCATAAAACCCATGACATCCTGAATCATGAATAATTCCCATTCTGGGTAGTTGCGTTCAGGTGAGTTGCAGCAGTTCAGACAGGCTGAACTAGTGAGAAAAACAATTTCACTTGAAGCCCAAAGTAGTCCATACATGATACAATGAACATTTCATAACGCTGTATGTAGTTTTTTGGTCTTCATAAAGACTCCACACTGATTTCAAGTTCTTATGCCACAATTTGCTATTATATTAATAGCATTAATAATATTATTTTTAAAGCATTTTCCTGACATTTAGTTTCTGAATTATGAATTTAAACTCCTTTTAAGTGTACTTCTGTGACACAATGTTTTGGGGTTTTTAAACCTAAAAGGATAAGAATCTAGTGGTTCACCTATAATTTTTTACTTGTCAGGTCACTTGCCAATCTTCCTTTTATTTTCTAAGCTCTTGATAAAATATCAATGACTAATTTTATCAGCATTTATTAATTCTATTTTTAGTCTAAGTTGAAAGCTTTTTGTGGATATTAGTCACCACTTACAGCTTGGGAGTTTTTTTCACTACTCTTACAAAGCAATAACTCACACTTGGAAATCAATGGGACTACTTGTGTGAGCAATTGCATCCTGGTTGGGAGTAAAGTTGCACCATTTATTTCTTAAAGTATAGTAGAAGCCATACACAGTGCTTTTGCTCTTCACAAAATTTGTTTCATTGGAGAAGTCGAAAGCTGCAGTGTAAACAGGAATTAGCCATTTCATTGCTCTTAAATCCAAACTATTCTCAGAGCAGAGACAGGCTGTACAATGAATTATGAGAACATGCTTCCTTTGTGCACTATGTCTTCTTCTACCAGCAATCTCTAAAACAAAATTGGGGTGCACTTTTTTGTCTTGTACTGTTCCATTAAATTTAATGGAATATTAAAATTTATTCTGTTCATCAGAAACAGTAGAGAGCTTTCTTCCTGCACACCTTGTAAAATTTCACAAAGTGAATTTGATGAATAGCAGGCTTATATTAATGATGTGATGAATGAAAAATCTACATAAGAAAATACAGAACTACAGACAGATGAAGTTAAAGGAACACTTTTCCTTAATTTTTCTGTAAGAATTATAATGTTACACAAGACAACTATCATTAAAAATGAAAGGTGCATTCCAAGAATGTATTAAAATAACCATTTACTACTGCAGTAAAGACATATAAACCAGTAGTAAGGTTTCTTGGGCAGTTTTATAATTTAATCCCAATTGTATGATTAAAATGTTATTTGCAACTGCAATTATTCATGTTGAAGAGGAATCATTTCCAGTGGGATCCACCTGTATCGAAAGGCTAGTTGGATGTTAAGAAGCAAAATGAGCCTAAATGATGTTGAGTGTGTGTATGTGATAAATCTTCAATCTTCATATCTATACTCTAACAGACTGGGGATTGAGAGAGGATAATGTAATTTTTATAAGTACACAAGGGAATAACAATCAAGAGGTTACAGGAAAAGAAGAATTTGAGTAAATAGGGCTGTGGGTTAAGGAGGAAATTGAATAATTTGCATCTAGGAAAGTGAGTATGCACTCTGGGAGAAGCACGGTGCTTGGTGTCTGCATAGACATGCAGAATTTGGAAGACAAATGCTCTATTGAGATTGGTACTGTAAGACCTGCAAGGCTGGAAAGTAGGCTGGAAATCAGAAGAGAAGTTTCAGAACAGCCACTCTCTAAGTGCAATAGGGTAAGTAAATCTAACCAGTTTTAAGATAACACCCTGTGAAAAGGTGTTACATGAGGGAGTTATATTACACTCAAAAGTCTCACTATTGTCTAAAGCAGATGCACAACCTATATGGACTTAAAACTTTTCCAGATAAAGTCTTTATAGAAAAAATACAATGAAAAGGTTTTATTAGTCCAGCTACAACATTACAATCACAGTCTAAAATAATGAGAAAAAAATGTAATTAATACAATTTAAACACTGGTATACAAACCCTCTTTCTAGTTTCTTCCCATTTTCCTTGGAGGTGTGCTCATTCTTTCAGGGAACTGTGTGTTCAAGTCCTGAAGTTCTAGCTTCTTTAACAACTCCTTGCTAGTGCTGGTGGTCCCTTCCTTCTTTGTACCAGGGTATGCTTATGCTTTCATTTACACATTTTCTTAATACTTGCTTCTTCCTTGGTTGCTAGATTACAGTTTGAAGGTAGGACACTAACCTTCCCAGACTCAGCATAAAAGGATAGTACTTGTTCTATAACTTGTAGTTATAAATAGTACTTGCACCCTAACTACTGAGTTTGGTCAGACCTTTGAAATATACATAGCAGTCACAGAGTTACATAAAAGCAAATTAAATGATAACTAATTGGTCATTAGATAGTTGTTATCACAGCCAAAGCAAGGGAAAACCTCTGTAGTCCAAGACAGTGCAAGACAAATCTGGAAACTCCGTAGTATAGGTTTAGTACAAATATTGTGGTCTAATGCAAAGCCATTTTCCTTTCAGTAATAATGGACTGGATTCCCTGCATGAAACAGATGGATCTAGCTTTATCCTTACACATGGAGACACATCCAGTTTGCCAACAAAAATTAAATATTTGTATTTCATGAGATATAGACTATTGTGTATGTAAGAAATAGTGAACAAAATTGCTTAGATTTTCTATGTTGAACTTATATTTTTATACACGTGATAACTTTTTTTTTGCCTGATTTGTGCCATCACCATAATATCAAACAAAATTTTAGTTTGCTGGTAATAGCAGGTGTGATTGTCTACTGTCATAAATAGAGAAAACCATGAAAAATACACACACTAAGCAGAATAACACACATGATTTTAATTGTATCTACTTGTATCATAAGAATTTATACACTTCTATCAAAAATCCATCTAATGACATCCTCTCTTCAAGAGCAAGCAACGCTTTCATGTTTTCAATAAACACCACTCTGTTTCTTTCTCTGTCTGTGTAGATTCAGTCTTTATTTTCTAAATGCCATGGCCTTTCCCAACAGAAGAATGCAGAGGAAAATTCTGTACATTATCTCTAAGAAATGAACTGAAGCATTAGGAAATAAAATGTCTGATAGGCATTTGTTTTGATTCTGCCCCCAGCAGAGTGGTCAATGTGGTGTCTGAAAGGTAAAGGAATACAGAAATTTCATTGTATTCCAATTTCAGATAAAGCCACATCTCAGAATAACATGTGGGGCAGAGATGTAATCGGAGAAACATTTCAAAGCAAGCTTCCAAACCTTATCACTTTAAAATTTGATGGTCAGTTTTAATTGATTCTGCAGAGTTTGTTGAATTTTGGGTAAGAGCATTTTCTCTTTCGTATTTTGGAAGGGATTAAAATAAATAGTATGAATTAAAAACAGAAGTTAAATGGTCATTTAAAAATTGGGGAATTTTGCCATTTTCTTATGCATTTCTAAGGCATTTTCTGCCAATATAGAATAAAAAGGAAACAACATAAAATAAAAAATAAATAAAATAAAAATAAACCAGCTTTTTTAGATTCAGATAGTTCAAAATAATTGCACTAAGAAATAATTAATAGCGCAAATCTTTCTGCTAATATGTATAGGAGTTATTTTTATTATTACTATTTTTGATTTTGAGAAGATTATTATCAAGAAACATAAAATTTTCAAACTAAGGAATCATCCAGAGAATTAATTGTCAGTCCCTGGAAACATATCATACTGTACTGCTAGGTAAATTGTCACCAGAGAATGCCAGAGATTAAATCAACATGGCAAATATGTAAAGTTTTTCAGATGCTGAAAAGTGTATTAATGAAGGGTAATAAAAACATTCTTATTTGCTGAGGAGAAAATTATATAATCCCTAAAATTTTTGTTCATCCTCCACAAAATATCAAAATACAATGAAGAATAAATGTGGTCTGTTGAAAGTTTTAAGTAAGAAAAACTGCCTGTCAATCTTATTTGATAAAAGTGTACTGGAAATGGGAAGAATTGAGGAATATTTATAATACAGGCTTTTCTAAAGTTACTGTTTAAGAAGCTAGTGCCTAAATGAAAAGAGATATCTAAAGATTTCAAGAGAGAAACTTTTGAAAAGATACATGAAAAATATCAAACCTGAGGAGAAGAGAGCAAAAGAGAAAAAAGAGGGAAAAGAAGAATTTACTGGATTAAAAATTAGGGGTGTAATTTTAACTAATAGTCAAAAAATTGATGTTATCTAGTATTTTTGGAGACTAGTCATTTATTAAACATTTCTTTTTTCTGTATTACTCTTTTTTCTCACTTTTGTTCTGCTCTGCAGAACTCCTTGAATATGACGAGAAGTCCGGTAGCACCAAACCTTTTATTCTGTTTTAAAGTAACACATGCAGTACAGAGAACAATAAACCTGAATTAAGGATTGATTGCAATATGTTTCTATAAGCATTACTCAAAGCAAAACATTTTGGTACTTCTGCAGCTTTGGTAAATGGCTGTGAGAGGGAAAAAAGCAGAATGGATGGAAACACAGCAGGGGCAAGGTGGACCATCCAGGTCAGCATGAATACAAGCACAGAAATAACCTGGAGATATCAGCGTCCATTGTTTGGTGTGATTTACAATCCCATACTGCCGTGGTGTCACTGTGACACCCATCAAAAATGCTGAAACAGTGAAAAGATCTCCCCAAACTGCAGTGAGGAATTTGTTTCTTTTCTCAGAATACATTCTCTGTGGGCAACCTTATTGTCATGATTTAATTTAGTTTTGAGAGATTTATACTGACTATAAAATTAACAAAATGGCTATAATGCTTTGCATGTCAAAGTCTGTTACATACTTTATAAGTCTTTATAGTGATAGGTACTGCATATTTCAACTAGAGGAAACAAATTAAAATAATCCTTAGAATTTGAGACACAACAATGTAACGTGAACAACTAATTAACATTTAACTTTTCAAGATTTTTTTCTAAGTGCTTATTTTGTACAACAGAAGCTACTTTCAGCCATTAAAAATCAAAGACAAGATTTTATTTTAAAAGGAAATGTACCTAAGGTTTCAATTTTATTATCTATTTAAATAAAATCTTATGTTACATCAATTAGACACAAACTTTGTGGCTAGGTGAGTCAGCAGCCAGAAATTTTCTCTACTTACTATGAACAGCTGCTAAGAAAAAACTTTTATTTTCTTGCAAGATAGGATCACCCTAAGACAAGAAATGATAAAAATGACTGCATATAATAGGAAAGAAAAAAATTCATCCATTTTGATAAGTGAAAATCATTCTGAAAGTTAATAGACAGCAAACTATGCTAATAGTAAGGATATTAATATGCATATATATACCTATATATGATTTCTTTGCTTCTAGTTTGCATGTCTAATACCACATTATATGCATAAACATATATTTACAATATAATTTGTTTAAGAATGTTCCATGTATATAAAAATACATAAATTGATAAATGGTATAAATATTTGTGTACTTTACTTCAATAACTTCTTTTGTGGTGTCTGTGTTAGCTTGGAAAAGACCACATATGAGCACTCTTCTGAGGGCTCATCCTGAATATAGATAACATTGCTGAGGATTTTCTATTCCAGTGCACTATATAAATAAGAACTTTTTCTATGCTGGGATGGCAGCAGCAGTGCAACTTCTCTGGGGAAAAACTCCAAATATTTTTTTTGCTGGTGTCAACTCCTATAAAACCTATTAAAAAAAAAAAAAAACAAAAACATTTTCTCATCAACTACCATTCTCATACTGCTATTTTCTAAACTAATTTGTTTCTGACACATTAAGGATGGGCTGCTCCTAGAAGACAGGGAGCCAGGAGTCCAGGGTGATCCCAGGGAATCCAGTGCCCTCCCTCGCAGGCACTGTCCCTCAGGCCTGACCACAGTGGAAAGAGCTGTGGTTATAATGAGGTCTTAACAGCTCCAAGCATGGTGAGTGACCTACCAGGGCCCATCAAGCAGCAGGAGATCAGGACAGGGCTAAGACTTGGCTACAGCCAGGGTCTGAGTCCTGTGCAGGGGAAAGGGATGTAGATGGCACTTAGCCCAGCCAGGCACTCCTACTGCATGACTGGGGTGGGGAAACAGGTCAAGCTGAAATGGGGCTCCTCATGGAGGGGTCAGAGGAGTTCTCAGGGGTTGTTAGGCAGGAGCAGTTAAGTTATCTCTCACAGAGCCCTGACAACACTCCACAAAGTGATGGCTCATCTCTTCTTCTACTTAAAATGTGGTTTATACTAGCTTCATTACCACTCAGGGTGGAAGAAATTTAACATTCTTATTCCAAACTAGGAGCATTTCTAGAACAGGTCATACAGATAGATCTAGTACTGACAGGGGTGATACGAGCAATTGAGTTACAGACAGTTTCTGTGTGCTTTCTTTATTTTACTGACAATTTGATGTGAGAAGACCAGATACTTGTGAATAGAAAGTTTATGTTTTCAGTTCTTCACGTAAGTGTACCATCACTGAAAATCAGAGCCTGTAGATTGTGACAGAAATGTCTGTGAATATAAACATAATGGGAGAATGCTGAATAAAAAAGTATCACTGCAGGACTAGGAATAACCTTGCATGGTAGTTTTGCGTTATGAATTTAAAACTTCGCCAACAGAGGTTTAGCTACACAAGAAAATATTGACATAGGAGTATAATTTGAACTGCACATAATCCACTGTAGAAGCAGATTATGCTAAATTGTAAATAAAGATACTTGTCCTTGAGAAAGAGTGTTCACATTGGGAGTTGCATTGCAAAGCTAATAGTACTGATTGGATACAGTTGAAGACATTGTTTAAGCTGCAGCTCAAGCAATTATTTTAGCGAATATCCTAATGTAGAAAAGCCCTTCATGAAGCACAGTTTAGGAAAGAAAATAAACAGGACAAAACCAAAATTAAAATAAAGTATATCAGAAATAAATTTGCAATTTTATAGCATAATTCTTGCATAGAGATTTTCTGTGTTCTGAGCTGCATTTTCTTTGCCAAGCAGTCCAGGCAGAACAGCACAGCAGCTGGGAAAGTACTGAGAAACTGGTCTGTTATCTCAGAGCAATATTGTTGTGAGACTTGGTTAGGTTAGACGGTAGGTAGAATGAAATATAAATTCATACGTATACACCCATGTGAGCAATACTCAGTTGCACAAGAACTATTGCTAGTAGCAGTGAACCCAAGAACACAAATATTTAGAGAAGCTTGCATAGAAATGTCTCCTGCTCTCCTATATTGAAAGCACAATTTTCTCCCTAACTCATAACTATTCCAGTATATGAAAGACAATGCAAAAGTGACAAGTCTGTAGTATACTCGGTAGAATATTACCTCTTTTTAGAACTGTTTAACATCTCTGTGGACATTCTGTAAAGTTCAGTATTTACACTAAACAGACCAGGGCTGTGATATGTAAATCGAGGGTAGGAAGAAACCTTCTCTTGTTTTCTCCCCATCTTCTACATGTAGATTTTGAATCCATTGGATTAATTTTGTGGACTCTCCACTGATGCTACACACACTACTTGAATATACTTTCATACCTTCAAAATGACATCTAGGCTGCAGAAAGATGATTAAAATGGTTGAAATAATTGTCAGTGTTTTTAAAGTAAAAATCGTGAGATAAAACATCAGTGGATACTTATAAAACAAACGGAAAACATGGGGAGCAGAAAAGGACAGGAAACCTTCTGTTTCTTCACAGTATATTGTGTCAGAAAAGACAAAAGTCTCAGATGAACTTTGAAAGTCTGTACCATTACATAAAATTGCAGGGTCTGAGCTCGAAGTTAATCTTGACACGTGAATGTTGGTGAGAGGAGAGATAAATGAGTAAGCACAGATAAAACTATGCAAAAATGTATTTTTTTAATTTGAGCTAAACTTTAGAGAACTTTTTAGTTCTCTATAGTTAATTTGGCACAAAATTGCTGCAAAATCAGAACTGAGCACAAGGTGTTTACAGACCATTAATTTGTAAACAACCATCTCCTCTCTTAAGGGGTGAAATGTTTACCTGAAAGCTGTCTGAAATTTTGCCAACTACTTGATTCATCTTATTTAACCTACACTTTTTTAAAAGATACACCTAGAGGACTCAAGAAGCTCTAACATCTGCACAAGCGAGCTGTACTGCTTGTGTGTGGGAGGCAGGCTGACACTGATATGGCTCAGGAAGGACTGATCCAAAAACATCAGTATTTCAAAGTCTTCACCTTATTCATCACCACACATAAACCAGAAGACATGATTTTCTCCTCTCTGTGCTATTTCCAGACTGTAAAAAAAAAAGTATGAACTTACCAAAGTGACCTAGAGTAAGTGCCCAGATGGTTGGGGTCATTACATATAGAGAAAAACTGAGTGGGCTCTCTATGTGCATGAACTTAATGAAACTTCGTAACTTCATGGCGTATTCACCTCAATTATTTTCACAACAGAAATAAATCAGGCCAAGTTTTGTTACAAGACACATTTATCTAGCCTTTTTTTTTTTTTTTTTTTTTTTTTAATATTTCAGAATGTAATTGTCTAGACAAATATCATTTTTTAAAACAACTTCTAAAAGAGTAGATTGTGCCTAGCTTATTGGAGGGTCATGTTTTATATAGCTGGTAAATGACTGCAAGCTAGGACAAAAGAAAATCTGGACCAGTATTAAAGCTGTGGTAGACAACATACCATTGTTACTGTTCCACAGGCTTTTGAAAAAAAACTGTAAATAGACCTATGCTTTGAAAAAAGTACCAAATATCAGATGTTGCATCTATATTCCTGAAGACCAATTTATTCCCTTCCTCTTTGTGTTCTTGCACACACTGTTTTTGTGCAATATTAGCCAATAGCAACATCTCCTTTCGCTGTGTTTTTTTTAGCAATAAATGTCATAGCTAAAATTTTAAAGGCCACTTAAACTATAAACAGTACCTGGCCTCGACAAGCCACACTGATTTTGAAGATGAGTGCATTTAGTCAACAACTCATTGCATCTGGCTAGATTTATTTTTCAATACCAGCCTCATACATACTAGGCTAAGAATGCTTGTGTTCTAGATGACATCTCAGTGTGTACTGCAATACATCAACCAGTTGAATACAGATTTTTATATCTACTGTCAATACAGATAAGAATTGAACAATTCTTAGATTTCATATTTCCTTATAGCCTTCTGGGCTACTGCGTTTTTATTTGTTGAATTTTACTGGATCTTTCCTCACACTTCTTTTACATGTTTGCAGTGTACAAAATTTTCTGTCATGGAAAAGGGCTTTTTCTTTTGTTACTGCTAAACTAATTCCCCTTATAATCTGCTGAAACAAATCACTCAGCAAGGACTATTAATTTTGAAAAATCATTTTTTGCATCATGCTAAACATAATATAAAACCTTATTTGCATGTTTAGGTATTGTGTAAAATTCTTAGATTGCTTTCATATGAGAAAGCAACCAGCTTGACTTGTGAATGAGAATGAGTGGCAGATAATTCTATGTATTTGTCTGATGTGGGGAAAGGCAGATGTCTGAACCCAAGCATTTGATCTCTCAAGCAGAATCCTGTTGCTCACTAGCTGCAGCCAGAAATGGTTTGTTGTACACTGTGACAGTGGCTGGTTTAAACCAAATCAGGACCTTCTTGAGCAGACATGAGATGGAAGAACTGAATAGGAGATGGGTTAGGCATTGTTCTTCACTAAGACTTTTGGCTAGAAAACTGAGGTCCTGAAAAGGAAATGAGTCCTAGAAGTACAATTGATCCAAAGAAGATGCAGAAGACCTGTCTTTGGTGAAGGTATCTTGACTGTCTCTAATCACCTCCCACCCTTCCATAAGTTTTGATATATCTTTCAGGAAGATTGTTCTATGATCTTACTTGGAATGGATTTGAGGTTGATTGGTCAGCAAATCTGAGAGTCCATTCTTTTTAAAAAAGTGTGTGATATTTACTTTTCTTTCCAGAAATACTTCTTAGAGACATGTAGTTAGTGGTTTATCGTATTCAAGTCTCCAATGGAGAAATGATACAATTTTGTTGAATTATTTGCATGCACACAACCACTGGATAGTTCAGGTGGGAAGGGACTTGGTGACTTTGCTTGTCCAATTCCCTGCTCAGTGTAGGGTCAGTGGTGGAGACAGACAATGTTGCTCAGAGGTTTTTATCCATCTGGAGCTGTTGAGGAATACCTTTAGTGCAGGTAGCTGAGGATGCAGCTGCAGACAGAGCTGCAGGTTGAGCTCTGGATGCGACCCCAGGTAAAGAGGCAGTGAAGTGCTGATGCTTTGCAGAACAATGGGCTTGGGGACATGTAAGGGAACTGGACACTAAAGGACACGGCAGGAGCTGAGGACTCAGCTGAAAGACCCAAGACTGTGGTGCACTTAGACTGTGAGTCCATAAAAGTCCAGGGGCACCTTTTTTTTGGCGTCCTTCTCAGGGACACCATCTTGGACAGTTTCTGTCTTACGGCACATGAATAAATGGTTTTAGGGATCAAGTTGACTGAGACTGCTGTGGGAAGCTCGGGCCCAGCCAGTCAGGAAAACTGGTATGACTGTGTGAGAGTGGGGTGTGTAGGGAGTCAAGCAGGGCACCCTTCGCTTGCTGGACCTGCCAGATGTGTATGGGAAACCTTCTCTTAATATACGACAACTGTCATATATTGTTGTCGCAACTTATGCTTGTCTTAGTTTCTTGCTCTGGCGCCGCGCCGGGCCCACGCCCCGCGGCCCCGGTGCCCCGGGGGCAGCGTGCGGGCAGGGGCGCGGGCAGCGCTGCCGCCCCGCGCCGCCGCCTCCCGATCCCCTCCAGCTCCCGGCAGGCGAGTGCTGTGCTGTGTGCGGGCGGCTGTGCCCTGCTGGCCAGCGCGGCTGCCCTGCTGCCCGGCGGGGCCTGCGCCCCTGTGCGTATTCCCAAATTGATTTATTCCCGAAGTTGTGTCCCCGTTTCCCTCTTTGGCTTTTCCCGCCTATGTTCCAGTCCCTTCCCTGTCAATCCCGGTTACCCAACCCCTTACTCCGTCTATGTTCCAGTCTCTCCCTATCATTCCCAGTTACCAAACCCCTCGTTCCATCTCTGTTCCAGCTCCTTCTATGTCAATCCTCCACAGAACCAATCCCGTGACCCTTTCCCTCCTCCCACTTACCCTGATTTATCCCGAGACCCGTGACCCTGCCCTTCAACTCCGCCCCGACTTAACCCCGTTGGATAACGTGCTGTACCCGCCCCTTGTTTTGTACCCGTATAAAATCCTGTGCACAGGACTGCACAGGATGTTCTTGTGTGTATGTCTTCAACCGTAATGAGTCATCCCATTTAGAACTTCACCCTTGGAGAGCCTCTCTCTTTCTTCTGTGCCAGAGCCCTGCATGTGGTGAGACTGTCCGTGTCTAGGAACCTTTGCTCCTAAGGTTCAGCTGAGTGCACAAACCCCACGCCTCAGCTGTTCCCACACCTAAGGCGGAGCTGGTGTGCCGTGAGCTAGCCTGGGCTCCCGTCAACCGCGTCATGTTGTTTCCTCACTGTGTACTTCAATAAATAAATTCCATATTATGTTTCCTTTGCACACATCTTTCTGTATCTATCCTTCTCTGCAGCCTGTTTAGTGGTAAGACAAAGTGATGCCTCCACTGGTTCTCTGCTTTGAGTTACGTGCTTTCTCCACCATCTGAATAGAAAGGGAATTCAGAGTTAGGAACCTGACTTAGGTCAGATGTTGTGGAAAGAGCATATTTTAGAGCAGTGGTTAGTGGTCTGCATCACTCACTTGGAGGTTTACAGGAATGCTTTTCTTCTCAGCATAATGGTGTCATTTTCAGTCTCATACATGAACTCATACATTAATTTTCTTTGGCTCTTCTGTCATGTTTGGCACATGTTGGAGGTAAAGTTTCCAACTCAAGTATTTGGCCAGTGGTTACATAATCAACTGCCTCTCTAGGGAGGTTTGTAGACACAAGAGACGTTTCTGACTCTCCAGAGCAGAAAGCCAAAAAAAAAAATCCTCAAGAAATAAGCAGGATCCTGCAGAAGATCTTGAAGTACAGAAAAACTCTAGGAATATACTTTTAGAAGCAAACTCCATTTTATCTCACTGACCAACGTCAAAATATATTTAAAAGGCAGGTTATTCAGTTAGTACAAAATTTGCATGGCTAGGACTTTTGCAATATAAACCTGCTTTCTAATTATAAGATGATCTCTTTTCATCACTTTACTTTTAGTGTGCTCAGAGTCAAAATAGATAAAATGTCCTCAGCTGTTAAATTTATACATATTTTAAGATGTACTTCCACTTAAAACCGTGTAAAAGCACCTTTCTGCACAGAGAAGGCTAATTTGTTCTTCAAAGATCAAAACAAAAATATGGTACTTTTGCATTACTTAACTGATAGCACCTCAGTTTGAAATAAGGAGAAATCAAAAATATCCTGGTTTTCTCAAATTGCAAAACGTTGCTATTTTTTTCTTTTATCAACTATGCACTTTATTAATATGAGAGCAACAATCTGTGGTAATTTAAAATCTGTGAATCTCTGTTTACATACCACATGCATTTCCAGGAGAACATCAAAATTGTTTATTGATGCTATTTAAGCTGGAAATACGCAATGACAAGTGCTATAAATACAAGCAGTAATACATTAAAAAAAATTCTTTAGCACGTGGGTATATAATGATTACACAGTGAAAATTTTTCTTATCCCTTTTAGAATAAAGGAACTAAAAAACCAAAAAAGCAAGAAGTAATATTAGCCTAAAATTATTTGATAATTATATTAACAAGCAAGTTCTCTAAGATTTCATAGGTCTTTCTTTCATGAGATTAATGGTCTTAAATTGCTCTGAAAAACTCTTCAGAAATAAGTTTTTGAGAAATTGTGCCAAAACGTATATTTCTTACTTGTTCTCTTGCCTTCTTTCTGAAACTGTTTACACTTGTCCACTGTTAAGCTTAAAACACAGGAAAAAACTTAATAATAAAAAAAGAAATACAATGAAAACACAAAAGAATTCTGTTCTCAATCCTACAAAGAATATGGTTTGTACATGTAAGAACTGTAAAAAACTGGAATTGGTCCTTATAAGTACAAATCCCTGTCTAATATCTCTTACTGAGCATTTCCAAGTCCCTAAACTGGGAAGGTATTTCAGGAAGTTCATTCAATAATAGATCCCCATTCAGTTTGGGAATATTCCTTTAAGTGTACACTCTCAAAACTGAGCCAAGATGCACAACCGGTGTTTTGGTTTGGTTTGGTTTTTTGTCTTATTCTGTTTTGGAATTTTTTTTGGTTTTTATTTATTTTTTTCCCTAGGAATAAAAACTCCTGACAACCTCCTCAGCCAGGTTTTGGTGCTTTCTCCAAAACTTCTTGACTTCATTCAAACTCTTTTGCACAAAAATTTGGCTGCTACATAGAAGAAATCCCATGTAGCCTGTCCCAGATTTACTAATATTTAATGAACAACATTTAAATGTAATATAAATATGTGTATTTTCAATCATTTCTATAATGCATGTGCATTCCTCTTGAACACTGTGCAAAGTGCTCTGCTTAATGAGGATTTATAATTACTGTTGTGGAGAATTGTTTTTGATTGATCATTGATCCATGTTTTACTTTTCAACAGCAACATATAAACTTTCCAAACACCAAAGTTGTTTCATTACAGAATTGGTTCTGTAAATCCACATGAGGAATGAATAGTCATTTTTGAAGAATAGCTACTGTACATTAGCAGATATTGTTTCAAAGAAAATAAGAGGGAATCTGAAGCCAATAGATATCTTTGCATAGCATCTGCACATTTTTGTTTGAGATCTGACAACTAACTAGCTACCTAATAGAACCCAATACTATTCTGTAATCAGAGCTGTTGAAAAATAGCCATTATGTTCTATCATGTGGGAAATTTGTGTACTTAAGGACAGTTTCCAAGGTAGCTTTCACACAAAAGTCATTAGCCAGCAAGTCCCCAGCCGTGGATTTCTATGATAGAATGCAGCATTTGTGAAGAAGCTGTTATGCCCTATTGGGTCAATAATCTGCATTTTAAGCAGGATCTAAATAGGTATTTCTCTGACAGACTGGAGCTGTTATGGCTTACTAGGTCAATAATGTGTTTTGTAAATACTCCCTAAATAGGTATTTACATAATTTGTATATTTAAAACTCTGTAATTGAGTATCTACACAACAGACCATAATGTCTCCATTAGAACTAGTATGATCTATTTTCATGTTGCTTGGGAAAAAAAAAAAAGGATACGAAAAAGAGTAAATTATAATATTAATGAATCCTGCAGATATGAAAAACGGAAAATTGAATTCACTAAAGGCTTGTGTTTTTCAGGATCTTTTTTAGCTGTGCTCTCTCTTGTTGATTTACTGTACAGTAATAGCACAGAATATTAATTAACTCTCATTCTCTGTTTTTTTTATTGGGTGGAAAACACATTCTTTGGTAGGTCAAGGGCCAAGGAACACATGAAAAAGATACTTTTGTCCAACAGACCCCTTTACTTGATATTTTGGCTACCATTATTGAATACTTAAAAAAAAATTTCTGTAAAATAAATCCAGAACTAACCAGCAGACTATTACGTCTGAATAGGTCTCACCTTTTGCTTTCTTGACTTGAATTTGGCTTCTAATCATGTTATTATCTAAAATACCTCTATAGTCGGAAAAATGAGTAGAGGCATCCTAGAAGGTAGTTCACACTATGTCTTTTGGGCTGTCCCATTAAAGAAGAGGATTTATTCTCAAGACAGATACATAGTTTGTACTTGCTTGACTGTAGAAGGACCACAACTGGTACTTTAGAGACCTACCTTTAGCTGACTACCATTAGGTGATATTAAGCCTATCCTTTCAGAAACCCATTAGGTGAACCCATGTCCTAATCTTTTATGCTTTAGCTCAAAAAGAAAATAACTAGGTAATTTTCACAGGAAATGTCAAGATATTTCATATACTATTGCTTGGAAAGTCCTCAGGATCATATTGCAGTTGCCATAAAAACTCTGACATAATATTTTCTTTCTATACATATAGATACACAAAAAGTTAAATAACTTATACAAAAAGTTATTAGCCACATTTTTCTGCAAAATATTTAACGTGATTTTACTACACATCTTAGTTGCATAGAGGAAGAAATTATATATTGAACATTAAATTCCATTCAAAGTTTGAAACAATCTCAAAAGTGAATGTTATTTCAAATTGTCACTTTCTCTCTTCATGCATTTACAAACAGTTCAGTAAGAACATTGAAGATGTGGGCTGATGTAGGCTGATGACGAGTCACATGGGCTCTCTGGATTTAATAGCTTCTGCAACAAAAAGGAGTTTCAATTCAAATTCAATGGAAGAATAAAATTCAAAATAAGCAGTCAGCTAAAGAGTTCAGCATCACATTTTTAGCTGATGTATGAGTAATTCAGATTCAAAGTAAGGATTCATGGTGTTAACACAGCTCATGAAAGATAAACCCATTCTCCAGGAAGAAGGTCAGCGCAAACTCTAATTAGATCCTCAATATAAGATTAAGCAAATCTTAAGATATAAATCTTGTTTGGGTTTCTGTATATCAGATAGTATCACATTCAAAACAGAGTGGAAATACATTGGGACAAACTCTTTCCATCTCTGATTCCTATGTTTCAATGAGGAAAAAGAATGAACGCATTTCAGCCATTTCTTATTTGCTGAATGGAAAAGGAATAACAGGTAAATATTGCTGTATTTGTTGTCCCTTTTATGCACCAAAATAATTACACCATTAAACTACTGAAAATTAACAATCACAATTACACAATGAAAAATTGTATTAGGACGTATCTGAGTCTTTAAAGAAACATGTCCAGTATTTTCTAGATTTTAGCTATTTTTTGTTCCTATTTTGGAAGAAAATACCCAGACCATGTTTCATACAACTGTCCAATTAGAACTTCCCTAGAGTAATAATCCATAATGAAATATAAAGGCTGGTTAATGCTGAGCTTGCCAGAACTCTCATTGATGATAATAGATATGGGCAGCTCTGTCACATACAAGGAAATAAGTTATTTTTGGTTCCTTGAGCTTTTCTGTGGGTATGTGCACTGTGTTATGTGCTAGAATTTCCATTGACTATCTTAAATAGCTTAGTTATAAGCTTGAAATCTTGGGAGATAAAGTTTGAACTCAGATTAACCAGTAGTGAGGGTATGGCAAATAAGAGATAGCTGATTGTGAATCGATCCAGTTAAAGAAGCTGCATTTACAGATATTGCAAAAATTTGTGATTCCACGCTGTTGATAGAGTTTTGCACCACATCAGCTGGCCTGTGATGAGACAGTTCTCTTCAACCTGGTCAAATGGTAGGACTTCTTAGAATTTTTTACATGATAAATAAAAACGTTGAGGGTATCAAATAAAATTAAATAAAATCTGTAATTATGTCCCTTTTTAAATTAAATTAAAGTTTTAGTTTGTTTTAGAAATGTGAATGGACCCCCAGCAATCTGTCTTAAAAGAATTTATTCACTTGTTTTAAGTTAAGAAGTTTTAAGCAGTGTGTATGTTTCTATTTTCCAGTCATCCTTATTTTCTCTCTTGTGCTTCCTTTTACTGAAGCAATCTTCCCTAGACATCTCTAGATTCTGATCTGAAGTACTACACTATCAATACACTATAAATACACAGATCAGAGATACATCTGAATTTAAAAATATATGGAAACTTGTGAAAATACGTAATATGGAAGGTCTAATACATTCTTTATAGAAAAGTTACAAAAAGTTAATCTCATGTCACCTGCATGCCAGCGAGAGATGCAAACTATGGGGCAAATTTAATGTTGATAGGTAGAGAATTTATGTATAAATACTCTCCTTAAAATGCTTCATAGAACATCCCTCTACAGCTCTCACGAGTGACATTCCTGATCCTAGCAAAGGCAAAGATTAAAACTTATTTTGTCATTAAAAAGATCTGCCTGGAAATTTGCATGTTTTATTTTGCAGCAGTACTGACATTTATTTTACAGCAAAGTTCCAGGATATTTTAAAAGGACAAGAAAAGAAAAGAAATAAGCCAGTCTTACTTTTCTTAGAATAATTGCATAGAAAGGCCAAAAAGTACTTGCAGTTTTGTTACTTTTTATGTACAATCTGTATTTTCATGAGTGAGATTCTTTAGAGAATGGAACATGAAAATACATGTGGTGTTGCTAAATATACATATATTCATGCTAGCAAAGCAAAGCAAAGTAATCAAAACTCCAGAATTAGTATGCTGCCTAAAATATCTAAAGAAAGGGAATAACTCAGTTAACTCCTTCATTTAGCAAAAGATCTCCTTTGGCACCTCTCTGTCATATGTGAGTGTAACTTCTCTCAGCTCTGTATTCCCCATTGTCCCAAACAATTTTCCTGGACATTCTTATGTTATTGTTTGCCATCTGTTGCTGCAAAATAATTTATATTAAATGAAAAAAATGCATAATAAAAAATCATTTAAACACGTCAAACCATTGGACATTTTTTTGTGTTGTGCTTAAGGCAGCGAAACATCTATTTGTAGATAATTGTACCAAACACAGTATTGTTATATCCTTATAATTAAGATTTAAATTTGTTTCTGAAGATTTAACCTCTATCTAGAAGTCACACCACTGTTTTATGTTGGTCCTCAAAAGCCTGGAATTTGCCATAAGCAGCAATTTTGACGTCTTACAACAAGTGACATCGATTTTCGCAATTCATTTGGCAATTTTTGCAGCTAGCAAAAAAAAAAAACCCAGATCAACAACCCGCTGTCTTTCAGAGGAAGAGTGGATGGGGATAATGGGTTGTGGAAGAGAAGAACCAAGTGAGTGAAAGTAATCAGTAGACTCCTGTATACCATATTTAAACTTCTTACTTAAAAGTAAAATTCTCATGTCTCGAGTCCCGTAGTATTACACAGGCCTGATTTTTAACTCCTTTTCAATGTCTAAACATAACAAAGAAATGTTCCTCCACATCCTTCACTTCGATGCTTCTGGGATGGAGAACTTTGTTCCACATTGATGAACTATCACAATGACACCATAGTTAATAGCTATTTTTAATGTGTTTTAAAATTTCAGTTGACTGATTACTTCAGCAGTGGATTGTTCTTCCAAAATTTATTTACTTAAGGACATATAATTTATGACAGCTGTCTGTGGCAAAATAACATGAGCTTCTGACTTTCCAACGTTGTGCTCAGAATATGTTAGCCCTTACTCAGATGCAGTTGCTAAGAAAAGAAATTTCAAACTTAGAAACATCAAATACAAACCTTTATTTGGAACAATACTACAGTTTCTTATTATTTAGCAGTAGCTTCTTATTGTTATTAAGCTAGACTTTTCCAAAGACTAACTAAATGGTGGCAGAAAGAAATTTCATATTTATTGCTCCTTGCAGTTTCCTTTGTAACTACAGTCTATGAGTTTAACAGAAGCTATTCAATTTCCAGGCCTGGAAATTCATTTAAATTCAGTCAGAAATGGAAAAAACATATCGTATCTTTTATTCATGCTGTCTCCTTGTATGACTTGTCCTTGGAAAAAAAATCATGATGTAAAAAAATAGAAAAAAAAAAAATAATCAGAAAAAGAACGTCCAGGACACTTTTGCTTTTAAAAAGTAGAAATAAGATTCAAAGAGTTCCGTATCGATGCATACTTTATTTTCAAATATTTGTGATTATTCATTTCATTCTGAAAGTAGTGACTTTAATGGTGCTCTTTCAAGTGACTCTAAACAAAATTCCTATTTCCTCACAACTTTTGCTTACCAGCATGACTTTTACTTCTTTTCTCTCAGAAATATTTGAGTCCTTTCTTAATTTACATGAATGACTTTAAATTATAATTCAATAAATTAATTAATCATTTTTAATGCTCTAATTTTTCTCATGGTCAAGTAGGTGAAGAACAATCCTGCCAAACAGAAAGAGATCATAGTGATAAAGGGTAAAATGAAATGCATTTTCAAGGTTATTCTATAAATGCTTAGACTAATTTAGTGTGAGGGTTTTTTCAAATATTTTAGGTATGTAGAAATACAAATAAATGCTTTATAAAACACCAAGTAATTCTTAGCATCTTTTAAATTTAATATAAATTACTCATTTTTGTTTTGGAAAGCTAACAGTTTTCTTTCTGTCTCTTCACAGACCTAAAACTTTGGCATGCTCATGAAATTTTGGAAATAGCAGTTATCACTTAGTAGTCATGCACTCTTAACAATTCAAAGTTAAACCTGCGTCGCAGGTTGATACATTTGGGCTGGTTTTATAGGCAGGTCTTCAGTATACTTTAGGGTTTGGGCTGTTGTGCACACCTACATATTTTAAATCAAACACATTTATACTGCCCCAAATATTATTTGCATGTCTTAATTGCTGCATGAACATCATTTAAAAAAAAAAAAAAATTGATGTACTTACAGAACTTCTTTCATAAAGAATGCTTTCCAGAACCTGGCCTAGTTGTTTCTGTCTCATATTAAGAACTCATGGCAAATACGATCCAAAGTCTATTATTATACATATATTCTTATGTTTCTAACTCATTTCAGTGAAAACATAGTCTTAGCTATTTATACTGGGGTCAGCTATCAAAAAATGAAGAAAAATGCAGCCTCTTTGAGGAGAAAATTATTTTTATTGTATTTATGCATAAACTTATTTCATAAAAGAGCTGATAGAGAATGCTATTATGTAAGAGTGAATCTTCTTCTGGTATTCCAAGTTTATTAAAGAACTATTTCAGATATTTTTCCAACATATGACTGACAGGGTTATTAGCCAACCAATGAGAAATTAAGACAGGTACTGAGATACCAGACATTGTTTCATTTTCTTGATAATATCTAGGTTAATTTTAACACTGTTGCACTTAATTTATCAAATTCTTGTGAATCTCTTGTCCCCTAAGAATGGAATATAAAACATGGTCTTTTTAACGCTCAGTTTTCACTGAAGTGCCATCAATCAGAAGATGAGTTTTGAAAGGGAGGAACAGTTTATCTTGACCTCTAAGTGACTAAAGAAATCCCTATGCACTATCAAAGGTTGTCACAAAACTGACATTGACAAAGAGTGCAGTGCCAGCTTCAAAATGTGCTCTGTCTTCAACTGCATATATTTGCGTTGATTTTACTGTTTTGCATACATTGCAATATGCATGTATGGTGAAGTGTATGCTGAAAAATATGCTCTTCTGTATAGGGTACAAACTCCCAGCAAAAAGCCTTATTCTGTACATCTGTATTCTTTGCATTTTAACTTTTTTTTTTTTTTTTTTTTTTTTTTTTTTTTTTTTTTTTTTTTTTTAATCTGGGCCCACAAGGTAATAACAAAATGGCAATTTCATGCCATGGATTTTTCAGTTTACCCAAGCCAACACTTCATGCTTGCTGCTGTAAGAGCTCCTACGTGCAGCAGTGAAAGCTCATGCTGCACTGCTGTAAGGATAGCATAGATAAACATCCCATGCTGACAGAATATGCCACCTAAAAGACAGCAGAAAGACAAGCAAAACTAAATTAACTGAAATCAAGGATTAGATCAGAGGATCTTTTAGTGAAATTATATGGTATACATTATACATGGGTCCTAACAGATGCAATGGGTATGAATGCTAAAAAATTATGAGAGGGATACAAAATATCAGCAGAGAACAAGATAATAGGTTTATGACATTAAGAACGTACACTAGCTATTTTTGAAGGAACTAATCATAGATGTTTTACAGTTCTCCATGTTTTCTTTTGATAAACAGTTTTATATGAGAAAAAGGCTGGAAAAAAATCATTATTTAAAGTTTATTTTGTCCTTTTTTACTTTTCCAACCTCTTTTCTTTCCATATCCCTTTCCAGAAACTTAAACAAATCAGATATCCTAATTTACCCTCCCTTTCTATTAACAATTTTTATACAGTCAGAGCACTATCAAAATGTTGCTTTAATATAGGAATGCTCAGAGATTTTCCAGTTGTTCTAACACCTTTATTTCTCTTCTTTTTTTCTCTCTCTGTACTTTCAACAGGAAAACTTTCATACGAGTCTTCAGTAAAATATATAAATTAGAAACCTTGTTGGGAAGAATTTTATTGTCTTCATTTAATTGATTCTCTTGGGGCTTATTAATATTTTTTTTTATTAAATAGAAAGAAAAAAGGTCAAAACGTTCACTGATAAGTAAGTAAAGAATATCCTTAAGAACAGCCTTATCAGCTCTTGTGTGTGTACTTTGTCACACTAATGCAGTTTATGCCCAGCTCTAATTTTTTCGGGTTGAGTTCTACACTTTGTCTTAACTCAATTTGGTGTTTCGGGGGTTTTTTCAGTCACTCTTCTTACTATTCCTTTTTTTTTTTTCTTACTTCAGACTGAATAACAAAAAGAATAACAAAAGGAACACCTTACAACTTTTGGGGCAAAGGAATGTAGTGATTGCAAGATATGGGTTTCCATTAAGGCTGTGCTTCTAGAGGAATGAAATTTCTCCTGATTTTGAAAGATCTGACCAGTAGCTTCTGCAAGGACTAAACTTCATTTACATCAAGACCATGAAAAATCAGATTTGCTAAAAGAATTCCCACAATTTTCTTGGTTGTTGTATGCCACAGTAAGCTTGCATGTTGTTGCCATACTAGTAGTTGACTCTGTAATGAATGGCAAATAGTTACTTCTGTGTTATAGTCTGCAGGTTTCTAAAATATTAAGTTTTAATGATACAATTTATAAGCACCACCACCCACAAGCCACAAAGCAATATCTTCAGGAAAGTAGCTCTTCTGCCTCACCACAAACACTTACTTGATTTTACTTCTAGAATTCATATCCCTAAAATTCAGGATGTGCATTACCACAAATCAAATTTTAAAAAAGCCATCACCTTCTCACACATTCCCTTTAGTGTGCAAGTTTAAAAATAAAGTGTTTAATTTTCTCTTTAATGCCTTAAATGGTGCTAAGTCTTTATGACCAACTCTCACCATCTAGTTCTGTGCTAGCTAGCAAATACATCACAGAAATTATGATGTTCTGATAATGTATTACACTAATATATCATCATTGTGACATTACTCTATGATGGATGACTAATACATCTTCCAGACAAAGATGTCAAATACATATCTGCTTGGAAAAGGAAAAACACCCTTCCCCGTGTGTTATTCTAACTTTATTACCTTAAAACTTCATAAAATGCTCTTAAAATTCTACTCAAATTATTCATTTGGGCAGCCAACACATTCCCACATAGACGGGAGTTTGTCACAGCTCTGAGATCTGTTGATTCGACAGAACTTTTCTTCACTTTCCCTGTGAGAGATGATAGAAAGTAGCTTCCTTTACATGCAACATATGGTGTTGCATAAGGTAATAAATGTCGCCATATAGAAGCTCATTACTGGGTTAGAAAAAGAACTCACTGTTTAGAAAGTCTGTAATTGCTATTTCCCTTCTTTTCAACTAAATTTTTATCTTCTTTTTGGTAAATAGAATTGAAACAGAGTTCTCATATGAGAAAAGAGACATGGAAGTAGTTTTACCTTTGGTTTGTCTCTTCTGTTTAATTTCATTGCAAGAGATACAATTTAACTGAGATGATCTATATCTTCTTAATATAATTCCTCTACATTTAATTTCTAGACTATCATAACTACATGTCTTTTGAAAGACACATCTTTGCTCCTTTTTAACTTTGGTACAGAATTAAGGGTTTGTACAAGATGAGGTTATACAATTACACCATGAAACGTTTTATTACTAGATTTTAAGCCATCAACATGAATAATAGTAAACCTTACTTCTGCTAAAAAATGGTGACATATAAACTTCAGAAACCTTGGTTTTGTCATAGGCTGTAATATTAATAAAGGAAACTCTTCTGAAAGGCCCAGACCTTCCCCCTCTTGTTGCCACAGAAACATTAGTGAGAAAAGCAGTGTAAATTAGTTGTATCAGATATTAAATAATATTATATAAACAAATATTGTAAAGATTAATTAGATTAATTTTCACCTGGTTATAGTCCTCAATGAGTCTTCAGTCCATTGGGATTTAATTGCTAGTTCTGCTATATATTGATTCCTTTTTAATCTTGCTTTAAAAACCTTTCTAATAAGGGCCTCAGAGCAATAATGGCCATGATAGGAAAAAAAAAAAGTGCATATAAATGTAAAAATGAGACAACCAGGATATTGAAGGAACTTCTTTAAGAATTCTTTGGGGATCTAGCTAATATGGGACCAAGAGCCATAAAATAGGAGACCATAGAATCAAGTAGGAGGCAAGAGCCAGGAGAGAACATGCAGGAATAGCTACGTTACTTGAATTCCCTATTGTGACAACACAGTTTTCTCCTCACTATGATAATTTCTTCTAAATTTCTCAGAAGTGCACAGCAGTTGCTGTGGTTGTTGTGATATAGACATAGAAGATTCAGTATATATGAAGAAAATGTGATTATGGTATATCTGAGAAAGAAACTAATAATGGCTGTAAAAAATAGGAATTGTTATGTTCTTTGAGTCCATCCAATACCCTTTGGGGTATATCAGGGTACCTTATCTTTATATTCTTATGTAATGGAATGAATCCTAATTACTTTGGTCTGCTTTGTCTTTCCATATTGAAAGTCAATGGGTATTGTGTTACATAAAACATTTTGTTCATCAAATACTGAAAATAAAGGAACAAGTAAAATAGAACTGAGAAAATTATATTTTTCAAAGTTCAGTAAGCTAGATAATGTAGAAATATACTTAAAAGATAAGTCCATATTTCAGATAATACATATAGAAACAAAAATTGTTAATTAACTTTATAGATAAAATATATCTTTATTATTAATGCATAGTCTCTTAGAAGAACAGAATTTTAGTACAGGCTAAATGAAAAGTTACACCATATGAGTATAAACCAGTCCTTGCCAATTTTCCTAACTAAAAAGATATTTAATACATAATTCTATTCTCTTATGCTATCCAGTGGTATTATATACTAAACTTATTCAATTTGTATAATTGCAGCAAGCTTTAATTATTTAAGAGAATCCATATTTGGTTAGTTAAACATTATTATTAAATTGTTAATCTCTTTAGCAGAACTGAGATCAGATGTAAAAACTCTCCAAGGAAAGTAACACCTCCTTTGAGAAATGCTTCTTAGAGCTCGTCACGAATAAGGACAATTAAACTACTCTTTTAAAATAGTTCAGACCTTAAATCTTATCTTTCACTTTATATCAAAGCAACAAAAGTTTTCATCACATTTCAAATTTTATAAGATTTGGATGTCTAGTGTTAATATAAGGGTCTAATTATGTTATATTTATATATTGTTGATCTTGCAAGATAATGAGTGTCAAGAAATATTGAAGAAATTCTATTCTCATTAGAAGTTAATGCAATTCATGCTCTTTTCTCAGCAATTTTAGGGCCAAACCCATAGTGTTAGAACTTTATTTCTTACACTAGGGTATCAAAAACTTTTTATTCAAATTTAGTTAAAACATACATTTAACGAAATGGATTTTCATCTGAGTTAGGCTTGCCTAAACAGTTGATTTTGATTTGCAAAATTGTAAAATTAAAGATGTAAATCATAGAATTAAATATTGTATTATTTATATTATTTATATGTCTCCTATATTTAGCAGTCACTTCTCCCATCAATTTCAATTCATCTGAAGTTTAGGCCCAAGGGAAAAAACAAAGCAACAAACTAAACCAAACCAAACCAGGCCAAGCCAACCAACCACTGAACCAATCGAACACCCACGCCAAAAAAACCTAAATATTTTTAGCTTTCAATGATCTAAGTTTTCAAAAATTTACTGCTATATTTTAGATTATAATCTTTAAAAAAATAAAAAAAGGTATGAAGACTGGATACAGGTGAAGGTATTTCTTCTAAATCCTTATCAGAATTCCTGTCATATTTTTACTAGTCAGTTTCAAAGAAGTTTTTTATAATCCATGAAGAAAATACATTTCTTGCATGAAGAAGAACCTTTTAAAGTTATTCCATCTTAGGATGAACTCATTCATTCCTTTATGTTTGCAATCTGTAAATATAAATTGATGCTGCTGTAGGGGAAAAAAAAAGTATAATCATTGTTAAGCCATATTTTAGAACTGTAATAGAGAAAAGTCCATTTATTCTATAGTTAAGAAATTTTCAACATCAAAATCTTTTCTGCCTAATTTAATTTTAAAGAATCTTGATTAATTAAATTCAGAAAAATGTGGCATATTTTTGTAAATAATTCTAGAATAGAGAGACTGCCCTTACAATCTAGAATTATTTATCTTTAATACCACTTCTTCCACAAATAGATAACAATAAAACAACCAGAAATAAATTGAATTGAATGATTACTCATGAAGGCAGTAGATTGTTTTTATTTAAGTTTTAATGACTGGCAATTGTCTCATTCTTTTAAATCTCTCTTCTACTTGTGAGAACTCTTATTTTAATGGACGTAAATATATATAATTTGCCTTCAGAGTGCTTATATGTCCTTTTTTTAGAAACTGTATAAATTCCTAATTCCAAATCACTTTAATCACATACAGTACAAGTAAAGAATTGTTATATCCTAATTTGAAGCAGGTGACTTATAAAAATATTCACTATGGGAAATAACATTACCTAGAATAATTATATATGATGTGTAAATAAATAAACATTTGTGTTAAATATTACACAATAGTGTAGATCTCATTAAAAAAAAATCAAACAACAAAACGACACCATAATTATAGCATATTAAAATACAGATCAAAATTTCATAAAACACCAGAAAGAAACTAGATCTGAAGTTCATGAAGAATAGAGAATTATAAGTAATGTTAAGCATCAGTTTAAGGGCCATAGATTGGAATAGACACAGGAGGTTCAATTAGTAACTCAGAGTTTGAGGCGGTTTCATCTTTGCCCATCACCTGAGGAAAAGATTAGGTGTCTATTTTTTATCATGTAGATAACTGCAAGGATTTCAATGCATGATTAAAGGATGGCAGTTGGGTGGTAAGATGTGGGTGAAATTGTCATTGATCTGGAGATTTCCTCTCTGGAGAACATAGCTACTCTTTCACTTTCCCAGGCTGCTGATTATTATAAATATAGACAATATACTAGGATATTATAGTGGAAAGTAGATCACAAAGTTAATTTTGCAGCATAAATTAGGAAAAAAATATTTAGGTCTAGAGAATGGTGACTTTTTTATAATAGAAAACATTCCATACAGAGTTTGTAAATTGCATAGAGAATGCAAAAATATGTAGGCATTTGCATGTGTGTATCAACACTGGTTTCCATGTACAAAACCTTGAAATTTAATGGCAAGATCCAAATAGTTCAGTGAAAGACAAATGAGAATTATTGCTTCTGATGATATGGAAAACTTTTTCTCATTAATGTTGATATTAAAAAAATAATCTGAAAGTGTGATTACTGATAAAATGATTAATTAATCACTTTTTTTTTAATGTTATGTAATTTGAATACATTTTCAGAATTATACAAGGCAGAAATCTTGTATAATTCCCAAGGTATGTAAGGCTACTTTCTTCACCTACATGCTTGCTTGGTGTTTCTTCTCAGCACATCTAAATGCCAAAGACCATGTCTTGAGGAAGATTTCCAGGATGCACTTAGCAAAGTCTGGGTTATTTATGGTAAAAGAGGCAAGGAACTGTCCCATAAGACAAACCAGGTCTAAATGGTTGAATAGCTCTACACAAGGCCTCAGTAACAGAAAATGCAAAAAATACATGGTTACATATATAAAAAATAGCAAGGAGTAGCAGAAGTGAGAAAAGAGGTTAAATTTATGACTTCTAATCTCACTGGCGAAATAACATTTAGACAGTCTGAAGAGTTTAATAATTTTTAGTTATTGAAAATATAATTGGGTAAAAAAAAGAAATAAAGAGAGATCATAGGAAAAAAAAGAAAAGAAGACCCTTATATTGTAACTAATCAATGGAAAATAAGGTCCCTGGTAAAGAGTTCTCTGAGATCTTGATGTGTTTATTTTATTAAAGTGAAAATTCAGTTTTATATATGTGCATAAATATTTTTTTACAAGAACAAAAGTACAGAGTGCTATGTAGTTCTACTACTATCAGAGAAAGTAATAAAAATACTTAAATTATAGAAGTTAAAATCAAGTCATTTCAAATGCACAGAACATCTTTCTTTTCTTCTTGAATGAGGAATCTTTTAAACAAATGGGTCATTTCCTGACCTGTAAAGGTAAGGCATACAGGTCTAACCATGTAAAGAGTTCTTGCTGGGATGGGAATATTTTAGAGAATTTGTGTTCATAACTTGCATAATCTTAGTCTTTCAATTTGTATATACTCACGTTGTTGTGGTGGTGGTTGTTGTTGGGTTTGGGTTTGGGGTTTTTTTGTTGTTCAGCTTGTCCGGCCTACCTGTACTGTTTCATCTTTGTTTCCATAACATTTCCTCTTTCTCCCAGGGCCAGTCAGGAAATTAATTTTACCTTGTTCTGATTTAGCATCCTGAATTCCTCCATTCGCTACCTTGTGCACTGTTCTTTAAAGACCAGTTCCTTTAAGACACAAATGATCATGATAGTAAGGTATATATCGTTCTCCTATGGAAATGTGTCACACTGTAAAACCTAAAACAAGCTTTTCTTTCATGTATTTATGCTATGGTTTTGAAAGAAATAAAATTATTGAAGTACCAAAAAGTGTAACATCATAAAAATGCATATGTTGATGTGACAATTTTTTGTCACACAAGAAAAAACAATTAGATATTTATTACACATTTTTGAAATGTAAATTTTAAAAAATGAGCTTTCAACACCACGAACTGTGAAATTGTCTTTTTTATGCTTCTGTGTGAGTTATTTTTGGTAGCACAGCTATCATCAGTTTTTCTGCTTTGCCTTACAGTTTTGACATCCTCTACTGAGTTGCTTTTTGATAGAATTCCACAATAATAATCCTAAGGCCTGTAGCCTGGGGTCTGTATAACTTGATTACTGAACTATTTTGCCTATGACAATTTTCAGGAATTTTCAGACACAGAATTAACACAACCATCTGGCATCCAGGTGTACAACATGGAGTATGGACCCACCTTTTTGGGAGGAGAAATGAAGATCAACACTGTCTGTGAACACTACCATGAAGAAAAAAAAATCCCAAACAACAAACCAATAAGCAAAACCCCCTAAAAGCAATAACACCAAAAATCCCCAACAAAACAGAAAAGAAGCTAAAAATCTCCCTAAGAAAATTAGTGTTACAACTGATGTTCCTTAATGTTTTGATACAGGCAGCCATCATTAGGAAGACAGGGAATGAGTAATAGGGATATGACAATGAAACAGTCTTTTTCTCTTTGTTTCTACAGATTTTCTACATATTCCTCAAGGAAGATAAAATATAATGCAGTTAAGACATTCCAAAATAAAAATGAAAAGTCAATCTAAGCAGTCTGTTGTGAAAATTGGCAGACTACCTAAAACTGACCACAACAAGGTGGGAAGATATTTTGAAAAGAATTTTCCTGGAAAAGCAAAGAGATGGTTTACCCAGCACCTCTTACACTTTATCTCTAAAAATTTCATTCCGCTCAAATTAACTCCAAACCAATGAGAAAATATTGCAGTCTGATATTGATCTTATAAAAAAAAATAGTACCTATTGTGTTATTGTTATTATCATCATCATCATTAATCTCTCTTTTTAGTTTGCATTGCAATGAAATTATTTTTATCTCTTCAAAATAATTCTGGGAAAAAAAACTTTCACACTTGAAAAATTTGCAGTGACTTCTATATTTCTATGTGACATTTTGTGGTCATACAAGACAGAGGTTCAATTTTCTGCTACCTTTCTTTCCATAATATCACATTATATCACACATATAAATAAAAAAAAAAAAAAACACAACAAACAAACCCTTGTGAGTTTTATTATATGAAGTAAGTGATAGACACCCTTGACATCATTCTCTGATCATGTCTCTGATCAGAGTAGTTTAATACTGTGCTATTAAAAGGTACACAGAAAAATTTGTTATAGCATTTATGGCTGTTATATAAATCAGGAATCATTCAACAGATTCTTGTTTCCCCCCTCCCACGTATTTCTTACTTTTCTTTTGAAAACATGTATCTTATGTAAAACATATAAAAACACGTTTATCCTTACTTGCCTTGTAATTTGTACAATACAGCTATGCAGGTTTTCTGCTACATACAGTAATTCCCTAGGTTAGAAATTGAATGTTCCTCCCACACCAAATCTTGAACAAACACAGTAGCAAAATTTCTTCTATAGTGCTGCAATATGTCAGCTGTCATGCAAAATGTACTTATTTGTAATTTTTTTATGGGACAAAAGGTCACAACTCAAACATACTTTATACAGCAGATCTGTTAAGTCTGACACAACCAAACAGGAAAAACTGAACTTACCTTTGTCTTACACCTCTTTCCCATCATGATTCATCTCTTGATAAATCTCTGTTATGCAGTTCCTGGTGTAGGCTCACCATGTGTGTAACCCTAAGCACATGTCAGGACTAAATGTGTGCCAAGGACATTTGGGTAAAAGTAATAGAAGTTTAAGAAAACCCAGGTCTCCCCTTCATCTCTTCAAACGTTTGTTGTCATCCCATTCCTTTAGCTTGAGATCCATCCCACACACTAGCACTCTATTTCAGTCTAGATACTTTGGTAAAACAAGGAGACATGAAAAGAGACTGTCCCCTCCAGCCCTAATGGATAATCAAATGATTAAAAATAATGCCAAATAGAAGTACTGGATGGCAGAAAATGACCCTCAACATCAAACATTTACAAGACAATATTATACCACCATAGAAATTATATACCACCAGTTGTACCATACTTCCAGTATGACTCATGACTTCACTGGATTTGGATGATTATTGCAGAGAAGGTAAAATTCACTGTACAAGAGAATACAGTACATGACTTTAGACTGCATTATCAGAGTTTCTTGTTTGGGATCACAGAATTTCTCAGCTGCTCTTGCATGCTGTCATGATCTTTCTTCAGGTAAACAGCCCAGAGTGCCAGCACAAGCAGATACTAAAGGCCTGAATTCATCTTGCACCAGTGTGCTACCAATACAGTTAATCTGAATATAGTGCAAAAGGTAAGAAACTGGTTTCTCCTTAAGCTCAAAAGATTTCAAAGTCTATATAAGGACACTGGTATTGGAGTGCACATAAAAACAAAAATCTGTCTAAATCATTAAGCAGGCATTTTGCTTTCTCTCACTTTAGAGTTAAAACAAGAAGCCAGAAAAAGACTGTGGATACTGTCCCAGAGGACAAGGGGAAATGACCTCAAGCAGCAGCAGGGGAGGTTCAGATTGAACATCAGGAAGAATTTCTTCACTGAAACTAGTTAAGCATTGGAACAGATTGCCCAGGGAAGTGGGCATCATCATCCCTGGAGGTGCTCAAGAGGTGACTGGGCATGGCACTTGGTGCCGTGGTTTGGTCAACAAGGTGGTGTTCAGTCAAAGGTTGGACTCAAGGGTCTTTGAAGTCTTTTCCAACTTCATTGATTTTATGATTCTTTGAAGGGAGGAGGGCTAGGGAAGGAAATGTCATCATTTATTCATGACTTTGAAAAATAACTCAAAGCTGATAATCTGACTTAAATATCAGTATATGAAGTTCAATATTTTCACTCGGTGCTTACATCATGCTGGTAATCTGAAGGACAAAAGTTGACATTATTCATTCAGTAGGCAAAAACAGGAAAAAATTTGCCAGAGAAAGCTTTTCCTTGATTTTCCATCAGATAAAACAGAGGACCTGATGCATTTTGTAAGACTTGTCTCTTCTCTACCACAATACAGCCAAAGTAATTTAGTTCTCTCTAAATAAAAGTGACTCTGTAAATTTAATAGATTTCTGGTTGATCTGATTTGGAGCAAAAGGTTACCATGGTCTTCTGGCTGGCAAGCTGAACTCTTGTTTTCACTTCACTAGAATCTTGTTCAGAGGACACGGTTCAATTGAACTGAACTAAAGGGTTATGATGATGCATACCATAGGCACACTGCCTGATAGTACCACAGAGATGATCTGAAACTATTTCTTCTACAACTTTGACCTTAATATTGTGCAATAACATTCTGAATTCCTATAAATCTCAGAAATTCATTATCATTCATACAAGACCTTCACATGGACTTTGAATCATTCAATGTCTTTTAATATTAGCTCATATTTTTAATTAAGATATGCATGATATATGAAATTTCACTAAGTGTCTTTTGAGGAGCTTTGATGATAATAAAAAATGAGCAATGGAACGACTTCACTTTTAATAACTCCAAAATTATATTATTCTGGGATATATTTCTAACACCTTATTCGTTTTGTGGGGCAGGGAAGGAAAAAGGTCTTTTAGTCTTGTTAATTAAGATGAAGATTCTCATTAACTAAAGCAAATGTTAAATGGCCCACAGGAGTGCATAAATAATAGGCTTACTAATAAACTGTAGTGTATTGAAGTTGAGGAAAATAACAATGCTTTTGCAAATTTACTAATTACAATAGCTTCCAGCAGTGCCAGTTCAACCTACAAAGGATTTAAACTACACTTGTTCTGTTTTCAGAAGTGCTTCAGAATAATTAAACTATTTTGAATCAAAGTTGTTCAATCTGTTTATTATAATAAAAATAGGCAAAATAGTTGTTAAAATATTGTGGACTCCTGGTGACTATATATTCCATAACTGAAATAGCGTTTTCTAAAAGGACAGTACTTCTGGAATTGAAATATATTAATACATTTCATTTTATTCTAATTAAATGTAGTGGTTAGTAAATGCTTTACTCTTGCATGAAGATGATTTTGCTATTATGAAAGCTATCATGTGGGAAACAGTGGCACTTATGAGTAGTTCTAGTTCAGAATGACAGCTCTATAAAAAGTCAGTGTTAGGCATGGATATCCTTTACACAAAAACTAAAGGATGGTACATGTTTAATAGCTTTTTTCTGAAATGTAAAAATATATCATTATGGTGGGCTAACCCGGTAGGCAGCTGAGCCCCACACAGCCACTTGCTCAGTCCCCCCACCTGCAATGGGAAGGGGGAGAAATCATGAGGGTAAAAGTGAGAAAACTTGTGGGTTGAGATAAAGACACTTTCATGGGGAAAGCAAATGTGCATGCAAGCAAAGCAAAACAAGGAAGTCATTCACCACTTCCCATCATCAGACAGATCTTCAGCAATCTCAAGGAAAAATGGGCTTCATCTTGGGTAACGGTTGCTTGGGAAGAAAGAATCCTAACTCCAAATGTCCCACCTTTCCACTTCTTGTCCCCTGGTTTCATTGCTGTCCAAGGTGCCATATGGTCTAGAATGTCGCTTGGGGCAGTTAGGGTCAGCTATCCCTGCTGTGCTTCCTCCCAGACTTTTGTGTACTCAGCCTAATCACTGCCAGAAGAGTTCTCTACACTCTGTAAGCTCTATTCAGCAACAACTAAAATATTCCTGTTTTATCATCACTGTTTTGGTCACAAATGCCAAACAGCACCCTGTGAGCTTCTCTCAAGAAAATTAACCTCATGCCAGCCAAAACCAGTAAAAATATATAAAAAAAAAAATTAGCCGAAAAGTTGTCCAAGTTCCAGCAGGTTTGAGAACACAGAAAATAGTAGAATCACAGTATAATTTCTTTTGAAAAGATCTCTGTAGAGATTGTCTGGTTTACCCTCTTTCTCAAAGCAGAGTCAGCTCAATGTTAGATCAGGTTCCTTTAGGTTTTATCCAGTACAGAGTTTTCAGAATCTCTTTTACAAATGATAGTGTTTACCACTCTCATCACGAACACTATTTCAGCATATAGAGAAATGGATGGATTTTCTAGATGGATTTTCCTTTTTCACAACTTATGACTTTAGTGTCTTGGCTATGGCTTTTTACACTGGGAAGAGGCTTTTCTGTAACTCAACATTACGAAGTTTAAACCAGCAAGATCCACCACATCCTTCTCATCTCCAGGCTAAAAAAAGGTCACATCCCTCACTCATTCCTCATGTATCATGTCTTCCAGGCCCTTAACCACTTTAGTGCTACTCTCCGATTCTTTCCAAATTTGTCGATATCCCTCTGGTTTTGGCAGAGTACCAGAGGTCTACTTGCATTTCTTTCCTTCCTTCTACCTTCCTGTCTTCCTTCCTACATTGTAACTATGCATTAATTATTTGTTTATGTCTGGTTGAGAGTACAGGAACAATCTTCTGTTCATATGGGGTTTACTGTCAGGGCAATGGAAAAGCAAAGGGAGAAAAATTCCTTTTTTACTTATTTTTCTCTTGTTTTTTTGAAACACAATCATCCATAATCATGTTAACTTCTTATTACCAAATTAATAATCCAGTTTTGTCTCCCCATGTCTCTTCCCAAAAACTTTAAAATAACATCTGTTGCTGGAAACTTTTGGAAATCTACCCACAAGATAAATAAAAAAAAACCCAAAAAGTGTAGAGACATTTTTATTCTTTCTCTTTCCATATGACTAAAGCTGTCTTGAACAAGGTCTTCTGCAAACATGAAGTGATCTTCAGTATTTTTTGTCTTTGATTCTTAAACTTTTCCTACATTGAGTAAAAACTATCCAAACATCATTTATCTACTGCTCCTTGGGTAGTTCAGTTTCTGTCTTGCATTTTCAGCATTAACAGGGCATTAACAATCATGAACAGACACACTATGGAAATAATTACCCTCTCAGAACTGGCTGTGGTTCTCAACTATTCAAATGTTCCTTTAACTTGTTGTGATACCCTCCTGAAGGATCACTTCATTCTCTTGCAGTTGATGCATCTGGAAGGCTCAAATAGAAACTATTGTACAAAGAACTTGAACACAAGTATTAACAACAACTTTTCATTTAGTTGTATATTTGAGTATAATCTTTGATAGCTGAGGAGATAAGAAAAACTTAAGAATACTGATGAAACCTAAACTGAAGTTTTGATAAAATATCTGAAATTTCCAAGAGCACCTAACATTGGTCTACCACTACTTACATTACATGGATAAATTCTTTTCACACAAAATTAGGGAATACAGCTAGGCACATTGTTGATAGTGTTTTAGCTAAGATCACTTTTCTGTGCAAAGTCTGACTGTTTATTCACAACTCTGTTGTGCTAAAAATAAAAATGCTTTAAAGATTTTTAAAAAACTATGGAATGGGAGATTGGAACTGGCTTATAAACATATTGCAAAAATGAGTTTTCAATACTGGGATATTTCTTTAACATATATTCCTTGAGGAATTGTATTGGAAAATTACCAGAAAGAATGTAGAGTGACTAGTTTGGGATTTTTTCCTAGGAAAAACAAAAGGCCACCAACTCTTAGGCCACCAACTGACTCTCTACTGCTCTCTATACCTCCTATACCCCCAGTAAAAATCTTTTAAGTCAACAGGGAAGATTAGGTAGCTGAAGAGCATTTATCCTTATGAACTTACAGATAGTTACTTTCCCACTATAAGAAATATTAGAGAAGTCATACTTGATCAGTCCAAAACAGTCATAAACTTCACTACACAGATCTTTGGATACCCTGAAGTAGGAACCTCACCAGTCACTATTTTGAGAAATAAAAGAATAATAAACAGTAATTTAAGACCAAGATCTGTATTAAAGAGCATGTCTGTTTCCAGTAAAGCAATCAGACACATCTGCGTTTCAAACACATGGCTGTATCTCATTGAAACAGTAAAGAGAAATACACATGTAAGGAAAATACATGGCTAAATACATTCTTCAAATGGATCTCTGTATTGGATGATCTCTCAAGGACCTATGGTAACAAATGCCTTATTTAATTTTTACATTTTTAGAAATAAAACATCACTTCATATAATTAGTTTGCCTCTGCTGCTTTAGTTGTCATTTGACTTTTTTGATTGCTTCTTATTTTTAGTGAAAGGGGATGTAGAAACAGGATGAACATGTAAATCCCAGTCATAGGTGTGGATACCCACATATTGAGTCATGCTGCATCATAATATTTAACCAGTGAGTACAGAATTCAAATTTGCAGCACCTCATCACCATCAGGGAAAAACAGAAACAAACCAGAAAGCCAAAGACAAAGCAACTAGATGCATTTCTTGGCATTACGTTAATTACAAATTGGCAAGCAATTTGCATCATCTCAAACAGGTGTCTGTAAGCCCCGTTCTGTTGGTAAAATACATTACACCTAGTTTAATTACATCTGTGTACTAACTTCATATCTACATCTAAATGGACTGTCTGCAGTTGAATCAACAACTGTCTAGTCTTTTCCACTGAACCTGGTCTTTTTCCTTTTCTTAATTGGGAGGAAACGCTCATCCACAAACATCTAGCTTTGTCTTCCCAGTCAATGTGTTTTCCAGCATGGGATGTGAAACAGACACTCAGGTCTGTCCTAGCCCTTTTTCTTAGCTCCAAACCCACATATATCAGCAGTCACTGGCATCCTCCATAAATAAGATAGACTTAGTACCCATTGTGACAAGACAGGTTAATTATAAAATATTGTGTGTTGCTTACTCTTGAAGCAGCAATGAAATCAATGTAAACTAAGTTGAAGAAGCACCTGCTGTGTGTGAGTGGTCTTTTCCAGGCAATTATTTACTTCACAAAGTGTAAATATCTGAGAGGGTAGGCATATCAGCATATAAAAGCACTTGCAGTTCTTACTGCTGAATTTTCTGTCAAATAATGAAACATGCTGAGGCACATTCCCAACTGGTGTAAACTCTATCTACTTTACTGACTTCAATTGAACATGTGGCTAATTTAGTCTTCCTTACATAGTTTGTAAGCCAGAATAAAGAAACACAAATGTATGTATATTCCTATAAATGGGAATAGAAGCTAAGGAATTTACCAAGCCTATCCCCTTGTTACTTTTCTATATCATTATATGGACCCAAAGCATCAGAGAGCATGCATAACTCTGTATATTCTCTTTCTTTGCCTTCAGAATCAGAGCATACTGTGAAAGCAGAAGACCAGGAGACTTGGTAGGTCACATACTCCACCCTCCTGTCAAGACAAGAGTTGTGATAAATACAAATTTCCAGGCAGTTTTTTATCTAACAGGATAAAAACTGGCAGCAATGGAAGCTCCATTGTGCCAAAGGAAATCTAGGGAAGTGAGTAGTTTATCAGTAAAAAAACAAAAGCACTGTAAGTGGAGGTTTTACTGTGATATTAATGCAAGAAGAATACACTAACCTATCAGTCAGTACACCAGAGGACTATCAATCAGGGTGCAAATCAATCCCTAATTTACTGACACTGAACTCAGTGGAGAACAGCAGGGATCACATCTGTATCTTGCAGGTATGAATTTCATTTAAACACAACAAAAACAGCCAATCAACCAAAACCCAAGGTAAGATGATGCTGTCATATTTAGCATTTCATTTTCAGAATATCAGTTTATTCTGTTTCTCCAATAAACAAGTCCACATAGGCAATTCAAAGCATCTCCTCATGTCAGCCCACAAGGACACCTGCATGCCTTGCAAAGTGCACTCCCCTGGTTGGTCTACCAGGGCTCAGGGAACGGAGCATCCCTGGCCCATGGCCCCAGCAGCTACTCTGGACAAGGCTCTGCCACAGAGGCTTTCCCACAGCCTGAGTTGAGCTCAGGCTGCCCTGCTCCTGTCTGGGGCAGAGACATGGGCTCAGTCTCCCAGGCTCTGCCACCCCCCTCTCAGAGGAGCCCCTGGCACTGCGGTGCCCAGCCCCAGGGAGCTGCTGATCCCTGCAGTGCCCGGAGATAGCACTGTCAATAAACCACAGAGCTGTATTTTCAGATTGCAGAGCTCCCCATTGAGTTGCATGTGCTACAACAGCAGTGTTTGCCTTGCAATTAAAATGAAACAAATACTGACTGAGGAAACCAAAAGCAGAGTACCAGGGGAGCAAATGAAAACAAGCTTAAATAACCTTTAATACCAGCTCTGGGCAAGGAGAATTTCAATTTCTTTTACATCTCATCTCTCCAAAATTTTTTGAGAATCTATTCCATACCAAACATACAAGGAAGAGTCGCAGAGTCTTTTCAGCCTCAGATTCAAGTGGAAAAATCTGTCTTTGAAAGAGCTTTTTGATATTTGATAATTTATTTCTTAACTACCATCTTTAATCTCCTTTTTTCCCTGCTACTGCCTTCCTTCAAATATTGTACTTAGACAACGTAGTTGTATAAGGAACATTAAAAATGGTGTTTTCATTTAATAGTTTTGTATGGAATAATCAAATTTTCTTTTAGCTTTATAAAATTCAGGAAGAAGCTATGGTATAGATTTAGGTAAGAGTATCTCTGACTGTTTGGCACACAGCTAGCAGTTTGCAGAATAAGAGAATAACAGTTTCGCAGGAGCATGTCATCAAGAAGATACTCCAAGTCAGAACAAGTTAGACTCAGAAATTGCCATCAACAGTTGGACTTTTTTCAAAAATGCTGACTTGAAGAAAGATGCTGAAGAGGGCTTATATGTTATATCCCTATGTGGTGGGTCTATTCTCTACTGTGAGATAGGATTAGGAGAAAGTAACAAAGCAGGCCTAAACCTGAAAGGATACAAAGAACAACTTTATTAACAGGACATACACAAAAAAAGAATAATAAGAAATTAGAACACACTTTTCTTCCCTCCCCACACTTTTCTTTCTTTCCAATCAACAATGTACAGAACAACACTCAGAAAAATTTTAGTCAGTTCTTCTCTTCACCTCTAAAAATAATCTTTATTTAGTTCATTTAGAGAGAAGTGTTCTTTGCTAATGCTATGGAAAACTCCCCGAAAAAAAAAAAAAAAACAAAAAAAAAAAAAAAAACACAAAAAACAAAACAAAACAAAAACAAAAAAAAAAAAAAAACAAAAAAAAAACTCTTGTGGCTTCATTTCTCACAAAACACAGGTGTCTGAGATCTGCCTTTGTGAAGTCTTTCCCATCTTTCACAGTTTTTATCTCACAACTGTGCTTTTGGTCTATGTCAGTTTATTGGGTGCTAGTTTTAAGGAATGAGCCGTTCTAGCATCCTTTCACCCATCTCTGGAGCAAACGTCTTCCCCTTTTATCCCCAGGAGCTGAGGTTTCTCATCAAACTTCTAACACTGGTGCCTCTGCCCATGATTGTGGCTAGAACGCTACCAACCCCCCAAAGCATTCCATGAACTTGCTGGGGAAAACCCAAAGTCTGAGATATCAGGTATATCTTTACCATAGTCTTCACAAAAGAATTTTATAGTTTAAGCTTAAGACAAACTTTTCAAAATCCCTTCAACCTAAAATCTCTTTTCTTACCGACTTCAATTTCATGTGGTTGTTTTTATAAAGTTTCATCTCCCTTTTTTCTTAGCCGAAGAGAGAATTAGTGTTCTTCCAGTACAAAGTTTTGTAACGCAGAAAAAAAAAAAGTCAATTTAGTCCAAGTCTTGTATCAGAAACAAGCCTTCTTTCTTTGCTTCTTTCTGCTGCCACGTGCTCTTTTGCCGACTCCATGTGAGCTGTGCCAGCTGCTCTCAGTCTGGAACGGGGGTCAGGGCTGTCCTGGCTTCGGGGACGCCTTTAGCACGAACCACGGGACAGGGCCTTGCGGCTCCCTGGTGAGGGCTCGGCAGCCGCTCCCATCCCTCCGGGGATGGAGAATCCCGGCCGGGCCGAGAGGGGCTGGGTCAGCGCTGGCCCGCACCCGGCCCGCCGCCGCCTTCCCTGCACGTCACAGGACAAATAGAGTTACTCTTGGACATCCCTGTCCTTAAAGGTGTATTCGTAAAGGCATATCCACTCTTTTCATTGGTTAAATCTTGTGTCAATATCAGAAACTGGCCCCTTAGAGCCAAACACAACACCTTATCATCTGATTATTTCTTCCTCTTCTTCTGTACATAATTTACATCATTAAAATATTAATAGGGTCTTTTCAGTATCTGCAATCTATCTAAAGCTCTTCCTTGGTCTCTCTGGCTGACTAGACAATTTAGAATTTCTGTGTTCTTCATAAATTTCTAAAACGTACCCTGATGAGGAATTGTCTGATCACTAATTTGTCCACTGTCTTTGAAGCTACCAGTAGGGCTCTAAATAAGATGAAACACAGTGGTGTTTCATCTTATTTAGAGCCCTACTGGAGGCCACAGCTGTGGCCTTGGATTTTATTTTTTACCTGTATCTAACTGGTAAGAACAACCCTTTTGTGTCAAAATGAGCTTAAATCTGCGTTTACTGTCTTTCAGGACACTGCCTTACCTACAAGATTCCAGGTTCTTTCAATTATTGTTGTCCCACTTGCTTTATCCACTTTGTCACAGTAGAATTAAATACTCTTTAGACAGAGAACAGATGCTTGTATAACAGGAATGCCTTTGCAGATGAGTGAATGGACATTTGTGTGTCTTCTGACAGTTTTGAAGTTTCACATAACTGTAATAAGTCGAGTCTTCTCTGTGCAGTTGAACTGTATGCAGCTTTAGCCTTCTCATGAATTTCTCCATGTTGAAACAAACATCTGCTGTACATATAACACATCAGGAGAACTCTGTTGTTAACCTGGTGTCTCAAAGTTCATTATGGGCTGAGTTACCAATTTTGTTCACAGCATATGATAAATGAAATTAACTACATGCAACACCAGTACAAAACAACCTTAAATTACATACAACAATAACAATAATAATAAATATTATTATTAATAACTATCATCAGTAGTAGTAATAGTAATAGTATACTTCATACTTGCTTCTAAACCTGAGGGACCTGTATTAAAGTGTATTACCAGAAAGCAGAAGGTCAGTATAGGGCTTTGTAAGTGGAGTGATTCATTTACTCTCTAGCTTTACTGCCTATTCCCTAAGATACCTCACAGAAAGAAAAATTTGCAAGTATAGCGAAGTAGGAAAAGTATAAAAAAAAATCACTGTAGAGAATATTGCAGCAAAGACTCTCTTACTTTGTTTCCCACCAATCATCATGTGCAAAATCACTGATGACAAAATCATTGAAAATGCCAGCAATTTATTATTACCTTTGTTTTTTAAAAAAGTAATTATCTTGAAAACTTGTGTAAATATGCAAACAGCCTATAGGGATGACTCTGATCTCTCAGTTCCCTGTGAGTGCATAGTCATGCACAATGAGAATCAGATTATCATGGATCCCAGCTATGCCCAAAGGAGTAGTTCAGTGCTGGGGAAACCAAAAAGAACTTTTCTGTTCCCCATAACTGTCATCCCACACAATGACAAGACTTTGAAAGCAAAAGCTAAAACTCCTCACACATAATTATCTAGAACAAACTGATGAGAGAATTAAATATAAAGTGTTCTGCTCAATGATCATCAATCTATGGTTCATTCCATCATCACTGATTTGAAAATGCAGAAAGATAGGCAAATTATCCCATTCTCACACAAAGCCCTTAAGGGGCAAAGAAAATGGTCTCAGACCTTTGTTAATCCCTTTTTTTAAAGTGTATTCCTATTTTATTTGTGATTTGGTTATCTTTGCTTGATTAGTGTAGTTCCAATTTCATTATACAAAAATGAAAGGACTTCTAAGGCTTAATGATATTGTTCTGAGAAATAAAATAAAACATTTAACCAATCATTTAGGATGTGCTGACATTTCATATGGCAAACAATTTTAGGTGTCTAAACACCTCGATTTGTGTTCTGATTTATGACAGTTGGTATTGGAAACTATTTGATCAGATACCTGGCTTACAAAATTTGTTTATTGTTTCTTTTAATAAAGTAAAACTATTAGTTCAGCAACACATTTAAATGTTGAGGTGTAACCTCTGCCCATTTTTATTCAATGTGCTGTTTGCCATTTTCTTCAGTGAGGAGAGAATTTTACCTCTCTGCTTTAACTTCTCAGCTAAAAATTTCAGACACAAACTGTTGAAACAGAAGGTGAATGTGAATAAAGCTTTTAGCTTTAAGTGTAAATTTTTCATAATTTTGCCTCACTTATGCCAAATATAGAGAGACTGAAACAGATTCTCTTCGCTGTTTAATCAATAAAGCTAAACCAGCAAATTCCAAAGACTCAAGAAGTGTAATTGGAGGTACATTTTGCCCCTAAATGCTTCTGTAGCTAATCTGTTAGTAGAAACCTGCATAATTTTCCAATAAATATGCAGGTAGCACTGGCTGGATGAATTAGAAAAACAGAAGTGCCACACTTTACAATCAGCTTGTTTTTCATCTGCTGCACACCTGTAGCAAGAACGTTTATAATGTGGGTGGTGTATTTGGTGAAGTGAAAAATCCAAAGCAGTAGTTAACTTCTGATCCTGAAAACATGTTTTCACTTTTCAGGGTATATATTCAATTTCTAGAAGTTTGTAATTATTTTAGCATGAGATATTTCTCTTTCCTTTAAAATAAAAAGTATTAATAAAAATAATAAAAGCAACAAAAGTAATAAAAAAGTAAGATAAAACTCACAAGATGAAGCTCATAACTCATGCTTTTGGGGAAAGGTACCTTAGATCATTCCAAACGCATGTGCAAATATACACTAATTGTCTCCTTAGATTGTGGAGGGACACAGGGTTCTTAATTCTTCATAGTGAATTTTAGACTGGAATCTGATGGACAGATACTACCGTGTGTGTTTCAACTTCTGTATTATTTTCTGGTGTCCATAGAAAAATGACAATATTTGTCTTTTCCAGCCCCCATAAAAATTTCCTCTTGCCTCTCAGAGAACCAAGTTTGTCTCCTTATTTCTTTTCCTCTTTATAATGAATAAAAGAAAATCTTAAGTTAGAACTTACAGAATGTTCCACAGAAACAGCCGACATCCTCAGCTGCCCCTCAGGTCTGTCACGTATTTCCACCATTGCAACACTATTTCTACTTTTGGGGAGAAAAGAACACCACAAACAGATTTCTGAAATTAGGAAGTGCAGGCCAGAAACACACTTAGAGAGAGGATAACCATTCATACATTTTCTTAGCTCCCTGTATGAATTTCACTGAGGATTGTTTCCTTATCAGGACTAAGCTCAACTATGCAGAGCAGAGACTGACTGGGCTGCAGCAAGAAATCAGCTTGATTTTACATTGTTAAGATATTGCAGTGACAGGCATTCTGCAAAATCTCATTTAAAAAATTCAAGGAAAATAGAAAAATAATTACTGTACCTAATCCTGCCACTTCTATTTGGCAGGTACTCTCAACAGACCAATCCAGATTACTTTCTTTAGCAATCTAGAAAAATTCAATAGGATATTTAGCACAACTTTTTTTCTCAGTTATTTTTCTTAGGGAAAGATCCAAGCCATCCAATTTTGGCAAACAAGGGACCCTTTTCCCTTTTTTTAAAAAAAATTAAAAATCTATCAGTCCAGGCAAGTAGGAACACAATCCTTTGATATAAGTACCAACAGCACAATGCTGAAAATATATCAAAAACTTTTGACTGCTCAGCTCTATCGAGCTCTGTCCCAGAGGAGAGATATTTGGTGAAGAGTCTCCTTGAGGTTACACCAGCGGATTTTAATTAAAAATGTAACGAAATAATGTTCTATCAAATTATGTTGGACTCAAATTTTCAGTATGTGCTAATTATAAAAAGTTAATTGCAATTTCAAAATTAAATCAAAGTATATCACATTTATTGAAAAAATAACAAATATAGCTACTTGTTTATGACATTTTTATAATTACAATTTTAATTAATTTTTATAGAGGAATCAATTGCCTGTTGAAGAATTTTTTTAAAAATTAAAGCTATCAAAGATATTTTGAAATCGCAAATAAAATTCTGATGACATCAGATCTTGCAAGGAATTTATTAGCACTCAAGATAGAAAGTCCATACACTAAGACTTTGGAGATAATGTAATTACTTAATGGTTTGGTTTGGAAGGAACTTTCTCTTTCTAACCTCACTGCCATGGGCAGGGACATCTTCCACCAGACCAGGTTGCTCAAATCCCTTTCCAACATGACATTGAACACTTTTAAGGGTTGGGTACCCACAGCTTCTCCGGGCAACATCTGCCACTGTCTGATCACCCTCAGAGTGAAGCATTTCTTTCTAATATCTAATCTAAACCAACCTTCTTTCAATTTAAAGCCATTCTCTCTTGTCCACTACAGGCCCTTGTACAAATTCTTCCATTCCAGCACTCTAGTCACAGGAACCATTCCTCCGCATCTTCATAATGCCAATAAGATCACAGCCCAGCAGATGTGTGCACACAATCTCTTCTTGATTTTTCCCCATGCTTTTAAATGTAAAGCCCTCTTCATCAGATTGACAGGATGGACTGAAGATGCTCTTCCCCTCTTCTTACTGATAGACCTATCATCTCCCAGTAGAACAAGTTTCCCAAAGTGAGTTCCATGGTTCCTTGTGGCACCAATCCCATAAACATCTGTTCATTCTCCAGATACAGCTGTCCCTTTCAAGCCTTTTTCTTTTGACTAGGAGGATTGATGAAAATCTTCCAGAACTCCAGAGACCCTCTCCACCATTCCCAGGGTTCTGCAATCCCTCTTGATACTCCTGGAATATACCTACTATGCAAGGTACTATAAAGAGAATTAACACTAGCCCAGTCGAAGCCGGTAAATTACTCTAGTGCAAAAGGAATTACTTAGACATTGTAATTATATATTGCTGAGTACATTTCTTCTGCTTTTTAGGGGAAATAAAATTCTTCTACAGAAAATTATTTCATAATTATATTGTATAAATTTAACTTAGAGTCTTTCTTCCTCTCCTTTAATCTTTTCCCCAAATGTACCTCTTCAGTTAGGATACATATAAATTGTGATGTATGGCTGTAAATTTCAGATATGTTAACATTAAAGACACCTTTGTGCTTATCAGTCAGCACCTTTGCTTTAACCCCATGGCTCTGTCAGACAGATGTATGGTAGGACATCTGTTCTGCTATGGTGTTAATCAGATGAGAAGGTTCCTGCTGGGAGTTGTGGCAGTTACAGAGGGATAGCTAATCTCTTCCTGAATTTTCTCCATGCCTTCATTTTTCTTAACAGTAACAGAGATACTAATAAAAACAATGTTAATTACATCAGCTTATCATGTCCCTCTTTCTTGACAAGTTAGTTTAATGGTAGCTATCAATGTGCAAGGATTCCACTGGCAATTTTTCTGGTTCAGCAGTTCCCTCCTTTCATTGACATAACTACCTTGAATATTTTTTTATGATAACACAAAGGTGAAAACAAGTACACAATTTTCACCTCTGTCTTGTTTGTTGATATTCAGAGAATTCTCTACTGAGGTCTTACTGTGTCTTTTACAAACTTTCATATATTATCTATAATTTCTTATTATTTTTTAAAGATTAGTTTAGCAGTGAGGTTTTAGGAAGCACAAATCAGAAACTCAGATACTCACATATTGTCTTTGATCTCTACCTAGGTGAAGAAGTTGATGTGATTTGCACATCAAGGAGGAACTGAAATTTTAATCTAGGGTAGTACCAAACCAATGCAAACTATTCATTCAAGTGTTCTCTATCAGCTTGCAATTTAATTTTTACTCTGATCCCCTAACTTATAAAGTCATGCAGGAACAGGGTGAGGCTTCCTTCATTGTTGAGTGGCTGATTATAAGAGGCCTCTGGGGAGTGCAGCAACTTGGAGCGTGGTGAACAGGAGCAGCAAAAGGGGCATGGCACATCTCTGGGGGCGTGGCACAGCAGTTTGAGCAGCATTTCGTGCAGGCAGGGCAAGCAGGCAGGGATGCGGGTTTTCTTGCTAGTAAGGTTTGCTGTGTGTTGTTTGCAGCGTTTCTGTTGGCTGGTTGGTTTTGGGGGTTCTGTTAGTAATGTTTTTTACACGATTGAAAACTCTGATTAGTATAAGTGTATGTAACTAAATGGAACCCTCCAAAAAGGATGTGTCTGTCCAGACCCACTCCTGCCCAGAGTGTTTGAGCTTATCAGTGGTTTCAGGAGGCATTGCAGAGGAAATTTGCCTGTGGTGTGAACAGGTGAACGATCTCCTTTCACTGGTGGCCAAGCTTAGGGAAGAAGTTAAAAGACTAAGGAGTATCAGGGAAAGTGAAAGGTAAATAGATTGGTGGAGTCCAGTCCTTCCACCTTTGAGGGAGGCCCACCAAGAGTCAGAGAACTCCTATGCCTCCCACTGTCAGGCAATAGGAGGCACCCATCCCCTAGCTAGGTGCCACTGTAGAATAGGCATGAAGCCCTGGATCTGGAGAGTCAACCAGATAATTTAGAAGAAAATGAACTGGCCAGTGTGCCTCCCATTATGAGACAGATCACCACCTATAGCATGAAAAATAAAAGAAGGATAGTTGTGGTGGATGACTCCGTTCTCAGAGTAACAGAGGGCCCCATATGATGACAGGACCTATTCCATATGGAGGTGTGCTGACTCGCTGGGGCCCAGGTAGGAGACATCACTGAGAAACTCCCTGGGCTGATTCAGCCCTCTGATTATTACCCACTGCTGATACTCCAGGCTGGCAGTGATGAGATCAAAAAGAGGAGTGTTAGGGCAATTAAAAGGGACTTTAGAGTCAAGTGGTTGATAGAACAGGGGCACAGGTAGTTTTTCCTCAGTCCCTTTGGTGGCTGAGAAACACAGGTAAAGAAATAGGAGAACTCACATCATTAACAAGTGGCTCAAGGGTTGGTGTCATTGGCAAAATTTTGGGTTCTTTGATCGTGGGGCAACTTTTACAGCACCTGTCCTCCTGGAACTGGATGGGCTCCATCTCTCTGTTAAGGGCAGAAGGTTTTTAACTCATGAACTGGCAGATCTCATTGAGAGGGCTTTAGACTAGGTTCAAAGTGGGAAGGGGATGCAGCTGGGCTGTCTGGAAGCAGGCCCAAGGGTGGTAAACCTCAGTTAGGGATGAAGTCAGCAGCCCAGATGAGGTGGATGTACACCAATGCATGCAGCATGGGTAACAAGAGGAGCTGGAGGCCGTGGTGCAGCAGCAGAGCTGTGATGTAGTCATTGTCAAGGAAACATGGTCGGATGACTTACACAGCTGGAGCACTGCACTGGATGGCTACAAGCTCTTCAGAAGAGACAGGATAGGGAGAAGAGGTGGAGGGGTGGCCCTTTATATTAGGGAGGTTTTTGATGCTTTAAGTATTGAAACTAATGATGAGGGAGTTGAATGCCTATGGGTAAGAATTTAGGGCAAGGTTAAGAAGGCTGACATCCTACTGGGAGTCTGTTATTGTCCACCTAACCAGGAAGAAGAGGTGGATCACTCATTCTATAAACAGCTGGAGAATGTTTCAGGATCAAGCCCTTGTTCTTGTAGGTGTCGTTAATCTGCCAGACATCTGCTGGGAACTTAATACAACAGAAAAAAGGCAGTCCAGGAAGCCTTTAGAGTGTATGAAGGACAACTTTTTGTTGCAGCTGGTGTGTGAGCCCACCAGGGGCAGGACTGTGTTAGATCTGTTTGTAAATAGAGATGGGCTGGTGAGAGATGTGGTGGTTGGAGGCCGCTTGGGGCACAATGATCATGAAATTATAGAGTTCTCGATATTTAGTGATGTCAGGAGGAACATCAATAAGACTTTTACATTAGACTTCCAGAGGGCAGACTTTGGCCTATTCAGGAGACTTATTAAGAGAGTTCCTTGGGAAGCAGCCCTTAAAAACAAAGGAGTTCAGGAAAGGTGGGCATGCTTCAAAACAGAGATCTTAAGGGCACAGGAGCAGGCTGTCCCTGTGTGCCAAAAGATGAGTCGATGAGGAAAATGTCCAGCCTGGATGGGGAAGGAGGCTTTGGAGGAACTTAAGAATGAAAAAAAGATGTGTCATCTTTGGAAGGAGGGTCAGGTCTCTTAGGAAATATTTAAGGGGGCTGCTAGAGCATGTAGGAAAAAAAAAATTAGGGTGGCCAAATCTCAGTTTAGACTTAAAATGGTGAATTCTGTAAAGGAAAATAAAAAATGTTTTTACAAATATATTAATGGTAAAAGGAAGGGTAAGACCAACCTTTGTTCTTTATTAGATGAGGAAGGGAACTTAGTAACTGTGGATGATGAGAAGGTGGAACTGCTTAATGCCTTCTTTACGTCAGTCTTCAGTGGGAAAACAACCTACCTTCAGGACAACTGTCCTCTTGGGTTAATAGTGTCAGGGAGCAGAATGGTCCCCCTTGTTATCCAAGAGGAGGCAGTCAGAGAACTGCTGAGACAATTGGATATTCATAAATCTATGGTACCAGATGGGATCCATCCCAGAGTGATGAGGGAGCTGGCAGATGAGTTTGTGACACCACTCTCCATCATTTACCAACAGTCCTGGCTCACTGGGGAGGTTCCAGATGACTGGAAGCTGGCCAATGTGACACCCATTCACAAAAGGGTGGAAAGGAGGATCCTGGTAATTATAGACCAGTCAGCCTGACCTCAGTACCTGGTAAGGTTATGGAATAGAGTATACTGAGTGTCATCAAACAGAACTTACAGGATGGCCAGGGAATCAGACCCAGCCAGCATGGGTTTAGGAGGGACAGGTCATGTTTGACCAACCTCCTTTTATGACCAGGTGACCCACCTATTGGATGCAGGAAGGGCTGTGGATGTTGTTTATTTGGACTTCAGCAAGGCTTTTGACACTGTCTCCCACTGGACACTCCTGGAAAAGCTGGCAGCCCATGGCTTGGACAGGAGCACTCTCTGCTGGGTTAGGAACTGGCTGGATGGCCGGGCCCAGAGAGTGGTGGTGAGCAGTGCTGCATCAGCTGGTTCCAGTCACCAGTGGTGTCCCCCAGGGGTCTGTGCTGGGGTCAGTCCTATTCAGTATTTTTATTGATGACATGGATGAGGGTATTGGATCTTTCATTAGTAAATTTTCAGATGACACTGAGCTGGGAGTGTGTGTTGATCTATTGGAAGGTAGTAGGGCTCTGTAGAGGACCTGGAATGGTTGGATGGATGGGCAGAGCCCAATAGGATGAGGTTTAATAAGTCCAGTTGCTGAGTTCTGCATTTTGGCCACAATACCCCCCTGCAATGTTACAGGTTGGGGTTGGTGTGGCTGGACAGTGTCCAGGCAGGAAGGGCCCTGGGGGTGCTGGTGGACAGCCGGCTGAACATGAGCCAGCAGTGTGGCCTGGTGGCCAAGAAGGCCAAGGGCATCCTGGCCTGGATCAGGAATGGTGTGGCTGCAGGATCAGGGAGGTCATTCTGGCCCTGTACTGGGCACTGGTGAGGGCGCACCTTGAGTGCTGTGTCCAGTTCTGGGCTCCTCAGTTTAGGAAGGACGTGGAGACGCTTGAGCGCATCCAGAGGAGTCAACGAGGCTGGGGAGGGGCTGGGAACACAAGCCCTGTGAGGAACGACTGAGGGAGCTGGGGGTGTTTAGCCTGGGGAAAAGGAGACTTGGGTGACCTTATCACTCTCTACAAGTCCCTGAGAAGTGGTTGTAGTCAGGTGGGGGTTGGTCTCTTTCACCAGGCAGCAACTGACAGAACCAAAGGGCACAGTCTCAAGCTGCATCAAAGGAAAATTATGTTGGATATTAGGAAAAGGTTTTTCACAGAAAAAATGATGAAGTACTGCAATGGTCTGCCTGGGGAGGTGGTGGAGTCACCATCCATGGATGTGTTAAAAAAAGACTGGATGTGGCACTGGGTGCCATGGTCTAGTTGAGGTGTTAGGGCATGGGTTGGACTCGATGATTTTGAAGGTCTCTTCCAACCAAGTGATTCTGTGAATTCTAGGAAATCGTCACTTGTGAAACAGCTATACATAAATAATAATAATTAATATTTAGTTATGTCTTTCTCTTATTTAATTTAGATTTCCAGGCTTTAATTCTTACAAAACTAGAAATTTAATAATAAAAATATTTAGTAATTTCTTACAAATAAATTAATGACAATATTCCACTCATTTCTTTCAGAATGTCTGTTTAGCAGTAATAAAGCAACCAAGCTTATGAGAAACATTTAGAAAATTCAGTTCAAATATCTGAAGTAATGGCACTCAAATAATAAATGCGAGATCACAAAACTTTTAACTTTATAACTCTGCATGTTAATTCTTATGGTGAACATGATGATACCTATGAGCAAAGAGATATATCACTGGATTGTGACTTTCGTCTGCATTTGTGAAATATTTGGTAGAAAAGGATAAATTTTTTAGAAACAAATATACTGTATCATTAATTCACAGCTGCAGCTAAATTAAAAAAAAAAAAAAAAAAAAAAAAAAAAAAAAAAAAAAAAGTAAACCTGAAAGCTTGTAACATATATTTTGTGTTATCACATCTGGACTTTTCTTAATCACGTCAGATTCCAGTGATCCTGTCTGACTATTTCATCAATCTTTTGACCTGTGCATTTAATATACAGATTTTATCAGTTTATCTGTCAACTCTGTGTAAATATTTTCCTGGGAAAACACATATCATATTGAAATTGTAGTCCATTGTAGGCAGCCTGAGTTACCAAAATCGAAATCCAGCCAAGGAATTATCATAAACAAAAATGTCAAAACTATTATACCTTTTATTGGAGGCATAATATAATCACAGTATATTCTGAACTGTTTTCAATTATGTAATTATAAATGTAGAAACATATTTATATTTAATAACAAACGTGAAAACATGACATACAATGTATTCATGAATATAAAAATAAGAGATTTATCTTTCCAGAAGTTCTAGAACTAAATTATCTTGAATTTGGTGAGTAAAGGTAACTACACTAGGCTCTAGTCATACTTTGTCTTGCATGAGTCATGATTTTTGAATGATTCTTGAGATCACAGCTGATTGTCCTGTCAACTTTCAGCACTCAGAAAGGTTCAGAGTTAGCATGGATGCTGAGAACTCTGAGAATGAAGCATACAGACAACTGAATAGATGGAAAGACAGATAAACAAATGGAAATTTATATTTTTACAAGGAAGATAATGTATAAATGGTGCTTCTTAACACACACAAATATGAATAGATGTGCAGAAATCAGTGGTTATCTACTTTTTCATTGTAACTTAACAAGTAGATTTTAAAAACTGTAAATGTAGAAGACATACACCAACTCAGCTTCCAATCAAACAGATTTATATGACAGGTCATTTTTCAATCATTTTCAGATAAACTTAACGTGGCAGTCAGGTAGTTTTAATTTTTTCCTCAAATTAAGAAATATTCAACTGCATAGCTGAGCTCAGGCCACGGAAAAAATGTACTTTTGCCATTGAAGAAAATAATCTGAATACACCAATCATTAATTTCAATGCTTAGAGGCCATACAGGTTTCAGAAAGTCTAAAGAGTTTGAGACTTAGTGTCACCAAATAATCTGAAATTATTTGAGAGCAAATAGGATTGAGCTCCTTAATGACTTAGCCACTTTTGCAAATGGAACTTCTTGCAAGCATACTGATAGAATTTCTATGACATTTTTGTCAGGGTCAAATTTCATGCTTGAGGTTTAACCTTCATTATTGCACTTTCATGTCAGCAGGATACTGCTCATATAAAAGACATTACATCAGTCTAAAACTAGTATTTGAATTAAGCATTCAGTCTCCAACTGTGTGCATTTTTTTTGTTCCTTGCTTTTTAACATAGAATTTATTTGCATACCAATTGAGATATTCACATCTTCAATCTTAAGCTATTTTGCATCATATTTTTTTTTCTTTTTTTTTTTCTTCTTCTTTTTCTCCAGTGTCTGCCTTTTCCACTGGCTCCAAATCTGCAACTGTCTAGTGGCAGACTTGACCTAGAAATGGAGATGTTGTGGTGGATTAACCTTGGCTGGAGGTCAGGTACTAAATAAGTCACTCTATCACTCCTCAACAGGAGTGGGGGAGAAAAATATTGACAAACAGCTCATGGGTTGACAGAAGGATGGGGCGATAATTCATTAGTCATCATCATGGGAAAACAGACTTAAATTTGGGAAAATTAGTTTGATCTGTTACCAAGCAAATCATAGAAAGATAAATTTCTCAAAGACAAATCTTAAAACACCTGTACCCCACCTCTCTTTTTTTCTGGGTTCTACTTCATTCTCAATTTCTTTACCTACTTTCTATTAGAGGCGCAGAGGGATGGGAAATGAATAATGTTGTCAGTTCAGGTTGACTCTGACACTCTACCTCATCACTATTTTCCCTTGCTCCACTGTGGAGTTTCTCCCATGGGAGACAGTCCTCCATGAACTTCTCCAACATAGGTCCTTACAACAGGCTAGAGCTCTTCAAAAACTGCTCCATCACGGGTTTCTTCCACGTGGTGAAGACCTCCAGGAACAGACTGCTCCAGTGTATCCATGGAATCGTCTGTTCTGCTAGGACCCTGCTGCAGCACAGATTCTCCATGGGCTGCAGTGTGAATACCCGCTTCACCATGGTGTTCTTTGGGCTGCAGGGGCACAGCTGCCTCAGCTTGGTCCTCACCACAGGCTGCAGGGGAATCCCTGACACCTGGAGCTCCTCCTACCCCTCTTTCTTCACAGACCGTGGTATCTGCAAACTCATTTCTCTCTCATTCTCACTGCCAGCTACTTTTGTGTAGTAGTTTTTTTCCCCACCTTAAATATGTTATCACAGGAGCGCTACCACCATTGCTACTGTTTCTTTTGAGTATGCTTTCAGGTAAGTCTTGACTGGATAATTTGTGCTTCACCTTGATCCCAGAGATTACTTAAAGCTTTTTTTTTTTTTTTTTTTTTTCTTTTTTGTTAGCAATGGCAAATTAAGAAGCTGTTTCAGCAATCAGAGGGAAAAACTCTTTTTTACATATGGAGACCTCAGAGAAAACTGGCCTGTTAACTTTTGAAATTAAGGGCTGACAAGAGGAACAATACATTTCTCTTAACATAGAAATAAATCCAGGCAATTTAAACAACATGATAAGCAGGAGGGAAATGCGATTGGGTAGACAAAAAAGACCTTGACTGAATGGAAATATTATTTCAGAATATCATTTAGGAGTTTTTGAACACTGCTGAAGTAGAGAATCATTGGGGAGAAAACTACTGAGTAAACAGTCTTGCTGTAATCCCTTCAATGAATAGCTAACAGGAAAAAGCACCAGAGCACTAAAAGTTCCAAGAGAACCTAAAGCCCCCACAACATTGCTTAACACTTTTGGAAGCTCCCTTTGCCTTTGTTTTGCCTATTCACAGGAGACATTGAGCAGCTCTTGATAATGAATTTACCCTCTAGTTGACTGATGACACGATCTTTGATTCTTATCTGTGCTTTGAAATATCATGGTAAGTCAAAAGAGTTACTTGCCTTCACTCTATGGGTTCATATGTCCTCTTCCTTAAACAGCTATCTAGTGAGTGGAGCAAAACTGTTCCTTCTAGCAGATGACCTGATTGTTGAGCTGCAGGAATCCTCAACTGGTGTGCCACTTAACTTGATTTTCTCCGGCTGATCAGTATCACCATTGCCTGGCATTACTATAAGAGTGATAAAACCTGTTTATCTGAATGGTGATGAGGGGAGTGATCTCTTCAACTAATATAGAAAGCTGTACGCTTCTATCTTTAGTGGAAGGTGTATATGGTAACTGAAGACCTTTAAATAAAACACATGCATAGCATAATCCTGCAGTAAGCCTGCTTTCTGTGAAGTATTTTACATTTATGGAAAACTGAAACTTTATTTGATAGTGAAGCAAATTTTGAAAAAGGTCTTTCCTGGACTGAGTTCTACTAGGACATATGAGGCTGGCATACAATAATCTACATTGTAGCTTTGGAATCACTGCCATTTTCTCCTACTCACTGAAAAATGAGACAGTTACCAATTTCTAAGCTTGTGCATAATTTCAAGGAACAGCAAATTAATTAATGTAAAAATCATGTAAACATACCTATTTCTCTTCAACCAAACTATCACTTTCATCACCTGAAGAGTAGAATTTTTCTTACGATCCAGACTGCTACAGAAATATGCACTATTCAGTCAAAGGATATTCTGAATTGAAGATGTGTGCAAATGACAATGTACTCTTCCTTTATGATTTGGATAATATTAGTAAGAGGATCTAGGCTAAGTTAAGTGTCATCACTGTTCTCATTCTAATTAAAAAAATGTCTTTCACAGCACCAATCTTCTGCAACTGATTTTTTTCTTTTTGTTCACATCGATCAACATTTTCATCATAAAAATGGCTTCATGTGATCTTTATGGCCATCACATTTACTTAATTCTCTGAAGCATATTCTAAATGAAAATGTTTGCCAATTTGCTGTTTTTTTTTTCATTTAAAAATAATAAACAATGATATCTCATTATAATTAGCCTTTATATTTCAGAGTGTGGAAAGCAGAAATATGTCATTCATTCCCAGAAATTTCTTTTTCGTTTAACTAGTGGACAAGAATTTGGTAAAAAATTTTGATCAGTCTCATTATTGTGAAGTATTAGTACACATAGTGATCCAAATAGTGTTTATTACTTTCTATATAATCAATTCTCTTCATGGTCCCAGTCAAAGGAAATTTTGAGCATAAGATAAATTTTATTGTATTACTAATATATTGTTAAATCATACAGACCATGGGGAAGTTCATCAGCCACAATTAAGACATGACAATCTAGACTTTTAAAGACAAACTGAATTTCTTGCAGATTTTAAGCATTACACACCTATGAATCATTTCTCTTAAAGACCTACTGAATCATTCACTGTGTGAAATTTTGACTAGAGCATGGAAATACATGTTTAGTAGAAAAGGTGATGTTTTACAGAATGTGCGCTCAAATGCTACCCAAGATAATTACCCTTGCCTTGCTTCTAGCATTCCATCAAGAACATTTTTCTTTTTATAAATTTTTAAAAAATCTTTCCTGTTTTAAGCATCAAAGGTCCCCTGTATTTTCAAACTGCAGAATGAAGGCACATTCTTTCTCTGTGCTCTTTGTCTAGTCTTGCTTGGTGCTGGTTTCAGTAAGCTTATAGCATATATTTTGGGGTACTGGGGGAAAATCAAAGGGCTTACATATTCATATATATAGATATATAATTAAAGATGGGAGGACAGGCAGTAAAATCCCAATTTAGAACTGTACAAGATGATTTATATAATTAGATATTGTTATTACAGTAAGTATCAACAGTGTAGAATTATTGTAAATTATTATTTATCTGTGACTAGAGCAGCTGAAATATTTTGCTATAAACATAAATAATGCTTCTATGAAAATAAAGAAGGACAGCTCTTGGAGAATCTTTCCAGAAAGGTAAATTTTATAATATCTTTCCATAATGGGGACCTTGATTAGGCCTCCGCACAGCTAAATAAGAGTAGTCACACACAGGGACTAAAGTTTCCTGGAATAGCTTGTTTTATATCTCGAAATATATATATATATACATACATACATACATACATGCATATATGTGTCTGTGTGTCTGTGAGTATGTATATGTGTATGTATATCATATATTATGTGTTATTTATTATATCTGTTTTATAATCTAATCGTGTGGCTGAAGGTGTATTTTATAATCTGAAGGTGATTCTGACTTCTGATGATTGCTATACCAAAACACCTGGGCTCTACCTGAAACCCCTATCTCATAAATCCAAAAGTCCTAAAAAAGCACATCTACCCTATCAAAGTATGGGAAGTCAGGAATTAAATTTGTACACTGGCCCCCAGTCTTCTAACATTTTAGTTTCCTCTCAGGCCAGCTGTGAATGAATTTGGACCATACTATATTTTGGAAAGTCTTGCTCCAAAAGGTCGGTATGCAGGACTGCATTAGTTTTATATTCCTTCATGTTATTGTCTTCTGGCTCTTTTCTGGCACCATCCCTCTGCACCATCCCTCTCACCCTCCCTTTTATAGTACCCTTTATAGGAATATCCTCTAAAGGTGTTTTCAGGTCCATTCTATAGAATACCATTCTGAAGGACTAAAAATCTTCCTTGAATTATTTCAGACAAGTTGAAATGAAAAATGTAAAGAACAGGAGGCCACAAAAACTTTTTATATTTGTGTCAATGCTACGAGAATGTCCCTACAAGGTCCATTGAGGATTCACAGCTCAAGTTATCTATTGGGGAAGCAGCTGTCTGTTCTAGAAGGAATTGGGTGGATGTTAAACTGTCTGTGCCACTTGGCCTTTTAGCCAGGGCTGTCTTTTATTCAGCTACAGAATATTTGGATTCATATAAACTAAAATTTTCTAGTGGTGTTGATGAAGAGTAAAACAGAAACAGAAAATTATACTTATATATGGTAGTGATGTGAAAACAAGTTATTTTAAGCAATTCCAAAATATAGTAACTTCTGAACTGTTTAATTTGAATATGAAAACAGAAAGAACTTTCTCCTCCTTTTATATAAAAATCAATACTTAGTCTAAAAAAACCCAATTTGTGTAAAATTCTGTCAGCAAGCTCCCCAATAAATAATGAATTTGGTCAGCCATGGGTGAGTGTTCTTTTGTTGTATTCAATAACAGATTCAATTTTTTAAAAAATAAAATCAAATTCACTATCAAGATTATTTTAATCCTTCTGTTGCCAAGTGTATATTTTACTTCTTTCTTTCTATTTTATATTTTTAATATGAAGAACTAGCTAGGCTCTGATGGCAAGAATTACATTAAAAAAATCGACAGTGTTCACTGATGCTGTCTTGGGTCTTGCTGTGTGTTCACTATTGGGGGATGGAGGGAGTGTTGCACAGTTCTATTTGTATCTCAGTAAGAAAGATACACAGTGCAACAACACATGTTTCAAAAAGAGAAAATAGTGCCAGAAATATAAATAGTGAGTAAATCTTACTTCCCTTCAGATGCTGGGCACCTTGAGTTCATGCAGCATCAGACATCAGAGAGAGAGCCTGGATGGGTCTTCCCATTGTACACTGCTCAGATCCTGCCAATGAAAAGATCCAATTTCCTTTACATAGCTTCTTGTATCCTGTGTAAGCAAACCATATATCTTGTCCTGGTAGGCTGGTATCTCATCTTATCTCATCTCATCGCATCTCATCTCGTACCACCCATCAGTGCAGGCTGATGTGTGGCTTCCAGGAGATGGTCCTGCGGCAGCTCCTTGTGCAAAATAAGTCTTCTAAAAAAAGTCAAAAGCCAATGTTTTTTAAGATACTAATTTTTCAATCTGTCTTTCAAAGAGCAGAAATGTTATCGATACTTTTAAAATTTCCTATTAATTATGTATGCATGCTTGCATTTAACATTACTGACTTTCAGAATTATTTCATGTCTTCCTCCTGAATGTTTTGTATCTATTACCAATTAACTGCAGAAAGATTTGAAATCAATGCAATAATATGTACCAGATAAATCTAATTATGACTCCATTTCATCAAGTTTATGAGTGTTTCATCACTTTGAGCATCTGTAATAAAAATAGTAGGATAAATTAAAACACAGTGTCTGTTTTGCTAATTGAGCTGCTTTAAAAATTTGGCTGATTATGAAAGTCTGCAATATTTTGTAAGGTATTTCTTTGTCAAACCTGGCTTGTCTCTGATGTAGCACACACACAAACCCTACACCAATATGGGATGATTTTAGTACCTTATGAAAAAAAATGCCATTCAGAATTAATGGAGCAACTCCTTCTGTACAGATATTTCAGCCCTGCAATTCAAAAAAACCTGCTACCAAAAAAAACAGATATGAGTAAATTGATAATACTTTAACTGGAATTCTTTTCAGCTCATATTTTTTTGCTTGGAAGTTTGATCTGTTATTTCCAACAAAATACATTCAGATGGTTTTTTTTCTTATTATAATTATTTAGACTATAAGCATCTTAGAAGAAAAATATTATTTACAAGGTGTTATATTGTAGAGGAAACACCAGGTCTTACAACAAAACTATTTTCAGTCTAATTAGACACAGCAGGTAAGACGAACATATGGAAAATACTCACTGATTTGTGTGTAGCCGTAGAGATTGTCAAGTAAATGTCTGATATACTGATATCCAGATTTTCTCACTAGCCAGCACAGCAGAAATTTTCTTGAGGACTCTTCCAGTGCAGTCACGGTTGGATGCAGAGCTGTAGTGGTAGCAGCAAGCTCCTCACTTGTGTCCATCTTATAATAGACCCAAAGCTATGGTCCTACAGCAGCTGCCATATGGTGTCACTGACAAATCAAGTCATCCAGTTTTCTGTTTATTCCCCCAGAGCTGAAGACGCAGATGACCAGTGGGAATAGGCTCGGTGTATGTATTTTTCTTCCTGTTGAGCTGTACACTAGCAAAGGCTCAGTGTAAGCTTTAGACCACATCGCAGCATATAGAATTTCCATTGAATTTTCTCTTTCAAATATTGCTCATGTGGTATCAAAGGAAACATTTGCTCAACTTGTTGAGATATCAAGCATAAGGGGAAAGTTCTCTTCCAAATATCTCTCTGCATTCAATAATTGTAACTCCTACTTCTGTAATTTTTTAATTCATACCAGTAGAGGATTTGCTGCTAAATGATTTCCTTAAGCTTTCTCAATTCACATAAATATGAATATTTCTGAACCAGGCATCTGCAGGGGAATTCAGAAGAAAGAAGTTATAGATATTGTCTGGGGGTGGTGGTTGTGGTGTGGTGGTGTGGGGGGGTGTGAAGGATTCCAGTTTTCTGGAGTTTCATAGAACATATATATTTTTAAAAATTGAAAATAGAGACACCTATTCAGGTCTGCTTAGATTTTGTTTGATTTAGAGCTAGCTGGATTCAAGAGTAGCTTTTACCTTAAATTTGTGAGAAACTGACAACTTTAAATTGTAACTGACTGTAGTGATCTTGGCAGGCATTTCTGAATGGTTAATTACCACTATTGGTTCCATTACTTATGGAAGTAATGTTCAGCTAGAACACACCTCCTAAGGCAAATTTATCCAGTGCACGTAGTGGAGGACCAAATTGTCTGTTTCATGGACTACAGTTCGGTTGTCTGTGTGGCCATAGCCAGGTCAAAGACCAGAATCTACAGGGATCTGAACTCCCATTCTTCTGTTCCAAATGGGAATAGTCAGAAATGTTCAATAAGCTGTGACATAGCAACCAGGAGTTGAATTATGGCAAGGATGTACTTGTGTTTTTAAATTAAGTTGCACTTATTCTAGTACTAGCGTTCATCCCTTAGAAAGCTTTTTTCTTTTAATAGTAATGCGTTCACCTCAGATAAAAGAAGTCAGTTCGCATAGGAGATTTTCAATAGAAGTACTCCTTTGTGTTTCTTCAACAACACTACAAAAACTGAAGGAATGGGGCATCTGTGTTCAAATGTTTGTTCTCCTGGTAGCGCATTGCTGTAAGGCTTCCAGGCCCAAGTCAGGGAGACTCAAAAAAGCTGTCTGAGAGATAATCAGAATTTTTACAAGGATAGTCTCAAGATGTAAGAATTTGACCTGTGGTCTGGACAGGAAAATATGAATACAGCCAGGGACATGGAGCAGAAAGGTAAGACATCTCATCCAGAATAATTTTTGACTCTTCCAAAGGTAGGTTGTTATCCTTTTTAAGCTCTGTTGCCAAAGCTCGTTTCTAATTCCAGTTTCATAAATGCAGTAACTGAACAATTACTAAAAGATGGTCAAGATTTAAAACATCAGTACATTCAAAAGGGTGAACCATTAAAATCAGTGTTTGGAGGTCAGTTCTCAGGATTCTATTGATCTACAAATTAAACCACGGCAGTTTTTCCTTGAAGTCCTGTTTTCATACTATCACAGGACAATGACAGTATAAAACCATTCAAGTACAAAAGCAAAACTGTGCACTGAATTAAAATTACTCAACTTAATCTTGAGCAAGGGAAAGTACTTGTAAGTACCTGTACAGGATCTGGTGCCTGATGAAGTATTTGACCAAAGCTAAATTTCATCAAATAGAAGAAAATAGGCAATACTTTTATTAATATCAGTGAATGATTAATCACCTCCAAACTGTCCAAAAAAGGTTGCATTATGAATTTTAGGTTGTAGATATTCATCATCTTCTGGATCATTTCCTTCCGTAAAACAGCAAGAAAATATCTTTGATAAAAAAGATGAGTTTTTTCTTATAGAATATGATTTTTAACCTGTGGACTCGAATACATAATGTTTGAATAATCTTGAGGAAAATAAAGGAAAGAAAATGAATTCATGGGAAAATGTAATGTTTATGACTTTTAAATAAATCCTTCTCCCATAACTTTTTAGGATAGGAAAGAGTTCAGAGACATGGAAATTCATTGTGAATCTCTGACTATCTAAATGATACAAAGATTATTTTTTTTCTTTAAATTGTATTCTTTATATTTTTTTTTCTAAATCAAATATTTGTATGGCATCCATTCTTTCGGATTCTGTAAAATACTTTCATGCAGCTGCCAAAATCCTGATAGCTTCTCTCTTGAACAGATGTAGTAATTGCTAGAAATTTCCAGAGAGAGTCTATTCTCCTGAGATTTCCTATGTATTTGCCAATTAGTATGGATAGTTGGATAGGCAGCCAAATTTTTGTGATGTTTATCTGAAGCATATCAGTGAGACTGTTGTGGTTCATCCATTGCTAATGAGAGAATTAAATTTACGCAGATGCATGTATATACAGTTGAGATTATTATTGGAAAATCTGTACCACTCAGAAGGCAGGGTCCATTTTGCCATTAATTTCAATGGGACCGGAATCTAATCCATTGTACAAAAGCACTGCATAAAGCAGGTGATTCAAAATGAAGCTACAGACTGCTGCCTGTGCTAGAATTCTGCCATCCTTCAGGAAAATAAAGTACATAAAAGGAACACAGTTCTGAAAAATCTTTCAAATTCTCCATTACCTTAAACATTGGGAAGTTGTATATAGAACGCATATTTGACAGCTGCAAAGAAATTCTGTTCTACTTAAATTATATCAGTTGCAGGTATAAATAAAACTAAAATCTGGAGGTACCAAGTAATAAATTATACATAGAGGGTTTTTTTAATCTTCTCAGTATTTTTTTTTTTATGATTTGTCATAAAGCTATAAGCTCATTTGACATTTTGTTCCACTTATTTAGCTTTTGGATGTTAATAAGTCACCTGCTCTTCAGGTTTCCCTAAACATTCCAAAATTTTGTTTTGGGCATTTAAGCTGTTTCACTAACCTGGCCTTGGAGACTTTTTTTTTTTTTTTTCCTATTTTTGGTCATATAAATTTCTATTCACTGTACTGCAGATTTATACAGCCTATTATTACACTTTTTCTTCATCTTCAAACCTCTTCCTCCCAACTGGCTTGATTCCACTAGTTTGACTACTGCATGCCTTTGCAATGCCCTTCCATATGAGATCACGAACAGTGGATTGGCTGTGTTTTCCAGTCAGAATTAAAACCCCATTTGTTCAGCTTGACTTATGCTTAGTGACAGCTCTGTGTATTTCTCACTGTGATGTGAATACATGAAGGACACAATATAAAGATGCACTGAATTATATTCGGTTGTGTGGAAAATATGATTGGAGTAATTACCAGCGTCCAAGTTTATATCCTTGTTTTCATTAAAGTCGTTATTATGCCAATGACAGAGATAAATAATACAATTGTTTTTTTAGTGTTTGTCCTATCAAAGTGTGAATGAAAAAAGAAAAAAAAAAAAGCAAAAAAAAAAAAAGCAAAAATAAAGGAAACAGCAAAAATATGATGTAAAAATCACAAAACGCTTCTTAACAGGGTAGGTGTAAATGTCACAAATGAAGAAAGACCAAATATATGGTATGAATTATTCTTACTCAGAAAAGTCCACTTCATAATATAAAAAAGTGGGGATGCTTGTAAAAAAGAGTCAGACAAGATAATCATTATATTGTGTCATGCTCACTACTGAACACTAAGTTCAATTTCCTCTAAGGTATTGAGCACGTTAGTCTGTATTGGCCAACTTGATTAAAATGTTCCACATATATGTAGGATTATTTTCGATTTCTGTGGTGTTTACAGAAACTTTAGGTTGCAAAATACTTGTATGAACCAGTTCCAGGCACACTATGGGTTTTCTTAGACTGTATATCGGATTGTTACAATTATTACTATTTACTGTTAGCTACAATTACTTTAGCATTGTTAACATTTTTTTCCAAACCATATTTTACTGAAGTAGCATTATCTTGGGTTTACTACCTATGTCTCTGGAGGAATTACAACATTATGGTGTGCTTTTCATTGTTCATAGTCCTTCTCCAGATACTGGGTATGTATCGAAGTTTGGGCTGTACTTTCAACTATAGACTCATTATTCCAGTCTGGGAATGTATTGTTCTTTTATGGGGCGTGCAACTATATTTCATAATCATTCAGAGATCATAACACTCCATCAAATGCTCTATCCACAGGCAGGCTGTGTAGAGTGAACAACTTGCAATTGACGAATGTATCTATTTCAACATCTTCTACATGTTTGAAAATTTTATAATTTTTGAAGGGGTTATTTTCCTTACATGGAAGTAACGATTCAATTTTTTTTTCTAATTCAACAATGTAACTTTAAATGTATTCTTTAAGACTTTTCCAAATTGAAGATAGTCTGAAATGTAAATTATTTTTAACTGGTCTAGCTCTATGGAAGTGAGTGGAGCTGGGCTAATTTTCATCAGTTCAGAACAGGATGAAAATACTTATGGTTTCATTCGCTAAATTATCAAAATGTTGACTTTGCAGAGTGATTAAAATTAGAAGTCAATACATTTTGACAAGAAAGGAAATTTTTGAAAGTTTGATATCAGCACTTTGCTTTGAAACAATTCAGCAAGGACCAACTGCTCAAGAAAGCACCAAGGACAGCTGTTATAACAAAAATTTATTTTCTGAGATGCAGTAAAGAATCAATATTTAGAGTCTACTGTTTGATAATGTCATTGTTTAATGAACATGGTAATAATTAGTCCCATGGAATGTCCTTCACACTGAATTACAGTAGTGATAAGAGACTCTCAGCACAAAATGGTAATGAAAGTAGTCAACTTCTTATGTAAGTAGAAGTAACACTGTCAGAACTGTCCTTAGAACATTGTAGTCTGGGAGTGTTGTATTCAGAAAAAACCTGTTTCTTAGATGACGATGGCAGCACAATTGATTTAATATTCAAAATCAATTTTTAAATAATTTTTAAATTAAGCATTGGTCATACAGAACTGCAAGACATTGACAGTGAAGTGTCATAACAGTTTTTCGTGTTCCCACTATTCTAAAAATTGCAAAATACCTGTAATATTTTTCTACTAATTCTTTTTTCAATGAGAATACGGACTCATGAAAACAAACTAAAACAAAGTTTTTCATTTCATTTGATAGGAAATGCATAACCCCCCCAACATAATTCTCAGAAATAATGAACAATGTAGAACAATATTTTAAATATAGATGAAGTATACTAGAAGAAAATAAAAAACATATTTATAGACATTCCAATGAGTGATTAGAATATTGAGATTCATAAGATTTAATTCCTTGAGCCTCTGGGAATTTCATAGTTTTACAGGTATCTAAATCACATTTGAAAACTTCCCCTAACCTTAAATTTGTAAATGAAAATTGGTATACTTTCTAAATCATTAAATGTGTTTGAAAATGTTATTTCTGGCTAAAGAAATTCCTGGAGTTACTTCATTAAAAAGATTTGTTCTTTGAGTGCTTCTTTTTTATAATATAGCAACAAAAGAGCAGAGAAGATGTAGGTCTCCAAGTTAATTTAAAAGTTAAAAGGTAGATTTTCTGTTCCTTATCAGCTGGATATGAAAATTTCTGCTGATCTTTGACAATGTGAATCTTTGAGGTATATTGGCTATTATTTTCTTCATTCACAGTAAAAACTGAAAAGCACATTAACCAGTACTTTCATTTTCAGTATGTGATTCCAAGTGCAGAACTCAGTCTTATAAAGATCTGTAGTTGCGGATAAGAATTAACAGTGTGAAAGATATGCTTGGCCTGTAGTTATGTAGCTTTTTATATTTCATTTAAGATACAGGCAAGAATATGCTGTGTTCAGTCAAGTATTTGATTACTAGGCTGAAAAGCTTTCATATTAGTATGGAAGGTAAATGATGAGATTCAGACCTTTGCAGTGAACAGAAGAAAAGGATGAATCAAAACAAACAGCAGGCTGTACATTTCTTCTAACTAAAGGAAAAAGACGCATCTATGTTAATCCAAATTCAATGTAGACTGATAAACATAAAATCTCAGTAGACAAGATATAACCTTTCTTTTAGAGCTAAGGAAGCAGAGAAGGGAAGAAAAGAACAATAGCATAGATTATGCAGTGTTTATAATTTTTAGATATACATAGCTGAAGTTAAGAAAAGGAAAAGAACATAAAAGCTATTCCTTCTTTTGTGGCAGACATTTCCTTTGCCAATTTCAGACAAGGGAACCTTGTAATATCTGAAACTCCAAATCCTACTCCAGAAATTGAATTCACTAGAGCGTAGAGGATTAAGTAAGACTGAAGGGTGATCACCAGAAAGAAGCTCTCAAAGAAGACTTAGGAAAAAGAAAAAAGACAAAATCAATTGGTTGATGCTTAAAATATAATTGGTTGATTCCTCTTTCCTTTATCCAGAAAATAAAACAACCTCTGCTCTGTCCAAAAATTGCAAAACTTTTCTTTAATGTCTCAATTCCTTGAATGTTAGAACTGATTTTATTTTTCACTGACCTGCATGGTACACCAAATTCAAATGATAGTTAACCACAGAGCAAACTCTTCATAGGCCAGTACATAGGGCCATGTACAGTCCAGCTCCCAGCTCTTTACCAGGCCATGCTTCACACAATGCGTTGGGCTAAACACACTGAAAGCCTTAATTTCATGTAATTTCCTACTCTCTGAAAGTCCAGGCTGTGCCATCAGAAAGTAAACACAGTGTAATTCCTGAAGTTGAACAACTAAGACCACAGAAAGAGGAGGCCGATATATATGTATAGCTATGTTGACTAATTATAGAGAAGAAGAAGCTAATGCCACAAAGAAAAGCTGCATTCTTTCTCTGATGATTCTTTTCTTGTGGAGCCAATCTGATCCCAAATTTTGGGCTGTCAGGAAAAGGATAATATTGGAATACAACTTAAATCTGGACCAATACTGGCAGAAGCATAGCTCTCTTGCTTGAGAAGAATATCAAGCAAAAGACTGCAGGAAAGACAGATGTTTAAATATGTATGGAAGTACTATATTCTTCTGTGTTTGTATCAATATAATTTTTTTCCTTAGAATTTTATTTCCTAATTTCTATATACCTGAAAATAATTGGGAAAAAAAAAAAAAACAAAACAAACAGATTTTCAGGAAGTCAGTATTCACCTTTAAAACCCAGGCTCCTCTAAGGCCTCTTTTTCCTTTCCTTTAAATGGGAAAACAAGAAAGAAAGGCACCATAAATCATTGCTTTAATTTTGGGAAGAGGTGAAAGCTTTGTGGTGGGGTATGGCTGAAAGAGTTTTATTTCTGTATTATAATATAGAATGTCACATTTACATTAGAAAATGAAGCACGGACAGAATAAGTATCTAACCAAAATAATTAACCCATTAAATAAACAGGTTCCCAGTGTTTTCCTCACTCGTTCAACTCTAAACATTATATCATGTTTCTCTTATGGCTAAGGCAAAAACAATGAAATCATTATGTATTGAAAGAGTAGGAGCCAGGAGTTCATAATTGTTTATGACTGCTACAACTGGAAGAAAGTCCCCATTATACTTCTGATTCATTTTCATGATCCATTGACCAGCTGGTATGAGAAGCACCATTAATGAAGCATGAGATTTCATGCAGTTTGGCCACCCCGCAGGAGATATGCTTCACCTTATGCTGATTCTCTTTTTACTGAGCTCCCACAGCCAGGAAAGTCGATGTGTTAAGGACACACTGAAAAAAAAAAATGTATATATAATTCAGTCTTTGGATATCACTGACGGCTATCACACTGCTTCTTGGAGTGACAGCTTTCAACAGAGCATTGCCCTGTGAAATAGAGTACAGAGCCACACACTGTGAAAGGAAAAGTGTAAAATCAAAGGAGTTTTGTAATAGCAACTATTCAGTGAGGTTTTAGGTATTTTTAACAAAAGCAATCCAGGACCTTTTCTTTTCCATAAGAAGTCAAAACTGGAAGCAAATTATATTTTGTATATCTTAACTCTCAGTAAAAATATTAAAAACACATGTAAGCATTTTTAAAGAAGACTCTCACACTTACATTAGCATGATTATATGGATATATGTGCTGGAGTTTTTTAAACATACCATTGTACATATTACCTATATTTTCTTCCTAAACCAATCTCATTATAGAAGAAACCTCTTTGATGCCTCTGCACAACAGGTATGAAATAATAATCAAAAGCCTAAGTCTAGTTCAGCCCCCAAGGCTCTTCGTTAAGTATTTCACTACTTCGCTCTGCATATCCTGGTCATTTAAGATGAAGGATGAACTGAAGAGTTTTGTTGAAATGTTTCTGAAAATTAACAAATGGTCTCAAAGTACATTCTTATTTAATTCTGGTATGCATTTCCATTTTAACATCCCAAACTTGAATTTTCAAATGCTGCTGAATTAAATACTACTGAAACTAGTAGTAGAAAAATTGGCAAAGGGTATTACTAAGGTGGGATTGGGCATCTGAGGATGTGTGGCAACTGTTACACTTCCCCAGATTTACATGTAAGATTTCAAAGTTAGGAAGGCACCATTTATTACTTTGTTCATTGAAATGGGAAGAGAAGATGATCAGCTCTTTGTAGGTCTGTTTTTTAGTGGTTCAAAGAGTAACAGAAATATATGATTTTGTTACAGTAAGAATTTCTAAATATACTCTAGGCTATGACAGAGATTATTGTAAATAACTTGTTACTACAGAGATTAATGTTTGGGCCAAAAGGAATCCAGAGAGTAAGTATCAAGAAGCTTTATAAAGTGGTGTTAATAAATAATATGGGAAGATATACACAGCCTAGTAAAAAGCAAACACATTTTTTGTGTTACTCTATGGATATCTGTTATTCTCTGACCTCCATTTGCACTTTATACCAAATATTATACCCACTGTATTCCTACCACTGTTGCAGATAATTTATATATGGTCAGATGGTCTAAGGGGAAAAAATGGACTAAAATTCAAAACAATTCCCACTGTTATTTGGTATGAGAAAACAGTACATAATTTTTCCTCCCTTTTTAGCTTTGTCGTAGGATATAGAAGATGCTTAAGGCAAAAGAAAAAGCTGTAAAAAAAAATAGCATCCCAAATTCTGGCTAGGCAAAACAGAGTGAGAAATTTATAAGAATAAAACCAGACGGTTCAAGAAACAACAACAAAATCTAATTCTCTGAGTAACTCTAATTCTTTGAGTAATTGTTGTATGTGCCTTTTTAAGATTGAATTGCGGGGACTAGATATTATTATAAACCACAGCTGGGTCATTAGGAAATTATGAAGTCATATTAACTAACTAAAATCACAAAGATACATTACTAAACCACAGGAAGCGGTGATGGCAATTTATGTCATAATTTCAGCCAAAGATTTCTGAAGATCTATTAGCTACAGTACTTCCATCTTGATGAAGTTTTTCATTTTTTCCAGTCCCCCTTCCTTCCTAGAAAGGCAAATTGCGCCAGAAGACTTTTCCAAGTTAATTACTTGCTGAGTGAAGCACCCTCCCAGGCTGGCTACAGCTTGTCTCTCTATATGTGTGTGCCACTCACCACTCCAATGTGTTGAACAAAGTATTGAATCTGAAAGTATAAAACGAAAAACAATAACTTCCATTTTACACAGTAAAATACCAGGAAAAACAAAATGTAGCTTGGAATCAATAAGTAAAATTGTGATTGCCAATATTTATCTACCTGAACACTCTCATTTTCCTAAAAATCATTGCAAGACTTTAAATGACCACAAGTAACCAGTGCCTCAGTTTTCTCATCACTAAAATATGCCATTTATCATCTACTCTATATCAGAGTTAATACATTAATTGGTGGATGGTGTCTGTTGGATTTATTTCAAAATTTTTTTGTGAGACAAAAAAGTTTTGTCACAGCTGTTGAGGTTAAGAAACATCTGCCAGAAATTACATTTTAAATAAATGTAAATAGTTATATAATGAGAAGATATTAAAAGTGTATTACAAAGAAAATCTCTTGAAAGTCTGACATTTATTGGAATAAAATAAAATCCCCTGCAAAAATAAGGTAATTATTAATATGAAATTAAATAATTATGAGATGCCATTTGCTTGAGTTGAGTTATTAATTGGGTGATAAGACAGAAATTATAGATTTATACATATAAAAAGTAATTAATTTTCTAACAGAAAGTTAAAAAATATGAACATGGCATTAATGAATTCAGAGGTTTTCTTTGGGAAACAATGAATGAAACTACCTTCTTCATTGCTGAAGAGAATAAATAGCTTAACAAGTGTGTAAAAAGATAAAAATAAACAACACATGCAAAACCCTCTTATTTTAAATATCTAGTCCTTAAAAATCTACTTCAGTACCAGTTTCAGAACATCTGGCACAAAGCCAGACATATCAAGTTTAGTGCTGTACTGAAGATTATCAAAATTCAAAAGTCAATTAGTGTTGAGATATTTTAAACATAAGTTTCACTACAGTGCTACTTAGATAACAAAGGCAGGTATAACAGTTCTGCAAGGTGATGAAATGAGCCTTGGAAGATAATTGTGAGTCTGCAAACATAATAACAAAAATGTTTCTCTGGGTTATGAAATACCCCAAGCAACTCCCTGGAGTCTTGAAGTAATCAGGAGAATATTTTGGTCTGTCCTTTAAATTTCAAAGGTTTTTGTTCTGTAGAGAGAATAGAGTTTCACAAATGACATTTCTTAACGAAACACTCTTTATCTTAAAAAAAATTATCAACCAGTTAGTATCTTCATACAAGCCTATCTCAAAAGACATCTCTGACTGAATCAAGAAAGGAGGAATGAAGGTTGCCCAGTCTGTTACTTATCTGGACACAAGTGAAATTATAATGAGACAAACAGTGGAAGTCATTCCCATTCTTTCTTCTGTAAATACAGACCACAAAGAAAAGGAATTTTAGTCTGCAGGAAGGAACAAATGATTGGGGTGAAAACAGAAGACAGAATGGATGCATACTGCTGTCGATAAGCAACAGGCAACTACTCCTAATAAGGATATCTAGTCCTGCCTGACCTTACCATGGAAACAAAAAAGAGAGAAAGAAATTAGCAGGAGATAAAATTAGCCAATTATCCTTCTGCAAGAATTTATGCTCGTACAACCATGACAGAACCTGGGCGAATCCAAATTATCCAGACTGCCTTTTCTCCCACGTGTTCATGTAGTGACAGAATGTATTCCACAGCACCAGTGGGTGCGGGTTAGAAGTTAGGCAATAGGAAACAACAGTTTTATTGTCTATTTTTATAACATATTCATAGATACTGAGCTCCAGAAGATGGAAGGATTTTATGAAGATGCCCATATTCCAAATACCTCTATAATTTGGGACATATAAATGAACGATGCATTCCTTGTCAGTGAAATTGCTTTGGCTGCCTACAGAGAACACATCTGAACACAACCATGTTTTAATGAGATGAGAAAAGGACTCTTAGCTCCACTTTTATTGCAAAAACTGATCAAAGTCTCAGGATTCTGGTTCACAAAAAATGTAATTTTTTTTTCATATTTTTCTGATTTGTGTGTGAAAGGATTCTAGATCTCTGTTTGGTGATGACCATGAGCAATTTTTCCATGCTAAGAAAAAAAATGATTATGTCTTTAAACTTTAAATAAAGAGCTGTAGATCTTCATTTGTTAATATGCCCAAAATCTTTCAGACACCTCCTTAAGGGTTGGGAAAGAAGTTATCAGATACAAAAATTCTCAAATAGACAATTAGACGTTTAATGGGCCAATAGACAATTATTGAATATTGGATGCGAAACATAGCTTTTGTATTAATCTTTTCTTGCTGGTTTAGACTAGACATGGTATTCAGAGTGAATCTCACAAGTGCCAAGCAGAGGGCAATAGTCCTTCCCTTTGGTGCCCTGTCTGTGCCCCTGTGAATATCTCCAGGCTGCCAGGGCACCCAGCTGGCTTATGCTCAGTTTGTGTTTGCCAAGGCCCCCAGATCCCTCCCTGCAGATCTGCTGCCAGTCAGGCAGCCCTCAGCCTGTATCCCTACACCAGTGCTTCTTCTCCCAGAGTAGTGCTTGTATTTCAGTTTTCTCTGTACTCTTTTAAGATGGTAATTTTCATTCGTTTTAGTGGTGGTGCATTCAGTCATAGGAAATACAATTTTCCTGGCATCACAGACAGCTTATGTCTTAGCAGACAAACAATACTGTGACACAAGTTCTGAGGAGAACAGACAAGCCTTTCAAAAGAGTTGGTTGTGGTTCTACACAGGATCTCTTTTCCATCTCCTAAAGAGTGATCCAGAAGCTATAGATAGCTGATCACCAGAAGGCCAGACTACTTGCCAAATGGTTAAGGCAGGATGGGTCAATTGTGTTTCAGAAGTACATTCTTATCTGTAGTATTTTACAGGAAAATCTAAGTGACTACACTGACTACATTTACCCAAGAGATGAATCTCCCTTTTTAGGGCAACCCTTAGATCTGGGGAAATGTCTGTATGACTGTATTAACATGAGGTTATTTTGAGAGTACTGTGACATTTATTTAGGAAATATTTTAAGATTTCTTAAATGTTTATAGTTTCTTTCCTCCTAACTTGAATTAATGACAATAAGAACAGCATTATCTTGGAAGCAGAAGAAAACAAACAAAATAACCTTACCTCTTAACAATTTTTTTTTTTTTTTAATTTATTTGGAGGAGGTTGTTTGTTTATTATAGGGGGATCTGTGTACTGTCTGCTTGGGATGGAAGTAAATTTCTTCAACATTTCTACAGTCCTGCATTTTAGATTCGTGAGTAAAAGAGGGTCGATAGCTTACCTGTTTTAATTATTGCTGAACACTGCTTGCACAGCATCAACATCTTCTGTTCCCCACTCTGCACCCCACCCCAGGAAGCAAGCTGTGTATCAGCCAGAGTTTAGGAGGAGAAGGAGCTAGGACAATGAACCCATACATACCAAAGAGATATTCCATACCATGTAATATCATGCTCACTTATAAAACATGGGAAGGAGGCTGAGTTTTTTCAAAGTAACCATTTTTCAGAGACAGGTTGCCATCAGTCCATCAGTCTGCTGGCAAGAGGTGATTTGAAATTGCATTTGCTTCACCTTTTGAATTTTGGGTATTTTTTTCATTCCCTTATTAAACTGCCTTTATGTTAATCCATGATTTTTTTTTTTTTTTTTTTCTTGCATTTGCCCTTCTAATTCTCTTCCCCATCATCCTGAGAGTGGAGAGTGAACAATTGCCTGGTGGGTGCTTAGTTGCTAGCTGGGATCAATCCCTCACACTCCGGGACCAAACAAGTTCTGTTTCTGTAAAATAAGATGCATATGCAAAACAGAAAATGTAATAATTCCACACACAAATATTTTTATGAGGCAGTTAGTTTGACTTGATCTGAATAATTTTGAATATTGCTTATTTTTCAGATATGGTATCCATTTTTTTATAGTCATAGAGAATATTTTTGTGGCTTTCCTAAGGTGTCTCTATATTAGTTGCAGTCACCTATGTAGTCAGAAAAATTGTAGTCTTGATCTCCCAAGTGCCATATCATTTCCTGAAAATAGGAATTGCAATTCAATATCTTGTAGACAGTTTTAAAGTATTTCAACTATAGAAAACAAGTCAATATATCTAAGTGTTTATTATAAACTTTTTTCAAACTTCTGGAGAATGGAATTAGCATTCAAAGGTATGACTAGATGATGCAGAGATGTTTTATAGTTTTATGGTCATTTGAATTGGAAATGAGAAATATTTATTTTCTAGTTTGGAAAAGGTGTCTCACGAGGACATATATATTTATAAGTGTTCTTAACTTCAGATGTTTGAAATGTCGTGAAAGTAATGAAAGTCATAAGCTCTTCACTGGTGGAGAAAATAAGCCTTATGTTATGTATTGATATGAGATCTAGCTGTTAGGTAGAATTGAAGTCAAACAAGAACAATTTTCGATCTAAATCTTAATCTTGATTTGAGTTTCAAATTCTTTCTCAAGTTACACACCCTTAACCAAGACTGAAATTTAATGATAGGTCAAATTATAGTGTTTTCAAAATGAGATTTAAAAAACTCATAGAAGAGTCAAAACACTTCTCGAATGTTTTCCAAGGCTATTGATTCCACAAAAGGTGACAGATCCATGTAATATATTTTGGGATCAACGAAATTTTGTAAGACACCTTGACCTTTACTTCAGCAATATGAACAGAAGTTACAGGGTAATCTTTCCCATCTTTCCTACCAATAGAATAGCTTCCTGATCTAAATGAAGGCTAATTTATTCCCCTGTAAACTCGATATTCAAATAAATTATATATATTTTTCCTCAGACTAGGTTCTTCCCTGTTTTAAATTTGATTTACTTGGCTGCTCTTTGATGTGACTTGCACAAGTTTTGGCAATTCACTGACTCATCCCGTCTACCTAGCGCCATAGTTCAAAGATGTTCCATAGAAAACATTCTTCTCAAAACTCATACTTTGACATTTAACAGCTTCAGATATGAAGCAGAAATTTGGGTTGTTTATAATGAAAATAATATTTATTAATATATTATTTTATTAATATTTATTAATAAAGCCATAACTGAAATTCTATTCACAATTTGCTTTCCATTATTCAGAGTTTTTGTTGATACCACCTAACAGGGAAATAATGTTTGTTCAAATGATAAGTACAGATTAAAAAAAAAGTATTTATTAGCACCAGGCTTTTAGAATGAAATTTAGAAGTCTTCCCCTTGTGAAAGAGGACATTTTCATTATAACAAAAACAGGGGAAAGAAGGTTTCCTGGGCTGAAGGGAGTATATCAGGTGTCACCTTCTAGTAGGTGTTGTGGGTTTCAGAGAAAACCCATCCTTCTGAAGATAGCTAGGAAAGTGCCAGCAAATAATCCTCACTGTCATTTAGAATTCAAAAGACAAAATTGTGAAGTGGTAAAAAGCTGGAGTGTGGGAAAAGTTCCCACTGATTAAAGGAAACGCATACTGAAGCAGAGTGAGAGTATTTGTGCAAGGTAGTCTCATACGTCAGGGCTGTTCTTTGGTTCTTATACTAGGAACAAAAACCCCTGTGTTTTCACTTCCCAACAGGCTGGCTATCATGAAAGTCATCAAGGCTATTGGTAAGTATAATGTGGGGGTTTTTTTTCTACAGGGGAAAAAAAAAAAAAAAAGCTTTCATTTCTGTTGACTCTTTATAATTGATTCTGGTACCTAAATGTCACAGCTCTGAACCATCATCACAGGACACAGAGCTGCACTTGTGTAAAATAATTAAAAACTTGTGTACCACAGAGCTTGCATTCCAATCTTTAAATGAGAAGTATGAGAAGAATAAGATAGATATTATGGATATATGCTGCTCTGGAAGTCAATGATTTTGAAACATTAGCCATCTAAATAATGTCAAATTTCCTGGAGATATTTTTGACAAATGAAAACAAAAGAAATTGAAAATAATTTAGTTTTGACAAATAAAGATGCAACACACGGACTTGCACTTAAATAGTACTAAAGATGTTTATCTCAATGTTTAGCCAGAAAACAATGGAATTTAATTTTTGGTAGACAGTAAAGAATGGTAGGTAGAGTGAGAATTTGTGATTGATGCCTTTAAAAGTAATGCCTTTTTAGGCATGTTATAGAAAGGTAAATCTGAGGAAGATGAAAACAGGAAACATTCAAGGCCTTTGTAACAGAGAATTTGAATAAACTTTGTAACAGGATTTTATATAACTCACAGGGGGAAAAAAAAATATCAAGTGCAGTTAGTATTGTGTTTCAGTACCTAGAAAAGAGTTCAGCTATGCAAACATCCACCAAAGGAGTTGTTTCAGAGGTAATATAGAGAAATTTGTGAATAATGATGATATACAAATGGAATTAAATGCCATTCAGGATGATGATATCAACAGAGTATATGAATATTCTGGGTATATAAACACAGTCCAGGAAAAGCTTTTAAATAAAGAAGAATGTGGGAAGAGAAACGTCAAAAATATGGTGTATCCACTGATTTTGATGGTGGTAAACAGACATGAGACAGTTATAAAAAAAGCAAAACAGAATTGCCATTAAAGAGGTCAGTGGAAGAAAATGCCTGAGACAGAAGCAGAAAATAAAGACATTAGAGAAAAGATAAGATGATTAGAAATTGATAGATAAATCAGGTGTGATAATTGCAGGAGGAGATAAATGCAAAAAGTCTCAAAGACCAAACAAACCAAGGGAAAAAACCCTCATGAACCATGTAAAACAGTGAGTCATCAGATGAATTAGCATTTCTCAAATGAAAGTCTTTCCCAAAACATCTTCTCATTAATTCCATACAAATATACATATATTCAGTTTTGAAGTATTCCAAATTTTTCTGAGTGGTGATCTTTGAAATTGTGTGATGGGCAATGCTGTCCATTAAATCACTTCCTGCATTAAAACCCACTTCTTTTATGACTCTCTCTTCATAGCTGACCAAACCCTTAGTTTTAAGTCCATTTTAATAGAGTGGCATTGCTGCTGAAAAGAAGCAAAGTGAAAATGCTGGAGGGCAAAGTCCAGGTACAATGGGACTTTAATTATGTTTCTGGCCAAGGCATACTACAGCTTTCACTGAAGTCAAGAGAAGACTGCTACTAATTACAGAGGAATTGGTTTAAAAATGAAGGACAAGATGATTCCACGAGATTTCTTTGTCCTCCCCTCCCTTTAATAGAAAGGACAAAACCATAATTTTTCTTTTATACTTATATTAGAGTTTGGACTTATTTTCATAGATTTTGTAAAGTAAATATAAAATGCAAATAAATGTATTTGTTTCTTCTGCTTTTTCATTTTTTTCCTTCCTGTTTTTTCACTAGACCAGAAAAATCAGAAGGAAAACAATTTAGAAGAATCTTGAGAAAAATTATAATTAGATGTCAATTTATAAAAATATTTCTCTCTCCCCTTTATATTTCTCTCTCTTCAGCAAATTTTTTTTTTATTATTATTATTTATTTTTTTTTTTTATTTATTTATTACCTCCTAAGAAGTTGGTTTCCATATTTGCCGCATTTTCCCTGCCTGGGAAGAACTGGCATGTGTGACCTCTCTGCCCTCTTCGTTGAGTTTAGGAAAATGAAAATTCCTCTATTTTCTGTCTTTTACTATTTCCTGAAATAGCTGCCTCTGTTGATAATTGAATATAAATGAGAAAAACCTTTTCAATAAAGTGGCATTAATCAACAATGAACAGTTAGTTGGCAATGTCAGAACTGGTAGTCCAAAGATTTGCCATTTATTTAGGTATACATGACTCTTCCTTTCTGCCAAGTCATGGTGATCAAGAATTGTACAAAATAATGTCTTGTAATGAGAATATCCTTGTTACAGCTGTATTTTTTATTCTATTGGTTTATTATTAATGGTTTTAATGTTGACGGTTTGTTCTGGTGTTCCCCCATGTGTACCCCCAAACTGGTTTATTCCTGAAAGTTGTATCCTCCCCTAAGCTGCCCTTTATGGCAATCCCCTCCCTTTGTTCTCATCCCTTCCCTATCAATCACTGTTACCCTGCCCCTTGTTCTGGTCCCTTCCATGTCACTCCTCCCTTGAGCCAATCCCTCCAGTGTTCCCCCCTGGCGTTCCTGGGGGGCTCCCTATCCTTGACCCCCCATTGGGACAAGTGACCTGTTCTGCCCCCACCTTCTGTCATTGGCCTCAGGCCAGTGCTGTGACCCTCCTCACCCCTGCCCTGATGCTTCCCCACTGGTTTAGGATTTGTACCCACCCCCAGAATTGCTGCAGTTTTTAACCTGTGCCCAGCAGTGCTCAGGGCTCTCCTGTTGTGACCCCTTCAGCTCCAACAAACCTCTCCTGCTGGAACCTCCTACAGAGAGCCTCCTCCTTCTCCTTTACCCGATCCCCTGCCGTGGCTGGCAGACCCTGCACTGTAGAGCAAGCAGCTCTAAAGGTTCAGCTGTTGGTAAAACCCCAAACCACGGCTGTTCCCACACCTGGCACGGTACCGGTGTGACAAGAGCTAGCTTGGGCTCCAGTGAGTTGTGTCATCTCCTTACAGCTTTTTTTTTCAGGTGGAAAAGCCTTCTGGGCTTCTAATTACATTAATGGGAATTCATTTATAAACAACCAAATATGTAAATAAAAGAATATGAATGCTGAAGATGTCTGTGGTCAAAAGTAATTAATATGTGGATTGTTGGAAATCATCAAGATAAGCTATTTAAACTGAAGTTTCTTGCTGAATCTTTAAATGTACAAGCACATAATGCTTGATTCTCCTTGCACAGATATTGGAAGAAAATCAGCTGGAAAAACAGCTAGTAAGTTTGTTAGAATCACTTTTTTTAGTTCAAAAATAGAAAAAAAATCACCAAGCTACTAAATATGGGGAAAGCCAGACTTTGTAGGATGAATTGAACATAATTGCAGAAGCATAGGCATCCCAAAATGCAAAACCTAAAAAATTCTTCATTTCCCTGCATCAGGCTTTCCATTGTCTGCATCATTATTTCCATATCTTACAGAATAAAATATAATGTGATGAATTGTTGTGTCCTTACTTTCTCCCTGCTTGCCTTGCAGTGAGCACTATATGGCTTCACTTCAGGGTTCAAGTAATATGAGGACAGGACACGTAGCTTGTAATTTTCATCTGAGTAAACATGTCAAAGTAAACTCTTTTCTCCTTCAAGACTAACTTCCACTAATAACTCACCTAAAATCAACAAGCACCTTTGCTTTCATTAAGTTTTTTTTGTTGTATCTTGATCTCTTTTAACTAAAAAAGAAATACAAAACTTTATATTTCAGTTATGTGAAAAACAGAATTATTCTAAGAGGTTAAGCACTGTATTAAAGAGAAAGTATTCCTGTGTCACCTATTTCTTGATTTTATTATACTTCCAGCCTGTATTTATCTCCTTCTCTCAAAAAGATTGGTGTCATTTACTGTCAACCAAATAACCACAAATTGAACATTACAGCTTTGCCTAAATAGCAGCTGAAATGAGCTGAAAATACTAGTTTGAAACACATTCAGTTATGAGATGGTGCTGTACAAAAGGCAGGCTGTCAGTTTTGTCCCGTAGTCACATTTGAATTTGAAGACAACTCAAGCAGAAGAAGAAATGAGAAGGACAAGGGAAATGTAGGTTAAGATAGGAACAAATACAAAGAAGTCTGGGATTACACAGGGCCAAGTAACTTCTATGCAAGCAAGTAACTTTTTTTTTTTTCTTCTACTATATATAAAATAATTTAGCATAGAGGAATAATTTTTAAAGCCGTTTTGTCAAGTGAAAATAGTCTTAAACCATGGCAGCACAGATAATAATAACGTCCCGTACTTATTTAAATAAATAGGATTCTTTCTTTAATCATCCTGACCTGACAACTAATAGCTGTAAACCCTTCTAATTGCTTCCCTGAATAGGATTACTTTCACCTGACTGAGTAAACTGACATTTTAAATTCCCTTTTACAATATAACAGGATATGTTCTGTTCAGTGCTGCATTTCTAATGTCCCAGTGTCTGAAAGAAACATGTTGTGAATTTCATTCAAAATACTGAGGCAGGTGTTTAAGCAGATATCCCAAACTAAAAGAAAACACAACAAAAGCCAGGATTTAACTTTTGATGAGGAAGGAGAGGCAAAGAAACCTGTCAACTTGTGCAATCCTTAATAATTAGAATAACACAGAAGCTATATAAACTTGCATCAAATTCATCTACCTGGTATGCAAACTTTGTCCCAAAGTAATTTTATTTTTTTAGAGTCACAATTTACAAGAAAAAAAATCACACGCTGTCTACAGGGATTGTTTCTGCTGAATGAAAATACTCAGATGCAAATCCTGATGCTACTGGAGTGGTAAAAATTGTAGAAAATATAAAGGCCAGGATTTATGATATATACAGCATCTGTTTGCAGATGGAAATTATGTAGGTGAGAAAGACAGAAAATATTACATGTTTCTCAACAATGCAATTCTGTTACAATAATTGAAACTGTCCTTGACATTTAGAATTTAACCTGGTTACTCAATATGTAAAGATGCTAACTTTGCTCACCAAATTCTTACTTAAAGAATGAATGAACCTTACTTAAGAACTTGAAATAAAAGACAGAGAAAAAGTCTTCAAGGATATCAGTTTGTGAAGGTTACATATAACTTGGAACAAATGAGTCATCTCACCAAGTTAAAGGAACAGCTTATCTTTGAAGCCTAATATTTGAGATTAAAAAATTACTCATATGTAAGGTAGCCCACTTCCTTCTTACAGTTCCTCATCCAAAAATTTATTGCAAAATCTTTTTTGAGGGAGCTTTTGTGGAAGCTGAGACTTCTTCCGTTTAAACCCATTAGCCACACAGTTGACTCGAGAGAAAAAAACAGGAGTGAAAAAAAAATTGTGGAAAAAGTCACTTCAGAGAAAAATAAGCTATATTTAATATATTCACAAATCCAGAGAACCTGTCCCATGGCAACATATGATCCACATGTTCAAAGAGCATTAAAATTAGTTGAAAGCAGTAAACTGGGATTCAAGTGAATGAAACCTCATAATATCCTTAAAATTTGGAGGTTAATACAGCAGAGAGAGTTGAAAAGTTGGCTCCATAACAGTCATATGATTTGTTCTGAGCTCTAGTAGAATTAGAATTTCAGTCAGAAAGTTTAAATGCCCTTCAGAAGATTTTCAAAATTTAAAGTGATCTTAAAAAAATACATTACAACATTAAAATGTAAATGTTTTTCAGGCCTTCTCATGAGACACTCATTTCAGTTTTTCCTCTCTAGCTTCATTGCAAAAGAGTTTTGCTAGTTTAGAGTCAACTTAAATATTTTAGCACCAGTTCATCTTTCTTTAAATATAAATTTAACATTATGTTTTCTGAAAGTGTAGTGCTTGATCTTTCAACAATTATGTCATTACAATAATTTCTTCCTTGAAAGCCTAAATATGCACTTTTGACTTTTCCAAATTTCATTGAGAACTTCCCATGAAAACATTTTAATCATAGACAAATACAAATCAAAGTCATTCTGGAAGAAAAATATTATAAAATATTTCTCACAATTTAAAGATTTGTATCTTGAAACTTCAAGCTAAACTGAACATTAAAAAAACCCTACAGCTTTTGGTTTATTTGTATTTTCTGGATCTTTTGTTTAACTCAGAATAAAGGGAAAAAATTAAAGCATGCTGACCAAATTGAAGAGCTTCTACATCTGATTTAGATTTTCAAGTGTATCTGTTAGTTCAAGGCTGAACATTCCATTATACTGCACTAGAAGTACAAGGTGTATTTCTTCAAACAATGTAGATGACACATTATTGCTTTTATAAGGTGATTTACATTGTAACCACATAGTAGGGGAACAGCTACCCTGTTATCTAATATTTGGGTTGTTATATGCAATTTAGACAAAGAGATGTTCTGAAGACACATCTAGTTCTGTTTGTTCATCAATGCAATCTCAGTTACATGCAATTTTATTGTGAAATATATGGACTTTCCCGTGGTAAAAAACATCAGCTGATTTCCCAATTGACTAAAGGTTAGCTGGGCTAATGTAATGGTTGCTGAAGGCAGTGTCATAGGTACTGTGAGAGGAGCGAAGGAGTAAGAATGGTTTGCCAGTGAGATGGGAACATACATGCATCTAGTGGATTAATCAGAGCTCTACTGCCAGCAGAGTCCCATATTCCTATCTCTTGATTCATCTGTCAAAAGCACTGATAAACAGTGGCCCATGGGGATGTCACACCAGAGGGAAGAGCAACATCAATGCAAAGGCATCATGCCATTTTATAGCATGTAAGGGAATTTGACATCTCAATAAACAAGGTGTTTATTTATTTGTAGAGGTTAATGCTAGTGAATTTAACATCTCTGTAAACAAGATATTTATTTATTTGTTTGTTTGCTTGTTTGTTTGATTGTTTGTGGACGTTAACTATTGATAGGTAGAACATCCAAAACTTTTAAATATTGTGAGGGTAAATATAATATATTCAGGATCTTTAAAATATTCTAGGTTGGTTTGAAATCCTTGTGAAAAAATGATTTTTTTTTTCAGCTAACTTTGCCTGAAATAAAAATTTTACTTCAAATCTAAAGTAATTTCCATGGAAAATTTCTGCCTTCTGTATTTTTATTTTGGTTTTAATTTAAAAAAAATCAAAATGTAGGAAACAAACAAAAAAAACTTTAAAAAGTAGCAGGATTACTTTGTTGAATCATTTTCAAATTTTAATTTAGAAGAAAAATGTTTTTGTTTGACTCATCACTTAAATTTTCCATCAATATATGAAAATTTTAGATTCTTTTCGATGGTCAAAAGGTTCTTATCTGTGTGTCCTTTTTGATAGAAAGACATAGTACAGGTTCTCCTAACTAGATGAATTTGCCTGCCATATTTTTGTTCATGATTGGGAAACTGCTGTGACACAGGCACTGTACACACAGCTTTTGTGCACTCGGCATAACTAATAAAAATGACACACACCATCCATAGTCAAACGTGCCATTCACCATACAACAGCAGTTTGGCAGTGTCTGGGAAGCCTTGGAACTGGTATAAACATACTGCATTACTGATCCACTTGTGAGGAATAACACAGAAACACCCAGCCAAGCTGTAGCAGACATGACTACCCAAATGGCATCAGCATGCCAAGAAACCATAGACAAGGGACTACTTGAATTTTGTATATTTTATGCCTCACACAGACATGAACCTTTATACACTCTTGTGCTGCATGCAATTGTCCTGATGTAACCATAAAAAAAAGTGAAAACATACATCAACTTAGTTTATTTCAGAAAGAAAAGCCAAGCAAAGTTAAATAAAAGAAACATAGATTTTTTTTTTTTTTTCACACAAAGAGGCACTGAGTTTCCCATCATCACGAAAATCATGTACTCCCTCTCAGTTGTTGACATTTCAGCAGATATCATTATGGTTTATCAAGACTTACATTCTTGATGTAAGGAACAGTATAGATGAAGCGCTCCAGTGCTGAGTAAAAATATAGGGTGGTTTGAAGAAGGATTTGGTATAAGAATGCAATCAAAATTGCAAAGGAGAGAGAAGCAACACTGACATTTTAAGGAATCTGAAACTGCTCTGCAAGATGCAAAAACATTGAAGAAAGTTTCTAACTTTTCTATTGGGGAATTCACTTCTTTTATCACCTTATAGTCCATGGCAATGCTACAAAGTGCTAATGTGCTTAGGTGATAAAGCATTAACCAGCGAGTATTCAGGGAAGAGAGTTGGGTGTCAAATTACCTCTTTAAAGTTTGATGTCTAAACATCAAGTTTTCACTAATTCATAAATAAAATAATGCTTCTTAAAGTGTATAGACTGCTTTCTTTGCCCAGTGTGAAAATCGGCCTCTTGTGGCAGCTCTCTGCTCATTTGCTATATTCACATTATGATCTTGATGAGTTGTTTTCCTTCCTTGTTTTTATAAAAGTTTGCATCTTGAGAGGTGTTCTGCTGGAAGCCAAACAGCTGAATCTCGTAGGATGCATCACTACATATCTTCATAGTCATATGTCTCCCTGGATTCTGTTAAAAACATGCAACCTGATTTGCTGAAGTACTGAAAGACTGAAAAAACAGGAAACCAAACAACCCCCTCACACACACATTGCAAAGGCTCTGAATTTTCTCACTGAGAGATCTGAAAGCATTACATGCTTGCTCACCACACAGAACATTGCTCAGTCGATCTTCACTAGCATCCATTATTTCCTCTTTTGAAGCTCATGCTGAGTTAAAAGACTTCTTTGTGTTTAAAAAGGCAATAATTAATAACATATTTGTATATGAGAAGAGAGTTTTATTATCTTGAAACAAGCAATTAGATGGGAAGCAATCATAATGTCACACTGACAACACTAGTATGTATAAAAAGGAGAATGAGCTAATCTTTCAGTGTCAAACACAAACCTGTTATTTTAATGTCTTTCCTAGTACACTTGAATAATAATATCATCATGTGAAACTTATGTTCAATTTTAAATATATACTTTATATATCATATTTATTTACTAAGAATATGCTTATTATTTTTCCATGCTGCTTTAAAAAAATGTTTTATAATATCATACATCAGTTTCAAAGAATTGAAAGAATAGCTTAATTTATAACCTGAAGCTATACAAACTTGATCATACCAGTACAGCTGTCAGGAACCAGTTTACCTGTCCTTTGAGAATTTTTTACATATCAAAATTTTCCCATTTAAAATGAGTCCAGAAAAATAAAAAAAAAACCATAAAATAAAACAGTAAGAGCCAACTAATCTTTCAATCCATACCCAGTTTAATTTCACATACTGTATTTTGCATAGGCAAAAACAACAACAACAACAAAATCCCACACTACTGGCTGGTTGCTTTAAAATGATTATTTTTTAATTTGGTTATTTTCATTCACATAATTCACTGGCTTTTAATCAAGACTTTTGATACCAAAAAAAACCCCATCCTAAATTAAGAAATATTAGCACTATTAGAGTCATCTCTATTTACTAGATCCCCAAATCTACACAGAGAAGAGACATGGAAAATTGATTTCTCATCAATAAGAAGATGAGAATTCTGCATCTGGGTATGTGCTTTAAGGCAATTATTGAGCTTAAGAAATATCACACTCACAAAAAAATTTAAAGAATCAGAGTATTAAATTCTTGTCTAATTATGAAATGTTCTTGTCTAATTATTAAAAATCTGCTGTTATTGTATACTTTTTTGGAAGCCAAACTCATATTCTTGGATTTTCAATTCTAAATAATACGTTCATTCTGAGAAGAAGAAGATGGGAGAAGATATACTATATATTCAGTATTAGCAAACACTAATCATGTTAATAGTAAATCCTAAACAAACAGTTCCTTAAGTATGTTTAAGAGAAACAAAACCATGTTGTTTTGTACAAAAATTTGGACAACTCTTAGCAGTGATTTTCCTGTCTACCCTGTGTCTATTATTTACATTTTGTGCATTAAAATCTTATTGTTTATTAAAAATGAATTAGTGAACTCAAACCTTATGGCAACAGAGGAACACAACAGAATGGAACAGAAACTGTCAGAATAAAGAAAATCTGCCCTGAAGCCCTATTAATCTAAAGCTTTATGACTGCCTGCTGCTTGTGCTGAGATGTCAACAACTGAAGTGTTGTAGGCTTGGGATATTTTTAATCTCTAAATGCAACAACTATCAGTCAGAGGAGAAATTACATTTGACTAAATGAGTGTGGTTCTCCTTTGGGGTAAAGGAAATGTGTCAGAATTATCACAGAGAGGCTGGCATAGTGTCTGGGCTGCATTAATTTATCTTGGAGGTCTTTAATGTCTCCAGAACAGTAGTTCACACAGACCACATGCTTTTTGTGACACACTGAGAAATTTCCCAGGAGACCTTGTTTTGCTCCACAGTACCACAAACTGTTTTAGGAAGCTTGACACAGACTGAGTTTCACCAGTGGTCTAATTTCCCTAGGATTTATATTCTTTTTAATGCCAACAAGGGCATTTGTCCTTGGGATAAATTGCACATAGGTGGAATTAAAAAAAAAAAAATAAAATCATTAGGATTATGAATGGCACTGTGGTTAAAACTGTGGTGATAATACATGTTTTAAAGCTAGTCAGTGACATGTAGAATTCTTATCAAATTCTTTTCTCACTCTCACTGCATCCCTAACTTGAAAGAGGAACAAATTCAATTTAATCTTTTAAGAAGCTTGGCAGAAGATATATAAACTGAAAGACAACAAGACAAATAATTTAGAATTGATTAAAGAGAAGTGAGTCTTGAAAAAATTCCCAGAAGGCAGTTTTAAAAGGATGCAACTTATACTAGGGAAAGTCTAGCAGCCACTGGTAAGCTAGTCCCCATACCAATTCTGGCCACAGATCAGAAGGATAAACAATAATTGTGTTTTTACTGTCGTGAAGGACCCTTTGGGTGTACTAGTTTTGCAGCACAGCAGGAGAGAATTAATTTTGTAATGCAAGTTCCTCAGATTCATGCAAGTGAAATTCTTTTAACTGAGCCCCCTTTTTAACAGTTCTGCAATTGTTTTTGTGTCCTAAAAAACCATCCATTTTTGAACTAAAGAGCAGCACAGTGGTTCTTAGGGGCTAGACACAGGAGAAGATAGTGAAATTCCCCTCATACCTTCTCAGAAGAAGGAGGAAGAGCAGAGCTGTAAGAGGAAATCAAGTGCTGAGGCAAGATCACACCAAGGAACTGGTTTGAAGGGACCAAAAAAAGGTTGGCTGCTCCTTTTTTCATCACAGAATCATATAATATTCTCATTTGGAAGGGACCCACAAGAATCATCAAATGCCATGCTTAAGAGAATGGCCCACACAGGAGTCAAACCCACAATCCCAGTGTTATTAGCACCATGGTCCAAACAACTGAGTAATCCCAGATTAAATGAGCTAATCTCAGTCTGTGTGAGGAGAGGACTTGTGACAGGCAATATGGTAAGATCAAATCAGTGATTGAACCTGCATATTTTATGGCAAAGGAATTGTTAATGGTGCACTGTATGAATGCTGAATGAATTGAGATTAAAGCACAGCCATTTCTTTTAGTCTTTTGAGTACTTATGCTCTAAGTTTTACTCAGAGACATTTTCATAAACTAGATAAGCAGAAAATTACATTTACAATAGAAAAAATGTTAAAACAGTAAAATGACACCGCTATATAAAAAATGCTTTGTTATCTATTTGACCAGCTAAGAGTGCCTCTAACCTGCAGATTTCCTTATTACAGTGCCTTCACCTCTCTGCTGGACTTGAGAGAATGGAAGAGAATCACCATATTAACACCATATACACTAAATATCAGTTTATCCTCAAGGCAATGCTATAACTTTTATGATATGATGAAGGTGCTTTCTTGGTAGCAACTCGACAGCAATGAAGCATTAAAATTTGTATTGGAATTTGAGCAATAATAATTTTTAATAATTTTTAAGTCTTAATATAAATTGACCACAATATCTACAATCAAAATTACCAACAGAGTGAGTTTAGAAATAACTAAGGCTATTAGAAAATGTTATACTCTTATTTTTAAGAGATAGAAATTATTTGCTAACAAAATCAAGGAAAAATGTTACTGGCAGCTAAATTATTGCAATGCGTTACTTGGAGCTTGTATTGCTTATTCCCATACCTTAACCTTTTCAAGAAAGATAGTTTGCTTTGTTTTGTTTTTATTTTAAATTTATTTATTTAATTTCCCATTTTTACTACAGCTGATGTAGCTTTAATTTTAAACTTTCTTCTTTATTTTTTCAAAAACAAAGTTTTAAAAGGGATGTAGGTCAGATGTAGGCACAACAAGTAAGGTCAGAAATGCTGTCATAGTTTTTCTGGCTCATCTCTTTAGAGTAATGACTTCGGATATGTTTTATTTTCATTCCAGTCATTTCATGAGTTTTGCTCTTCAGGTGAGTGCATGCTTCTGGCCACTCTTTTAATTAAATAATAAATATTTCCTAAAGACAGAAGGGCCCCATAGAGAAAGAAATGGGAAACTGGTAGGATTTGAATATATTCATGTGAGTGCTGTGATTTGCAACTTGACAAAATGTGCAAGTCAATGGGACTCTTTTATCATTCCTTTACCTTCCTGACCAATGTGTGTAATAGTCATTAGACCTGAATTCTGTGGTTAGAGTTGGGAAATACTGAATGTCTGCTGACAAGATGGAAGATAGTTCAACATTGTCAAAGGTATTTTTGCAGATGGTGGTCTAATGATGTATGATTATATGAGGAAAAAACCACTCATTTAGGCACAGGTGGTGCTTGTAATTGTACTGGAAAGAGATAGCAGCAATAACAAAAGCAAACAAGCCAACAAAAACTTGCAAAAAATAAACCCCACCACCACTGCCCCCAAAAAACACCCAAAAAACAAAACCCTAAACAAAACTCTCTCCCCATCAAGAAAAAAAACACAATCAAACATAAAGATACAAAGAAATATCCATAGAGAAAACTCCTGCTGCTCAACTGGTAGTCAGTGCACTAAAGTTTTGCTGTTGTATCAAAGGGCAGAAGGCATACATTCCCTTCCAAATAACCAGGGCAACATGGCAAGAATTAAGCTTTGTACAGATTCCTGTAAAGTGGTCTGAAATCCACATTATCATCTAGGGAAGACACAGCACACAAAGGGAAATTCCCCAAGGTGTTCTTTGACTGAGTAATTTCACATGTGCTATTCTTTCCCATTTCTTACACTCACACTAAGAGATCTATAACTGTTTTAACTGTAAAAGGGAATCATAGAATAGTTCAGTTTGGAAAAGACCTCTGATATTATCCAGTCCAATCATTAACCCAGCACTGCCAAATCCACCACTAAACCATGTCCCTAAGCACCACATCTATGTAGATTAAATACCCATAAGGATGGTGAGTACTCTGCTTTCTGGGGCAGCCTGTTCCTGTGTTTGACAACTCTTTCCATGATTTTTTTTTTCCAGTATCAAACCTAAACCTACACTCAGTAATGTAAATCAGCATCTTACAGCATGCTTTCAAAGCATCTAGCATAATATGTTGCCAGGTTCTAGAAAAGCCCACTATTCACCACAAAAATAGAAACAGGTAATAGTAGAGGCTGATTGTGACAACAGAGTATTGGAGATTCATTCAAACACATGTTTAAAGAAACAGCTGCATCTAAACTACATGTTGTATGTCTGCTAAAGCAATTTGAATATTTTGCTGTTTGGGGGGATTCAGAAACAAAGTACTCCAATACTCCATCTGGCTTCCATGCAAAGAGGATGTCTATTCAATTCAGGATGATATTTTGAAGCTTGAGTTTTTCTGTGTCTCATAAAATAATGCATTCTTTGAGCACTGTATATTGCTTTTCACTAACATGCTAATATCTTTTGGTTTTTGAATAAATTCTAAATCTGAATAAATTTTGGATGCTTTATTAGACAACAAGATAACCAGATGATCAGGCTGCACATTTGGATACATTTATCTAATGTATTTTCCTCTCATTTGCCTCTTTTTTTTATTCTTATTGTGGTCTGTTCTCCTTCCTGTTTGTTTTTTGTGTTTTTTTTCCCATCTTCATACCTAACTTAAGGTGCTTGGAAAACAGCAGAAAAGGTACGGAATCTATGTCATGTAAAGTAAAGACAATATGTAAACAAAAATATATAGCACATTTATGTTAACCTTTATAAGTTCACCTGTTGCTGTGTCCAAGCTTACAGAATGTGGTAATGAGGTTCCTATTAACTTCATGTAGTATCTAGAAGTTCAGTATAATTTAGCCAGTATTGCCTGTGATATTTGTAAAACATACTTTAACTTACATAGAGCCTCCCACAATGGGATGTCCTTTAAAAATTGTGCTCCTCTGTTAGAGTAATATTTGCCAAAATTGCATGTATGTTAGAGAAAAATTATTCCATGGAACTTGAAGACACATATTTTTTTCTTGTTAAAATAAATCCCATTAAATCAATCAAAGATTTATGAAAATAAAGTCCAAGAAACCAAGCACTCTTAGTTTACAGTCCCATAAAAGAAGGCATAGGCTTTTCATATCAAAAGAATAGAAATGTAAACATGAGAGCACATTATAAGTTCTCTTCTCCCATCAGAGAGCAATGCTATTAGAGTTGACTGAAAAAGAATTTTTCAAGTAGTTGTGACTGGCTTTAAAAATATAATTAAACCAAAATTAAGGACTAAAAAGCTAATAATAAATCAAGAGGAGCAAACGTGGTATTTTTGTTTCAATGCTTTGATAGTTTTTCTACTCTAAAATATTTTTAATTAGAAAAATCTCAATCATCTGCATACCTCCTATGCATGCATGTCTAGTAAAATCTATTAATTCATTAGACCTAACTGATTTGACCAGGTCAGACTATTTAATAGCATGGTTTATTCTATCACAATTGCTTAATTTCAACTATTTAGAGAAATATCTTGTAATTCAACATTATGGAAAAGCCAAGCTCTGAGATAACACTGACCAGTGTGTGTTTTAATAAATAATAACGTGCTAAAACTTTCTTTCTTGACCTCTTTTTTCGGCTGTGCTTTCATTCTTTCTTCCCTATCCTTATGACTAGGAATGTAAGCAACAAGTCTGGGGAAATTATCTACCTTGATTAATATAATCCATTATGGATCATTGTCTTTTCAGAACTCTGAGACCTAGAGGAGAAGATTCATCTCACCTACCATAAGCATTTGGAAGTTTGGCAAATGGTTGAGTTGCTCAGCAGGGTTACCTCCATAGTCAGTGAAAGAAAGAAAAAAATCCAGATGAGGTTGCTTAGCAACTTGAAATTTCTTCAAATAACGATCTTAAAATGGGATGAATTTTCCTCTGGAGACCTCCTTCTCCTTCCACTGATTATCTATGAAAAAAGTTGAAGTGGCTGTCTCATTTCTGGACCAGTAAAAGAAGTGGAATTAATTCCATCTCAAGATGCAATTACAGCACAATCAGAGTTCTGGTTGTGCTCCAAAGACTATAGTGGAAGGAAACTTGAATGTTGCCACACAGAAGGTGAAGAAGTTCAGCTAGATATCCTTAAGTAAAAAGAATATTTATTTCCCTTACTGATGAAGTTCAATAGCATGCGATGAGAAGATTATGCATTTTTGCATTGTTTTATATCCATAAACAGCAATTTATGGAAGAGGTCTGGGATTATTCTGTACCGACAGACTAAGATTGTTGTTAATACACTTATTTTTGAATCCACATTTATCCCAGTTTAGAAAGAATGAAAGCCAATTTGTTCTGTTTTGGTTTCATTGTTTACATTGCTGTATCAAGGGGCAAAACACCATCTGACAGAGCTTTGTTTCATTATAAAAAGGTACTGCTTCTGCTTTTTACTTTGTTCGAAATCAGCTTCTTCTTCAATGTTAGAAGAAAACAACTCTCCTCCCACAATTTTCAGTAGCTCTTCGCAACTGTCATATGTCACACACTCTGAGCGAAGCATTTAGGCACCAATCTTATGAAGAAATGACAGTTAAATAGTTAGCAGTTCATCTTGATCAATTTTTGAATGTACATACAAGGCTCCTAAGGACTCTAGCTATGGAATTAAGGATGGAAATTTCATGTGGAGCTAAAGTGCTTTCTAACTGTTCCTTAGCAAGTCACAAATATTGCAGTATTTATTTTTATTTTCAGAAATTTTCACTGTGTCTGTAGTTAGGTGACATTTACACTGCAGAGCATTTTACTTATGTCTCTTCTGAACCACAGCATTTCTATTGCTGCCCTGAAACAGTTAGCAAGGTAGTTAATTAGTTTGTGTGGGTGTGTGTGTGTACACCTGAATGAGGTGGGGAGCAATTTCAGATCAATGTGTCTGACCTAAGATGAGGGCTTTGCTGTGGCCCATTAGAGACATGTTTCCATAACAAGAAACGTAGAGTGGTTTATGTATGCTCATGTAAACGACACAGTTTCTAAAAGGCATTACAGGCTTTGTTTATGCACTTATTTTCTGTAGAAGGTATTTAAGCACAGTTGTAGATTTGGTCTTCTCTTCTGTAAGTAGTGCACATGGAGGCTCACTCTGTGATGGAAGGTATTCTCCTTCGAACTGGCCAGGAGAATTCATTTTTTTTTTTCAATATTTAGGAAGCCTTATATTTTTAATATTTGGAGGCTTATTTTTTTTCACCTCTGCAGATTAAGTGAATTTGTTTCACAAGAACACTTTGGAAAAGTGTATTGCTGTTGCAATTAAGTGGATAATTGCTGTAGAAAGGCCAAGAAAGTTTCCATTCAATGTGATTTTTCAAATTTCTGGGAAATGAGAAGTTTTATCCCCAAGCATAACAGTTTCAAAATATTTGCAGAATAAGACACAAAGGATAGCTAGTTGGATCAGGTCAATCAAAACAATTTAAATAATTTGCACTGATTCAATTTTGTGCAGGAATCATGTAGCCACAGTTTTGCCCCCAAAGTGTGGATAAAGAAAATAAACAAAAAACAACCAAGATTTGTCAATACTTACAGTGAACCAGTATTTCCAAGAAAAAAATTTGTATTAAAGATTGTGACCAAGACTAGTTATTCATGCAAAAAGTGTTTATATAAGACTGAAAAATAAAGTTCTAAGTAAGTCAGTTTATAAAAGAATTGAGACTGGAAACTCAGATTGGTGCTCGTTCTTCCATGCACATTGCTTTATTTTCACATTCTCTTAATGTATTTGTACCTTCCATCTAATATTTTTCAATTTTACTTTAGTATACTTCACTTTACTTTTTGTGTATGCAATGAATCATTCTTCTATGGTTATTTTGGTAAATTGATAGAAAATCTGAAGAGTTCAATTTTTATACAGTTAGATTGGGTTGATGTGCTTTCAAAATCTTCACCAGCTTTAAACTGATTAAATGTTTGGAAAACATGAAGGCTTTACTGCTATAAAATCTGTCCTGATATCTTACAACTTCAGTTCAACAGAACCTAACACAGATTTATCTAATTTTAATATTTCAAAACAGAATATCTACAGACTGAGGAAGAAAACCAAGATAAGAATGATGAATACCATTGATTTATGGATGACCAAATTAAAAAAAAAAAAAAAAAAAAAAAAAAAAAAAAAAAAAGGAAAAAGAATAAATTTGAAACTACTAGGGATTTCTAAGGATGTTTGTTGACATATTTAACCCACAAAATCAAGTTAACTATGATGATAGTCTTGAATCTTGACTTACTGAGATAAACTTTTTCATGGAAATAAATGCAGAAACGGTGCATGTATGTAAATATGCATCTGCATGGCAAATACATCCAATCATTTTTTGCCAACTATCTAAATAAATTTTTTGGTTTTTAAAAAGCTGGAAAAAGAAATCAAATTTTGGGATTTAATTTACCTAAAAATGCTGTAGATAGTATACTTATTAGGATGTGAAACTGATTATTGCACATGTTCTTAACCAAAGATTTCACTACTGTATTTCTCAAATCAGATGCACAAATAACCCTGGAGACATTTTAGCCTAATCCAATGAACTGTGTGACAATGTATTGTTTTATACATATGTTTTAACTTTTTATTTTTAAAAAACAGTTCAGAGTTTAGAAATGTCTAATTATTCTTATCATGTTTTGGTCTTGATATGGGTTCCTTCCCACATACATGCCTTTCCTCCTCTCGTGTCTTTTTAGGAGCTTAGAGTCATATACAGAAATATAACTCCTCTTCAAACAAGACTGTGTGGCTGTTTCTTGCATAATTTTATCAAAGGAACTGGCTCAATTATGGGAAAGAAATAGAAGTTTTCTTATTCTCTCTCTTATGTCCTATCTTCTGGATAGTATATACATGGGCTGGGGCAGCCAAAATCTCATGTTTGTCCGGTCTGATTTAGCAATAGTTGGGTGGAAATTGATAGAAGCAGAAGAATGGTGAGGAGGATGGTAGATTCGCTCAAGTGACCTTGCAACTGGGAATGCCAAGGCCTGGAGAGTAACAGTGTGTGAAACATCACATACTACGCCTACTGCTGTTGGTCCTCTGTCTGTTTTAAGAAGAATCTCTATGTGGAGAGGATGTAGGTGTTTTGAGCGACTCAGAGACACTCACAAATGAGCTTGAGCTCCCTGTCTTGGGAGAGAAGATCAAAGCTGAGACCTTGGCATGGTGGTAAAGCCCTTGATAAATGGATGCAAACAACAGGCCCACTGTTCACTAGGATGAACTGAGCCTGGTGTGGACATCCTGCTTGGATGTCTCTGTCCAGGTGATTCAGGATTCTCCAGTTAGTGAGTAAAGAAATAAATTTACTCTTTGCATTTCAGCTGTGATTTTGTGGTTGTTCCAGCTGCCTGCCTGTGTTGACTCACACAGTAATGTTCCAACAATCTTTCTAAGTCATACACTTGATAATCTTTTTAACAAATGGGTAATTTAAAGTCTTTCACAGAAAAAAAAAAAAAAAAAAAAAAAAGAAGAAAGATGGGGGTAAAGATGGAAAAGAAACTAATAGCATTCTTCTGAATTGATTGACTAAGTGAAAATGCAGATGTTTTTAAGACTCATTTTTCAACTAGTGTTAATTATTTGATCCAGTTTCTTTATGTTTCATAATTTTAAAGTCTCTGCTGAAAATTAGCAGAGCTGAGATTATAAATCTGTTGGTATTGTTCTTGTGAATTTCTGGAAGCCGTTTTGTATTTATGTCTCTTTATTGTTCTGTTCTGTTCAGCACTCCTCTTTTTGACATCACACAGTCTCTTATTTGAGAAAGATTAAATACATATTTATAATTTCTGACAATGGAAAAAATCATATTTAAGTGGCATAATTAGGGGAAGTTGTTACTACCAAACTGCAGACCAAGTTTTCCTTACAGACCTTGGGATATGTGGGAACAGAGGTTTGTGAAAATTCGGGTCTGCCTTGGCTTATCAGAAGTATTGGAAGAGATGAAATAATAGTCCTACTGGCAGACCTAGACATATTCTGACTACATATAGATGGAAAAACCTAGGGATAAAAATGTATCATTACTTTCCCTTTCTGAAGTTTTATTTGCACTTAGTTCTGTTTGAACAAGTTAAGTGTAAATATGTCAGGAAAAGAAAAACTGATGGGAAACAGTGATTGAACTCAGAATGATTTGACATGGCAACCAGCCAACTCCGTGCACTTCTGAGTGATCTTAGCCTCTGTGAAACAAGGAAATGCTTAGAATTTCAATGAAGATTAGGTATGTAATCACTGCTTTCCTGCTTTCCATGGATGTTAGCAGACAAATCTTTGTGAAGGTAAAGAAAGAAAGAGGAATAGGGGTGAAAAGAGAACAGACCTGATTCCAAGAGACTTCATAAAATATAAAACTGAAGTACAGCCTGTCTTGCAATAGAAGCATTCCTGCCTTATCCTTTTGGTGCACTTTCTGCTTCTCCATATCTCTTTCCACTGCCCACTCATTTTCAGAAGAGAATTTTGTATTCCTCCCCTATGTGGAGTAGCCTTCTGCGTGTTAGAGCACAGCCTTAGATTTCCACCCATCTCTCCCTATTTGCTGTCACACCTACGCTTCTTTCTTTTTGGCCTACTTTTGAAGTATATTCCACTTACAGTGTATATTGCAAAACTTTTTATCCCCATCATGCAACACTATTTGCATTAGAAATGCTCCTTTTTTCTGTAAATGTGTAGCACGTAATTCCAATATTTCCTCCCTATAGTAGTTACTGTGTTATATTTAAAACACAATGAAAAATAGATATGAGAGAGCAGACCTTATGATATCTAAATAAATAAAGTTGCTTATTTAACTACAAAAATTGTAGATGGCATCAACATCAAATGGAGCCATTTACATTTTTCTGAGTGTCCTATGATTGATATCAAGCAGATCTATGCCTACCTTTAAACAGGGTCCAGTTCCCCAGATAGCGCTGAACAAGCTCAAGAAAATACTATGAAAAGATACTATGTTCATCTTTGTAGTTTCAGGGATTCCTTCGTACCTGGATGGTCTCCTAATATTGATTAGAGTAAGCCACAATGTTCCCGAACAGAAGCCAAAAGAGTGAAAAAAAGCCAGCACAAAGAAAAAAAAAAGTAGAGCCATTACTCATGCCTTTATATCATCCAGACATCTTCCTATTAAGAAAATACCTTCTCGGGTCTGCAAGATTTAAATCTGCACTGAGACTTTAAGACATTAGAGATATATACTTGTCAGTAGCTTTTCTTTTTGTTCTCCCATATAATTACTGTGACAAAAATTATACTAAATACTTTTTCCAGTAGTTCCATTGCTGAAGTGGACTCACTGTGGAATGAAAATAGTAATTAGAACTTTGCTTTATATGTTTTACCTGAACTACGTTAATTGATTTTGTTCTGGGTCTGGATTTAACTTTCTGATATTCCCATATTAGATCCAATTCTGCGCTCTATAACATGTATGCAAATATTGCTTTCATGGACATGTAACATTCAGAGAAGACCAAGTTAATTCAGCGCCCAATTTAATTGACACTTAATTAAGTGGAAAGGCTCTGACTGGTGTCTGTGAATTACATAAATCCCTTAATAATTTCAAATGGGATCTAATGGTGAATTAGTTCTCACTAGGTACAGTGCACTGTGAATATGAGTCTGTTGAGCTCATCAATGATAGTACTAAAGCAAGAACAAGAGCCTAAATAAAACCCCTTAGATTTCTCACTTGACTATTTGATGCAAACTTCCACTTGTTATAGTACAGTTTCACCACCATATTAAACTATATCTTTTTTCACCCCAACTACTGAAAGCACAGCCCTAATAAAATTTCATAACTACAAATTAGCTTCATGATTCATCTTTCTAAGAGAAAGCATTGGTACTAAATTAATAATATTACATACAAGACTAGATAGCTACACTTTGCAGCATTTCCTGTTATTCTATTGGTGCCCACAACTGCTATCATCAGGTTTTGTCAGTACAGAAAGTAATGCCAACCAGTTTCAAGAAGTTCCATTGCAAATTTTTATCTTATGTTGTTGACTCAAATAGCCTCTAACACCCAGGAAGCCACAAAAAAAGCACAAATAGAAAAACTCAGAACTTAGGATACTCCATTTTCTTATTTTAGTAAACGACATTGTGCTTTAAGTGAAAATGATAGCTCAGGCAAATCACAGTATTATGTATTATTGAACATTTGGTGTCATAGTAGTGAGCAGTGATTACTCGTACCCAAAAAGGCTGCACCAGAAAATTAATTATTGTTGCTGGCAAAACTGTTTATTTCTGGGAATGACTTGAACATTATTAGCCAATTCCCAAAACGTCCCTTGCAACTTTGTATTATGTTCACTTTCAAATACAGTGACAAGACCATCATTATCAATAGCTGTAAGTGACACCAGAGCTATCAACCTATCGAGCACACAGGGAAATCTCACATACCTTGCTTTCTTTCACCTTAAAATCATTTGTCACCGTAGTAGCATTAGAGGATAATTTTGCATTCTCCATTGTGCATTGCACACCAATGACACCGTGCTTCTAGTATAGATATTTAGAGCAATTTGTTTTTCTCCATATAATTCACAGGTTAGGGGTATACCTTTACCACTGTTATTAGAACAGACCAAACTGAGCTGGTAACATGAGCCTCTGTATTTAATCCTCATTTAATAAGAGGGTCCTTAACAAAGCCCTCCTCTCTGAACCCTCCCACTGCATTCAGTTGCAAATCACTGTTTGGCTGGCAAAGACGTCGTGCTGTCCCCCCCAGCCCCAAACCTTCTCGTGCTGAGCACTGCGGCTCTATCAGCAGCAACATCTCTGTGAGGGGCAGCGACACCTCTCCTCGTGAGGGACGTTTTTTATTAATCAGGGGCACTGAATGGAAACCAATCAGACAGAAAGTCCCTTTGGCTTCTGCTCGCTGCCTGCCTGACTTAAAAGTGATGCCGGGAGGGAGGGAGCCCTAGCGAGACGCAAGTGCATTCCGCGCCGGAGACGCGGTAACACGCAGAAGGCAGGAAGCAGGTAGCGAGAGAAGCAGCGCTGAACGGACAGAATTGGGCTCACACAGACAGCCTGGGTGAGTAGATCAACTTTCTGTACCATGAGAACTGCCGACAGCAAGAGAGCAGATGCTTTCTTTAGGAGCGTCTGAAATGTTAAGGTGCTTTAGAGATACTTCTTAGGGAAGGGGGAATGAAGGGGCAGTGTCAGCAGAGCGCTTTGGGGATATTTCTCTTACAGAGTTCAAAAAACCCCCAACCCACTAAATTGCTGAAATCTAAACTTCTGATACTGTATAGATGGCAACTGCTTGTGCATATTAAAAAATTAGCAATTCATATGCTCTTTAGCAATACTATTAGATAACATGCAGTTTTTCCTACCGTATAGGAGTAACAATATAGCCTAACTTTCATGCAGATGCTTTTCCATCCATCCAGATAGAAGCTATCCCCCTTTTTTTTCCCACATATGTATTTGTCAATACATCGAATGAAAACAACCCTGGTTAAGAAGGATAAAAAAAGAGGAGTCCTTTGCTATTACTAAGAATGAAGTGTTAATGTTTTTAAAATTTATTTTATTCAGTGAAAGTAGTAAAATTTGTGGGATATTTTTTTATTGGTGTTACAGAAGGAAGTGCAGCTTAGGATTCAGAAAGATTGAGAGCTGAGGGAGATGTCCCTCTGGATATCTGTAGCAGTAAGTCCGTCAACAGGCTTAAAGTACAAGGATGCTTTGAAGAAGTGCTTCCAAACTACCTTGTCAGCCTAATGTATATAATCAGGGTCCCACAGAAAGCAAGGCAGAAAGCATAAAACGTCAAACTGACCACTTGATTCTGAAGTAACACTGAATGACATTTTGCTTTTCCAAATGCAAGAAACATGCTGTCACATCCATTCAATTTCACTGTATGTGCTTCAAATAAAGAATTATGTATATGAACTGAAAGGAAATTGATATCACTTGCTGTTGTAAGGTAATGTGCACACAGCTGCCATTCACCTTGTCACATATTTAAGTCATAGTTCAGAAAATAGAATGGTATTTTCTTAAAATACTTTCTATTTTCAGTAGACAAATTTACAACCAATGTATGAGTCTTGCTCTGATTAAAGGGGTAAAAGTGATAAAACTAATATTTTACTGAAACCACGGCAGGATTGTGCTTCATTGTTTAATATTACACTAGCTACTTATGTTTAATATGGATAAAAAGGCAAGTGTATTACTTGCACTAGTTTTGGAGATGAGATCAAAAACTTTGTTTAATAAATAATGGTCATTGTTCTAGGAATTGCTAATGACAGTTCTTTAAAAATAATTTTCTCCAAGTCATTCTTCATACATGAAATTATAATTTTATTCAAAAATTGAGTGAACTAATTAAATATTCAGAAGACTTGTGATATAATTTGTCTATGACTATTAAGAAGTCTTATTGAATTATGCTAGTTGTTTAAAAAGGTGTATTGCTATCTATATGTCAATCTGACAGATAAAATATACTGTCCTGTCATTTGTACTTCACTGTGTAATCATGTATATTCAAGAGAGAATTAAATATGTTTACAGCTAATGTGACCTTCTATTAACAAAAGTATAAAACATTAAACAGTCAAATGTCTGTGAAATAAATAATTCTTGGTTTAGGCTTTTTAAAGTTATGTAAACAAGATTAATTTTAAATGGAAAAATGTAACTATATCAGTACTATTACTATTTGTACCTAAAACAGTTGCCAAGTCTTTTTAAACTTGACTGGGTGAGTTCAACAATCAAAGTTTTTCATATGTTTATTGTGTGAACTAAATAGAGATTTTAATTTCAGATATTGTCCTTTACTCACTATTGTAGAATATTATACTTTGTGTGTAACTCTTACATCTCACCTAAACACAAAAAAAAATGTTTGGTGATGCAGTTTGTAGAGAAAATGTGGGGAGAAACATCTCTGCCATATGCTTTGTACAGCTCCATGGTAAAATTTCTTCAAGCTGTCAGAACTTTTACGCTTGTCTGCAGAACTGATTAGTCTGAAAAGGCAGTCCTCCTCTCCAGACAGCAGCCAATGTACAGGGATTTGTTCTCTCCTCTCACCTGGCTGTTGTTCCACAAGGATGCTGATCTCAGCAGCAGTTGCATGGTACTGACAAAGACGCCCTCTCATCATGAGATCAGCCAATAACGATGATTTCATTCCCTGACCTATCCACCAAGCAAAATGTAATAACCGAAATCCACTAGTTTAAATGTCATCCCCCATAATGCCACTGAAAGGACTGTACAACTTAATTCTGACACTCGTTTATCTCTGGCATCAGTACATGTTTTCTGAATCTGCACAGTATGGTTTGAAGGTAATCTACTGGCAGAAGCATTTGAGAAGTAGAGCCAGAGAGTGACAGGACTGACAATTTGAGGATGAGGTCCTTCAGGAGATATCATATAAGAAAATTGGAATAAACAGGCTAGACTATAAGACAATGTATATATATATAAATGTTTCTGTTTCTTCCATGCGGTCAGAGCTATTTAACTGCAGAAGGTAACTGGAGCAAAAACCTAGAGAAAAATGCATTTCCCACTCATATCAGAATGCTTTCTGAATTTCTAAGGCTTGCAGCAGGTGTTACATGCAAATGTTATCTGCAGAAGCACTAATATTTGTACATGAATAGAGATGCCCAAGTAAAAGCTAACTGCATTCTGTATGTGAGAGAGGGAGTTTATGAAAATCATTTATAGGAATAAATCCAAAATTTTGCTAAAGGTAGTAGTAGAAGAAATACAAAGCAAAGGGAAGTGAACAAAAAGAATTTTTGCAAAAGAAGTCAGAGTAATTTCTCTTCTTGCCTTTTAAGCACAACAAATTACTGAATGCAAAAAGTAATTTGTATCAGTTACTTTCCTGATTTTTGCTGACTGATCATGATAAAAAATCCTCCATTGGCATTGAGGGCTACTTGTCAAGCATGACCGAATAGGAGAGGTGTTTCTTGATCAAATCATGTTACATGTCTGCAGCACAAAACCCTAGTGAGACTGAGACTTGGTTACTTCCGGGAAAACGTTACTAGCTTCAGGAAAAAGGGAAAATACCAGATGTATACTGCAGCTCAGAAGAAGGTTCAACATGTTTTGGAAAAAAAGGATTTTTTTACTATACAGTATGCAATTTTATTACAGAAATGTCAGGAAGCGAAGTATGCTATTTAAAATGTCTGTTCTGCAATCTTGGGAAGATTACAAAAGGACATGGGTGGCATTTTTTTCATCCCAGACACACACAGTACCAGGAAGAGTCTTGACTTGGTCTCAGTTACAGAGTACCTCTGGGTCAGAGCCAGGGAAAAAATTGGGCCTCCACTTTCCCAGTCCTTCGATTTCTTTGTATGATTACATCAACGTTCATAAAAATGTATTTATCTTGAATACTTAAATAACACCATCATTAATCACAAATCTTTCTCATAAAATGTATTTCTGCAACTGCAAAATGGAGTGCTTCAAGTGATGGCCCAGTGTATTCCTTTGCTACTAAAATGCAAACTTCTATAATTAAATTTCACACTTTTGAGTAAGAGTAAGGGTAATAGCAACATCAAGAGAACCTTGCATTAGAATCTGTTTCCTTATCTCAGAAAAACGTAGTTTTCATATTATGTTATCTCCTGATATATCAGGGAAGTTTAGGTATGTACAAATTCGCTAGATGCTAGATGGTGTTCAGGTTGCTTTGTCCTCAGAGGCTGTATTTGAGAAAAAAACCCTGTATTTTCACCTTTGTAGAAATCCTGCTTGTATTGATATTGCAGTTTTGGGCCATGCATGTTAGTACTGAAGGATTCCATGTTCTAAAAAGTACTGACATCTTGCCAACGTACATAAGTATGTTGAGAAAGAGATCATAACGCACTTGTCCATATTTAAGACATGATCTTTGTAAATTACAGCCAAGAAGAGGTTCTGTGAAATAAAGAAAATCGTGGACAATACATTCATGTTTGGAGTTGGAAAGAGTAGGCCTTACCATCATTGTAAACAAATTACACAACAGCTCTCAGAAGGAGATTTTCTGAATTTACATATCTCTAATAGTTCAGTTGAAGTCAATTAATGATGTATACAAGCCTTCTGGCAATATATAGAGGCATAATTAGATGTAGCCATTGCTTTCAAAAAATATGATCTATTATATTGATAATAAATGGTGCTGAATGTAGCATTTAAACTTCAGCACATCTTAAAAATAATTCAATAAAGCATCAAGTTGTGTAAAAATTGTTCAATAAAAGAAATTTAAAAATATAATGATCAAAAAAATCTCACCTTAAGATATTATTAAAATAATTGGATTTTATTTCCTCTGTACTCATCATTCAATATTTGCTCCTAAGGAGATTAAGAGGCAAAGCAAAAAAGGTCTGAGTTAGGTATAAGACTGAAGTTAATCCCATTGCTTCTGTTTTGAAAGAAAAAGTAGGCACAGAACAAATGAAATTTAACATTTTAAAATTCAGCAGTTATAAGTTCCATATGATTTGAAAGTATCAGTAAACTACTCACATCTGACTTTAACAGACAAAAATGGCCCAAATTCATGAACAGAGCTTTATATATATATATATATATATATAAATATATATATAAATATATATATATACCTTCATGCACGTATACGTGCATCTAGAGACATAAACCCAAACATAACTCATGCAAATTCTAGAGAAAAATAAAAAAAATATTTGTACAAAGCAATATATTACAATGTGTTTGCATAAGTTTATAACGCTGTATTCTGGCTGAAGTTTTCTGGTTACTTTGTTGTTTATAACAAAACTTTTACATGTCATATTCTATGTCACTATTTGCCATACTTGTGGATTTAAATATCAAGCTTTGTAGTGGGAAGCTATTGTTAAAATGTCCTTTCTTCTTATTTTTAAGACATAGATGGTGGTTGTGGGTAATCTCATGGAAATAATTTTGCCTGTGTAGTAAAAGGAAGAAAAAATCAGGAAAACATACTTATTTCAAAAAGAAATTTCCGTAATTGTTTAAACTATTTGTCAGGAGAGCTGTTTGGCCTTGTGCTGCATCACAGAACCTATATTCAGAACAAGTAACGTTTTGCAATAAGACTGGTCCCACTGAAGCTAGTGAAATTACTTTTGTATATTTCCCTTATCCCAAGTAAAAATGAGTGCTGAATCTGTGTTCTTATAATGATGCTATCTGATAAAAAAATTCTATTTTCCTCAGAGTAAACATAAAAATATTAAATTACAGAAAATGTTTTCCCATTTCCTGGAAGATTTGCAATAATCCTTACATTTGCTTCCCAAATACAGAAGGTAATTCCATTATTAATGAGAATTCAGACTTGTAGAAAAAATGGATTTCTATCTAAAAAATAATGTAGTCTCTTCATTCCTTCCTGTTATCTGCAATCCATGGATTACCAGCAATTGAGCTTGATCTTGCTTTTAATGGTTTTAAATTGTGTTATATATGAATTTCCTAGTCAAGACAGCTCTTTGGTTGGATTAACACCTTTTCTAGAGTAAGATAATAAATAAAATCTCTTGTTCTCTAAATAAAATTAATATCTTCAAGTTTATTCATGGAGGTAGAACAATACTGAAGGTAATTGTTTTTTGCTTAGTAGTAGTAATAGAAGTAGTAGCATCAAAATTGAAAACTCACACATTACTCGAAGTACTTATTTTGTGATATTTTTACTACATTTGTCACATTTTTATTAAATTCAAGCTTCTGGTACTGCCTGTTCTTCCAGTTATTGCCTTCTTGAAAAATCTATTAAGGGTACCAAACATCCCTGCAGTAATCAAAAAGAGTTTCAAATAAAAAAAAATGTGTTGTGTTTAATGCACCCATAATCACTTTTAAAAGTAATTAAAGAGAAGATGAAAGGAAGTGTCGGAAGGAAGTGTCAGAAGGAAATGTGGAAGGAAGTGTGGAAGGAAGGAAGTGTGGAAGTGTGGAAGTGTGGAAGGGAGGGAGGGAGGGAGGGAGGAAGGAAGGGAGGAAGGCTTCCTCTTCAAAAAAGAGTGGAGTCACAAAGCTGAAGCAGCATGAACATTTCTGTATTACTTATTTTGTGATAATTTAAAATGCAATACTGTGGGTAACTACAATAAAAACAGGACCAAAATGAATGTTGCTGTTTATGTATTTTTTTTCTCAAATAGCATCAGAATCAGTAATTTTTACAGACTGAAAGATGAAATCTGAAAAAATAAATCTTTAGAGGAACATAAATAAGGGGACATTGTGGGAGAATTGAAAAATAAATGAGTCACAATAACCTTCTTCTTTCTTCACCTCTAGTTAATTAGCACTAATTAAACTTCATGCTAGTCAGACTGTAAGTTTAGTAGAAAATTTTTAAAATCATGAAATTCTGTTGCCTGTGGTGAAAACTTACATGTATTTTTGTTATATATATATATATATGTATGTATGTATGTATGTATCTGTGTCAATATAGTTTTATTATTGTTTTGTATAATTTTAGAGACAGAGGTTAGATTAAAAGATCTAGGGATCTAGGTATACTTCTATACTAGATACATACTACCTATATGTCTATATATATACCTACATATGTCTGTGTAAATATGGCTCTAATGTGTAATGACCAATATGGATTTTTAATTCTTATTTTTGGTTTTTTTTATGTGCACCACATCTCTGTTATGAAAGTCATGCATGTATTTGCATTGTAAGTTTTCCAGTGCTATATATTCTATTTACTAACAGCTAAAGTGATATTTTTATGTGCTCTGAGTTGAGGAGGTCTTTGCAAGTAATTTCCAGTTTTTATTCTCTAACACTAGACCTAGAGTGGTAAATACCAGTGGTAAAAGAGAAAAACACAGAAAAAACATCTGCTCTTTCTATACTGTCATTCCAGAATCATAAAATGATTTAGGTTAGAAAGGAACTCCAAAGTTTGACTCTCTGCCTTGCCAATGGCCAGTGGGCCTTCCTCTAGATCAGGTTGCTCAAATCCCTATCCAACCTGGCCTTGAAGTTTTCCAACAATGGAATATGCACAAATTCTCTGGGCAACTTGTTCCAGTGTCTCAACACCTTTGTTGTAAAATATTTCCTCCTCATGTCCAACCTAAACCTTCTTCTCTTTCGGTTAAAAGTTGTTAGCTAATACTAGAGTTTTTCATCTACTAGTACCCTCAAGTCCTTACCATCAGAGCTGCTCTCAATCTCTTAATCCCACAGTCCGTAGTGATGCTGAGGATTGTCCCAGCCCATGTGCAGCACCTTGGACTTGGCTTTGTTGAACTTCATGAGATTTTCATAGGCACATTCCTTAAGTCTGTCAAGCTCTCTCTGGATAGTGTCACTTCACTCTGGTGTATGAATTGCACCACACAGCTTGGTGTCATCTGCAAACTGGCTAAGTGTGCAGTCTTTCTCAATGTCTGTGTACTTAAAAAAGGCATTAAGTAGTATTGGCCCCATTAGAGACCCTTGAGGGACACCACTCTTTACTGGTTTCCAATTGGACACGACCATTGACTGTAAATTTTTGTATGAGGCCAACCATACAATTTCTTATCTGTGTAATAGTCTAACCATCAAACCTGTATGCCTCCAATTTAGCAGCATGACTGTTGTGGGGGATCATAATCAAAAACCTTAGAGAAATCCAGGTACATGATATCAGAAGGTATCCTGTCCATTAATGCAGGCAGTCCATCACTGAAGGCCATGAGATCAGTCAGGAGAATTTGCCCTTGGTAAAGCTATGTTTGTTCTCCTTGTCTTCCATATGCTTCAATACATCTTGCAAGATGATGTGTTTCATAATCATACCAGGTATAGAGATGAAACTTACTGGCTGGCAGTTCCCGGGGTCCTCCATCAAAACAGCCCCAATTTATTATTTTAAGATTTCTAGAAAATAATTCCATTTCATTCAGCAAATTTGTTTTGAAGCAAAGATTCCATGAAAGAGGGACTTTTGACTAAATCACATTAATACAGTTACACGATATGACTAATTGGTAACTTTCAGTGAATCACTTTAATACCCATGCACTTTGTACCTTAATACAAGTATTGAAAAAATTTGCACCTTCAGAAAATTTAAGAAATTATTTTGACATGGAGTTATAATCTCCCCTTTCTGTTTCTCACCTAAAGGACGAAAGGTTCAGGAAACCTGGAATCTTTTTGCTACAATGGAGTTTTTGGTATTCTTCATCCTTACTGTATGATCATCCCCAAGGTAAACAATACCTCCGTTAACGTTAATTTAAATGTCCCTTTACAATGCAAATAAAAGTTGACTTCTTATTCCTACTTCACTTAATTGGTCCTGAAATTTAGTTTTATCTTGATAATTGAAAGGTCAAATGATGTGAGCATTCTCCTTTTTAAACAGAAATTTCCATCCCAGTGACCACTATCAAGTATCTGAAGAACAGGAAGGTCAAGGAGAACACAGACATGTTGTTCAGTTTTTTGCAGGTAGTCTGTAGTGTTTAATTCAAAAGCACACTGAAGGATGAGGTTTCCTGCATTGCCACAGAGCATCCAAGATTTCTTTTCTGTTTATAAAAAAGACAATGGAAGATGTTCAGATTTAAGCATAAGGTAGTCAAAGGAAAAAGACACCACCTTAATATACAAACATGGTTTTCCCAGGTATGATTGACAAACAGTAGTACCAATCCCACCCAGGAGTAAAAAGAATCGTCATTTGCCCTGAAATATAATGGTGTTCATCTTTGAAGGCAACATGTTTTGTAACTTTTTACCTCAAAAAAATGAAATGATGGCATATGGTCTTTTAAACAGTTGGAATTGGAAATGTATTTATCTTAATAAATCTTAATATTCCACCAGCATTATTTAATGCAATGAATGAATGTTAAAACTTCTAGGTTATCGCACTGAAAATTTAAAAAGTACTTGTCAATGTTCATTTGATTTACTGCCTATAGTCCTCTGAAATTACATGCAAAAGATATTTCAACACTATCACTGTAAAAAAACCCTCAGTATTTAAATGCAGAAACACACTTATGCTTTCCTTAGATTATATGTTTGTGTGTACATAAACATATGTACTTATGGGCATAACTAAGTGTAATTAAGAAGTTGAGGTTGAAGCTCTTACTTGAGGCAGTCATGTACATTATAATTTTATTGAGTTCATCTGGTAGTGAGCAGGGGTACCACAAGATCCCAGTTATAACAATATGTGTGAAGTCAGTTACCAAAATTATTACCTGCCAGAATGGCAGCAGTATCATAATATTTCCAAAATTTATCTCTTTTCATACTGTGTAACCCTGCCTAGGGTGTAGCTTTACTGCCTTCTTGCACATCCAGCAACTGGTCTCCTGTGCTTCTGCTGTTGTTGAGCTGGGGGGCTATTGAGATTTTTGGGGTCAGAGGGATTTGTTGATTTGGAGAGAGGAGAGTGAAGGGTTCAGAGGTATCTGAGTGATCCTCAACCTGATGAAAGTGAGGAAAAAGAGGGTGGAACCCTCCACTAAAGGATGATCTGTCAGTAAAAAGTTCCTTTCCCCAAGTTCTGGAGACCAAACTGGTTTATGAGGTACAAGAAAAGATGCTTCCCCCTACTCCAAGTCTCCCTGACTTCGTTGTCCAAAAAAATTAATGTCACCATCATGTTTGTCTTAATACTTTATTGGTATTGAAACAGGCAAAGAGTGAGAAGGGTAATTACTAATGCCTGTGCTCCATCTTTAGGAGAACTCCAGAAAAGGAAGAGGATTGGTCTTAAGCATAGGATCCCACCTGACCCGTATCATTGGATAGCCATAGCTTGCCATGCTATTAGACCAGTCATTAATAAGGCAAATTATATAATCCTCTATCACATTTTTTCCCAATGAGAGTGACTACTTGGCAAAAATTATCCTAGAAATTTTGTCAATATATCTGCATTTCCCCGACATGGAAAATACTGCCTGTTACTTAAATGAAAATCAACTATTATTTGTATATTAGGTACTGAACCCAGCTCTAATAGAAAAACACAACAGTACCTAGATATCTAGGGATACACTGGTTTAAGTGGGTAGTTCTTACCCTGTGAGTCTGCTAACTTTTCAGGAGCCTGTTTCTAAGAGAACTACACAAAAATATATAGTCTAATTAAAAAGAGCTTGAAATTTGTCATACAGAATTACACTTTCCTGATGGAAAATATTTATAGTATCTGTAATCTGTAGTAATCAAAAGGAACAATTTAGAACCATATGTGTCTTCTGCATTTTCAACAGATTAGAGGTTTATAAAAAAAGATATGTCACCTAATTAACCTTGTTTTGTTAGACCATGGACTGTGAAAAAAGGGAGAGATTATAAAAGAATGGGGAGTAGGGAATTTTTTATTCATACTTTGTTGATATTTTGATATCTCTAAGAAATCCAAAGGACAAGAGGATAATCAGGAAGTCAGAGACAGTGCAGTCTTAAAATAATGCATTTGAGCCCTTCTTGTTTTAATATGAAGCCATTAATAAGTTCAAAACTGTGCATGAATATAATCATGCATTGTTTAAGTTCATGTTTTGCCTTTGACTCCATCTTTGATAAGAATAACCAAATAATTTTACTTTTGAAGTTGGAATCCTGTTAATTTACTGGTACAATGGGAGAGTATAAACAGTCATAGCTTATTGTTCAGGAAAAAATACACACTGGCTTGAATAACACATTTTTTGATGGATCTCAGACTAAAATACTGAATTTAAATCTTGAAGCAAGAAATACTAGAACATGAGAAAATGATACAAATAATGTGGGGACATCGCATGCATTGTCTTTGTAACAATACAGTTCTACCTAATGGATCTGAAAGAATATAGTTCTTTTATTAGAGACCAGAAAAATTAGTATTCCTGTGGTGCCCCTCAGAAATTGCCAATTACCAGTGAGTAATTACAGCAAAGTATTTCAAAGTGTTCTATGACAGCAATCAAGTATAAGCTTCAGGTAAACAACAGAAGTGCATGGAGCTCTGATGGAAAGCTCATCATGGTCTAGCTGAATATTCCCATGGACATCAGTAACATTTAGATCCAATCTTTATAAAGGGAGGAGATATTGTCACAGTCATTAAAAGGCCAAGCAGAAGACTTGAGAGCTGCAAAGGGACAGAAAGGGCAGAATGCACTGCACAGCTGAGCACCAGCTTGTTCAGAACACCTGAAGTTCTTGACCCTCACCCTGCTGGGCAACAGCAGTAGGGTGGAAATGGCAAACTGTTGTGCAATCATGACTAATGTTAAACTATTACAAATTTTTCTTTCCAGTCTCTTCCCATCCTCCCCCCTGGATAGGGATTAGTATGTGCACAGAACCCACATTATTTGTATAATATCCATGTGTAAAAAATGCGAGTAGATACATAACATTAAATGACAAAGCCAATTAGAGTATATTATGTGAACAAAACTATTTGGATTTTTTTTTTTAAATGTATTCTCATCTGCGTAGAAGTCATTGGTATTCAAGCAAACTAGTGGAATAAAATCCATGCTGCTTTCAAGGTAAATGTCAGACAAAACAGCCTTGCAAAATGCCAACAGATAGTGATTTCTGATACAGCAGAGGATAAACTTAGATGGAAAAACAGATGATATAAAGAGGCTTCTTTCTGCACAGGCTGGGAGAGAAAGGGAAAGTATATCTTGTTCAGCTACTGTTGAGGAAGATGAAAGTTTAACAGAGAGGTTTTATGGATATGAATGCTTAGTAGAAGGTTCTCTAGAAATGAAAGCAAGTTTTGATATAGAAGAACAAAAGATGTCTGAAAATAAAGATTGCTGATCTAGTGGTCACTGGACAAATGTTGAGATGAGTTGGAAAGAGATTTTATGGCTAAGAGCAAAGGATAATTTAACTACAGACAATAGCATGTTTTTACCAAGTAAAGATAAATCTCAAAAAGCATAAGCAAACAGAAAACATGTTTGTACCAAGTAAGAAGAAATTTCCACTGCAGAAAAACAGAAAAACAAGTTTTAAGCTTAAAATATTATGTATTAACTCATGTGATTGGTTAGTTACTACCATAATATGGAAATATTAGTAGTTGTGATAGGCTATAGGTAATGGTAAAAGTATTGTGCATGATGCTGATTGGTTGCTTTATATTGAGATATTCAACAAAGAAAAATATATAATGCATTGTAACCAGAACAAAAGTGGCTTCAGGCATGCCTATAAGCTGGCAGCTTATAGTTGTGCCTCTCACCTACGACCCAAAATTGCTTTAACTTCTTCTATGCAATAAACAACATTTTTGAAGGGCCACCTAAAGTCCATCATCTCTCACCTCAGGATCTTACAGCTGCTGAAATGAGATTGAAATATAATTTTAGTAACTTCAAATGAGATAAATATAGTATTGTGAACACAGTGTTTGTAAAAGTAGTGCATATTTTTATTAAAATAAAATAATAGATTGAAAAAATTGTTATACATGAGTACTGCATAACAAGAACAACAGAAAAACACAAATTAGACATAGGGTTAAAAATTTTTGGTTTAAAAATTCAAAATCAAATGTATGCATTAGTAACATGTTGAAGAATCCATAACTTTAGAAGGTATTAGAATGTGTATATTACTGAAAAGATTTTCATTAAAAGGTAGAGACAGAGCAAAGTGGAAACACTATAGAAATGAAACAGAAACCTAACTACAAGCCATAAAAGATAGCAGAATGTTTTTACCAACTTAGACAGCTTGGAAGAAAGTTCTAAATTGTCCTGCAAATACTAAAAGAGAGAAAAACATAGCAATATTAAGCACATGCAGGCAGAGCAAATGCAGTACATGGAGGTAAGAGAACAAAACCAAAACACCACTGCAAAGATTAATTGGTTATTGAAATAATGTCCTGTGTAAGTGATGAAGCAAGAAAGAATGGAAATAAAGAGTGCCTTTCCACACTTAACCTTTAAATGCTTACCAAAATAGGGACATACTGAAATAAACATGCTAGAAAAATGCAGAATACATTTGTTTTCAGAATGAAAATGTAAAATTATAATTTTAAACATCATTAAAAATCGCTAGAATTTGGGAATTCCAATTATGAAGTCACTACGTAAATTCTTATTACAGCCACTTTTTAGTGTATGTGTACATAAAACTTGCATTAGAATCAGACAATAATTAAGTAATCTTAGTTCACTGTATGACAGAGGACTTATTAAAACAAGACAATAAATTGAAAGTATGACTGTTATTGCCTTGGTTCTGGAATATTAAAAGTAGGTCTGGTGATACATAAAAGAACTTCAATGAACATAATTGGAGTAAACATGAACATATTTTCAAATGCCAGCAGAGAAAAAAAAATAAAAATATGACTAGAGTAAGTACTTTTATTTTAATTACGTTCACAATGATCACATCCAAATGAGGAAAGTTTCACACATAATATATTTTTCAACACATTTTCTTTTATAATTTCAGCACATGCAAGGTGGTGTTGACAAAAATATTTTCTTTCGTATTCAAGACAAAAAGGGAAGACTCATGACAAGAAATATGTTTAAGCTCAAGTTCATAATTTCTTTTATGATGACTTAATGGCAGCTAATAGTATATTTTTTATGGTATGAAATTAGCTGCTCTTCAAGATTACTCACTTTCATTATGACACAAGTGGGTGGGGTGTCCAATATGGAAATTAAGATGAAGTATTTAATTTTGTATTAGATACAATGTATTAAATAACTGAAGTGATTTTATTATTTCATATTAATTACTAAAACCTTTCATGTCACAATAGAAATGACAGAGTGGAAAGCTGTTTTCATATCATGAGGCAATATAATAAAAGCTCATAAAATATCAGAAGTAAAGCTGAAAAGATTGACTGAAATTTTAAAATATACCAACTAAAGAATTTTCCTTTAATGTGAAATTTGAAAAAAATACTGATAATGAGAGTATATTATGGTGAACAATTCTTAACAAATAATAACTTGATGAAGATGAATAACTTCTCATTTTTGTAAGTTTTGAGTGCAAATATGTTGCTGGAGCAAATTACCTGGAGGTCAAGTCACAAGCTATTACATCAAAGCACAACATAGGCTGGATTGACTGTCATAAGAAGATATGGGATAAGCAAAAACTGTCTAATTAATTTAAGAATAGAGAAGAAACTGCCTAGGTGCTTTTTTTCAGCAAAACTATTTTAAGGTGGAATGTATATTCCATCATGCTTTATCCAGTTATTTGCTCTTCTCAAGAAAATCTGCAGTCCTGCTTGTCTGCTTTGCAGTTAAGTCACTTTTAAAGCTTATCATCACCTCAATAACGTAGCTTTCCTAAAATTTATCTATATATTTTATGGTAGTAGAAATTGTTAGGTGACATCAGATGCCACTATTATAAATACCAATTTGTGTGAATGATGCTTATTCCCAGACAAATGTTATCATTAAAGTTTCACAAAAAGTAGCAGAGGCTCTTAAGATACATGGAGAAAGTAGTGCAATTACAAATATTTCCAGTGAGAAAAATGTTGAAAAAATAAAACAATAGATCCAGTGTAACACAGACTGTTCTCAGAATTGCTGACCTTCTATAAAACTAGCTTAATTTGTGTGCCTGATGATAGTTTGCAGCTCTGAAAACATCAGTCCATGTTTCTTGAGCTGGGTATCCGGAAACTGTTTCTAACAGACAGCCATGCTTCATCTAGCAACTATATGCTATGAATGGAATGTTTATAAACTTCTCTGAAGAACAGTTATTCTCCTTTCTTGCACCTTTGTTGTTCTCAAGTGTTTCTATCCTCTCTCTTCTCCTTTTTCCTCAACTTCTTGATGTTTTCCTCATCTTCTCACTTGCTCTTTCCCTTCCCAGTACTTGCCTTCCTCTTGTCTTATTTACTCAGCATTCATCTCAATAAAGACTGAAAACTAACAAACCAAAAAGAAATTAGAAATTTTGGTTTAAATTACATAACATCTTATTCTATGGTGTTTACTTATACCTTAGTTAAAAAATATTAGAAAGAGATTAAGCAACTCTCAATCTTTCAATACTCCTCTGATGCTGAGAATACCAAAAGTCGTTCCTCACAGAGGGTTACGTGGAATCCCAGTGTGGCACATGGAACTTGTGAAAATAGAATGCTGTAAAGAAATTTTGAAAGTAAAACACATGGTGCTGATCACTCTGTGCTTTTCCATTCTGCTCTTTGAGATACGATCTTGTCCACTAACCTTTCAGATATACAGGCAATCTACTCCATGTTTTCCAAAATATAGGCAATGCCTTTACAAGTGCTGTGTTCCCCTAAGCAAATGTTTAATAATTGGAAGTCTCATCAGTTATTAAGAGTGGCATTTTGCATCAATCTCACTTTTAACAGAGACATGCGATAAAGTATGCTTAGAAAATACCTTAGGCACTTTCATTTGATATTTATATTTATATATTCCATTTCAAAAGATGTAAAATAAATAAAAACACACTGCATTCTTTTCACAAAATTGGTAAAAGTGCGTGTGGGTGAAATCAAGGACAAGAAAACTTATTCCAATTACTTTTCATGACAGGATGTTTGCTAAAGAATATTTGTCTGTAGTGTAACCATTTCACTCAGATCTGATAAGATTATTAGCATGTATTATCTAGTTCTGGGTTATACTTATTAGTAGAAAGCAAACAAACAAAAGACACCTCAGAGCAAATGTCATTGTTAAGAAAAAGAAATAAATTCCTTTATGCAACTTCACTGTCTCAAAAAGTGCAAAGGTATAGTATAATGTTATGGCTCCCTCTTTTGGATAACAGATACCTCGTATTCAATAATAAGAAAACTCATCATGTCCTTAACACCAAAAAAATCTCCACATGGCACTATTTTTCCCCCAGATCTTGCTTAGAAATGATTAATGAAGTAAAAAAAAAAAAAAAAAAGCTTTTATAAGTTTCTTGCAAAATCCAAATATATTGTAGGTGCCCAGTTTATAAAATAGACCTTCATTTCCAAGATAGTACAGTAGTTAGAATATTTTTGAAATATGTTAAACATTAGTCGATGAAGTACCTATAAAAACTGGAACATGAAACTCTGATGGATTGCTCCTTATTTGAGCAGTGTTGTTAATACAAAATAGAGAACAATAAAAAGATGATTGATGAAAGCACTTAATCTAACTTATCTTCTGAAAAAATGACCAGAAAGGTACAAATTTTTTTGCTCTACACTATTATTACTTTGTTTGTAACTGTGAGTGAAATATTAAATGAATGGTCACTTGGGTTCCTCTTTTAAAATTTCCATTATAAATGCAACCTTGTTAAAAGTGCACAGATTTATATGCATTGGTTTTGGGATATTTTTGAACATACCATTGAAGAAGAAATAGAAATGTAACATGTTTAGAATTTAAAAAAATACTACTAATAAAAAATCCTGCTAAATAAAATGGTTTCTATAAGTGGGAAGGGTGAGGAAAGAGTAAAACTGTTGAAATACATCAACCAACGCAAAATGGTGACTCCTGACAGAGGTTAAATTTCTGTGGTTTAAGATCTTTTTCTAAAAAGATTAATCGCAATTGTTGTAATCGTTGTTGGCTTTATAGATACTGTTGTATTTAATTCTGAATTTGGATTTTGTTTTCCCAAGTATTGGAGGCATACCACCATTCTTCAAAATTGATATCTAGTCATAATTCCATAACAGGTTCAATTGTCTTCTTGTATCCCTGTATGCTGCTATGAGACAACTGCAAATAAATTTTTTGAAAAAAATGTCTTTGCAAAATTCTGTAGCACTATTCAATGACTTCAGCAGTGTAAGCTAGAAGGCAGGGTCTATTTCACTCAAAACCCCTTCCTATTGCTTTCTTATTGCCTTTATAAAAAAAAAAATATTAATGTTAGGCAGGCACATATAAATGAAAAGATTTACAGGTTTTGTTTAGAACTTCCTATTACTAAAAATAACCATTCCTAAACATTTGTTAAGATGTTGAGTGATACAATTATAAAATTAGCTGGATTTATATCAATTAACTTAAAACTATTATGTCATTATACTAATTTTTTTACACCATTACAGTGTTTTTTCTCTTCCCACCACACAGAACTGCAATAGGACAATTTTATTTGGTATACTGGGTCAATATTCATAATATTTATTAGTAATAGTTATTATAAAATGTTTATTTTGTAATCAACACTGTAGTAATGCAATTTAGATGAAGGTACATCTTTCCCATGAAGAACTGCCCGTGGATAGTATGTATAATGATAGTGTTTCAGAGTTAGAAAAAACAAGACAATTTAGAAAGCCTTATTGAAAATAGAAATTAGGCTGTTTCACTAAGTGATGCTGTGTACTCTCAGCCATACTACTAAAACAAGACAGCAAAATTTGGCTGTATTAACAATTGCAGAATCAAAAAGATAGAAAGAGGGAAGCAATTCACATGTACAAGTCATAAGTTTGTTTCACATGCAATATATATTCCTATTTAAACCAAGAAAAGATTAAAAAACAGAGCCTGACACATCTCTATGAATATATTAACTATGCACCCTTTTTTCCTGTTATATGCTTGAGTTAATTTGTTTTCTGTAACATCACCTATTAAGACTTGTCTTAAGCTGTATGAAGCCCAAATGAAGATATGTCTCCTCATATATACTCTTCCCTCGATTTTTTAGGAATGCAAGAAGGAAGGGAGACAATCACAGGCATTTGAGTTAATACAAAAAATTTTAAAGCCATACCATGCACTGTCATTTCAGGCAAAGCTAGACCAAAAGGACTAGACCAGGAACCATAAAGCAAATGCTTTGCTATATGAAATTTTTTCAATTATATTTCTACTCCTTTTTTTTTGTCTGAAACTAGAACCAAATACATGGCTTCATACAGTTATAATTTTGCTTTCTATTGACTTTTCACCAAAAGGACAAGGAAAAGGTAGGAAGCAATTCTGAAATGATGTCTGAAAATTACTCTGTTTTGAATTAATCCAAATATATCACATGAAAACCTAAATGTTCTGGAAATTCATGCTGAGATATAGATTAATAAACTCTCAATTCTGGTGCAGGCATTTCTAAAGAAAATATGTCACTTGCCATTTTAAAGCTGACTTGTATTTTAAGAGAAATAAACTAGTTATTTCCTTCTCTGGTAGCTAGAAATAAAGCAACGAAATAGCAAAACAGATTGCAAAATACTTGGTATAAGCAATAACAAACTCATTGTCATCAGAGCACAATTAAATTATTAAAGATGTGTGCAGACGACATATTTGTCTACCTTTAGATGCAGTTCCCAGGTGATTCTGAAGTATTTTGAAATTTCCTGACATGGGAGAAAAAAATAAATATATTCATAAACATATAAATTCTTCACTAATCGTACAAATTTGAGGAGAGAAAATTCAGGAAATACTACAGGAGATCTCAAAATCTAATGGAGGAAAACTATAATCAAATTTTCATTACGAAATTGAACATTAAAATCAAACTCTTAGCTACTGCTCATTGTTCTTGGTGGGCTTCTCTGCAGGACTTTCAAACACCAGAGGGCCACATCCAAGCTATCAGCCCTTGGGAAAAAGTATGAATATAAACCCTTGGGAAACAAATTGCACAACAGTGTTACTCTAAAAATACATATATACCTAATGTCCAGAGCTATGTATCAGTGTGATACCCTTTCTGACATTTCATCAGAAATGGGGAAGCATTTTAAGAAACTGGTATGATTACAAACTTTTTTGGGAAGTTCCATGAAACACTTTACCATTAGCACTGTGCTTGTGGCTACCCAGTGCTCTGTGGTACATTTGTCACAGTTTTCAGGAAAAAAAGAGAAGGAGTTACAAACCCTAAAGGAATAAATGCCACATCAGTTTGTTTATTTATTTATTTGACCAGGGACTCAGCAGAAAATCTCATTTCAGTACAGCAGGATTTCAAGTTGGCAGCCACTTCACATATACTATCAGGAATCCTAAAAATCTCATTGTTGAAACTGATGAAATATTCATTATTTTCTCTAGCCTTTCACTTGAATTTCCTTGTTACTTGAGGGTTTCAGGGTATGAAAAGCAATACTAAGTTTTAAAAAGCTGTTCCTGCAACTTGTTCCTGGTAGAACTGAAACTATATCTGAGGCCCAAATGAGTAAAACTGTTAACAATACTTATAAAGAACACAATAGCTAGACACATAGGGTACTGGGGAAAAGTCAGTGTAACTCTTCAATAGGAAAGTCCTGCCTCACAGACCTATTCAAGTTCTCTGAGGCATCATTAAGCATATGGGTAACTTTGATCTCTTTGATATGATACAGTTCTGCTTCTAGAAGGCTTTTGACAGGGTGACTCACTAAATGATCTTAAGCACCCATGAGCTAGACATGAAGGTCCCTGCATATATCAGTAATTGATTATATAAGAATACTTTTCATTAAAGTTATTTTAATTTAATTAATAAATAATAAAATAATAAAAGATAATAAATCCATTTAATTGATTAAATGACAAAACCCAGCAGGAAGAAGTAAATAATGAGTTTCGACATTGAAGTGTCTGTTTAAGTGTTCCACAGGGATCTGTACAAGAGCCAGTACTGCACATACCCATAAATAAACTGAAAACAGGTTTGAAAAATGTTCAAGGTGAAAAACGTTACAAGTGACATTCAGCATGCACTGGGATAAAGTTAATTTTCTTCATAGTGACTAGTATGGGGCTGTGTTTTGGATTTGTAGTGGAAACAGCATTGATAATGCAGAAACGTTTTCATTACTGCTGAGCAGGGCGTACACTGGGCAAAGGCCTTTTCTGCTCCTCACAGCATCCCACCAGTGAGCAGGTTGGAGCTGCACAAGAAGCTGGGAGGGGTCACAGCCAGAACAGCTGACCTCAACTGACCCAAGGGATATTCCAGATTGTATGGCATCATGCTCAGGATATAAACCTGTGTGGAGAAAAAAGTAAAAAAGGGATGTTCAGTGTAAAGTAGTCTTTGTCTTCCCATGTAACCATTAGATGTGGTGACGTGTGATGTATGAATGTGATGGCTCTCCTGGAGATGGCTGAGCACCTGCCTGCCCATGGGAAGCAGTGAATGAATTCCTTGTTTCTTTGTTTTTGTATGTAGCTTTTGTTTTACCTATTAAACTGTTTTTATCCCAACTCATGAGTTTTCTCAGTTTTGCACTTCTGGAACTCTCCCCTGTTCTACCATACGGTAAGTTAGTGGCTCTGTGAGGCTTAGTTTCCACCTGAGGATAAACCACAACAACACGGCATAATAAAGCCAAGTGGGTGTGAAAATGAATCTTATGACAGTGGTTGTCCTAACATACTTCAACCCTTAAACTTTGTAATGTATTTTGTCCATAACTTTTCAATGTCATTACAGACCCTAAGATTATTTTAGGTTATACCAACCGTCCCTCTCCCAGAGAATTCCCATCATGAAATCTCATAGATGGTATGGACATAGTAGACCTGCTTTGGACTGAGGCAGGGGAGAGAAGAAAGTTTAGCCATAGGAATTTGAGCCTTGCTGTGCCAACCAATCTCTACCTTAAAACGGTCTAATAGCTACAGGAGTTTGCCATACCTACATTTGAAGTCTATGCAATACAGTGAGTGGACATCCAAATGATACATGTGGAAATTCTTATGAAATGATGTGAAATCATGTACACAGTAAAACCCTGACTTATACATTTTAAATAATAAATTCTTACTATTGCCATTGGGGAATAACACCATAATGTGATGAGACGTAATACAAGAAAACTTTAGCCCAGGGCTATGTGGTCAATAAAAGAGGAAACTATGCCATATATCATGATGAAATTAAGTAGAGAAAGTGATTAACCTGCTGTTTATAAATGCATGAAGCAACAAATTGTGATTTTTAATCTCAAGTAGTATAAAAAAAAAAAAAATAAATAAATTATAAGAGATTCAGAGAATGGCTACAGGTGAAATCAAAAGTCTGGCACAGCTTCCATACGAGAAATGATTATGCAGGCAGTCCCAGAGCTTTTCATCTTGGCAAAAAGACATCTGAAGGAGAAATTGATTTAAGTCCATACATTCATCAGTGGCAAAAAGAGTGGAGAGGGAATAAACTGTCTTCTATGACTTCCAATGGCTGTAATCATTGTCTAATGAAGATGTCACTTACAATGTTCAAAAACAAAAACTTTTTTTCTTTTCTCAAGATTGGTAAATATGAGTCTCCTTGCAGAATATTGTTTCTCTGAAACACTTACATGCTTTCAAAGAAAACTTTGAGAAAGTCATGTCAAAGAGAATCTACAGAGGTCTACTACCTTATATTTGGAGACTAAGAAAAGATACAAAAGGAAAGCTATTATATGCTTCACACATAAGTGTTTTCATGAGTGTCTGCTTGTTGAAGATATCCTTATTTATACTGTCAGGTTACCTACAATATAAGCACTACTTTATTACACTTATTTTGAATTTATTCATGTTTCACTTGTCTTTCAATAAAATGACATCTGAGTGGAAGATTTTTTGGTTCTTTGTTGGGGTCATGTTTTAAATTTTTAAAAAGAGATTCAGACATAGAAATAAGAAAAAGGAAAGTTATCAACATTTATATTTTTGAGATCTATTTTATTCTTGCAAGTGAGAAAATTACCATTTGTATTTTAAATAGTTTATTATTGAAACGTAGGTTGAAACCTCAGCTGCATCAACTCCTCTACTTCAGATAAATAATTAGCAAAAAAAAAAAAAAAAAAAAGTTTACAAATTATTTCTGTGTACAAATTTCTATGCTTGCAAGAGTCCTGCTCAGCTCTGAGAATAAGACTTTTCTAGATTTTGTGATCCCATTGGAGACAGCAGAAGGACATAAAGGCAGTTGATCTCTAATAAATGACAGCATTCAGCAACTGCTCAGTCCCCTGAGGAAGTAAGCAGCAACAATGGCTACAATTACATTCTGAATTTGCTAACCACCTTTGATTGGTCAGCAACTCAGTTTTTCCAGTCCAGAGAAGTGAATGTATAATCCTTTGCAGGCAGTAATTATGTCCTTGTCTATAGGAACAAGATTTCTTATGACTCAGATGTACACTAACAAAAAAAGAAAAAGGATGCCAAATATTGAAGTTTTTAAAAAGACCTTGAGATACTAGCTTGAAGATTCTTTATTCTCAGAAATTCTGGCTTGTAACAACCTCTTGAGCCATTATACAAGCTGTAGACTCAGGAAGTTTAGCAAGCTCTCATTGCGGTACGTGCCATGCTCAGGATATATGATCAGACAGGAGGCAGCAGATGTGGAATCTCAGAACTCTTCGTTAGGAGCTTTGTGTGTGACAGAGTAGCCTGATAAATGAAGCAGCAAGAAAAAAGAAATTTAGAGAAAGCGTGTAGTCCCAGTTATCAGGAGAATTGGTAAGCCCTGTCATTAACAGTGCTGCCATAGGTGAATCTCATCTGTTTCATGCAGAGAGAATAATGAGAATCAATATGTCTGGAAAATAGGGACCTATGTCTCCAGATATGGTTTGGATTTGTACCTGGCAGACAGAAAGCTATGTTGCTTATGAAAAAAACCCCAAACAAACAAGGAAACAAGAAAACAAAAACTCTCCAAAACCCAACAAAAATAAGCGCATTAATTTTGATACCCACAGGTTATCAATGTGAAAATACAGACAATCAGGTTATGACTTACAAAACATGAAACAATCTTAAAGGGAAAAGAGAAAAAATTTGCATTCATACACTTATTTTTCTTCATATTTCTAAAAGCTATTCTTTAAAGCCATGAATGTGATGAATCTGTTGCTTTTGATAATAACGTGTGACATAAAAATTTATAATGCAGCTTCATTATATGATGAGTGAAATGTGTTCCCTGTGGAAAAAAATCAATACTAAAGATCAGAGAAATATCTTCAAAAGTCCTTGCTTTAAGGGTTTACAAGTGCACTATTTCCTTTTTCTCTTGATGTTGACGAAAAGGAGATCCTGTAAAAATGTTCATTATTGGAGAAAAAAGTCTTCTTTTTATTTTTTCTGATGAGAAAATGCACATTTCACATGTTTAATCCAGTGGCCCATTGCCTCAGCATCAGATATTTTAAAAGCCTCTTTTAGCTTCATTTAATACCATTGATAAGAACTGAGAAGTTGGGAGTGCCGCATGCTTCATTCAGTAGCTGACAGAAGGATGGTTGGAGGATAAACAGCAGAGAAACAGTTTCATTTGCTCCTCAGAAGATACTTGCTCCAGAGAAGGGCAGATAGTGTTTTTAATGTCCAGGGAGAGTTGCTTTAAACAACAGCTCTGCCTCTGCACAATTCTGCCAGTGGGCATTGTCCAAATATGAATCAACACATTCTCTTGCCAGATCCACCCACCCAGGGGATTTGAGTTGCTCACTGTGAGTGCTATTGAGAGGGTGACTCAGGCTACCATGAGGTGAATTTGGACCTGTATCTCCAATGTAAATACCCAAGACTCTGGAAAAACTCTAATATAAATGTAAACTCTCTCTTGTCACAGCAAGAGAAATGTTTTTCCTAATGCACCCACGAACCATAGATTTGTTTGCCTAAAGACATTAACTCAACAGACATTCCAATACAATTTGCTATTAGTTCAGATTCCCTGTTATTTTTATTAGTATGACTCCCGGAGTCATGTAGCTAAGGGAACCTACATTGGTGTCCCAGAAATAAAGAATTGCCTTCAGCTGTTTTCTGGAAAAATTTTCTAATGAGCTTATCTTCGCTGTATGCAGTGCTGAAGAGAAAAGCAACCCAACAGGCAAAAAACAGTTCTGAAAATCTATTCTAAAAGGTTTGCAGTGGGAGCTGCTGAGTGGGAAAGTGTTTCTTTAGTGTGGCCCATGTTTCTGTGCCTGAAGAGGATCTGAATACTTGTGCTCAGGGAATGGGTGTTCATCAGTCAAAACAACTGTCCCTTAATCTGTGGGGATCCCTCAAAACCTACTTCAGCTATCCTATGAATAATTTCTCGATTACCTCAAGTTTCGTCCATATGCACATTGGTTATTTACTTTTAATCTTTTCATCCTTAGCCCAAATCCCATCTTTATCTATGAATAGGAAAGAGGGAAGAGAAAAAAAGATTTGGGGAAAAAAAGAAGAATGTTAAAAAAGAATGCTGTTTTCAGAAAGTCACACACCCAGAAACCATATTCATGTTTGCAGTGTGACTGCACTCAAAGAATATTTGAGTGCTGCAGCCAGAGGGAAGCATGTGTATGCATCCTGGGACATCTTTAATTATTTGGGGAAGTGATAAAAGAGAACCTACAGTGGCACAGATCCAACTTCTTCCTAAATCTTGGTATTATAGGGGGCAGTGTGCTGCTTATAGCACTGCCTTTTGTTGCTACAGCTTCACCATTCTTATGCTTAGTCTAGGTAGATTAAAGCTGCATTCAAATGCTTTGATTTTCAAAAAAAGGCTGACAAAGCCAGTGAGACTGCTTCTATGCATGCAGGCTACACAAGATTTATATTTGCTATATCCTGTTAAAAAACATACTTAGATTTACAGATTGTTTGGATCATCCTGAACATTAGTTACAGCTTTCTTATTTAGAGATCGGAGTACAATATGAAGTGCTGCTGATGCAGTTAACGCTGCTATTTTTAGCTATTTTAGCATCAGATTTTTCTCTTTTAGAACACAAATTTTTCTTCACTGTTAGCAAATGAAACAGACTAATGTGGGATACACTATCAAGTTGCCGAAGGTTAGCTTTTCTTCATGTCATGCTTATGAATGCCTGTGCTGCACTAATTAAAAACATTGCCATGGCAATTGCTATAGAAACATTTAAATTGGCATCATCAGTAACAAATCCGTGCTATTGATCCCAGCAAGGCTTATTTCACACTACACCTGAAGAATCTAAATAGAATATTTTGCATTCAAAAGGACTTTGAGAGATAAATTTTTTCCAGTTGTTAATGTGCTCAGGAGAATAATGTTTTTATACAGACATTATTCATTTACCTGGAACTGTTGTAGGATTCTGATATCAAAGTCCTTACTGTAAGGAGAGACTGCTATGGTTCCACACTACCACCATATATGCCTCAGACCATACACATGAAAAAAATACTTATTACCTCCACTCAGATCCACTGATTTGTAAAATAGGGAAGAAAAACAGGTTTTCAAAAATGTTTGGCATTAACATGTTTAGCACATGAATGTCCTATTTTAGGAGAAGTTGCTGAGATAATTAGAAAGAAAACCATTTTCTATTGTTTGACAAGAACAAGAGGTTGATATCTTGCTGATTAAATGATGGGAGCAGAAATGAAGTGAGAAGAGATTGCATATAGAAAAATAAATTTTTGTCTAAAGATATTTGCTTCTCTTAGAAGAAAAATCGAATTAGATGTTTATCATAATGTTCAGCAGACACACTGACCTAGAATAATAAGTCTTTCTTTACACCTAAACTTCCAATTAGCGCAAAAATAAGAACCAGGAAAAAAGGGCTGTAGCTTTTTTGTTGTTGTTTTTGTTTCATTCTTCTTGACGTTAAGGATGTTACCTTTTGACTTGGTAGTAAAGTCCTACTAATTATCAAGGAAATCAGTAGAGGGCAGCGCTACACAGAAAACCACATGTTTAAAGCTGTATCAGTTTAACTTCTGCCCTGGCTGGGACAAAATGTGGAAAACTAGATTCCTTTGAGAAAAAGACTTCTGTGAAAAATTGGTGTTTGCACAGAGATAATTTCTTCTAGCAGGGTCAGAACATCTGTGTATGGAAAAGTTGGTCTTACTTTTCCAAACCATACCAGAATCCTTTGCTTCATTATTAAACTCCATCTTCTGAATCTACAGAGTGCAACTCCTGATCAGGTTGAACAGCTCACTATGAGACAAGATGCATATGCCAACGACCACCTTGAAGTATTTCTCTGAGTAAAAAGAAAAGAGTAGTATAAACCTCTTCTGCATTTAAATGAGTATGGCAAATAGTGTTTGGACAGAAAGGAATGAGAACAATTCCAGCAAATTTAAAATGTGCAGTTTTGAAATAAGAAAACTGAAGCACTTGACATTTTATTTCCATTTTAAATTATCACCAAACTAAACATGCAATCATACATCTCTAAAAGGCCAAATGAAAATATATTAATGTCACCCACCCTTCTCCATTTAAAAAACAAAAAATAAATAGTAAAATCAAAGCAGGGTAAATCGTCTGAGTGTCAGATTTGCTTAGGTTTTGAAATAAGGACATTTTGAAGAGAAAGTTTTAACTGCTTGGCATTTTTCAATACACTTCTTTTTCACAGCAGTCTTTCAAGGATTAGAGTTTTTAGAAAAATATTTTTTAGGACTTTTAGTAGTTTTTTAGTTTTAAATTTCACCAAATATTCATGTTATTTTTAGGATTTTTTGCTTGGTTTATAGTTTGTTATGTTTTACTGCAGAAGAGATGGTATGGTTCAATAAATTTGAGAATTAAATCAGTCACGACCTTAAATATGTGAAACCAAAATATTTATCAGAGTAGTTACATAAAAACACATAATTCATATCAAAGCAAAAGTAATCAATTCCAAACTTTGATAAATATTATCATTTGAATATTGTACTTCAAAATGTATGATGGGGATTCTTGAATTACAGTCCAAATGCAGATATGAAGGAGCACTATTTAAAGACACATCAAGCAAGAATATCTTTAGGAGAGATAAGAGACTCAATAAGAGTCACTGGACAAAGTAAATTGTCTGACTTCTGAACACAGTATTTCCAAAGTTTCCTGTTGCTGTCTACTTACATTCTGCAATACCTTAAGCAGGATCTAATTTGCAAACCATGAAGAGACCCTTCAATCTGCCTCAGATGATGCAGTGGATTGAAGTACAAAAAAATGATGTCTTATGATCTACGTTATTAAATAGCGTTATTCAGTGATAAAACCTACTTCAGTCTAATATTATACAAGTAATTCAACTCATCTAACTTAAAAATGGATAGTAGATTGACTGACTTTAGGGTTTTTTTTGTTGGGGTTTTTTTTCTGTTTTTTTTTTTTAATCTGTATCCAGTAAAATTCAATCACAGGCATGATATCGTCATGTACTAAACATCTTCTCCAGTTAATATCAAAATTTACTGGTATTAAACTAACCACAGGAGAGTTGCACTTTTCCCCTCTGCCTGCAGCAGGAACATACTGAGCAATACAACGGAGAAAAGCAGAATTCAAAGAAAACACATTCATGAATGTATGCTAAGATCTATGTACCTTTATGATTTTATGCAAATTAAGTTAATTTACTTAGTGCTTTGATTCTTCAATTAAAATAAAAAGGAAAAGAAAACAAGTTTTCCTGCACAATATACATGATCTTCTGCATAAATATGACACCTATTAAGTTGTTTTCTTTTTGTTTTTCAACATGATCTTAGAAAGTGATAAATATTCCAAGCCTTCACATCTTGCTCAGATAAAACTCTTTTTGAAGTTACTAAAATGCTTAGACTTTGATCCTCCTTCAGGATTTCTAGTTAAGACACTGAGTCCATACAGAATATCATCATTTTAAGACAATTTTAAACAAGGGCAAAATTCCAGTAATTTAATTATTAAGGCCTTTGGAGTATAATTCACTAAATGTTTTCCATTAAACACTCTTGGTTCTCATCTGCCTAATAATTTTCACAAAAAACATCTTATTTCCAAAATGAAATTTTATATAGAAAGGATTCCTTCCCATCTTCTATAAAAATCCCAAGCAAATTAACAACGGAGCAAAAATAGCTATTGGTAATGTTTGGTTTCAGAAGAAAGAGGGATAATATTGCATAAGTTTTTTTAATTTTAAAATACCTGAGTGTTGTGGCCTTACACTGTTATCATTGTTAATGGACTAGGATTCTCAAAGAAAATGTACTTTTACTGCTGAATTGTTTTCATATGATTTCTGTAATATACGATGGCAGCTCAGCTAAAGATATCTTAAAGCAAAAACTGACTTAAGTTAAAAAGTTTATGGAAAAGACTGGGACATCAGACACTTCAGTTTTACTGCCAGATAAAGAATATGAAATTGATCTGATTTGAATAAATATTGCTTATAAACTTCCATAGAAAACATCAGAGTAATTTTCAGAAAAATACTAATTACAGTAAAGTTCTATATAATGAAAATTCCCATTCATCCAGACATGATTCAGGGAAAAATTAAATACTTCCAAATGGAAAATTCTTTTCCAAACATGGGGTTTTGTTAACCCCAGCAGGATTCCTATGAACCCACAGTTGTCTAACAAGCACCTTTTGTTCTTGTTTAAAGAATCTGTGGAAGGCATCAATAATACTTTACAAATTTCATTTTATTCCTTCCTTTCTGCAGAAATAGAATATTCTCTGTACACCTGAGGGCTAGCAAAGAGGAAGAATGGCTTGTATTAATCACAGAGTAACAGAAAATTCAGATTTGCAGACAGTTCTGAACAGATACTAAGGGAGGATAGCATCAGGCTGAGCTGGGAGAGATTAGGTTGGAAGATTTCTTATTTGGGCTCTTTCCTTGTGTTAGGATGCTGTTGATAGCTAAAGCTTTCAGACAAAGTATTTTACTGAGCTTGTGTTTTAAATTAATGTCTATATACCATGTGAGTGAACTAATATAAGATGAAAAGAGACATTAAAGAACTTGACTTAAAACTCTCTGAGTAATTTTCATGGTTATTTGTCATTCCCGTGGGTTTTTGTTGTGAGCATTAGACTGTGTTCCTGTCTCCTTAGGGAAAAAAAGTTATTGCAACTTACACAAACATTTTTCTCTGTCCTCTAGGTTTTTCTAACAAGAGGAATATAACATTGGAAAAATTTGTTCTGGTGAATTATTAGAGGAGTGGAGGCTAGCAGCATCTCTGGAAATCATGAGGACTCACTCCTTTCTGACAGTTTTGCTTTGGAGCTCTGTGTTTTATGTGGTCCATATGACGCCATCCCAAAAAAGAACTAACAAGCACTCACACAGTGAAAGCATAACAGGATTGTCAGAGAATGATGGAAAAACACTGCACCGCACCAAGCGTGGTTGGATGTGGAATCAATTTTTCTTGCTGGAGGAGTATACAGGTCCAGATACTCAATATGTGGGCAAGGTAAGCCTTGTGTTTAAAGGATTCTTTAAAGGTGACGCATCTAACACCCTTGGTATTTTCACTCCTTCTCCAAAGCTGTTTTGCTTTTTGTACAGCAGTGTTCCCAATTTCTGGTTATGTCAAAGCACACCACAAGACCACCTGAGGTTCCATGATTGTTCAAAGATGTGAGAGAAATGGAGAAGTTCAGTGAAAAAAAAGGCAACTGTTCAGACTAAAATGTTTCAATTTTTTATTACATATGCCCATGCAAGTTCTATCACTTTTTCAACTGTTAAACACAAATATTAGATAACAGAATAAAAAAGTCAAGGTTTCATTCATCTACTTTGTGGCATTTGCTAGCGTACTGGGATGTGTACTTTCTCCAGTTAAATATATAATTCTATTAACAATAAAATTTCTGTATCTCCATGATTCCAAGCAGGGGTGTAGTGTTTGAGGTAATAACACCCATTTCATTTTTATTTCTGAAATAAACTGAAAACTTTTCTTAATGACTTGAAGGGCTTTACATTCTTTGAGATCTATCTACATCAGATGTTGTCAACAATGGCACCTCTGAATTCTGGTTGTCTCCAGTCCTACCTTTTCTGATAAGATGAAACTCAAAAATTAGTAGATATTTAGTCCTCTGGTGTCTCACCATCCACAAATCTGACTTTTGATCTAGTATAACTAAGTTATCTTTATCAAGATCTAGAATATCAGAAATCTAGAATACACCCAGAATGACTTACAATTAAGGAAAGGTTTATCCAAATGGCTTAAATTAATAAATGTCTAATTCAGTTTCTGTCATTCATCCACAATGTTATCACTAGCTCTTGTTGTCAGGTAGCTCATGTTCAGGTGCCTAGCTACTCAACTGATTTGGACATTTGTAGATAAAACTCCAAAATATTTTTGAGAATTAGCTAATATCTTTGGTTGTGGGAGATGTGATCATCTGGAAAAATGTGAAAATCATCTCCCTGTATTAAGAAATAAATGTCAAAGAAGTCCACCCTGATAACTATGAATTTGATTCTTACCTTGTTCATACCAACACTGGTACAATTGTTTTCCACGAAATAAATTCTGACATGAAGTAACAGAAATAAGACAAAGGCAAATAATCCTATTGCTAGATCTGTTTATCAGTGTGTAAAATAGAAAGGTTTGTTGTAGGCAAAAGGGTCTTCAATAAAGGATGAACTAATTGCCTAGATGTATTTCTAAATCAAGAATGTGTTTGCAAGTGTTATTTAATATTGACTAGACTTGTCAAGAAAATGTGCACAATAATGAAGTGCACAATAATTCAAACTCCATAGCTGTTAAGTTTACCTAGCGGACAGAAATAGACTGATTTTTTTTTTTTTTAAATAGAATCTGTCATAGAAGAGAAGAGACATAGAAGAGAAGTAAATGTCAAATATGAGAATTGCTTCCAATTTCAGTTGCACTGAATAGAGATGAATTACTTCAAACTTTAACACTTAAATAGATTAAACTTGCATCAAGACCATCACCATCATCCCTGTTTCACACAAGGAATACTTACATGTTATATTGCAACAGATGCAAACTTATCTGAGTAAGGCAAGGTTATATCTTACTTGTTCCAAACTAACTAAAAACTATTGGATCTTATTACCATAGACTTAAGTCCAGGAAGAAAAAACAGATGGCTGTAGAGTAGTTTGAGCTGAGATATTTTACTTCTTATAACTGAAATTACATATTGAGATTTTTTACACATCACTGAAAAATATTACAGAAAGACCTGAGAGAGGTCAGAATAACTGATTCTTTAAATGGATGGAAATCACCCCAAATACTATCCTTTGTTCCAAAGAGGAGTTACACTGAACTGATGAACTCTATGTGGTTTCATTAATTTTATAACAGTTTATACCACGATACAATGATAAAAGTTCTGTCCTCAGTGGTGTAAAACCATGGTAAATCCATTTGAGTTAGTTCAAATTATCCTAGGTACTAGTGACATACAGCACCAAAAGGGAGCTGCTACAACAGGTCAAGGAATGATTTTTTTTAAAGAAAGAAACAGCACCCCAACAACATAATTGAACAACATTATTCTGAGAAAAGCTTAAATCTCGGGTTTAGTATTCACCCCTTCAAAGCGATGGTAATTAACAAACTAGTATGTGTGAAGTAACAGCACTTTTATTCCAACCCGTGGGGACTAGTTCATTACAAGCATTCTTATCTATCCCCTCTTTAATATGGATATTCACAGGCTGATGGGCTACTGAGGTAGAAAAAAAATGTAGTACAAAAATTTAAATAAACTGAATTGAGAAACTTTATCAGAAAACAAACTTCTAGGGGCTCATAGCCAATATATTAAAAAATAGTTTTCCCACACTGTTTCTATTCTCATACAATTTTTATCTGTCTGGTCATTGATTGTGTTTTGTTACTAATGTTACTCTATTGATGTTTTATTTTGTTACAAGTTCGTTCTATTATTGGCAGTGGGGAAGGATCACTCAGTACAGCATAATGAGATAATATCTAATTACTAAGATGGATGGGTACACAGGACAGAGAGCTATTCTGTGACATCCACACACCTCTCATTCTTACTGCTCAGACCCCAACCAGTTCAGACCAGCAGGAGGGCTATTGGACACTTACTTTGACCACTGGACTGTCCAAATCCTGACTGGCAGTCTGGCCCCTATGAGATGACTCCTTGTGGTCATGCTCCACTAAATTGCAAGGGTCCCTGCAGTGCGGTTTCTCCCTTGTATCTGAAATTCTACCTCAAATAGTAATTTTCATAGTTGTATTGTTGGCAACTGCCCTTCAAGGACAGGGTATATATGCAGAACAATTGCCTTGTGAATGAGGTGGGAGACAAGGTAAATCCAAGCAATTTACAGTATGTCCACCTCACTTCTTTCTTTACTTCTGCAGACTCAGTGGATTCGTGCCTCAAATACAGGTGAATGCGTAAAAGATACATGCATAGGACGCCTTTAAATTTTTTGGGTCCTACTACTCATACCTGTAAAAATGCAAAATCTGCTTGTGGTATCCTTTGATTTCTTTTCTTTTTAAATTATATTCAGGAAATTCTTAGGTCAACCAGCAGATCCATCTTGCTATGTGTTGCTTCTAAATGCATAGGGAGATCAACATTGCTCTGGAGAGTTTACAAATGACATACTCAGTCAGACATATGTAAGGTAAGCAGTAAACAGAATCCTGTTTAAAAAATTAGACAAGAAGAAAAAATAAATTCTAAAATATAAAAATGGCTACATTCTTTCAAAATGCCTGTTCCCTAGTGAGATGTATATCTCAATCAAATTATTAATGTGAGGAATTTTCAGAGGATGTAGTGAGAGGAACTGTAAAACCTGATTGTGCCTACTAAGAATTCTCAGAAAGAGTGGATTAAAATATAGCTTTAATAGTTAAATTTATGAGATTAATTTCTTTTTAAAATAAAGAAAAACAACATGGGTTTTATTTTTTAATGAAGTAAGAAAGTGTTGAGAAAATAAACACCTGACTGTATGTCATATCTGGGATCTCCTTTTTATTTGCAAGGGAGAGGCCATAGACCCAGCCTCTTAGTTGCTACTAATTTTAAGCCCCTTGCAGAATCTGCAAAATGACAGTTAAATAACTGACCTTTGTGAGAAAAGTGTACCAAATCTACTCATTGCCTAACAAACAATCTGAAGACGTCATCTAAAAAAATGGACAAGCAATTCAGGAAGTACTAAAATGCTGATGAAGATGATGTTTATTAATCACAGAAAAAACTTGCACAGAAGGCTCTAACCCTTAAAAAAAAAAAATTTTATTTTCCAAATATAATATTGATTTCATGTGTCTCCATTTCTAAATGATATAACTGATACCCACTGAATGGGCATTACTTGTGCAAAATGCCAAATACCTTTAATTCCAGAATATTATGAAATATTCCCAGACAAGAAGAAATAGACCTGATCAAAATCATTAGCCATTTTGAAAAACAAGATCCTTTATGTTTTGCAGAAGTATATTGAAGTGATTTCAAGAGATGAGATTTTCCCTCCTTTAAGTCACTCCATTACATTTTTTACATAGAAGCTCTCCTCTCCCTATGTCAAATAAGCACTTTGCTAATAAAAGGCTGCAAATCTTGATGGACTGATAATGGGTGAAGTACCATGCAATATATGTCAGACCAAATCATAAACGTTACAGCCAAACACTTGCCATATCCCAGAATTTTATAAAGAACAAACAAGCAATAGTAAATACATTTTTTTTTTTCACACCACCTGCAACTTTTCTTTCTCATAATTAAGGGGGAAATGCAAAATCGAATAAAAAATAAATGTTACCGCTTAAAATTTTCTTCTAATGAAGAACCTTCTGTTTAATAACTTCCATAAAAATAAATTAACTAGGTTTTGCATGTCATAAGCAACATTTAAATAGGATGCAAACTGAAGCAATGTCTCTCTTCTATCACAGTTAACCAAGGAATTTTTTTCATGACATTTGTGTGTCTTAGCAAGATATATGAAGTGAAAAGAAAAATAGTAAGAAGGTAGGGTTTGGGGTTTTTTAGGCAGGGGAGAAGTGTTTGGTTTGGTTTTTGGAAGGATGAGGTACAACATATATTTAAATGCAGCCATTTTTTTCTTGTAATCTGAATTTATAAATATTTAGACATCTACAAGTAAGGTTGTATGCTATAGCAGTCTGTCCTATAAGAAAAGAGAGACAAAAGAACTTAATTAATTTTCATAAATAATTATTAACTTAATAACTATTTGACTTAAAAACAATGAAACAGGTATCACCGAATTGCCAACTTCACCAGACTTAGTTATTTATAAAAAAATTCACTCAGATGCCCCTTTGTACTGAATGGTTTTGAGGCTTCTTTCTTTTTATTTAATGGAATTGGATAGTATTTTCTTGTAAATATAGACTGTAAATATATTAATGGATGAAAATATTATTTCATGTTATTTTGCTCTCTGCCTTTGGTACACCTACCAGAGTAGGCTCCCTCTTAATATGAAAAGCAGCAGAGAAGTTGGAAACCTGAGAGCAGTAACGCGCTTTCTTCATTAGTCTTTTCCTCATTCGTTCATGTCCTCTGAACATGTTGCTGAGGTCTTGGCCATACTCAATCTCTGCTCTGAGCAGTTTGGGAGGAAGAAGTTTATGGCCCACAGGGGTGTCCCAAACAAGGTGGCTCTTGGTAACACTGCAGTGCCCAAACCAGGAGTAATCTTAGTTGCTCCATTCTGAAGCATAATGTTCTCTTTTACAGTAGTTTTTATTAATTGCCTAGTATTATTTTCTTTGTGTACTGAATTTTTATCTTAATCTTGCATCTGTAGTGTGAGAGATAGCTTTACCTTTTTAACTTGTGATCTAAATCAATTTATGCAATTTTTCCATATGAATTTCTTTACAGCCTTTGCTATTTTCCCTCTACAGAGTCAGTTTAAGAGTGACCTGTAAGGATAAGAGAATATGCAGGCGCACTATCCTTTCAGTTTCAAGTGTGCCTTTACTTTGTTACAGCTACATTCTTTCTGTCCCACCAGTAAAGCTGTTGCAATCAGGACAGTGACTAAATGTGGCTAGAAATAGAATGGTTTTTAATATTTTTTAACTTAGCAGTGTGGTAAATTGAAAAAAAAAAAAAAAAAAACAAAAACCAACCAAAAAACAAACAATCATAAACTAATAATATGCTTCTATCATTTAAAAATATAATTCATCACATTCTTAGTATATTCCACCTTGTATGCACTGTATTCCAAAGACATCTTATAAATCACAACTTTTGAATAAGATCTAATAGTATATTTTCATTAGAATATCTGTTCCTAAAGTAAACCCAGTATTTTAGGATTGAATAAAAGATGAAAATTTAGTAGGGTCTCCTTTTGTCTTTCCTTTCTCAGACCTAAATTTTTTCTTGTATTTGAATATATACAAGGAAATAAGGATGTATCAAAATGGAAAGGGAAAAGAAAATAAAGACAGTAAATACCAAAGAAATAAGAAAAACTGTCTGATCAATGTTTTAAAAATACAAAAAGAGAAATATTTTTTTGATTCATAACTAATAAATCATCTTCACTTACACTGCATTATTCAGTTAGCACATTTTTTCAACAAATATTTGATCAAGTTTCAAGCAGCCATATCCTAGTCAGATGAATCACCAAAACAAAACTAAAATTGAAACATACAAACAGAGGGAAAAAAACATTAAAAAGTGCCACATCAAGTCCTTGCTTTAGACACATTCATAACTTAATTGTGAACACCAATAAGGAGCCATAGCTTTTCTTGTTTAAAAATTTATTTTCTGAAGGTTTCCAACATAAACCAAAATTACCAGAAGTTACAATTATTTTTGTCAAAAAATAATTTTTAAAAAGTCTTCAATAAAATTTACTATTTTTAAATAAATATAGTTTTTTAATAAAAAATTATGGGAACAAATTATGAAAGGAAAAAATTATGGGAAAAAATTATAAGAGAAAAATGTTACATTTTCCAAACACAATGTGACGGTTTTTTTCCAAGAAAGGAGAGCAGTAATTTCAGACAACCTAAATATATTTTCGATTGAAGTTTCAAAAATAGTGATGAGATCTAATCACATTATGCATAACCCAAGTATAAACAGTTTAAATATGGAATATCTTGAACATTACATTACAATAATGGGCCTAAGCTAGAATTTTGCTGTCAAATTTGATCATCTTATTTCATATAAAATAAAAAAAAAAAAAAATTTTGAAAACAACTGCAAGGATCAGAGACTTCAAAGACAGGAATAGCAAGAGTGAATTGGCATTGTTTGGTACAGACAGAGCAGCTGTCATGAGATCTGACAGCTTCTGTTCCTTCAGCTACATAAAAGGCTGTTAAGAAACAATATGAAGTTCTTGTCATGTTCAGGGCAAGAAGCTGGGTTCATATTGTCATAAGGTTGATTTACAGTCAACATCAGGGAAAAGATTTTGATGGCAAGTACATTCAATACAGTTAAGTACTAGGTAAAGTACTGAGTGAGACAAGATTGTATTGATACTGGAGGTTTCCATAACAAGCAAACAAAAAAACCCTCATGCCAGAGAGGTGACAGTGATCCTACCCGGAGGCTGGAGCCTGCATATCTCCTTAGGGCCCTGCCTGTTCTGCTTTCAAGGATTCTGTGTGTTTTTCAAGTTCAGCTGCTAAATCAGCTAAACTTGTTTTCAGGGGAAAATGTTAAATCAAACAAAAAAAAACTGTACCAAAATAAACCCAGAAAAATAAGAAATGAGGAAATCCTCAAACCTTTTATTACAAATTACCCCTTTCCCTTGTTTTTTTTTTTTTTTTTTTTTTTTTCCATCTCCTTGTTCCTTCTTCCCTCTCCTCTTTGGGGACAGAACATCCAGTATGCAATGATTTTGAATTTAAAAATAATAAAAGAGGAAGTTATCAAATATGTGCCTTTATAGATATCTAATGGAAAAAGGGGAATTTGCAATGTAATTTTTGAAAAATTAGCAACACTAACCAAAAACTTCATCCATAGCAAAAATGCAGGAATCTTAAAAATCACTAAGGTGCTTTTAAAGCCAAGGCCAATGCAAGACAACTCAACTTAGACAAAACCAGCAATATTTCTCCAATTCTTTTCCCTTTTCCCTCTCTCCCTCCATGCTTCTCTCACGTGTGGAAAAAGTTATGCTCACCCAATACCCAACTTAGCAGTAATGGTGTGGAATCTACTTTACAGTTCACCTCAATATTTGCTCTTGGCTTAGTCACAGCTCCCCTTCCCTGGGGATATCCTGATTGTGCTCAGGGTGTCCAAGGGGGTGGGACCAGACAACAGGAATAGAGGTTGAGGGCCTGCACAGTGGAGGCCTGCCCTATGGAGTTCACTGGGATCGAGCACGTTGAAAAATTAATAAAAACACCAAGGCTTGAAGTAAAAACACCTGTTTTAAAGACACAGTGAGCGTGGAGAATGGAGTCCTCTGTCCGCAGTGGTAATTTCTAGCTGCCAGTTGAAACATAATTTTCATTTTAATAAAAATGGCTTTTCTGAGCTTAAAAGCCTCTTGTTCTTGTCAAGCTCCATATGTGAAAAGGTCTAAGAAGGTCTGGCTTGAAGACCTGTCTGGCTCAGGAACTTGGAACAATAGGTAATTGTTATTCGTAGAATAGCTCTATCTTATTAAAACTTCTTTGCTAGTATTTCTATACCTTGCAGCGTTAAGCCTGGGAAATAAGATTAGTCTAGTGGCAATCTGCAGACCTATCATTATCTATAATCAGGCAATCATTTATTGTGCATGAAAAGCTGGGAGGATGAGGTAAACGTATTTCATGGGATATTTTTCATTATGTTGTTTATTTATTCCCTTGATTACATTATGGGAATGATTCTGGAGAGGGTAAGTGCCTTGACTATATTGTGGTTTACTGGTACCTACCAGCCCAGTGATAGAGCACAAAAGCCATCAGAGCAAAACAGTACATGACTACCTAAAAAGGTTGATTTGACAGCATCAGAGGATGGCATGGTGCAATGTCTTGTCTGTCAGGGAGAGGGTTATGAATAGTCATCTTGAAAACAAATAGCAAAGCTGTCAACAAGCAGCTGCCAAGAACAGCAAGTGTTTTTTTCCTATAAGTGCCTGATAGATCAAATCTTGTGTGTTGCAGAAATCATCACACATTTCAGACTTCTGGAAACTGAAAAAAAAATATGTTAGTCCATGTAATTGGCCAATTTAACACTATGCTGGTTATCAATCAAAAGAGGAACCTGTGTACTCTTGCTAGTTTTGGAAATATGGTCTGATCATTGCTGTATGTATTGCTGTAGCAGCACAAACACACTGGGCAAACTTCTGCTCCCTGTTACATCAGCCTAGGGTCAAGAAACCCTGCTGAAATCCTTCTTTTCTGTTTTCACACAGCAGAAAGTAGTAAAATGAATAAGAAAGCATTACAGCCTCCTTCAACATTTCAGAAATCACAAATTCTTCTGTGTCTTTCTTAACATTTCAGAAACAAGTATTCCCATTTCAGATAGATGCCACTACAATGTTTTTTCAAATTTGTAATGAAAGGAAATGACAACCAGGGTAATAATATTAATTGAGTTATTTAACTGAAGAGAAAGTTTTGTTATATATTCTCCATTTCCACAGGAGAAACCTAAGGAGAAAGGGCACCAATTCTCCCTTATTTCAGTAGTAAAACTCTTTCCAGAATCTCAAAGCGGCCTTTAGAATGGTTGATTCAGCTACAAGAAGGAATTTTTAGCCCATATCCTGCCATGAAAGTAGTTGGTAATGTTGGAAATAATTATTAATAAAATTTGACTACATTTTTGGTTTATATAAATTTTACTTTATTTTTTCCCATTTGTAAATTGTAAGTGCCAACATTTCTCTAATGAAGATTTTCTTCAGAACATGTCTGTGTATGAGTTGTTCCCACACAATATCACAAAAAAGAAGCTCTGGAATATAATGACAACAGCCATGAAGTATTGGGCTACACTATGAAAAAGAGAATGTTACAAAATATTTACTATCTACCTACTTGGAGAACAGTGCTTGAATGCTTGAATCTGTGATATAATAGATTGCTTTAACTTTTCCTAATGGATGACGATGACCAAGTCAGACATACTAAATGGAATATTGCTATACTTCTCAAGCATTCATAAAATGAGTCTACTTAACTGAAAAATTTTACTTGTTGTCACCACCTCTAGCCATTTTTACCCTTTGAACTTCTAGCTATTACTACATAGTTCTGATTAGAGCTGAATTAAACTAAATTTCCAAATATCGAGAATAAAATTTGGTTCTTATAAAAAAGCTCTGGTCTGCAACTTCTATGCAGTTAAAGTGCAATTAAACACTAATATATCACACTGATAAAAATGTTGCAAATACTGATGCAACCTTTAAAAATGGTGCTCTTCCGATAGTTCAGTCTTACAGGGATTGTGGAAGTAAACATATTTTTCTTTTTAATAAGCATTTCTGATGAATAAACCCTGTCAAATACCAGGAGGTAGCAGAGCATTAAATGTTCTTATACAACAGGTAGCTGACTGTTAAGAACAAATTAAGAAATTAAAAATAAAATATTGAAAGTATTTGCTTTTCCTTTCTCTTCACCATTACAATGTTTTCATTTAAAATAGTGAGATTGAAATCCCTGTAAAACAATAATTTTTAAAAAAAAGGAAAAAAGACTGTATGTGCTATGTAAAACAAACTATGTTTTGCATATTTAGTAATTAGTCATATTTATGTATTTAGTCATTAAAACAATGACTAAAAGAAATAAATATTTACCTTTAATTTTAAACCTATATTAGTGAGCTATAAAGCAAGAGGTGTGGAAAATAAAATTAATTTAAGGAGGAATTTGGCATGGGAACAAATATTTTTGTATCCATTTTCACTGAAGGAAATGGAAAGAGGGTTGGTTCAAGAAAGCAAAATAAATCACTAAAGTGTGGGGTATTTTTGTTTTGGGTTGTGGGTTTGGGGGTTTTTTAACTCTAAATTTCACAGAGCATGCAAATACATTGATCTCCTTAAAGGCTAGTAATTATGAAATGGAAGAGGTCATGGTTTGATTCCCTCACACTCCACATGAAAAATTTAGAATCACATACAGAAAGGCATGAAGTGAAGGGAAAAATATGAATCAATAGTAGAAAAAATTCTTCAGTCCTTCAAAAATATGGAGGGAAACGGGAAACACGCATTTTTTTTCATCCTATTATAGATACTGGAATTAATTTTCTTCATACTTCGGGTGGCTAAATCTGGCTTATCTTCAAGTTGTGTAATAGAAAAAGAAACAACAACCCCCCTTCCTCTCCTCCCAATTTAAAATAATTTTATTTTCCTAAAAATTATGAAAATATATGTGTGTGTATATCCACATAAAACACTGGTTTATCTTCAGGATGAAGAAAGGATTTACATTGACCTCTTTGATGAGAATAAAAGAGAAAAGGATAAGTAAAATGTTAAAATAATGATTTTAGGATCAATAATTTCCAATTCCATGAGTATCATTTGGTGAAATATATCAAAGTATTTTACATTAAATGAACATCACCTATGGTGAGATAGGCACTGACAAAACAACTCTTCTTCTGAGGAGAAAACTGCAACAAAGTTGCAGCTGAAACAGTCACTTGAGGTCACAGAACAAGTCGATGACAACTGTTTTATGCAGAATGGAATAGCTACTGGGTAGGGACAGATTCGCATAATGGCAAGGCTTACCTATTTGGAGAGGTCAAGACAGAAAGGACTGCACTCATCAAGAATGAAAACAATTTGGGAAAAAAGCACTCTTGCTCCCTTATTTTAAATAGCAAAAAATCTGAAGTTCTAACTTAAAACCTATTTTCAAATGATAAACGAGATTGTGGTCAACATTTGACTTCAGCTGAAGTTGTAGGATAAATAGCAAAACAATCAGTTTTATTACTTCTGCTGTGTCCTTCTCCAAAGTACAGAGAACTTTCTTAGACAAAAATGGATTTCGGAAAGAATGGAGACAGTCATCATTGAATTCTCCAGTTCTACCCCCACCAAAATTTTTTCATAAAGTTGTTATAAAATTAGCATCAATGCATTCAGAATTTTTTCTGCCTTAGCCACATGCTAATGCTTTGACTATCTTTGCTGTTGAACTAATAATAGTTTAACTGTTCCCTTATGCACCTTCTGCTGTTTATTTTTTAGTTAATATTTGCATTAAAAAACATTTTTTTTAAATCCCTCCTTAATAGCTCCTGTACTGTCTAATATCTCCTTCTTAATCTCACTTCATCTGACCAGCTTGCAGATTCAGCTATTAAATTAAACATGAAGCAACACTGTTGGTCTGCAGGGCTTTGTGCTTGGTTTGGGCCTTATGCTTTGATTTCTCTAGGCACTGCTTCTCTTTCATGGAGTTTTCATCTGAAGCCCCAGGTAGCCTTGTCCTGGCTCCCCTCTAAGTCTAGTCCCAAAGACTTCATGTTTAATTAGACAGGTACAATCAGCCTGTGGTTTATGCAGAACCTGAAGTCCATCTCAGACACCCTCCAAATGGAGTTACACTTTGGGGTTTCTGTTGTGCCATGGAATTCATTAAGAAGTGCTGATAACTATACCAGCCACTGCCTTGTCTTTGCCCTCATTACAGTTATGACCTTCCAAAGATGATATTTTGAAAAAAGGTTTAAAAGAACTATACAAGTAAGTAATGAAAATTTCAATAAATACAAAATGAGTGAAAAATAAGAAAAGGAAAAAAATACACTAAACGTTTTTTTCCTAACTAAAGGTTTTCATGACACTCTTCTTGAAAGAATAGCATCCCTTAGGAAATACCTTATTATAACACAGATTCAAGGCTTGGTGTTTATTATGTCCTGTCCTGATGAAAACCTTTTTCTATCATATACCTACCTTTGAGAATTTGCTTCCCAGATTTTACCAGGAGTTGGGCATGTGCCTGTCTTGGAACAGGCATGTTGTGGGGGAATTGCACTCACACTGATGAAGGTATGACATGGATAGCTCTAGGGAATACTTTCACTATTACTCAGACTACTCTAGAGTTGGTATGACAATTTACATTTTCAACACAGTCAGCAGAACAGAGAAAGAGTATAATAACTAAAATTAAATTCAGTCTGCATTTTTCTTTCTCTTTCTTTTATTTTTTAGGCTTGGTTAACATTGTCAATAAACAAGCAGTAACAAAGGATAATTTAAACAATTACCTTACCTTCTTTCCACTACTGTTCATTTAAAAATTTGGTTTTAGATAAACATTTCAGATATTTAAAGTACTACCACATAACAACAGAATTCTGAAATTAGTATTGAGGAATGAAAGGATTTCTTCTTGTGTGTACAATGTTCACAAAATTTTTCATTTACCAGTTTACAAAACAGGATCTTTGGAAAAATACATGATTTTAAAGTGAATCTTTGTGGTAGAAATCATTGAGAATCAATGAGCATGAAACTCAGCATAATAACTTTTTAGGTTTGAAATGTATTTGTGTTTGAAATGAAAACAAGTATGTTTTAAGGAGAGTAAATAACCTATTTTGAATATTTCTGGAAACTACATATTCAGCAGCTTAAAAAATATTTCAGTCAGCAGGTTTATATCCAGGTTTTGTTTCCTTGATGCAGAAAACCTGGAAGTCTGTTTACATATATAAGACCAAAAAATACTCTGATCATATTGGCTTACATCTCTTACATCTCAATATCCTACTATTCCATTATACTGTATGATATCCTAAAAACCATGCAGTCTTGATCAGTGCACTACAGTCTATAAGTATATATATGTATATATATTTATATATATATATACACATGAAATTATTATTAGAAGTGACAAAAAGTATTCCTGTCATTGATATATTCTTGAGATTGTTGTGGATGACCTGGAAACACTTAAACATTCTGTATATTCAGTCAACATAGTCCTTTTCCAAAGTTAGGGAAATGGATAACCAGAAAAGTTCAAGGACATCAGATTCATAAAATAGAAGAGAACAAATGACAAACACAAATACAGGTATATTATAATCTAAAAGTTCTAAATTTTTGGGCCAGAGAGGCAGGGATGCTAATGTAATCAAAAAGTATAGTCGTTAGAATGAATACTTTCTCAAACCAGCACCTCCTGTTGCCTCCAAGATAAAGTACTTGGCTAAAAAACCATTGGTCTACCCTGTTAGAGTATTTCTTTAAAGCTCATTAGTACAGAGCTGAGCTCAGAGCAATTAGTTCTGCAGAGGGTAGGGGATAATCCATGCATATGACAAACTCTTGTTGCTTCCGGGCCAGAGCTTTTATTCCTGCCTATCTCTGTGCACATCTTTTGGAACGAAAGGACATTTTGAGTGCCTATAAAACATCAAGAAAAGTCATGCACACAGACAGATTTCACTCAGGAGTTTCTGGTGAAATAAAAATCCATGAGAAAGATATCCTCTGTTATTGTGAAGCCTTTAAAATAATGATGGATTTAACACCTGTTCCAGGGATTGATTAAAGTGACAGTGCTTGGTCTTATGATGTCATAATTCTGACCTGTGGACACAACTGATGATTGGAGTCACTTCCCATAAATCTGTGTCTCATGTGATGGAACAGGCAAATGACTGTTCCATATGGCAAACTGGTATGACAAACCATAAATAATACTAAAAAAAAGTTTCCTCTTTTCATCAGGTGAAAACCTATAACTCAGCTGTTGATTTGGAGAGTAGACAGAGAAAAAAATTTATGTGTTCTGAAATCCAGTTCTTTGTGCAGAAGGATGCAACCACTTTTGCAGGTTTGACTAGTATCATAAAGGGCACAAGAGATATAGAAAGTAAGAAGGGTAAGGAGGCGCATGAGGATGCAACTCTGTTTTCCAGGACTCCTTCTTATGTATGAAGAAGATATATATGGAATTTCTCTATACTGTGTTTGTATCATTTGAAACAAAAGACTAATAAGAATTCTGATTAACTCATCCTGAATGGAAACAAGATTTACCTTTAAGTACTAAGTAAAAATCATCACCTTCAGCTGATGTCATCAGTGTTTTTCACAATAGCATTCTCTAAAGAATTTCTAACAATAGACAGCTGAACATAAGAACCAGATGCTGGAAAGCAGAAGATAAGGAAAGTAAATGTCATTTGCCTTTAATATACAGTCACTTAGGTTACCATCACACACAGAGTCTGGTTGTTTAATTAAGAAGTTTGTGCTGATATCACAAATTCAAGTCAGGTAAATACATTGCCATTTAGCACATACATAAAACTTTTGATTAAACACACATAAATACAAAATTAAAGCAATGCATATACAGATACTTCAATACACACTGAAGAACTACTGCAGCTATTAAGATGTCTTTAGAGTTTTTAATTACTTAAAATGCTAATGAAGGAGAATATTGGCTGAGCTGCTGTTGGGGCTGTATCCTAACTGCTGTGGATCTCACAAAGGTCTGAAATGATACAGTAGGGGCACTAGCTAATATCCTGCCTGTCACTAGCACTTAATGAGTTGTGTGTGAGATTTTAGGTTTGGCTAAGATTAAACCAGCCCTTATTTCAAGCACTCCACTTTCAATTTTTTATTACAATTAATTTATTTTGTTTCAGGCAATGCTTTTCCTCTTTCACAAATACTCTCTTCTTTCCCACCTCTCTATGCACAACCTTCTTTAATTGGAGCAAACTAAGAACAATAATTACAGTAAAATTCCCAGGCTCTAATCAATTTGTGTTTTAGCTGGTATAATGTGGAAAACTCAATTTCTTTCTGTTTCACAGTTTCAGAATAAATAGCATCGTATAATCACCATATATGAATAGAAATTTTATGTAAATAGACACATGGCTTTGTAGGAGAAACATACACACATTTTACTTTATTTAGCAAGTTTCTTCCCTCAGGCCAGGAGTTTTAGCTAAAAACTGTGATTGAAAGATATTTGAAGAATCCTACAAATAGAGAAACTTTCTTTATTTTCCTCTAGTTTCAGAAACTTTAGACAAACCTGAATATCTTATTCTTCCATGTCCCTTTCCATTGCTTACTATGATACTTAGTGTTTTGAAATTTAAAAAGATATAAGGATATTTCAAAGAATCATACTAAATCTGACAGTTAATTGCATTTTTTAGGTTGATAGTTCATGCCATGTACAGTCTATAATTCTTTCTCTATACATTTCCCAGATCCAGGAGGTCTGGGTATATTACAGCCAAACCCCAATACTTTTTACCTATAGAGTTATTAATATAATGCTTCATTATGTTAATTTTCTGAAAAATATTTTCAATTTGAAGTTACACATGGCTCAAGTCTTTCACCTTAAGCTATGAAGAAAGCAATGTTACAAAATGTAATCTCAAGAAAAAGACTTTGTATGAAAGGTAAAGTTAGTGACTTGCGTGTGGAAGATGTCCCTGCCTATGCCAGGTAGGATAAATCAATATTATCTTAAATATTCTGTTATTCTATGTGGAAACATTTTATCTGTACCAGGAAATAAGAGACCAGATTTACAGTGGTTTGATAGGGGAGGAGTAATATTTTCCATCCGAAGCATAAATTACATATGAAATAAAAATAAAAATAATAGAAAAAAAACAAAACAGAGGTGTATTCATACAGCTGCATTATGACTCATCACAACTTTAAATAGAAATAAATTTGGTATAATAAGACAAGTTTTCATTTTCACAGGGCTAAAAATCTTTGTCTTTTATAGCTTCCCATTTTCTTTTGCTAACTCATGATAATCTCAAACCAAAATAACTAGCACCATTTACTCTTCATATTTTATTCTTATAACTTCAGCAACTAATAGAAAAAAACAAGAAGTAAACCCTAAGAAACTCCTTTAAGAAAGACCTTTGAATTACACACATCAAAGTAAAACACTGTTCCAGACAAAATTAACAAACATCATGCAGTAAGCTACTCAGAACAATTGAAATACATATACAGGTATTAAAAAACTTACCATTAATATTTTCAGTGATTTGCATAAATACTAAATCTAAACTTTACAGGTGGAAGTAGAAAGAAATCACAGAAAAGACTGCTGTAGGTCAGATTTCTTAAGAATTCCATTAACAAAAATAATTCAAAAGGGGAATTAAGCCCTTTAAGTTGTCATCGCAAAATCACAGAAATTATGAAAATACCTTCACAATTCCACAGGCTGGACTAATAAATATTGTGAAGACATTAATATTGTCTAATGTAACTTGTAGGACTTTTACTGAAATCACTTTTTACTTCTACTCCTGCACAACACTAAAAAGCAAGTAAGGATGACCACCATACACAATATTGCACAATAAACAATATACAAAGTAATGTGTTTGACAGTGAACATAGGAAGAAAGGTAACCCAACATGGCTGTATCCAAACTGTGGTACCCAGAACTGCTTCCCCATGCCAAGAAAAGGCTCGGTTTTGCATCTTACTGCCAGTCCTCCCTGTCATGGTTTGAGGAGAGGAAATAGAAATAGCTGAGGCAAATAGGAACTTCTGCTCAATCCCTTGTCACCAAGATGTTAGAGTATTTGGAATTTCATATAATTGGGTCTGGGACTAGATATGACCACAAATTCATTAGTCCTCCAGATCAGATTCCAATTATTTACCTACCTACCTATCTGATAAGTTTATGAAACATCTGAACACTTCCTGCTGCCTTTACAATATTTCTGACTTTAAGACTGCATTTGCACCTTTTCACCCTCTCTGTGCATCTTTATTCTAACTTTGAGTGATGCTCCATTCAATCCTGATTCATCAACATACCCTTTAAGAGGTTCTCTTGTGTTCTGGTAGTGGTTTTACCAGACAATGTGGAAATTAGACTGGTCTTCATGCTAAAATATGCAGATATACTAGTTTAGTGCCACTAAAGAATTCATTTGACCACAACAACCTCCCAGTGTATTTTATTCACTTTAAAGGTAAGGAAAGAAAATTGTTCACCCCTACTAGAAAGTATTTACAAGCAGAGACCTCAGGATATCAGGATTCCTCTGCTGGTGACAATTGTATGGGTGGAGACAGTGGAGGTAAGAGATCTGTAAGAGTAGACTTTTTTCTATTCCAAGATACAGAGGCACACTGTTAAGGCCCTAACTTGTAAGCATTAGCAGAATGCCTACTGTTGTTTTTCAAAATAAGCCTTCTGATTTGTTTTAGTATAATAGAGTCAGTTCTCACGAATTGTAAGATAAACAAGAATCATTTTTGCATTCCTTTGTAAAAGATATCACCTGATGGACTTCTCAAGTGACCAGTGGAGATGGAGAGGTGGTAACCTCTCTGTCCAATCTCTGGTCACTGTCCAGAAACTTATATATACGAGGTCAACAATAAACTAGAGACTTCTTTTCTTTTTCTCTACCTGAACACCTGTTGTGTGTGTTGCTGTGTGTTCCTATCTGTGTCACAGTAACAGCCTACCACAACATAAACATGGGTCTGTCCTCTCCCAATGAATCTTTGTCTTTAATTTCCCCTCAACCTTCTTCACAAAGATTATATCTCTTTTCTGAATTTAGGCAACCAAATAGACGTTTTCACTGTATTTATTCATAGCCAACACTAGTTATAAGTAGCTGCTATTGCTCTTTTTTCTCCTTTTCTTCTGCAACAATAGTTGTACGGAAGCAAACTGCAAATAGAATGAAACTTAAACTAAGACTGGCAATTTCTTGCTTCTAAATGCAAAAAATGCATTCATAATGCTATGTAATTTGTTAACTGTGTCTCCATTGAGTCTCTATTCTTCCATTATATGACTGTCTAACTTGAAAAGAGTTACTGTCTATTAGAAAGAGTTAAGAATGAGATAGGCCACAGTTTACTGGAAATTTAGTAAATTAAAACTGAATTAATTAGAAACATGGACATCTTTTCTAAGGTAATATGATTTTTTAATCTATATTTGTTTGACATTCCTGAACTTAATAATTAGAGATGTATTTTCACTTCAAAGAATTCTGATATTTTGTCTACTGTGTATAATAACAGCGCTTTTGAGAGAATTCATGAATTAACCTCCGACACACTAAGAATGCCTAATCAAATAAAATACTGTCTGAAACCAAGAAGTTATGCGCCATAAACACCTTTTTTGATAAATATTGAGTATGAAATAAGGGTGAAGTGTAAACTAGACAAACAAGGTACTTGATTTAGGGAGAATAGAATTATGCTACAGAACCCTAGATAATCTCTGCTTGCTTGCTCATTTATTTATGGAAAATTAAAGTAACAGTGATCCACATAAATTTATGCCAAGATTTTTGAGAATATCAAGATTTCAATTATTACATCACCTAAAAATTCACTTCACAAACCTGAATAGACAGGCTAATTTGAGAGGTACACTTTATCTGCTTAAAAAAAAAAAAAAAGGGGAAAAAAGAGATTGTGAGAGAATTTATAGGTATGGACATATTTATAATACATACATTGTTAAAAAAACAGGTAATTGTCATTCCTTTAATCATTACCAATATCTTTGTCCCTGATGATCCACAGGAAAATTTCTGTTGAGAACTGTTTAGCCAGTCACACAGAAGAATACAAAGAGAGAAATATGTGCAAAGGAATACTAAGAAATCCAGATACTCAGCAGTGCATCTGGGTTATGTCTTCATTCCAACACGTTTCAAATGAATTAATGGTGATCACATTTCTTGTCAGTGGTCACTATATACTATATATACATATTGAGAAATCTAATGAATTATCTACTTTTGTTAGGGATTTTTTTTTTGGGGGGGGGGATGTTTGGATTTTTCTTTGTAGCTTTTACTGGGGGAGTGTGTTGGTTGTGGGAGTTTTTTTATTTATCAAAGTGTTTCATGGTTATCTGAGTTGCAGAATGAACAATTTGTATATGAGAAAGGAAATGTTTGTAAAGTTCATTTTCCACTTATGTGGAGTTTTTGCATACTAACCTACCACAATCCAATTAGAGAAAGGTCATATAGAATAAAACCCAGAAATGACGCTTTCTTTTCTGTAAATGGTGGACATTCCCAAACCTGCTGAGTCTGCAAAAGGTAGAGGGAAAAGACAGCAGGCAAGGATTACTTCAGATCACATGTATTAATATAAATTTTCTTGTTTGACCATCTGAGCCTCTTTCACCCACCTAAACAGTTTCCAAACAAAGAAATATTTCACAAACTAGTTTGCATGTAAAATGATTTACTGTAACTGGAAACAAGAATTATAAAATTTTTCTGTTCTTGTTCCCTGATTTTAGTCAATAAAAGGGCATGATTATTAAAACACACCACATTTTTGCATGTGATTTACTGCAGGCAATTTTCTGTAGACTTTATGCAGAATAATTAACATTTGAAAAGCTGGAATTGTATTTTACATTATAAATTCAAAATATTTAAGGAGAAGATTACCAGTCATCAAGAAACACAGTATAGATTGGTCAAAATTACATTGCAGTATCTCTTTATAAATATATATCAGCATACTAATTTTGCATAAACCTTCACAACATTATTTGAAGTAACTCTGTCTCATAAGTTGAAAGCATATTTTGTAGTTATATAATTTTATATAGTAAGAAGCTTTTCACAAGCTCTGATGTTGCAAAATTGTTTCACAGATAAGTGGAGATTCCTCTAATGTGAAGAGCAAAACAAATCATACATAGGAATTAGAATTTGTCACACTTAGGATAAGTGATATCTTGCAAATATACTTTTAGTACTTCCTAATAGTAAATTTGCAACAGGGGGTGGAACTCTTCATTGCTAGGAAATAACACTCTAGTCACAATTTTGTCATGCTTGAAAATTCTGTTTATCATTTGGTAGAAACACAAGACAAGTAGGAAGCCTAAAATACCTATCAAAGTTTGAGTAACCTAACACCTTTATAGACAGTTTGAACAGATGGATAAAATAAATGCACCTAATTCTGGAGGGTCTGTATATGTTTAGGAAGATGGATAAAGGAATGACAAGAGACAGATACAATTATTTTATCAGAACCACTCGTTGGCATAGAAAAGATCACTGCTCCCACTACTTGCTTATTGTTGTGTACCCTGCATTACTAGCAGAGTTGCTCATACGAGCAGTCAAAATGAGGTTGGCAAATTCGTATTATTTATGTTTACAGCCTGTTATTCCTCTGCACCTTTTAGTTTATAGGACCTCTTTATAGCAGATGACCATGCAATAAATAAATAAAATATCTTAATAATTTTCACAGGTATTTATTACAGATAGACAATGAACAAAACAGGCACTAAAACTTACTATGAGATGACCTACCTTGGATGGTTATCTCATCCAGTCTTATCTCTGGAAGACCAGAACAGTAATCTAATACAGATAGTATTTGGTGACTAGTGTTATGAAAAATTAAAGTTCATAATTTGGAAAAAATTGTTGCAATCATCCTTCACACAAGTAGAATAATAAAAATTTACAATAGCTCAGCTGTGGAACATGGAGGTAAACACTGACAGAAATACAAAAACAAGGCAAGATGTGGCAAAAATAAACTTATTGTTCTGGGGACTCTCTAGGGTCCATTATTGATACTGAGCAAGATTTTCTCAGGTTGTTGATATACTATATTTTTCTACCTGGAGAAGTAAAAAAACATGCCAAGATAAGATTCTCTCTGTTCGTGCTTGAGAAGCACTCAAGTCACCAACTTGTGGCCAGATGTGAGTGGAAGGATTTGTTTAAGGAAAATATACTGCAGAAGCTCATAGAAATGAACTACAGGGCTATGTAAATGAAAAAAAGATGAATAGACTCCTGAAGAAGTTCATTATGTGAGAATTTCTAATGCCTGGGTCAGCTTCAATGGCTTGTTTTGATTTTGGTTTTGCACACTTTTTCATAATGGTGCTGTATGGTAAATTAACCAGTGCCTGTAAGTTCATAGGGACAGAGTTTTGAACTCTTATGAAGAGGTCGAGTAGGAAAAGGATTGTTAAAGGCCTCTCTATGCTTTGAACATTTACCTCCTAGTGTTCTTGAAAATTATGTCTTTTGTGTGGAGAGGACTAGAAAGAAGGAAGTAATCAACAAAGGTAAGATGTTCCTTAAAAAAAACCAAAAAAAAAACCCAAAAAAACACAACAAGAAACATAAGTTACTTAAATAAGAACATTTATAGGTATAACATTTATAAAACAACACAACTAGAAACATAAGTTACTTAAATCAGAACATTTATAGATTTGTGGAAGTTCAGAATCTCTAATCCTTAAAACTAATTTCTTCTATATTGTTTCAAGGTTGCTTATCAAGCAACAAATGGTTGCATTATCAACAACCAGTAAATATATGGCAAGAGTTATTTTACAAATTTGGGAGTTTTGCAGTCCCTGTCATCTTCCAAAAGGAGAATCCTTGTAGTTTCTGATCAGATTTTTCAAAGAAATACAATTTTTTGTTATAAATTTGTCATTTTAAATACTGTTTCAATATCCTCTACATCCTCTTCTGTCCTTATAAGTTTGTTTGCAGCTAATTTTTGTATATGACTGTGTCTAAAATTTTTAATTTTCCCCACAGGCTGACAGAAGATAACTACTACTGACCCCAATTATAGTCAAGATTGTAAAGACTTATTCATATATGCTGAATTATTTGGTCTGTAGTAACAATACATATATTTATAAAATTCTTCTTTTCTACCCCTCTGAAGCTACACACTGACCAAGATAAAGGAGATGGAAATTTAAAATACATATTAACGGGAGATGGGGCTGGCAGTCTGTTCATTATAGATGAAAATACAGGAGATATTCATGCTGCAAAGAAATTGGACAGAGAAGAAAAGTCCCTGTATGTGCTACGTGCCAAGGCTATAGACAGAAAAACTGGAAGACAAGTGGAGCCAGAGTCTGAATTTATCATTAAAATCCATGATATCAATGACAATGAACCAAAATTCACCAAGGACATGTACACCGCCAGTATTCCGGAGATGTCTGGAGTTGGTAGGTAAAAACTCCTTATGTAAAATACAAAAAGGTTTGAGCTGGCTGGAAACTTATGTAATTTATTATTTGAGGCACTTGCTACTAGCTGCTCTGAATATCCATGGAACAATTTCTGTTGCCAGAAACGTACCATAAATAATTGGTTTCTGCTTTTATTCATTTGTTTCATCTTTATCCACTTTTTAATCCTTTTTCCATGCTATAAGTTACTCTTTACTCTTTCAAGCCCACCGGAACCATCAACAAATGCAGCTATGTATGGCTGTCTCATCAGTTACTACATAGTTCTGTCACAGCTGACTCTATCACTTGCATAAAGAGTCTCATCTTTGCATTTTAAGGTCTAATTTACAAAATTTTTGTACCTTTAGATGAAACAACTTTAAGCATGTAAGTATTTAACTTAATTAATACATCAAAATGATGCAAAACATGTTTTTAAAATTCCTTTTTTTTTTTTTTCTGTTATCAGTATTGTTAGTTCTTGTTGGCATGTTGTTCGTTGTTTGTTTTTTATTTTTAATATAGACATGTATTTGTGAATTTTTTAATCCCAAATACATGAATGCTGTCTCTAAATAATTAATTATTTTTATTTCAAAAATATTTGCCTTTATGGGTAAAATCTTACACCTATTTATAACTGCTGCAATGAAAGTAATAGTGTGGAGTTACAGTAGATGTGAGAAATGTAGCATAAATGGAAAATAATTCTCTGACTTTTGTTCAAATATATAAAATGATAGATAATATTCACCAGGACACATTCATCGGAAGTTATCATGATTACCTAAGTGCTCCACTTTTTAACAGCAGAGACAGTTTCTGTCATAAGTTAAGTAAGCATAAAATCTATAGGCTATGGGAAACAACTAACTGAGAAATTCTCAAGAGTTATTTACTTCTCATGATTTACTGTAATGGTCCACAAAATCAGCCCTGGATGATGGCATTGTTAAGAGAGACAATAAAATGCACATTGAATCTTGTTATTAATATGCATCTTCACAAATAATTCCCAGAAGCTAATATCTCTGAGAACAGTAGAAGTATAGCAGAATAAGAATTTATTGTATAAACATGAGAGCATAAATATTATTTTTACATATTTTATAAAGTAAAATATTTTATAATAGTAAAATAATTTTTTAAGCATGAGAAAGGTACAAATGCACTACCATGTGTAATGTGAGTAGCTCAAGCATGCTTCTTTTAAAAATATACGGAAAATAGAGAAATCCTCTTCATTCAGAATTTACTTTGCTGATAATCACCAAAGGAAAAATGTTAGCAGTGCACTTGTCATATTTAATTTGAAATATATTTGAAAGGAATGAACTCTATGGGAATAGATAGGAAAAAATATGATGCCCATGTTTAACATTATCACTTAATCCAATTTTACTAGAGTCAATGGAGAGGCATGAATAAAAGAGAAGTGAATATGATCCAGTGCTTTGGCACTGCCTGAGAAATAGTAAGTCTATGAAATGCTTATATTTGATGAGGAGGATGACAGCATAAGTACCATAATGTACTTTAAGCTGTGGAAGTGTACATAAAAGACACAAGTTAAGGTGAATTCTACTTTGAAGAAGAGTTTGAGTACTTTTCCTTGAGTAAAAATTGTCCTTTGGCTTCAAATATGAAGGCAAAAGAAAATATGTGACTAATCCTTTCCTCTGTTTAGTTGACATTTCCTTGGCATTTAGGAATATAGAAACCACTGGAATGGGAATTTTTTTGCATTTTAATTTCAATGAATAATAGTTTTGTAATTTTTTTTAAAGTGGAATAGAACAAGAACCCAAATCCAGACCAGTCTATTCTCTAAACAGATATTTGTTATATCTGAAGTCAGTCATAAGAATGGCAATACAAGAGTCAGGATGTACATACACACATAAATAAATTATGCACATATATGCATTTCTTCTTGGAGTCCTTTTGTACCATTCCTCCAGATAAGGAATTGGATACCCTAGTGAGAAAAAAACCCAAAACAACTTAAATAGAAGCCCAAAAGTTAAAGTTGTCAAAGCAGTAGGTCCAACCTTTTAGTTGGTTCTGTCCTGTAGAATTTAAACTGTAATTGGAGATTAAAATGTTGTGTAAAACAAGCCATAGAACCACAGATTAATAGACTATCCTGAACTGGGAGAGAATCTCAAACATCACTGAAGTATAACACCTATCCCTGGACAGAACACCCCAAGAACAGCTTGTCCCTAAAGGCATTGTCTAAATGCTTCTTGAGCTCTGATGTTCTGGTCAGTCTGATGCAGTGACCACTTCCCTGGGCAGCCTGTTCCAGGGCCCAGCCACCTTCTAGGTGAAGAACCATTTCCTAATATCCAGCCTAAACCTCCCCTGACACAACTTCAGGTCAATCCTCCAGGTATTGTCGCCAACCATCACAGAGAAGAGATCAGTGCCTGCCCCTCCTCTTTCCCTCATGATGAAATTGTAACTGCAGTGAGGTCTCGCCTCAGACCTCTCTTCTCCAGGCTGAAGAAAAGAAGGGGTTTCAGCTGCTCCTCATGCAGCTTTCTCCCAAGGTCCTTCCCAGTCTTTGCTGTCCTCATTTGGATGCTCTTTAATAGAAATCTATCTTCCTTCCTTCCTTCCTTTCTTTCTTTCTTTCTTTCTTCCTTTCCCCTTCCTTCCTTTCCTTTCTTCCTTCCTTCTTCCTTTCTTCTTTCTTTCCTTTCTTTCTTTCTTTCTTTCTTTCTTTCTTTCTTTCTTTCTTTCTTTCTTTCTTTCTTTCTTTCTTCTTCTTTCTTTCTTTCTTTCTTTCTTTCTTTCTTTCTTTCTTTCTTTCTTTCTTTCTTCTTCTTTCTTTCTTTCTTTCTTTCTTTCTTTCTTTCTTTCTTTCTTTCTTTCTTTCTTCTTCTTTCTTTCTTTCTTTCTTTCTTCTTTTTCTTTCTCTTTCTTTTCTCCCTTCCTCCTTCCTTTCCTTCCTCCCTTCCTTCCCTTCCTTTCTTCCTTATAAAAAATAGGTGATTTTTAATTCTATATTTTCCTCTGTAAAAAATGTACGAAAAAAGAATAATATAATAAAATCAAGAATCTGCGGAAGATGGTGATCATCTTTTTAAGACTAACCAAATGAAAAAAGTCAAATTATTCCTGCATTACCTACATAAACAGTTGAGATTATGAGGTATATTTTTTTAGATCGTATAAAGACATTCTTGTGTACCTAATCAAAGAAGTCTTCTGACTGGAAATCACTATGTGGGTACAATATACACACTATAAGAAATAGATAAACTCATGATAAGCAGGTCAAAAATCTGTAGGAAAATCCCAGTTTCTTTCAATTTTTATCTCTTCCCAATTTTCTGTCTCAAATCACAATTTTTTCTTAAGTATCATATTTATTTTGTTTGCCAAGTCCACCAAATGTGTCAGCAGATATTTACGAAAGCTCAGGAAAATGTCACTAAGAATGAGAAACTGAAGAGGAATCATCATTAGCAATGTTTCCAGTGGTGTGTATATGTTATTCAAACTGCAATCATACTATGTACTTCTCAGTGTGTTACTGACTGTTTCCTGGAATAACTATGTCTAGAACACACAAGGGAAAATGGTAAGTCAACACCTCTGACAGAATGTGTAATTTTCAGTATCAATAAGCAAACCACCATCATGTTTAACTAGTTTGATAGTAAGAAGAGTGAAAGCATAACATGGGTTTTCAGCACAAACTGTTCAAGCCCGAGGGAAATATGAATGCTTATTTGTGCACTTGTTTGTGCAGCCATCAAGTTTTATATAAATTAGCCCTGCTATGCCTAAATAGGATCCAATCCAACAGTGTTATGGGTAAAGCTAAAATGCTGTGTAGCAAAGTTAGTACTGGGAGTAATCAAAACCACTGAAGTGAGCTGACTGCAGAGTCATTTCAGATAAACTTTATGGAAATGATCATGCTAAACTGATATTGACTTAAAAAGTTGAATGAGAAAGTTAGTTTAAAACATTCTAAAACTCAATAACATGGAATTTCTCATTAAAATCATCTGCTGTATTGAAATGCTAAAGTATAATAACTGCTGTAGCTATATTTTTGAATAATACTAGAGGTGACTGGAAGAATCCTGTCAATCATGTCAAATTTAGTAAATTGATTCAATAAAATATAATTTTGACAAACGAGACAAAGAGGCTAGGAAGACCCATTAAGGTTAATCAAAACAATAAAAGAAGCAAATTTACAAACGATTTTCAACATTTTAAACTGATGGAATGCCAAAGTTCTAAGATACAGTCTTAGTCTCAATGAAGAATTGGCAGATTTCGAACATGACCTAATCTGAACTATCTATCCAAATGTCCAAAAACTTCAGAGAAGTTAAATATATATTATGCATCATGAATATATTTATATCCTCTTCATGTAAAATGAAAAGTACAGCCTTAACCACACTTAAAATCTATTTGTTTCATCTTCAACGCTCACATAAGACCAGTCCAAGTATTTTTCCTAGTGAAACATTCCTTATAAAAACCTAAATAAAATCAAATCAAAACTAGAACAGCACCTCACTGACTAAATCATTTTTCTCAGGCTATACATAAAATTATTAAGAACTTTTTGAAAAGGGAAGTTAGCAATCAGATGTCCTGTGTAGTTATTTCCTTTTGGCAGCCAGGTCAACGTCCCTCTGTACCTGCTTTGCTAATTTTAATGAGTAAGGCTTACCAGTTTTATCTCATTAAGCTTCTTCAACATGCAGCCGATGAGTATTTCACAACAAATTTTTATTTTTTACATTTATTCTATTAAGAAAAGGGACAAAGCCTAATTTAGTTTACCAGTCATTTCTTCAAACTTCTACTTTCTAAATTTTATAGATCTAACCAAAGACACCTAACATTTTTCAGGATTTCTATATGACAGGATTCATCTAAATATAGAAGAGCATAAATGGTTACATTTAGAACATACAATTTTTCCATTATACCACTTTTATTGAAAATAATCAAAGATTTTTTCTTTAGTGATCAGTGGGGTTTGATAGAAAAATATTGTATACAAAACATAAATATGTCCATTTTCAACCGAGATATAGAGGATTATAAGAAGACTAAGCATGACTTGTATTGAATGGCTATTCTAAATAAAAGATATAAATAAAATACATGTGTATAAGACATGAATACACATGAATAAAAAGTGAGATGAGATTGCAGTAAAACACACTGGGTAATGTGCATTAACATTACCATTCTTATTACTGTGCTGTTGTCTTTGACTGTGGTAGTACATCCTGAAACACCAATTATACAATGATTCTCTTAGAAGTTCCATTATCATTGTTCAATATTTCTATAGTATCTCTTGGGAATCTATAATCATCATGATTACTACTTCATTTAAGTAAGACTGCACTCCATTCTGATATTATTTTTAGCTACACCGTGTTTTCAGCATCACATAATCCCAAGCGCATTTCTCAAGGATGAGTTTGTTATGTTGTATAGGAATCTCTTACAAGAACAAATAGGTCCTGTGGTTAAAAACAAACAAAACAAACAAATAAACAACAACAACTACAAAAAAAACAACAAAACCCCAAAACCCAAAAGCAAACAAACAAACAAACAAAAAAATCCAAAAACAAGAGGAAGAAAATGAACCAGACTAACCATCACATTTTCTATTTTTGAATTTGCTTATGTCAGTAACCATTGATCTACAGATGTAGATTTAGTTTATATTCCCTTCGTCTAAACTAAAGGGAGGCAGCTCTCATCTTTCATGTTTCAGCAGGAAATATTTATATTTTCCCCTTTGCATATTTTCCCTGGTTTCAGATGTTTATAAAAAGAAGCTATGAATGACTGTCTTGACTCTGACACAAGCTTAAAAAGCTAGCTTACTAACTTGCAAAACTTCAGAATTTTAATTGTTTATGTGCACTTTATTTTAAAATGAATTATTGAGTTATCTTTAAGAGAAAGATACATTTCAAATAAATATTTTATCCACAAGTTCATATTTTACAAGATAGAATTAAAATTCCTTTTAGTTGAACTAAGCATGATGGCAGAAATTCTGTAGCTGGACTATTTTCAATATTTCTTTTTGCATTTGCCACTATAACTAAAGAATTTCAATACCTTTGCAAATGTCAGAATCTTTTTTAAATGCAGATTTTTTATCTTAATTTAAGTTTTCTTATTTTCATGTAAGTCTTTGTTATGAAAAAAATAAAAATATGTAAAATAAGAGTTCAATTCCTAGTAACAATTCCTTAAGCCATCAAGGTAAAAAAGTCAAAACTCTCTTTTTATTGAGCAGTCAAAATCATAAATCTTTCCAGATTATTTTCAAAGAATTTTGGGCTATCTGGGGTTTTTCTTTCACTTTTGCACATGAAGTCTGTAAAGGACAGGTATAGCATTTTTGTAATGAAAGTATATAGAAGTATTTATAGGCGTTTTGCTATTGGCAAGAGACAGAACTCTAAAGAGTAGGATGAATGGGTGCTTTAAAACTTCATATTTCAAGTGTTCAAAAGAAAACTTCTAGAACACCAAAAGAATCGTGTTTAGATCATGATTATTTTTACCTTAAATTATTCTATGATTTATCTACACATTTATCTATGTGTATAATATAGACAGCATTTTCCTTGCAAAAAGGATGTCTGCAAGGAACTTATTACAGCTCTGGTACTGTAAGCAGGTTACTTTGGATTTGTACAGCTCTGCTGATTTCAAGCTGGATGTTACAGAAGTGCTAATATCTTCCTGCATGGTGTTCATTCCACAATGAATATGTAAAGCTTTTGTAAAACTTGAATAACCATTTAAAACTACTATTATTCTTTGTTATAGACTGAAGACAAAATAAACACCTAAAATATAATATCGGTAATCACATCTAAAACTAATATGTATGTATAGTCTGGCTTTCCAAGCCTACAGTTTCTGAATTTCTAGAACTCTATTTTTTCCTGATGTTTTAAGTTTCTGAAGCTTGTTCTCACAGCTTGAACATAAAATCAAGATTATTTTCATAATGAAAAGTCACATTGTTCATTCTTTCTGTGAAACAGACTTTCTCTTGATGTCCCTCTAGTATAACCAATGTAAACAAAAAAGCTATCTTTCTTTCACCAATCACAGTAATTTCTAACAAAATATATAAAGAAGAACAATATGTTTCTAATAAAAATAATCAAATCATCTCTCCAAACTGTCCTGAAAAAATTTGTGTCATGTGTCATTCACAACAACAACATGTATGTATTTTGTATATCATGGAATCATAGAACAGTTTGGGTTGGAAGGGACCTTAAAGATGTTTAGGTCCCTGCTTTGGTCAGGGTCACCTTCCACTAGAAAAGGTTGTTCAGACCTCCATCCAACCCAGCCTTGAATACTCTCAAGAATGGGGTAACTTCTCTGGGCATCCCATTTCAGTTCCTCATCCGCTCAAACTAAAGAATTTCTTCCTAAAATGTAATTTAAACCTACAAATTTTCAGTTTAATATGTTTTCCCCTTTGTCCTGTCACTACAGGCCTTTGTGGATAGTCTCTCTCCCCCTTTCTTATTGGATGTCTCCAGGTACTGGAAAGTTGCAGTCAGGTAGCCCTGAAGCCTTCTCTTCTCCAGGCTGAACAATTCTAATTCTCTCAGAATTCCTTTCCACACAGGAAATGTGCTCCATCCCATTAATCTTCTTCATGGCCTGCGCTGGACTTTGTCCAACAGGTTGATGTTGTTCCTGTTCTGGGGACCTCAGAGCTGGCTACACCATTTCAGGTGCTCTCTCACCCTGCTGGCCAAGATGCTTTTGATGCAGCCCGGGACACATTTGGCTTCCTGGGCTCTCTGTGAGTGCACATGGCTGGGTCATGCTCAGTCTCTCATCCACCAGTGCCCTCAAGTCCTTCTCAAAAGGGCTGCTCTCAATCCCTTCATGCCTCAGCCTGTGTTGATATGGGGCTTTGTCCTGATCCAGGTGCAGCACCTTGCACTTAGTCTGGTTAATCCTCATGAGATTCCCATGGGCCCAGTTCTCAAGCTTGTTCAGATCCCTCTGGATGGCATCCTGTCCTTCAGATGTGTCAATCACATTACTTGCTTGGGGTCATCTGCAATTTTGCTGAGGCTACACTTGAGCCGTTTGTCTATGTCATTAATTACAATATTAAATGACACTGGTGCCAGTACAAACTCCAGAGGGACACCACTTGTCACTGACGTCCATTGGAACACTGAGGTATTGATCACTACACACTGGATGTGACTGTCCAATCTATTCATTATGTTCCTAACAGTCCACCTATCAAACCCCTCCCTCTCCAATTTTGAGAAAAGCATAATGCTCCCATATTCTTTACATCAACACTTTTGCTTACACTGCAGGGCAATATAATGGGATATGGTCTGCCTGATTAGAGATGCTGTCCCTTTGACTGGATGCTAAATCCTTTCATCTTTCATGGCTTCACATCTGAAAACAAAAAATATCACTTACATTCTGGAACAGCATGTTGCTTCAGCCAGTGTGTAAACTTCTTGATATGAACATACACCCTTCTATGCATCCTTTGATATAAACATGTTACTACTCACAACTATGTGCAACCTGTTTTCAGACCCACAGTAAGTAGAATTCCTATGCATGATGCCAGTTTATAGGCACCTAATCTATTCCCTTATGAGCCTTCAAAGCTACAAACCACCAAACAATTTTCCTTCTTTTAAGACATGTTACAGAATAAGACTTGCAGTGAGACCCTTCTCACATTTACGGGACCAAATTGAAGCCTGCAGCAACTGGCCTGCTGGTACTAAGGACTGCAATAGCTGGCACTAATTAACAGTACTAATATTAGGAACCCCTGTGTCTTTCTCAGAAGGAACATGTCAAACAGAGGCATATGTGTGTTACAGCCTTCATTACAACTAAAATATGCCAGACATTAAATTAAACAGATTAGTATTGCAGAGGAGAGATTGTCTAAGGACAGATTATGCATTAAAAGTGCTAACATTAGAGTCACTGTTTATATCAAGCTAATACACAGAGTTCTTTTCTGAAACCATGTAATTATGCTCCTTGTGCACTTTTAGGTGTCTGAAAAAAAAAACCCTTTTCTTCATTTAAACAATTTTTAAGAATGGAATTTCTCAAGTGTTTGTTCTGTAGTTGTCTGGGAAGGCTATTTAGACAGATCTGAGTCAGGAATTGCAATTAACTAGATAAATGGTAAATCTGTTTGAGATTATTTTTTATGTAGCCATAAAATATATTTTTCAAATTGCATTGAGAAATATAATTTTTAAAAATTATTATTATTTGTTAAATTGAAGCCTATCTGGGATGCTTACTTAGTCTAATCTATTGAATGCAGAATATTTTCAGTTCTTTGTATAAAAAACCCCAGCTTTCTGAATGCCTGAGTATACAGCTTAGTTGCTAATATTACGCAGCTGAGTGTAAAGTTGAGGGTTTGGGGTTTTTTTTAATCACACTAACACCTGCATGCATCTATTGTGAAACTAAAACACAAAGACGGTTATTTCTGCTGGTTTGATTTAATTTGGTATGGTTGTTTTTCCCTACCAGATTTCTGCATAAGTTCTAAGAATCTCCAAAATATATAAATAAAATACAATGTATCATATTTGGGTTCAAGATAAAACATTTTGTCCAATATAATATAAATTAACTAATAATCTGACAGAGAGAACACGCATAAAGATGCTTTGACTCAATTTTCAGTCTTCAAAAGAGATAGCAGTCTCATCAAACAGATCAATCTCTCATGAAACAAAAGTCTAGATTCCAAAACCTTCATTTATCCTGTATACCTCTTTATGTGAACTATCTCACTCCACCTTAATCCTCAGTTTTAGTAGGGTTACTTTATCTCATGTAAATCTGAATGATTAGTATCACTTAAATTAAAATTATTTAGCTGCAGGATTCCAACAGCCTGAGAGTAGAAAACACAATAAAAGAACATTACCTGCCCCAAGAAGTCCACTATTCACCTTAAGAGATATGACGCAATATCTGTCCATAGCAGATACAGTATTATTAAATAAGAAAATTTCTCACTTAAAATGTTTCTATTTATACATGTATACACACACACATTAGATAAATATGTTTTTCTATATTACATAAAAATTATGTTTCTTCAATTAAATCATTAAAATAGGCATAATAATTGATTGCAAGAGTTTAGCAACACAGAAGATGAATTATAGGAATGGTAGTTACACGTGCACTTTACTTAGTACAATTAATACTTCAGCTTGATTTCTGTTATAAAACAACATTTTTCCTTCATGCCAATCATATAGTCATTTTGGACATTTTCTGTACCATACACAGACTTCAGAGAGTCAGGAAAATGAAGGTAAGAAAAGTCTTATCCTGGACTCTCTTGTCTGACTTCTGCTTATTTGAAAAGTACTTGATATTATTCTTGCTGTTACTCATCTTTTAGTAACCATGAGAACAAATAGGTTACAGCATTTCTCATGTATTTTTCTCAATATCTTGCAAAACCTACTTCTGCAAGTTTCCACAATTACATCAATCCTGATGCTCACATTTACTTAATTTTATACTGTCTTACCAGATGCCTTAGAACACTTTCCAGATTAGCTTTTTCCTACAACATCATAGATATGTGACACTGTAAAATTAAGATCAAGCATGATTAAGATCTGTGCAAGTATCAGTTTTATTCTTTATGAAAGTTGTTCATATTTTCATATTCAAAATACTTTTCTAACACCTAATTGGAGATTAAAACCAACCCCCCAAAAAAACCAGAACAATACAATCTAACTTAATGTCCCCTGAAGCATGTATATGTGTGAATATCTTGCATTTAACTGCCAATAAACCTTAAATTCTCATCAAAGCTTCCTGCCAGAAAACCATCTCAATAAGTTACTTCATTCTACTCCAAGACAAATGATAAATAGCCTGTGATAAATAAGGCTATGTACACAGTAAAAAAATTTGAAAGCTTTATTTGTTCATAAAGTCAAAATATGTGACAGCCGTGAAAAAAAATTACCTCACACCTAAAGGGTAGCCAGCTCTTTAGTTCATAGAGGTGGTTTAAGAGAGAGGAAGGTTAAAAAATAATCTTATATTTCATGGTCCAGAAGACTGATACTTACTGACTTCATGACTATAATTTTAAAAGACACCTTGGCTATCAAGGTGTGTATATCTGCAGAAAATAAACCAACTGTTTAAATGCATATGCCAAAATAATTTTCACTGAGTCTTAATCACCACAGCGTCTAAGCATTTTCAGATTGGCTCAGGCATTTTTAAGAGCATTTCCAAGTAAGTAATTTGTAGGCAACATCTTTAAATTTTTTCTAATTAGAAACATGCCCATCAGTGAGATATGTCCAAATGAGATCTTCCCCATGATCACTTACTGTGATTTGAGTCTTCCACTAAACAGCCAATGAACTTCCAATTGGTTTGCAGACATAGTGAAAATTCAACACTTTAGCAGAACACTTTTGCCTTTGAATCATTTGACACATTATACTTAAGGTATTTGAACACTTTTGAAGATAAATGAAATGTCTAGAAACAATAATAGAAAAGTCTCTTTATTGACCCTACTTAATATTCTAGACCTGTACCTCCACCAATATATCCACACACATATATATATACTTACATATGTATTTACTTATATATTCACATGCACAGAAGTGCTCTGCTTTTGTGTGAAAATGGTACTCTAATTAATGTAACTTTTAAAAGTAAATAATTGAGACAGTCCTGGAATTTTATTAATTTGCTTTGTTTTAGACTCCATTTCTCCTCAAAATTATAGGTCTTCATTGTTATTTCAACAGACAACATCCAGAGAATCTAAATATGACAAAAGCAAGAGATTTTAATGAATCATATATTATAAATTAATGTAAATTTAGGGCTGCCATAATAACTTCATTGACTACATTTTCACGGAAATTGCTGTTTTCCACTGTATTAATTTTTAATGAGACAAACTTTACCCAAAAGGACAGACAAACAAATGACAAACAGATGACAAAAATGATCCCAAGTAATATAAAGATGAGGCCAGCCTGTCATTGTAAAAATTATGTATTTTCTCATGGACATAATAGAGACTCGCACATGGCTTTAAAATGCATCTGTTTACAGAGCTGGCAAAAGTACTGACTTTGTAAGAGTTTCCATAAATTTGTATTATGGACTAATTTTGAAGAGTATAAAAGTGAGAGTAAAATTCTAATTCTCCTTCATAGATAGAAATCCAAAAACTCATGAAGTGATATGAGCTGAGCTCAAAAAAGAAGCAAACGAAAAATAAGTGCAGAAAGTTAACTTGTTCATTCTCTAAAAGAATTATAACTTTTAGTGCTACATTGCAAAATACACAACACTACAGGCATTTAAGTAAGAACTGAAACCTTAAAATACTTTCTTTTAAGCTTGCTTTTTTCTTTTAAGTGAGAACTTTGGAAAGTGTTTGGATGACCACAACTACTTTTGAGGAAAGGACAAAGCAGAAGGCATCTTAAAGCTGTACTACATAAATGAAGGAAGTTAAGAATAGTGAAGAGATGACATTTCTATGATTAAGTCATAATTCTATAGATTAAAAAAAAACTATAAATAAAACTAAAGCCTTCTTTGGAACTGTTGGCCATGAGTAGGGGTTTTTAACCAAGAGATAAACCTACTGCAGCCTTTATGAACTATTGCTTCTCCTAATAGGATCACCAGGGTAAACTCTTCCTATGTTTAATCATAAAAGCGCCTGAATGTTTCTCTATTTTGGACTATTCCAGAAATTAAGATGGGGTATGGGGTGAAAAGTGTTACTCTCATCTTTATAAAGGAAACAAGCGGTGGAGTAGTTGTGATTGACCTTTCATGGAGGGCAGCTGTCAGTTCATACAGGTGGCCTATTTCCACACCCCTGTGAGCAGATTAGAAGTAACCAGGGTAATTTATGGCCATATTGCAACATTACTTGTGGCTCCTTCAATATGTCAATTTCATTTGCAACTATTCTATTTGGATCAACCCTCTGTAAACACAGCAGCTTCAGGTCCAAAAATATATTACTGGTGATTTTCACCATTATTTTGAATTGAAATTTTGAGGACGATTCTGCAATTGAGTACTTTAATTGCAATTTAGTGTATTTTTAAACATAGAATGTAGACACTTGCCTTAAAAAAAGTTGATTTCTAATTGTAAAGATGTACAGTGTATTGAAAAACTCAAGACCTTTAAGCTGCAGTTCATTTATTAAGGATGGCAGATCATTTCATATTGTACTTCTTCAGTCATTAGAAAATGAAATATAAAAGCTAATTTATGTTAACACTTTGAAAGAGTCTTACTCTTTCCTCTGTTTCATCTCTGCCATTTGATTGTACCAGTATTACTGTTTCAGAAGTAACTTTATGATGAGAAGAGGAAAAAGGAACTTCACAAAAGAATAAACTTGCACAGAGATGTTCATTTCCTAGTCCTTCAAATTATTCCTCATTCTTTTTACTGTTTGCCACTTGTTATTCCATCCTTAATTCTTTTCAAATTCTCATGCAGGGCATCTGATGCACTTCACAGTTACAATTACTGCCAAAGGAAAACTAAAGTTACTGTATCAAGGTATCAAACAGCGGGAGGGTAAGGACTGGGGAGGCTTTGTTCGACTTTAGCCATTCTTCCTAATTCAGTTTCTGACATTATGTTACAATGATGTATGTATTGTATTCACTAGCAAACGCAGGCAGATTATAGACAGATCACTTTAGTCACTTGCATCTCTCTGTGTGGTGAGACAGAATTAGCATGGTTCCTGCTGTAATGAAAGTTCTCTTAATACAATCTAAAATGGGGGTTCTTTTTGTCATAGGAAAGGATGCAATAAACAAAACCCCAAACCATTTAAATGCAACACTAGCAAGAAATTATAAGCATTGTGTCCTCATTTGATTTACAAAATATAAAGTACTGTTTCTGAAGCAAAGGTGGGCAAAAATAATGTCTTGTATTTCTGAATTGAGTAGTTTGGTCTATCTGCTTTTACTGATATGGACTGAAAAGGAGAGGGAAAAGTAGTTCTGAGGGAAAGTAGGGCTACAGTAGGCAGCATAGCTTGGTTTTCTTAAGTCTCTTACTAAATTACTTTTAATCACATTAGCAGGGATTGCAGTGACTCCTTACTACACCACAGTGGTGCAAAACTTGTGATTCCTGGGTTAGAGGTCAGTGGATATCGAAAACAAGGGCACAGTAACCATGTACAGTAGCTAGTATATCAGCTGATTTCTCAATAAAAAATTTAGTGAGACAAGATACACAAAAATAAGACAGCAGGTTTTCAAGCGAAATTAAAACTATGAAATAGATATTAAAAAAACCCTATGACCTCAAAATTATGAAATATATTATTAAAAATTGTTTAACTTGGTAAAACATGATTTATTAATTACTTCTTACATGTCCTATTTTACACCAACTTTTTACCTCCTCTCTTTTGCCTATTTACAAAATTTCTCAGTAGATACGGCTGAAATACATTTTAAGATCCTTTTCACTTTTCCATTTTAATGCTATTACTTTTTCGAGTCTAGCTCCTCAGGTTGCTCACTTGTTCTAAGTTTGTTTTATTTTTTTTTCTTGGTCGTGCCTATTTACTCCTCTTCTGCGTTGGATCATGTATCTATTTACCTTTTGAAACTTAACAAATTTTCTTCTTTTATTTGTTCTTTTCCTTTGTTCTACAAAATCTTTCATGCTACCAACCTTCTGGCCCATTCTACATAGAAGAAAGACCAGTCTAGTGAAAACCCCATTAAATTGTGTTCATGTACACTTTGTGGTTCACTATTCTTTCAGCTTTCTAGGCAGATATGTCTTCAAATCAAAATATAAGAGTTCTATCTCACTAACTTATTTAGTCCTGTCCTTTACATACAAAGTAGTCAGAAGTGATGTCATCCAGCTGATGTGAAAATGAGATACTTGGTGGTGAGCACAATGCCTCCCTAAAATTTTAGGCAGGGGTAGTGCCACACAGCTCCTAGATCATCATTTGTCCAGTTCATTCCAAGCATAGACTACTATCCTGAGAAAATAACCGGCTCTCAAAGACAAAGTAGTTTAAAATCCCTCAAAATTTGTATAGCTCACTTAAAATTTCACTCTTGTTTTCAGCAGGGGCATCTCCAAACTACATCAGCATAATCTTTGGAGCAATGTTGTCTGAGCAAACTACATGTCCATTCTACTTCTTTAGGTTTTGAGACATACAGAATTCCCAATTTTGCCTCCAGGGTTTTTCCAGAGCTTACCCAAATATTTTTTGCTTGTAAAAGTAACCCTCTTCTAAAATTTTCCCTCTGTAAATAAATTTGACGAACAGCAGATTGCCATTGCGCTTGAAAACAGGAAGCAAGCATAAGAGCTTCTCTTTTAGGGAGATAAAGTCCTTCCTGCCTCTCCACTTACCCCAGCTGGTCTTCTATTTCTGAAAATGAAACAGACTTTGTGCACATACACAGGCAAAACTCCTCTATAAAAGTCAGAACTTTTCAATAATTTCCAATTTTGACAGAAGTCGACTTGGAAAAAAAAGATTGAAATGAAGCTTTCTCTTGATGTAAAAAATACCCTGTTTCAGCATTTTCAGACTGTTTTAGTTCCAATCTACTTTTTAAGTACTTTATAGTGGCCAGCCAAAGCCTAACACTTCATATTTTTTTCTTAAAATCAGAAATTTTTTTAGTTGTTCTGAAGTACTTGTTTTATAGAAAACATCAGAATCAAAATGCATTTAAAGTCACAGATTTCCCTTAAAAAAAAAAAAAAAAGACATGATGGTTCTGAATGATATTTAAATCACTACATTTTTTATCCAACATTCATGGTAGAATCTTGAAGCACACATTACTAACAACATAATCTGCTCATTTTCTTCTCCCAAGACAGAGAACACTATTTAAAATGAAGGTTACAGAACAAGTTATCAGCAAGACTAAAATTTTCCAGTAGATGCAGATATATCCTTCTGACTGGCAGAAGCTGTTGTAATTCATGCCAGCCAAGAGAGTCAAGTAGGAACAAGAGTTGCATGCTGAACAGCATGACTTCACATGAAAAGGTAGCAAAATATGTGCCTGTCTCATCTAGTGGAAGACCTCTTTTGCACTGCAGCAATCTTCTTCAAGTTTTAACTTCAGCTTTACAATGGACCTTGGTATCATGCTGGGAGACCTAATTACACCAGAGGGACTCTCAGATGCTAAATAGAACAAAGGAATAGAAAGCATTTTAAGCATCATTCATAAAAGCACTCTCATTTTAAATGTTTTGGAGTTTGTTGTTTTTTTGTTTTTTTTTTCAAATATACGTCTCATTCTTCCTGAGTTCTCAATTCTGAAACTTCCTAGATATGAAGTTATGCTCTCTTTAACTCTAATAGTTTTCCTTTTTGTGTTCTACATTTTTACATGCACTTACATGAATTTTTATACACACACACACACACACACACAGAAGCACTACTTTCAGAGATTAAATATAGATTTGTATTCTCTCAGGTTACCTTCAAAAATTGCCTTCTGCATTTTGCTGCTCCTACATTAGGACTCCCTACATCATGCAACAGACATGTTATCAAAGTGCTTAAGCTTCCATACTCAAGACAAAGAGAAAGAGAAGAAAAAGAAAAAGAAAAAAAAAGTAAAGGAAAAAGAAAAGGAAAAGAAAAAGAAAAAGGGAAAAAAAAGGAAAAGAACATACCTCTTGAGAACTCTGAGATTTAGTTACCATCCTAAAATGGATTAGACTTGCTGGGTTGGATTGGGTTGAAGTGGACTTGGCTTTGCAGAAGGGTGATGTTATCACTAGTTAGACTGCTATTGTAGTTATTCTCACATTTTCTGTTATCCTTCACACCAGTTTGCTCTGTGGCACATTTGATCATGGCTGGCTGCCATATGCCCGCCCAACTGCTCTCTCACTTCCCCTCTTCAACAAAACTGGGAGAGAAAAGAAAATGGAGAAGAGCTCATGTGTTGAAGTAAAGAGCATTAACTTATCAATTACCATGAGGGTGAAAACAGAATTTGCTTGAAAAATTAATTTAATTTATTGCACATTAAAAAAAGAGTTGGATGGTGAGAAACAAAGGTGAACACTAAAATAGCGTTCCCCATCCCCAGTTCTTCCCAGACTGTACTTCCTTCCTTCACTCCTGCTGTATTCATCCAGACAGCCTATTTGTACTTTAAATCAAGCTGATTTCCTCTGACAAATGTGGTAAGAGGCTGCTAGTGAGGTAATCTGGACTACAAATAAAAAAAATAAATATATAGATCATACTGTGACTACCATTCAAGTGGGATAAAGATAAGTCTATTTTTCATTGATTATTAAGTTTTGCCTCTTTACCAATAATTCCATAATTAATATTGAATTCCTGTATTTCATTGCCTTTATTTCACTGTGGTTTCTGACCAAAAAAGCTAAGAGAAGTTTCTTATCTCATGAAGGAAAGTTTCACCAGTACTGCCTATCATTTGTGAGCATCCTTCTTTATGACAGAGCAGACTGTTGGCAAAGAGAGTTAACTGTCTGATGACATTTAATTTTCTGAGGTTATACTAGGTTAATATTAACTAGGTTAATAGTTTTTTCCACAGTTGTACTATTAGTTTAACAGAAAGAGGGAGATTTTTAATACTAACCTTTCACCACATGAAAAGTTTCTGTAGGGTTACAACTTCTTAGCAACCATAACTATATGGCACTTGAGCCTCAGGAAACAAAGACAGAAAGTCAGACATTCCAATGAGAAAAACACAGAAGTCTCCCAGAGACTGCCATAAACCCTGTAATAAGTCTTTTAAAAAAGAAAAAAAAAATGAACTCCAAACAAATTCAACATTTCTTCTATTCATCAAAACAGTATACTAAGAAAAGAAAAAAAGAACATTAATGTGCATTCATTTGCTGTAACTGTACACAAACATCTGTGTCAGTCCCATGACAGTGTCGAGATCAGAATGCCACAGTAAAAATTTTTTCTGATTAAGGCATTTTGGGTTGAGTTTTTTGGGATGGAAAGCAAAATTATTCTCAATTCTTAATTTCAGATGATGCAAAGTCACAGAGAATAAACATATGATTCTACTGATTATGGTCTTTTATAGGCTAGCAAGGGATATTGACTCTTCTTTCCTTATTTGTCTTGAGGAGACAGGGGATTTAACTTAGTTGCTTTTCTGAAAGTAGATGGGGCTAATGGAACTTTACCATTCTTAAAGAGCTGTCTTGATTTTTTTGTCCAGATAAGCAGTTCTGCTGTACATTGTTAGTGATTAAAATGTCCTTAAGTTTTCACTTCTTTGGGATTTTCTTTATAGAAAAGAAAATTGCCTGGCACACAGATGACCTCTAGCTGTTTAACCAGGCTAAAAGTAATCCAGATACCAGATGGCAAAAATCCTCTTCAGTCTGATGGTTTGTGACAAAGCATTTTTACAACTTTTTTCTGCTGGTTGTTGCAGAGAAAGAAATATTCATCCTTTCTTGGCATGCTCTTCAGATAACCTGAAATACTGAGAATTGTTGTGTAGGTAAAACTGTTATTTGTAAAGCTGTATTACATACTATGAAAAAAGTAGTTGCATCTAACAGGACCTGATAATAATGTACTTTCACCAATCTGTTTTGATTACTCTACTTTTCCCAATCCCTGTGAGATGCTGAAAAGCAACAGCAGAAATTATTCACTTCAATGCCATTAATCACAGATATATGAGGGTCTTCTAAACTTATAGTCAAAACAGACATTTGCCTGCAAGTTATCAGGGGGAACTTCAGTTTAGAGGGACTGAAGGTATAGAAAAAGATGAATGGGGAATGACATCAATTAACTGAACAGTGCTTACTAGATTTTTTTCTTTCAAAGAAAGTGAGATTAAAAAGAAAAACACCCAACAACCTGGCCAAAAATAGGATAAAAAGCTTCTTCTCAGTCAGCCATCTTCCCCTGGCAAGGAGCCAAGCACCTTACACCTCTAGCTATCAGACTGCCTGCATCTATCTATACATTTTTCAGCTCTAGATTGTGTGAGCAAACTGCATCTAACATCTTGAAAAGTGCTAAGAAAAAAAAAAATCTTGTGGTGGACACCCTTGTGCATTTATATCTTATAAGAAAGTCTTTACAGAAGCTTTCATTTGCTTCTAACCCATAAACTACATCAAGTGTATTGACTCACACTACTCATAATCCCATATAACCTATACTGTTTTCTTTATGATCACAGGACAAGGCTAGACTATTGTCACGCAAATAACTGAATGCTGAAAAAATGTCAGTAGCATTTAATGTCCTTTATTTGCCAAATAGGTAGGTATCTTTGACCAAGACAGAAAAAACAAAGCCCCACAAATAGAATTTCTTATTGCAAAAACAATAAAAAATTTAAAATATAACCTCAAAAATCAGTTTAGGATGAGACAAAGGGTCTTATTGAGTCAGAATTCAGACACTTGGAATTTGTAATCTTAAGCAGAAAATGAGTATGGGGAAATTTGCTTTAGGTTTATTTTTTTATTAATTAAGCCAAACCTTCAAGTGAACAGTTTCAGCTGAGGTCGTGTTATTGCCAGAGAATAATCTTTAAATCTATTTGATAACCAAAAAACTTAATGCTGTGTTGGGGTTCAAACCAATTATCTTGTTAAACTGAAGCATGAATCCTAAGTGATAATGAATTTAGATCCAGTCACTAGGAAGATGGGATTTTATTTTACTGTCTCTTTGGTAGGATAACTCTGGATTGGTCCAGTGGCTGTTGTTTGATTTCTTACTGAATTCAATATTGCAACAACTGTATGTGGTTTACAAGAAGTAGATGCTTCCTAAAATCTGCTGATTCTTTGCTTGGTACCCATTTAGGCACATCTGTTATTCAGGTGACAGCCACAGACGCTGATGATGCCAACTACGGGAACAGTGCCAAAGTGGTGTACAGCATCCTCCAGGGGCAGCCTTATTTCTCAGTGGATCCAGAAACAGGTTAGCAGTCCATTCAGTCTCACTTTTTGCAGTAACAGAGACAGGATTCAGGGATCAAGACACATTTCTCTTCCATTTCAATGACTTGACACATAGCTGATACTTTTTCATTGATTGAAAACAAGAATCAAAATAAAATTTCTGTTAAAATAATATTATTGTAGAAAAATTGCTTTACTTGGTATAACTATAATTTCCAGATGATTGTTAACTGTAAAGGCCAAAAGTTAAAAAAAAAAAAAAAAAAAGAAAGAAAAGAAAAAGAAGAAAAAAAGAATTGTAAGATACTGTAAAGGATCTAAAGAGTCATCAAAATTAATCACAAGCCAATTTTGCACCAGTTTCTAGGAATTTCATCTATTTGCCTTTAAAAAGCATAAATAAGAGCTGGACATTTTCATACTACAAGGTTAAAAATAAATAAATCTCACAAGTAATTAAAAATTTCTAAAAGTTTAGAATAGATTCCTAACCATCGACGATTTTTAACTTGCTTTTTTTTTTTGAAGCTGCATTATGATTACAAGTGTTATGAGCACTGAATCAAGTATCCTTAATGTTTCCAAGTTGAAAAGAATGAATTGAAGCCTTTTTCACTGTCATGCAAGATATTGGATAAGAGGCAAACACAAACTACACAAACTAAAAAATAAAAGTATGAATTTTGAATATCTATAACTCAAAAATAGAGTTCAAAAAAGAAAGATACAGCCAGAAAGTCCCCTCTTCCAGATATCTGATCCTAAGGCTCAGTAGTCATTGCATTAGCTTTTCTTGCATGTTATCAAAATTATTCTGGTTTGCTAATTGAGAATTTAAGTGCACCTCTGCCCAGAATCCCTGAAGTTCCTAATCCATTGAGAGTGGTCAGAGGATGGCTTACTTCCTTTTGAAACAATTTGGGTTTTTTCTAAATACAGCAAAGGCATAATATGCAAAAGATAATTAATAACAAGGCTACAATTTTAAAAGGAAGCATAACAATTTTGTCTTGAATAAAAGTGTTTAGGTTGTTTTTTCCCCCTTTTTTTCAATCTCTCTTTTTTTCTCTTTTCTCCAGTCCCCTACTCAAACATCATTACCAGACATGAGCAGGGAAACAGGACCAGTACCACATGGGCAGTAACTGATGGCAGCAGGTGTTTAGGCAGGCAGACAGTAAGAGGAAGACCTGGACATCTTTGGTTCAGGGATTACTTTTTCATTTTAATCCAATTTGCTGTTTCATGTTACATGTATTAACAACATAACATGTATGATAATCAGAACCTGGTAATCCTGGATCAGACATAAATGTCATAACCACTAAGCTGCAAAGGGATTTTTTTCTTTATTTCACTCACTTGTTAGAAGTACAAATTTTCCAGGGTTGCCTTTTTTTTTTTTTTTTTTTTTTTAACGTAATATCAAAATGAACCTATAATGAGAGCCTTCTGAGAAAGAAAGGGCAGGGATGTAATTCTCCAAGCAGAAAAGGAAACTATGCTTAAATTTTCCCACTTCAAAAAAAAGCTCTCATCACTCCAGCTTTGAAAAGCCACAACCCTTCTAAATTAAAAAAAAACCAAAAATAGTAGAAAGCTTTGCTTGGTTTTCTAAAAGGAACTTAAATGAAAAGTGGCATACAGCACCACTTTTGGTTTTCTTACCTGAGACCCCTATTCTTTTTGTGTACTGCAAATGTTTCAGAGACCTTTAAATTGCAATTATGAAATTTTCCAAACTGGGCACCCCAAAAAAGATTTTTAAAACAAATTTTAGAGTCACGTCCAATTCTTTATTAGCTGTAGCCCAAGCTGACTTACAGTAGACATCTCAATAAATTATCTATTAAGGCCCAGAATAATGAAACCTGGACATGTTAGAGTTCAGATTTATGCTATAATATCAAAATGTCACCAGGGCTGGAGATTACACAATATAATAAATAATAACTGGGGATAGAAACTGAAAAATGTCATTAATTCAATGAACATATTGATATTTTTGTCATTAAATAATAATCAAATTAATTTGGCAAAACAAAAACAATGAATAATGTGTCTGTTATATTTTTTGGTTTTTTACTTAAAATCACATTAAGTCAGCCATAGATTGAAAGGCTTATTGAAGTATACCTTGTTGTGATTGCTATGGATTACCATTTGCACAGTGATTCTGACATGTATCCATCTAAGAGCTCTGAGATTATAGTGGAGGGTGCTTCTCCTTCACCACTCTGTCTCTCCTTTTTTTTACTCCTTCAAGGCATAATCAAGACTGCTTTACCAGACATGAGCAGAGAAAACAGGGAGCAATACCAAGTGGTCATCCAGGCTAAAGACATGGGAGGCCAGATGGGTGGATTATCAGGGACCACTACCGTGAACATCACACTGACTGATGTCAACGACAATCCACCCCGCTTCCCCCAGAGTAAGCTGCATCTATTAATTTGGTTTTCCAAAGAACCTCTCAAAAATCAGCTGGTTTGCTTTGGCCATATGGAAGTTTCTTTTTATCACTGTTTTTGTAGTACTTACCCACTGCTGTGTCTATTTTGCAGTATTGTTAAGGCAAATGGGAATCTCTGCCTACATTTTTTAAATATTAAATTACTTGTTGGAATGATAAACTTCTCATTCTTACTCTTCTTACAGAAATATAAACTGTAACTGTAACTTAGGCCAACTGCAGGGACTTTAGAGGAATTTAACTACAAAATGTAAGGATCTGTTCTTGGAAGCACTTTTAGTTCCATGTGTTGAGGCAAGTAAATATGTCACAGTTTTCTAATGTTCTGACTTGCACAGGCAGAGTTGATCAGGTCATATGATATGCTGGTAGTCTAAGCATTTGGTTTAGGTACTTGTAATCTGTGTTCAGTTCTTAAGTGATTTTGATAATCTAAGCTAGTTTGACACAATAAAATAAGGTTTTCAAAAATATCTTAGTAGAAGAAAAAATGGCAAATATCAGAAAGCTGAACAACACAGAAAGCTTCAGAGTAACACACTACAGATCTTTTTATCTTAGGCCAGTGTTTAAATCCAATCTCATGTTGTTACAGTCAGTGTCTGATAACTGTTTGATAGGCTGCAGATAGGAGAAATTTACAGCCTCAGTTCAGTGTCTGCCAGAAAAGTGTCCACATAATAAAATTTGAATTGCTTGTTCACACTGATGAGAGACCTGGCTCTCTTTACAGATCCTCTAAGGACTGAACAAAGAGAAATGATTTATAAAATGCTCTCCTGGACTTGAAAAGCACTTCAGTACCATGGCAATAAGTAAACCCAGAATAGTACAAACTGTTCAACCTAGTGCAGATTTAAAAAAAAAAAAAAAAATATTGGAAACACTGACAGCATGGAAAAATAGATCCTTGGAATTATAAATTACTGTTTTAATCTCTATCCATGATAACACAGTGCTTTAAAAGAAGAGAGTGGAGGGGAAGTATTGCAACCCTCACAAATAAAAGATAATTTCAATTCACATTCAGAGTCCAATTGATGAGAATCACCTTCACACTGTAAATTCAAGCAATTCAAGCAGCAATTTTTAACAGAACTTCCTATTCGACCTCACAACAGGATACTTTTTAAACATACATAGCATGATGCAGCCTATAATATTTTAGCAAATAGAAATTCTGGAACCTAAAGTATAATTTATGGTGGCACGTTACATTGTCAGCCTCACTGTTGAATAAAATCAAATAAGCTAAAATTAAGAATGAAGAACATATAGAACTGCAAAATAATTTGAGGTTTCCAGTCCCCTTAGCCTGTGCTCCTCATGATGCTCTTCTTCCAAAAGTAACTGAAGCCTCTAGTCTATGAAAGTTTTTCTGATTATTTCAATAAACTTTGGGATGGGTACTTTTTAGAGAAATTTACACAATTTGATGCCTCATACAATATTCTCTGCAGTAGTCTACTTTGAACATCACTGAAACACATTGAGTGTTTCAGTGGCCTACGGAAGGCCTGCTGTGGGATCTTCCAATACTGCAATTTCAGTCATGCTGGTGATCCTTCCCTCTCATTTTATTTATCTTCAGTAGGGTGGTTTTTAATACTCTCTAGAAAATCAAAGAAAGAGAAATATCAGGGAGATTTGATTTATTCTTAGGTAGTTATGAAGAGGACTACACCTTCAAAAAAAAAATCTGTTCTGGAAGTTAATTTTTTACAAAAACATTTGCCTTCCATTTTCTCTCATATGAGGCAAGAAAAAGCAAAATTGTTGACCAAAGCGGAGAGTGAATAGCAGTTGCAAGCAATGTGAGTTAATATCAAAGTATTTTTGAGCCAAAATTTAATTTTTAGAGGGACCAGAGAAAGTAAAAAGGCACTGTGAAGTAATGGTTGTTCCAACTGCACCAAGAAGCAATATTTTCAGGTTTGTTTTGTTTCCTGAAAGTAGTCATGGAAAATTAGAAGATATAGGCCTAAATGGAATTTAAATGGTACTATAAAGAAAACCTTACACATTTTTAATTCTATTGTACCCTAAATTTAATAGCCATCTCACATGCTGAAAGCATGTAGCATTCACACAGAAACACAAAAATAGGAATGCTTTCAAACGAAAAAAAATGAAGGGAGGTATTTATCTGGAAGGAGTAATAAGTGCCATGATTGAATCTGTTCTTATGGTAGGTCTGGCTCAGCTGCCAAACCCTTGGATTTGTCAAGGGCTCAAGGCTTGAAACTCATGGTTTAGCTGCCAGGAATCCTTCCTTTCATCCCATTTGCAGACTGATTTGAGGGAACAACATGCATTTCAGCCTGTGTGGATCGCAGTCAAACAGGCTGCTGCTGAGTTTTCACTTGCAACCTTGAATTTGCAACAGCAAGCACAATTTAGCATCAAGTATTAGCTTCCATTTTGCTACAGATCTATATAAATATGTTTTCAGTAACTCTCTTTTGTACTTAGTCTTTACAACTGGGGACGGAAACTCATTCTGCACTCTGAATTTTAATACATTTCTTCTATTAAATGTAACATTCAGGATCATTTAGGTGTTTTAAAAAGCAAGGGGTATGTAAATATAGGAAACAGGGTTGTTGGAACAAAAAGAGTTGACTGTACTTTACTACAAGTCAACACAATTTATATGTGTTCTTATTAGATCCTTTGAATAAGGGTTGTACATTTTATTAGGTGTTAATTTTGTCAGATTCTTAAGGTATATCTCCAATGCTACTACTTCACTCAGTAAAGCAATATGAATTTACATGAAAAAACAGATCAAAAGAAACATCAGATTCTGGCATGTTATGTGGAAAATCTGAACCCATTAGATGTTTTTTACTTTTACATTTTCTTGGTAACTAATAACAGAAAATACTGAATTAGAATTTTTTTTTATCTTGATAATAATGAAACCTCTTCAATAGCTGCTTCTTTCTGGTCAAGAAATCCATCTGATTAATAGTTTTTCTGCTACAGCATGCCTTTAAAATTAGATTTTTTATTACAAGTGTTGTCAGAAAATACATATGAATTCACTTTTCATACACACAAACAAGAGTAAAGTGTCATTGTAATCAGACTTTTTTCTAGAAGAATCTGATTATAAAATCAGCAATAGCAATTAACACAAACATTTATCCAAATGCTATTTACTATGACTCTCTATTATGTATTATCAATAACAGATGAATTAATTATTTTCAAACAGAAAACCTACTTTAATATATTTCAAAATAATTAAAAGAAAAGGCTAGTCTGCTTTAGCCTTTTTCCAAAATCCTCTCTGATTTCTACAACTCTTGTACCTTGAGAGAAAATCCTTTCCTATTCCTAAATATGTCTAGGAACATTTCTAGAGAAAAAAAATATATAGAGTATCAATAACAAGATTAAGAACTGATTAACACCTTTGTTCCTTAAAACTGAAAAAAAAAACCAAAAAAAACCCAACCAAAAATACCACAGTATTAAATGGCTTTGAAGAATAACTTGAATTTTTTGTGACAGTTTGTCAGACAACTCTGAATTCTATTTTAAAGTCTAATGTGATGACTAGCATCATTTTCTTACAGTGTTCAGGACTTCAACTTACCTAAAAAATCTAGGTGAAATTATTGAAGATGATTTTTATTCAGGGGAAAAAAATATTTCTCAAAACAATAAATGCTTGATTTTTTCTCTTCCAGGCTCCTACCAGTTCAGCTCTCCTGAATCTGCACCACCTGGGACTTCTCTTGGCAGAATTAAAGCCAATGACCCCGATGTGGGAGAAAATGCAGAGATTGAGTATAGCATCTCCAATGGGGATGGATCAGACATGTTTGATATCATCACTGACAAGGACACACAGGAAGGGATTATAACTGTCAAAAAGGTTTACTTTTTCTCCCTCTCTTTTATATGTACTTAGTTCTTCAGGTGTTATAGTTATTTTTCTTTTTCCAAGGAAAGGGAGGGTAGATCTCACAAGAGGTCAGGCTGTCAAGGAGCTGTTGTATTAGTTTTGTTCTTCTCTTTCTTCAGCAGGTATCTGTTATTTTCAAGTCTCAAGGGAAATTTACTGGCATGTCACTTCACATAAAGCAATATTTCAGTGGTTGCTGTCTGTTCAATATATAGAGTCTCACATACAGTACTGTCAAATTAGAGCTGTGAAAACTTGGAGGGGTTCAGTTCACAGTGAGGTTTGTCAGCTGATTGCTGTGGTAAGGCTTACAAGGGTGGGAGGCTTACCTGGAGTTTGATGAATTTGCACATCCAAGGCTAAACTCTCCCTCTCTAATCTGTTTAACAGCCAGTTTTCTCCAGTTCTTAAAATCTGTCTTGGTTTATATCCAGTCTTGGTGATACTTCAGTTGTTACACATGATGTCAATGAAACTCCCAAGAGCAAAGACATTCTCAGAAATTTAATTCAAAATACCATGTCTGACAGATTTATTGGTAGCTTTCCAGAATTCAGCCTGTCAAACTCTAAACTCTTTGTGATTCTAATGTTATTAAATATATCAGTAAGATTAATTTATAACTACCTATAAATAAAATACAGATCTATAAACATATTTGGAAACACATATACTTATTTATGCATATGCATGTATGAGCGTCTATCTACATATGCATATATGATGTAAATGTCACATAGATTGAAAATCAAGCTTCACAGATTTTCTCTTTACTGAAGAACATGGAGAACAAGGACAAGTCTGCATAGCTCCTAGTGCCAAAGAGGCAAGGGTGGATGGTAATGGGTAAAAGAGAGTAAAGAAAAGATAAATAGGACAGAGAGCATTTAAGAACTGGAATAATTGCTCTTTTTATTGCCACGGAGAAGAGACAAATAAGATTTTACACAATCCCTTGTTGTGGACTGAGTAAAACTTCTCTGTTATTTTTTATTTTTATATAGGTCAAAGCCTCCTGCTTTTTTCAGGAACCTGAACAATTAATAGGCACAGGGATCATAACTGCCTTGGTTTCTTATAATACTCATTATTTTTTAATGCCAACAATAAGACCTAATATACTCCATCTTCCCCAAATTGGATTAAAATTTACAGCTTTTGCTCGTAAAGATATTTCACCTTCTGACTCAGTGTTGTAAAACTTACTTTTTTTGTAAAATGATGTAATTTTCTTTATTACTATTATTTGCTCCTCAGCATCTGGATTTTGAAAACAAGGTGTTATATACCCTAAGAGTAGAAGCAACCAACACTCATCCTGATCCTCGTTTTCTTCAGCTGGGGCCATTCAAAGACACGGCTTTAGTCAAAATTTCTGTTGAAGACATTGATGAACCTCCAGTGTTCAACAAACCCTGGTATTTAATAGAGGTGGATGAAGATGCCAAGGAAGGAAGCATTATTGGGCAGGTTGTAGCCCAAGACCCAGATATAGCAAAGAATGCAATAAAGTAAGCCATTACACAATATAAAATTCTTTAGATGTGGGGCAAGTCTCATGCACAGAGAGTGATGAGAATGAAAAGTATCAAGAGGCTCTTTGGGTAATTAAGCATATGGGGGCTGTTGAATAGTGTCAGGGATATATCTGTGTGAGCTTGTGAAGGAAACTACAATTAGCACAATGAGCAGTGCAGACAGTGCTTTAGAAAAACAGTCTATAGGCACCAGGCAAAAAGAAAGATGTCAGCATTTAATTGCCAGCATGTTCTGGTAGTTTCACCAAGCTGTTCATAAAATTACTCTTTTATTCCATGTAAAACACTCAAATTGATTGATTTTTATGCTCCCTGATGCTTGAGAACTGTCACACTTCTGTACATAACATCCATGCTCCATAGCTTAACTGTTTAATGATCACAGTATATTGAATAAGAAATGATTGCAAGAAAGTCATAGCAATTAGAAGTTGGAGTTCAGTGCTGTGAAATTGCTGTAATTGTTACCAATCTGCTATTATTATCTGCAGTGACAAACACAGCACTTAAATTTGTGTATTTACCATGCAAGTGATTATGAAAATTGATCTCTGCATTTCTGAACAAGCCTTCTCTTCTATGTCCTGCAGCAGTATGCTTTGAGGTAGGAGGTGTGAGAGGAGGAAGAAAATAACATATTTTTAAGTAAAATATGTATAAATTCTCAATTTTGCCTGATAATGACTGCCAACTACTAGGCTAATTAAAAAACAGCTGTAAAACAAGTTTTGTCTTGCTGGGTAAGAACAAAGCAAAAGCAAGTATCATAAAACAAGATTTTAAGATATTTCATCTTAAAACCCAACTAATTGAAAGATTTTTCTCTTGAGTTTTGTGGTCCTTGTGACACCCCAAAAATAGCTTTTAGAAATTGATACTTCCTTGTGTCTGCAATATGTGTCTTTTGGTGATAGAGTTCTCTAAGAAACAAATAATTCGCAAAGGAATTTATCTAAAAAAGTTCTCTTTAATTATTATTCCAGAATTCACTTTATGACCTAAAATGTAATTTCAATTATCAATCCAGAAACCACCCACATAATAATTTGCTGTTCATCCTGCTCACTAGTCTTAAAATTGTTTCTAAGCATTTGTAGCATGCAGGTAGCTATGGGATTGTAAAGAAAACATTCTTGATTAAGCACAGTCAAAATTAGAAAACTTTTAGAGGGGGCTGTGAGCTAAAATGGAGACTGTAATGGGAGATAGTGATGCTCAGTTTTACTGTATCTTGACAGATATTCTCTAGATCGACACACTGACCTTGACAGAATATTCAACATCTATTCAGGAAATGGATCCTTATTCCTTTCAAAGCCACTTGACCGAGAAGAAACTCCCTGGCACAACATCACAGTCATAGCAACTGAAATCAGTAAGTTGAAGATAAAATTTATCTGAGAAGAATATTTGAACTGAAAAAAGAATTAAATTCTACAGTTTCTATGACTTATCTTGTTTCATTAGTTTTGCCTTTATCCAGATATCATCAACAGACGAGACATCTTTAAACACACATATAGAATTTATTATTTTAAGATACACTTTACCTGGTTTTTAAAAGACATTTAGGATCTCTCAGGTGCAATAAAATCATGCATAGTATACATTAGACAAGTTAACTGGTTCCCTGAGAATTCACATCAAATAATGTGGTTCAGGTGTGATGTACTGGCTCTATCCCAAGCTAAGTCTGGGAAAATCCTTGGGGAAAGAGGATAAAAAAAAATGTCCCTGACATACAAATACATTGTCAGAATAACCTCTGTAAATGGGAAAAAAATTACACTCTACCTCAACTGGTTTAACTTATCTCAGAAAATGACTGTGTTTGAAGCCAAGACTAGGGAAATTCTTTGCTCTCCATGTCTGAAGTAAACCCTGGGCCTGAATCTTTCACCTGGATTCTTTATTATTCTGTTAGATACTTTTAGGTATGTATGTCTCTTGCCTGGCAACAGTCATCAAAGGGGGAAACAGACACTGATTTTAGTGAAAAACTTTTCTCCCTTCTTTGATTCTTCTATAGCTTTCCCTGGAGTCAATGTGCTAAAGAGTCTGTGAGTTGGGTAATATGGAGAGATTAATAATATTGCCATTTTCAGAGAGATTTATTTATTTTATCTTTTCCTCCTTAAATGCTTTCATTGTTTTGTCAACAATGTTCTACATGTTCTACATTTTCAATACGCATACTGTGAGAAACCTCTCTGGCAATACCTTGAGTTTGGAGGTTTGTGAAGAGTGACTGGTGATCATATCCTGCATATTTCATTTTACTGTTTTGTTTTTTACAGTTAAGGAAGAAAAGATGACTTTGACTTGGGTTTTTTTGTGGGTTTGTGTTAGCATGTGTTTTTTGGCGGTGGTGTTGACTGACACTTTTACTGCTTTATTGATTTGGAAAAGTAAATATTTTTAACATCTCAGTCTCATGGAACAAGTTTTGCAATTAATTATTTGCTGAACTGATACATAGAATAAAACTCCATAATAACTCAGTGACCTGTTTTTAATGTAAATCAATTTAACTCTATATTATACTTTATATTATATATATATAAATATAATAGAAAAACTTATTTCAATTATAAATAGGACTTTTATGTATATGTAATGTATGTCATCAGAAAATGAAATATAATTGTTTTAGTATAATCAAGAAAATTGAACATTTCTAATATCTATTGGAAAAAATGTATTGGATTATTTTCATATACATATCTCTTTGTATTGTGATATAATTTTTTTCCAGATAATCCTAAGCAAAGCAGCCAGATACCTGTCTTCATCCGGATTTTAGACATAAATGATCACGCACCAGAGTTTGCCAACTACTATGAAACATTTGTTTGTGAAAATGCAAAAGCAGGACAGGTAAACCAATTCTTATATTACCAAAGATCTTGTAAGGAAACTATCCTGCAGTACCATCATGAAGACTTCAACATATTTCAGTTTGAACAGCAGCAGCCTAAACTAGCCTCTTAATTTCCTATCTTCTAAAGAAAATACAAGTTGATTCAAAATAAGACATAAAAGGTGAAGGATAATATCCTAGCGCAATACCATAGGATGTAATGTAAAAATCATACTTTCAGATGGTTTTCCATTTCTAATAACAGAAAATAGTTTTGAGAAATAGTTTTGCATAATGCTACAAAATGGTTCATGCTGTTCAATAATTCCATTTATGTCTGGAGTTTAATCGATGGCTTAGTTAATGTAGCCACATCTTCAAGTACACGAAGCAGGAAAATCTTTATTATGTCTCAGTAAAGAAGATGTGAAGATGAAACTTTTTCAAAAAAGTTTCATTTCCTTTTTCAAAGGGCAATGCAACTGTTTCCATTGTAGGTTAAAACTCAGTTTGGTATTGAGTTGAGTCTGGCCAAAGGTCATGTATATCCCTTTCTAAACTACCTCAGCAGTTCTGCAAAAATCTGAAAGACAAGAAAAAATACTGAAGACAAAACAAAGGAATAATTTGTATTTGAGTAAGTAGATAAACCAACAGAACTCATAAATGTGCTAACATTGCTGCCATTAAAACATCATCTATTTATGCTAATGACAGTCACTCTTTCAGTTTTAAATCTTGTGAAGAAAGATTTGTAATTCTGAAAGTATTTGCAAAAGAACCGGATTTAGTAGCAAATGATAGGGTACTTAAAGATTATCTCTCCAAAATGGACCTGAGACCATGCATGAACCTCTTCTCTAGACTGATTCATTTTTGACTGGAAGAAAAAAACTTGAGATCATTATTTTCATTAGCACAAATATGAGTGGGCTCCTATTCTAGGAGAGACAAGCCAGGATGAAGCCCTAAGAACAGCTTAGGTCTATCCTCATGTCTCGCTAGCTTTAGGTTGTCATCATCCAGACAATGTTGGCTGGCTTCACTGAAAATATGTGGAAATGATCAGAATGTATAATATTGTGTTTTTCTTTAGAGCACAGTGACCATGCAATATTCAAAGACTTTACAAAAATGGGTGATATGGATACACATCAGGAACCGTGTTCATGTTTTACCTGATTTTCTGCCCAGTGTTTGTTTAAGTCACAGAGGCTTCACTGAAAGTAGCATAGATGGTACCTGAGAAGAGTTTAGTTTTTCAAGTACTGCAGAACTCTATGCAGAGCAAAAACATGGAATATATCAGTTGCAATTCAAGCAATGTTTTATGAATTGTACAACATATAGAAAAAGAAAAAAAAAAGGAGAGAAAAGAGGATACAATAGATTATTGGGAGACGGCCTTCTATTTGTTTTTATTCATTACACATAATTTCAAAATTCAGGCAAAACGAATTAGAATGGCAGAGGATACTTTGATTAAAAAAAAAAAAAAAAACGCTTCCCTTTGAAGAGGTATTTGACAATTTTTTCATTTTTTTAAGAAAGTTTTACTATTTTTCATTTAATTATATAAATAGATGAATATACATATCAAAGACAGTGATGAATTAAATTAAAACAGTGGAAGAAATTATCATATCAGAAAAATGAAAAAGAGTGTTTTTCACAACAGCTAAGGTTTATGATCACATCATCTTGTCTTAACCAGTGACATAAATTGCCACTTAAGAATACAGTTCAATCCTTACAGAAGGTGCAAAAATTCTTCAAGCTTTTGGCTATTAAATGCATAGAATTTTAGTTTATGACTTATAAGCGGCTTCTTTAATGTTTAATACATTCAGATAATTCTAGCCATTAAGTTCAACCAGCTGCTGTAGAACCTAAATTCTGTTAGTGTAAAAATGTTTCATTGCACAAGACAAAACTGAGGTAAATAAATCTTAAAATCTCAGTGTGATGACCGGTATAAAAGTGAGTCATGTATTTTAATTTCATAAAACAACAAAAGGTTCAAAAGCTTAGAAATGAAGATCTAATTGAAATGAATCTTGCACAATTTTGCCAGACAGCAAACAAAGGTTTTGTCATATACTTGGAGTTCAATCCAGGCATACTGGTGGTCGATTTCCTTAATCCAATTTCCATCTAGTCTAGCATACTTGATGAAATATCCATGAATATATGAAATTTCATTTACCTTTCTGGTAAATTCTGTGCTTACGTAACAACAGATATGACAGAGATCCATTAGATAGATAGGCATGTTATTTTCCAGACCTCTCATGTATCTAATTTATCAATGTAATTTCAGCAATTGTTTTCCCTCATTGGAAAAAAACACAAAGATACTAGAAAGAGAGTGTGCACCAACTGTAGCTACAGAAAAGTGAGAAATCCATTTTGGTTTTCTATTTGTTAACAGCTGGGGTCCTCAAAAGAGGCGCCTGAGTTCATATCTGTACATTTACACATAATTGTCTTAGAATTTCAGAAGACAGACTACTTTCAATACATGAGAGTACTTTAATTTTGATGCTTAAAAATAGCAATAAATATAGAAATACAAACTTGGAAGTTTTGGCCAAGGATGCTTAGTTCCAGAGAACCTGTATTGCTTATGTCTAGGAGTTCTTGTATAATATAAGAAAAATAGAAACACGTTCATTTCATACTACTCCAACCAATTTTAGATATCACTTAAACCAGCTTTTTTATTATAACCATTATTGATTCTTGACACATCACAGCACTGCTTCTACATTTGGTACTATAGCAGAAGAACAAGACTGAGAAGAAAAATATATTCAGTTAATTTATTTATTTTTTTAAACCAGAACCGGTTATTAGTCACACTGCTCTCTAAGTCTCAGGTGCATCAGGAAGCATCCAAATGATCAAATATTGTTCTCTGCCACCAAGCAACATTACTCATTTTCATCCTCAACAGATATTAGAGGCTTCATTCATGTTTCAGATAGTCTTAGGAGGGTCAGAGGAAAGAAAATCCTACAGAGTTTCTACTCCTCTTTTGTCTCCAAACAACAGTGGTATGACTGGGGAGAAACCTTATCACAAAAGGTTAATAAAGATTAGACTGAAATATATTTGTCACCATAAGAATCTTATTCCATTGGCTAGTACACAGGTTAAAGAAAAGTAGGAAGCAGCCTTCCTCTCATGCAATTTAGAAAACCTTAATCCTGAAGCCCCAGGGACTGTTGTGGGGAAGGCTTTGGTACAAGTCCTCTCATGCCCTTGTCACGGAAATTAATTGGAGTTTTTAGCTGGATTAGAGGATGAATACTCTCCATGGAAACCATGAAGATATACTTGAGAAGGAGACTGACTTAACAGAACAATTTGTTGGTAAAACTTTAACTCCATAGTTTATTGCATAATTTATTTTTGCCAAAAATTTAGCTAATTTCAACACCCATCAAGTAAACAACCTGGGTCATTATTTTTCCCCTCTGATGCTATATTCTTTCCTGCCGTTCACAGGCTTTCAGACATTAGAATGTAGAAGGTTTGTTTCCTCCTTCAGAGACCCAGATGATTTTTCTTTTCATTAAACTCCTTACCCTCCCTTACTTTTTAAAATACATCAGAGAGAGATCTCTTTTTCTCAAGTGTGTATTGCTAATTATCAGTCATGACTTTATATATGTTGTAACTGCTTCACTACGTAGACACCTTTTGGCTTTTTTAGTGAGAGAACCATGCTAACAGTCTTTTTTAAAGTAAGAATTTAAGTGAGAGTTTTCCAACTTTTGATAAGCATTCAGTCTTGCTTAAAACTGCTAACACATTTGTGGAACAGAGCCAAGATCTGGAAACCAAACTGCTTTGCATTACCAAACATGAAGTTTTGTTAAGTGGCAGGCATCTATTCAAGCTTGCACATGCGTGATGGAGGCTGTTTCCTGCAGCCAGCTCCTTACAGGTGTGTAGCCTAGAATTGTGTCCATACAAGTGTGATCACTCAAGCTGCACAATGACAGGAGGGACATCCACTGACAACTAGATTGATTTTCAATCACTCATATGGGCCGTATCATCACATCTTTTGCATTATCTTCCTCCCACATATTTACACTTGCTGTTAGTAATACGTTCAAGGTTAGTTAGCGATTGACCCTACCAGATCATACAGGCAGGAAAAGGGGCAAGAGGAAGAAGAGATAGGAGAAACAAAGCTGTTCTTCCATCATTTCCCCATAAAATTTGCACACACTCTTCCCATGATTGCCGAACATAGTTCCTCTCATAGGACTTTTTTCCCTATTGTTTATTGATATGTGGCGAGATATTTCCAGATTCCTAGAGAAACACTTGCAATGCCAAACAAATTCATTAACTTTCAAGAAAGCCAGTGCTCCAAGATCCAGAATTTATTCTGTTCTCTTCTATATTACTTCTAAAAAATGTTACACAAAAACAAACACTGACATTTCCCAGATATTCCTTTCTCAAGTGCTTAGTGATATTTTTTAAGTCTATTTCTCTGTTGTACAACAACCAGGTTTAACTAAGGACATGATATAACAAAAATGAAAGCCCAAATGATTCAAGTGGATTAAAGGCCTTCTCCTCTTTTTGGTTACATATAGAAACAACAAAATTCCGCAGTTGTTACTGTATCACTACCTTAACAATATCTTTCTCTAGTGGTCTTTGTGACTGGAAGTATAATTTTTATGCTATATGATAATCACATTGTATTAAAACTTCAGAAAGGCAATCTGCAACATGGACCATCTTTAAATTTTTGTGAAAGTGACATTATTTTCCCCATTTAGAGTGAATTTTGAAAGAAGGAATTTTGAAAAATAAAAATGTTTAAAAATAAAATAACCACCAATACATTGTTGTTTTGAAAAGAAGTAGCAGCAGAATTCTTTACAAACAATCTATTTGTCTCAAGTTTTGGTTTTTTTAGTAGAAATGTTTAACCTGAAAATATATCGTATGTGTCCACCCATGGACCTCGTCTTCTTCATGTTTCTCCAAGGATCTTTTTGAAGCATGTGGCTAGAGTTTTTAAAGAGTACACCCTGGAGCCAAGGTGCAATAGCCATTTATTTGCATGACATGCCAAGACAGCACACTCTGAAAAGCCCATCTTAAAAGCTTCCAGATGGTGCTGACCTCTGTGCTGATAAAGCTTAACATTTGCTTTAATGGTTTGTATACTTCTCTTAAAGGCATTCACAAGGCTGAGCTGATGACCAAAGCCTTCTACTTGTGCAGCTCCCTGTGTACACAAATGCAGCCTCAGGAACACTAACAGCATGCTCTCAAATGCACAAAACCCTTCGTACTTCAGAATTCTCCCACCTAGATTCTACTTGCTTGTTGTCTTTAAAACAACTTGAAGAGCAGCCTTTGCCTAAGGATGTATGAGATGCATATAAGGAATCTGTTCCTAGGCAGTCCACTCACATCAATCACTTTTTCAGATCTGAGTACGAATAACTATAAAATAGCCTGGATGTAAATGACAATCATAGTTTTGACTGTGGTGTAAGTCACGGCCCTAAAACCATAGTCTCCAGGACAAAAAAAACAAACATGAAACAGGATTATAAATTAACTGTTTCATGTTGGAAAAAAAATTATTTCAGTGAAAAATAGGTCCAAAATCTTTAGCAGAATCTCTGTCTTCATCATGAATCATGGAATCATACAATTATTTGGATTAAAAAGGACCTTAAAGACTACTTAGTTCCAACCCACTTGGCTGTGGCCAGGAATGTGACCCACTAGAATGGTTGGGTTGCTCAGGGCTCCATGCATCCTAGCTTGGAACACTTCCAGGGATGGATCATCCACAGAGTCTCTGGACACTTTGTTTTAGTGCCTCACTGTCCTTTGAGTGAAGAATTCCTTTCTAGCATCTAATCCAAATCTTTCCTGATTTAGTTAAAAACCTTTCCCCCTTGTCCTATTCCCATATGCCTGTGCAAGAAGTCAATCTTCCTCTCTTTGATAAGCCCTCCTAAAGTACTGGAGGATGACAAAAAAGATCTCTCTAGAGCCTTCTCCATGTTGAACAACCCCAACTCTCTCAGCCTGTCTTTATAAGACAAGTAAGTTCTCCATACCGTAACCATCTTTGTTCCCCTACTCTGGACTCACTCCAATAGGCCCACATCTCTGTTATAGTGAGGACTCCAAACCTGAATGTAATATTCCAAATGGGATCTCACAAGGGAAGAGTGGAGTGGTAGAATCATTTCCCTTGACCTGCTGGCCACTCCTCTTTTGATGCAGCCCAGGATACAATTGGCCTTCTGGTCTCTGAGTGCACATTTTTGACTCATGTCCAGCTTTTCATCCACCAGAACCCTCAAGCTCTTCTATGCAAGGCTACTCTCAGTGACATCTTCTCCCACCCTGGGTTCTTGTCTAGGATTGCCCTGGCCCAGATGCAGCACCTTGTACTTGGACTTGTTGAACTTTGTGAGACTCTCAAAGGTCTACTTCTCAAGATTTTCAAGGTGTCTCTGGACAGGAACCCTTCCTTCTGTTGTATCAGCCACACCACTCAGCCTCATGTAATCTGCAAACTTGCTGAGGGTGCACTTGATCTCGCTGCCTATGTCATTGATAAAGACATTAAAGAACATCTATCCCAAGGCAACGATCATTGTCAGAGCACTGGTAAACAGTATGGCTAAATGAGCACTGGTCCCAAGATCATTAAGAAATTTTTCCATTGGGAATAACTCTTCTTGTTACTCATTTAACATAGTCAAACTGCTACAAACACCTTGTCCTGAATGTAAAAGAGAAAAGTTCATGTCAATGCTTATGTCTAAATTTTCATTACCTTCAAAGGAAAGTGACCCTTAAAAACTTGAATTGGACTATTAAGATCCACTCAAGAGTATGACACTGTTTTTTTTAAAACACACAGAATTGCTCATGCACATGCATAGGCAGTCCTCAAAATAGTAACTAATATATGACAAAATACTGTTGTATTTTCTAAACTGTGCTCATTCACGTGAGAAAGTATGAAAGATAGAAATCAATGAGAATGGTTTTATCTTCTCTAAGCTTGATATGCCTGAAATACATTTGAGTAAAAATAATTTTTTGAAATAACTCTTCCATCATAAATCTTATAGCATCAGAAATCTTGCTCTGAAGTCCTGATGAGGAGTGATCATAACTCAATGTCCATAAGTGCATCAAAAATGGGTGAACATATTTCTAAAATGAAATCACAAAATGTACACAAAAGGGTACTGAATTTTCTTCATATAAATAAGATACTTAAAAACAGCCAGATCACTTTCATTTCTGTGGTGATTATCATGGACATCATTGTCTTTTATTTACAGCTGTATAATAAAAAACCAAAAAAAAAAAATCCTCACTTAGATAAGATTTTTAATTTCCTTTCACCTGTTCATCGTTTGGAACAATTCACGTCCAATCATGATTTAGCATTGTTCTTCTAATCTCCCATTTTTTCTGGTAAGTGAACAGCTGCTTCTCAATTTATGTTGCCAATAGTTAGATCAGGTAATATGGTTGGGTTTTTTTCTTCTTCAGCCTTACCCTCAACAATAAGTTTTTGTTGTAATTAGGTTCCTCTGTGCCTGGTACAATTGTATTTCTCTGTGTGATTTTCACATGAAGGGAATCAAATCTTACTAACACCCACTGTTTACATCTCAAAAAGACCCAAGATACTCAGCTACAGTTATTACAGCAGGATAGTTTCTCCTTGAGTTTTTCAACAAGTAATTGTAAACTGCACAAATGTCTTCACTTACTCTAATTCTCTTTTCTCCCTGGTGCTTTTCTATTTCTTCTGTTTTTTGCAAACTTGTGGTAATGTGAAAGGATAATTTTCTCATTTAAATTTGGTATCTTAGCCCACTCAAAATGTTTCGGGGTTTTTCTAACAATATTTGTAAACTGTGGAAAATTAAAATTAAACCAGATCTTGGTCTTGCTTTCTGTACTAACTCCCTCAGAGGCAAATTACAGGAAAGACAAAACTAATTAAAATTTGGAAAGTTATTGATATTAACTGCAATTTAGAAACACACGAAACAGGATACATTACCATAAACAAGGATTTGACTAATCTTGTGAAATATCTCAAAATTAAAAAAAAAGAAAAATCAAAATATCCACAATCATTAAATACTTTAAGAGTGAAGAGAATTTTATATGTAATTGTTATTCTAATTACACTTAGTAAAACTGCATAATCCCACTTTGAGCATAGTCACATCCTTTTGTGCAAGGTTGATGTTCACAAATTACCTTTCAAGTTCCTCAATATGCCTCAAAAACAAAAAGAAATCATAAAATATATTTTGTGCTTGTTTTAGAAGGAACTGCTGGAAAGTGAATAAGTTAAACTCAGACCCCTCAACTGTTTCCATGCTGTGTTTTGGGTTTGGTTTTTGGTTTTGGATTGTTTCAGGTTTTTTAAATTATAATTTAATATTATTAACTGCAATCAAATTATCCCAAAGTTAACTAGGAAAAATGGGTTGAATATTCATGGTGTGGTACAGCAGTAACAGAAGCGAGTTTCTGAATGGTACATCAAAAACAGCTTAGTATGTTTTATAGCCCTATAATTTTGTTTGACTAATACGGTGATCCATTCTGTGAGGTATTACATACCTTCCAAAATTTAACTGTATCTTCAAGACCCACTTAAGCCAATGTTCAGAGGCAGTATATAAGAAAAAGGTATTACTTATTTGATTGGCACAAAGCTTACAGATCATATTAGTGCTACTTGTCAATTACTGTATTTCTGGAAGAAGTCAAGCTGCACCTTCACTGGAAATAAGAGTAAAACAAAGTCTTTGATAACAACTGGCTTTGATATCTGTGGGATTTCAGAACACCCCAAACGTTGGAAACACCAGAAAACTCAAGAGTCATTGGCTCCCTTTTGGCTTTGAAAGAAAAAATGTCTGACTGTTGAACACATTCTGCCTTTAAGTTTAGGTACCATAGAAATGCACCTGTATTGAGTTATAGCATCCTCAGTGGAGATTTACTCCTAATCTTATGCCATCAGTTTTATCATCTTGTGATTGAATGCAAACCTGCTCTTGCAAGCCAAGGTGGACTATGGGTTGTTCTCTAGCATGACAACCACTAGGAAGGGCAGCAGACAGAACAGCCATTCACAGAGCTTTCTGAAGTTACTGTGTGTGACTCACACAGTGTGGCACGGTGTTAAATGTTGCAAGTCAATTCATAAACCACAGCTGTTCCCAGGTAACCTTTCCTTCCTCACTTCTGCAGCTGTTTCCTTTAGCCTCTCTCTGTCAGTCCAGCAGCAGATAGATAAAAAAAAAAAAAAAATCAAATTGTTAGCATTTGTGTGTGTCTACATAAATGTGAGTACACACATTTGCATGATTGATGCAACAGGGAAGTTTATGCAATCCAGAGGTACTGCTGAAGCCTCTCTTTTTTCAGCCCACTCTGCTCTGACCCTATTCTGGCACTATTATCACTCCTTCCCAGCTGGGCTTGAGTGGCCTTGTTAGGGCAGCTATTAAGCTCCACAGCCAGAGATTTCAATTTAGGAGGGAGTAAAGCTTCTCTTTTTATTACCCCAGGAGAATCAAGAATCCTGCCAGTGCAGTACTCCAATTTATCGCCAGGAGCAGATGAGGTGGATTGAGAATTAGACCCACTTAACAACTGGTTAGGCAGTACTCTCTGTCATTGCTACATGAAGCCACAGGAGGTTTATGGCTTATTCAGAAGGGCAAATGTTTCTGTATCACTGCAAGATACTGAGTACAAATCAAAGCACATGGCTGTTCTGCAGTGAGGACTGGACCCTTTTTCATCCTTTGTTATGTGTTTAAACCATAAAACAATTTGTTTACTGTAACTTCTACTGTGTTTATGTGGGAAACATTTGGCTTAGAACATCAGTTTTTGTCTTCAGATAGAGTTTCATTGGATTTTTACCTGACATGAAAAGCAGAGAATTGAAACTCAGGATATCTAAAATAGCATTTAATACTTCTTTTTTTTTTTTTTTTTTTTTTTTTTTTTTTTTTTTTTTTATAGCTCATACAGACTGTGAGTGCAATTGACAAAGATCAGCCTCCTCGAGGACACAAATTTTTCTTTGAGTTGGCGCCAGAATTTGCTGTTCATCCAAACTTCTCTGTTGTAGACAACAAAGGTAACTGCTGACCCTAACACCCCCCTCCCCAATACCACATAAAACTTAATTCAGAAACATGTATTGATTTTATGTTTTTTTATTCTAGATAACACAGCAGGAATTATGACTAGAAGAAATGGATACAGCCGTAGTAAGACGAGTACCTATCTTCTGCCAATCATAATATTTGACAACGACTACCCGATCCAGAGCAGCACGGGCACGCTGACCATCCGGGTGTGTGCCTGTGACAGCCGGGGGAACATGCAGTCCTGCAGCGCTGAGGCCTTGCTCCTCCCTGCTGGACTCAGCACGGGGCACTGGTGGCCATTCTCCTCTGCATCATCATCCTGCTAGGTAGGTACCTGTGATGAGATGTGTACTTGACCAGACAAAGATCTAATCACTTTGAGAGCTCTGATATTATTAAAACCCTTATTCACATGACCCTGCAGAAAATTATCGTCATTACTTTTTAAAAGATTGTGTGAGAAGAGTGAAACTGTGCTAGTTAGATTAAATTCAATTGAAAATATAGGGTCACTTTTAGTTACCATGCTCATTTGAGTATTGTTCATATGACAACCAGATCTTCATTTAGGTCTAGAACTTTAAAATCATATTTCTGAAGCTAAGAGTGCTAAGTTTTCAATGATTTAATGTTATATATTATATTATCTGTTTAATGATGAAAGATATGGGTTTTTTTCTGTTCAGAAAATACATAGTTCAAAAGCATAGGATAGAAATATTCAATTTCTTGCAAGTGATAGTGAGAACAGCTGATTAAATAAGTGTGAGCACAGAAGTCAGATGAATGTTTGGAAGGTAGAAGCATTGTGGTGGCATATGAACGAAGCAGAATAAATGCTAGCTCAATATCTGGTGTTAAGAACATAAAAATTTCAACTCACATGTTTTGCAAGAAAAGTGCCATTACCTCTACTTTCCAGTAAAACACTGCAGAAAACCTCTTTCCTTTCCCATCTGTACTAGCAAACATAACTTGCCAAGGGGTCAGTGGGAAGCTTCATGCGTCAGTTTATATAATTATAAGGAGATTGTCTTTTTTTCAGCTTTTACTCTGAATTCAAGATAACTCTGTGATCCTCCTAATATTTGCTATAGGTATTAGAAGGAAAATATCTATAAACTATATCTGTGCTGGGCTTAAGGGAAGAATATTTGAGCTCTGACAAACTGATAGATAAACTACTTCAGATCAGGCATTGCTGCTGTCCTGGTTTCAGCGTCAGCCCCCTTGGATTCCCCAGGATGTTGCCCAGGCATAGTCTGAGAGGCAGAACCTGAAGGGCACCCCTTTCAGGAGCAAATTATCATTCAAACTCTGCTAGACCTAGCTCTTCACCTTGCATAGTTCTTAACATCATGTCAACAAGTTCTGAATCTTTAAAGCCATTCTGCATACCCCAAAACAGAACATGAAAAAATGGAGTGTGAAACACATGCTTAGTCACTCACAATGAAAAGGTTGTTCTGATTGGCTGCAATGCTTTAGTACTAATTGAACAAATTTATACTAAACTTTGAACTTATAGAAACTTAAAATGTGCCTTAGGGCCACAGAAATACCACATGAGACTCATAAGAGGATCAGGGACCACGGCTGTTCAGAACAAGTATGACCATTTTTTGTCTCTCAGCCCCAGGGTTAAGAGGCTTAACACTACCAAAATATATGAAGTCAAAGAAACATGTGGCTGTGCAGCATCTAAACACAATTTTTAGTCTCCAGCTAGTGTGATACTAAGCATCTTATTTAATTTTTCAACAAGATGTAGTGTGTTGTAGTAGTAGACTAGTGTCAACATGTCCAACATAGGTGAGGCTTATTAAGTCCCAGGCTGTGAAAGACACTTCATAATAATCTTTTAGTGATCTGCCCTTTTCTACTACATATAGCTCTTACACATATGAAAGTCTGTAGTTTCTCATCTAGCATTATGAAAAGAAGGGCCTCTGTACAGGTACAAGGAAGAAAACCCAAATAAAGCAGAATGGAACGCCCTTAATATTCACAACATAATACAATGACATGTGGAAGATCTCTGTTCCCCTCTCCCTCTTTGCAGCATGTCCAATCTAATCTTTTATTCACCAGTACTCAGGTGATTCAGAGTAAAAGCCTAGCTCCTAAGACTCAACAAAACATTCAGCACTGTTGTAATTTATGGTTCAGCAGCCAGCTGTCTCATTGACAAATGGTCTTTCTGGTTTCTCTTATTTACTCCAGCTACTGGAGAGAGAGTCACATTTTTAAATACACTTAAACATTGAATTGCTACTGAAAGCAATAGCATTTAGACACGAGGATATATTTACAAATCCTAACTTCATTTTTTTATCTTCCCTTATAGAGCTTCATTTTTGTATCAATCCTTACCTCTTTAGAAGAAAGAGTTATTCAACTAGCACTTCCTAAACTAAGGGGATCAGGTTTTTTTCAAAAGAAACATTTAGTAACAAAGACTGGATTTCAATTCTCACAGTCATTGAAGCAAAAGTAGTTTTGTCAATAATATTGATAGCTTAAGGTCTTCAGGTTCTTATTTTCACAGGGCCCTGTAGATCCCATATTCAGAAGTGAATTAGACTCTTGGGAATACCTAAATCACTAGCTTTCAAGAGTGTGAATAACTTTTACCAAAGAGATTCAACTACATTTGATGAAAGGATCCTTAGTGACTGCAAGAAAGGTGGTACTTAGAAAATTAATATTAAAGTCAAACATTAGTAGGATAATATTGTATGGTATGTTTACTTTTCAGCTTCAGCTTAGTTGCAAATTTATTTAAAATAAAAATATTTTGATCATTGCTCCCATAGGTTTAAAAAAATAATAAGTTTTTGACTATCAAATTATTAGTACTTTCCCTTGTTAACTTCAACTTGGACATAGATTTTATCATTATATTCCTACTAAAAATCCCATTCCAGCCTTAAAACATTTCCAGGTTAAAAAAATGATATAAAATTTTGGCTCACTTATTTACTTTCTAACTATCCATTTCTTCATTATTTTTTATTTCCTTTTAGTATTAGTTGTCTTGTTTACTGCTCTCAAGAGACAGAGAAAGAAAGAACCATTGATCATCTCAAAGGATGATGTTCGGGATAATATTGTAACCTACAATGATGAAGGAGGTGGGGAAGAAGACACCCAGGCTTTTGACATTGGCACATTGAGAAATCCAGAAGCAAGGGAGGAAAGTAAGATGAGAAGAGATGTTATCCCAGAAACAATATTTCAGATAAGGCGGACTGCACCTCTTTGGGAAAATATCGATGTCCAAGATTTTATTCATAGAAGGTTAAAGGAAAATGATTTAGACCCAGCTGCCCCTCCTTATGATTCATTAGCAACATATGCCTATGAAGGAAATGATTCTATAGCAAATTCACTCAGCTCCCTGGAATCACTTACCACAGAAGGCAACCAAGACTATGATTACCTCAGTGACTGGGGACCTCGGTTTAAAAAGCTGGCAGATATGTATGGTGGAGAGGACAGTGATCGAGACTGAGAAAGTAATCTGTGGCCTGGTCAATGTTAGTGAAATTCCTGTCTATGTTCCTAGATAAATAAAGTGGCCTACTCTCTTACTCGGGAATAAAAATTTTACAAAAAATAGGTGTTGTCTTAGTAAGGGTTTGCTTAATCAGTAAGTCAACGTGAATGAATATGAATGATTGAGATTAATAAAAATACTACAACTCACCCTCTATGCCTAGAAACCTCCATTGAAAAGGTTTTATTGGGAATTAAAAGAAAATAAAAGGCTTTTTGCGCCTTTAATTATGACATGGAAACTCCATATTTTTAAGTTGCTTTGCTTTACCTTTCCTACAATGTTGGATAGTGTGCATCTGCATTGTAACTTAATCTTAAAAATATACTTTAAAAAGATTAATATTACTTCCATATTTATTGAGTTAAAGAATGTCTGTGTGTTGATTCATCCTGATATTTTTATATATGTATATTTATATTTTTGTATTTTTATTAAATAAATTAGAATTTATAAAAACACTACTTACTCACGTACTTTGTTAATCATAAAGAACTGTCCAATCTTTCTGAACAAGGGAAACTTCATATTGTGCAAAAGTTAATTTTTGAATGCATCTTCTTATATTGGATTAATGCTTTCAATGTACTGTTCAAGAACGATATGGAGAGAGTGCTCTGTAATGGGAATGTAGTGTAGAAAACAGAAAAACAACTATTTTGAAAAGGTGATTATAAATAAACACACTCTGACTTGCAATGTGTATTGCTATATGGCATAATAATACAGTTTCATGGTGAAATTCACTCACTCACACCTTCTTATGTGACCAGATGACCACTGACTTAACAGATAGATTCCTGGGAATCAAAGGAACTATTAAAGTTTATTCTGGGAGATGCAAAACCAATTTTTAATATAACTTCAAAGAAATTGAAAAATTAAGCTAACAGCAATAATGAAAGGAAAGTTATTATATACTAGTCTTATTTTGGAGCTTTGAGACAATTAGAAAAATCAGGCATATTACTGATAGTTTCTTTTAGATAAAAGGGAGACAAGAAATAAAACCACAGTCTAACAAGTATTTTATTAAAGATGCTAATGTTCTAGTCCTTCAAAGAAGTGTGTACATTTGCATAATCCCTAAAGCCTTAATGACAGTCATCAAGTATATATTTTTGTTTAAAATATATTTGCTGGATATGCTTTTATGCAATGCACACTTTTTACACAGCACAGAATTAAAGGAATATAAGTGGCTCATTTGATCTAACAGAGCTAAAGGATTTATCCACATATGTTTATAAAAAGAAGAATATAAAACTTCAAATGTATGGAAAAAAAGAAACACTTTTGACAATATAGGAAGTACATTATCCATAGCATTTCCATTTTTAATATTGACTTTAAGGAAAACCATCACCTGCAGATGTCCAATATAATAAAGTTTCAAGGTTTTCTCTATATTAATTAGCCATTTTTCAGGTCTTTTCATAAATAAACTTAAGATACACATTAACAATGTTATGTGGACTATTGAGGCACTCATCTCTTACCATAAAAATAACAAAAAGGCTGCATCCATAGAGACCCTTCAACAAGACATAAGAACACACTCCTAATTATCTTTCTACTGTGTTGATTTTCAGATTATTTATCAAAAATATTTCTTTATTATTTTGTGTTTAGTCCTTCTGCCGTACTTTTCTGCCAGCCCCAAGGATGTATCTCAAATTTCCTCCCATTGAACTCCTTTTTCTTGGGAGAAGGAATGTCTGTGAGATTGTGGTTCCAAACGAGCACCTGAACAGCTTGCTGTGAGACGTGCATCAGATCTGTGACAATATGTTGAAAACAAAAACACTGTAGTGACACAAAAATGTCAAAATAACCTGCAAATATGTGGCAACTATATTGTTGTGATCAATCAAACATGGGTGTGATGCAGTTACAGGACATGAGTATAACTTGATAACTTAAGAATGCATATTTCTGTTTTGTGTCTTCTGGAGGTGAACACAAAAGAGTTATGTAGTGTATGTTCCCAACACATCGCTGGCAAAGTGAAAATACACAGGAATCCATTAGTCTCTGAATTCAATTTCCAAAACTTTAAGACATTACCTCAAGATAGGATAGAAGAAAAAGTAAAGGGTCAATAAAACCCCATGACCTAAAGAGAAATGACTGGAGGAGAGGGGAGGAGTAAAACCCAAACAAAACCAAAATAGAAAGAAAATATAAGATAAAACTTCTTTAACTTATAGAAGTTGAGCACCAAACTTCATCTTAGACAGAAGAGGAGGTCTTTCAGCAATCTTTTAAATTGTCATCAGAAGTCTGAATATTAGTGAAGTAAAACGACAGGGGAGCAGAAAATGAAAATCTATCCTCAAGCAGGAACAGATACAGGCAAGGTATATGACTGTGCAGTTGACTAAGTTTTTAGGTTTTCAAGATCTGGTGCAGGACACATCAAAGGGTACCAGTGTGACTTCAAAGAGGCTACTAGTGAAGGCAGGATAACAGGGACAGGGTGTGAGAAATTCCTCATTGTTGAAGACACAAAAATACCTTAAAAATTTTATTTTCCACATAGAATTTTTTTTTCTGTATTTTGGGGTTTGGGGTTTTTTTTTTTTGTTTGTTTGTTTGTTTTGTGTTTTGTTTTGTTTTCTTTTCTTTTCTTTTCTTTTCTTTTGTATGACAGAATGCAGAAAGAAGCACAATAGAAGTCACCTCACAGAATGCTAGGGTAGAGACGTGCTCAGTATCACAAGGTCCACTGTGGTAATTTGGGAAGAGCATAAAGTCCAGAAAATCAACCAAAATGGTATCTAGGTCCCCTTCTCTTACCCTAGGATTTCTCATTCCCTGAGTCATAGCCACTGAAGAGAGAGACAGAGCTTTTGTTTTCAGCAAGAGAATGAGACTTTCCCATGCTTTCCTGTTAGTTTACTAGTGAGTCCAAGAGCCCTGTAATTGAAGCAATACTTGTTTAAAAAATTAACTGCATAGATTTACAGATGATATAAATTCATGTAGTTGACATAGTAAAACAAGTAATTTCACAGATTTACTGGGAATTTCAAGCATTCTTACAATGAATAAAAGCAGTTGACAAAGTTGATTCCCAAAGACACAGAGGAAGAAAAGAAGGTTATGAGGGGCCTCTTAGAGTTTGATGGCTACTGCTGGTTTTACAGGTCCACATTTGGAAAACCTGGAGGCAGCATGGATACTCCTACCCTAATGTGGTGGAAGGAGCTAACTGACACAGAAAATATTTTTGAGTTGTTCCACACAAAATGGTACTGATTAATTAACTGATTAAGCGTGTTAGCGTCCTTTGACATTTCAAGATGAGTGACATTGACATGTACCATTTACAGAAGGTCCAAAAAAGAAAGTCCAGGATTCAGCTGGAGAGGCAAATAATACAGGTTCATTAATGGGCAGAAGTGCTGATTGACAATGGGATATGCCATACTGCTTAAGCATCAAAAAACAAAGAGAGAGACGGAGGTCAGAACTCCTTCTAATGATGCTTCTGCAGATTTTCCTCCCTCTGTAAGAGAACTGAGGCACTGAAGTGCTGGGCATTTCATATTGATGCACATCTTCACCCTCTGTGAAGTCAACTGTGCTTGTCGACCAAAGTTCTGAATCCATGGGACTGACTAATATGTCAGACATCTCTCACTGGGGAGTTCAAGGCCTTGGGACCTTAGAAGAGGCTCAAGAGAAAGGAGAAAAGTAATTTTTACAGTGCTATTCTCACCAAGGATCTCTTTCTGCCACTCAGAACCACTCCGTTGTGGTTCACTGCAAAGGAGAAGAAGCAGTTAGGAGAACTTAGAATTTACAAGACTATCTCTAGCAGAAAACCTACTTGTGATTGTTAAAGACCAAGATAAATTTAGTAACTCCCAAGGAAATACTGTTAGATTTAGTGATCATTCTGAACAGACTTAAATCGATTTTGAATGGGCTTTCTCCAGGGTTAAGAACAAATAAGTTGAGAAAAAAGAAGTAAAAATGAATACAGAAAAATGTCAAGTGAATGTTCCAAGGGAAAAAAAAAAAAAAAAAAAAAAAGACAAACATAAAGCCATTCCAGATTGATGGAGGTCATGTTCTGTAATAGCTATGTATTTTCTTTTTCTTTTCACTCAAACTGACTTTTGTGCTATTCTCATAGACTTACAAGCTTACTCTGATAAGTAGTCTAGTAGTAGTAGTAGTCTAGTAGTACAAAATAATGCTGGAGATGATCTCACACAAAAGTTTACATTTTTCAGTGAAATGACAAAACAGACTCCTCATTATGCCAGATTAAGCACCCTAAATGCAACCACCATCATGCATAAAATTGCATAAAGCTTTTGTTCCTTTCATTAAATGACTGGTTTTAGAACAGAAGAAAAAAAAAAGTGTATGAAACTTTTGTCAGCATATTTCTTATGCATTGATGACAACAGACATTAACACCTTTTGTTCTACCAAAGGTATTTCAACTTCTAGTGGTCTAATTTACAGTGAAAGCCATATTTTAAAGTTACATTAACACTTCATTTCTCACTTGTGCTAAGCAGACAGACAGTGCACATATGTGTCTTGGTCATTGCATATTAGAGTATTGTTGCATTTTGTTTTATGATTGATTTTCTAGACAAATTAGAAGTTTCAGAAGCAAAAAAAAAAAATAAAAATGAGGATATCACAATTTTGTTTCTGCCAAGGGAAGATGAATGAGAATGAGAGGAATTCTAGAAGAATTTTTCAGGAATAGACATGGATATTATTTTATAGGCACTTGATTTTTTTCTATATACATGTTTGAGTGTATATGTAACCATATACTTAAAAAATCCCCACTTGATTTTCTAAAAGGTTTGCCAACAGCAACCTTTAGGTACCCCAACTCACCAGAGATGCTAATCTAAAAGGAGAAAATCCATGTCAGAACACAAGGCATATTTAACTAAGTGCAAACTGGAGGATAGAGAATAATCTGATTTCACAGATAATTTTATGCTGTTCTAGCAACCTTTTGTTAGAAGATATACTTTACATTTTAGTTCAGTTTCAGTTCATGAATCATAATTCAAACAAGGAGAGATCTGGCCTGAACTCTACTTAAAAATCATTTCCATAGCTGGGATTTTTCATCTTCATTAAAATCTCACAGGAACTAAATGCAGGAAAGAATGATGTGAATACCAATGCTATTGTGTTCCAAAGAAATCACGTTGATGTTATTTCTACAGGGGAAGTGTGTGTCTCTGCTTGGAATCAGCCCACTGGCTGTCACAGGGTACCCTCTAGCACACAGGAAATCCAGGAACATGTACTTCTTTCCTTTTTCTTCCCAGCCCCCATAATCCCCATTCAAAGCAAAGAACCTTTCTCCCACTCGAGCAAAATTCATTAGAATACATTTTAGAAAAATTTCAGATCACCAGTAAGAGCCGAAGAAGTGACAGTGTCTTGTCACAACTCCAATGTCTTTTTCTCGTGCACTGTTTTAGCAGGAAATACATTTTCATAACAGTCCTGTAACTTAAAATATAAGCACATTCCTGGTTTGTTCATTTTATCATGGAATTTGACACAGCTCCTGTCATAACACATATTAATATACCTTTATCAAGCTTGGAATGAACTCTGTAATTTTAAAAGCATTTGCTTTTAGAGTCAGCGTGGCAAGCATTTCTCCCATCACTTCTCACAGGGGAATGACAGGCTGTGCAAAGTATGCCTGCACAAACACCTATCTTTGATTTTGCTGGGATTCAAATGATAACATTCACTGCTTATAGTTTTGTCCTTCATTATACTTTTCAAGTAACAAGTAGACATTTAGCCCAAACTAGAAACAGTTTATGAGCTGTTTGAGTAGTACAAGGATATCTTTGGAGGAACACAGGATCCAAAAACCTCTCTGGGACCATTACACCCTGCCCTCCAGCAGCTGGAGGCAGAATGACCATCCCAGCCACTTAATCATGTAAGGAGGTAGTAGTGGAAGAAGGGGTGAAAGAGTTTAATGAGTAAAAACAGAGAGAAGAAATATAGGACTGGGATTTTTGTCACCTGAGACTTCCTTTTTCAGCTGTCAGGAAGCAGGCTGCTAGTTGCTAGGGGCAACAATACTAATACTTAGTTTTTATATAATGCCTTTATTCCTAGTTTTTAAAGCTTTCTTACAAAGAAGGTCAGTGTGATTATTACTGCTTCATAGATAGAAAAAGCTCTTATTTGTGCACCAGTTCCCCAAAAAACATCCAGCAGAACAATACTGAAGAATTTGTGCATCAGTTCTTCCAAAAAAACCCAGCAGGACAATACTGAAGACAGAAAAAAAAAACAAACCTATTCCTCTCTCCACAGGCCATAATGCCTTGAGGAAAGCTAACAATTTAGGAGACTTTAATTTATGTACCTTCACTGATAAAAAGCAGAAATTTTGCTCGTAATTAGATTTCACTGTCCCACAGATTTTAGACATCTTTTAAGAAGAAAACCCTCCATGTGACTGTGAATGAAAGATTATGTCCAAACTAAGTTTTTCTTTGGACAAATATGTGTTTTGGAGACAAATCCTAGACAGTTTCAAGAGGACAAATTCATCTGCTTTCCTGGGCTTGCCTTGAGCAGGAAAGTGAATGAAAGAGGCTTTTAATTCCAGGTACAAAGGAAAAAAGATAGATAAAGAAATGTGCGGTAAACCCTAAAGACTTCAGAAATATGCTCAGGTTTGAAAAAGAAGTAGCTCTATCCTTAATCTCTCATTTAAATCAGATTACAGTGGTACAGAAGGCATGGACAGTAGTAGAATATCATATTGTAGTATGCAACACCAGCTGGTCTTCACTCCTTCAGAACTGATTTGGTTTCATTCCTAAGGACTCCTTCCATGCCTTTTCATTTGATTTCTTGATGAGACATTATCTTTTGATTGCTGAAAAAAAATTAATTTTTCTCCAGCAATTCCAGATTTGTAATTTAATGTCAAATTTTTAGGAACAAGCCTGAATAGCACTCAGCAGGGATGAAGAGAGAAAGCAAGACATGAAGAGGCTTTTCAACCCCATCCACTGTGTAAATGAAGGGCTTTGTTTCAACTAATGCTCAAATTAGGATACAGAATGGGCACCAGGCAACACAGCAACATCCAAGGGCAACCAGAGTGAGAGCCAAAGAGAGTAAACAGCTTCCCCACCTGCTAACACATATGCTGCCATCTGCAACTTACTGACCAAAGGGGAAGTTTGATCTGTTCCAAAGCAATGCCAGTGTGTTTTCTTCTGTGCCATGGATGAGTGCCTTCAGCCATCCTGCACAACAGTGCCAGAATATTTTTTGTCACTGATGTTCAGCCAACCCTGTACTATTTTACAGCCAGCTTTTGCACAGCAATAGCAGTAAGGGCCAGATTTCGCCCACTGCATTTTTCTTCCCAAGTCAGTGACGTGCTGCGGTACATACCAACACTAAACTCATTTCAAAGTATTATGAACACAGTAATTTTTCAGAGGAAAAAAACCCCACACGTTAAAGGTTTTTCCCTTGATTTTATGAAAAGCCCTTAAAAATAAAACAAAAATGAGGTTTACATTACATCATTGATACTAACATGTTTCTATTAGTGATGCTGTCTGATTTAATTCATACATTTATACATTTTCAATAGAGTGAAAGCCTGAAGAAAGAGGTAGTATCTTTTATCCAACAACATTAGCTACTCTAATAATGCCAGACATGTTTTAGACTTATGAATCCCTTCTCACAGTGGCATTTTTCTGCAATTTTTAGGGCTTACTGAACACTTCTTTGTTCATCTTTCTGATAATTTTTTTTTTACTTTCATATAATAATTGGACTTGGAGAAGGAGCAAGACAAAGAACTATTTCTATACAAGATTTTTACTAATTTCTGTGGATCACAGATTTAAATTACAACTTGGGAAACAACAGGATATATCATAAAAGAGACACATATATCAGAATGATAGCAAAGAAAAGATAGAGAGGATATAGAGAAAGGATAGATACATGGGAAGATGAAAGATAATGGAAATTTGGGACGAAAAATCAAAATCAAGCATTTTAAGAAGCTTTCAAAACAAGAGTCACAGAATGCAAACAGACTGATCAAGGAACCTAGAGTGGACTGTCAGAAATATGGTCAGTGGCAAAGAATAGAAATTGATCAACCAGAAACCTCTTAAAGTGTCTACACTGGGCTTTTGTTTCAGTAATAGGGAGATCCATAAAATTATAAAAAATTTTTTAAAAATTAAATTTGTGAATTGGTATTGTTAATCATTGCATCAACAGTGATTGATTGCTTTCAAACTTCTTTCAACCATCAATCATAAAAATATATTATTTGTATTCAAGAGATTAATAATTAAAAAAAAGATTTTTTTTAAATTAGCTTTTTTTTTAAGGATTTTGTGTAGTAACTTCAAAATAATTTCAAGTACAATTTCTCCTCCTAAGAGAGTATCTTGCATTTTGCGATTGTTCACAATCAATACAGTTCTAGCCTAGTAAACAGTTCAACAGAAATGGGGAATCCAAATTTTTGAACTGGTAGTATATTCAAGATCATATTTTCTCAGTATCCTAGAAGAAATATTGTTTTCATTCTTAGTCCTGCTTAAAATGCAGCACAGAAGCAGAAAGTCAAGCTGTGCTCCTTTCTGCTCGTGCATCACCCATAGTTGTGCAATTAAAACTTATGGAGTGACAAGTGAAACATAAGGAAGGAGAAGATTTTGTGGTATTAAAAAAACTGTCAAAAGGTAAAGTTTCTTCTGATATCACACAGCTTAAGAAATAGCCTGTTCATGAACTATAGAATGCTTAAAATAATTTAAACAAATGAAACAAGAAGTGTCCTTAAGCCCAAGAAATTTTCCACAGTAGAATTGCTTCATTCAAATTTGAGAAGAGTAGAGAGAAAAAAGTCTAAATAACAGACATAGTCTACAAGATACTTCTCTTCAGAAACACAGGATGTTCAGTATAGACTTATTAATAGACATATATAGATGGATTATAAGGAAATTCAATATCAAAGCACTGGTATTTATTACACTATAGAATTATCTCCCCAAGAAAAATGTAGATGCTCATTTCCTCCTCACAGTTTAAATTTACTATGAGATGAGCAAATAGTAATTCAGTAGCGACCCATTGTGCTAGGACATAAGGAACTGAAAGAGAATGGAGGAGTAAGAAAATATTACTCTTTTACAGAGTATTATCTGCAATATTAAATCATTGTACATATATTCTTTTTTTATTGCATAGTATTGAGATGCAGACCTGGTCCTGAAGAGCTTCTGCCCTGACAAATTTTCTACACATCCAAACTACCCCAAATAAATTGTTTTTACTGGTCAACATTTAAAAAAAAAAAAAAAAAAAAAAAAAAAAGAAAAAAAAAAAAAAAAAGTGTGTTTTTTTTCTGGGCACTGGTACATAAGCATAAAGCCTCTGGGGCATAAGAATGTCAAACTTACAACCCTGCTGGGATTTTTATGTGTATGTTTTCAAAAAAGAAATGTCTATGCTAATACTCCAATATGCTTGAATCAGCCCAGTATGTGTCATTTATAGGTTCTCTTGCACTCCTAAGGAATATTAAAAAAAAATATGATATTTCGTTTGCTTTAATTTCAGCATTATACAGAAGAAATCACAAGAAAATATTAAATATTTTGATTATGTTTGAAAAACATTAAACATGACATTCAATGTATCAGCTGTTAACAGCATACATTTCTTGTGCTGCTTCTCGGGATGTAATCAAAGAAAAACAAATCACCAATATGTCAGATATGGAAATTTAAATCTCAGTAGCATAAACACATTTTGTACGCTACATTCATATATAAATATTATCATTCCCATGTGGACTTTTCCTTTATCAATTCCCATTTTTTGTATAATATAGCACTGAAATTATTTGCTGTACTGCCATTATCATACTGAGATATATAGAGAACAAAAGCACGAAATGAAAAAAAGGGAAGAATGTTTCATTATTTTCTGTAGGAAAAACCTAGTGGGCATAGGCTTCTGCTGTTTCCACTTCCTCTGCCGCCCAGAAGGCTACAAAAAATATCACTCACAGATAAAACTGCTAGCCTTAATAACAAGAAAGGATGGGCTTCTGCATTCTGAGAAACAGACCCAGGGCTTTCTGCCCTGAATCACAGTCTGTGCCACTGGGGAGGATGGTGAGAAGGGTGAAAATAAAACAGAACCTGAAAAACACATTTAGGAACATGGATTAGTTTTTCATGGAGCTTCCCACACTGAAAGCTGGGGGAAAATTTTAACAATTTTTTTGCTGTTGGCTTATATTGACAAGAAAATATTTGAGGCCAATCCTTGACTTTGAAGCCTATTGTACGGGGAGTGTTGTTACCCAACCTGGAAGGTGAGGGTACCTCAAATCCTTGTTAATTGACTCTTTAGGCAGACTGGAGTTAAATGACACTGAATGATCAGCATTTGTGTGTGTGTGTATATATATACATATATATACATACATATATATACATGTATATACATGTGTGTGTGTGTATATATATATATATATATATATATGCTTATTTTAGAAGAATTTGCAATGCTAAGGAAGCATGCATCTATTTTGGTTACTATTATCTAAATAATAAATGTTTAGATAAATAAATAAATACCTTTCTTAAGAAAATATATATGAAAGAAACAAATGATACCAGCGGAAAGATCTGACCACTCATGGATCCAAGACGAGCTGATTGTTACAATTTTAACATTTGTTGGTCAAAGTGATGGTCACAATCTTGATCCATTGAGGGCAAAAAACTCTTGAAAATTTATTTGCCATATGACTGAATAAGAATGTAAAAACTTGTGTTTAAAGAAAAACAAGTGCTCAGAAACTTGTCCTTGTCAGATCCATCAACTGATCTACCATACAACATCATGTTCAGCATATAAAGCTGAGTGAAAAAGAGGTAAGAGGAGGACACTTGTATTGATGGTATTTATCTTCCCAAGCAACTGTCATACATGATGGGACCCTGATCTCCTAGGAATGGCTGAACACCTGTCTGCCCATGGGAAGCAGTGAATTAATTCCTTGTTTTGCTTTGCTGATGTGCACAGCTTTTGCTTTCCCTGTTAAACTGTCTTCCTGTCAAACCATGAGTTTTCTACCTTTTACCATTCCTATTCTCTCCCCCATCCAGAGGGTCAGGTGACGTAGTGAATGAGTGACTTTTGTGGGGCCCATTTGACAGCTTGGGTTTAACCACAATGCAGAAAAATCACAAGCAAGGCCTCAAATACCAACTTGGAGCTAAATTAGATGTATTTATTTATTTAGATCTATTTCAATACATTTATTTCTCTCTTTTAACCTAGTATCTATTCAAGACTACTTCTTTCCCCTACCCTTCTGCATTATTTCTGAATTTTTTTTGGACACACATTTCTTACCAGAATCCATACTCAAATCTGTGATATTGTATTTAAATACAGATTTCCAGTTGAGTGAATATTTAGACAGGCAGGCAACTTCAGAAATACTCTGCAGAACCCACTGTTCCTGCTGTGCTCCTCAGAGACATTTGGCAGGTTATAACATTCCAGTCTGCCAGTTCCCCAGCTTCATGGAAAAGGATCTAGTTGCCCTTGGCAGAGCTGTTCTGCCCACCTGGAGCAGCTTGTCTGAAAAGAGGATACTAGTCAACGAGTCTGCTACTAGCATCATGCAACTTAGGCAAAAAGAACACGTGTGACCAATTTAGAGTGTGGTTGCATCATGGTCAGAATTCAGAACTCTCAGATCCTGAACAGTTCCTTCACAGTCAGTGTTTATATCTTCTCTAGACATATATCTTTTTGTAGAAAAGGGGTGTTGTTTTGCATTTGCTACACAAGCTTTATATGTCACTTCTCTTTTCTGCAGGTGTTCAGGACAGATTTCATTAGCTTCAGTCTTGTAGTTGGACTTAATGGCTAGAGAGGGAACCTGATATTAGGAGATATGTATTAACAATATAGTAAATATAATATGATATAAATAAATAAAATATAATATATGAACCTAGTTGGGATTTTGTTAAATTGTGCTACATAACTTGTAGCACAATTTAACAAAATAACACATAACTCTTCTGAAATTTAAAAAACAAAACAAAATTAAATTATGAAATCTGCATTTGCTAAGCAAAGTTACACCCAAATTTTTCTGTAAAATATATCTGCATTCTTCTTAGAAAAGGGTCATGTCCACCTGCATATGCACCATGTGGACAACTCCCTTCAAATCTTTATGCAATATAAGTTTTTCTAAACTTTCCTGTTAGAGAAAGTTAAACTTAATTCTCCACTTAGAAGGATAACATCTCCCACTACAGCAGGAAAGGACTGTAGACTTGAGGATGCACCAATAAAACTCTTAGTCCTTATTGGTTCAGCAAGAATTCCTCCAGTGTCCTGGTGATTCAGTAATACTGTTAGGATTTGTTGAGTCAACCACTAGGACTGCTAAACCTATGCTATCATAAACGTTACTGCCAGAACATTTATTCTAAAAGGCCATATGACTACTAATTATAACCCATCACAGCAACTCAATGCAACTAGGTAAAAAAAAAAAAAAAAAAGCAGTGTCTTGTCACAATCATTGTACAAATACACCTCTGATAAAATCACTGGGTGTTTTTCAAGTTTTTTTAAAAATTAAATAACTAGTTTTTAGCTAGCTATTTTACATTATTTGCATATTTTTTCACAAAGTTGCCAAATTTTTTATGATCTCATGTCGTAGTAATAATTCTAATTCCAACAGTTAAACTTGTAACCTGGTACTCCTTTCCTTAAAACAGGTAACAAACCACTCAGAATTTAATATTATAAAACAATAATGGGAACCTACTAAATGTAGACAAGGAACCAGGACAACTGTATAGCTGGAATGTACAGCGGAATATCATAGAAGTCTAATTTTGTTATGTTATAAGCAGAAGGTTTTTCAACACAAAAAGTAAGACAAAAATGGATTAGATTGGTAGGATAACTAGGATTGCTTAGATTGGTAGGATAACTAGGATTGCTATGAAGATAATTAAGGAAGATTGGATTATCAGCAATGTCAAATACTGAAATTAGGTTGAGAACTCTTCATTAGCAGAGAATTAGTGAACATTAATTTCGGGGAAGGTGGTTTCTATGAAGCCACAGCAGAGTGTTTGGACAAATAATTTGCCCCAGGGTAAGAAAACACATCTGATGTGATGTGTTATGTGATGAACAATAGATTTCACACCCCAAAATACCCAGAAGTTCAATATGATAGAATTTCATGGTACTATTGCACACAAAAAGCACCCTGAGCACCATGAGCAAGAGTGTGAGAGGATAACTTCCTTCCATGTAACTCTGTTTTCTTCTTGACTTTTCTTCTCATGTCCAGAATCAAGAGTATAAGAGACACATTGTTAACAGACAAATTAAGGAAAAGAAAATGTAAGAGAAAAAGAGGTAAGAAGGAAAGGGGCTGGAGAGAAAAATGATGCAAACTCTTTGCATTTTTCTGGGAGATGTAGCTATGGAGGAAAGGTGGGTCAGAAATAAGTCATAGGAAGACAGGCTATTTAATTTGGTGTTTTGAAAGACTTGTAAATTATATTTTGTAGTTCACAGGATATACCTGTGGGAGATTCTGGTAAAAAAAATTCATGCATTACTCTCCAAAGCCAGTTATTTTATGTCAGTATGAAAAACTAAAGGTCATGAAAGCCATATACATTAAATATATTAACTGTTTATTACCCATTTGTGTGGATATTACCACAATACAAAACATAAGGAAGATAATTGCAACATGATCTTATAATTACAGTGAAGTTAAAGAATTTTTATATATAGTTTAATATTTACTTTTAAAAGGCTGGGAAAGTTTAGAACTGGTGTGTCAAAAAAATGCCTTTGGTTTCACCCTCAAGCATGTACTTTCATGCACTAAGCGAGAGGGTAGCATACAGGAAATTCTGGTTTATTGGTAAAGCACCATGGGAATGTTCTCAGATACCGTGAAAACTTCAATTACTTTTTCCAGTTGAGGGTGCAGTCTTCATTTACTGACATCAATCACAACACTAAGAGTTTTTTAACTATCATTAATATTGCTATTGCTAGAAGAAAAAAAAATAGTAAAAAAGATGAAAGAAAACCTGCTACACTTCTGAAACCATGGATAAAAGACTTACTATGTTGCTGCTTCTGCTGTTAAGTAGCATATTAAAACCGACTAGCATAAACATACACAGCAAAACAGGATCTAATTTTCTGGGCTAGTTAGTTAAGTGGCATCAACTTTACCGATATTTTGATGAAACTATGACCAGTATTGCTGACAGCTGTATAACTAGATAATGACATCAAGGTTACACTTTATTTTCAGGTGTTTTTCTTGACTTAAGATTTTCTGCTCTAACAATAAAGAAAAAAATGCAAATAGAAAACCACTTTTTGTTTGAACTTTCAAATTTCTATTAAGACATATTTTACCATTATACTGAATGTCATAAGTAAGTTCAGGTTTCACAAAACCTGAAATCAAAATATTTTTAGAAACATATCAAAATCTGGGAACATTTTTGTCATAATAAAATGTTTTGAATGTTCCTGCTTTCTCCTCTTCATGCTCTGTTTTATCTAAGAGTATTAATGTGGCAGAAATGTCTTGCTCATGTTTACCAAATTAATGATTTTACTAAACAGCAGTCATTAGTACCATATTTCTGAGAATGCAATGTCGTCTTTCCTATTGTGTCTACAACTGGCAAATGCACATTATTTTTTTACTTTTAATGATAGAAATAAAAAAAAAATATTGACAAGCTACTAAAAAAAAATATAAACATCAGTACTACCCTTATAGATTGAATACTAAAAATAAAAAATAAAAATAATAACAGCACAATTTATACTGTAGATGCAATTGCTGCTAATTAAAATGCAGCAGAGATCACTATTGTTTTCTCCTTTTCTTTTTCTTGTTTAAGTTTCTTCTACCATCTTTAATACAATGTAGGCAAATCTGTTAATGCAAAAAAGAAGACTATTTCAGATTCCTCTATAATACATGTATTTACTGTGAAGGTGATGAGAAGCTGTGGATGCCCCATCCCTGGCAGTGTTCAAGGACAGGTTGGAGTGAGCTCTGAGCAGCCTGGTCTAGTGGAAGATGCACCTGCCCACGGCAGGGGGATTGGAACAAGATTATTTTTAAGGTTCCTTTCAGTCAAAACCATTCTGTGATTACAGAAATTGTTTATTGGTCTGGAAGAAAGTTAGACTCATGGAGAGCTAGGAAATGCTACTAAGAACACCTGTAGAAATTATTTTTTGTCCCCTAGTGTACATTCACTAATAGTATAAAAATATTTTAAAAAATGTACATTGTTTATCCCCTAGTGTACAGTACACAATAGTGTATTGTATTTACAATACAGTATTTGTTATTTATATATTTATATAGTATTTTCCCAAAGAACCCTCTCCACCTTCCCATTTAATATACGCCATAACTAGCTTAATAAAAGGACTCTTTCATATTTTCTTATACTTTTATTACTTAATATTTGCCCCATAAATTATCTGTTGCATACTCTGCAGATAGAACACTGAACACAGAATTTTAAATTTTCTTACTCTTAATTCTCTGAGACGGATCTGGCGTATCAAATACTTTTATTCAAGAATTCTTACAGGGTAGGAACCAATTCTTTAGGCTACCATTGACAAATGATATACTTTGCATATTATGCACTTCTCTATTTATAGCATACTAATTGCAGTATACCTCAGCTGTAGGAATCATCTTTCCCAGAAGGTTTGCATAGGCACTAAAAAATACAAGAAAAGAAGACACGTTACTGCAGGATGCTGCTGTGAATTGATATGATGTGACAGGGAGTTACTAGATATTCTGTTTTAATCATTTGGGGGTATAAAATCAAGGGCCTTGCAAAATAAATTTAAAAAAAAAAATCCCTAATCCAAGGGTTTTTTTGTGACTTCCTTGAAACACTATTCGAAAAAATACAGAGATTGTTCTAAGAGAAGAATCTCAGCTTATCTTTTTTTAAAACAGATGCTCTAGAAAGATGGGCTTGTTAAACTACAATCCCTTCAAATCACTCTCTCCATCTCAGGGAACTTAATTTTGGTTTGTTTTTTGTTGGCTTTCTTTTGGCTAGTACTGATAGAGTTTCAAATACATGACTAAAACATTTCCATTCAATTTACTGTGTCCAACTTATCTCATGTCCTGTCCCCAACCCTGCAAAAGATTTTTTGGTTATAGCAAGAGATAGAAGCTACAGATATGGCAATTCTCAGTGTGTAGGAAAATGACCTGGACTTGGAGCCTGTAAAATTCCCTATTAGCTTTTGTTTATTTATGTATTTACAAATATATAAACATATATGTATGTATTTATTTATATGCACACACATATATAAAAATTACCTATCTTTTAGAAGATAATATCTCTATTCAGTTCTGTAAAAGAGCAGTTAACAGATGGCTACCTTCCCAGCAGAGGCAGAGAAAGCTGAGACCTCCCAAAAATATATTTCTTGTTGCGCTGCATCTCAGTGCTGTGAAACTCTTCTTCAAACTGCATTTGTCAGGTTCAGAGCTAGTTGAAGTCTCTATATGTGCACTGTGCAGTTAATCAATACACACACCTTGTTGGACAGGAGTTTAGAAGAAAACTGAAAAGTTTATAGGAATAGAAGTGTCAGATCCACCCTACTTCCTCTTCACACTCTTCCCCTACACCCCTCTTACAGGAGACAGTCCTCTGTGAACTTCTCCAATGTGAGCCATTCCCATGGGCTGCAGTTCTTCACAAACCACTCCAGTGTGGGTTCCTTACATAAGGTGCAGTCCTGCAGGGTTAGATTTCTTCACCATTATTCCCCACAGGGTCACAAGTCTTGCCAGCAAACTTGCTTCAGCATGAATTCCTCTGTTACTGTGACGCAGACAGAAACACACAGTAACACACACAACAGGTGTTCAGGTAGAGAAGAAGAAAAGAACTCTCTCATTTATTGTTGACCTTGTATATATAAGTTTCTGGACAGTGATCAGAGATTGGACAGAGAAGTTACCACCTCTCCATCTTCACTGGTCACTTGAGAAGTCCATCAGGTGATATCTTTTACAAAGGAATGTAAACATGATTCTTGTTTATCTTACAATTCATGAGAACTGACTCCACTATATAAAACAAATCAGAAGGCTTATTTTCAGGGACAACATTCCTCTCTTTCCAAAAGTCTTCCCAGAAGCCTATTCCAGTGTGGACTTCTCAAGGAATCATGACTTCCATCAGGTGCGCACCTACACTGATGGGGGACCCTCTAGGGACTGCAGGTGGATGTCTCCTTGCTTGTGGATATCCATGCGCTACAGGAGAAAATCTGCCTCACCATGCAATGCACTATGGGCTGAGCAGGAGAACCTCCACTTCATCATCTAGAACACCTCCTCCCCCTCCTTCTTCCCTGACCTCCATGACTGCAGAGTAGTTTGTTTCACATATTTTCACTCCTCCCTTCTCTGGCTGAAATCTCTCCTGAGCAGTAACTTCTCCCCTTTCTTAAATCTATTTCTGCAGAGGCATTACTACCAGCACTGATGGTCTTGGCCACAGCCAATGGGGTATCCATCATCATCATGGAGCTGGCTGGGACTGGCTCTATCAGACAGGGGTTGAAGCTTCCAGCAGCTTCTTGCAGAAAATGTCCCTGTAGCCCCCACTGCTACCAAAACCTAGACATCCAAACCAAATACAAAACAATGGGTGGCATAGACACACTAGCTAGTGCTGTATAATTCTCATAAATGTCATACAATTTTTGTGCTAATGGAGTTAAAACATTGTCCATTATCTTTCACTGTGCATATGCAGTGAAAGGATATCACAGGAATTTGGCCTGATACGGAACAAAAGACATGAACAAAAGGCAAGAGTTCCTTACTGTTCCTGAACACTAGGCTACCTTTCACTGAATTATAATTTGTTATTCTGGTTCTTATGTTTGGGAAGGCTGCTAAACAGTTGTATCTCAGAGCAAGTTGGTAGAGAGAAAAAAAAAACAAATAAAAGCCATTTGGGTTGTCTTCTTGCTACAATAGATTTGTGAACTTTCAGATTTGCATTATGTCAAGAGGGAAAACTTTGAGCAGCTATTCAACACTTAGGAATGATTGTAATGATGCTTAATTCCCTCTTGCATAATGTTGTTACCATGGCAACTAACAATTCTGATCCAATGAAGCCAAAACTGCTTTAAAATTTCAAAATATTTCAATAGTATGTTTGTTTTTTTGGGCTTTTTTTAAATAATGCATTTAGACTTCACATGTTTCAAAATGTATGACTAAGGAAGCCACAGCATTATGTGGACATAGTAAATAAGCAAATGATAACTTGGGACAGAAAGATTGCAAGAGCCTTTGGTAAAATCCTTTGTTGGTAATTAGGATATGCAGCAGAAAAAAAGCATATGCCTAATCCAAACACAAGTAAGCGTATTTAGTCTGCCATCTTTGTAAGGGTCTTCAGGCTAAGGAATTAAAGCTGCATCTTGACACAGGCATATATTATTTTATTTCCTTTTTCCTGCCTCTTTGTTTACAAAAATCACTTTTTTTTTCTCTTTTCTTTTGCCAGAAATCATTATCCAATAATTTAGTTATAAGGCATTTCAAGAGAAGTGAATTGGCTTGCTGCTTATACAGAGAAGTGCTACTTTATTGTTCACTGTATTCTGTTCCTCTTCTCCTGTATTGCTATTGCTTAGAGACTCAAAACTTCACTGTAACTTTTAAAGACAAAACTAAGCATTCCCTCCGCATCCCCTGGCTTGGTCTGTAACAAGAAATATTCACTTTGAGTCAGAGTCTGCATTCCTTGTAAAAGTAACTTGCTTGATGGCTTCAGTGGGAGTCTTACTTGCAGTAAGAATTCAAGATAGAGTTTATAAATATGATGTGCAGCACTTCTGTATTCCTCATAGGGCAGCAGAAATATGGAACGGTACATCCACATACCTATTTTCAAAGGCTACTAAATAGAATTACACTGAGTTTTAATAAATCCAAACAATGCCATTTAGAAAATATGTTGGGATCACTCTCGAGGAAAAATACTGCAGTTTTTTGTTAGATAACATTAAACACAAGGAGAGAGGAAACGTGAGAGGAAATAAATGGTGCCACAAAGCAATGCACCTCTCTTTGTAAACCTCATTAGATCATGAAAAGCCTCATGGACATGTTAAGTATACAGAAGATCTAAACTCTTTTACAAAGCTGTTACTCATTTCAGTGCTCTGATAATATTATAAACTCAAAATACAGCTCTTACAGGTTAAACAATTTTGATATATGTGAGTTTGGAACAGACAGTGGAGGCAACTGGATTCTGTTTCTTATTTGTTTCATTATAGTTTCACATCTAGCTTGGATAGCTATTGTCTCTCAAACAGCACAAAAATCTTCTTAGACTCCTCCTGGCTCCTCATTGCAAAGCACCAAAGGACACTGTCTCAAAAGCAGACACCACAGACAAATTCGAGGATCTTTCATACTCAGTGCAGTGTATGGTAGGAGCACACTACTAATGGCCTTGTAGGTTTCACAGGAAGACTCCAGGCCTGTCAGGACAAAATCCAATGAGCAGGTACAGAAGATTTTAGAGTGACAACATGGAAAACATAAAGAAGCAGAAACAGAGTAGCAGCAATTGATACTGACTGTGAGTGTCTGGGATAAATTGAATTCTGAACCAACAAAATTCATTCTCTTTCTGGGCAAGATCTGGAGACAAAACAATTGTGACCTATCTGGGCACAAGCCACAAATGGTTTTGGAAAAACCCATAAAGAGCAACAAAAAGAAAGTGAAAGATTACACAGAAATAAGTCACCATGAGAGATTCACTGCTGTTTTTGGGGAAGGTTACTCTAATCCACCTGCTTGAACAATGAATATTAATTATTTAGTTCTCTTTAAAAAAAAAATAAAAATTAATCTCTTCTCAACAGTTAACCAACAATGTAATATTTCAGTTACAAGCACACAAGAACTTCAAATATAACTGTGAGTTTATTGCTTTGTTTCACATCAATTGGGGTTGGGGCTGTTGTAGTGGGTTGACCCCAGCTGAATGCCAGGCACACAACAAAGCCTCTTTATCAGTGGCCTCTGCAGCCGGAATGGGGAGAGGAGTATAACAAAGATTCCTGAGTTGAGATAAGGATAGGGAGAGATCACTCACCAAACACCATCACGGACAAAACAGGCTGGAATTAGAGATTAAAGTAAAATAATACTTAAAGAAACACCTTTCCCACAACCCTCCCTCCTTCCCAGCTCTATCTCTTTTCCCTAGAGGTGCAGGGAGACAAGGAATGAGGGTTATGGCAGTTCATCACCTTGGTCTGCCACTGCTCAGGGAGAGGACTCCTTCTTCTTCTTCAGTGTGGGGTTCCTCCTGTTTGAAACAGTTCTCCAGTAATAAACATGAGCCCATCCCATGGGCAAAAGTTCTCCACAAACTGCTACAATGTGGGTCACTTTCCATGGGTTACAGCCCTTCAGTCACAGCGTGTTCCAGCATGGGCTCCTCTCTCCATGGGTCTGCAGGATTCTGCCAGGACCCTGCTCCAGCATGGGCCTACCACAGGTTCACAACTTCCTCTCAGGCAACCATGCTCAAGCATGGACCTCCTCCATGGGCTGAGGGTAGATCTCTGAATCCTTGTGTCCCTCCAAGGGCTGTACAGCTGCATCATCATGGCCTGCACCATGGGCTGCACGGGAATCTCTCAGACCCAGCACCAGGAGCACCTCCTGTCCTCCCTACTGACCTTGGTGTGTGCAGAGTATGCCTCTCACATACTCTCACCTCACTCTTCTCTGGATGCAATTATGACTGCACAATAACTTTTCTTTTTCTTCTTGAACCTGTTATCACAGAGGCATTACCGTCATTTCTATTTGGAGCAGCCTTGACCAGTGGCAAATTCATCTTTGGCACTGCCATGCATTGGTGCTTCCAGATATGGAGGAAGTTTCTGGTAGCTGCTCACAGGCACCACCCTTGAAGCCCCTCTGCTACTAAAGGTCTAAAGTTGGCCATTCAATCCCAATATATGGCATGTTTTTGGTTTGGTTTTGTGGCTTGTTTTACATTTAAAAAAAAAAAAAAATCATAAACATAAAACTTGATCTAAATTTAATCTGACTTCATCCCTTAAATTAAGGTGAAAAAAAAGAAAAAAAAAAGAAAGAAGACAGAAAAAACGGAGATAGGTGGAAGCTGAATAAATAGCTCCTTAAATACCCTGAAAGATATTGTAATTTCTTAGGAGGGAGTGCACTGAAATCCCAAGTCTGGCAGTACACTCACCATAGTAAAACCTAAGGAACTCTTCGAACTGTCAAGTGCCACAGTGTAAGCCTGTTGCAAATACTCCATAGAACATTTATATATGGACCTTTAGAAAACACCTAAATTTCACATATAGCTTTAGCCTAAAGGCAATGGGTGTTCTGTTGTTGCTTTTAATGACACACTATATCATATGCAAGTTATAGGTACATATCAACATCTTGCATTGTATAATCCTACCATACTTCACTGAAATGCTAAGCTTTCAGCACTTTCGCCCACAATATGATAATTACAGCCATGCAAGCACTAAAACTGGCACATTTCTTTTCCACAGAATATCATGGGTTGTTCAGACATTTCACACCCCGCCTCCTTCTACAATTATCTAAGTACCACTAAGATAGATATAAAAAGTTAAGATGGCAAAGAGTGTGTGCCAGATAAGACTGTGAATAGCAGACCTTTATCCTCAGTTCCGTTCTTCACCTGCAACGCCAAACTCCAGAAACTTGTTCTCCCTTCTCCCTCCCTTCTTCTTCCCCCATCATATGATAATGTAAGATCTCTTTGATCTTTCCAAACATATTTCAAGCTCTTTTGATGACTGTGCATATGTAGTTTTTATAAATCCTTTAAATTTTTTATAATTTTAAAGGCTTCCTGAAGTATAAGAAGCTTTTAAAATTTAATATTCCCACACCCCATCCTCTTGTGTCTACCTTCCAAAAGTCTGTGAAAAGCATGCTGAGTGCCCTTGCTCTTCATATTACCCTCACAGAATTTCATGGTTCCCTGCATGCACAGTAATACAAATGTAGTTAGTAAGGAACACCTTGAATATTTTCTGCTCAGATGTATGCCTCTGTAATACATAGTCATTCTGGTTTTAGAAAGCCTCAGGAAAGGGGTGTGTTATTTCTATTTTTATTATAGCAGTTACATGGGTTTACCAAAAATTTTTTTCCTTTCTTAAAAATATAGACGAAAATCCAATAAAAAGCTGAGAAACCCCCACATCACTTTTATAAAAATGTTCATGAGTAGCTGGAATTGAAAATATTCCTTGAAGTGCTAAAGGCTTAGAGAAAAATTAGAAAAGAAGAATTTCATTAGTCCTGAGCTTAGCTATTCATTTGAGTTTGAATTATATATTTAAGTGTTTTAAGTTATACAAAACAATATATTCACAGAGATTTATAGAGTGACTTAGGTTGGAAAAACCCCTTTAGTACCACTGAGTCCAAATGGTGGACCATCTTAAAATGTAAAAATATCTGTCAGGAATTTTAGTTGTCATATGCAAGGCAGAAGAACTGGGGTTAGGGAAATAGTGAACTGAAATTTTATGTCTTTCAGAATTTATGAAGATTTGCCAATAAAAACTTGTCTTAAAATCTTTAAAAAATAGTATCAGACATGAGTGTGGTCGAACAATTCTTTGCAGCCTGGCATTCATAAGCCACATGAGATGATATTCCTCTGCTTTGTGATTAAATGGACAGATGCAAATCAAAGTTACAATGATCACAACAGAGATGATTATTTTATAGTTTTTGGCAGAAATATTGTTGTATTCTGCAATATCCTTTCAGTAAATTGACTGAGATACAAATAATCACATGTATGAAATTGAAAGTAATTAACTGGTATTGTAAAGTAGAGGACTGAACCTATGAAGGCTTTTGTGAATCACATACAGTGTTTTCATATTTCATTTCTTTTACTGTGACACTTAACAGAAAATTAATTAGAAATTAGAACCTATGCAATGAAGAAAGTAAAAGCTGTTACAGCATTATGGTGGGTCAATTTCCTCTTTCTCCTAAGAATATATTATTTGGGTCATTTTGTTATTTGTAGAAGCACTTCAAATGTTTACAAATACTCAACATGAAGGAAATTTGTTCCTGAAAAGCATCTCCTCTATGCATAAAATGAAATTTCATAGAGGCAAGGGACTCAAATAATAAAGTACAGAGAGCAGTATGTACTTAAACTCATGAAGAAAATTATGCATTTTAAAGAAATTAATAAAAAATATGCTTATATGAGTTTAATATTTAGAACCAGCATAGGACAAAGTGCTTGGATATTCCTTTCTAGTTGCAAATGGAGCAGCTTTCAAAGATGAACATAAATAATTGCTAGAGGAGTGACTGGAGTGAGCTAGCACTCTGTTGTTGGAAGACAACATTATCAGGGAATGTTTCTTCTGCCAAACAACATTTAAGTCATCTACAGATTATTAAATTCAATGGCATCCCCTTACATGTTACATATTAGGAATAGAACTAGATTAACTTGATGCCAGCATTCTCTTTTTCCATTATACACTATATGACACTAGATATACACAAGATCTTATTTTAGCTTTTAAAAGGAATAAATAACCATACCCCAAACAAGAAAGTGAAATTTGCAGGACTGTGCTAGTATTAATATTGTAAACTGTCCTCACATTAGCTATCAATGCCAGGGTTGATTCCTTGTTATCCTAATCATCTGCTGTGAGGTTGCTTACGACTTTTTCCTCATTCTCTCCATGCTCAGCAAAGGGAACCAACTGGCCCTTTTCCAGTGACTTCCCACTCCTACTCTGCCAGCAGCTTTGGAAGGCTGCACACAAACACGGGGCTGCAGGATTACAGTCCAAGTAGTCAGGAACCCTCTTTGCTTTGCCCTTCTGCCTGCTAGCCAAAACTACTATTAGTACATGTCCCATGCTGATTTAATGTGTAACAGACCAAGTAAATCACAACTTTTCTTCAATCCAGCAATTGCTATGATATTTGTTTCATTTTCTACTAGTTATTAGAAATCCTTATATTCCTCATTTGTTTGAGAAACTCCTTTATATTAAACCATCAAATAGAAGGTTCTTGATGCTGTTGCCATAAGGGCATATTTTACCACAAAGCAACAAAAATTTATTCCCATAGGATTTGTCTGAAATATTTCATACCACAATGATTGCTTTTATTTTACTGTTAGGGATTGTTGTCTGTCTGTAAGCTGAATTCTGATTTTTTCACCTCTGAACACAGAGATTTGCAATGTGTCCATTGCTTCATTACCTACAAGTGATACTGACTCCAGCAATAAGGAAAGTGGAGGTGGTAGGATTTTCCTTTTCAAGCTTGGTAGCATCAGAATTGCAAGTATAAGCTCTGTCTATTAAAAGAGCCCCTTTCTTTTGCGCTGTGAAGCCAGCCAACATTTGTCACTAGACTAACACAGAGATGGGAGCTGCTTCTTTGTTGCTGAACACTCAAAGATATCTATTTTCTTTTCAATAGGTCCAGCAACTCCCACTAAAAATCAATGAGGCTTAAGAAGAGCCCCAGGATTTCTTTCCAGGACCAGTAACATTTCTTAACTAGCCCACAGAAGAATTGGTTTCTTTTGTGTTGATTTCTTTCAAAAAGTCTTAGGAAATCGTTTGGTTGACCTTGATCAAAAATGTTGAATTTGCAAATTAATTTGTATGGATAAATATACTAAAAAAATGCAGGAATTATTTACAGTATTATTTAATCATTTTTACTTCAATGATGTCTCTATTAAACAGTATTGAAAAGACTAACATATATTAAAAAAATACTTTTAAAGCTAAAGAAAAAAACATGAAAGAAAAATAAATTTATTCGAATCTTTGAAGAACTACTTTGCTCTGTTTAGATTAGAAACATTCATTTCAAGAACCCTCACAAAGTGAAATGAGACTCAACAATACACCACAAGGACCTACACAACATGGATATTTCAAGGAATCGGGGACATAAGAAGTATTTTTATTCTTGATAGAGCTCCATATTTTACCTATTATTAATCCAGATGTTGTTTTTAGGTCTGATGATGGAAAACAGGGCTGGCAGAAATCTAAGTTAATGTCTATTAGTTTTAAAGGGGTTTTATAAATCTTTAATTTTGTTTATTGTTTCTCTAACTAAATTCTTGCATTGTTTTATTTACCTTTCCTCGTTTCCAATGAGAATTGAATATAATTGAGATTGTTTACATATCTTTGCCTCACCAGATATAGAATATTACAAGGCAGAGAAGAGCTCCCTGTACAGGAAAAAAAAAAAAAAAAAAAAAAAAAAAAAAAAAAAAAAAAAAAAAAAAAAAAAAAGAAAGAACATAAGAAAGAAAAGAATGAAAATTAATTCTAAACCTACTGCTGGATAAAATATTAAGAATTTCAGTCAATTGTTTGTAGAAAATAGTGAAATGCAGGAAATACTCCCTTATGGCAAGCAAATTATCTTTTTCATGTGTATATTCCTTAAAAGCAATATTTCAATACTTTGAGAATCATGCAGAACACTCTTCTGATCTGTTCTCAAATTCCATGCAAATACTTTGCAAGCCTGGTAGAAATTGTTAGTAAGGCTTCATCTGAATCAGTTGTTGATAGACAAAAAATCAGGTTTGCTAGAAGCTTATTGGGTTCAAGATTTCCAGCAGAAAACCCCAAACACTTCCAATAAAATCTGTAATGTTTTTTTGCCTAAAAAAACCCATCATACATTTTAGTAATAGTTTGTGACATGACCAGTTTACACAAGGTCGTTCATCAGGCTGTACAATAAATGCAATTTTGATTTTCACAAAATGACAGAAAGAAAAAATTACTAAATATTTGGTGTAAGTGGAGCTCTGGAAACTCATGCAAAGGTGGCAAAGTCTGAGGTCTAGAGTGGAAGGTTTTTGGAAGTAAAATTACTTCCAAAATTAATTACTACGATTAAAAAATAGAATGCTAAAGGAAAGGATCTCAAATCTTGAAGAAAAAAGGGAAGAAATAGAGAGTGGAAATATTTGAGAGAAATGACAAAAAGAGAGTAATTCAACTTGTTCAAACTTGTTCACCCATATGCATCTACTTCCCTACTCTTCCTTTCAATTGCTTTAGCATTAAGACTTCATCCACAGAGACAAGGAAGAACATTGCTGCCAGAGATAATTACGCCATAGCTTGTCGGAAGCATGGACTTGTCTCTGAACATCCTGAAGAAGCTGAGCATTTGGAAACAGCTAACTGACTAATTTAATAGGTGTTTGCCTTTTCCTCACAGGTAGAACTGATTGATGATTGTCTGTCTTCCAATCACATGTAAAATGTTGTTACAGTTTAAGAACAGTTTAAAAATTATTGATAGATGAAATATGAACAGATCACTTTAGTGCCATAGGAAATCAAATTTAAAACCCTTTGGAGAACAAAACAAAAACAGATACCATGCAGAGACCTTAAATTGTACAGTGCAGCTGAAGTGATTACCTTGGCATTCATACGGTGCTAACATGTAAAATGCTTCAGAGTTGATAATCAGTGCCGTCTATGTCTTGTTGAAACCTAGAAATAGATGTTTTTTTAAAGGTACCTGGATAAGGACAAAAAGAAAACTAAGAAAAAAAAATCTATGGGAAGGTAGTGGAATATCAGAGAAATTACTTTGGGAAGATAGGGAGTATGTGATGCTGTATGACATCTTTACAGTTTTCTTTTTATGTTCCTATATATTCCTCAAAATTTCTATCTTATGCTTGCACAGGATGCTCATCTTCAAATAATTAGAAGGTCTTCCTGATACATCTTTCCAACACATCTTTTTGACAGACAGGCAAACCAAGGCAGCATGATTTGAATTTATATAAAATTCTTGTGTCTTGCAGACCACAAAGAGAACTAGATTATTCATTTTCAGTTTTGTGTTGTTTCAAGTTGACCAAAAGATCTACTGTATATCTACTAAATATTTTTAAGAATACATAAATAACTAAAAATGTAACAAAATGCTACATCAATTCATCACTTAGAACAAGAGGAGTCAGACAGAATTAGCAAAAGAGAACAGATACATAGATTTTTCTATGTAAGGAACATTTTCCAACGGGGCCTTATCCCCTTCCAAAGTACGGGAGCTGTTTTACCTTCAGATCTCAGTCTCCTCAGCTTTCCTTCAGTAGTAACTGGAATAATTAGCCTGTCTCTCCACAACAAAACAAACACCAGTTGAAAAATCCAGTCCTACTCCCTCTTGATCCCAAGAAACAACAGTCCCAAAGAGGCAAAATCAAAAAGAAAAATCAACCATAAAACTGTCTTTCATAATCCACTCAACATCCCGCTCCCTAGAATTAGTACATCTCCTTTTGCAGCCAGCAGAAAATCTGTTACATACTCACTAATGTGTGCTACATACAAAAGAGTTTTCTGGGAAATCTTGAGCTTCTCTTTGGTGTCCTTTCAGGTACAGATATCCAAGAGGGTCATGCCTTGGCAAAGCAGAGAGTTGTTCTTAATCAATTGCTTCAGCATAACAGAAAATGATGTCTTACTGAGGCCAAACATGGAGGAAGAACAGAGATATCAAGTTCTCTTGTGAAAGACAGGCTATACTAACCAAATTAAGCAAGCAATTTTTTAAGTATGGAAAAATACTGCTTTTCAAGAAGGAATTGACCTTTTGCATAAACTAAACTAATGTCACTGCTAATTAGAGCTGTTCCAAAAATTAAATTTTCATCTGTCAGAAAGACTATGCTTTTGTTTTGTTTTTTCTTTTCTTGAATCATAACTAAGCATTGCTGCTGAAGTGTTTCTCATGGAATAGAAATTCCAAAGCATTTAATTCAGAGCCATCAAAATATATTGAGTCAGCATTGTCAGAGTGGGATCATAACAGATCCTAAATAGAACTTATTACTTAAAATATAGCATTCACCACTTCCTCTATTGATAGAGGCATTTCCAGAAAAGCCAGCATGTATGCAACTGATCAAAACCCTGTTGCAAAACCTGAGCTGCAATATCTTCTGAGGGAATCTACATGGCAGTATGTAAGTGACCTTGAGGCCCAGATTTATGTTATACCATAATATTTACCTTCAGAAACACAAGGGTTAGACCTAATGTGAATTAGATTGTATGCACAAAGGGAAAACCCAGGGTACACCCTATGTTTAAAAGGGCATGCTGTTACCTGTCACATAGGTAAAGTCCTGGAATGCATGATCATGTACTCCTATGCAACATTTATAACACCTTCATGTGATCAATATCGAGATAAAAATACAGTCTGGCATGCTTCATGTAAAGGAACAACATAATTTGCTGTGAGGAGTGGAATTTCAAGCTTTTTGCAAGAGCAGTACTCATAGCTAGAGCTGTGTCATGGGAGTACAATGGGACTTCACAGCCCAGAGACCCAGAAATAGTTTATTTGTAAGCAGTAACTTGTACCATTCAGTAGCAATATATTTTTTACAACTACCAACTGAAATGTACTCAGCCATTCTTTCTGGAACAGTGATGAGGATTAAGACAAAACAAAAAGGAAATATATACTGCATCGAAATGACCTTTTCAAACAGTTTCACTGTGTAAACAGAACTCATGGTGTAATTCACCTGCAGCTAATGACTTTACTGCAAAATCAATGCCACATTTAATCCTAGTTTATAAAATAGTTGCTTTCCTGAAGTATGTCATAGTCTGAATACAAACATGAGTATGCAGGAATTCTCTTTCTATCAGTATTTCTGATGGAAAGAAAGAAAGGACACCATGATTCTGTACAACTGACAAAAGTTTTGATAGGGGTTTGGAAGAAAAAAGAGAACTGAACCTTTCACCTTCAGCCTATGGACAACCTCAATAACTGCTGCCATTGACACTGACAAAAATACTCTGCTTTCATCTTAGTTTTAGAAGTGAATCTTCAAGCATATTATTACAGTTCAAATCAATGCTGCACAGCTGGTAATTCTTCATACAACTTAGCTTGAACTGGAGTAAAAAAGAGAACAGCTCTAACAAGACTGAAAAGGAATTGCAGTTGTTTTTTTAACAGTATCCTTTGAACTAAATACATTTGCAGCTGCTCCTTGAGGATGAACGGTCAGCTTGTTCCTCAAGGTCTGAATACGAATGGAGTGCCAAGAAAGCGGAGTAGCAGATGTGTTGCAGACTGACACACCCCAACCACCGAGAGCCACAGGCTACCCATCCACAGGAGCAACTTCAGAAGGGAAACTGAAGCATCATGAAGTGTGACCCCAAATTACACAAATCAGCGGACACAAACTCACAGCAATCGTCAATGGTGCATAAACTGTGGTTTCAGTTACAGAATGGATGCCTATTTGTCTGATTAAAGTGGGCAAACAGGATCACAAATAAATGAAATGGTTCAATTCTCTGTGCTAAGTGGAAAATGTCTTACAAGAACTACAGATTCCTCCAAGTTATATGAAGAACAATGACTAAGTTATTATGACTAAATAAAAACCCCAGGAATTTGATTCCAAAAAATATATTCACAAATTGGTATCTTCTTTTTCTCTTCTCTTGTAAACAGACACGGGGAGAAAAATCCCAAAAAAACCCTCAAACACCAGCCCTACACCAGCACAGTTTTAAAGATATTTTGGAGTTGTGGATTTGGGCATTTGGGGTTTTGGGGGAGGAAGTTGTGGGATTTTGATTGTTTCGTTGTTTAGGTTTTTGGGTTGTTGTTTTTTTTTTTTTTTTTTTTTTTTTTTTTTTTTTTTTTTTTTTGAGGTTTATCAGATGAAATGGAGGGTGAAAATAAAAAATAAAAATTAAAAAAAAAAAGGATATTTTATTTCCACACCAAAAAAACCTAAATATATTATGATATATGACTTAGTCCCCAAGATATTGGATCATCATGAGAGCAAGTGAATCTTTCCACATCCTTTCTGACAATATCTCTATTACGAATGATATTACCACAAACAGTGATTTTCTGTTTGTGATCATATTTAGCTAGTAAGCTGATATTGTTAGAATTAAAAGACAAAAGTTTGGTACAGAGTCAAAAATTTAACTCAAATACAAGTTTCAAGGCATTTGACATGTGCTAAAATTTATTGAAAGAAGAAAGAATGACGTCTCTCAATATCATAAGACAAAAACCTTGATTTCCACAACACACTTTATTATTCTTACTCTGTCTCTGAACACCATCACTACATCTTTTTTTCCTTTTCTTCTAAATTTTGTAGTGTTATTTAAATTGTAAGTAAGAAAAATAAATATGCTGGTTCTTTACCTCTATCACTGTCCTCAGGTGAAGAGATTAGAAAAGATCGAGGGTGGAAGGCCGTAGGGAGGAAACTCTTCTATGCAGTAACAATTATTTTCAAACAATGTTACACTCACATTGCACACATTACAGAAAACACCTCTCATTCATTAACACTGAGGAGCACTGTATGTCATCATGACAGATTTAACATACATTGTATACTTGCTGCATACTGGACAGCAGCTGAGTGCCTCATCTCAACCGAATTACAATAGCAACAATTCTAATAATTATACTGTAGGTCATAAAATATTTTGTCCTCTTCTTAAAAAACAGCTCACTGAAAGAAGCTGTTTACATGACAGGCTCATTTAAAACCACACCAAGTTGTCCTTACGTTTTCAAAGAAAAGCTTCAAAACATGATTAGAAACTACTATAAAACTACAAAATATGCAAAAATAACTACCAAAACACAATACTAAAAATATTTTCTTTAAATCTATCTTGATATTTTATTATACCTTGATTACTTTCATGTCATTTGATAAGTAGATTATTCTTCAAATTTAGTTTTAAAGAAATAGTAATTAAAAATTATTAATCCAGATATTTTGTTGGATTTTTTTTTTCTATTTGTCAGATTTCTTTTTTCCCAAATATGCAGAAGTAAGTAATATCATGGGTGTTTGTGGCAATTTCATTGCAGTCAGGGGCCAGTAGAAGGAAAGAGCCTCAAAGATGCAACTTATCCTCATTTATCAGTCATTTAGAAGTGGAGGGGTGGTGGGTGGGTGTGGAAATCAATTAAATAACAAGCATTGCTATTGTTTCACAGATTCAGATATTGTTTATGGTAGGGGAAAATCACCAATATCATGGCCTGTCTCTAATAATGGAATTCTGTTTTTGTGAAAAATAGTGGAAAATGTGCCGGTTACTTCAGTATGCAAAAGGCACTGATATTTTAAAAGCGGGCAAGTTTCATTGTTTGAGACTGTACAAAGAGTGAACACTGTAGCAGTTTGATCAATCAGCTCCTTTTTACGGGTAGCCAGTGCTGTGAAACTGGAATTCTCTGGAAAGCAAGGGGAGTTAAGATACTTAAAATTTTACATAATCACAGTCTTAAATTACAGATGATTTTACCAGCACAGGACTGCCAGGGCCTCTAAACATAGTGTGTCAGAGTTTCGTTGCTGGGTCAGCTTTCTTGACTCTTTTTTTTTAATCAGGATAAAATGCACGATGTCATTTTGAATGACAAGCTTCTTTGCTGCTGGGATTTATTGTGAAAGCAGCATAATGAATTGATCAATTCTGAAGTCAGTTGTAAGCACAAAGGCCAGTAATTAGTGCTTCCAACTTCTGACTCTAAGAAATTTACATAGTCATTGAGCTGGCATTCAAGCTTTCATGGCTGAATTAAAAACTAAACATTTACAATGAAGTTGTTTGCATGTAAGGCAGAAATTATATTCTTCTATAAAAATCTATTTACTTGTAAAATGAAAAAATTCATAACACAATTTGTTGTTGATTTTTGAATTTTTCATCAGCCATATACAATCGTCTGCTCCCCTCAAGAAAAAGACACTCCACAGTTACAAGCTGCCAGAAAAATAGAGTAATGCCTTAACATCCCTAGCAAAACTAGTATATAAAATGTACTGTACTGGTTTATTGAAAACAAAATGGGGTTTTATATTATATAAATACATTTTTGTTGCTATTGCATCATCTATTTAGGATTACTATAATAAGCATGAACTTTAACACACTTCTTGACATCATGTCTATGACATCAAAAGTTTAGACTAACTTTTTATATTCTCTCATGATATCAAAAAAAATTAAAGAAACAAAAAAGAAGAGATTCACCAAGTCACAAGCTATGCTCAGCTAGTATATTGATTCATGCAAAACTTCAGATTGGTTAAAAAAAGACTAAAAAGAAATCCAAAAAGGTTTTTTAAAAGGGACTCAATAGTTTTTTTACAAGTGAAAACCTGTCAGCAGCAAGACAACTGAGGTGGCTTTCACCCAATCCCAAGTACTGCCAACTGCTTATGAAAACTCTTCACCCCTACTCCTCTTATGACATCTGCCTTTAACATGCAACCCTTACCTGGTTTAGACTTACAATCCAGAGGTATCTGCCTCACTAGATGCAGCTGTTCATGCTACTCAGTAAAATGTATCACTTCTGTTTCTAAGGCCACTATTATCCTCAAAGGCGGACTAAGGAAGTGAAGAACACTTAAATACAGAAGTATCAAGATGCACTGAAGAAAGAAGCTTGGTGTAAGAATGCATGAAACCTATTTCATCAATCATTCTTTGATTGTTACTAGTCCTTTCTTCCATTCCACCCTTCCTCAAACCCCTGAGCTCCTCCTGCATTTCTTTCTCCGCACTCTTCCAAATTTAAGGTGTTTGATTTCTTTCTTATGTAACAATCATCAAGGCATAATTTCCCATAACCTCATGACAATGTATGAACACATACATTATCTAAGGCAAGTCAATTATCTGCTTTACACCACATTATTTAATTCTTAATCACATAAGACAGACTAGGCACTTCCTGAAGATAAATATCTTGTAAAGCATATTATACTGTACCCATCTTGCTATATTAGGAAGACATTAATGGAAGTGCGATATCTATCTTTCCAACCAAGTGTAATTCTGATATAAAATAAATTATGCTGAATAGGATGAACTCTAATGAAGTAAGTTAGGACTTTTTTTTTTTTTTTGTATAGTCAGCTCCTTAATGATTCACTTAAAATTTCTCCTAATATAAAAAGGCTTGGAGTATTCTTATGGGGTTAATGACTTTACTGGCAAGCAACATCATGACTTTAGAATATCTCAGTATCTCACAGGTCATACAGTATTGTTTTATTTCAGATTCATATAGCCTGATGTCAGCCTTTGGTGATCCTCCTTTTTTATCAGCCTGTACACAAGCTCACACATGTGTCTCTCAATATTGCTAACATTTTCAGAAGAGAATAAGCATACACTTTCATCTCAAAGTCACAAAAGAGAAATGTAATTCCATCAAGAGGGGGAAAATTCCATTTTCCTATTTTTTTAATATATTTCTGAACCATCATTACTACAATAACTAAATACCTCACAGATTTCAACACGATTGTCTTCACATCACTACTCTAAAGTAAACCTGTGATATTATTTCTGTTTTACAGATGAGGAACTAGGGAATAGAAACTCTACATAACTTTTCCATACCATTGGATCAACTAAGAGTATTGATGTCCTTGTAGCCACTGGTAAGCACCCTCCTGGATGTCTAGCGAACTGGTCATCCACTTTACCAATAGGCAACTAAGTAGGCTGAGTCTTAAAGCAAAGACCACAATAAAAACCAAGAAATTAAACTCCACACACACACTGATTAATTTTCTGAAGAAGTGTTTTACCCGCATGGCTCTGTAACTCTTGCCAAAGAATCCATAAACACAATACATAAACCAAGGAACAAACTTCCACTTTACCCAACATCTTGTTTCTCTTGTACATCTGCCTTCTTTTTCTTAGTTTTCAGTATATAAATGGAACATATGGGAAAGACTGGTAAGCCTGCAGTTTTTAAATATGTCAAGACCAACGGCAGCCAATTCTGTATCTGGGTATCAATCACCAACCCCCGCAAATGACACATGAAATGCTTTGTATACATAGAACCCTAAAAGTCTGCTAAATGACACTGAAAAAAAAGACTTTAATGTTTTTTCTTGTAGTCTATGTGAATAAAAAAGATTTAGAAAATGGCATCAGTTAAGGGTTCATCAGAGTGTGTAATCTGAGATATTCTCTTTTCTTTTTTCTCCTTTCTTTTCTTTTTTCTTTTCTTTTTTTCTTTAATACTGCATAGAATCAGCACTAGATCTTTCACCTGCATGAGGCCAGGAGACACATGATGTGGTTGTTGTAATACTTTCAAGAATGAGAACAGGACTGGAAAACCTGGAAGAGATTCCAACACAACACCTCATTTATCTTCCTTTGTAACATAGGATGATTTCTGTATTCTGACCATGACATTCTGAATGTTAATCTGTTTCTTCATTGAATGTCAAATAAATTTAGACTTTTACCCATAATTTGCACCCTTGCAACTGCTAAAACTTTCACGAGTAATCCTTTCGTGTTAAGACACATACTCAAAGGTATTGCTTTGTTTAGCTCTTCTGTCAGTCAATGTGACAGAATGAATACATCTGAAGAGTAAAAAGAATTAAACACTTTCTCACCCAAAACATTCTTTTGCAAACACTTCAAGAGCTATCCAAGAAAATAAACATTTCCCACTAAAAACAAATCAGTAGAAAATCCAAATTTCCTCTGAAAATAAAAAGCCTTGACTGAAAATTTCATTATTATCCAAGCTACTTTATATTAATGTTTTAATATGTTATAGTCCTCAGCCTTAAAGTTTATGAATGTTTCTAGATTTTGAAAATTATATCTGTGATATCTACCTTGGAAAATGGCTGATAATTTCATATATCTTTCTGTCCAGAATTACTGATTTTATATAACAAGCAGCATTACAAGACATAGAAGGATATCTCCACTCAGATATTGGGGCACTTTGTTCTAGAAAGGGATAAGATAAAAAGTAGATAAAATAAAAAAGTCTGAAAGTAAGCTGAAGAAAAAAAAAGTATTGAAGAGCTATGCTGGCACCTGGGCTCCTGGAGAAGAGCCCTCACCCAGCTGGGTCTGTACATAAGCAGCAAAGGCCACAGCTTCCACCTCCTCCTTGGTAACACCTCAAACGGAACTCGTATGAGCAGTACTTGAAAAGGTTAGCACATGGAAGGTTAGCCCTTGTGCAGGACACCTGAAAATGAAGCAAATTTCTTGTGTTTGCTTCCTTTCTTACCTCCCAAGAACCTACAGAGAGCAGAATCACCATCTGCTGCTCCTTTGGGAGGAAGTGTAAAAGTCAACTTCAAACTTCAATGGCAAGCACCTGCTGTGTGTTTGCTCTAAAATACTTATCACATAAAAGCAGTTTCAGTGGATTGAGGTTTAAGGTCTAAGCACACTGAGTGGAAACAGATTGCTCACAGCTATATTTATTTCTGAATAAATGTGTTTTGATTACTTTTGCTTAATACAAAATTAGAGACTGCATTGCTCTTTACGACAGCACTCTGAGGACCTGCTCTTTTGTTCTTACTGTATTAGTCCAATTTCTTCTTTGAAGCAATTAAAAGCCTAACCTTTCAATTTGTGCCAAATTAGTAGAAAGATGATTCTTCTTTTACCCATAATTGGGAAGCATTTTCTTTGTTCCTCAGTCTAAAAAAAGTCCTAAACTCCAACAAAGATGTTTCTTTATATGACACCTGTGTAACTGTTCCCACCTTGCTATGGAAAACTCATCTTTTTATACCTTTGAAATAATTAGGACTCAAGCAATAAGTGTTGCTTATCATAATGCATGTCTAGATAATGTTTGTCAAACAATTTAATGAATTATGCCATAATAATCTTCTGCACGAGTTTAAGGTTGCTGGATTTTCTATTTGTTGAAGTATGACAACCAATTCAGCATGATACAACAGACAAGCATGAAAGTGTGAAATATATATTTGTATGACATATTTACTGGGCTTAAGATTACACAACAGAGATAAAAGTTTGCTATAAAAGGACAGATTCAAATGGATGATGCTGAAAAAAGAAATCAGTGTCTTGGATTTTCAAAAGATCTACTAGATTTATTCCATTCCAAAGGTAAGTTGGGGGAATATGTGCTTAGTTTCTTTGCTTTGTCTTTGAGAACACCACCTGTATCTCAAAAAGAAAATCAAGAGCTTCACTGGCATCCAGTTATGAGTCTCAGCAGTGGGCATTGCTGTGATTTTTCTTCTCATAGATCATCAAGTCCTGATTACACAGTCTTTGAGTTTTTAGGGATTTTTTGTCATTAGTGAATATTTGTTTCAATAATCATTACTGACCTTTGAACACCCTTTGTTTTCTTTAGCACTGATTCTATGAAGATGATCATCCTTCTCTTTGGTTGCAGGAACTGTACTTTGTGTTAATGCAGCAAGCTACCTCTCCACAAATTAACCCAGCACCAGTGGTGTAAGAACAATATGTATTCAGCTTCCTAAATTAAGTTTCAAGATAGAAAAAACCCTAAAACATCTATGGAGGAATACAAAATTCTGGAATGTTTTGTAATTAATACCATAGAAGACGAAATCCCCTAGATCCCCTCTAACATTAAAGACCTGTTTTATTGATACAAAGTACAAAGAGAAAAAATTCTGAGGCTTCTCAATTCTTAAGTTTTTGCATATAATGTTCATTAACATATAAATATTATTTTGTCAATTACCACAACGTTAGAGAACTTAAAAATTTCCATATACAAAAAAAACCTCTACCCGACAAACCAAAATAAAAAAAAAAAAAAAACAAAAAACAAACAAACCACTAAAAACCCAAACAAATGAAGATATAATAAAAGTCAATAGAGACTGGAAGTACGAGCATCAAGATAAATAAGTAAAAAAAAAAAAAAAAATTCAGTCTCAATTTAATCTCTAAATGTTAAGATGGAATCATTCAAGACATTTGTTGTAAGAGCTGTAGACAAACTTCCAAGCTGAATGAAGCTGAAGTTGTAAGTTCATTCTATTATTTTTTAGATTGTTAGTCTTAGGTGTCCATTGTAGTTTTCATATTTCTCTGAAATTTTCATGTTGGATTTTTAGTTTTATTGAGTGGGTACTTAGTTCTCAGATAAATGAACAGACACTCAAAGACCTAGATTGATCTAGTTACTAATTTGATCCTTTAATTTCACTTATATAAGTAACAGACAAAATAGTGGAGTAAAAGGTTATTTATTTTTTCTTTATTCACATATGGCTCTCATATATTTAATTACACCACTTCAGTTTCAGTGTCAGATTTTTCCTTAAAGAATTTAAACAGATCAATACAGCTAATTTTAAAAAGAAAAGGAAAAAAAATCAATTACAGACCAATGAGAAATAAAATTAATCAGCTTAAAATTACTTATGCTAAAAAACCAAGAAAATAAGAAAATAAGAAGCACTGTATCTGTTACCCCAAACAATCTATTTTGATTGGACAAATTAAAAAAAAAATCCTCTTCTCAAAGTCAATGTTAATAAAATCTAAAAGCTTTCGCCTCCTTTTGATCTTTCTTTTTATTCCAAGTTTGGTTTCATTCTTTTTCTTATGGATGTGCATTACTGAGGCTGGGAGTTTGGGATGGGATTTTTTTGGGATTAAAGCATCATTTTTCTTCCTGAAATATAGACCTACTAGATATTGATTTATACTTGAATGTGATTTTTCCCTTAATTTATGTTTGTGTTTTCATTCATCAATTGTTTTTCCAAAGCAACAAATGTCTCTTTACTTGTTGCTCTTATGATAGCTCACTGTTGATGAGATTTTAAGTTTTTTTTTTCCTGTGGCAATCTTTTAGTGTAGAATTCTCTCTTTATATATATATATATGTGTGTGTGTGTGTGTGTGTGTATTTACATACACATATATAAATACACATATATACATGTATATGTATATGTATATGTATATGTATATGTATATGTATATGTATATGTATATGTATATGTATATGTATATGTATATGTATATGTATATGTATAGTAAGTCCTTATAGTGAACTAATAATTTTGGATCAAATCCTCAAAAATGCTGTAAGCTCAGAGAAGAAACCTGTGACAGGGAGTTGTTTGTGAATATCATCATTTTTCATGGCAATTAATGCAAGAATGTGAAGAAACCATGGAAACTCTTCAGGCATGTCCTGGGGTGACTTTATGATGCTGAATTTTATCCCTATTTGTCTACTTAGCCCAGAAATAAGTTCTACACCTTTAAAACCAGATCTGAGAGTGAAGGTAGAGGGAAGCCATGACGCTCAGTCTGCATGTGCAAAAACTTCATTTCCACTCCCCTGGAATGGAATTCCTTTTCTTTCGGTGCGCATTGTCTGCAGCGTGGACAGACAGCAGGGAAGAGCTCCCCTTTGCTTTTAGATAGGTTTTTTTTTAAGTAGCTGAGGCAGAAAAGTTCCCCAGCCTGTGGCTTTTCTTTTCTTGGAACTGATTATCCCTGCTCTGGACTGGAAACCCAGGAAACCACCAGGACCTCACACCTGTGTCCCACCGGGGTACAGGACGCAGCATTTTCCAGTGCAGGAGGGACTGATAAGAGACTGAGTGATCCGAGCTACACCCCACAAAAAGGACTCTCTCTCTGAATTTGCCATCTCTTCAGAACAACAAGAGGTTGTTCAATGTTATTCCCTTTTCCATGCTTGCGAGTACTCCATTTGTTAAATAAACATTTTTTTCCACTCTTCTCAAAGGAGGTTTGCCTCCCAAACCAACTGGGAGAAGGGCACTTGATTTTGCTTTCTAGAAAAGACCACTTCAGAAGTTTCCTCCCATAATTTTTCCTAAACCAGGACAAGGCACTACATTGTTAAAACTAAGAGGCTTCAATACCCTGAGTATGCTAAAGCTACCTTTGAAATACTTAACTGGAAAATATATGGTTTCCTACTTGAAAATTTTTACTTTCTTATGAGGAAGTATAACATCACAAAACAATTAGATTGGGAAATAGAAATATTTTGTGATCTCTTGTAGGAAGTAAAACTAGTCTCTCCTGACTTCATACTTCATAAAATATTCTTAATCACATTTTTATTTCCCATAATGTAACCTGGTCTTCTCTTTGGAAACAAATCACAAAAATCACAGAATATTTTGAGTAGGAAAGAACACAGAAGGAATGTCAAGTTCAACTTTTAAGTGAATGGTCCATACAGGGATCAAACCCATTATCTTGCCATTATTAACAATATACTCTAAAAATGGAAACAGCAGACACTTTTCATGAGTATTTTCCTTCCTCATTCAAAAGGAGATGCTCAAACAAAACATCTAAATTTCTTAAAAAAGCCATGTATTGTATCTTTTGAAAGTCAATTATCTCACATATCTCTTGCAGTTCAAGACTTGATATTGAATGCCCTCTTTCGGAACTAGTGGAGATAGGGATTACAATCTAGATGTGAGGAATTAAGATTACTTTAGGAAAAAATCTATGTTCCAAAATAGGCCTAACTGAACATCTGAATTTTTTTTGAACATTCTGTTCCAAAATAACCTAAAACATTCTAATGTAAGGCTTTGTAAAATTCAGACAGAGATTGGGTTTAAGAGATGCCCTCTGCAAGCTGAGTTACCAAAATACTTGACTAACATATAAAAGCCAAAAATTGGTCTAGTGCAAATGAAGTCTAGACTCCTTATTTTCATTGGCTTTCCTTCTTCTGAAACTGCCTGAAACAAAATGTCTAAGCCTTGTTTCATGTAAAATGAAACGTATTGTCAATGTGAAGCTAATTTATTTATGTATCCATTTCAGCTGAGACATTTTCTTCCTTCCTAGATTTTTCCCATTAGCCCACAAACAGAGAAAACTGACATCCATCCCATAATCCTAGTGAGAGGCACCAGAACTGAGTGGTTTTGTAGCTGTTCAGAAACTGCCAACATGAAATTGTTTTAAAGCTTACTGCTGCTTTGTCTCCAAGCTCACTGGATTTTGTTCTATGCTAGCCTATAGCATGTCAAACATGGCTTAACCTATTATAACTCAGCATTTTGTCTGTATCTGCTGTTCCTTCTCGCTCCCTTACTGTTTGTCATGCTGCAGTGTCAGATCTACAGATCACACTGTTCAATCTACATGCTGAGGACATCGTATGTTTTATGTGCAGTAGTACACATCAATGTTAGCTATGTTAGCTCTAGGATCACACAAAAGAGCATTAGACTATTATTTTATCTTCACAGGTTTCAAATAGTTGTTTCACAAGAAAAAACATACGAGGAAAATAATATACTCCTCTAAGGAGATTCACAGCCAAAAGGATCTGCAACACTGATTTGAGACAAAATGTTAATCATTCTTTTGTTTTTGAAAGAAAGGATGAGTACAGACCAAATAAGCTCATTCCATCTGTGTGTTCTTTCCTCTATGTCCCTAGTGAATGGAATCTCATGTCCCTGTACTGTCAAAGGTCCTTAGGGTTCAGAGCTCTTGTTTTTCCTTCTTGTTCATCATCATTTTAGATGCTGATTCTATACAACTTTTTAATAAAGCTTCTGTGTTCCCTAGTAAACATAGCTGTTCAATACTGAATGTGCAAGTTCAAAGAAATGAGTTGAATACCTCACTTTTCTTCTTCTCTTCAAAGAGATGCCTATTAAACTGGCAGTGATAGAATGATGGCACATCACTTGCATACATTTATCCAGTGAAAAGATCTGGCATACCATTTGGCGCGAAAGTAATTACGATCTATGTTAACACAATATGCATGGTATGTCACTGATTGAACACTGAGTTATGTTTGGTGTCAGTCATTTCTGGATTTTTTCTTCCCTTTACTGACTGCATATATTACGAAAGCACTGAGAAAAAAGAATGAGACAAAGATAAGATGATAGGCATTTTAATTTGTTACATATTGTAGCAACTTTGTGGGGTTTTTTTCCTTCAAATTACCCATTTTAAGGGAGAAAAAATACTGTTAACAGTGATAAGTTATATTTAATGACTTTTTCTTCAGAAGATTTAAAAAAATGCCACCCCAAAATATTATCCCAAGGGAGGAGGCACCCTACCGCGAGGCACTCTGATACTTTTTTTCCCCAACCATCATACGTGGAATTCCTTGCAATAATTCTTTGCATCCTGGCAGCAAGGTTGGAATAGTAGCATTTCTAGGACTTCAGAATGCAAAATGAGAATGTCTCAGAACTACTGTTTTCATGCTTAGTTCTTAAAAAAAGTTTATTAAATGTCTCTTTACTGGTAGGCCCACTGTTATCAGCGCCTGTTTATTTTACGAAGAAAACTCTATCTGGCTGTTTATCTGGTTATGATAAGAAAAACATCATACCCACTTTTTTGACACTGAATAAATTTTTAAAGCAACATTTTCAAATGACAGTGAAAAAAATCACCAAAAATTAAAGCATCTCCCAGTTTTTTTCTACTGAGACCTGTTTCATTCTTGTTTGTAACAGATGGGAAGGAATGTATTGTATACCTTTTTTATTTTCGTATTGTTTAGACTAAGCAGTCTCTTCACAGATTTCAAGGTTATAGTTGTTTTCTTAATTACTACCAATACCTTCGTGGCCAGCTTATTCTCTGAGGATATGTGGTGAGCTGAGATGTACTGAAATCTAGTGCCTTTTTTATCATTTAGATGGTGTGGTGGTGTCTTGGTTTAATCATATGCAGCCGCCCGCTGCTGAAATGGCAAAGAGAATCACCGAAAAACAACAAATTTGAGGGTCGAGATAAGGAGAGCTTAGTATCTGAAACAAGAAAAAAAAAACAAAACAAAAAATAACAAAACAAACAAACAAAAAAATCCTGCAACACCTACTGCAACAACTACCACTACCACTAATAATTAATAACATAAATGCAATTAAAAAAAAAACCCAAAAGATGCACACTTAAAATTTCTCACCACCTGTTGATGGAGACTCAGCCAGTTCCTAGGCAGCAGCTGGCTCTTCCAGTCAAATTGCCCTTGTTCGTATGCTGGGCATGACATTCTACAGTATGGAATATTCTTTTGACCAGGTCAAAAGTCCAGGTCAGCTGTCCCACTTATGCTTCCCCCACATTCTTGTGCAGTGGCAGACCATGGCGAACTGAAATGTCCTTTACTTACGGTAAGCACTATATAGCAACAACCAAAATGTCAGTGTGTTATCAACATTTATCTCATATTAATACAAGACAGCATTATAACCTTCTGCAAGGAAGAAAAGTCACTCTATGCCAGTGGAAACTATAACAGGTGGGTAAACCCTGGCTGAATGCCAGGCACCCACCAAAGCCACTCTAACAGCCCCTCTTCACTGGACAGGGGAGATAAAACGTAACAAAATGTTCATGGGTAATGATAAGGACATGGAGAGATTATTCTTGATTATTATTATAGGCAAAACAGACTTGACTTAGGGAAATCTGTTCAATTTATTACAAGTCAAACCAAGGTAGGAGAGTGAGAGAGAAAAACAAATCTTAAAACACCTTCCTCCCACCCCTCCTTTCTTAAGATAACCTTAGTCCCAAGTTCTCTCCCTCTTCTCCTCAGTGGTGCAGGGGCCAAGGACCGGGAACTGTGGTCATTTTATCACATGCTGTGTCTGGTGTTCCTTCTCCTCAGGGAGATGATTCTTCACATTCTTTTCTCTGGCTGCGATTCCTCCTCTTCTTACTTATGTTATCCCAGAGCCACTAAGAGAGGCAGTATTGCTGATGGGCTCAACATTGGCCAGCAGGTCTGTCTTGGAGCTGGCTGATACTGGCCCTATCAAACATGATGGAAATTTCTAGAAGCTTGTCACAAAGCCACCCCTGTAACCCCACCACCACCAAAATCCTGCACAACAAAGTCAATACAATTGTTATATTGTTTATGGTGACATTCAGTAAAATATCTTTGAAATATGATAAAATGGGATTTTTGTTGTCCCTACATATATTTTTTCTCCTGTAAATTAGATTTTATTATAAAATCAAGCTTTAGTAACTATAAAAATATCTGATTCTCAGTACAAAATCCTTATTTCTTTAGATACTCCAAATAATTTCATTTTTAAGCAACCAGACCCAATTTTCTACCACTTAAAATGTCTTTCAAGAGTCCTTGGTCACTTAGCATTACTACTTTTCCCATATAATGAGATTTCTTGTATATCACTAAACTCCACATCCCTTAAGACAGTCTTATGGGATTGTCTTTTTCCTGTAACTGGGCATTTTTCCAAATATCTAACAGAATGGATTCTCAGATTTTCTGGAAAACTAGAATTGAGCATATTTTCCTAACACTCACGAGCACGTGAAGAACATGTAGTTTGTGCACTGGCTGCACTTTCTTAATTTTCACATAACATATAGTTTATTAATCATGTAATAAGAATTCCCAGTGTGGTGTCCAGGACAATTAAAATTCTTAAGTTTAATTTGCTTTGTTTTCAACAATTAAGACATATGATTCATCCAAGTACTAAAAATATATTGTGGCCAACTCAATTGAGGATGGAGATAACTCTGCAATCTCAGAACCTCTAGGATTCTCATTCAAAGTGAGACATTTATCAGACTATTTAACTCTGGTATGAGCAAATAGTGTAGTTATGTACATACATTGTAGATTGAGATCACTCTTAAAATATATGGAACATGAATTTGTGTTATGAGTACTTGTGCATAAGAACCTCAATGTACTCTTGACTGCCAACTGGCCTTATCATCAACAATACTGTTCAAAACCCCAGTCTCTCTGACCTTGCCATTTATTAAAATTCTCAACATTTATTAGAAAGGTGGGTGGAGAAGGCTTTCAAATTTGAGCATAACAAGCATCTTACCCTGGCACACTGCATTAGCATTGTTGCTTCTGGACAGTTCATTTCCTTTCACCTCCTGCATTTCTTTCTTGCTCTCACACTGTAGCGTGCCCAGATAGATTGGACCATGCGCAACCTCGGGAGTTCGGCAAAGAGCCCCGAAAGTGGCGATAAAAATGAGGGATGGGCTCGATCCAGTGATCCAAAAGAGCTTTAAAAATTAGAAAATAGCAAACCACAGCAACACAGGACAAGACAAACACAGTATGGGGTGCACTAGGAAAGGCAAGGAGCAGGGTGAAACAGTAATTTATATAGGGTCAGCTAGGAGTGGAGTTTGAGGAAAGGATTCCAATGGGAGATGAAGATTAGGAATATTATAGTTACTGCAGCAAAAATGAACCCGTAAGAGGGGAAACAGAGAACTTTCTAGCAACATTTCCATACAGACTCTCATGAGGCAGTGCAGGTGATATTTTTCTCTCCCTAACTGCTGAGGGCTTTCCCGTATCTTAGGCTGAAACCTTCATCAACCCCAACAATACACTGCTACTATTCCTGTCAGAGTAACATCTGTCTTCCAGAGCAGAATGCATGTCAGCAAGGTGCATCAGATTATCACAAATTCCAAGAGCTAGGCCAATTGGACCAACCACGTTGTAATTACATCTCTACTGCAATTGCACCTTCCTCCCCCACTCTGGGACCAGTAAGACATAGGTTAGTTTATCTCAAACTTACTTTTTCCTTCAAAATATTTTTCTTAGTGTTTATCTGTCTATTTCCAGTGCATTATTCAGACTGACCCCTTGAAAATACTTGGTGTGAAACTGAATGTTCAGTATCTGGATGTGATGAGCTTCAGGGCATAATTACAAGACATCTAGAAAGAAATTAAATACTTTATCTGAATGATCACTGTCTGGAGCTTCACAAATATTTTCTCTACCATAGATACTGTAGACCTTAATTATGCCTAGAAATGTTACAGAGTGATAAATTGTTTGTTCTGCCTCCTGGGACATTAATACACATCTGTACTGGTCAGGAACTAATAAGATTTGGCTACTTTGGCACAGCATGATATCAAAGTTGGCACAAAGTTTAAAAAATGAATATATGTATTTATTTCACTATCAAGTTGCATACTAAGAGCAGTGGAAAAGTCCATAACACAGAAAGTGCTGTAGTGCTACTTATGTTATTACTTGTGTTTTAGGTAAATGTAAAAATGCACATTTCATACTTTCATTGATTAAGACAGCAGTAGTATGCAAGTAGGAGTATGCAAGTTTTATCAAAAATCATGTCAATAGTCTTTATTTTTAGAGGAAAGCTTTAGCTCACATACTTTAATATAATTTCCTATTGCTTAATAGTTTTAATAGTTACTTTTTTTTTTTTTCATGCTGTGTCTTTATTCCATAGCAAAACATGTAAATTTTATCCTCAGCAAGGATATTCTGAAACATCAGAATGTCTATGTAGAATATAGCCTCAAATCAACAAGGTTTACTTTAACAATTATGATAAAAGGACTCAAGATTCAAGTTAGAGGTTCCAAAAAGCCAAAGGTGATGCCTACGAAACCGAATAAATTTGAACTTTAATCTGTTAAAACACAGCAAAAAGTAGAATTCACACAGATGTTAAACCACGTTTTATCTTCATGAAAGTCTTGATGAAAGTCTCAAATTCTTCTGCAGCCCCAGATAATTGTTCATGAATGATGCTGACACATTTCTATGTGCAGCAAAACCTAAACAGTGAATGGTGAGTTTAGACACATATTCATCTTTTCATGGCTTCCAGATATCTAAAATGTGGATAAGAAGGGCAGAATATGGAAAGGAGGTAAAAAAAAAAGACAAAAAAAAAAAAAAGACACTGAGTTCATAACTGAATAGAAACTACTGCTTCAAAAGAGAATATTTGGGTCATCAACACTTATTGACAATATGGGAGAGAATATCTGAAAGGAAAGGAATTTATAATGAACAGAGATACCTTATTGTAATATAGTTTCAATTTATTTTCACTTCAGGAGTCCAATGGTATGTTTCCTTGCTTTCAAGTCTCTAAAACATGGTAAAACATCTAGCTAAGTGTTTGTAATGTTCATTACTATAAACCCTATGAATGTGCTATATCCTACCTTCATTATGTACATATAATTGGGGTTGTATTCTGTACTGTTATACTGAAATTAATAAGGGAGTTTTAAAAACAGTAAAAACATTTTAAATACATATTAAAAAAAACCCAAACAAAACAAAAACAAACCCTTTACTGAAAGTAGAAAACATTAGAAATAAAAAGAAATTTTATCAAGATAGGGGATTAGCACTATACTTGTACACTTAGCAGAAGACCTGACAAATTGCTCTCCTCAATCTCAAGATGTTGATTATAATTTGTATTGTATAGGGACTTGTAAGTGTGCATGTGTATTTCTTAGTAACATATGTACTTATTTAATTAAAGGAAGTGTGGTTGTGTAAATATCCAGAAGTTGTAACTGTATTATGGTGTTATGTTTACCATGTACTTTAAAAGGTTTTTCTAGGCTTCCCTATGTCACTTCAATGCATGGTGACAGTATGCACACACAAGTAAACAATCATAAAGACCAAAATGATGAGGTGAGCAGCACTCATGCTGGCATGATCTGCAGTGGGGTGGTGTAACACGGTGCACAAGGAGACTTCCTGACCCAGAGGAACCTCAGTCAAGAGGAGACATTCATCAGGAGCCAGCGGTTCTTGCAATAGTGGCTCACAAGATGTAAGTGAGTCTAGGAGCAGTGGTGGGCAAGAAAGTCCACAATTGCTGCATGTAAAAGAAGCCTCTTGGGAGGATTAGGGACGAGGGCAGACAGACTGGGTGTGGAGTGTCAGCCAGGGTTGTAGGGCAGCAGTTTCCATAGGAGTTCCCCTGGAAGAGTATACACAAAGGATGCTGAAGCCCTGACGGCTCAACCAAAGAATAATGGTAACACTTTGGCAGAAGCCATAGCGACTCTGAGGTCTACAAACCCACAATAGGTAAGAGATTTTCAGACAAATCCTGTGTGAACATACAGGGCACATTCCAGTGCCATTTGCAGGGTGTGTCCTGCTCTTACACCAGGCTGGCAGCCATGAGCACCCTGTGGGAGGTGTGCCCAAGTGCAGGAACTCCTCTGGTCAGTGTCAGAGCTCCAGGAGGAGATGAGTAGGGTCAGGATTATCAGGAAATCTGAAAGAGTGATAGACTACTGGAATCACGCCTTACCTTCCCTGGGAAAGGCCTCACAGGTAGTCAGGATACACAGAATCATTAAGGATGGAAAAATGTCACTGGCGCAAATCCTATGGGAAGCAGCAGAGCGAGCTGATGCTGTTAAGCCTGGAGAAAAGGAGACATGAGGAACTTACTGCTGTGCACAACTACCTGAGAAGAGGTTGTAATGAGGTGGGAGTCAGACTCTTTTTCCTTGGTAAAAAGCTGTAGGACAAGGGAAAATGGCCTTAAGATGCACCAGTAGTTTAGACTGAATATTAGAAAAAAACTTCACCAAAAAGGATGTCAATCTTTGAAACTGGGTCCCCAGAGAAGCGATTGAGTGACCATCTCTCGGAGTATTTAAAAGGACTGTAGATGTAAACACATGATTTAGTGGTGGGCTTGGTAGCCAGCTAACAGCTGTACTTGATCCCAAAGAACTTACCTAGTCTGCATGATTTTGTGATTCCAGTTTCATCTAAACTGTTTGCAGGGCACAACACAGCAAAGTAGGTGCACTTGTAAACAACAGAACAATACTGGTCCTTTTCTGTTTTAAGCAGTATAATCATGTCAATACAGTTTGAACAGTATGTTAATGATTCAGACTGTTCATTTAGAACCTAAAATAAAGAACAAAATCAAAAGTAGTGAAAATCGAATGGTTTTGCCTTATCTTTATTTGTACAATTTCAGGCTGATAGTGTTATCTTCACAAGCTACAGGACAACTAAATTATTCTCTCATGTTTTCTATGTCATTTAAAAATAAAGAAAGGGGGGTAAGATGGGTATTATAATTGAGGTATGTTTTCACTATACAGATATTATCTGTCAAAATAATCCTGTCAAAAGTTTGATTGTCTCAGATAATACTTCGCTAATTTAACCACAGTGCTAAAACTGTCAGTGGTACCCTTTGTGCAGTAATTGAATGGTGCTAAGGAGATTCATGACCTTTGAAAATGCCAGCTCCCAACCAGGACCTGATGTAAAGTCTTTGCAAGCACACACATCCTTCCACAAGATGTAACTGCTGCAGCTGTCACACTCAATTTTTTTTAATGTCAAATTCAGTTTGTCCTGTGTTTGGTATTTTGTATTCTATGCATACTTGTAGATGACAAGTCTTTTTATTTATTTCATTTAATGGTTTTTAGACACTCAATCAAAACATAGTGTTGTAAAGCTTTTGTCTGAAGGGTGAAGGATAATGTCTTGTTTCTGACTATTTACTTAGGCTTATGTATTAAAGGTCATGACCTGAAACGTCTGACAGTTTCCATTTGCTGTGAGAATAGTATTTCACCTGAAGAATTTCAGCATTTATTTTAGAACAACATAAGATGGAATAGGTTATCTGGGTCCTAAAATTGGTTATATTCCTATTATAATGACATTCAAGAGGGCCTTCTGGAAAAAGAGGTTTTAACAGTGTAAAAGATTTATGGTCCTATTTATTAGTACCATACACGTATGTTTCTCCACATTACTGTATAATAAACCAATATTTCCACACAAAAAGAGACAAAATTGCAAAAGACTATGAATCATAGATAAAAGGAAGTGATCTTTCGTACATTAGATTCTGAGCTCAGCAAGAGGTGTTTTAGGCAGATCTCAGGAACACTGAAGGAATCAATGCCTGTTCTTACATATTGACACCTCTGACAAATGTTATCAATTACCCTTAAGAAAGAATGCAAATAGGCATGTGTATTTAACACCAAGATGCATTTTACAGAGAAGTCTTCTGGCAGCATGTGAGAGAGGCTGCAATAGAAGACATAAAATTATACAAAAGTAAACAACGCTAAAGTACTTTTTTTCAACATTATTATTCAAAATAGATATTTTTTTTGTATTTCAAAATAGGCAAAATATACTGAACATAGACACATTTAATTTCACTCTTCTAGTTACTTTTTTGCTTGTCTTTATCCCAACCCATGAGTTTTCTAATTTTATTATTAGGATTCTCTTCCGACTTTCACCACGTGAGAGAAAGCTGTGTGATGCTTGATGACCAATCTGGGGTTAAACTATAGCATTTTATAACATATAACATATATAAAATATAACATTCCCAAGTGGAATTCAGTGGAGAATTAGAAAAGTACAAGTAAAATTTCTATTATTGTCTCTTTAGACAATGCATTATCTAGGTAAAAAGCTAAAGTACTTCATGGGATGGTCAATGTACCTAAGACTGAGTAGGATCTCTGCTTTTGTTACGACCACAACCTAAAATGCCAACAGCACTTCACAAGCCTTCAAAATATCTTACAATTTATAAAAATTTCTTAGTTTTTCCCCACTCCACCCAGCTCCTTTCAATTTTTTCTTGGAAACTATAAAATATTTCTTGTGTATTATTACTACTTTATAATTTTTGTCTAAATAAAATATCAATGCATTTACTTTTTGAATAAACCAGATGAATATTAATCTTTCTTCCTTACTTGCAGTTGTCTTTGAACCAGGCTACCTATCAATGACCTAACCATGTTGATTCAGATTTTATTGACAGCAGTACTGTTCGTTAAAAGTATTAATGCTCTCTGCTGGGCTGTTCTGCAGACTGTCTTCAGTCATGAAATCATAAGGTCTTTTTCAGTTTGAAGAAAAACCAACAAAGTCTGTAAAGGGTTTAGAGAAACACTTTCAAGTTTGGAAACTATGTGATCTCTATCTGAGCACTCCACACCACTCTCTAGCAGTAAAAACTTTCTTTAAACAATCAGCTTTTTGGCTGTATTGTCCTCAGCTGGATTAGAAACTTTTGCTTACAGTCTCCTTTAAGCAACAACTTGCATATCTTCTGCCTTCCACATATATTTTCCCACATTATATGTATGATAGGTAAAAATTGCAAATATGTTTATTTGTTCAGTTTGAAGCTAAAAGACAAATTTAGTATTATAACTTTTGCCAGATTACCTATATATATTCCTATCATACTAAGCTGATTTGTGATACAAAAAATGTGTCATGCTGTGAACGAAAGAAGGAGGCCTAAGCTAAACTCTGGAACTGTGAATTGTACAACAATGTCATTCAGCCTCTGTTCTGAACTGAAACCTAGAAAGACAAGAAGAAGGGACCTGGATTTGGAATTATTTATTAAATTTTCTGGCAAACCCCCCACATATATGCTGTATACATAAGTTTTGGTCTGTGCCAACTTCCGAGATGTAGTAGATACACTAAAATTATGTGCTGTTATGATGACATGTATTGAAACTTTTAGCTAGACATCCTGTCCTGAATATTGCCCTAGTGTCTTCTCTACAGCAATCAAGGTTAGAAAACTAATAGGAACGTAAATCTCCAACACAAACTTTGATCACTAAACCACCTTTTTTCCATTTAGCCTGACCTATTATGGACCAAATAACCTTTCTAATGTCAATAATAAGAACATGAACGTACCTCAAATCTAAGACTCACAATGATGCATGTTATTCATATTTTCTACTAGGAAGTTCTCTGAAGTTTTTATTTGGTTTAATCTATATAAGAAATAGAAAAGGAAAAATTTAGCCGTTTTATATACAGGGACATATAGGCATCTGCTAGAACAAAAAAATATAAAAAAACGTAGAATAAAAATCACCAGTCTTAGGCAAATTGCAGTTTGTAAAAACACATAGTTTCTGTGCATTAACAACACTATTGTGTCAACTAACATGGAAGCAAAAATTATTCATGACTTAGTACAGGCTTGATCAAAAAACTCGATCAAGATAATCAAAAGGAACATTGATTTAAGTATGCTTTGGGTCAGTCCTTTGTTTATATAAGTAACACTTCCATAGTTTTGCTCCTAGTCTTTGAAAGGTAATTTGCATGATACTTATCAGAAAGGTTGATGAATTAAAATTGCTAGTTTCTGACGCTGGAATTTAGTTTCTAAGATTTTATTAACATCAAAATGTTGCATCACAGCAATTTCCTCATAAATGTGACAGTGGATACTTTATTTTCCAGCAATAAAATGCAAATTATACTTTCTGTGTCTGTATGTTTTCATGGTGATATCTGGGAATTTAGTAAACTGTAGAATGGAATTCTGCTTCTGTTTTTTTTGATATTTATCACTGCAGTGTTTAAATTCCCCTGCGCTGGACATCAGACATCATCTCTAGGGAGAAAAAAGAATTATTTCAGAGTATTTTAGAAAGAATTTTGCACTTCTCCATAGCCTCAGTGACCATTTTCTGTAAAACATACCTGGAAATCAAGAATGCCTTCTGAACAGAGTCACATTGCTCTGCTAGTGGTCTCAAAGCTGTAGAGCTGAGACTGGAAGTAAAAATAATCTGATTAAAGGTATTCTCCCTGTGGAGCACATAGGTAAACATCATACTCCAGAGAATTTCTTCAGAGGTGACTGCTGAGGTAAAACACCTGCTGTTGAAGATTTAGTTTCCTTGAACTTGAATTTCCTTGAAGTATTGTTTCTCACTCACAAGCTTAGACTGCTACAATTTTGTCCTGATTCTGACTTCAATGGCTGCTTTACAGACCTGACCTAGTTTTAAATAGTAAAAAAAAAAAAATAATAAAAAAAATAGGCCTTTTATGAGTACATCTAAAAGTAGCATTAAACCAAATACATTCAAGATAGATAACAATCTAAGATTGCTGGGTTTGAGCCCCAGGTGGCATTAACTGATGCAAATGTAGTGGCTGGTGGCAGGCTCCCTTGTTCTGCCCTTTTTTACTGAGGTTAGTGAAAAAAAAATAATTAAAATTTTTAAAGTTTCCAAAGCCACACCTTAAAATGTGATGGGAAAAATCAAATGTCAGTCACAAAAGACATACAGGATAATTGCCCCATGCTGCATACCTAAAATATTGGAAAATAAACCCCAGACTTTTGAGTTATAAGACACAGTATTTTAGGATTTTCTCAAGAAAAGGCACGTTTTCAGTAATTCTACATTAGAAATACTGTTTCTTGACGCAGACGACTTCCATTGTAATTTTAGTACATTTTTCTATAGGTAGTTTTCCAGAATATGTTAGCTGTCTTCAATATTATACTAAGCAATTGTAACTGTAACAGTAGACTTTCATATAAATCATTGTGGACTTCTGTGCAGGGTTCCTAGAGGTCTGACAATTTTTTTGCTTGCTTTCTCAGCAAACTATTTTAAAATAAAGCACTATGTGAGTTTACACATCTAAGATCAAAAAAATTCTTTCAACTCCAACTTTAAATGGCCAGTTTCCTGAAGCTAGCAGCGCTCAGCCCTAAATAAGATACAGGCCAGTGCCAATATGAGTTCATGAACATGAAATGAAGATGCAGCAAAAACCAGAACCAATACACTGAAACAGGCATTGTAACTGTTTCAGAATACAAAAAAATATAACTGAGGCAAAAACTTCTGTCACCTGTGGTTATTTTACCTTCAGATCAAGTAAAAATGCACATAGATGGGCTGTCAACACTGATGATAAAGATGATACTCCTGTTCTCTTACAGAGTCTCATCGCCATCACATTTACTCTATGTGACCTGATACTCTCTGCTAAGAATTAATTGTGCTCCGCTACAGAAAGTCATTTAGCGCTACTGATCTTCACAAAAGAGTCTTAATCCAGAGCATAGGTACACCAGATTAATCAGTGTTTATCAGACATTGCTGTACAGCCAAGGGTAGTTTGGGGTTTTTTTTCCAGCTGTTTATTTCCTTTTTTTTTTTTTTTTTTTTTCTTATGTACCCCTAAGGCATGGAGACTTTTGAGTTCTGAATACAATCATACTTTCTTGTTTTGGAATGACATGTGACCAGTTGAATTATCACTTACATGTATCAGACAAAGCTTATGTATTTGTACCATCCAGCTCAAATTCCTACATTTTTTGTGTAGTTCATTATAAAAGAAGCGGAATAATCAATTTATATTTCAATTCAAAGTCACAGAAATACCTGAGAGAATGCAGCAAAGGTTACAGAAGGATTGACTGAAATTAGCTAGGGAACATAAACCCCATGGCTTTTAAACTTTTCAGGAAGTCCAGACAGCATTTTTTACTTGATTGTTTCTTGGTTTCTGTAAAGGCAGAAAAACATGAACACTGTGCATATTCAAAGTGCAGACCTCTTTATACTGCTCTGTTAATGGTACTTAGCTGAGAAATAAGAGTGAAAGCACAGACAATCAAGCCAATTTCTTTAAAAACAGCTCCAATGAATAAGCCAGAGGTACTATTATAAGTAAGAATGCAAATTTTTTTGTGTAAACTGGTCATTATGTTTAAACACAGTTCAACATTTATTTATTGGGTTTTGCTCCTGTACTGAGGAGAAAGTGAAGAACATGACAGAGGAACAACACAATAATTCAATAATTTAGCTGTCCTTTTTATTTTTTTTTTCGTTTCCTTTTTAAATGGGAAAGAAAATAAAGAAGAAAAAAAAATTGCAAACACAAGCAGTAATTAGTGCAAAACAACGTCCACAATATGAATGTACCTCAAAACCTAACTTGGAAGTATAAGGTTTTAACATTAAAGAATAGCTGGACTCATGTCCATTTTAGCTTTAAGCATATACTCACCTGCGTAGTTACTGGATGGAAATAAATTACTTTCAGGCTGGCTAATGAAAAGCACCAGCAGCATGGCATAGGTCACCACCAGTATGATGCATGTTCAGACTTCCTCACCTAATGGCAATCTCTCATCAGTCTTCAACAGAAGAGAGAAATCTGGCAAACTTATTTCCCGGCTTTCCTCCTTTAACTGGCGGAATTTGCAAGACAATTGTGAAATTTATAGCAATAATAAATGACTAGATGGTTTTACCAGTAAATACTCTTTCCAGTATTCCAAAAAGTCAGTCAAGTCAAAGTGTTCATACATAGTTTATGTATGCACACACAGAGGCAAATATATACAAATATATCAATGCACCTCGGTGAGCAGGCTAACGACTTCAGACAGCACTCAGGGTCTTTCTTTCTTTTCTTTTTTGTTAATGAGCTTAAAATACAGATGGGGGAAGCTAGAAGGCTTTTCCAGCTTTGGCTTTGTTGTGAGTGACAAGTGATATATAGAAGCCTGCTAAATAGTTTTCATTATGTTTAAGTATTTTCTATTTCTTGCCAAACATAATCTACTACATTTCTACTACCTTGGGTAATCAGATCTTATTATGTTTTTTAGTGTACATGAATCAAGCATTGTTAGTACTTGATTTAGTGCAGTTATAAATGCCCTGGAATACACATATGCAGGTATGAAAATGTTTCATGGCTTGATACTACAGAATCACCCACATGCCATCCCTAAAAAAAACCACTCTCCTAATTTGAAAAGTAAATTAAATAACATTATTTTGACTTAGAAAGGAAGGAACTAGCATAAAAGAGTATTATAGTTTGTTATTCTTTTAATGATTTTTATTCCTTCAATTAAGAGTGAACAATTTATCTTGTTTGAATTAAAAGAAAACAGGTAAAAAGCTTACTAAAAGAACTGTCATTGCAATATAACATAGAATATTACAACTTCTGTGTTACTCTGTTTAACACACACCAGTGAAAGGCTGCAATATAACTTCATTTGTCATTTATCACTAGGCTGGTCCCCATTAGTCCGAATGATCTTTGTGTGAACAAATAATTGATAAAGGAGATTTTAAGAAAGATTTTTAAAAATTTGTTTTCTTAAATGGTTTTCTAACTATTGCATATTATATACCGTAAGATCTCATTAGAATAGGATCTCTGTGTATAGATCATAAAACAATGAAAATAATACTCATCTTTTAGCTGAGATTAGATCTATCCCCCTAAAATAGGTGAAATTAAAATATATTATCATTAATAGTATCTTTAAATAAATTATTCATAATTGGCTTAAAAGCACAAAAGCAAATGGACTGTGTGTGTGAAATTAGAGTATAAATACATTAAAAATAATTGTTTCCAAAGTTTTAGAAATGTGTCCAATTTCTTGCGGTGAAAACTTGGAAACTGACTTTATGATACTGAAAGGAGTGTAAATCTGGCACACACAAGTCATAACTGCAAATGTCAACCTTTAACCTTCTCAGCTGAAATGACTTCAAAGCATTCACTTGACCAAGGCATAACCTGAAAGCTAAATGGGTTGAGATCATTCTGCCTCTGATGACCTAAAAGGCACATGCAGGTCATGCTTCAGCACTTGGTTGTTAGCAAAGCTTCTTAGCACACATGAAACTGTGGGCATCGAAATCTTTATCTCAAAAAGAATTTTTAAAATTCCCCAGACTGGCTGAGTTTCTCTGGCTCATTTGCTCTGCTTCCTTGCTCTGTGCAGAGAGAGTAAGATAAGTAGAATTCATGCAGAACTGTGCTATGCTATCAAGGAAAAAATGACTCCCTGGGACAGACTATACATGTTATGGTTTCAAAAGCCAGCTGCAATTTTTGCACTCAGTAAAGATCCCCTGCCACATCATAGCCCCCATTAACCCCTCTGTTTCATAGACCACTTATGCGTGGAGAGAGCAGGGCCTGGAAGGAGGACCTGAGTATGACCTAAGGCAAGTGAAATTATTTTCACTGTTATACGAGATTATTCTGGTGTTTTCTTCATATGTTACTGATGCTTTGAGCTGTATTAAATTAGATTGCTTGCTCACTCACCTCTTAGGGGAAGGGGGTATAAGTGAGAGCCTGAGGAATGAATGCTTAGCAGAATAGAGAAATCTCAATTTGTGATTGAAAATTTGCATGAATTTTGTTGCCATTTGCTGTGTAACGCAAGAATGGGTGCCTGAGACCACAGGTTAAAAGACATTTATACACCTAAAACAGTATTTTTCCTTTCTGGGCAAGTAAGAGTGGGATAGTTTGTTAACAGGTCCTTCAGGACACAGGGGTTTAACTCCTTCCAGACATTCAACTGCATTTGAGTTAAGTTCTGGTTCTGATACAGGATAGCTAGGTAACTTTTGCTCAGCTGTCTGAGAAAAGGCTAAATTGTGAGGAGCTGTAAAGTCTATAGGTCAGAGATACCCAAATAAGAAAGGTAAGACAGCAGAAAGAGGTAAGACTGTTGAGACAGCTGTAGTTATCTGCACTAAGGATTCAAGAGTAAAGTCACAGCCATGAAAAGGGATAAAATCCTAACAAAATACCAGGGAGTCATAATATGGCAACCAGAAATACTGAGGATGAGCATTCCAAGGAGGAATGGAATCCAACCCTTCTCAACAGTCTGATGACTGCTTGAACAGCAAAGACTCACCTGTAATATTAATGGTTACTGTAATAGCTGATTAGCTTTAACTACTTAATCTGTGATTTAACTATTAAATAGTTGCTTTGCAATTTCAGCTATGTATATCCTTGCAGAGGTACTTTGCTCATTTTAAAGTGTCTTCTGCACAGCCTGACTTAGAGAGGAAGTGCAACGATCATACATCAGGGTAAGCTGGGGAAGCAAAAAGGGACAGAGTATTCAGTGTTGCCACAACTTATCAAAATCAGATGTAGCTAAAAACAGCCATTTAAAAAAGTATCACATATATACTCTGTGCACATTGTCTACCACTCCTTTGCCCAAGGGGTCTTCATGCACCTTGCCTGAAAGAGATGGCCTTCTTTATAGTTTTTTTCTTTTTCTGGTAAAGAAGACAGTTTAAGGATTAACTTATTGAAGGAGGGTTAGAAAAAAGATGTAACAAAACAACTGTCAGTAGTATTGCACAGTGTTACAAAGTCTATTCTGGCTTGGGAGCTTTGTCTTGGACATTAGGAGGAAAGGTCTACCATGTATAGAGGGAAAGTAGTGCAGAGCAGTAACAAGCTATGCACAAAAGCTGCAGGATCATTGTCCTTGAAATGTTCCAGGATTTGCCTAGACATGACATAGTGCTGGACATAGACTCATTTTGGATGAAGGTCAGGCAAGATGTCCTCCAAGATGCCTTCTCACCAAAAGTTCTATGAAATACTGTACTCTACAGGTAAATTGAGCGAAAAAAAAATCAGTTGTCTTTTATACAAAATGCAGAAAGAAGAACAGATTGTAAGCAGTGTTACTGTTCTTTTAGTTATCTGCATGTGTATTTGATGTTGATTACTAGCTACAAGTCTACCAACTTGCAGATCAGAATGAAAGTTTGGTAAGGATGCTGTTGGCACTAACCATTTCTGACCCTGAATCTCTCCTTCTGTCTGTCAGGATTTTACAGCATGTATATTAGACTTAGTCTTTCTACCCCACCCTCTGTTTTATATTAACGTCTTTCATGCCTTAATCCTTTCTGACTTTATTCTGTCCTTCCAAATCAAATAATGACAGAAGAATGTTAGCTTTGAAGCACACTGCTTTCTAAACTATTTCCGCACCACAGAAGCTTAACCTGAATGTCACAGTGTAACTACAGTTAAGAAAAATGGGTATGTGTATATCTGTTTGAAATCCGAATCTTCCCTTTAGGAATGTCTCTGGTAAATGAAGGAATATTATAAGGCAAACTCTTTCAGATATGATTCACAATTCACAATAGAAGTGTTCATACAGAAATATCAATTTACCATTTATTATCTTCACACTTGGAGTTGGCCCTGAACAATAAAATGAAGGGTTACTAACACTACCCTTCTTTCTTTGTACTAATACAAATTCTCAAGTGCTCAGCTCAAAAGTGATACTAAATAAAAATTTAAAGAGTAATTGAGAATTTACTTGCTGTACGACGAGCAGGACATGAGAGTTTGTTATGAGGAATATGGAATTCCAATACTTTTCATACCCTTTTTTTCAAAATACATACAGCAAGGGAAACCCAAAATTTAAAATCCCAGCTTTGTGCAAAACGCTTAGCAGATTAAAGAACTTTTAAAACTGTGAATCACAGCTACCTCTATTATTTAATTTAGTTTGCTATCATTCAGTGTTTAAAGGGGTTTACTATTTTTATTAATCTTATAGCTGAGAAGCATGTCATTCACATGGGCATGCAGATTCCACACACCCTGAAAACTGATAAGCAAGTATATAGATGATAAACAAGAAAACTGATTCACAATAATTTCTGAGTCAAACTGAGTTCCTTTCGTGTTTTAATGATTATTGAATGTAGACTGTATAACAAATATGTTGTACACAAATACGTATAGCAATCCAGTTGTAACAAAAATACACAATGCATAATTTTTTGTTATCCATAAATACACTACAAATTTTTTCAAGCATCAAATTTTACCCAAAGTCTCAGAATTTAAGTGGTAGAAAATAAACGAAATGTTGTGAATTGATTAAATTATATTTTTCTCTGAGAATTGAAAGATTGTGTCCTTTGAATCCATTTTCCACTGCTGTTTAATTAGACTTAAAACTTTCCTCAAAACAGTGATATGAACCTCCCCTAAATTCACTATTCTTTTGCAAATTATATTCCTAACAACATCATAGTCTCATAAACTCATCCAGAAAAGTTCAGTAGCATCTTAATTATGGATTTTGGTAACTTAGTAAATGAAAATCCTGAGCAGGAAGGTGCTATAGAACTTCCCCCATTTTCAGCCATGCAACTAGAGCTCCATAAATAAATAAATGAAAGACATAATTAGGGGACAATGCAAAATACTTTGACAAGGTCAATCCAAGGGCCATCCTTGGAGTTTACATTTTTGGCTGAATGAAAAAAAATCAGTTGAGCCCCCACAAGTGCACAAAGCAGGGAACAAGGGAAATAAATCTCCACTCATTTTTCATCCCAGCACAGAGGGAAGACACCCAAGATATTTCTTCCCCTTTTGTGCCTCATATCATCCTATTCCCATCATCATTCCAATGACATTTACTTTAAGTGAAGGGTGAGAAATCAAAGGTCAGGAAAATGAGACAGAATGGTCCACCTATTCCTACCTTCCCTTTTCCCTTATGGTGCATCTGGGATTCTTGTAATGGGAAGCCCTTTTTCTCTCCTTCTCGCTCCCTCTTCCCTTGACGCCTCTCCACTCCCCTCTTACTTTCTTCTCACCATGTATTTTAAGCCTGACAAAAAAATCCTTCAAAGCCTTGCCAGGTGACTTATTCTTTCTGGATGCTCCAAAGTTTGAAAGTAAAAGTTGCCTCTAGAACTCTGCTGTTTCTTCCAGGTACCACCAGGAGTATTTCCAACTCTTCTGTACCCACGAAGCAGAATGGGATATCTCAAGCAGTTTCCTTTCTTCACAGAATAATTTAGGACTGATCCATAGTTGAAAGGAAATGACTTGCAATTACTACTGCTGATGTGTCACTTAAGGCAGAAATGTCTAACAGTATCGTTGATATAGCAAATGACGTGTGCTTTATTCGAAGCACAGCCACATGCACTGGAGAGAAGCTTTTGAAATTAAAGTATCATCTGGGGAAAGAAGGAAGGAAAGGAAGGAAAGGAAAAGGAAAGGAAAGGAAAGGAAAAAGGAAAAGGAAAAGGAAGGAAAGGAAAGGAAAAGGAAAGGAAAAGGAAAGGAAAAGGAAAGGAAAAGGAAAGGAAAAGGAAAGGAAAAGGAAAGGAAAAGGAAAGGAAAAGGAAAGGAAAAGGAAAGGAAAGGAAAGGAAAGGAAAGGAAAGGAAAGGAAAGGAAAGGAAAGGAAAGGAAAGGAAAGGAAAGGAAAGGAAAGGAAAGGAAAGGAAAGGAAAGGAAAGGAAAGGAAAGGAAAGGAAAGGAAAAAAAAAAAGGAAAAAAAAAGAAAGGAAAAGAAAAAAGAAAGAAAAGAAAAGAAAAGAAAGAAAAGAAAAGAAAAGAAAAGAAAAGAAAAGAAAAGAAAAGAAAGAAAAAAAAGAAAAGAAAAGAAAAGAAAAGAAAAGAAAAGAAAAGAAAAGAAAAGAAAAGAAAAGAAAAGAAAAGAAAAGAAAAGAAAAGAAAAGAAAAGAAAAGAAAAGAAAAGAAAAGAAAAGAAAAGTGCTTATATAAGAAGTCAAAGGAATTAGTTTCTGACAGGTGAGTTCCTAGTGGAAGGGGAGTAAAAATGATTGCCTTCACTTTCATTTGTGAAGTGGGACATCTCAATAATGTAATGATTCCTTTCCTTGTCCTATACACACAGAAATGTATCTGCAGAACCTAAAAAGATATGTAAGCACTTCTAAGAAAATAACAAAATGCTAATAATCAAGAAAAGAAACTCTTCTGTGGATGGCCACATTCATAAACCTTACCTGTGAAGCTTCTGAAATATCCAATATCCACACTCCAGACTGTGTATACCTGCCACAGTGTGCATATATTGACTGTGAGCTCCATAAAATGCTGCTGTGAACTCCTTTCATCCAAGCCTTTAATATCACTGAAACAATGTTGGAACCTCCAAAACCAGCAAATATGAGGCTTCACAGAAATGTTGAAAGACAATGATAAATATGTTATTAAAAACCCAAACTCAAAACCAAAAGGAATAAAAAAGGAAATCTAATCTCATTCCTGGAAATCAGCTCATCACTTCTGAGGATGCAGGAATTTTTTTTTTTTTTTTTTTTTTTTTGAGCACTGAGAGAAGTCAGCCACCTAGAGCCAGAGACTTCTTAGCAGGCAGAATGGGGACCACCCTGGAGAGAATATAGCCAAGAAAAAAATGATTGAAATGTCAGCATGTAGTCTGAGGTCTGAGGCAGTCAGGACGAGGAATGAATGCCATATGATGGGAACAAGCAGAAGAACGGTAGACAAAGCAGTTGGAAGGGTTTTCCCTGAATGTTACTAAAGCAGTATTCCTGTTGTCATACAGGAATGTTACATCATTCATAGTAGTAGTTTAGCTTCACAGAGTACAGAAAATTAAAAACACAGAATATCAGAATATTCAGATATGACATTTCTGTAACTGGCATGCAAGGGAACAATACTGCTGGTAATATATCTTTTTAGCTTCAGTATTGAAATGGCTATATTCACACTATTATGTAGCTGGTTAGAAGAAAGGCACACTTGGAGAACTCTTTAGTTTAAGCCTGGCAAAGCATTCAAACTCATTTCCCAGATTTGTCCCAAGCTGCCTAAAAATATTTTGTGATAACATTCCCCAAAACACAGTCATGAATGTATAAAGCAATATCTGACAAAATGTTTCCAGATTTTTCAAGCCCACTACTGAAGAAAACAAAATAATCCTATTAAATTCTGTCTGTCCTTATTGTTGTACAGCAACACAGTTCTCAAGCAATACCATTTTCTCCAAACTCTATAATAAGCCATTACCAGCTTTTGTGCAGCTGCCACTGCTGCTGACTGGCTTTTGTACAAAAGAGTCATTGCCAATTTACTGTTTTGCCCTGCATTTCCCAGGGCAAGAGCCCTTACAATGAAGAGATTCTGAAGCTGGTCATCCAAACCTCTCCCAGGTCATCTCAGAAGCTGGCCTATTTGCAATAAATGACAACAAGTAAGTATGCATTACCAAATTATGGAAACTTTGAGGAATTGAGAGATGAATTCAGGTCTGCACTAAATTAGGGAAAACAAAACAAAAATAAACAAAACAAATAAACAAAACAAATAAACAAAACAAAAAGAAAACAAAAATGAACAAAAACCCTCCAACAACACATAACCCAAGGAGTTAGTTGATTTCTTTAAGTATTGTTGAGACCTGAAGGTGTGGAATGAGAAAAGGGTGCACTGTGAATCCAAAGGACTTCATAAGTATCTTAATCACTCACCCTCAGTATTTCACTTTTCACTACTAATCATCACGCCTTAACTTCTCCACCTTACCAGATTGTTCTCTCCTTTTTAATGGAATGAGAAAATTTGTAACATATATTGAGAGACCCCTTGCCAGCTTGTCCTAAGCTTCAAAAAAGTTACAGAAAAGAAACCGCAGGTTTTATCTATATTGCTCTAAAGCTCAGTTCAGTTCGTACCATTCATGTTTCTACTACACTGTTTGCCTTATGAATGTCATCTGTCTTAGGGGAATTACGGCATATAATACTAGAGATACTGTGCATCAGCTAGGCAAAAAGTGCTGTCTGAAAGTAAAATACATATCTCTCATTTGATATATATTTATTGTTTTAAAAATCGCATTTCCTGCATTAGCTACAACTCAGTGAATATGTAGCTTACTAGTTTTAAGGAGCTAAAATTCTGACTTACTACAATTATGGCAACATAGGCAATTTTATTCTTTCAACTAGGAAATGCACAAGAATCAAAAAAAAAAAAAAAAGGGCAGGCTTCATCTTACATTGTTGTGGCTTGCAGAAGGGAAATGAACAGAAAAGCCCAATGATTCATTAATGGCAGCCTCTAAATATCCTGCCTATCATCCAAAATAAGACACATAAGACAGGAATAGAAGGTAAGCACATCATCTTTTTTTTTTTTTTTAACCTGTAAATCTGTCAGAAGAATTGAATTCAGTCACAAATGTTTAGACAAAGAGAGTACTTCCACAATGAAGGCTGCAAAAGATGGAGGGAGGAGCTGTGTGTGTATGTTAACTCTAAATTAACCTTCTCAGGACTAGAAGCAGCCGAGCTGTAAAACACTGATCATTGCTCAGGAAAATTTACCTTGCTTCTAAAGCAACTTTGCTCCTTCATAGCAAGTCAGAAATGTAAACTCAAAAACTGTGTAGAGGGAGTATTCTGAGGACATCATCATTTGAGTCATGTCTTTTATTCTTAGCTTACTTATTGCTCCTGTTTTCTTACTCTGTTACTCTGAGACAGGGTTTATAAAACTTATTTCTTTTCAGCATATATCACAGCACTGAAGTATGAAAAGGTAAGTGACAATTTCTAATGTCATTTTCTTAATACACAGCACAGAACCTCTCAGGTTAAAGCAATGTTGCCCAGGGGATGCATCTAATTGCTAACAATTCCATTTAATAGCAGCTAAGCACATGTTAAATGGTACATTTTCACCCATGTCCTTTGCCTTCATTCCTATAGGCAAGAACAAATATTAAGATTCTGAAGAACTCGTACTGAAAGCATTTTAACATTCACATATTATATTAGAGAATAAATTCAAGGTTTAGGCAATTTTAGAATATCTAATTTTACTTGTTTCTAAGCCTTCTGAAAAGTTTATCTTACCCTAGTTATTCCAATATGTATTTTAGCTTTAGGCTGCTTACCAGTGAGTTCCATTAATTATCAAAGAATCATCAAAGAAAACAGTTAACCTTCTTATATGGTCTGATTGAAGATGGAAAAATATTTTCATTCTGATGGAATGAGAATAGATCAGTTCCTAACAAATTTGTAGCTGGTGTGAAAAGAAATATAAGTTAGGACAGTCTGAAATATATTCACTTTGCATTCAGATAACAAATGTTGCTTAAAATCTTATCTGATTTATATGTCATGGCTGATCATTAATTGTAAGAAAAATAAAATTATGAATATAATGGTAGATATATACCGAAGACAATGACTGATATCAACAACCAATTCAACAAACACATAGTCACATATAGACTTTGAACCATCATAATTGATGTTCAAAAAGCTGAGCTGTAATTTTTTTTCTCTTATTCAGATTCTTCATGAAGCATCAGCGGTTCTGTTAGTGTTCAGAAACACATAATCACAGGTGGATTATAAGCCAGGTGCTTTATTAAGAGCACTCGGGAACTAGGGCTATAGCTACCCAAATCTAGCTCCATCCATTTGTTCAGAATGCACATATTTGTACCATTTTAGTTATGATTATGTAACTACATATTTGTTTAAGCACAACAATTATTACAATAACTGCACTTATATTGTCCCATTGTACAAACACGATCTTATCTACAGGTACCCTGGGAATTCTAAACATTGATTCTCGTGATCCCCAAATCAGAAAATATTTTACCCCCAAATAATTACATTGTGTTTCTTATCAATATGCTTAATTATAACCTACGTAAGTGCGGTTTTGCATGGTCCACTAAAAGCAAAGCACAGCATTCCTTTCCCAAGATTTTAGAAACATTTTAACCCTACACTAACAGTTCAGGATATTACAATCACACTATTAAGGAGGCAGAGTTCTTTTGGGTGTATGATTATATTTGTGCTTGTTCACACAGTTGCTCAAAACCAGTCACCCAGGAGAGAAAATTATGAAAGCTGAAATGGTGTAAGCAAAGTGAAAACAAAACCAGAAAAAACCTGTAATTTTCCAGGTTTTCATTAGCAGTTTGAAAAATTTCCTTGCCATCCATTATCACAAATTACTTATAATACACAATTTAATCAATAAATATAAATAAGTGGGCTTTTTTTTTTCAGAATTTGATGATAGGTTCTTTATTTCTGAGTGTTTCCATTAAATCATATCTTTCCCTTCAACTAAAGAGCTAAAATGGAATATGAGATATGCTTAGATGTTTTATTCTATTTCTGCAATTATTTCATGACTCCTTAAAAATTGGTATTTAAAATATTGTCCTTTATATTTTTTTTATGACATTTTCCTTAAGGGGAGATGAAACAAAAGTTTGAAAGGGAAAGACAGCATAGACCATTAAACAGTTTAATAAGTCTCAAAATACAAGCAAAAAGAAAATAGATTCTTTAGAGGTCCTGTCTTGTGGGGAACAGAAAAATTATGCTGTCTCTGCATAAAAGGAGAGATGGCATACTTTTTCATCTAAATAACAAGACAATATAGTCTTGGTATGGGTTAATCTGTTGGTACACAATGTTTTTCCTAGTTGAAGAACATTTTGATAAAATATTTATGAGGTCAGGTTGTTCTGGAAGAAAGGGTTTGGATAGTAATAACAGAAAATGGAGAAAGCAGATCAGGCTTTCAGTGATGAAAAAAGAGCAAGGAGAAAAAAAAAAAAAAAAGAAGGGGAATAAAGGGAATTGTACTATATGGTAAAAAAAGAAATTATGTAGAGACATAAAGATGAGGGAATTAGTTATAAGAAGGGGGTAAATGAAAGGGGAAATAATAAGTTTATGAAGTTCAATTAAGTTATTAGAGTACACATTGAAGCAACAAAACTGAAGGTATGAACAAATACATAAAGTGGGGTTGCCTCAGTTTTCTGGTCTTTCATATGTAGTAGTTCTGTAAGTGCATGGAAGCAGAATATTGAAAATTCTAAGTTTGTCCAAACAAGTTTTTAAAAGGAAAAAATAAAACCAAGTCAAGACATAAAAAATAGTGAATTGTAAAGAGAATCAGCCAAAGGTTGGAGTGAATTGAACAAAAGCTGCTGAATGGTCTAGAGAATAAGTTGTGTGAGAAGTGGCTTAGGGAGACAAAATTGTTTAGCCTGGAAAAGAGGAGGCTCAGAAGAGATCTCATTGCTCTCTACATCTCGGTAAAAGAAAGATGAGACCATGTCGGTGTCAACACCTACTCCCAGCAACTAGTGACAGGACAAGAGGAAATGGATTCAAGTTGTGCCAGGAGGGGTTCAGGTTGGACATCAGGAAGAATTTATTCACTGAAAAGATGACTTAATTTTGAAACAGGCTGCCCAGGGTAGCAGCAGAGTCAACATCCCTGGACCTGTCCAAGAAATGACTGGATGTGGTACATAGTCCTGTGGTTTAGTTGACATGGTGGCATTGGGTCAAAAGTTGCACTCAATGATTTTAAATGTCTTTCCCAGCCTTAATGAGTCTATGATTCCATAAAAAGAAGTCACCACAACTGCTGTACTAAATCCAAAAAAATGTGAGAAACCAAATGCAGTGGAAGTCTATGTAAGACTATCTCTTAAAAGTGTAGGTGGCTGAGTTTCAGGGTAGTGTTTCTATTTTCACAAGTGCCATATTGTCACCTTTTAGTAAAAGGAAAGGCTAAAAATTAAATTATGTACCTTTTTAAGCTTGGATGGAAATATTCTATGGCAATCTGATTTTTGTTTTCCTTAGCAAAAGCTTTCAAAAAATACCACTGGCAAAACAACAACAACAAAAAACCCTAAAGCATGATTCAAAAGTTTATGTGTAATGCGGAAAGAATTTATCTTAATGTAGAAAGAAGGACCAAGGAGTGTTTAAGGAAGATGAGATCAAGTGTACACTTCTGTTGGAGAGTAGGAAAGCTGAAAGAAGACAGACCTAGGAAGTACACAACTAATGATGTGAACAGAGAAGGCAAACTGATCAAATTCCAGGCTGAGTAAAGATTAAGAAAATGCATGACAGAGTAGAGAGTCAACATAGAACAGAGTTGATAGAAGGAGAAAAAGGGTTAATATAGAACATTTTACAAGAAGTGGGGAAGAAAATGAAAGACATTCAAGCAAACAGAAGAAGATGAAGGAACTTCATTAACTATGGCCAATACATGTGAAAAAAAAATACCTTTGTAAAGAAGAGCAACTATCAACCTGTTTGCATTAAGGCTTTCTTATGACTTTCTCGTGTTTCAACAAGTGTAACTTTTCAAAAGGCCGCAGCTTAGGTGACATATCAAAAAGCATGAGATTTGCAGACAGAATCACAGAAACAGAGAATCACAGAACCACTAAGTTGAAAGAGACCTTCAAGATCGTTGAGTCCAACTCATGCCCTAACACCTCAACTAAACCATGCCACTGAGTAGCCACATTCAGTCTGTTTTTAAACACATCCAGGGATGGTGACTCTAACACTTCCCTGGGCAGACTATTCCAGTACTTTATCAATCTTTCCATAAAATTTTTTTCCCTGATATCCAACCTATATATCCCTTGGTGCAGCTTGAGACTGTGCCCTCTGGTTCTGTCAGCTGCTGCCTGGTGAAAGTTATCAACCCCACCTGACTACAGCCACCTCTCAGGGACTTGTAGAGAGTGATAAGGTCACCCCTGAGTCTCCTTTCCTCCAGGCTAAACACCCCCAGCTCCCTCAGTCGTTCCTCACAGGGCTTGTGTTCCCAGCCCCTCCCAGCCTCGTTGACTCCTCTGGATGCACTCAAGTGTCTCCACGTCCTTCCTAAAAACTGGACACAGCACTCATGGTGTGCCCTCACCAGTGCCAGTACAGGGCCAGAATGACCTCCCTGATCCTGCAGCCACACCATTCCTGATCCAGGCCAGGATGCCCTTGGCCTTCTTGGCCACCAGCCACACTGCTGGCTCATGTTCAGCCAGCTGTCGACCAGCACCCCCAGGGCCCTTCCTGCCTGGACACTGTCCAGCCACCCCAACCTGTAACACTGCAGGGGGGTATTGTGGCCAAAATGCAGGACCCAGCACTTGGACTTATTAAACCTCTTCCTATTGGACTCTGCCCATCCATCCAACCATTCCAGGTCTCTCTGCAGAGCCCTCTTACCTTCCAATAGATTAACACACGCTCCCAGATCAGTGTCATCTGAAAATTTACTAATGAAAGATCCAATACCCTCATCCATGTCATCAATAAAAATACTGAACAGGACTGGCCCCAGCACAGACCCCTGGGGGACACCACTGGTGACTGGAACCAGCTGATGCAGCACTGCTCACCACCACTCTCTGGGCCCGGCCATCCAGCCAGTTCCTAACCCAGCAGAGAGTGCCGCTGTCCAAGCCATGGGCTGCCAGCTTTTCCAGGAGTGTCCAGTGGGAGACAGTGTCAAAAGCCTTGCTGAAGTCCAAATAAACAACATCCACAGCCCTTCCTTGCATCCACCAGGTGGGTCACCTGGTCATAAGAGATCAGGTTGGTCAAACACGACCTATCCCTCCTAAACCCATGCTGGCTGGGTCTGATTCCCTGGCCATCCTGTAAGTTCTGTGTGATGACACTCAGTATACTCTGTTCCATAACCTTACCAGGCACTGAGGTCAGGCTGACTGGTCTATAATTACCAGGATCCTCCTTTCCACCCTTTTTGTGAATGGGCGTCACATTGGCCAGCTTCCAGTCATCTGGAACCTCCCCAGTGAGCCAGGACTGTTGGTAAATGATGGAGAACAGCTTCACAAGCTCATCTGCCAGCTCCCTCATCACTCTGGGATGGATCTCATCTGATCCCATAGATTTATGAATGTCCAAGCAGCTCAGCAGTTCTCTGACTGCCTCCTCTTGGATAACAGGGGGCCCATTCTGTTCCCTGACACCATCTACCAACCCAGGTGTACAGCTGTCCTGAGGACAAGCCATCTTCCCATTAAAAACTGAGGCAAAGAAGGCATTAAACACATCCGCTTTTCCTCATCCACAGTTACTAAGTTCCCTCCTGCATCCAGTGTGAGAACAAAGGCTGGTCTTACCTTTCCTTTTGCCATTAATATATTTGTAAAAACATTTTTTATCATCCTTTACAAACGTTAAAAAATTAAGTTTGAACTGAGCTTTGGAGTCTCTATTTTTTTCCTACCTGCTCTAGCAGCCCCTTAAATACTTCCTGAGAGACCTGACCCTCATTCCAAAGATGAAACATCCTCTCCTTTTTTCATGCTCCTAAGTTCCTCCAAATGTTGTTGCCCATTCGGTCTGAATGTTTTCCTCATTGACTCATCTTCTGGCACACAGGGACAGTCCACCTACATGTCCTGTGTGACTTAAAGCAAGCAATTTCACTGTAGAAGCTCCATGTAAAATACAATTAAATGTATGAAGTGCTGTAAGATTTTTAGAATGAGGATGAAATAATTTACTGAATTTTTCTGTTTCATGAAGGCTGTGAAGGACTGTTTCACAGTATTAATTCTTACTTGTAAAAGAGACCATTTACTGGTCTTATAATGTGGAAACAGAAGAAGTAGGTAGGACAAATCGGCAGTAGAATTGGTCACAATTATCACATTTTAAGGTGTAAACATAGGATAATTAAAGGTAGCACAATTTTTACCAGACAGTGTATTTACTGTTTGGAAATCACCAATTACACTCTTGCTGTAAAAGGAAAAACTTGGAAGTCAAAAATATAGGTATTGTACTGTGAGGCACATATTCCCAAAGAATGAAGGACACCATTTTTCTCATATTTATATTGCAGTCATTTAAACAATACTTAAGACAAAAATAAAGCATAGTTATAACCTTAGATTCACTAAGCCAGGATTTACTGTCCTGTTCATCCGTTCCTCTTCTCACAGCCACAAACAACTCAGGAATTTTGAGGACTGACAACTAACTTTCAGTTTTTGAAGGTCCCTACCCTAAGAAGAGGTTTAGTATCTAATTCCGTAAGAATAGAGAGGATACAACTATACCAGCTTTGACTGAAATAAGTCCATGCAATATTGACTTTATTTCCAATGTACTTATCCCAATCCTTTTAAATGAGTAGCTAGTAACATGAAGTAGAATAATTCTTTCTAAAATACACGTTCACTTTGCACCTAGGAAGCCATAATATATCATATATGTGTGACTACTGCATTTTTTGTGTCCCTTTGTCCTATCACTGACCTTATTAATATGTATTCATATCTATTCAGTACTAAGCACTTGTGATTGGAATTAGTATTAGTGCATATTTAGAACTGATTAAACAAGTGAAAAAATTAGAGATGTTTGTTATAAAGACAATAACATAAAAGTGACTTGAGTTCTAAGGCAGAAATATTCAGGGGCTTGGGATGAAAACCCACACCTTGTAGGTATTTTTAGAATCATGTTGATTTGCCAGCTAGCCATTTTTTTCCCTGCATATATAGTTTAATAATGTTTCAAATTTAATAAGTAAACATTCTGATTAGAAATATATAATGATCTATACCTCTTCAAGATTTCAGAATTTCATTCTTCACTGTATATATTAAAGACTACGTGATCTTGAAAGACTGCTAGAAGGACACATACCTAGCTAAGGCATTACAGCATATTAGTATCAAACTTGTAGAAGACAGAGCTAAAAATGAAATAAGCCAAAAATCCCTTTCATGCAAATTTCTTTAAATATACACGTATAAAATGAGTGGAAATGTAATTTTGTGTTAATTTGATTAACGTGAAAGAAAATCCCATTTCTGCCTGTGATATGTTGTTATCAAAAAAGGCAGAAAATCAAAATATATCTTGCTTTCACCTAACAGACCACTGTTTTGAAAAACAGGGATTAATATCATTAAAGGATTTTATCTCAAGTAATTAACTGTGTAATTCGTTTTAAAAAAAGGATATCCCAGTATTCCATACAGTCAGGCTTACTTTTCTGCTCACTTCTGCAAGTTAGGAAGCAAAGGAAAAGGTAGGAGGAAGGAGAAGGAAAAATCCTGTTGCAGACTTTCACCTAGTAGTCTGATGGCTCACTACATAATAAACCAACTAATTCATCTGACTTTTTGCAAATCAATCCCAATACATCAGAACCTTTTTTCCTAACTTTAAATAAATTCTAACTCATTTGATAAGCTAACTGTGACCTGTAAGCTGTTTGCAATTATTTTGTTATGGCTTTTGGCTAAACATTACTCATGCTGTGTTTACTCATTGAAGTTTACACATCTCTTGCTGTATCTGGATAACTCAGGCTGCTTAGAACTGGAAGTAGAAGTTAGAACTTCACTAACCTCAGATACGAAATCACTTTTAAAAATGCATCTTTAATCATCTTAATAAATAGGTGCATCAAATACTAGTTCCATAAATATAAAGCATATAAAATCATCTGTGCATCTAAAAAAAAAAATTGTAATTTCATTTCCACTTAGCCTGTAATCCCTTATTAGTAATACAACTATATACATGCTATGTAATATATATAGCTACATAGAATTAATAAGTGATTCTGTGCAGGACTCTCTTCACCTCCTCAGCTGCTTGCAGCTAATGGACTGTAGGAATCTTCTTTAGCAAAGTGTTTGGAACTAACCCTCCCACCAAGTAATTTTCTCTCCCACCCTAATACTAAATAGTGCATGACAGCTTAGTTAGAGTGCTACTTAGGGGCTGTCACAACTGAATGGTATATATCACAGAAGTCTTCTTCTTAACCAGGACACTGGCATTGAAGGTTATAAACACAACAATGCAGCTCACTTGTAGTGCCATCTGTCCTTTCAAAATAATATGGAACATAAACTGTGTGAATGTACAAGGGCAGAGTGACACCCTTGAGCTGTTACATTTGCTACACATTTTTGGTACTTTTAATCGAGATGAAAAGCTACTAACCGTTGTGTCATTGGATCTACACTTACAGAATCAGAGATGATCAGCTAGGCAAGCAGAGTTTAGAAAGAATTTTATGGGAAATTGAAAGTGATGCTGCTGTTAAGGATGCTGCATTTCTTGAAGAGTAATTTGTTTTCACCTAAATGCCTCTCTGATTGTAAATAAATTATCTGTGTTACTTTTGACTAAACTTACAGAGAGTTGCAGCATTAAAGGCATTATTAATAGAATCCAAGGCTGCTTGGTACATATTTATCATAGTACACCCTTCAGGTGCTTCCCTTTCGTTTTTATTGGATTTTAAGATATTAACTTGAAATAAATTTATCCCTATTATTTGTGTTAGTCCTTGTAAAAAAACATGTAATTTTTGAAACAGGCCACAGAAAGGAAATTTTTAATACACTCTTGAGATGCAAGAGTTTTTGGTTGATTGGAAGTATCCACAAACATAAATCAATCCATTGATCTGACACAAAAGTCTTTTGAGCTCAGTTTAAAATCAATGACATTGTGAACCGCCCTTGTTGCTCCTAATGCCCTGTGTTGTCTCGGGCTCTGAGGATGGGGCTGGTACTGTCTGGATGCTGCAGAAGTACTGGGTGCCATAAGGGGCTTGGGACGAGGCAACCGCCAGCCCTCACTGACCGTTTTGCAACCAGAGGACCAGTTCAAATTTCCCAGCGGGGCCTTCTTCTGGGTTTTGTGACCTTTCCAAGGATCTCACTCTTTCTTTTGGATGAGATGTCAAACATGGCCTTTTTGGAGCTGTGGTTTCTGCTTGGGACTCATGATGCTCTGTATGTGCTCAGCACAGGTCACAGTTTCCTGTCATGCTCTTAGGGGAATAGGAGAGAGGCAGTTCTAAACCAACATGCTCCAACAGCTTCCCTTGGCAGCAGGATGGAAAAGGTGAAATGGAAGACGAGGTTGGCAAACTTGTCCCCACAGAGGTAGGTGGTGTGGAGCCTGCAGGGAAGATTGGTCTGGGGAAGGAAAATGGGAGAGAACAGCTCTCAGGGTCGAGAGCCATCATCTGGGCCCACAGGGCAATGGCCATGCAGTGCAGCTCTGGAAGCAAGACCCTGCTGAGGACTTCTGCTTGAAGAAGAAGTGGACCCTGCCTGAAGCTTGGTGCCAGGTAATCTGGGACTGCTTCCACTATGGATGTCCTCAGGGAGCAGAATCCTTGATCCCATCTGCAGCCCTGCCCTACCACAGGAATGACAGTGAAATAGGCCAGCATGTAGCTCACTGCAGCTTCCTTCTTGTCCTTGAAGATCAGCGTGATTTTTGGTTGGGTTTTTTTAAGATCTCAGAACCTTTCCTAAGTCACTATGATGCTTTATTTTCCGAGAGAATTTTATTTTCATATCTATATTGAAGAAGTGAAACAGCATAAGCTAGATGCAAAAATAAAAATTTTACCAGTTGGTCTCAGGCTTTTTTAGCTCCTCAGTGTGCATTCCTTTAGTAAGTTCAATGCAGACATTGTCTCAAGAGGAGTGGGTGATGCCAGCAGCCAGTTGTTGAGGTGGACCATGGCTGCATTCATTAAGCTGGAAGTACTTGCATGTCCAGCAAGTAGGGTAGCATCAGCTGTGGACAGTCCATGTTCAAATCAAATAATTCTGATAATTTCTATCTGAAGATACAGAGTGATTGGTTGGCTAGAAATACACCTTTAAAAGCATCACAGCAGTGATTCTAATGGATTCTTCAGAGAGAGTTCTACAGAGAGGTTAAAATTAGCTGTCATTCCGCACCATCAGCAAAGGGAATAAAATCCTTCGGTAGGATGATATGATTTTGTTTAGAAGTAACAGTGAGCTCTTGCTTTTAAGAAACAGATGCCAACAGTATTCGTCTCTTTTAAATACATATCAAAATTTTGTAATATTTAAATTTAAGGAGGGGAAATAACATAAGGTGACATTATTTTTTTTCAGTCATTTCTGTTGCTATTTAAATGATCAATTTCCACTCAGCAAAATGAAGGTGTGCCTGGTGAAGGAGTAACCAGGACAACATGAAACTTACCCAACACATCATAATGTGAAATTTTTTATGGAAATTTCAAAGCACTTAAACTAATAAAAATGTTGTAAACTTTTAAACAGAACTAAAATTAACAGTTCTGTCAAGTTTTGAATAGGTTTATGCTTTGTTTTCATTCATACCAAAGATGTCTACTTCAGAAACATATTCTCCTATTATGTTAGATTTAATAAAGGAGCCTAAAAGTCTATGCAAGGGAACAGAAAATAATAATCCTTCCACCAGGGGCATTCTGAATTATGCTGTGTGACAACTTTCCCAGCTGGGACTCCAGGTGGCTATAAGTATGCCATAGTAGTAATAAAGCAGACTGCATTTACCCACACAAGCTCTGATCTGGAGTACATATTTAAAGCTCAAATTTTTAAAACATAAATTTAAATGCTATGTTGGCCTGCTGTCTCTAAATGCACACATACCTTCTTTTACACACAAGAGCTACACTAATCTCTACAGAGAAAAGTCACCTGAATTAATTCAGTTTAAATGTATAGAATGGCTACAGTTACTCTCGAAAAAGCAATTCATCAATTAAAGATGATTTTCTACAAAACCCAAACCAAATGAAAACTTTATTCTAATAAGGAAAGCATGTTTTCCTGAATCAATTACTTTCAAATATCAGTTTCTACCCTATATCCCAAAAATTTTCACTTAGGTAAAAACTCTTTTTTTCTTTTTTTTTAGACTTCATGATAGCTACCTCTTCAACCTCATTGTAGTTATCATTAAGGATAAGTATGCTTTTCTGAAATAATAGCTGTCTTCTCTAAAACCATAGACAAAAAGATAAATAGGATATCCATTTCTAAACAAAGCTAGAGTAACTTTATTTTCTAAGAAGTTGCATAGAAACTAAAATAAATCATTCATTTTAAAACAAAAGGTTATCACAATCACATCTTCTGATTACAAGAAAAAAATTTAGAAAAAGTAAGTCTTAATTTGTTTTACTGTTTTGTTCCATCTGGATGATATAAACTTCTGTATGAAATCAGAAGAATCCCTAATAGAGATATAAAGTATTATGACAAGAAAAGTGCTAAAATATACAATAATTTCCATTATATAACACATTGTCGCATAAGAACGCCACATATATGTAGTGCTGTATTAATTTTTTATTCTAATGTGATGATTGTCATAAATGTTGATTCTATGCAGAGACCACTGAAGTATAGAAACTGTGGTAATAGGTCCCATTATGATATTTATGTATCTCTTCTCAAACACAAGTATTTGTCTTAATTTTGCTTTAAAGCAGTCATTTCTTCTCAGTAAAGATCTTTTTAAACTCAGCACTATCATACTGCAGAAGATAAATGGACGTACAATGCATAATTTACTTCATTAAATCCTTAGTTAAATACTTCAGACACTTTGTGAGTGCTAAAATATTTTAAATATATTTTATTTCATTTCATCCAAAGATAAGACACTGAGTCAAACTCATCTTAAACTTTTCTAGTATTTTACAGTTCAATTTCATTTAAATTATGCCTACTAATAACCAAGTCAGCTTTACTCCTCTCCCTCTATTTTCTTTTGCTTTTGTTTCAGTAGGTTAGTTACACAATCTTTCACAGCGTGATAAAACAATTTGCACTAAATAGAACAAATAATTGAAGTTGTGCAAGATAAATTATTAGAAATGAAAATTGTAAGAAAATATTAAGATAAAACAGACAAAGTAGAGTCAAAAATATATTTAGGTTCTTCAGAAATTAATTTCTCAAAATAAGTAGTTAATATCATTCTTACTCATATTGCACTTGTTCATTCAAATGAAAATAATGCTAAGACCTGGAAAGTTCTGCCCCTCTACTGAAAAGAAATTTTATCACTCAACTGTACTGCTAAGTGTCAAGTTAAAAACAGACACTATCCTGAAGATTTTTCATAAGTGTGTACTTGCAAGGCATTGTTCACATACTTCTCTTATCCACTTCCTCTTTTATGATCTTGCAGACACTTTCAGTGTCCTCATAGTTTATTTTCCTGGGTATGATAAAGACAATTTTGTTTCTGTTCCTAAGGGTACTTGTAACAGTAGAATAAAAGAAACGAGGATTTAATGGGCACTCTTTCAATATTTCACCAAAGGGTCCTTTTTTTCAGAAACAGTCTAAGGAACACTATATCTCAGATTAACTCTTACTTGCTTACAGTAAGTAGATTTAAAATATGAACTAAATTAGCACTTATTAAGATTGAACAAATAGAACAAATATGGGAAATATGAATCTTACATATGAGGGGACACTCAATTTTCAGTGAGAGGACTGCTTCTGAGGAAAGACTTTGACCTTCTAAGTTCTTAGTGGTTTTGAATACACTTAACTAAAGGTGTGTTGCCTCTGAAAATCACATCATATTAGGCTGTTTCAAAGACAGAACCTTCAAGCTATTTATCATTTTCCAAAATTCTTATTTTTCAATTGACTGTTCATTTAGTGACAGTAGGTTAGGAAATAGCAATGACATCAGGAGAAAATTCTCAGGTGACAGAAGTAACATGTCTGCAGTGATAAAACATAGTGCAAACATTCCCATCTTTGTCTACAGTTATAGGAACATACCTGCCTAAGAGACACACTAAATGGTGTCACTGTATGTTTGCTTGAGGCTGCCCGGGCACAGCACATAGCCAGCTGTAGATTTACTAGGAAGGTTAGGTGTGACTTTTGTTTCCCAGACATCAAAGCTACAGGCAAGATCTAAAAAAAAATAAAGCTATGCTGCTGTGCAGAGACTGAAAATTGTTAGTCTCCTACCAAAATTCATCCTGCAAGTCCAACCCCTTGTTTGACTTAAAACGGGGACGTGACCCTATTTTCACTTGTGTCACATCTGAAGTCTCCTGCGATGCAGCTGTACCAGCCTGCTACAAGCTGCTGCAAGAATCTCTGACATGGAAGTACACTGCCAAAAAGATATGCTATGAATTTCAATTGCCAGGGGTTTTATGACTATATGAAACTTCAAAAAATACTTTAAGCACGCCGCAAAGAATAAAAACTGGAAGAACTGCAAATTGCAGTCACTGTATTAAACCTTCAGTTATCTATCAAACAAGCAAATCTACAATTCTGTATTGCTATAGCTAATGCTTCTAATTATAGTGACAGCTCTGCTGGTGTTTAATTTGCATTAAAATTAATAGTGAGAAAATAAAGCTCATCGAATAAAAGTTAGTCAGTAAATAACACCAAACAGAAAAGTGCACACCCATAGAAGTGAAACTATAATTGAGACCAAGCTGGATTACAAAATTTTGTTCTGCAGATTAAGTCACTGAAAGGAACCTGTGATTAAAGGCATACAGTGTCTGCCTTTGGAGCCTCTTCATTTAGCGCACTGAATTAATATTTGTTTTCTTTTCTTTTCTTTCTATGCCTATTTTCTAATCTCTGACAGCTAGGCTACTTTCTTTCCTCTTCTGTTGGCTGCACTTGTACATGTCAAGTTCAGGCAAAAATGGAGGTGTTTGCATTTACAAGAGAGGCATTACTGATGTAAGGCCAGCAAAGTCTTACTAACATGATTAGTGCACATGCTCAAGCCTATGACATGGCAGGAGAGGGTGAAAGACCTGATTGTGTCCAGATTCAAGTGAAGATTATGGAATCATCTCATTATCTACAGCTACTGAAGACAAAGACAGATACACCTCCAGGAAGTGATGAAATTCTCTATTAATTTTAATGCTATTTAAATATCAGCAGAGCCGTGATTTTAATTAGGATAGCTGTTAGCTGTAATAAATACTAAAACTTTAGACCAACAATAACACTTCTAGATCTACTTGTGTGATAGACAGCTGCAGATTGAATAGGGTAACTCTATTTTGCAGTCCTTTCAGCTTACCCTCTATGACAGGGCAAAAGCCAACAGACACCATTTGCAACAAGGAAAATTCTAGATATTAGAAAGAAATACATGGAGTCAGGATGTTCAGAAACTGAAACAGCTGCTGAGAAAGAGGGTGCAAGAACAAACCTGGCTAGACTATACTCAAAGAGCTCACTGATGGAAGCATCATGCTAAGACAGGGATTGGTTTGTTCACCTTCCAGGAGTCTTTTCCAATTTTAATTTTCTAAAATTATGAAAACTCACATTAATCTCGAAGTAGTGTACATAATGCAAAAATAAAATTAAATGTTGTATTAAAACTAGTAAGGAATTTCTGAATGTGAAATACAGATAAGCAGAAAAATAATTCCAGGGTAATTGGAAATAAATCCAAGAAGCATCTACATATACTGAGAAAGGACTGAATTATTTTCTTAAAGAACTTAAATAAGGGCTTTAACAAAGACTTTTTTAGTTTGTTCTGAAAAGTTTGCCATGTTTTTGTCCAGAGAAGCTGCATCTAGCATGTATACTCTTGTAGTACACATTTCTTTATATGGGTTCTATATGTTTTCTTAGAACTGACGCCTTGTAGATGTGGAAAGAAAAAATAGAAATATTTATTAACAAAAGTGCTAGAGAAACAAATTTTTTTTTTGTTACTTTCTCTTCACACTATTTCTTGCAAACTTTAAAAAAAAATCATCCCTTTTGATAGTTTTATATATAATTCTCTATCCTAACCTTTATTCCTCTCACTTCCTAACAGCAGAATTAAGTCATTCCATCTCACTGAATTCACTGATTGCATCTTGAAGAAGTCTAAAAAACCAAACTCTTCCTGCTTCAAAAAATTATTTTCTTTGGGGAATTTTTTCTCTGTTTTTTTTTTTTGTTGTTTGTTTGTTTTTTCCCTACCAGAGTAGTATTGAAAAAGTATTAGAAATAGTTTTTCCTATGTATTTCAGGAATCATGTATTTACAGTTTCATCTATCCTTGTAGTCACTAAGATGCTTTCTGTTTTCATTGCCAACTGTTGGCCTTCTAAGGATGCTACGGAAGAAAGAAGTGGGAAATGCATTTAGCTAAAAATAAAATAGTGAGACAAAAATAATTAAACATTCTGATATAATTAGCGTGAAAAGATTAATGTGAAATATTATACGAAACAAAAAATATATGCTCTGCAATTAAAGAAAAAAAAATAGCTACAGGATAAAAGATCCTTGTCGTAGTTTGGAAAAAAAATGAGTTTTTTTGAACTTCAGTGGTCAAACCAGTGAGTGCTCAGGTTTAAAGACTGGCACCTGGTGTGGCCACTGAGGACAAGGATCCGCCTCTGAGAACACAAGGGGTTAAAAGCAGAGGGCTCCCCGGAAAGCTCTCTCTTGGTTCTGGTCCCTGAGGATGGAGGGATCTCCCCTGCCCAGCGGCTGGCTGGGCAGGGAGGGGAAGCCATGCGGCCTGGGTGAGGTAGGCCTGAAACCTTGGGCAGAGAGGGGGAGAGGAAAAATCCTGCAGGATGGAAGGGTGGAGAGAGTACAAAAACCTTGAGAGGCATCAGACAGCCTTCTTTTCCCTTCCCCCCCCCCCTCCCCCGGAGAGAGAGAGACTGAGAAACCGTGTCTGTGATCTCCGTCACCTTGAAATTTGATATCAACAACTAGACAGCACGGCCGAAGGAGTATGGGGGGTGGCGTGAGAAGAGTGCCCAGCAGCAAAGATACTGTGAGAGTTCTGGGGAAACAAAGCCCAAGATTTTAACCCTTTTCGTAAATGATAGAAACTTTATAAATGCTAATCCTCCTGAATTTGAAGAAGAAAGATAGAAAGAACTAAGCAAAGATGATGAAAGTTTGTGCAAGTAGAAGATTGTCAGAGAATGCTGAAAAGAATCCTAGGTGGGAGGAAATGATGGAGTGGCCTTTGGCTGGACTTTTTTGTATAGCCATGGACGGACTCATTTCTTTTCTGTAACATAGAAGCTGTATCTGGGGAGAGGCATTGGCTTGGAGCCAAGAGTGGACAGTGGTGTGAACAGAGATGAGAGGAAGAGCTCTGTTCTCAAGGCCCCTCGGCCCCAGGGGGTAATATTGGGGGGGACTGGTGTCCCAAAATTTGAGAAGCTGTCGTTTCTTGGAACTAACCAAAGCATCTTTAAAAAGAAAAACCCTAGAAGCAGCTCTGGTCCATGCACAGTAGTGAGAGCACTGGACATGAAGGAAGAGGCCACGATGTGGTACAAGAAGGACTCCTATCTCTCCTCAATGAACTGAGTACTGATTATCGGAAGGGTGGTAATAGACTAAAGATTAATTATCTAAAAGGTGGTAACGTGATGGAGAATTTTCAGTTTGTTTTGTTGGGTTGAGAACTGGGGGGGGGGGGGGGGGAAGAGTGTTTTTTAAAGATTCCATGTTCTTCTGTATGTGTCTTCTTTGCATATTATAAGTAATAAAGTTTTTTTCTTTTGCTTTCTAAATTAGAAACTGTTTTGCTCTGTTTTTAGTCACATCTCACAGCAGATACCAGGGACAGTATATCGTTATAAGGGCACTGGCCTTGTGCCAACGTCAAACCTTTGACAGATCCTAAAATCTAATGAAGTACACAAAGAAATACTTTAAAGTATACCAACAAATACTTTAAAGATCTGTAGAATATGTCTCAAATATTGTACTTTTACAGTCATGATGACTATAAAATGCTATCACTAAGAGCACAATTAAGTTAAAACTTCTAAATATCATGAAGTTCTAATGCAGACTTTAAAATCTAACTTGGTTTTGGTTTCAGCTAAATATAGTTTTCTTAAAAGCACATGGTTCTGTCTGTATTAGGGTGGGTGGGAATATTTTTAACCATAGAGTTAATATGCCAGAAAGTACCAGCTTGTTCTTCTCAAAGCTTCATGGAAGAACTCACAAATGATGTTTCAGAGGTCCTTATTACATAGATCTTGAAGAACAATGAAGTACTCATAAATAGAAAAATATAAACTGCATAGATAGGATCACAATGAGCATAAATTTCTATCTTGTTTGCAAGGACTGAACAATACATAAAACATTAAGTAATACTCTCTCTTGATAATTAATCATATGAACCACATTCAATTAAAGAAAAAAATACCTCAGGGAAGTATTTTAATACCTGCTAGCCTGTAAATTTTATTTTTTTTTTCTCTCACACTTAGACCCCAGGCTCTTTATTTCCCTGTAAAGTATTAATTTAGAGATTAAAAATTATAGATAGTTGAAAAATTTAAAAGTGATTATAGTTTCATGAGATTATTTATGGGCTTTGTCTTGCTTTCTATTCTTTCTTACAGAATTATAATACATTTCATTAGGACTCTTAAAGAAAACATCTAATCACGTGATTGTGCCCTCCTACTCTCTGTTGTTCAGAGGCAAATATCAAAGCAAATTAAAAAAGCAGGAAGTTTCATAAATATATTTTTTAATGAGAAGTCTTCAGTAAACAAGAAATTACCATGTGTGATTACTTAGTGTTGCTGTGCAGAACAGGTAAAGAACAAATTTATCTTGACTGTTCTATAGATAGTAATTTTTAGTATTTCATCAATAGTTTAAATCATATCTAACTGGTACTGATCCCTGAAGAACTTTGCTGAGTCTCCTGAAGAGTTGTATATTAGTCTCCTTTTAAATGTAGCTAAGACACTATTTTTGTAACATCACTACGTAAGATTGGATTCTTTTCTTTGCATCTAAAATACAGTACCTTTTAGACTCTCCTTCCTGATATTGCCTTTTTCAAAACTCCTCTCCACTGAGCAAAGAGCTCTAGTTTGAAAGTCCTTCACTCAGGAAGACATGTACAAATACTAGCATGCTTAATGCATTTTGTATTTAAAATTGAAAAAGATAATTTAATTTGTTAGATAAAAAAAAGGTATATACAGCAAAAACAGACACTATAAAGACATACAGATATACTTGTTCCTGTTCATGGGCCAGTCACAGTATTACTGTAGAGTAGTCAGACATTTCTCCTTAAGAGAAACCCAAATTTTGTTAGCAGTCAATGGATCAGGGTCAAAAGAGACATCAGTGACAAGAGGTGTCCCTCAGGGGTCGTGTATTTGCAGCAGTGTTATTTAATACATTCATTAGTGAGGAAGGGATTAAGTGCACCCTCAGCAAATGTGTGGATGACACCAAGCTGAGTGCCATGGCTGACACATCCAAAGGTCAGGGTGCCATCCTGAAGAACAGGATGCCAGAGGGACCTGGACAATAGCATGAAGTAGGAGTATGGGAGTCTCATGAGATTAATAAGACCAAATGCCAGGTGCTGCACCTGAGTTGGGGCAACCCCTGGCATCACTGCAGGCTGAGGATGAACAGACTGAAAACAGCTCTGCTGAGAAGGACTTGGGGGTGCTGGTGGGTGAGAGGCTGGACATGACCTGGCAAAGTGCGCTTGCAGCCCAGAAAGCCAAAAGTATCCTGGGCTGCATCCAAAGCAGCATGGGCAAGGGAGAGGATTCTCTGCTCTGCTCTAGTGAGATACCAGCTGTAGTGCTGCATCCAGCTCTGGGGGCCCCAATAGAGGAGGGATATCAACCTGTTGAAACAAGTCCAGAGGAGGACACAAAGACAAAGTGATGGAGCGCCTCTCATATGAGGAAAGCCTGAGAAAATTGAGATCGTTCAGCCTGGAAAAGAGAACATTTTGGTGTTACTTAACTAGCTAGGTGACCTTCTAGCACCTGAAGGGGGATATGAGAAAGAAGGAGAGAGAATTTTTACAAAGGCATGTAGTGACAGGGTGATGGGGAATGGCTTCAAATGAAAGAGAGTAGGTTTATCTTAGATTAGGAAGAAATTCTTTACTGTGAGGGCGGTGAGGATTGGAACAGGTTGCTCAGACAAGGTGTGGGTCACCCAGCCCTGCAAGTGTTCAAGGCCAGATTGGGTGAATCTCTGAAGAATTCAAACCAGTGAGAGGTGTCCCTGCCCATGGCAGGGGGATTAACTCAGTGATCTTTATAGCTCCTTCTAAACCAGGCCATTACATTATGTTCTGAATATCAGCATGGTGATCTCAAAGGCTGTTGTCTCAAGAATACTTGGTTGTGTGCCTGACCTATCACAGGTGAGACTGCCCAATCGATAATTTTGGGTGATGGTAGAGTAGTTCAGCTTGCAAGGAAGGGCCTAGAAGAGATGTCTTGAAACACAATACAGACCTCAGTTTAACTAACAGGTCATGTATATATGAAATGTATATTCAGATATGTTCCTAATGACTAGAATAATACGCTAAGTGTCTGTCAACAAACATGGGAACATTGCTGCTGTGCATTCCATACTTACTTGTTAAGAATCTGCAAGACAAGGTACTAACTTTCAGTGAACACTCAGAAGCTACACAAAATACTTTGGGCCACAAAGAGCTCAGTTTTGGCTTCTTAGATCAAATTTTTTAAAATAAATTTTCTTTAGCATAAAACCCAAACAAAGCTAGGTCAGAATTAGGCCTTTCAAATCTAAAGAGAGAGCTGAGACATAGGAAAGGGAAATATCCCCTGAGGATAAACAGCTGACTATCTATAATGAAAATCTTTGTCGTTGAGTTCTGGAGAAAAAGATTCATTGTCTATAGAAATGCCATTCCTGTTCATTACTCTTGCAGCAACGTAATCACATTTATAAAAATTTGCTTACATGCTCCCTAGTATAGTCCAACCCTCAGCAATTAATATATTAATTGTTTGATGCAGGTAGCTAAAAGTACTCTAATTATACAGATTGTTTGATGAGAAAAGAAATTATTTAATTCTGCAGCACGTGTGAAAAAGATGCTTAAAATTGATGGCTTTGCTTAATAGAGAACACAATAGGAAAATACTGTTCACATTTTGAAAAGCAGGGAAGTAGTAGAGCAACAAAAGCATATGTTCATACAATTGCATGAGAGTGCTATGAAGTTCACACCACTGTAGTTGCTGTAACCAGTCACTGTTACCTTAATTGCAGCCTGCCTGATGGGACTGTTATAACAGATTTTAACAACAGGTACATTCAATTTTCACCAGTAAACTTAAAAGGTTTCTCAGTTTCTTATAAGTTAGGAACTCAACAAAATATCTCTGTGAGTTTATGGAACAGAGTACATACAAGTAATGTGTCTCATACAGTCTCATACACTGTCTCAAACAGTGCTTGATGTACTGGTACCCCTTAACCAAACTGCAGTCACAACCATTCAGGCTAGATAAAATATTTGTAGAAATATGGCGTAAGGAATGTTTAACAACATGTCCATGTCTTACAGACGTATTAATTTCATTTAAAAGCAAAAAATCTCTGGAATTTTGTCGGCAAGGCTGGCTGGGTTTTGTTGTGTTTTGTATATTTTTTCTTTTCCTTTGAAATGTTGAATATTCCAAAGTCTAAACTTCAAATTAGATCAGAATATGTAGATAGGTAGATATCAAATGAAAACAACAACAACAAAATTGCTGGATCTGAGGCAGAATGAAAGCAGTAAAGGATAAGAGAGAACAATAGATTCCCTCTAATGCACAACAAAATAAATGCAAACAAAACATAAGCTTTTGTAAAAATGGAGTGTGAAAGTTGAATACAAATTACATAATTTCTAGAATTTCAAAGACCTATGAGAGCCTATGCAAAATATTAACTTCTAATCTCTCCTGAAATTTAGATGGTATCTCTACTTAAATACCTTAATATTATTATACTTAAATATTTGTTCTTATTTACATATTATAATAGAAAACTGTATAAACTCTTTAGTGTTTTTCATGCAATATTGCTTTCTCCATATTCTGTATTGTTAAAGCAGAATCCATAGATTGCCAATTGACATTTTAGAGAATTCTATTTACCACCTTTGCTCTGGAGAGGCTGGCTACACTATAAAGGTCATAACCAAGGACATCATGGTCCTTAAAGGAGCTCTGCAACTCATGTGAGAAAATAAAGATGAATCAGATAGTCTTTAGTAAGGTTAGCCTAGGGTTTCTGTGGCTCTGCAGATAGCTTTTACTGGAGCCAAAGGATTGCAATTTATGTTTTCCACTCTGGTGCTGAAGGCTTGTGCTAGTTATGCATATAGTCCATTAAATTTTTCTCTATCATGATGTTCACTCCCTAAGTGAAAGACAGCACACAGCAAGACACGGTGGAAGTGCAAATTCAGGATGAAAGCTAAGGAGGCAGAAGCAAAAGAAAAAATTTGCACTGGCAAGCCATAAACAGTTTGCTAAAGGTATGAGTTGCTTTTATTTCATGTCTTGTCCTGCTTCCAGCCTGGACAGGATTAATTTTTGCAGTAGTGAAGATCGTCATGACCAGGACCTGGAGATTATTTAGACCATCTCACACCTCACAGAAGTCCCTTCTGCTTGGGGGTAATGTCAGACTCCACATGATGAACAATCGTGCGTGAATCATTCGCCTCTTTTCTTGTACACTCCATTATTAATATTGTTACTGCTAAATTTTTTTTTCTTATTTCATTCACCGTTTACAGTAAATTGTTCTTATCTCAGCCTGTGGTCTTTATCTTTTGTGCCTCCAATCTTCTTTTCCATCTTACCACAAGGGACAGGGAATAGTAAAATGAGGCAGTTAACAGAGGGTTCATGGTTTGAAGTGTTAAAGTGGGAACACTAAATTGTGAAATACCATTCCTAAACCACAACATATGTTTTATAAAATTCACTGTTCTGAACTGTGTATGGGACTCAGTTAAACCCAGTGTAATTCATATATTTTTAATTACATTATTTCTGGTTTATTAACATGTAAATTAAATGTATTTTATCTTAATTGTAATGGTTTTATCGAACACGCCATGTGCAGTGACATATATTTTAGTTTTTTGACATGATTAACTTCATTATATATCAACCAGAATAAATATAAAAGTGATCAAATACTTTAAGCATGATTATTTTTGGCTTTTGCAAGCAGACAGCTAGACAATAATGATTTGGGGTTATACAGGAGTGTGTGCTTTTTTTCCCTTTTGGCAGCCTAATGTGTTAGAAAATAAACCTGATTTACACGCCATATTACATGTTAAATTTACAATAAGTAATAATAAAATTGATAGTGACAGTTTAATACAAATTGTCTGAGTGTCATGTTAATAAGGTCAGAGATTCCATTTTAGATAGGAATATTAATTAATTTCCAGTTTAAGAATAAAGGAAATGGATCATGTTTAATGTGGCATTATTAGGTTAACTATTCATATGCTTTACCCCAATTATTTGATTTAAAGGTTGTCCTCAAAAAGATGCAATCTAGAGCTAAGGTAAAATTTTTCCATTACTAATGAATCATAAGGAAAATGCACTCTTAAATTCTTTTGGAATTAATACTTTTCTGTTTTCCTTGTCTTTTTCTTACTCAGAAATTAATATCCAGAGGGAAGCCAGGTCAAAAATTTGAAATTTAGATTGGATTAAGAAAATTATGTAATTTCCTTCCATTTCTTCTGACCTGAAAATGGTTGAGTTCCATTCTCATATGCCCTATACTGATTCATAATTATAAACCTGGAGCCATAAAATATTACAAATGTCAAAAAACCCTAAAAATAAATTATTTTACTGTTCACTGTCACCTTCAAAATGTGTGCCCTAAAATACATTAAAATGCTGCATAGTGCTGCAGCTACTTTGGCAGGAATTACAAGCAGCTCCAAAGACTTACTGAAGTATAAAAGCTTTCTTAAAGTTTTTTTTTTTTTTTTTTTTCTGGTGGTAGTACTGTATAATTGCCTAGATGAACCTTGTTTAACATTGTTAATTTAGCTGGATTTAACCCAGTACACTGCAATGACAAAATATGAGGGTAAGAACATATAACGGATGGAAGTCACCTCATGACACTGGAAAAAAATGTAATTCATTAGGTAAGAGAATCTTTCTGTTCTTTATTACACTTTCAGGACAATCATCAGCAATTCACAGTTGAAAACCCACAGGCAAGTAAACAAAAAAAACCCCCACCAAACAAACCAGTAAAGCACCTGCCTCGTGCCACTCCCTGTTAAAACAGTATTATTGCAGGTTTTCACTTTGGTGTTTGAATTACAGCAATGGTAAGATGCATCAGAATAATTAACACAATAATCTGAAAAAGGAGTCTAATTGTCCATCTCAGTATGCCAAATCATCCTGCACTGATCTTTTAACACCTTATTGCAATGGGAAGCTTTGCATTAGTATCATTGTAAAATTCAAGTTGTAGTAGTAATATTTTATTTTTAATTTATTTTTTGCATAAAGGTCATAGTACATGAGTCTTGTATACAGTTTCTAGAAGATAGTTTGAAATTATTTCTTGGGCCTGGAGTTTGCCTGAATTGTTCACAAATTTTTGCACACTTTAGAGAGAGTAAAACTTAGAATCACACAGATGGCTTTATAGTTTTTAAGGATAGACACATCAACTAAGTATAAAAAACTTCAATGCATTGAATTTCTTTCATTTATTTAAGGAAACTATTCAAACACAGATTAATTTTTCTATAATGGAAGAGAGTTTTAGTTATTTAAACTTTTTTTAATTGAAAAAAAAAAAACCAAAATTTTTAAAACAGTGTAGAAGTTAAGCTAATAATTTTACATTTCACAAGACCAAAGTTTTCTCTTATATGCGAGATTCTTTTTGATGAAATTTAAAATTAGCAGCTTCTGAAACATCTGCCAGAAATAGATTCTTTGGACACTGGTAATTACTAAATCATGTGCAGCTGTACACATTTTTGATAGCCCTTATGGCTCAAAAAACTGCTTCAACAGCAATAAATCTAAACAATTCCCTCTATTATAATCACATGGTTTTTATGCACAAAAACAATTCTTGCAGGTTCAGAAGCAAAAATTTTAAAAAGATTCTGTTTAGATTACATAGATTGCATCTATTTTAAGATACAGTCATTTTTCTTGAGACTGTAATAATGAGGAAAACACAGGGGAAAAATAAATCAATCTTGTTCTTCTGTGGAAAATAGTGTCGTTTTTTCAATCATTTCTAGAATATGTAAAAAAAAGAAACTACTTTCAAATGAGAGGGAATTTGAATTCTTCATATATTGAGAGAAGCTGGTCATGAAATTCATACCGGTTTTGTACTGTGTTAGGACCTCAGCAGCAGAAAAATTACTCAAATTACCATGAAAGAATAGTTTAACCCAGTGGAAAAAGAAGGAATGGAGAGCTGTGACTAAAAGAGATGGACCCAATGGTATGGGACCTCTGGATCCTCAGCTTGACATACATTCTAGAGAAGCAGATGGACTTCCCTGAACACCAGTCACAAGGTGGTATCAGAGAAGGTTAACATGGTATGAAACCAAGTATTTTAGAATAATTGTGGAGACAAAGAATACAGGCATGTTCAGCCAAGGGCCTACTTGGTATGGATTGACAGCAGGTGTCCTCTTCACAGACTACAACTTCTACAAGGGAGGCTGTTGATCTCCCCTCTTGTGACCAGTGACAGGAACAAGGAAATGGAATGAAGCTATATGAGGGGAAATTCAAATTGGACATTAGAAAAATGTTGTTCACTGAGAACTGTTATAGGTCGTACTTTTTTTATTCTGTTGGTTTATTATTAATGGTTTTAATGCTGATGGTTTGTTCTGGTGTTCCCCCCTGTTTGCCCCAAACTGGTTTATCCCTGAAAGCTGTATCCTCCCTAAGCTATCCTTTATGATAATCCCCTCCCTTTGTTCCAGACCCTTCCCTATCAATCATTGTTACCCTGCCCCTTGTTCTGGTCCCTTCCATGTCACTCCTGCCTTGAGCCAATCCTTCCAGTGTTCCCCCCTGGGTGTTCCTGGGGGTCTCCCTATCCTCAACACCCCATTGGGACATGTGACCTGTTCTGCCCCCACCTTCTGTCATTGGCCTCAGGCCAGTGCTGTGACCCTCCTCACCCCTGCCCTGATGCTTCCCCACTGGTTTAGGATTTGTACCCACCCCAGAATTGCTGCAGTTTTTAAACCTGTGCCCAGCAGTGCTCGGGGCTCTCCTGTTGTGACCCCTTCAGCTCCAATAAACCTCTCCTGTTGGAACCTCCTACAGAGAGCCTCCTCCTTCTCCTTTACCCAACTCCTGCCGTGGCTGGCAGACCCTGCACTGTAGAGCAAGAGGAGCGGTTCTGAAGGTTCAGCTCAGGGCACAAAACCCCACGCTGCAGCTGTTCCCCACACGTGGCACAGTGCTGGTGTCCTCTGAACTAGCCTGGGCTCCTGTAGGCTGTGTCAAGGACCTTTTTGGTTGGTGACAGAACACGTACCTTAGGGAAGTGGCCATTGCACCAAGACTGTCAGAATTCATGGAGCATCTGAACAATATCATATGATTTAGTTTCAGGTTTTCCTGTGAGAAGCAGAGAGCTTCACTCAATTATTCTTAAGGATCATTCAATTTTTTTCATGGTTCTATGAAAATACATGAAAAAATCAGCTGACAATCAAAACAACTTAATTAGATGGCACAATGTTTTCTACACCCTAACATCCTTGTTGCTGTTTCTGTGCACTACCAACAGTACGAACATTTTAGAAATCAAATTCCATCTGAATATTTTCTATCAGGAAGTTCAAACCAGTGACTTTGACATCAGCTCCCTGAACCTCCAGTTTTCTAGTAATATATTAGAAATAATAATAATAATAATCTCTATAAGATGGACATTGAAATAAAATAGTCATAAATGCTTTAAAAACTAAATCTAAAATTATACTACTAGAGAAAAATCCAGTGAGAAAATGTATCTATTTTTATTCAGTGTAAATATTTGTTAGTGTGCATTAAATGAAGTTTGATGCGACATGTTGAAGGGAGAGAGAAAAAAAAAAAAAGGAGCATCAAAGCAACACTTATTTGATGAGTAAGGTAAGTGTACTCTTGGGAAAAAAAAAAAAATCATATGAACAATTTCCTATGAATACCCTATCTAAAATACTTTTTCTTTTTTACTTTGATGGAAATGTCATTGTTTAGAGTGTGCTCTATTTTGTCCTGCTTTTTAATTTGTTTTCAGTTTAAGTTGGATAGAAGTAATTTTTCAGTGAACTAGAAACTCCTTGGATACTCTAAGTTCTGAGTGAAATTTAGGATCATGACAGTCCTATAACAGTCATTAAGCTGATGATTATGCACTTGAACTACAGAAATGCTGTATGAGCAAACACTCTCTGGCAAGATCTACCAGGTGCACTGGCTCCAGGGTTGGGCACCCTTCAGGATCCACTGAGGACATTTTCCCCAGAGGGAACAAAGACATAATTTTATGGGTTTTTGAACTCATGATTCATCATACCTACCCAGGAGGGTTCAGTAGAAAGTTGGACAAGATCTGTTTAAAATCTTTTAAAAGATCTGTTTAAAATCTTTCAAAAGCATATTTGATGAAAAAGCATTTTTCAGTAAAAACATTGCTTTACCCAAAGCAGATGCATTTCAAAGCTCTTTTGCCTCATAAGATACTTTTTTTGCAGCCTTTATGGATTTTTAAAACTGCTTTACATACAGGATGGTGGGTTCTTGGACAATATTTATGGAAAGTGGAAATTTTTAAGCTTTTCTCTGAATAGATACAAGACATGCATGCAAAAGAGAAATTTTCCTAGGGTTTGTACTACTAAACACTCTATAAGAGAAGAAATCTATACATGTTCATAAATAGAACAAAATCCCATGTTGAGTTCTAAAATGGATGCGTCTTAACATGACTTCTTGTCATTTTCAAGCTATAGTTGCCTGTTTCTGTCATATTTAAAAGCAACATATTAGGGAAGATAGTTTTTTATACTGATATAACACTGCACTAGCAGAAATTCTACCTTCTTCCTATTGAAAAAGATCATATGCTTTGCAAATTACAGGCAGGTAAGGACAGATAGCTTTTTTTGTAATGTTACACAATATTTGCGTCTCCCATTCAACTCAGAAAGGCCGTTTTGAGAAGTCTTAGTTTTTTAGACACATATTTTATCATACAGATTTGATACCATTGACATTATCCTTTGACGTAAAAATTACATTTAGAAAAGGTTCTGACATAAGAATACAGCTGCTGTTTATACTTTTTGTGTTGGTTTGTGGGTTTTTACATTTCAATATATATAAGAAAAATTGATTTCTTAAGATGCCCTACACATGTGGAATATGATGCCATAATACAGAGCCATAGAATGTACACTGGCTAACTCTAAACAAGACAAATTGATGCTAGAATGAGTGCATCTACATTTCAGCAGTTTTCTACTTGTGCTAATTTACCCTTCTTCAGCATTTCACAATTTGGTCTAAGAACACTAGCAGAGGAAGAACTCTTTAACCTGTGATTAGCTTGCAGTTCATTTCATTAAGCAAGAAAATAAAAGAGGAATTTGGTGTTTTAGGAACTCTTTTTGTCCATTTTTTTTTCTCAATCCTATGTATTTGCAAAGAATTTAAAGTTCCTTTTCCTTGAATGTGTCACAAAGCAAACAATAAGAAACAGTTCCTTTACTCAGAGTTTCAGGAACATTTTCAGTCAACACATATACCCAAAACAATTTGCTCTCAAGCACAGCAGTGCACAGAAAAGAAGAATTAAAGAAGTGATTCATTTTAAAGGAATGATAGGGTCAAGTCTCTGGCTAGATTACTGAAGAGAACAAAAACTCTTCAGCAGTATCAAAAGACACCCTAAGACACACAAAAGCAGTATGTTCCCTAAGCTTTTTTTGAAATATTGATTGCTACCTACTCTTCTATTCTGAAAAGGATGGCAGTTATCTCTTCTGAACACAAAATACAGAAAAAATATCATGTAAAAGGAAAACATTAGAGCTGAATTTCCTGACAGAAGTCAGACCTCTTCTTTCTCAATGAGAGAATTAGATCCATGAAAAGAGTTTTCAAGGACAGAATGTAAAGAATTACTTCTGCTTTTACAGTATATATAATGCTGATCTTTGTTCTGTCAGTACAATTACAATATTGTATCATTACCTCGTTTTGTCAATATTTTAACAAAACAAGCAATTTTCATTGTTTACCATTCTAAGATGTGCACATATTTAGCAGAATAATAGACTTCTATGTGAAAAGGCTAGAATTACTCCATTTCAATGATAAAGACGCAATAGATTTTATAAAAATCTGAATTTTCTCCTTACAATATGGTTTCATCACTTTACTCACTGGTTAATATATCAGTAAAAAAAACACTATTGCAAAGAGCAATGATCGGTAGATTTTTGGTTCCTTGATATGTTCTGAGAAAGCTGAAGATAAAAAAATATTCTTTGACAGGATTTATTCTTGTCAATAGCTCATTATATAATCTTGGTTTAGCCCCCTTTTTAGAAAGAAAATCTAAAAAGATCTTGTACCACTTAAAAAAAGCTGCTATATGCTGAGCCAATTTTCTGCTTCTGACTTAAACTAATTGCAATATATAACAAAGAAAAACAAAAAGCAGGCAAATAAATTAAGTAATTGATCCTTGATCCTCTATTTGGGTGTGGCCTTGGGTATAGTTAGCCTAAATAGTGGCAAAAATAGGACTTTTCATTTGTTTATAAGATAAAATATTTTGAAGGAGCAATGCACTTTCAAGAATAAATGTGAGAAACACTTCTTAAGTCTAAAAAATTACTAGCTTTATATGAATGCATACTGGATCTGTTCACATATCCTTTTTAAAGAACTGAGAGTGTCTTTTTGAAATAAAGTTAATTACAGACATAATGCCAGTTTTGTAATCCATCTCAAAATGCAGCTTCAGGTTCCTGTGTTTACTCTGAATCATTTCCACTCGAATATGGGCAAAAAATAAATAAAGAAAGAAATAACAACTGACAATCAAGAAAAGTTAAATCTGGAATTTTGGCTTATTCTGCTTCTAATCAAGGGGTTAAAAGATCATGCTAATATGATTTTATAAAAGAAAGTATCTCTTGTATTTCTCTAATACACTAATTTCTTGTATTTGTAACTATCAGTATCCTACCATTTCCCTTACTTTCTCCTTTGCTATAAGCTTGCTTGCTTTACTACCAGCTGAATAAGCACTTTATTTTGTACAAACTAATCTGTGTACTCTGATGAATGCTGATTGTGTATTGTGTACTGATGAGACATGCCACCTGTTTTTTCTTAGAAAAAATAAATAAAAAAAGTTTTTACTTGATACTGAGCTGTGGTAGGCTAATGTAGCATTGAAAGAAGCAAAATATATCACATTTTTATCCATATACATTCAAAAATACAAAAAATACCTGAGTGCAGTTTTATTTAATTTAGACTTTGACAGATAGGCATACAAATACAGCTTTTGATGCTGGTAATGATTTTTATTGCACAAATCAGAATATTCATTCAGAAGAGTCTTGTCTTTAACAATGTTGTAAAAGCAGTTGCTTCTACCTTACACTACTTAATAAACATAACCAACTTCTTTATGTTGATCATAAATGTTCTTCAAAGGATCTTAAGAGCTCTTATTGCTTTACCTCTAAGTTCTCTGTGTTGACACTCTTATAGTCACCTGTGAACCCTATCACAGTACCTTCCCTCTTTCCTGACTTTTGACTCCACACAGAGAAGGGGACCATGAGAAATTTCTGGGCCTAATTTAAGAGTGGCACCTTTGAAGAGTATGAAACAGAATGTATTTGAGAGATGGCTACTGCAATAAACTACTGCTTTCAAACTAATTTCTTGAAGACAAGTTTTAATGAGGGGGTGTTCAAGTATCACCTCCTAAAAATATTAGATGCAATGGAAGGATTTTCTCAGTGACTATTTTGTGAATACAGATTTTTTCTATCAGCAGAAAAGAAAGTACATATTGAGAAACATGACTGCTGCCTACTGTCTGACTTTATTTTTTCAAACAATAGGGCTAGTTATGGAAAAAGTGAACTAGTTGTCTAGGAAAAGGGTGAATAAAACAAAATGTTCCACAGTGGAGTACTGGATGCTTTGAGAAATTTTTAGCTGGACTGAGGAGTACTGGAGAACATGTGTTAAAAATAACAATTAAAAAGATCTGTTTTAAAGCAAAAGAACTGTGGCATGCATGCCCATTTTCAGACATCCACAAAGAAGAGATTTGTGTGACAAAGCTCAGTTAATTTTTGGGAGAAATTTTGACTTGGAACCTACAGAAAATCTGACTTGTGATTACACTGCTTGTTACAAAGATTAGCACACTAATGCAAAAATGTTTATTTCTCTTTCATCACCCAAAGATATCGTGAATGTGTGTATGTAAACACATTTCAGATTATTTCTGTTCATTTTGGTTTCATGCCTAAGCCCAGCTAAACAGTGTGTTTAAATTAATCTGGTAACATCTAACTGTCCTCAATGGAAGCTGTTATTGTAACACTTGAAATCTCAGATGTTTTACAACAGTGATCTGATTTCACAAGAGAAATAAAAGACTAGTCTTGCTTATTCACTTTCTCTTCACCTTATTTGTGTGTGTGGGTGAGTATGAGGATGTGAAGACTTTTGCCAGATTTTCTCGCTAAGGTTGTCCACAAGCACAATTTTTTTACCAGATTATTAAATTATTATTGCAGAAACCAAACCACTGTGTTTGAGGTATTATCTTTAAAATTCGGCCCCAGAAGTACTCTTGCTCCATTGACCTAAATTAAGACTTTTCCAGAAAAATATGGAAGTAGGTGAATATTTCAAGTAGAAAGTATGTAGAGAGAAAGAATGTCAATTAGTGTGAAAAACAAATCCTATTTCCAAAGGATTCTCAAAATAAACTGAAAATACATTATTGTCTCCACAATCTTCCTTGTAAAATCTATTTTTATTCTTTTACAAAAGGACAAGGAAGCAAAATGACTCGAAATTATCAATGAAAAATCTGGAAGCCAAAAATATTCAGAAAGCTCTTGTAAATGCATGAGACACTTGGGCAAGGTGTCAAACCAAAGTTCAGCAAAAAGGCTTCTGAACTGCATTGTGTACCTTAAACATGAGAAACAGATTCTCCACAGTACCACTAGTTGTGCGCTTGGTGTCAAGCACACAGTGGTTTCCCTAGTTTCAATTTTCTTCTTTGACAAGACTTTGAAGGACAGGGAAATAAAAGGAAAGACATTACACTGCAATGGTAGAAGAGAAAATACTGTCCCTGTATGAATGCAATATTTAAAAAATGCCCATATTCAGTTATTTTCAAATTACAAACCCCAAATAAATCTTTTTCAGGACAGGAATTTAATATCGTTTAGTCATTACTGTGGTTGTGTCCATAATTAAATCTGCTTAGTAAAAAATACAAGACATTTCAATGGTGCATTGCCCAACAGGTCATTTTTCATATTTCACTTTTTGAGGAATGCATGAAAAATCAGTTAAGTAGAGCTCTCTCATTACTTATTCAACAGCAGCCAAGCTGTTGCTTACTGCTTGTTAATAAAATCTTACTAATGGTAGAGAACCTAACCTCACATGATTTTGGTGATCAGATAAAGAAAAATATGTACATTACTGGAGACTGGAGGGGAAGGAAAGTTAAGCCCACAAGTGCCTTTGAGTGCCTGGCCCTAAATGACCTCAGTTTCCTCTGACTTTGATATGAATTGAACCTTCACAGTCCCTCACAGAGTACTAAGGACTTGATTTATTCTATGACCTCAGAAATTCTGGTCATTATTTTCATCTCTCTGGGTCAGACAGGTTAAATTTTGTCATAAACCCAGCTGACACCCGTATTACATTAATTGCTTTCTCTGGGTCAAAGTTGATGACATTGCAGCCCATTTTACTGTACTCTTTAACCCCATACTAAAATCTCTGTCAGATACTGTATTTCAGTTCTCTGTCAGAATGCATGTTAGTTCTTCAATAAATTGTACTTTTTGTTTCTTCTGTTATGTTTGCAATCGTCATCCTACTTTTTAACTGACATTACAGCAAACAGTTTCTTGCTAAATGCATAACTATTTTTTCAGATAAATCCCCATGAATATTTTACTGCCTATCTAATTTAAATGTAGAAATGTAGCTAAATTATGAGCACAAGAACCTTTCAGAAACAGAGGTGTCTTCTTAGCAGAGGTGCTTAGTTTCTGCTCATCACTTTGGGAACTGTGGGAATGCACAGAGCTGGAGATATGAATTGCCTGAAGTAAAGGACAGTGGTTGTTGCAGGTTGCCAAAAGAGGATGCTCAGCTGGCTCACAACTTAATCCCTGCATCCTCTTTGTTTAAGAGGGCAGCAGTTTGCTGTTATTTCTATTCGCTGAAATAAAATATCTTCACCTTTGGGTGATAACAGTGGACATCACTATCAGTTTATTGCTCTTTTGGGGATTTATGTGGGCTGACACTCAACATTCACTTTGTGGGAAGTCTGAAGGGAGCTACGTCATCAGCACTCTGCATGCTGTCTCTTTGATCAAAATACCCAGATATTGTTCACAAGCTAATACAGGAATGGAATCCATACATACTGTACTTTTTTGAGTAGGCTGAGCAAAACAATGGGTTTGAGACCAAAAATACACATTAATTCTGTTTTTACCTTGGTGTGTGTTGTGTGATTTATGCTATAGTTGTGGAAGCTTTGTAAAAATTAAGACAACATGGTTTCTGATCCTAATTAATTTCTTTTGCCAAGCAGGAGGACAATGCTAATTCTTCCTTTTGAGCTAATGGACAGATTCCAGAGAAAATTATGTCGCTAGTGTGTAATTTCCCAATGAACATATTCTAATTCCTTTTTTCCTGAAGGGAAAACAATCTATAGTCTGGATAAATTTTTTCCTTGAAATGTAAGCCAAATCCTAGATTTATGGAGGGAAGAGCATGAAATACATTTTTTCTGAAATAACTGGTAGACTTTTAGTCCAACAGATTACTCAATTAACATTTATGAGTAAAATTAAACATTGTTTACAAATAAACAATTAAGGCCAGTACTTCCTGTGATAGATTGCATAACAGAATCATATAATAGAAGTCTGTGAGGGCAACTCAAGGATCATTTGATCTAACCTTTCTTGGCAAAATGACAACATCTGAGAGTATACTTGTGAAGTGTTTCTCAAGATCCATATTCTACTTTCCTTATAACAGAATTGGGACAGTCCAATTGTATGAACATATTAGTTTCACATATTCTATTATCAAATGAATCAATTAAGTTAAAATAACACAAATATGACAATGAAAAGGAAACAAAATTATCAATGGCTACTTAAGTCATCAGTAGATAATTCTCAGATCAGCTTAAAATACCAAAAAAACCTGCAGAAAAGCAAGAAATAGTCATTTGAGTAGTATTAAAATAATGGGATACATCACCTCATCTGTTGCATGAATGTATATCCCTACTATCTTTGAGCTTATTGAATGGTGCTAATTGATTGATATTTATAATGATGATCTGGATGAGGGGATCAATCACCCTCAGTAAATTCAGGGATGACACCAAGTTGTGTGTGAGTGTCTATCTGCTGGAGGGTAGGAAGGCTCTGCAGAGTGATCTGGACAGGCTGGATAATGGGCCAAGGCCAATTGTATGAGGTTCAATAAAGCCAAGCACAGGCTCCTGCACTTGGATTACAACAACCCCAGGCAGCACCACAGGCTGGGGCAGAGTGGCTGGAAAGCTGCCCAGCAGAGAAGGACCTGGGGGTGCTGATCAACAGTTGGCTGAAGATGAGCCAGCTGTGCCCAGGTAGCCAGGAAGGCCAATGGCTTCCTGGCCTGTACCAGCAATAGCATGGCCAGCAGGATATCTGAATGTTCATCTGTACTTTGTCAAGTCTTTTCCCAAAAAAGGTGCACATAAAACTGTGGATGCTGCTGTGCAAGAGAGTCTTCCTTTTTCTCTTCACACACAGGATGACACTGCAGTGCAGGAAGTATTACAGCTTTTCTCTTTTCCTTTATTCTTGACTATGTACAAGGCAGACAGTATTTGAGGCAGAATAAGTTCCTTTTCTGCCTTTTGGAAGACAGGCAGTTTTCAAGAAGAAAGGAAAAATCTGACACAGTTATGGCTACTTAAGCTACCAGTAAGGCAGTCTTGAAATCCTAATGCTCCAGAATTAGACAGCAGTAACTAAGATGAAACCCTTTGGATTCCCTGTCGTTATTTCTCCTCCAGCAGAAGCAGCATGAGAACAATAAAAAATGTCTCCTTCGTTCTTTGAAAGGAAGGGCTCATATCTGTGCTCCCTTGTACTGATTAATGCTTTAGATGTCAGTGGTTCTCCCATTCATTTTATCTGACATATGATTACATATTTTTGTGGTGATTTTTGCTCTCATTTATTGGTTCTTTTCCTTATGAACACATCTATTCTCCTACGTCTGCAAGCAAAAAGTAGTTTACAAAAATTCTACAGAGAGAAGGGTGCAGAGGGAATATGTCTCTTCCTATTTTCTTATTAACTAACTTGAAATAGCCATGGCCTTTCAGCTGATATGAATGACTTCTGTATACCTGGAAAAAAATTCAATACAATAGTGGTTTTAGTACACCTCAAGAAGAATTTTTGGGATTTCAAACATATTCTAAGTGTTAGAAATAAGCAGAAATATCTTTTTCTTGAAATTTTGCTCATGTTTTCCTTCTAACTTGTGTAAAAGAAATAACATAACAGTGTAAGACGGGAAATCTGAAAAGGACCTGAAAGCTTGACAACATTAATGAAGAGTAAAAGGTGTTTCAATATGAGTTTCTGCTTGGAAGTATGTGAAAATATCATGAGATTGCCACATGTCCTAGCTTGTGTAGGATATTTGTTTAAGAAACTGGCTATAACCAATACCAAAATTATATTAGGAACAGACAGCAAACAACCCTCTACCTGCCCTAAGGACTATTCCTAAAATATATTCTGGTTTTGGTCAAGAACAGGGCTATTTTTTCCTGTTATTGTGAGGGGGTGGAGCCTATAGTTTGTGTGAGCATTATTTTACTAATGTCATGGAATACCATCTGATCTCATTGGTCCTCAAAGGAGAAATGGACTGCATCTCTCTTCTGAGAAGAAGGATGTTCCTTTCCAGTGGAGCAAGTGTGGGGGAGGGAGCAATGGCAAATCAATGGTCCTGAGTAGAAGGAGAGGACTGGGGTGTGACCTTCAGTCAGGTCAGCCTCTGCACTCTCTTCTTTTCTGCACTTTTTAATTAAAATTGTTGCTGTCACTGTTCATTGTCTTATTGCTGTTTCAGGTAAATTGTTCTCAAGGTGTGAACTTTGCCTTTTGTGCTTGTAGCTGAAGGGGGAAAGAAGTGTGTGGAGATGTGGATTTTTAGGAGGACTACTGAACTGGAGAATACCATTCCTAAAAGATGACACTAACACAAATATGGCAAGGACAGAACAGAATACAAGCAACAGTACTTAACCCTCAATTATATATATATGTATTCCAAGCTATACACTGATTGTTATGGATTAGTGGGAAAGGTGCTTCATGTTTCTATTGGTCTGTCCTTAGACTAAGCTTCCAGCCCCTGCCCACCATCTCTTCTCCCTTTGACTCAATCCCACAACAAGCACAGGAAGCTGCTATAGGGTATATGAAACAAAGTACAAGACTTCTTCCTAGCTGCCACTTAAACCAGAGACTCCTCAGTGTTGTGGGTCCCAATGCAGGACAGTGCTGTCTCTGTCTACTCCCAGGGAAAATGCCACCCTGTCCAGGGACAGTATTTCTATGTTATGTAATGAAACTGCAGCCAACATATCTCTTCACAGTGCATTTCCTCCCATACAGAGATAGAGACCTTTGTTTGCTGCTAGCTGTTTAGCCTGAAGATAATGAGATGACATGGAATCTGCAAAGTGAAAACATTTTTTCCCAGGCTGCAGAAAAATGAGCCCTGGGTAAGACTTATGTACCGTGTAACTCTTTTCAGGATAACTGAGACTTAAGTGGCACATAGGTAACGTTTGATTTTCTGGCACAGGGATGACTTCCATTCTAACTGCAACTTTGTAAAGCAAGTTAAAAAGAAGTATTAGATTATTCTCTGTTCCCTAGTACATTGCCTTGCCTGTGTTTCAAGAATTACCTTGTGTTCAAAGTAAAATTAAAAAGTCAGGAAAACAGAAATAAGTCTAAGGCATGGAATGAAAGAATTTGCAGAAGCTAGGAAACTTTTTCAGTTGTTATTTTAGTGCTTATTAGACATTCTTGGGATGCTGTTATTGATGATCTTAAAAGTCTTGCACAGTAATGTCACGCTTAATTGGAACACAAGCTGTGCACTGATTAAGTAGTCATAGCAGTAATATTTTACCTTTTACAGTCTGATTCTCAGGATTTTTAACTTGTAGGTAACTTTGTTAGCTGTAAACTAAGTTTACTTTGTATGATTGCACTGAACTTTTTGGAAATCTTTTTCCTCAATGTTACTATTAGTGACGCTCAATTTTGCATGCTGTTTTAGTAGACTGTAATCTGTATTTTTAAAATGCCTTTGTTTTTTACAATGTCCAACTACATCTGAATAAACTTCCTGTTGAAACACTATCATCAAGCTGTGTCTATTGACCCTAGATGAATAGCATCAAAGATTGAATGTGCTGTTTGTTAAGAACTGAAACTATAGATACTAACATACCCAGCAGTGCTAGATTTTCCATTGTTCTTGATTTCAGCACTCAACAACAACCACTAATGAGCCAAAATCAGACACATAATGTCAGTTTATAGAAAGGTTTTTAGAGGTTGTAAAAATAGTGGTGAAATGGACAAACCAATATAAGGCACTAGACCAAATGTTAGGATTCTTTCTAGTATTTTATTTGTTGTTAAAGTTCATTGCTTAAGTGACTAAAATGTTATAGACAGCATCGTATGGGGAGTGATAGATATAACAGAGTAGTAATACTCCAGATCTGATTTCAGGGTAGAACAATTATTAAACCGTAGCTCTATTTAATCCTTAAATATGAAGTTGTGGTTCTGATGAGAACCTATTTCCAACACGTCATTGTCACTTCACAATTTATAGAAGAATTTCCCTTCACATTAATAGGCCTGGCAATCATCAAGAAAAGCCATTCAATTTGCATCACGTTTATCTTTTCTGCTTCCTATTTTTGCATTTAATATATGCAGAAGCATTTTATTGTATGACACTTTGTTTTGCTTGGCAACATCACAGCTGTAACAACCAAATATACAGAAACAATGAAGCCTCTTTTGCAAAGAATAAAGGAAACATCAGGAGAGATCTATAGTTCCACCCTAATAAGCCAATTCAGCGCGTGTTTATTCATCATAGTAACAGCTCACATGGGAAGGCCAGAAGCAGAAGCACTGAGAAGAAAATTGAGACTCTGATACTTTATTTTACTTTGTGCCATAGCTGGTTTCAAATTCTAGCAGTTAAATTGGATAACTTTTTGCTGCATCAATAAAAATCAAAATGAGAGGAGAGGATTCATGAATTTGTATACTGTAAAAAATGCCAGTAGAGTAGCTTTATTTTGGTAAAATTCTCGAATTCCCTTAAGTTAGGCTTATTTTCAGTTATTTTTGTCCTTCTTTTTAATGGTGAAGTTTCATACTCAAAATAACAAGAATTGTGGAAATATTTATCCAGTGCATCAACTGGTACACCACAAAGCTTTCCATACACTCTGTCTAGACTCTGAAAAGCGCAGAGAATGCCAAACATGTTCAAAAAGATCCTACAGTGCCTTCCTTTAATGTGTAGCACAGGTGGCTTTAAGGCACTAAAGACAGGTCTGTTGAAATGAAAGCCTCAAGCTAATGTTAACATGTGGGTATTTTTCACTCATTTCAGACTCTCTCATGCTTCCAGAATATTGTAAATTATCTCATTATTTAGGACTCCATAGAATCCTTCTCATTATGCAGCCATTATTCAGGATTGATCGTCACTGGTTAAAGCTTGTTATTTCTGTCAACATTAGTTTCCAATTCAGTTCCATGAGGGCACATTACCTAAACATATTCAACTTAGCTTGGCTCTCAAGCATTGATTCCCACATCATTCCTCACTATGTTCCTCCTCAGAATAATCTCTGCATCAGCTCCTGCTCTGAAGTCTTGAAAGACGTTCTCTATGAATGCAAAAGAGTACTTGTAGATACTCCAAATTTTCCTGAAGCTATGCACAGATGATTAGGTGCCATGAAGTCAGAGACATACAGAAGCTAAAATATCTGTAACTGACACTGTGACTGAAAAAAGGATGAAATCAATAATGTATTATCCTTTTCAAAAGAAATTCTCTGAATTCTGTTGCATATTGCTGATGGATGCAATATTTATTTCAGTGCAGCCAGGAAAACTTGTGATTGCTAATAAATATAATTTTTAATTAAATTTTTTTAGTTTTTGAAGTTACCATGTAACACCTCTAGATCAGAGTCTTTAGAAGGATCAGAGGGCTGTACTTTCTCTTTTGTTAATATTACAGAGATAAATGTGACACAACCCTGTCCCTATTATTCCCACCAGGAAATACAACAAACCTTTCTACCCCTTTTCTTGTACCTCCAACTCCAGATGAAATAAGCTAGATAGATCTAGTCTTCCAAAAACGGTCTAATAACAAAGGGAAATATCTTAATTTTCTTTTTCTTTTCTTTGTATATTTTGTTTTCTTTTTTTTTTCCTATTAATTTACAATGGCCTTCTAATGGGTTAGAATTACAAACAACTTTCTTATTATTCAATATTATACTAAAGAGACTTCTTAGGTGAAAGAACAGGGACTTATTTCCTACACGTTTTGAAAGACTCTTTACAGCTTGTCTTCTTTCAGTATCCAATATTATGGATAATATAATACCAAAGCATCTTTTCCTTTCTTCACCTTGAAAGCACAGTGAAGATATCTTATGTACCAAATGTACTACAGACATGAATGTGCTTAACCACAGACTAGCCTCTTCTAGAGTCTGAGTGATTTTGAAATTATGATCCTCACATGCAAGATAGATAAGAGAGATGGAAGCAATGCAGGAAAGTGTCAAAAAAAGTGGCTTTGAATGCTTTATTTTTCCCTCTTATATTTGGGTACTAGCCACGTTTGAAGAGCCCCATGGGAGAAACAGGTAGCTGATCACAGAATAGCTTAAACGAGATAACCCTTGCAACAAGTTGTATAAAGTATGTGCTTCACTGTCAAGTAAGACAGCATAAAGCTTTCTCTTGTTGTGATAAAAGAGCTCTCCAATGGCAGGCACAATTTTAGAAAAAGATCATAGGAGACCATCACGTTTAAGACATTTTTCCTGGTTTTATCTCCTTTGAGATAGACTGACAGGCAAATTTGAAAGTATGTCTTTTCCTCTGAGTTTTGGAAGGTTATCTTTTAGGTTCATTTTATGTTCTCTGAAACATTGATAACAACCTGCCACAGCTGATGTGTTTATATTGATTTTTCAGAGGTAAGAAACATATGTAACTTAGGAACTGAGTGGGTCTTAAAATAAAAATAATGGTGGAGTTCAGTAAAAACATTTTGTTGCAAACAATTAGAATTAAAAAGTCTGCTGTGCAGAACCGGTATTCTGAAAAGTGGATTCTTGAAAAATCATTATACTTTTAGATAGCGTATGAATTTTTATGTTTCATATCAATTAAAAAAAAAACAAGAAAAAAAAAGAGAAAGGGCTGAATGTCCTTCCTCTTTCTAGATATTTTGTCTTCAATTTGGTGAAGAAATCTATGTCTGTATCCAGATGCAGTGAAGAAAGGAAAGTGAATATGAAATGAAAAAGGATGATGTTACTATATTTCGACTGTGCTGAGAAAAATAAAGAACCATAAAATTACAAATAAAAATCTGTATAAAATAATATATCTACAGTATTATTAATAGAATCTGTAACTAAACGTTTATGACACTAATAATAGAATTTATAGGAAAGGCAATGTTTGACTTTGGGTCTTGCAATGCAAGGCTAAAGAGATATTCTGTAAATAGTTACCTCCTGACGCGGTTGACCAGAACCCAGGCTAGCTCACGGCACACCGGCTCCACGCCAGGTGTGGGAACAGCTGAGGCGTGGGGTTTGTGCACTCAGCTGAACCTTAGGAGCAAAGGTTCCTAAGCACGGACAGTATCACCACATCCAGGGCTCAGGCAAAGAAGAAAGAGAGAGGCTCTCCAAGAGTGAAGTTCCAACCGCGATAACTCATTACCTCCGAAAAGACCAGACAAGGGTAATACGCCATTCAGCTCTGCGCCCAGGATTTTATACTGGTACAGAACAAGGGGCGGGTACAGCACGTTATCCAACGGGGTTAAGTCAGGGCGGAGTTGAAGGGTTGGATCACGAATCAGGGTAAGTGGGAGGAGGGAAAGGGTCACGGGATTGGTTCTGGGGAGGATTGACATAGAAGGAACTGGAACAGAGGTGGAACGAGGGGTTGGGTAAACGAGATTGACAGGGAAGGGACTGGAACATCGGCGTGAAAAGCCAAAGAGGGAAACGGGGACACAACTTCGGGAATAAATCAATTTGGGAATACACGTAGGGGCGCGGGCCTCGCCGGGCAGCAGGGCAGCCGCGCTGGCCAGCAGGGCACAGCCGCCCGCACACAGCACAGCACTCGCCTGCCGGGAGCTGGAGGGGATCGGGAGGCGGCGGCGCGGGGCGGCAGCGCTGCCCGCGCCCCTGCCCGCACGCTGCCCCCGGGGCACCGGGGCCGCGGGGCGTGGGCCCGGCGCGGCGCCAGAGCAAGAAACTAAGACAAGCATAAGTTGCAACAACCTCCAATGTAGTACTGGATGCATGTTAAATCCTAATACACGTGAGAAAGTTTCTGTACTAGATTGAAACCGAAGATGCATAAGGAAATAAGAGCTAACAAAATTTGAAGAGTCATTTATACCTTTTAAATCAGTCTGGTTGGCTCCTCACATCAACATACCTTCAGCAAGCTGGAAAATTCATCCATGCTATGCAGACATTTTCAAAGCTCTAAGTGGTGTAGAACATTACTTGGACTCTCCATTGAGAATTCTTTATGGCTGTACATTCCTTCCAAAGCCCTTGTTACCTCATGTTGAGTCTACTTAGCGGGATGTTAGAAAGCTGATAAGTAATTTTTTTCCCATGCTGCTTGTAATGCAGAAGTGCAGACAGTTTTAAAGCTTCATTTTGCCTCTCTGTTTTTTGTACTTACATATGCAACATCAATATTTGATCTAGAAATATTTATTAGAAGCTTTCTGCACCTATGTCTAACTCTAGTCTTTAAATTAATATTGGACATTAGTGCAAAGATTTTATCTGGCAGAATGAAGAAAGGTCAGGTCTTCTTCAAGCAGCTTTGCCACATTACCATTATTTTCTGGACATAGCCCTCAGAGTTGTCCTCAGAATGATTTCTATTTAAGACCCTATTGAAAGATGTCAATAAAAGAGAAAGCATACAAAAGGCTGCTTTTGGGTTTCACAAATCCATAGACAAATGAAAATGGTTTAAAGAAAAAATCAAGATATGCAAATAAATACTTGAAAGGGTCATTGATCAAATGTACTCTAATCCTTTCCTTCACACATGATTGTAACAGCAGCTTTTAGATAAAATTATTTTATAAGGATGCAAATGCAAAGAGTCTTGGGAATGCCTGATTGAGTTTACAATTTCCTCTTTTAATGTTTTTTTTTCCATTTTGCCTGGGCTCCTGCTTATTGACACTTCTCCCTGCACTCCCTTCAAAGCGTCATTTTTATATTTTAGTAATCCACTACAGTGTTCTTGTTGACTAATGGACAAAATAAGAGCCTTCTTTTGCAAAATCTTCAAATATGTGCTTTAATTCTGTAACGGATTTTACAAACTACTCCAACAGTGCTAAGACTCTTGGCTTTAAAAATCTCTGTAGATTGTGGCTAGTGACTACGTTCTTTTTGGCATTGTGCTGGTGTGTCAGCTCCATCATCCTGTTGAAAATATCCACACTCTTGACTTTCTGTGACAACTCCTGAGTGCCTTCCTTGGCATACAGAAAGCTGAAGTATAGATTTAAGTTGCCATCAATATTCCATGTGTGTGAAATTTGATACATCTTAACAGCTTTGTCACATTCCTTCAAAGCAACTTTCCTCTCAAGCAGACATTTGCCTAATCTAAGGTCTTTATTTTAGAGGATAATAAAAGGGCATATATTTTACAGATATTTCCTTTAATTTTCTCTATAAGTGTATGAAAAATTTTACAGAATTTTCATGACTTTAATTTAGATTTTACTAAAATACATACATACGTAGTCTGTATGTAAATAATGTGACAAACATCCATGTACTGATCCTATGAAGAAAACAATCCACTAATATTACTGCTCTTTATTAATGTTAATAATTTCTCAGTTTCTTGAGATTCTTACTTAATTTGGTATGTGTCAGCAGATATCTTCTGGTTTTCAGTTGGTACATCAAGACTTGGGCTTACCTATTTTCTTCTCCTTTTATTTCCTGCTGGGTTACACACTTTTTTATAATTTACTTTTCATAGGTAATTGTTTTTCTAATATTGTGTTTCGAATGGGTCTTCTGAGCCTGCTCTTTTGAGACTTTTGGTCAATTTTACATGTCTAGGAGGAAGTATGGCAAGTCTTGTCTAAGGCATATAAACTTAACCAAAAGCTAAAACTGACTTCTGAGGGTCTTCATCGTTTAACACATGTTTAGCCAACATCTCTGCCTGCTCAACAGTCCTTAAAGAAAATAGAACATAACAGAAAAAATTTGAAATCACTTTAAAATGGCAATTTAAGAGCAATCAATATACAGTTGCCCTTCAATTATGACAATACTACAGATTCATCTTTAGATATTCAAAGGAATATTTTGAAAGTGTTCTCAACCCTGAGAAATCTATATACTTCTAGTAAAACAAGTAGAAACAGACTGCTTCAAATTTACCATTTTGCTTTTTTCTGTGCCATAGGAATAATGTCACTGCATTTGACACGTTCCCACATTCCAGCAAATGTTCCTGTATTTATTTCATTGCAGTAAGATTTTCCAACAGAAAAACATTTCACAGCAATATTTTACTGGCTCTACTGAATTCTGTTTTGTCAGATAACCCTGCTGTTTCTTCATTCATATGCTTGGGGACATTTCAGTAATTGTTCCCATATAAAGACGTATTTTTCTTACTGGATTAGTTAAGTCCTCATATTCTGAGTACGAGTCTAGTTACCAGAGTACAGTGTGGGAGGAAATGCTACAGAAGAGATTCCTTCTCAGTAGCTGTACTGGGGGCCTTGCAGAAGACATTGCATTGAGGAGCTGGTGACCTTGAACAGCCTATGTCTCCTGTCCCATTGCTCATATCCCAGGATTCAGAAACCCAACACAGAGACAGCAGCTACAGGGGAGCTGCTGGTGCGCCCCGTGCCACCTTCTGGTGGGTGGTGCGACAGAGGTAATATCCCAGACTCTCAGGAAACCCTCTATTAGCTGAACAACTTCCCAACGGAAACTTGGAATGTGTTTGGGAACAGCAAAGTTGGATCAAAGGATGCAACAAGGTGGCTCTGACCACAGGCTGTTGTGCCTTAAGGAGTTGGTGATCCACACTGCAGCTGACAGGAGCACAGGCAGACCAGTGCTTGGCTGGGCCCCTTGTTCAGTGTGGCTTTAGGCCGGGTGGTGCTGCACAAATTCTTGGCCACAGGACAAACTCAGCCAGCATGTTGTAGCTGAGGAGCCTGCAGGCAGTTCCCACCCACTCATTACCCACAAGTACATGATATGCAGTCTTGCCTCTATCCAAGGTGTGAACGAGAAACTCCTTGGATGCAAAAATCCATTCTGTTTGACAGTAGCACTGCTGAATACACTTTGTTTCTTTAAGAAAACTGTATAACAACTCAAATGGCCAAAATGGAAGACAATTCATCACATACAGGATCTGTGCAGCACACAGTGTGGAAATGCACCAGTCGTCTGTCAGATGATGCATATATGCAGAGTGACCAGCATCTGAATTGGTGTAAGACTTTATAGTTATCTGTTTTCCTCTTTTTATACTATCTTGTTTAAAGAGATAATTTGTTAAGCCATTTATTGTCCACCCTTGCTTTCTGAGATCCAGATAGAACTCTGCTTCATCTCTCTATCCCTTCAAATACCAAGTACTGGGGAGTAAAGAACTCAGAGACAAGGATTTTTTCCAGAAAGGGTTTGAAAAATAAGACAAAGAAAATGCGTTGGTGTTAAACAATGTTAGAAAATTTACTTAAAGATCAGTGACATTATAGACCAGAAAGTATCATAAAATTTCAACATCATGGAAATATCAGTTTAACTTTGGATAAAAGAGATTTTGCACTTTGGATTGGTACCAAAGCTTAAAATTCACATTATGGAAAAACTGTGTTCAGAGTCAAGAAGGACAAATTTTTTAATCTGATAGAACACATTTAGTAACTTGCAGCACAGCCGCAGAACTGGCAGTCTGCAAATGGAGACTAAAAGACCAAGCTGAGAAGGAAATTACAGTGTATTCAAGAACGAGCTTATTTCAGTGTAAAGATGGAAGAGCCTGAGATGATTATTTTACCTGCTATTTGGCTGCAAGTAACAAACCAAGATATTAAAGTGCATTCCCAGTACTTGTTGCTACACAAATAGCAAGTTAATGGTCCTAATACAAGCACCCTGTGCTTGCAATACCAAATTAATATTGCCTTTACAACACATAAACAAGTAATAAATGCAGCCTGTCAAGCCTTCACAGACTTAATGACAATTATTGGTTAGTCCCTAGTTTAAAGGTAAGTCAGGAGACAGTTGAGGTTGTAGATACAGCCTCCTGATCACCACAAACTGTAAGAATCACATCTTGGGGATGGTAATATGGTAATATCAACTGGATTAGGAATTCTGTTACATATATAAAGCTTGGTTATGGATAGTATGATCAGATTTAAAGGTAAAAGTGACTCAGAATTGCCAGTAACTTATGATTCTGTAATGAATGAATGGATTAAATTTTCAGTTTTCCTTAAGGACCATATACAGTTGGACATCAAGAAGATTACTGGCTATTTCCTGATCCTTTTTTTCCCATTAAAATCAACTGAGAGCCCAATGATTACCAAATAGTCTTTTAAAGTTAAATTGAGCTTGTTTCTAAGACTTGCATTTGATAGCCTGATACAGATACAAGGAAAAATTATGAATTTATGTTAAAACTTTAAACAAAATAAATATATTAAAATGTTGGTAGCATATATAAAATTATTCAACATAATTATTCTGTAACAGAAAAATACCTTCACTAAGCAGTTATGACATGGGCATATATTGTAGTAATAAATGCCCGGTAATACTATATGAATTCATTTAGTTTAGTGCAGGCAGAAGAATTTCTAGTAACTTCTTCCTTTTAATTTCTTTTGTTCTTGAAATTGCACCTATGAAACTTTAAGTATGGATTTTCAATTTTATTGCCAAATAATTTATTCTAGAACATATATAAATGAAAACTATTATGTTAGTGAAATTACTTTAGAATATAAATAAATGAATACACTTCAGTGCAGATTACTCTAATGAGCAAGCTGTTTTCAAGTCATGATTAAACCTGGAAAATCTGGGCAGGAACAATTCTAATAAATTTTCAAGACTTACCTATATCACTACTACCAGCAAGCTTTCCTTGTAGCTCTAGCTGCTTATACAAACAATGAAGCAGAATTTCCAGACCCACCATAATCAAACCATGTGGATCACACTATGAGCTTTCTGTACTCTGCTTTTATGTCTGGTTCAGTCTCTCTGCTACACTGGACTGAAAGTACTGTCATACACTTCTAGTCTTGAATAAGTCATGTTGGGGTTGCTCTAATTTCCTCCATTTTATTGCTATGCTAAACAACTGTAAATGTTTAAATTAAATGGCCACTACATTAATATGGACCCAAATTCACAAAGAGGCCATACACATAAATGCAAAATACTGCTTGCATACTTCTAAAATCAATTGCAAATTACTTTCTTATGATACTAAAATGCAAAGCAGTGATGAGGCATTGATAGCAATGCTTAAAAAATTTTCTCTATAAAATGAGGTTTTTTTCTTTCTGTTAATTTGTCATCCGAAGCACGGTAAGATAACTGTATTTCAAAGAGGTAGCACAAATGGGTAAAGGAAACTTGGGCAGTAGCATCAGCAGAGGAAGGCAGGAGCTCTTTTAGAGGACTCTTTTAGAAAGTTACAGATTTCTTTTCAGCAGACCACACACAAAGCACAAAAGAGCTGTGCTAACCTGAGAAAAGAGGAAGAGCATCCTTGATTCAGCTCTATCTAATAATGTAAGCAATCCTAAACTGGTTAGGCTAATTTCGATAGAAACACTGATATGCAAGATCTTTGACGGAAGAGATTGGTGATTTTTTGCAGTAGTTTAAGATAGTTCTGAATCTTTATGACAAACTATCATCTTATGGAAGAACGCAGCATATGCTAACCCTGAAGCAGCTCCCATTCTTAGCTCAGAGTCTTGGCCTGAGTCCCCTTGTCAAAAAAGGAAGCTAATTTGCTGAACTAAACTTGAAAACTGAAACACACACACTCCATTCTGTTGACTCTACTACTACAGCAGTAACATCTGAAAGAGGGGAAATTGCAAATGCCTGGGAACTGCCTTAAAGAGCAGCAGTTGCTTGCTTAATGAAGGTGGGTGATTCAAGCCTTTGAAAACTTGTGTGTAATTTTTTTTTTAATTGAAAATCAAATAAAAATATTTATTTTTGCATGTCAATGGTTGCAAAGCAGATGAAATACTCAAATTTGCTTGGTTTTGCTAATAAAATGTGTCCTTTGAATTTTTATTAAGATTTATTATAAAATATTAAAAATAAAAAAGGCTCTTGCAGTCTACCAACTAATTATTCCAAAACGATAAATTAGCAGCTATGACTTTCTACTCAGGATATTTAAAAAAAATTAGTTCTCTTTATCATGTTGATAGAGAAAGAAAAATTATCCCTAGTCTATCAGAAAAGCCCTTATACACATCTAATTTTACCTACCAATAAACAATGATTTAATCTTATTTTGCTTCCATACCAGTGGCATATTGGAACAATATAGAGGTCATTTAATGTTGTATTTCTTATTTGTGGACTTTGCTTTTCATCCTAGTAGGTCTCTGGAGAAGCTGAATTTTCAAAAGCCTTTTCCTGTAGACCATTAATAGGAACAGGTCCTTACTCAAGTATGAGCCTGATTCTCTCACCAGCAATTAGATCCATTCCCAGTCAGAAAAGTAATATGAATTAAAAATTCTCCAGAATGTCGTCACTTTGAGCGGAGAAATTTGAATGGGAGAGCAGAACGACCCTCTGTATGACATTTAATCTACATTTCATTTATTAGGCAGAGTAGATTTTAAAAGTGGATAGCAATTTAAATTTAAAGATTTTTATCCTGCAGCATTATACATTTTTATAAACAAAACCTAGACAAAAAAGAAGGAAAAACTCTCCAAAACTTCCAGACTAGTTTAGACCAATTCAGTATTTCCAAGTCATGTCTGGAAGCTCATGACAGTTCGCACCAGCCACTACATTCTGCCTTCCTTAAGCAGCTTATTTTTCAACTATATATGGCTTCTTTTATATTTTTTTTCCACAAACAGATTGTTAGCATAAGCCATAAGCATTATCCATGGAGGCCCAGCGCTCTTTCTGTGACTTTCCCTGTCTCTAAGGCCAATCAGCAGCTCATACTTGGGTTACTATCAATCTTTGGCCTCTCAGCCCTGTGATTCTGTAGGAAGGTAAAGATGTTAGCAGTCATTCTCCTTTCCTTATTTTCCTTTGTTTCTCTCTTCTGCAAACTGCAGTAATCTTTCTAGGGGGCAGGTGTAGTCCAGTTCTCACATGAAGGTTGCTTTCAGGCAATCTTCACCCCTCAGTATTGTCATAATCACTGAAGTTTCCCCTAATAGATCCTGTAGCTACATCTGCCTGAAATTAATGATGAAAGTATCAGAATCCTTTTTAAGTATTTCACAGAATCATAGAATGGTTTGAGCTGGGAGGGACCTCCAAGGTCATCTGGTACCAACCCCACTGCCCTAGGTAGGGATTTCACTACAAGTCATTGAAAGAAAGAGGAAAGGAGCAGGAAACAGGAAGAGAAAGCTAAGTATTTCCAAAGAAAGAGAAACAAAAGAAGTTTTGAAAATAGTATATATTTGGCTTTGCAAGACTTCGACAGGAACAGGGCCACATCAAACAACAAAATTGAAATCCACTAGCTCTTGAAAAAAAAAAAAAAATGGGATCAGTATAATTTCCTGAGCCTTATGCACTAGAATTCAGTATGAACAACAGTTCATAGATATTTATAATGTTTATAAACCCTTCCACAGAAATGAATTTTAAATTACTTCAGAAAGAAAGGTGGAATTAAGATTCCAGGAAATATCCCAACAACGTAAAAACCCAAAAGTTACAACACAAAGTAAATAGCCTTGATTTATGAAGGTTTCTTAGCTTAGGAAATACATAAGTGAAGCTGCAGTTAGCTTTTCTATATTAATTCCAGCATTAAACTTAGCATGACCGATTTCTTAATTTTCCAAATAAATACAATAATGGGAATGCACATAGTTTTCATATAAAATAATTAATTTTAGGTTAATAATAAAAATTGTGCAGTCATTCTTGTAAAATCAACTTAAACAGTTATATGAAAAAAAGGCACAGCAAACAAATATCTCCTTATTTGAATATTTGCCTGGGAATAAACTATAAAAAGATATGAAAATATACATTATAGAAAACTAATCAAAAATATCTCATCAATGAATATGTATTCGTTTTCTCAGCGGTCATAATCCATATCTTTCTCTGGGAGCTAGCAGATTTTAAACTGGACCTAGATAGAGCTCATCAGTGAGATAATAAACCTTTCACTGAGCTTAAAATGTATTTAAAGCACTTAGCTTTACTAACTTTCTGCTTGTTGAAGTCTAATTTATGTTATTGTAAATTTAATGTAACTCTCTTGATGACATATGATACTATATACATTTCATACCAACATAAAGGATAGAAGAATCAATCCATAAGCTTGCTCTGGTTCTGCTTCATCATTACCATTTTGTGGGAGGGACTTACAGATAATTTGCTGTGAAAAGCAAATTATTTGAATTACAATGCATTCGTTTTCACAGCACAATTTCCATCTGCTTAGCTTCTCTGGAGGGTTAGTTCTGTTTGACACATCATTATATTTTTAGTTATAATCTTTTATTAACAACAAACAAATATGTTGACAGTGCAAAACATTTTCTTTCATGAGCAGTAAGAGATAAGCAAACTGCTTAGCAAATAGAAAAAATATGTGACAGAGTGGAGGTAATACAAATAATAGGTTACATTGAAAATAAACACTGTCATAAGCATTAGATCAAAGTCTTGTTTCTAATTAATTCATCCCATTTGAATGTTTCCCTAAGTAATGTTGTTCCATTGCTACATGTTGCTAGCAGTATTTTTATTCTAACTCTCTTGTGTCTTTTATTGCAGTAAGCCATATTCCTTTAGGGCTCAATTCTGCAGTCTTCACTCAATCTAAATTCCCAGTTCAGTCTGGGGGCAGGATTTGCTTGAACAAGGACAAAAGAATTTAGTCTCTAGTGTGTAGTTATAACTGTATTCTCAAAGCCTAAATGCATTATATTCTAGCAGAGTCTAGAATTTAATATGGAACAGAGGTGTCTTAAATTCTACTTCACTTTCTGCTTCTGAATTTTGTCAGATGAGTTTCATCAGCTTCCTTTTTCCATTAACATTGCTGCCAATAAGATAAGTATAAAAACAAACAATAAGATCCTCTGACAGATAATTTGATGAAAGGCTCTGTGTACCTACTGTAGGTTAGATGCTGTGAGAGAAATCTCTCATACAGTATAAAGCTCAGATCACCCACTTAACATTTTCCTTTTTATGTGACTAGGAAAGGATTCGTGAACAAAATTCTTCGGGCAGTCCGGAGTCAATCACAGTGTTTAAAAGACTAGTGTTACATTGCAGCTGAAGTATTAGTTCCCAGGAACCCATGACTTTTGCAGTATGGAAAAAGGCATGCAACTATTTTTGCTTCTCCCTCTCCAGCTGTAGCAGGCATACAAGAATTGCACTCTGGACATGAGGAAATACTATTAATTTGTTTTCCAAGGTCTTGCACATATTTCAATGTCTACTGCCTGGCATGTTTTATGCAAGTTAAACATCTGTCTTGCCTATCAGAAAAGTGTCATAGCTCAACTTGTCCAAGTCAAATGAGATATAGCACAACTCACATTGTTCTGTTCCAAATATAAACTGTGGAACAAATTAACCATCTGTAAGAATATATGCAATTATCCTATTCCAACAGAATTTTGCCTTGTACTTTGAACTCGCATAGAAAATGTCCTCTAAATCAACAGCCTTTTACTGTTATAAACTTCTAAATAAAATTTGAAGGACTAAACCAGAAGTTAATTTAAGCTACCACACACAGTGACTGGAATTACATATAACAGAGCTCAAATGCAATTTTAGACTGTTACAGAGCACATTACAGATTCACTGAAAGAGCACAGAAGGTTTTCTGAAGGGTTGAAGAATGTGAACTCATCCCATATTACACAGTGCTCAGGTCTGCAATATGCATCTTTAGCAAAAAGTAGCATATGCCCATAGGAAAATGTTCCTTGTACGTGAGTCTAGTGCACATTTGTGGAAAGGAACACAGTAAAGTCAGGCCTGAGCTTTAGATCTTGTAAAACATAATCTGAAATCTGGGTCATCGATGACTTTTAAAACCATCATGAGAATCCCTTTTTGACCCCACATCTCCTTTTAGACAGTTTTAGTCTCTTTCCTGTATGACCCAGAAAAAGTTAAAAAAAAATAAAAAAAAAATCCCACATACCATTTATGTCATATATTCTGTTTTTCTAATGTGCTGTTTCCAAGTATTTTCCTTCATATGCAACTAAGTTTTTTTAACACTTTCATTCTCTCATCCTCGAAAACGTTCATTGTGCTTTAATTTCTGTTACATAATCCTCATTGTTGTATCTTATTTTCCTGCTTGAAGCTCTTCACTTCTGTGAAATTCAGCTAACAAAATTGAATAAAATCTTTATAATGTAGCTAATATAAAGTATAGGCATATCTTAAAAAACCCTGTGTCCTGGCTTACCATTTTTTAAATAACACTCTTATGATATTTTAAAAATTATTTCATTTCCCTAAACCTAAGCACAAAATTATCTCCTTAAAAGTGAACAAAAAGCTCTGAACAAGAAAAGGAAATTTGATCCAAATTGACTTACTTAGATAAAAAGTAGTATGATCTTTTCATTCTTTAATTTCTGAATGTGCTATACCCTGAAAATATTAATCAAATTGTGAAAGTGTACCTGCAATATAGTGGCAAGAATTCAAACAAAACATTTAAACATTGCAAGTGAAAAATGGCCTTTCTTACGTTTTGTTCTTCTTATAGGAATAGCATATTTTGACGTCAGGCTGTATTATCCATGTGCAAGTTTTATTTATCATTGGTACTAAAGAGATTTTCATTAACAAAATCTTCTAGAAAAATAGTATGGGATGCTAAAGGATATAAAGCAACCTCTCATTTTCTAATGGATACATTTTTCTAATCTGATAATTTCTTTTGTATCTTTAATAATGATTTGTTTTTCACAATCCCAGTCATGATTTCATTCTCCATATGTGAGAGCCAAAAGAGCTGTTTAGAGATGATGAAGCCCTATGTGAACTCCTACTTAAAGCTTAATTATTGTAAACTATCTCTAACCCACATAAAAGCCAATTAAGAGGCAGCATGAATAGCCATATTAAATATAAATAATATCAATGGCTTGTATTCTCTCAGCATGATTCGGTTTAAACACTTAAACTATGAATAACTATGGAATTTTTTTTGTAGCACTCCTGAGTAAAGTTGTTTATAGGAGCATTTCTTCAAGCTATAAAAATTTGCATTTATATCTAGACTAAGTTGTTTTAAGCCACAGGTATCATGAACAATTAAAGATTCCTGTCAAATCCTGGGAGAATATGAAACACATGATTATGATATTATTTCATTAACCAGTGGGTGAGATTAAGATGTTTTGTTGAATAAAAAACCAAAACCAAACCAAAAAATTTACCAAAAATTTGGAAGAGACAATTATTGAAGTTAACCATAAAAATTATGTCAATGTTTCTATCAGTTTGAGAATTCCAAGGAAAAATACATCTCTGTTATCATAATGTCAGCAAAAGACGCTGATGTACACTTCAATCCAAATGTGCCTGTTGAAAGATTTAAAATAATAACTTATCTATTACTCTGTAAGTTCAGACAATTTTGTTGTGTAACTGAATCTATGGGTACCCTGCTGCAGAGAATCCTTTCTGTCATTTAATTTGTGCCCTGTATCTCAAATATGACTGTCATTTAACATTACTGGATTTCCACACTTCTTAACCTGGCTGTGCAGAATTCCACATTAGAGAGAATAACAGAGAAATGAGCTAGGAATCTACCTACCTGAACTGCCAGTTCCAGATATTCTGGTCATTTGAAACACCATAACTGGGTATTTAAATGAATACAGTTGTTTTCAAAAGCCACCATTTCCATTGGTATAATTGTAATGTATAATAAAGGCAGGCCAAGGGCTTTGGTTTTGCAAAATTGTTCCTTTCGGCTGCCTGCATATGTGTCAATAAACAGCCAAACTCACGGATTAAACAAAAGTCTGGTGCTGCTGGGCACAATTGCAGATAAAATGGTAACATAGCCACACTTCACCAGAGTCCCTGCTGCAATCCAATAATACCTTCACCCTGGATTGGAAAAGAAGCATTAAACAGCTTCAGTTGCTTGGGTTCTGGCCTTCTAAACTATGGGGTTTTTTTTTTCCTTCAGAAATTACTGTATCTAGATTTATATAGGGGAAAAAAATATTTATTATCTTTCCCTCAGCTATTGAAAGGGTGATATACAAGTTTCTTAGTCTATGTATATATTTTTGATTTAATGAATGGATTCAAAGTATGATGAAGAAGAATTTTGTATTTGCTAATGTAGGTTGTTTAATAAAGAATCCTCTGCATAAATGCTGCAAAAAATTCTAATTAAAATGTGACCTGAAGTGGCTTCACCAATTCTAATCTAATGGAAACTAATCCCTGTTTTAGGTAAATTAACTCTCAGCTCTTAATTTGCTCAGATTTCTCTTAGAGTATTCTGTATTTAAGGAAAGAGAAGACTGCTAGAATGTTCTGGCCTTCTGGACCAGTGACTTCATGCACTAAATATTTGTCTAGAGGATGAGGATACATTCAATACCCAGTATTTTCCATATTAAACTACAATGTGACTTTTTGAGATGTAAATACCATAAAAAGAATTATATAGGTGAGAGTGCATGCACTTGTATGTCCCCTCGTTGTGCTCCTATGTCAGTACATTAGATTCAATATCTTTCTATTGGTCACAGTACATATGGTTGAAATCTTTGAAAGTAAGTATGTTAGGACCAGTCTATATCATTATACACAGTAAGACAAGAGTCAATCATATAAAGTAATTTCTGAATCAATAATAAAAGTCAATAAGACAACAAAATTAGACCTATTTATATTTGAAACATTGGAAAATACTACATAAAGTCAGAAGATTACTTGACATTGTTTATGACTTCTGCTTAATTGCAAAGCCTCTTGGGATTTCTAAAGTTATAAGTAATCTCAGAGGATGTTTATTGTCAAGTATGACTATTCCTAGTTTACAAATTCATTATTCTATTTCTCACTTTTTAATCTGGTCCACCAATCATAATTAGTCAGGTACTTAACTACGCTGGGCAGCAAAGTTATAATTCTAAAATTCCTCTTTAAGTGACATTTGTAAGAGTTATTTATTGACTTCAGAGAACAATACATGCATCAAAAAGAGTGGAATCATTTTGAAAAAGACTGGCACATGTGGGAAAAAAGAAAAAGTAAAGCCCAACCAAACCAAATGACAAAATGACATAGCCCCAAAGACAGTCTAATAAGATTTACATCCAAAATAAATGACAGATTACTTTCACTGTGTTTTTCTTACTGCTACAACCCTTATCTGAGCCATAGGAGATAATGAACCAAAACAAGAATGACTTGATGCTTGACGGATAATATATATATATATATATAATTAATAATAGAATATTTGTCTCCTGATATCATGGTCAACATAGAAAATGCTCCTATGTGGTTGTGAATATTGTTTTTATACTTTGTTTGTTAGCTAAGAACAGTGGGATTTCAAGAGAAAACCACCAAAAAATGACACAAGGTTCAGAAAGGAATAGAATCAGCATACATTGAGATATTTAACATTGTGTTTAGAAAATATAAAATTTTTTCTCTAATTGGTTTTAAAGAAATACACAAAACATGCAAGTCTATTGATAATCACTTTTAATATTGCTTTCAACCACGTTCTGTTCTTCAAGTGGTCTGTGACTTCTCATTTTAGAGAGCTGGTCACAAGAGGGCAACATAGTTACATACATATGGAGCAGCTCTGACACTCCTCCCAATTAAAATTAATAGTATGAAAAAATTAAACAATGAGGCTTGAAATCTGGTTATTGGTCAATGTTTCTAATGGAATAAATATCTGATTAAAATTACAAAAGTTAACGTTAACACTGTCCCTCTATACAGGTTCCATAGTACAATCTGGTCCAGTATAATATGGTATTTTAAAATAAAATGTCAATGTTTCATTCAGGGTTCACTACCTTCTTAAAGGATGTGCCAGCTCTTGTAAATCTGCACAGATTTTCCCAGATCTGTGCAAATATCTCTCATATGCTACAAGTAAACCAGAACATAGTCTGAAAATGCCAGTATAATTGGAGTTTCATCTCCTACAATATTCTGATGCCCTTTTTTAACTCGCTTATTATGAATTGTTTTCATCTGTAGAATGAACAGGTATCTTAGTGATTAGGGAGTATGAGCTGTTTTGGGCAGAACATTCAACTTTGTTTCCTTGTTTCCTTAAGTTCTTAGGTGATCCTGGTCTTAAAGTAATGATTTGACTATTTCAAAGACTTTCTTTTTAAAAGCAGAGAAAAATCTTCCAAAAATATTTCATAATGAATTTTTATGTAGAACTAACCTTACAAATATTCTAATAGAGAAACCTTTGTAGATCTGATATTCTGAAAAGACTAAGGCTATTTTCTTAGTGCTGATTGTCACTTTCAAGGTAATTCACTGCGTTTGTACTGGATTAAGTAATACACAACACAAAAGAGCCACAAGAACTTCCACCAAAGGTACAGTGTTGATTGGCAATATTGTCATTATTAATTACTACAGCAACATCACAAATTGTGTACAGGAAATCAACTGGAACAAGTCTTCCAAGGACTCTCTGACAATGTCAGACAAAAATAAGTTCCAATCTCTATAGTAACAGCTGTGAGAACATTGTGGTTGTGTTGCAGTTAATGGCAAAGCTCCTACAAATATCAGATAGGCCTAGAATTCACTTTCTGACAGTCATCCAAGAGCTGCACAACTAGAATTGACATTTTAGACATGGGAGTAAAATACTGAATTTCTCTACAGGTTGCTTGGAGATGAGTTTTATTTACATTTTCTATAACTCTTGTGTGCCTAACCAATATACTTAAAATTCTGTAAAGCCAAGATCCAAACTTCTTTGAGGACAGAGGCTTAAATAGGCAAATCTCACTTACTGAATAAATTTCTGAGAAAGTTTTGTAGATTGTTTTGTTTTCTTGTCACAATCAGACTATCAATCTTCTCCAGTACATTCAAAAGTTTTCAAATTTCTCTTTTGTCCAGAGTGAAAAAAGATGGGAAGAGGAGACAGAGAAGAGAAAAAATAAAGTTTGAGATGTAGTTCCAGAAGAAAATCTGGTCATAGGTATTAAAAATTAAAGTATTATATTATTACAAGAATTTAAAAATAGGAAGCCCTATATCAACATTTTAATTTTTCTAAAGTTTTGTAATATTTATTTTAAAGGAAAATAAAGGGGTTTAAATAAGTTGGGTTTTTTTCATTTCTAGCCACCTGGAGCAAAATTTGGACTAATGAGAATTTCTCTTATATTACATTTTGTTGTATGGAAAATGTATTGAAGTTGTAATTTAGTGTTATAATTCTTTTGAAAGTGTGGTCTGTGATGCACCAGTCCATTTAATCTTAGACTTTCAAATGCCATGGCCATTCTCCATATATAAATCATAAAAAAAGAAGACAAAGATGAGGTCTTAGTAATTTTTATTGCCTTTTTCATCATGGTCTCACTGATTTTTTTTCATTTTATTCACCTGTTCTCAGATGAACTCCTGAAGTCTTACCTTAGGTTTTAAAATAGAACCCAACCTGCACAGATCCTGAACTGCTACATGAAATAATTACATTAACAGCCAAAAAGCTGTTGGACTACACCCTCTTGATAGACCACCCAAGGTGAGGTAAAAATGCAGCCACATTAGAGCTAATTCAGGTAAAATAAAGGCATGTCCTACATATGATCAGTCCCACTGATGGCTATATATGTGTGAAATTTATACTTAAGACTAATGATTTGTATGAGAAAGAGCAGGTGATGCACAGAGGACAACCACAACCTAACAAAAATGCATGCCCTGATGGCTGCAATCTAAAGGAAGAGAAGAAAGTGCTGAAGACCTTTTCAAAGCAAAACTCTCATCAAGCTAGAAGAGAGATAAATAAATCAGAAAACAATATCAAATGATATCTGTATGAAATAGTATGGATATCAAATTACAACATTAATTCCTCCCTGGCAATAGAGCAGAAAATTAAGGAGCTGATTTTTTCTTAGTAGTTCTTACTAATACTGATTTGAAATGGCTCCTGAGTGCAATAATTGAGCCAGTCTTCAGTGCTTGAAATAAAATATTCCCTTAACCTACAAGAAAATTGCCAGTAGGTGATTCCAAAGAAATAATTTCTAAATTTTTTTTTTAATTTAACAATTTTAGTTTGCTGCATGTATCAATAAAAATATATATGTATTATGGCAAAAAATAATAACAGTAAGGTTTAAGAACAGTAGTAGGCTGTGAAAAGTAAATGTATGAAGTATTCAATTTTCCATATACTGTAGAGATTTACTTTAATCCTTATGTATTCACTTTCACTGCTTCCGAGATAAATCTTTGTGTGCTTCCCTGTGGAACACAAACCATCCTCCAAGGACGGGTCAGCTACCTCAAAACTCCTTCTGCTGCTTTCTTCAAGGAACACAACAGGAGTGAGTAATTACAGAAATTTCAACAACCAAGCCTCTTCTCTCTCCTACTGGTCAGGTCTTTTAAAGGTACTATTATCCCCTAATGACCTGTTAAGTCTCTGAAAGAAAATACAGCACATAAAATTCCAGCTGCTTACTTTTTCTGCCTAGCTTCAGCGTGATGGAAATCAGGAACCCCTGACTGTGTTACGGCCCTGTGTCAACTCTTCTGCTGCTGCTGTCACCCACAGTATCTCTCTTTTCATGACAGGTTCCTCCTCATTAACGTTTTCTTTCCTACCTCTGGTGAAATCCACGCACCCATTCCATTGTACAGCTGCATTTCAGGCTGTCACTTACCCAAGACTCAGGACCTCATTCAAAGTCTACTGAATCTTCCCAAAATTTTAAGATTATGTGTATCTGATCTGACACCTGAAAAATGTGAAAGGGCTTGGTTAATTGCTTTCTTATGTTTCCTGCTTTCACTACATTAAACACAATTTTGACACTCCTTCCAAAGAGCAAAGGAAATACACACTGACATGAACCAATTTCCCATGTGAGACATTCAGAGAAAAAATTAATTCCTTGCAACAGGAAAAAAAAACCATTAGAAATTTCACTTAGGGAGTGCTGTGAGGGACAAATAGGTGTAACAGTCTGCCTATAGGTCTTGTGGGAAGTGCTAAAACACTATCTGGTTAGAATTTTTCCCTAAAATAAGTGAGTGCCAGTAACTCAATCTGAAAATAACAAAGCATAAAACAATAAGAAGAAAGTTGATAAAGGTATTTTGAAATAGATATCCAATAATAGTTGTTAAAATTTTAGTGACATTAACAAACAGCTATTTATTTTAACATTTTCACGCACACCTACAAAAGCCTGAATTATTTCAAACAAATCCTTCTTTTTTTCATAAATACTAAGCCTCTGCAGCTTCTTATGAAGTCCAGCGGGAGACAGATGCACTCATAATCATTAAAACGAGGACATGTTTTCACATTAGCTACAAAGACACAAATTTCTCAGTTAATTACTGATGTCACAAAATGAAATGTACATCTCAATGAAGCAATCAAATTTTAGAAAAGCCAGCATCTTATCTGAAAAAAAAAAAAAAAGTCTCTTTATTATACAATTTAAAAATCAGTATATATGTACAACCAGAAGATGTCTCACATGAAATATGTTCAAAGTATTGATAGAGACACTCCTTTTTAAAAATACTTTGTGGTACATGCAGTATAGTAATAACGCTAATGAGGAGGTTCATAAACAATTAGCAACTGGACTCCACTTAGATTTTTCAGTTATTAGTTTTGTGGTTTTCTCTTATAAATGCTAAACTGTCAGCAAAATAAGTGTGCATGCAGGAAACTTTTTGCATGAGGGATATAGCATTGCAGAACCTCCTACTCACTCATCCAAACACTTGACAAATACTAACCAGGTATTCCTTCTACAAGACTTTCTATTATACACAGGCTTTAAAAACAACTGTTTCTTTAATTTAATTTCCTACCAAAATTCAATAATGGGAGAAACTCAATAATATAGGAGAAATATCTTCTTAAGATTAGCAACCATTGTATCATACAGAGACTTACACTTACCTGAAGAATCAAAATCTTCAGAAGCATTTGAATCAGTAAAGTTTCACTCAATCCTGGAGTTCAGAATTTCTTATGGTTATAAAAAATCCCTTATAATTTAGTTTACTATATTCTGGGTCAGAACTCAGTATTTAATCCAAATTACTTTAATAAATTCCATATTTAATTGTCTTGAACATGTGCTTTGGAAAAGTTTGGACAACAGACAAGAAAAAGCTTATTTTTCTTTAAATAGCTATAAAACGGGCAAATAGGCACTTCTAGCTATACTATTCTTTGTTGCTGCAATTTTGTGAAGATGATAGAATTAAGCACAAAATCTGCTTGAGTTCAAGAAAAGAGAAGCAATAGTTCAAGTCTTCCTCATAAAAAGTGATGGAGATGAGCAACAACCATCTGTAACTTCTCTGTCTCCAAGATATTTTAAATATATTCATTTTCAGTCTGAAAACATTCTGCATGTTGTCAACAAAAATAATACTGTGCATTGTCAGATGCACCGCATTTCCACAGCTCTGCTTTTTTGTCAGAAAAGACAAGTAAATAACCCCCAATCTCTTTCTACTTTGCTTAATTCGTTTCTGTTATCTCAAAGCAGACTATGATTGTGTTTATAAATCAAAGCGTAATGCTTCTTGACTTCATGACAATTTCAATTGCGTTGAACAATTTGGGGGACTAGAAGCTTCACACACATCTGCTGGTGAGGCACAAAGATGTGTAAATATGCAAAACTAGCAATCTGGACCATCTCCTATGCTTCCCTATTGTAAACACTCTAGCCATTGCTATATTGAGACATCGACTTTAAAAAAAAAGACAAAACTTAGAAAATACATTGAAGTTGAGAAGCAATTTAACCCCCAAAACCTAAGACTTTCCTAAATAAGGTTAAATTATGCAACCTCTACAATGGGGCTGCAGTATCAAGGAAAGCTTTTAGTGATTTAAGTGGGGGGAAGGATGGCACACCTAGTTTAATGTCATTTAAGAAGCTCATAAGACTAGACTGCATCCTCAGAAAACTATCACAGCTCATGGAGCTGACTAAAGTACTGCAGTAGAAGGTAAACACACATAGACCTAGGAAAATCTTCAGTCTTTGCTCATTTCTCTCTGAGCTCTGGAACACCTAGTGGAAAGCCTAGATTTTTCTCCAATTCATGCTAGCAAGGCTCTTCACTCCAGTGGAATAATCTTCTACAGCTGTTCTAACTCCAAGAATTACGTATCTGAATATCAGTTTAACTCCTTTAGACAAGCATGGATGTAATAAGGACTGCAAAAGTAATTTCTGTCTTTAGCGGAAGACTCCATTAAAGAAGAACCACAAGGACAAAAATGTTTTCAAATTATGGTTTGAAATCCAGAATTTGGATAGATCCCATCTCCTCTTTTTCTGGGTGCGCGTTTCTTACTTCTGTGTTCAGCCTCAGTTATATTCTCTTATAGTCCTTCAAATGTTGCATTTAAGATCCTTCTGATGCAATTTTATTGTTTTAGTTTAAGTGACAAAAAAATAGCAGATTAAAGCAGAAATGAGAATTTAAAGCATTGATGGAGGCAGTTGCTGATATCAAATAGAGGTATAGTGGGTTTATTGTATTTTTGCCAGTGTAGGCAAGAACTATTTGCAGCACAAAGTTCATTCTGGCCTTCCAAATTTTCTTCAAGAAGTGGAGATTTTGGATACTGCCAGCAAAAATCCCAAGCATATTTGCAGACAATTGAAGAATTAAGATGACTGACTGACTAAAAGTGGAAAACTGAATATATTATCATATGATATTATTTCACAAATTGAAAATGCTTCTTTGAAAACATCTTTCCTCTTCAGAAAAGTGGTGCTCCCTTTGCATTTCATTTGCACTGCAAAGCTACACTTCCCCTTTCTCTCTTCTCACCCCTTTTCAAAATAAAAGAAAATAAATGTAACATTAGAAAGTTGAAGACATGCATCAAGATATCAAAGACTACATTCTAATTTTAAAAAATGTCTGCATGATATTTCTATTAAAGATTTATATCCTTGATAATACTATTAGTTCTGTATTCCATGGTAAACTATAAATATACTTTTAAAAAATGTTGGTTTTTCTTTGCTGGTGGGAAAAACTAACTTCTCCTGCGCAATATAGTTTAAATGTTCACTTGAATACATTGATTGACTAAAAATGTTAATCTATTTAGGACTGGATTTCTTTTAATTCAGTTTGATATGTGATCTTGTTAAAACAACTTAAGAGTGGTCTGGACAAAAAAAGAAAATGTACCTTATAATAGAAGAACTTTAATCTATTTACTAATAATTCACCTTCTAAAACTAGGAAAAACTTACTCTTTGAGATTTCCATTTTCACTAAATAAGAACACAGAGTAAGGTTAGCTTTGTCATAATCATACATTCACACAGAATTATTGAAGGAGATGAACAATTAACACTATTATAATAATTAAAATTTCCATTATGTCTATAATACCTTTGACTCTCAAAACACTTGTTCCTATCTTGGGAAAACATTTCCTTACTTTGAAAAACAGCTATAATGAAATAATAATCCAATAACATGAAAAGTGTGTGTGGACATTTTGAGAAGATGATTGATATTAAACAAAATAAATTAATCTTAGCTCTAGATAAATTACTCATAATTTTTATTTACTGAAAAAAAAACACATGTATTTCGTTCTCATTAATTTTGTCACAGAAGCTTTAATTTGAGTTCTGGTAGCTAGAGATTAAGGGATATAATACATTAATGAAAAGTTTGACTTCATAGTGTAATAGACATATAATTGTTATAGATACAGAGAGCAAATATTTTATTAATGCAGTTGGTGTGTCTAGTAAAAATAAACCTAAACCCAGTGACCTTATCTAGCACACCCTGGAATTATGGAAGGCTTCTTATTAATTTTAATGGTTACCAAAAGATCACAGACTTCAGGGAGGTTTCATTGTAGTTTCAGTTTACTTAGTACCCATTAAAATCTTGCCTGCTTAAATCTGTGATTTCACTGAGGTAAATTGAAATATAGAGTGATTTAGTAAAGTTGGGTAATAATTCTTTACTTTATAGCTCAAAGGCTTTCATCATTTACTCTTGAGCATTCTGTATTTGTCAAATACAAGATGCTTGAAGAGCAGTGGGGAAGATGATCTAGCTTTGATCATATTTTCTGTTCTCTCTGTTTGTTACAGAGCACTACTGTTTGCATTCTTCATGACTCAGGGATTCAGACTTCTCTCTATTCTGTATTCAGTGCTATGGGAATTCAGCAAATGTGCTCAGCTCTACTGGGAGAGCTTTTCTGGGGTTTGTTGATTTTGTAGTCTGCTCTCAAATATAGCAGGAAATGTTAGCTGATGTTTTTAGGGTTGCATAAGGGATTTTGATGACCAGTTCCTACTAAAATTAATAAGCATTGAGCATACAAATCCCACTGGTAATCTCACCCTTTCTGGTATTAAAACGATAAAAGTTGGAGAGGAGTGACATGTAAAATAAAATTTATGTTGCATTAAAAAAGAAAATCTAGCTATCTATAAAACCATTCAGCAGTCTCTTTCCCTCAGTCTTCAGTAAAATCATTTATGGAAACTCCATGAAAGCCCTTTTATTACAGCTCTAGATGCTCGTACTTGGGCCTTGTTTTATATGGGTTATTTGACTGATATTTATTTTATATTACAGTATATTTCTGAAACTTTGACCTCTAATTTATTACAGGAAGAAGCCATAGTAATAAAATATGGCAGCAAGAGCTTCAGGTTTTAAAATTTTTGCTGATGTTTTATATCTTTCACATTGCATTTTCATTGACTTATTAAGAGTTTCTGAGCACTAGATGTATCTTTGTTCTAACTGTTTAGGAATCCATCCTGCATGATGTAATCCTAGAAATAGAAAGCAGTCAGAACATACTTGAAGCATTTAGTGTTGCCAATAAAAACTGCGTTCTGCAGGACAGGTTCACTGTTGGTATCACAGAAGACTGAGAATAGAAGAGATATATTGGTATACCACAAATGCATTCAAAAGATTTCTGTGTTAGGAGAGAACAGAAAGATTTTTAGTGCCTAGCTTTATAAATCAGCGATGGATCTTAAGTTTAAATGACACATGAAATTACTAGAAACATAAATTTATTCTCATGATAAAAGATGAAGCAAAACAAAACCAAACCAAAGTATTTTTGAAAAATATTTATCCAACTTAGACAAAAATTTGAAAACAATTCAGAAAACTATTAGTGGAGTTGCTTTTTGTCTCTCATATATTTGATGGAAAGGATCTTTAAATGTCTCTTTCTGCTGTAAGAAACAAAATGGACATAATTCTTGAGGAATAGCACTCAAGAAGCTACCATTTAATCTTCTTGATGGAATATTAATTTTCTGAGAAAATATTTTTTCTTCAAAAAATGGTAATAAAGTATTGTACAGTATAAGAATTTCTTTCAAAAATACAGAACACTTAATAGAATTTATTCCATTTATAGTTTTATATATTTTTACTTTTATAAAGCATTATTAAATACAATTCCAAAAAATTATAAGCTATTTTTTTTAATTATTGACACATATTATCTTTCTTACTTAAGTCTAAGTCAGTGTCTCTATTTTTTCCTGTCCCCACTTATTTGAAGAGCTGCTGTGTGCTTGCTTTGAAAACAAAAATGACTTGAAATACTTAGTGAAAAAGCTAAACATGATTCAGCAGTGTGTCCTTGCATTACAGAAGTCCAAACACATATACAGAGATGGAATTATTAAGGCAGACTGGAAGGGACCTCAAGAATTGTCTAGTCCATCCTGTTACACAAAGCAGGGTCATCTGTGCAGTCAGACTAGGTTACTAGGGCTTTGTCCAGTCAGGTATTGAAAACATCCTAAAACAGGGAATGCACAGCCTTTCTGGGCAGCCTTCTCTGCCTGCCTGTTATCTGTGTGAAAAGTGTTTCTTAAAAGCCAGTCTGAATTCATCTTATACTCTCTATCTCTTATCTTTCCACCTTGCATCAGTGCGAAAAGACCCTTTTCAGCTTCTTGATAACCCCCACCCAGATACTGAGGCATTCTTGAGAAACACTCCTGAGATGATCTCTCCTCCAGGCTAACAAGCCCCAGTTCCTCAGTTTCTTCCCACAGGGCAAAGGCTACAGTCCCCAGCCAGTATCCTCTGCCATACTAACTTACTGATCTCTTTCTAATGTTGAGGGACTCAAAAGTAGATGTAGTATTTCAGATGGGATCTCATGGATTCCAAGTAGGAAGAATTAATACCTCCCTCAATGTTCTGGCAATGCCCCTATATATACTTTCCAGGGCACCATTGTCCATTGCTTTACTTTCTAAGCCTTATTTTTTGCAACTTATGTTTCAATTTCCTGATTCTCTTTTCCCAGTTGCACTCTTCGTTAGTTCTCATCCTCAGTAATTTGACTTAGTCACTTCCTTAGACATTCTTTCTTCAAGTTTTATTCCTCAAATATAGATTTGTGAAAATGATATATCTTTAAACTGACTTCTCCTTCATTTATGATCTTAATATTACCTCTGTCACTCCTTTGACCTCCTTCTTCTTTTAGGAATGAAGCCCAGTTAACCCTACCTAGTACCCTTTGGCTAACTGCAAATTGTTTTCTCTAAGTTCATCATCTGGTTTCACGTGGAATTTCTCTTACCCATCCTATGCTACACATCCTGTGCATTCATATATGTCACAAGTACAGGTTATATTTAATTTGGGACTGGTTCATTTAGAAAACAAAAATAATGTCCCTGTTTTCAAGGGATAATCTATATTCTCAGGTTTGCCCTACCTGAACTTTGAGAAGTGCTCATCATAATGTTCAATCCAGTAGTGCCAAATCTCTATTAACATATTCTGAATCTCAGCATGGTTTATAAAACTCAGACATTACTCTCTTTGCTCAGAATTCACACACCTTCTCTGTGATAAAAAGATTTTTTTAAAAATATTTCAAACCAAAGGTTCATCATCTTGGAAACTTTCATATTGGAAGGAATTTTTTTTTGTCTTTTCCAATTCCTTATTTTCTTGACTACAGAAGCAAATAGAAAAATGGATCAGTCTTAAATTTTACAAATTGTGTATAGCACAGGCTATATTTTACAGAGTATGAGTACCAGCATGTATTGATTGTAGCTGAAAATGAAAGACAAAAAATTAGGAAACAAGAAGTAATAACATTTGTTCTAGTGAAATGAGCCAAAAGCATCTGGCTGAAGATCAGAATATGGTTGTATCCTCAGAACCATTAAAGTCCAACCACTGAGTGTTGTTCTTCTGGAAAATTATTTTTAAGTATTAAAAAAAAAAAAAAAAAATTACAGTGAGAAACTTTCTGTGTAACTTCTAATGTAGTCACTATCATAGTGGTTCCATACAGTTGAGGCACCCCTCAGGGGTTGTGAATTTTTACTTAAATTAGGAAAAGAACAGATATGAACAAGAATTATTGCTTTACACAAAGAGTTTAGGATTTTAAAACACTAAGCATAGAAAAAAGTAGATTGGAAAGGATTTTTGAAGATCAACAAAGCCCTGTTCTAAGCAGAATGAACTTCAAAGTCAAAGAACTTTACTTAACGCCATGTCCACCTGGCCTTTGAATATCTCCAAAGATGAAGATATTGCAGCCTCTCTGGGCATCTGTGCCAGTGTTCAACCACCTTTTGGTGAAGCCTTTTTTTTAATGTTGTATAGATGATGAGGGCAGATTGCTTTTTTACAGGTAGGGAAAAAAGGGGATTGAATATTTCCATAAGAGAACACTTGCATGTGAAATAAGATTTTTTGTACAGGATGGTAAGTTGCTCGTCAAATGGCAATGGGAGTACCTGTTACAAAAGTCCTTCCAGCTACATCTTCACCTGGCTCAAACAAGACTCTTGTGCTCAATTCTAATAATCCGTCTGTCCCACAGTTCTGCCAACGACTCTGGCCCATGCATAATTAGTCACTACTTTTCTTAAATATGTTTCTTAATACTACTTTTTCTTAAATATGTTATCTACCTATTAAAGGCTGTTCTACCTGACCATTTGTGCATGAAAAATTTCTACTGTCTACCACTGTCTAAACAGGATCTTTTCTGAGACGGCATCCACGTAAGGGAGTCTGTGGAAGGAAGGACCAGATTATCCCAATAGGAAATTAACCAACACACTGACCCATAGAAATTGGACTATACACTATGGGGGCTGATTGGGGCAATTTCTAAAGCTCCTATATGTCAGTTAAATACTTAATTGTCAAGGTGACTTGGACTTCAGTCACTCATCCAATTTCAAGTCAGCTTGTTCTCTCATACCAGTTCCTTGCCTCACCTACATAGATGAATAGTGAGACCATCCAGAAGTTTACTGATCAAGTTGCAGTGGCTGTCCACAGAGACCCTAATATCTAGCTAGTCCACTCTTGCAAAAAACTTGATTTTCATGTCTAATTATGTAGTTCATGTCCCATACACTTGCTACATATATAATTAATCAGAACTTTTTGCTCCCTGCCCTTTCACTGAACTTTAAAAATAGTCTGGCTCCATCATCTCCATCATCTTTAAAAACTCCTTTTAGGCAGTGGAAGAGTGTAATTAGGTCTGACCTTAGACTTACTATCTTTTCTCCAAAGTAAGCAAACAGAGTTTCTCTTCAGATTCCCATCTTATGTCCAGTGTTCCAGTTTCCTCCTCAGCTTTGACTTTGTCCTTGTAATCAGCATTTGATTTGCACAGGGCATACCAAAGCTGACTCTGTACTTCACATATTGTCTCATACAGCCACCTCACTGAGAAGTCACACAGTTTCATTCTTCATTGAGGTATTTGATACCAGGAGGTTGTAACACCAGCCATTGAAAAAAAGACCTGTCCTGTGCTGTTTGCTGTTTCACAAACACCTTTGCATTGATTTTAGAAGTCCTGTTGATATCTATCCCAAGATTTTAGCCCCTCAGGCTTTGAATCAAACATTAATTTTTTATTTTATATATATATATATATATATATATATATATATATAATTTTTTTTTTTTTTTTTTTTTGTTGTTGTTAATTGTAGCCAGAAAGTTATAATTAAGCAAATGTTGAACTCAGCAGAACTGAGCAGTAACTGGGTGAAAACTAGAATAAAAAATAGAATTACTTTTCACAAGGTAAGGAGATTGTGTTCAGAACTCTGTAGTCTTAAGCAACCTGAGCAACCAACTCATATCTGTTGCCACATGAACCTTTTGCACAAACCATGATCACAGTGTTTCTGGTTACTGGCCTCTATAGTTTTTTTTAAATCACTGAGATTTTCTCATTTGGTAAGCAACTGCTCTCACTGCCTTTCGTTACCAAATGTGTCACTGTCCTCATGAAGACTATATCAGGTGCATGCTTCTTTCTCTTCTCCAAAAGGGAAGCAGACCTTAAGTAAAGGACACTTTTAGTTGGAATATCACATTTTCTCTACTAGGCATCAGGGGCCAGAGTACAAACCACACTTCCACACCCAGCTCTAGGGGTTCAGCTGCCCACCATGGCTTAGGGCCAGCAGTTGGTGCTTCTGTGTGTCTGTTAGGTCAGAAGGAAGAGAAACATTTGAGAAACAATTATAAGTAGGCACATGGCCAAATACAAGCTAGGGCAAGCTGCCTTGATCTTCTGATGGGCAACCTTGGGACAATGCCTGCTCCTGGTCATGTAACTCTCTGCTCCTGCCCTGGCACTTTTCTTGCTATCACAGCTTGTGCAGCCAATTGCGGGCACATGATTGCCCAGACCCTGGGCTCAGCTTGTTGAAGGGCAGTGGTACTGCATCCTGGCAGGAAGGGACAGGAAGGGCTCTGCTGGCCTGTGGCTGCACTGCAGACCCCAGACACTCAGGTGCATAACACAACTGACAACACAGTGTGGACCAGAACATCTGCCTCCCCTCACACCAACCCCACAGCATTTATTTCTGTTCCATTTCATAGCTTATTTAATTGTGGCTTGGATACAAGATTAAGAGAGTTGTTTTGTTTTGGTTTTTTATTTCCATAAGCCTTTAATAAATACAAAAAAGATAAAAATCTGATTTGGCTCCAGATATATAGTGGTAAAAACTGAGATTGGTCCTAACTGCCCTTCTTTTTTTAAGATGATATGACTTACTGCTTCCAAATTATTTATTTTATAATCTTTCACACACACCCTGCCAGAAAGAAGAAACATAAAAAATTCCTTTATTTTTAATGAAAGAAAATATGTTAATTTTTAAGCGAGATTTTCATGTTATAACTATTCAATGTTCTACCAGTATATTGTTATTCGAGTTGTGTTAAAGAATTGAGTTATATCAAGACCTTGAATACTTTATTATATGCATCACAAAACCACAGGAAATAGTGCAGATTTCTGAAATGTTTAATGAATTAGATCTCCGTTATCTTTTTTCACCACAGTTAAGAGAAAGTAAAAGATACCTGTATGTGCAAATTGTAAGATACAATAAGTAGTAGAAATAGATCTGAATGTTCTCTGTTGTTTAGCCCTTAGAGTTTTCCTATCAAATTATTTAACTAAGGCAAATAATTTTTCATCATTCAGTAATGAGCAAAAAGTACCAGGTTTTAATACTCAGTCTTGATTTATAATTATAAATATAATTATAATCCACTTCATCCAATTATCTAATTGTTGACCTTGGCCTTTTTGGCTTTTGTTTCAAAACACTGCAGACCTTCCCAATTATCTCTGAATTTTAAAAAATATTTCAATTTTCCTCTTCCTCTTGATCATGAATTAGTAGAATAACACTTTTTTATTGTCGTATCAGTACTCTGTCAGACATTGCACCCTACTTACATTTTGATTTTACATGGTTTTGAAGGGTTAAGGGGTTTGTGTCAGGATCATATAGACAGTGTGGAGGATAACCATCAGATCACTGAAAATTATCTAAGGAAAGGAACGTCTCTCTTATGTTTATCAAACAAAGGAAAAAGAGAGCTAATAAATTTAAAGCAATTACTTTCCTCTGATTGTTACACAATTTACAAAACTACTTCTCCTAAGTTTCATACTAATCATAAGACCCTTGCTACTTTTATTTCTTAGACATTGATAAATTGGTCAGCTCTTTCTTAACTGGTCACAGAAAAGAAAAGGTGCAAAGAACCTGCAAGCAGTCAGTGCAGTCCTGTGGAGTGGCTCCCCACCGGAACCAATTAAGTCACAGCACGAGTAGATTTTAATACACTCATCATGTTGGAACAAATCCTGCTTCTTCTGAAGCAAGGCAAGGGCCATTTTGGTGCAGAACTGGTGATAGTGATTTTCTGAATGCCAATGTAATTGTATTTAAATATACCCCAAGCACTAAATGTCTCTGATGAGACAATTTTCATAAAATTACCAGGATCACAGTGAGTGGCTAAAGAGGAACAAAAGTTCTATTAAGAGTTTAGTCCCAAAATTAATACTTTTCAATTTCCTTAAAAAAAAAAAAAAAAAAAAAAAGTAAAAAGTAAAATAACTAAACCTTAAAAATTATAGGACATTACATTAAATTTGAATAAAAAAACCCCAAGAAGGACAGAGAGCTATGAATGTTCAGTATTCATTTGACATAGTCAAATCAACTACTCCACACAGAATAATGGTCAAATAAATCCTCCCTATAATCACTTCACATTTTTCATGTAAAAAAAAATTGAGTGATAGTGAGTTGAATAAATTGTATATAAATAAATGCAGTCTTAGGAACAAGCACATTTTAAAAATGGCCTGGACACCACTGTAAAGTAAATCCAATTATATTCATCTAGTGTCATACACATGCATTAAACACAGTAAGATTATTTAGTTTTCTGTTTCCCACTATTTTAACTTAACTAAAATACATTGACAATTTATTAATCACAATACCAGATTAAGAAATAAAAAGCCCAATTGCACACATCATGTGCAAAAACTTAATCTAATATGCTTGCTACTCTACAGCATATTACATTTACTTCTCTTGTTGTGGTTTGCTATGAAGTAAAAATTTTCAACTGTATATAGTCTATAACATTAGAGTCCTTTCTAATCAATGCTTCTTTTTACCCCCCCCTACTTTCAATGGAAAAAATTCTGTCTCCCTTTTCCTTATAGAGCTCATTGCTTTGTATGTGGAGAAGAGAAACTTTATTCAGTCTTCTCTTTTTAACACTGAAGATAGCATATTTTTAGACCTTTTGATTTTTTTTTTTTTATTAAATCATAACATCTTCGATGTCACACTTAGAAGTTTACTATTTGCTTAATGTTTTCTGGTGGTTGGAAACATGAGAGAAACCAAAACTATTACTGTATAAAGTCTGCTCCTTGTGTGCCTGACTTGTCAGTCTATCTGACTTGTGCTTAGAATGCTATGCCACAGTTTTGAAAAATAGCAAGACTACACTAAACAAATACAGTGCTGATTTGTTCTTCTGTACTGAAGATATAAGTAGAACAGTCTAACAGTAGACTGTTCAAACTTTTGCCTACATATTTCTCTTATTTCAGCCCAGAGAAGGAGATAGGTGATTTATTACATACTTCTTAGGGTTTCAGAGCCTGATTTTGCTCCCCTTATGGATCAAAAATGGAATTTAGGAGTTGTGAGGCTATACAAACCTCAAACAGTAATACCCATTTCATCAGCTGATGCCTAAGCAGACATGGGTTAAAGCCTCACTTTTTTTCAGGAAAGAAGTCATGTGAGGATCTCAAGGAATGCAATAGTTTTCTATTAATTTCCTGGTTTAACATTACGGTGCTTAAGGTAGTAGAGGATATAAAATCAAGTTTTTCTGACATATTCTATTGTCACCCGAATGAAATTTAGTATTGCATTTTTCTAGCGGGATATTTAGAACATGAAGTCCAGTTTCAAAATTAAATATTCAAAATTGGCTAAGTTTTTTGTCTCATCGCAGTGCTCTTTTCCCCGCTTCCTTCAATATAGAGTAGGGCATAAAAGTACCATGGAAATTGGCAAAGATTTTTCAATAATTAATTTATCAAAATTGTAAAAATAAAAGTGAAATATGCTGCAATAAAATCATTAAAATTCATATGATAATGTGATATAGTATTTACATAGACATGGATTTATTTGATTTGACATTAAAAAGTCTGATGTATATTTCAAAAATCCCCATGTGAACACAAAGTACTAAATAGAGAGTCTTCCTTCAGAGATATAAATGTTTAGCTAAATAGATTGTTCATGCTTGCCTCACAGATTGCACTTAGTAATAAAATCATATGGGAGCAATACTATTTAATCTATCTGAATGCTGTTACCATCTCTTCATTTTCACTGGCTGTTTTGCATAAAGCCCATAAAAGTGTTTAGAAAAATAATATGCCATCCAAGACTTCTACAAAACCCTGAAGATTACAATCTGATCTCTGGATCCTTTTCTGATGTTCTTCTATATTTTTTGTCTTCTTCTTTAAGTTGCAAGGGTATTTTCACAATGTCAAAGAATTAATTACCTTTGATTGGTACTTTCTAGAAGATTTATAATGAGAATGTAGGTTGAAGGAATTTTTTACTTAAATAAAAAATAAAAATAAATAAATTCTTATCTAGGACCTTACACTTGCATTTAGTGGATATAAGAGTACCAGAGATTCAGAATATATAAAGAAATTATTCTCCTTTTTACCTCTTCCTTTAAAATTTTAGGTGTTGCTCCTTTATTAAAAAAAAGAACAGAACTGAGGGGTTTTGGACTTATGGCATATCCTTTTAAAAATTAACTTGCGACTGTGACCAAATTTTTAGTAATGTGGTTAACTTTAGAAATAACATATTTGCTTCCTTAAAATAAAGCAAGCCACATCTCCACAATGCATACCCAACTATTCACTACTACAGCACACCTAATCTTCATGACCTATGCATATTTATGCATGAATATCTATATTCAACTACAGGAATGTAAGTCACCTTGCTTCAGTGTTTAGAGAATGAAATATATAGGGTACGACCCTTTCTCCAGTGTTCTCACAAAATAAACAAGAGAAGTTTTGAGTGGAAATGTTACTATTTTCCTTCAGAAATAGTAGAGGGAAAAAAAAAAACAAAATTAAAGCCAAAGAATTGGTCACTGTTAAAATGGATGGAGATAGCAATTTAACCTAGTTACTCCAATCCCAGTTTAGCTCTTTGGCCACGACACCAGTTCTTCTATTGAGAAGGAAACACGGAGAAGTTTTTCAAGAGGTGAAATCATCAAGTGATTGATCGAGTAAAGAAACCCATTAAAAGAAATTTGCAAAAAGCAGTTTGGGGAGACATCTCTCTCATACAGAATATCAAATAGACAAGACACATGCAGACCACTTACTAGTGACCTGAGTATAATGCTAATGTGTTTGAATTATTTGTCTTTCGATGAAAAACCCTGTTTGTTTCTCTCTGTGCCATATTACAAATGCCTAAGAGAAAAATATTTCAACCAAAAACTTTTACTTGATAACCATAACTCATTAGTTGCTGAACAAAACTTTGTCAAGCAAATAGAAGAGAAATGATGTCCTAATGGATATGGAGCTCTGAACAACCTGGTCTAGTGAAAGCTGTCTCTGCCCACAGCAGTGGGAATTAGAACCAGATTATCTTTAAGGTCCCCTGCAACACAGGCCATTTTATGAGTCTATGCTAATTTATCCTTTATTCTCACTCAAAGCCTATTTTTTATTTTGAAACTTACTGTCATTTGCAATGCATTGATTTTCTGAAGGATAGTTCTATCTAATGCCATTTAAATTAAATCTTTAATACATTCCAAACTAACTTCTTCCTTATCCTTATTAACTGTTTAATGACTAGAGCTTTTCAGATAAAGCTTTTACAGCTGCACAACAAAGTATTTAGAGAAAAAACAAAGCCAGTCCCATCAATTGCTTGGTTGAACAACCTTTGCAATACTTACATAGACTTTTTGAAAACCACGAAACTTAAATGGCTGTTTAGTGTAATCCACTTTTCACAAAAAGTGTGCTAGTAGTAGTAGTAGCATAAAACTGGTACATCGGAAAGTATTAAAATGTTTTAATTCCTGGGTCATCACCACAAAAGGAAATTATGAGAAAATATTATCTGCAAACAAGACACAACGAGACACCAGAAGCAACAATGGACATTCTCCTATCAGCTGTTTGTGTGTCTCACTTTAAAGAAGTTAATCAAGCTGAGGCAAAGCCTCTGAAACTGATGCTGTCTACTTTGACAGTTATTTCAGGGAGATGATTAAGTAGTAACATTTCATAGACCATGACATGCATCAAAAGTTTGGACAAAGAACTACATTTCATTGTTTTGTGGAAGTTGCTCTGGTTCTGGAAATCCTGACAAGTGGATACTAGTTCCAAAAGAGATTTTTTTTTTTTTTTTTTTTTTTTTTTTTGGGGGGGGGGGGGTGTTTGTTTGGGTTTTTTTTGTTATTTCACTGTTTAAAAACTGACAGTTATGCAGTTTTCCCCAACAGTCAAATGATCAAAAAGCAAACATCAGAGTAATTTAATTACACACTACAAATACTGGATAAAATATAGTCTAAGTGGACAATTCGTACATACCCCCTAGACTGCAAACTACTATCTAAATTGTTCAGATTACATTCATGCATAAAATTCACATTTAAGGAATGAAGCTCATTTGATAAATGATTGTCTAACAGAATAAAGAAGGTGTAATTGCTTAGATAATTTATTTTCATGGAAAAACAATTCAACCATTTCTAGAAACTATATCATCAACCTCCCAGAGCTTGACAGCCCACTAAGCCCCTTGATAGCAATTCTGAGAGCAAACGTCTTACATACTATTACAGGAATATCTGAATAAAAGCGTATGTTTTATAAAATTAGCAAAAGTTTTCTATCTGCTTTATTTTGGAATAATAGACTTTCTTCTTGATCTTGTTACAGAAAACAAAATCTGTCAACAATCAGAAAAGGCAAATAAAGAAAATGTTCCTGAACTTGTGCTATTATGTCAACAGTATATAACACTTACAAATGGGTTTTTCAGGGGCTATTACACTGCTAAATCAGCAATATGCTTCCCTGAAGTAAACTCACTACTTTTGTCTCTGTCACAGCATCTGCAGTGACAACATGTTCTAAACTCTCTACATGCATACAGCACAGTCCAGTGCTCAAGTAATTAATTGAATATAACCATATGTCCATTCAATGAATCCATGTTGATATTACAGCCACTGCAACAGTTGGACAGTTTGTATACCAATTATTATTATAAAGTGTTTTAGTTGGATTTTTTTTCCTTTAATGGGATAATAATTTGTTAACAGAGGCATACTGGGAAATCATGAGTCTTATGGTACCAGTTCTGAAATATGTAAGGCTTGTATGTATACACCTGCAGAAATGCTGATGAATACAACTGTAAATACTTACTATGATCAGTTATTTCGAGAAAGACGTTTATATTTCTTTGGAAAGACATCCACAAAACACAAATATATGCTCTTTTGTAACAAAAAAATAATTTTAGTTTTTTAAACAGCCCATCTTAGTTTTCAGCATAGTGACTCAATGCTGAATACTTACTGTGACAAATTACTGGCAAAAGAGGTGAAATGCAACACCAATTACTCTTATGTTCCTGAAATTTTTAGAATATTGTTGGAGTAAGCACCTTCTATCAAAGGTCTCTGTTTGTGACTTTTTTACATTCTTTCACAACTGTCCTGGTTTCAGCTGGGGTAAAGCTAATTTTCTTCACAGTGGCTGGTGTTGGGCTATACTTTGGATTTTTGCTGAGCACAGGGTTGATAATACAGAGATGGTTTTGTTATTGCTGAGCAGGACTTACACAGAGCCAAGGCCTTTTCTGATTTCTGTACTGCTGTAATGAAGCTGGAGGTGCTTGGGAGGAGACACAAGCCAGGACAGGCGACCCAAAGTGACCAAAGGGATATTTCACACCATACGGCATCATGCTCCGTATATAATGTGGGGGGAAGAAGGGGAAAAGGGAGGGACATTTGGAGTGATGGTGTTTGTCTTTCCAAGCCACCGTTATGTGGGATGGGGCTCTGCTCTCTTGGAGATGGCTGAACACCTGCCTGCACATGAGAAGCAGTGAGTTAATTACATGTTTTGCTTTGCTTCTGTGTGAAGCTTTTGCTTTCCCTCTTAAACTGTTTTTATGTCAACCCATGAGTTTTTTACATTTTACCCTTCCAGTTCTCTCCCTGATCTCACTGTTAGGGGAGTGAGCAAGTGGTTGTGTGGGCTTTGGTTTCTGGCTGGGATAAACCACAACAGTCTTATTTGGTAACCCAAGCAGGAATCAAACTGTTGAGATAAATTGGTTGATAGGGATATACTACTCTGAATCTATATCTGTTAGTGCAGTTTAATGGTAATGAACAAGCCCCTGTGCTTGCCATGGGCCTACTTTCCTGACTCTATGTTAGAGTCTAGTGCTTGTTAGTGGCTGTTTTTATGCTTTTTCTGCTTGCTGGAGTGCTGCACTGTTTATCACCTTACTGAATTTTATCTCCTTTGATAACAGCTATGGCAATATGCCTGGGTTGGCAGGTGGCCAGGGCACTGCTTCGTTTTCTGAGCAGCTGTACTGGACAGGTTGGAATTGTGCTGTGGACCCAAGCAGAAGGGACTGTGACCTGTGAATTAGTCCATCATGGAGCAGAATCCACCTGCAAAGCATGGAGGACCCCATGTCAGAGCAGATGGATGCCTGAAGGAGAGTCAGCATGTGATCCCGTGACAAGCATGGCCTGGAGCAGGTATTTGCTGGCAGGCCTTGTGACCTCAGAGGGGACCCGTGCTGGAGCAGTTCTTAGATAACTGCAGCCTGTGTTAAGGACCTATGTTGGAGAAGTTCAAAGAGGACAATTTCTAGGAAGTGAGACCGCAGGCCAGAGCTGGGCAAGGAAAAATTCCCTTACAGCCCATAGTGAAGCAGGCTGTGCCCCTGCAGCCCATGCAGGACTATGATGTGGACTCCACTAATGGTGGACTCCAGAAGGAGTCCCTTGCTGCAGACAGGCTAGGAACAAAAAGGGGAGGAGTTCATTGCAATTCTCAAAAGGCCCAGGGGTGGAGATTGTAGTGGAAGTGCCTTTAAATTTTTGTAAACCATGAATTGAGTGGTATGGTACAAGAATTACTGCAGCAGGAACCACTGGAGCTAGTGGAAGAGAAGCCTTACAAGGAGCAGTTTAAATGCAGCAGTGTCTGGAGCCAGTTCAGTGCCCAGGAACCTGATGCAATTCACACGAATTCTTCTGTCCCATGTGACCTCCGGAACAAATGGAACCCAAGGTCACAAATTAAAGTAATTTAATAGACATTTTTTGTACATTTTTTGACATTTTGCAGGAGTGGTTTGTTCATAGACTAAGGGAACGATATCTGTATTATATCAAAGAATGGGAAGGGATGTGGTGGGTAATGAAGTTGGGTAGGGAAGTTGGGGGTGCTTGGGAGGTTGGGAGTAGACACAAGCCAGGACAGGCAACCCAAAGTGACCAAAGGGATATTCCACACCATACGGCATCATGCTCCGTATATAATGTGGGGAGAAGAAGGAGAAAAGGGAGGGACATTTGGAGTGATGGTGTTTGTCTTTCCAAGCCACCGTTATGTGGGATGGGGCTCTGCTCTCTTGGAGATGGCTGAACACCTGCCTGCACATGAGAAGCAGTGAGTTAATTACATGTTTTGCTTTGCTTCTGTGTGAAGCTTTTGCTTTCCCTCTTAAACTGTTTTTATGTCAACCCATGAGTTTTTTACATTTTACCCTTCCAGTTCTCTCCCTGATCTCACTGTTGGGGGAGTGAGCAAGTGGTTGTGTGGGCTTTGGTTTCTGGCTGGGATAAACCACAACAACAACAGAAAAAATGTATGTCTTGCTAACTCTTGTTAATTCTAAAGTCTGGTTGATGCGTGTGAGGGGAAAGGTATTTATATTAACTCTGGTGGTTTATGGGCAAAAGAACTAAATTCTCAGAAGGTTTATTAATTTTTTTCTTACAAACTTTAGAAAATAAAGGTAAAATAAGGTACTTGGCAAATTTTAAAACAACATTCAGACAAAATAAGGCACTTGATTGTAATTTTTTTAGTCTTAACTTACAATATATTTCAAGAAAAGGAGGTTAGGAGAAAAGAGAAAGAGAAATAAAAAGGAGAGAGAACGACATGTATAGTCACCACCTTAGATCCAGCATAGACACAACTGTTTGTAAATCCAAGGCAGTGAGCAAGTCTGCTGCACTCTCTTTATGTGGAATATAAAAAGAGCCAGAGCCCTCCCTGAGGTGTGCACCTGTTCTTTAGTGTTTCCCAAGGGACCTATGTGACTGCCCAGCAGTATTTTTGGGTTTTCAGTGTGCCACATAGCTTGGCAGCCATTTCAGAGTCAGAGGGTCCAGGGGCAGGTTGTGGAGCACTGCACCACTCTCCCTGCCCTCCCCCTCCCATATATGCACACTTTCTCCCTAGCCAGTTTTTTGAGCCAGTAATCATTCCTTTCTCCTTCTCCTGAAAGGTGATAAAAACAGATCTTCCTAGGTCATGGAGTTATATTAGTTTAAATGCTTTTACCAGTTCTCTGTGTAAACCTTTTTTCTGTTTGTAACAAAGTAGATTTATGACAAGCATCACAAATCCTTTCATCTTCTACAGAGTGGATAAAGGAGGTCTAGTGCTCTACTTTTATGCCATAGACATATATCTCTTCCTTGCTCTTTTTCATCTTCTCAAAACAAAGCTATTAGTATTGAAAGATAGTATGAATACCACAGAAACTTTCCTTACTCATAAAAAAAAAAAAAAATCAAACTCAAAATATAACTTGATTCTGAGAAGCTTTGGGAGAGTTTTAATACAAGGGAAAAGACTGTGTTACAGCAAAGAATCTGGACTACAACACCAATTAAAGGTCCATTAGCTGGCCCAGCTTCAGCAGCTCTTGCAAGTTCAATTCTTCTGTGAGAAAAATCTTGGTAGGAAGTGTAGTCACTATGCTGGGAGACAGGCCTTTCTTTCAAGTCACCCTTTACTTGGCTTGGCACCTTTCTTTCCCTGATTACTCCCTAGTTAATCAAGAGCAAGAGTCCTGTCTACACCCCAGTACTTAGCAGAGAGTCTATGCTGTGACAGCTCCAAGAAGCAATTCCCACATAGCAATATAGTAACTGCACTGCTACTGCTGGCTGCAAAAGCAGTCATTAGGCCGGAATCCTTTTTTCTTTTTCTTTTTTTTTTTTTTTTCAGTAAGGAGATATGAGCTCATTAGGTTCTCAACGCTCATGAAGTACTAAGAAGGAAACACACTACACTCAGCTATAGGCTTTGTACCATGCAAAAAGAAAATGCCTTTTTTCTACACCATTAATCTATTTAATATTGGATTAGCAAGATAACTCACACATGAAAAAAGAAAGAAGAGCAGAAGACAAGCTTTTATTCACTTTTAGATATGCTGAGGGTCAAATCTTTCTCACATGTGAAAAGTCTTTATTCTATTGGACTTTCTTGGCTCAGGAGGTATAAATATGGTAACAATCAAACACATATTAGAGAACATTAAATTTAAAAGATTATAATAGGATTTATAATATCAATAAAAACACTAATTTAGGGGCATTTAACTCCTCCATCCCAATAGTTTCCAGATTAAACTGGTGTAATTAAATGAATCTGTAGTAAGAGAATGTCTTCTGTCTGTTGTCTCTTTGCCTGCTAGCAAGTTATTATTAGCTAGAAAGTTCCTTTTAAACTGTGTTTAGAGAAACAAAAGTCTGTTCTTTCAAGAAAGTTAGTAAAATTTTTAAGAGCTGTTGAGAAACAGGGATCCACTTTGGTTTTATTTACTATGTTTCTTCTTTGGTTGAAAGACATAAATTTGGCGAAGACCACTCCCTCAGCAGAAAACCTGATCAAAGTAATTATGAGTTGTGATTTTAAAAGTATTGTCTGGTCAAACAATATGCTTATTTTTGGGGGGGCAGTCATACATGTGAGCAGATAACCTACAGTAAGGCTCTGACTGCAGTTTCTTCATCCAAAAACACCTCTCTTTCTGTTTTTTTTCAATTTACATTATCATACACTAATATTTTTTGCTTGACTTATTATCATTTTTCCATGCATTCAGTTTTCTATTCACTTTCAAGAAGAATATGTATAGACAAAAAAATAGAACTATGCAATAAATATTACAGCCATTGAAAACAGCCTTCCTAATTTTAACAAACTCTGTTTGATACTTAATAGAAAAACTTTTCTATGAGAAAACTGCTGTATAATAGTTTTATTTATTAATATTTAAGATATATATTTCCACTTTTTCCAAAGAAATTACGGGAAAGCAGTAGGGAAAAAAAAAATCAAAATGTTCTGTATAGAAAAATACAGAGAAAACTATAAATATTATTTCAGGAAAGTAATTTCCTGTAGTTGTAATGTCACATGCAGCATATGTCTCAAAAAATTATCTTTCCAAGTCACTATTCTTCCAGTTCATTTCTAGGGGTGATGGTAAAAAGTCAAACAAAAAAGTCAAAACCAAGCCTGAACAAAATTAGTCAGTCAACCCAATATCAAACGTTGTGTACTTTTTAAAATTCAGTTTTCATTGATGAATTTAAGGAAAAAAAATACCTCAAAATTATTTTCTTTTTCAAATCTTCATTAAAACTCTATGGCAAAAGTGGCTTGGAAAGTTTCTGGAACAGTTCAAACCTAGTTTTAAGCTTTTTTTTTTTTTTTTTAATAAATTTGTCTATTAATTCTTTCACTGAGGTTTATGACATGATTTTAACAACTATATACTATTTAACAATCATACTTATGAGGTTAGATTTACTATATTAGTCCATCCTTTGGGGTCTAACAAAAAATAAGTTCCAGCAGAATACCTATTCGATATGAGTGCAAGAAGAAATACTGCAAAAAGAGGATTGGTCGTGGTGGTATGAGATAAATAAATCTTAAACAAGGAAAAAGATTTTTCTCTATATTTTCAAATTCTGCCATCATTTGTTACTTCCCCACAATCCTGAACTTCCTGTTTCCAAATGAACTGAAACAAGATGTGTTGGAACAGCCAGAAGAGGGCTCTTCACATATTCTATGCTGCTTAAGCAAATACAGGGGAGTCTATAGAAAAAAAAAAAAACCAAACCTTTATGTTATAGTCTATGTTCTAGAAAGTTTTGTCAAACTGAATAATGCAGTTTGCTATTGCTATTGCAGATTTCTCCTGCTGTGAGAGTTTTGCAAGCTAAATTACAGTATGCCCATGCAATCAAAAACATTTGGGATTTCAGGGAGAATAAAACTACATACAGTGAGAAGAAAGTTTCAAAACTTAATGAAATTTGCGATATTATTATAATTTCCTTTTTCAGCTCGAATTATCACAGAAAAGACCTAATGGCTCTGCAGAAACTGACAGCCCATACTGATTCTGCCCAGCCTCTCTACATCCATCCCATGGCCCTGCTTAGCCATTCCAGGGCTGTGTTTGACCCTGTTTTCCATCACCAGTACTGATCCTGTTGCCCACTAGCAAGACCACATCCCCACACATCCTTGGCTGTTGCCCATCATCATGCGTGGTGTTCAATGCTGTGCCCTGACACTATGCAGCAAAATTTCTTGCTGAAAGGCATAAAGTCTTGTCACAGCTTCTCTCTTGCTTTCCTCCATTTAAGATTTTTTAATTTGTTTTATGCAATTCTTCAGTGCTGTCTTTACTACAGGAAATTACCACAACAAATAACAGGTGATTTAGTCGGATTTGAACCTATGGACAAAAAAACCCCAAACAAATAGGCTAGGAATAACCTCCAGTGAAATAATCATCTCAAGACACAAATCAGTAGGATTCAGAATTGGGGGAAAAAAAATTTACATATAGAATGAGAATAACCATAAGCATATTCATTTGTAAAACCAAGCAAACAGAAAGCACACATGTTAAATAAAAAATAATAATTTTAAAAATCCAGAATAAAAATCCTTTCATTTTATCTAAAACTAATGTACATTCTAATGAGAATCTACATAATATTAACTAAAACTGATATTGCTTACGTTTGCTTTATTTATATTACATATTACCAATGCTGATTTCTTGACAGGTATCAGAACTTTACAAAAATACTGAACAGAATGTTTTGAAATGTGAAATTTTTCATGGAGATATCTCAATTTTGAATAAATTTGAGAGCAAAGGCAAGTTTGTTTTGATGGTTTTGAAGTCAGATGGTTTTTATCTAGAAGTGTTCTGTTTCTCTTAGTATTATTTCAAATATAAAGTAACTTCAGGGTTATAAGCATAGTAGTACACAAATGTCAAATCATCAAATGAAGAAGTATATAAACAAGACTAAAAGAAATTGATTGTTCTGATGATGAGAAATTTTCATTGTTTTTTGATGGTAACTTTGTCCTGCTCTATTTCATGAGGAAAAGTAGGCATAATATACATTTTCTTTATTTTTAGAATGCATATTCTCATTCCTTACAAATATTATTTTAAACATGTCGATACTTCCAAATGTACTTTTGAATAAAAGTTAATTTTTTTTATCTATGTATGTATATAGATATGCAAATACCAATCTCTCTACTAATATATTTATCAAAAAAATACTTGTTTATGCAGACACAAGCATAAGTGGTTTATTGACTTGAGTACAGATTTACTGAAACCTATACAGATTTATAGTTACTGAGGAAGAAGTTACATATTCTGTGGTCCAAAGAAAAGAGACTGCCTACAAACAAATTTATCTTTGCTGGTTTTGAATATCAGAAAGAGCCTAAACATAGCAATCAAAAATAATGCATAGACTAATTTACCATTTGGGTTTTGAGCACAAAATAAACTACTGTGAGTGCTTCGGGTAGCCATAAGACAACAGTACTAGTTTCGTCTTCTTTTCAAGCCTACATTTTGTCTTTAGTGACTCAACATATTTTTGTATAGGTACCTTTCCATCAGCACATTGAAAGAAGAGGTGCAAACTGCCTTAACATATGAAGCACAGTGTAGCCTGATAGAAACCATGCAGAAATAAGGCCTTTTCCAGCTGGTGGTGCCTTATAAGTCAATATTTTCATACTGAGGACAGCAATAAGAAACAGCCAGAAAGAATTGCAGTGAAGCTAATTTTCCCTAGAGAAAAATACTAATTTTACATAGGTGTTTTTCTCATGTGAGAGTGGGCCAAAAATGCATATTTTTCTACCTGAAGTTCAATTGTGTACTGATTAAAATTTATTTATTTTAAATTCTGAGCTGCCTTTAAACCCAAAAACTAACCTGAAAGATACTTGTCTCTAATGAAGTACTGAAATCAATTAATATACCCCCTGGAGTTTCAACAGCACTTGTTTGGTGGAAGACTGAAAGACATGGGATTGATGAGCATCTTCCGTATAGTCATTGGTGGAATCTCCCTCACCCTACAGGAGTTTCACACATGCATCCAACTACCACATATGCATAAGAATTTATGGAAAAAAAGAAAACATCTCTGATCAAAAGCCAGCACACACTTTGCAGAGTGAGGACCCTGGAAAAAGTTTCTGCCACTTACAAAGGAATTGAAGGTTTCAGAGGGATTTAACAGCTTATATGGGGATGACACTAGAGCTGCAGTCTCAGTGGAATTAAATCTGACTTGATCCAATTAACAACATAGAACAGGAAATATAAAAGTCTAAAAAGGAAAGAAGGGAGGGATAGAGGGAAGGAAGGGAGGAAGGAAGCATTGGAAGGAAGTGTCGGAAGGAAGGGAGGGGAGGGAGGTTTCAGAAGAATGTGGACAACTGTGGAATTTTCCCATTATCTAATATGATATCTTAACTGATCTGATATGCTGCCATTGAGATTTAGACTTATCAAGGAATCAAGGTGATGGTATCCTGCTGTAAGTACTTTCTTCCCCTTTTAAGATCCAGATTCTTTGTTTGTGGTCACCAATACTGTTTGGCTACATTTGTTACATGGAAAGGGTAGAAAATAAAGAAATTAATATCAATGAAAAGAAGGAATTCTGTTTTCATGATGTTTAAAATAGTTGCATATTTAAATAGTTTCTTCCACTGTTTCACCATTGTTTATTTTTAAACACATTTAAGTTGCTTTAATCAACACATTGTAATTGATCTTGCAATAAAAGCTAATTTTTTTGACATTTATTAATATCTATTATCAGCTGTTTTAATCCCTCCTAGTCTTACATAAGACAGTTTACATATAAAGAGCCCAAATACAATTTCTGTACATAATTTTTGAACATCCTATCTTACCTTAAAAATTTGTATTTGTTTAATGCTTGACACATACTGAATTTCAATTCTGAAAACCACTGCGGATTTTTCGTGCTTTTATAGAGGAAATGTAGACCTTTAAAAGGGGTGAAAGCAAATGACCATTTCACATGTCCTCACCTTGGCATCCTTTCCCATCATTGCATATAAGCTTGTAATCCCTCTCATCCCCTAAAAAGGTAACTTATTATTACATTAGAAGGTTTCCTGTGCTTTATCTCTTACATTCAGGCTGTTACTAAATCCTGCCATTTTCTCTTTAGAATATCTACAAAATCTGGCATTTTCATTTAATTTGTGTTTTCAGGAAGGAGTAGTCTTTCAGGAAATAACTGAGGCATACAAGGGCACTGACATGCCTATCATGCACTTCACTCCTTTCTTCCTAATACTTCAACTGCTTCTTCCTTTGGCTCTAGTTCACCTTCTTTCCCTCTTTGTAATTCCTTATCCTCTGCCCTGAAGGCTTTCTCATACTGTGTCCAACATAAGTCAGTTATGACTTAAATATTCAAATCCTTTTTAAAGCACTTTGGTGTCATGTTCAAGACTTCTCCCTATACACAATAGTTCAATCCTTAGCCTTTACATAACAAGACCTTCTTCTCTTTCAGGCAGGACTCCTTTTCACAGTTCTGTAAACAATGAAAACAAAGAACAATTTTTAAATCAGTCATGGAATTTTATTTTTAAAATTTCTTCATCATTTATCTGTGAATTTTTCATGGCTTCCTTTTTTTGTCATTGTTATGATTTTGATTGTTATTCGACAATGGAAGCATTGACTTTTAGCACTGAAACCAGAAGTACAACAATGCAATAGATAGGCCTTACAGTTATGGTATATTTGACAGTTTTGAATTCTAATCATCCACCTGGTATAATATATTCAGTGGAATCCTTTTTTGTTAGTCTGTTAGGATGTCCTTGGGGTTCTAAGATCCTGTTACTAAGCATTATGAAAAAATAATGAAATGAGTCCAGATAATGAGACAAATTGTATACTTTTTACTATATGCACGTCAATTTAGAGCAGCGAAAATTTTACATTGATCAAAAGAGGAAAATATTTGCATGATTGCCTCTGGAATAAAAATAATTCTGTATCATATATTTTGCAGAATTGCAGGGGATGTAAAGACAGCAATGGCATCCTCCTGCTTTATCAGTATCCTTCCTCTTAAAATGAACCGATTAAAGAGGATACTGAAAGAAGATAAAATAACGAAGGCTTTTTGTTTTGGGAATCCATGATAAACTATATAAATAAAAGTTAGCATGTATTTTCTGGTTTAGAAAACTTTCTTGTATTGTGGGTCCTTTTTAATGTTCAAAAAGTAATTTAGTTTCCTTTGGTGCAGTGTTGGCTGTGAGGAACTGATGAGGATGGGATAGAACTAATTAAGGAAAATTAGATTGCAGTCTTCCCAAGAAAGGAAGTTAACTCCTGTTATGCATTTAGAGGCATATGAATATGATGACTACAATTTGCTCTTTTTTCTTCCACTACTGAGCATTCATCAGTAAGACTAGAATATTTAAGTACTGCTTCTACATTGCTTAGGCCTTTGTTTATATTTGTTTTCTTTCAAGGGAAAAAACCCACAAACAAACGAGACAGAAGATAGTTACAACTGAACTTTCTTAGACAATAAATTCCAACTCTGAGTTCGGTTTTGGGTGTTTGTATTGCTCTCATGAGGTAGCAAATTCAGAGTGCCATAATCTGAAGTTGTTATCCTTGTAGTACAAGCTTTTTTTTCCCTTTAGGGAAATGTTTTAGCAATTATCAGCAGGGTTTATTTCATGATCTGAAGAATTTAGGTTCAGTAATGTTTGGATTTTAATCTCTTAATGGAGTATGCCAAAATGAACTTTCTGTTACTGAGAGCTTTTAGAATTTCCTATGATCTTTTTGGGGAACTTCTAGAATGAGAACCCATTTTATCTTCAGGGACATTTTGATCACTTTTTCAGGCCAGGTTAGAAAGGTAATCCAGTTTTAGACTGTTACAAATGTGGAGTATCAAATGTATTTCTAAACTTCTTACAATCGTTTTAGCTTTAGATTTCATCACTGGGACTTTCATACTTTTCAAAGGCAAGATTTTTTAAGTAACTTCAGTAGTAATGTAGTACCTTAAAGCAAATTCTAGCTTTGATTGGTGTGGTATCTATGAAAGGCAAACAAAAACAAAAATAAGAATCAGTATCCTTGTGCAGCCCAACTTCTTCCTGTGAAATGATCTAAACAGTACATTTTATTGCTTTACTTCACATGATAATACAGCTAACACTAATGCCAGGAGGATAAATAATGTGCTTAGCACGTACTGCAGAGGATGGAGGGTAGATTTTTTGTATAAAGAAAATTGAATCACACCTAAATTTCCTTACCCTGACAAATTACCTCTGCTGCATTCTGTGTCTCTATTCAATTAAACAAATATTCTGTTGGTCCAGCATTATTTAACCGTGATTAAAATCACTTAAAATAAAATTATTATTTCTTCCTTATCAAAGGTTCTTTTGTAAAGACCAACACTTTGCAGCTTTCTGCCTTAATTTATTCTTCATTTGTGCCAAAGGAGCCAAGTTGCATTCTAACCTTGACCAAATTAGTAACTGAGACTCATTCAGAAGAAAAAGTTTAATCTCAGGGGTAAGAGGTTGACATTAAGATGCTGTCAGAATGTAATGTGATAAAAAAGAAAATAAATTCCATGATGCTTGAAATGAACAACATACTTGAATCTCTTTGAAGAATGTTCTTTATTTTTTGAAAATATATAATCACTTCATAATAGACTTGTGCCAACATTAAATTTTCAGTTGCATTTTTATATGCTAATTAAATGTATTGGTGCAATAAGATAAAGGCACTTATGACTAGCCCTTCTGGTTACATTCAAGGACTTCCACATTTTTCTTAAATGGTGGGGCCCAGAGCTGCACACAATGGTGAAGATGAGGCTACACCAAAGCTGAAAACAGAGGGATAACCACATCTTTTGACTGGCTGGTGATGCTCTGTTTGATGTACCAGAATGCAGCTCTTCCTCTTGGCTGCCAGGACGCACTCCTGGTTCACACTTCGCTGTTGCCAACCAGCACCCCCAAATCCCTTTCTGCAGGGCTGCTCTCCAGACACTTCCCTTCAGATTTATACTTGTGTCGAACATAAATCTGTCCCAGGTGCAGAATCTGGCATTTCTTGTTAAATTTTATGCCACACCAGCACTAACTGCTGCTGGTACTTTGTGTATTGCATTGATTAATATAATTTATGTATTTGTACCAAAATATGTGTTAGTAGAAGTACATACTTAAAGATATTTTCTTTCTGTTTCAAAAAATACTAAAGAAAGCTCATGGAACACTATTATTTATTTGGAAATAAACCAGTTGCTATATGGATTGTTCAGCCTTTCAAATATATTGTTGTCTGTAGCCTTGTTGGCCAATGTCTACAGAACAGCTAGAAATTCTACATTACAAATAATCTCAGACAGAGACTCACATGCATGCATCACACACTTGTTTGTAAAAATTCTCTTCTACACCTGCTTTCAAGCCTCATGTAATGGTATATGAATAAAGAACAAGATACTTGCACAACTCAGGTAGACATTTGCAAAGCTGCTCACAATTTCTGCTGCTTTGCCACGGGGCAGTGAGGGTTGAACAGCTTTCTGTGTTGTTTTCTTTTTTTATTTCCTTTTAACTTTCTTTCCAGACAGCAGATGCTTCATGCACTTGAACATTCTAGCAGACCTAGCTAATCATAGCAATCATGCCCCAGGGAGGAGTAAAATACTGTTCCTCCACTTAAAATCATTTCTTCATCTGATGCTTGAGAAGGTACTAGTTGCCGTTAGAGACTGGAGATTATGGGAAAAGGCTCATAGACTGAAATTACTGCCTGAGCATGCTCTGCAATGGCTCTGGGAGGAAAGGCAACAATCCCAGATGTCTAAAGATCAGAGCAATCAAACCAAGAAAGCCTACACAGTATTCTACCTCAGTGAGGGGGTGAGGGAAGGACAACATCTTGAAAGAAAAAAGATCTAATAAAAAAAAAAAAGAAAGGGAGACACAGAAAACATACTGAGCAACAAAACCCTGCATTTGTGTTTGTAGTTGTAGCTGTATTTTTATTCAGTAGTTCCTACAGGGAGAGAAGAATGATAATATTTGTGGGGAGGGTTGTTTAGGGTTTTTTTGTGGGGTGATTTTTTTCAGTTGTTTGTTTTGGGTGGGCTTTTTGTTTTTTTTTTAGCCTGGCACGTTATTCTTTTTGCTCTGTAGTAATTTTATATTATTCTTTTTGTTCTGTAGTAACTTTATACCTAGAACAATGACTAATCTTATTTTGCAACTGGCTTTTGGGTTTTATTCAGAATTTCTAAAGCTAATCAAACACAGACATGGGAACATGTCTTTCTTCTAATGTCTTTGTTTATGCAATACAAAATGAAAGATGGGATGACTCTGTGTCTCCAGCATACAAAGGATATAGAACTGTTGAAACAAATCCAGATGAGGGCCACAAATTTGATAAGAAGACTGGTGCACATCCCCTGTGAAGAAAAGGTAAGAAAGCTGGGGCTGTTCAGCCTGGGGAACAGATTTTGTGAAGACTTCAGAGCAACCATCCAGTATCTGAATGAGGCTTACCAGCAAGCTGGAGAGGGACCCTTCATCAGGAAATGAAGAGATAGGACAGGGGGGAATGGTTTCCAACTGAGAGTAGGTTAGATTATATATTAGGAACAAATTTTTTATTCCAAAGGTGATAAGACAATGGAACAGGTTGTCCAGATCAGTTTTGGATGTTACAACCCTGCCAGTGTCCAAAGCCAGGTTGGATAACGCCTTGAGAACCTGATCTACTGGGAGGTGTCCCTGACCACGGCAGGGGGCTTGGTGCTAGATGATTTTTAAGGTCCATTCCAACCCCTTAACATTCCGTGATTCAAAGCATTTTGCCTACAATTCCTAACTGATGAGGCCTAATAATAATAACAACTCAAAACTAAATAAAATGTACTGGAGAAGGTATGAAGAAAATTAAATAAATTAAAAAAATACATATTTATGAGTCTTGGTCCTGAACACAGCCAGTTCAGAGAGATTTGTAGTGACAAAAGATGAACATAATGAAGAGATAGATGAGATGAGAGGTAGATTCTTTATCTTCCCACTGATAAGAGAGTGTCTATGCTATTCATGCTGCCAATCTGCTGCCTCTAGATGGCCAGTTGAGGAATGATTAATCTTCACATGGGCAGTAGTAAAGATAAAGGCTTTTAAAGGACGATTGACAGATGTCCATTATTAATGTTATTTGTTTATTCCATATACTCTTTCCTGCATCTTCCTAGATGCTGTTACTTAAAATTGACTCTCAGCAACCTGAAGACCAGCCATTGGTTTAATGGCAAAAAAGTCACACAATAGCAATGGAGTGCTGCATTTTGGGTTGAGTTTTGTAACATATGTGGACTTTAAAATGCAATAAAGAAATATTTGGAAAGGACCTTATTTTTCTGAAATACTTCCTTTTTTTTTTTTACCCCCAATATTAAAATGGGAATCACTAGGTATACCCAAAGCTATTTACCATTCAAAATGGTTCCTAAAAAGAAAACCAAAAAATGCTTAAACATTTGGCTGAGAGCTGATGATATATTACGTCTTATTTTGTAGAAATAGTTTTTAATCACTAAATGGCTATATTACTGATTTGCAAAAAAGTAAATTGCAAATAAGATTCATCCATTGCATACATTAAATTTGGTGTATTTGCATAAATGTCAGCAATTTTCTTATTCAGAAACACTTTTTGAGTATTTTTCTCCATCAACCAGAAGTTATCTTTAAGAACTAGGAAATGCACTCTAAGAGATCACAAATTTACTCAAATTTGCATGCAATTGAAGCTGCATGATTGTTTTATCTTGCACTAAAAATGAAATTGTTATCTGGAGACCAATACCAATGGTCCAAGACCCTCCAAAATCTGGCCATTTTGCTGTATTTTCTTGCTGTACTGAAGTGGAATTGGTTGACTTAGGGTGTAGAGAGATGGAGAAAAAGAAAATTAAGGCAAACCATGGCCTGATATCTGTAGCAGGCACACATACTGATAAGGTGATGGATATTGATAGACTCTTGCTGAGGAACATTTTGTGACTTTCAGACTCCAAAATATTGTATTTATTTATGCTGCAAAGACAGGAAGACTGAATGCCTTTGTTTCTGTGTCTGTTCAATCTGAATGAGAACAGGATAGCCACTAAGCACTTGCAAGTATCTATTTGATTTTTGTAAGAGTTTTGGGTGAGGCCAATTATGATGGAACTAATAGTGGATGGTAGCATTTTGAATTTTAATTGCTGCTACTAATGCAGTTTATGTAAACTTCCTGGAATCCTGGAAAGTATTTTGATCTGAATTACTGTAATCATTGTTCTGATTCTTTCTCTCATTACAAAGAAGCCCTCAGAGAAATATTTGGCCCAATGCCTTTAGATTCTGGTTCTTCTAAACACAGCCACAAATGCATCTTTCTTGCTCAGTAGTCATTTATCAATATTTTGTTTCAGTTTATCGAGATGGTATTTCACGATTTTAACTTAAGTAATGGTCATTGTATTTGTTTCTTTGAAGCAAAAAAAGGTTTATTATTAGCAGGACTCTTGTGAAAAGGAAAAAAAATTATAATGGTAAATAAGAGTAAAATTAAATTTTGAAAGTGATTTTACTGGCAATAGAACAGAGGAACTGAAGGTAAGTGAAAGTGAGCAGAGGAGCCAAAGGTAAATGAATAAAAGCACCATGTTAGCAATGGTCTATTGGAAGAAGTGATTAAGGGAGTCTCCAGAGAGAGACAGCTTACATATATAATTTTATAACTCTAATGCTAAAAATAGAACAATACTGTATGGTTTTTTCTTTTGGTTTTCTATATATTTCATGGTTGCATGGATTATGCTGAAGCTGAAGCATCACATGATTTTACATTTTACAGGTTTTTGTCTATTATAATATGGTTTAAATTCTTTGGATAACTCTTTTGTTGTTGATTGTTCTTTTGTATGTATACATTAGCACAAAAATTATTATCAATATCAGATAGCAGTTACCCTTGAACAAAATTAAATCACTTTCTCTCTATATTGTCACCCCTTCTTCACTCTTTCATTCCCAAGCATTACACCTCCCACCTTGCCCCCTCCACCCTCAGTAGCTCAGGTGGATGAGAAATGGAAATTGTGATCATTCTCTACCTGTTCATCTCTGCTGCTCCTTCCTCCTCACACTTTTCCTCCACTCCAGTGTGATTTCTTTCCACAGGCTGCAGCTTCCTTTAAAGCAAATCTACCTTTTAATATATGGGGTCCTCCACAGGTTGTACAGTAGATATCTGCTCCAGCATGGTCCTCTCCATGAACAGCATGGAAATATATCTGCTTCTTAGGTAAAAAGGCTGAAAGCTATAAGAGAGGAAACAAGATTCTGAGATGTTGTGGAACAGTATATCTCCATCATCTTAATCAAATCTTTAACTGAGGCTGGCTTTGAGTTCTGGATTGAGCTGTTTTGTATTATAAGAATTTGTTCTGCACTGTCAGGGATATTTAACTAGTTAAAACTTTCTGCAGTGAAGTCAGCACAGAAACAAGGGGGATGCTTCAGGGAGTAACAGAATACTTTGCTAGGTTTAACTGTGAGTTGAGTACCTGCTCATCTCACGTAAAAACAGGTAGGCATCATATGATTTAGAATAATTTAGGAATTTAACACATGTAAATCCTTACTAAACTGTATGAGTATGATGAAAATATGTGAACTTCGAATTCTGTCATGCACTGTTACCTAACCACTCCCAGAGCAATGCAAGAATGTATTTGCTGCTCTTAATATGTGAGCGAGAAGCAGCTAATGATAAATTTATATGTTGTCTTTGCCTTTGTGTGAGGGGAAGGAAACAAAAGAAACACACGAGGATTCAGTCTTGCACTACACATCCCTAAAGCTTTCCACTGCATCATTTTGCTAAGAATCAGGTGCCATAAACAACCATAAGTCTTGCTAGATATCAGGCAACATGGAGCAATGGGAAATTATGGAATGTGATACAGTTATTTCTACACTTGGCTTCACAATATAAGTTGATAACTGTTCAGTCATTAAGACTTAAACCCATAATGAGGATGCACACCAGCATAGCATTTCTCATTATGTTAAGGTGACTGTTACATAACAACAAAAACTACTTTAATGTCTCAACAAATTGTGGGTGATCATTTTCTAGGTTGTAGCTGTCTAAATTATTTTTCTTCTCTGATTCATGATTTTATGATCCCAGGACCAAAACAGAGTTTTACACATTTTTTCTGTGTCAAGGTGTTGTTTTCCATACTTGGGAAAAAAAAAATATTATTTTCTTCCAGAGGAAAGGTATGAGAAAGGCACATGAACTTACCAAATATTACTACAGTTCCTTATTGAGCTACCTGTGGGAGATATTATCAGTTGTACCTTGGGTATTCTTGAGCAAACAAAACCTCTGTTGCCTGCACATTTCCATTTGGCATTTCATCTCTTTTGTAATTAATTTTTAGATTAAAAAATGGTTTACCTACCATACTTATCGCTCTCTAACAATGAAATAATCAGGAGCTGGCTAAATCTGAGTTTAGTTAATGCAGTCATGTTTCTTGGGAAATACATTTTGTGAAATTCATTCTCTGAAACCATATTTATCACCTACTGCCCAAGAGCTGAAGAATGATATAAAGAAAATATTAGTATTTCATATGCATATGTGAACAAGTCCTGTTCTACTTTTCTTTCTCACTGAATCTCTTTTCACGAGAAAGAGAACACTTGCTGAAATAATTGTGCCACTACAAACATATCTGAATCCTTTATACATGTCCTTTGCAGTAGGTAAGAGGAGGGGATCAAACCTATCAACATATAAAACCCAACAACAAATTTAAAAACTTACAACACTAAAGGACGAAAATTAAGGATCACATTTCCAGGCATTTTTTTAAATTGTACATTTCAATGCATTTATGAGCTAAAACTTGTTCCCTTTAAAAGAGAGGCTGCTGTAATCACTAACATGACGGATTCATAATTTGCGTTTCAATCAGTTATACACAGCACCATCAAGAAAGGTGCTCCTTCATTTAAGTAGTCATCTATGTTCTTTGTGAAATGTGTTTACTCATAAATATGTAATCCACTGGTGTATTGTGCTGTGTATCTCTCTCAAGCACCTGGTCCACCGAGATAAGCACTTATTTCTGTTACCATCTGTGATAATTGTTACAGTAGAGCTTTAGTGGAAGAGATTTATGATATAAAGCTGTAGGTCCAGTGTTCAGATGCAGACAGTGATGACTGAGAAGAGGCATAAATCTACTTGTATAAACCCCAAACCAGCAAAAGAGGAGGTATGCGTTTAAATTTGAGGCAGTGCATGTCAAAAAGCAGCTGATGAAAATACGTAATTAAGAGTATAGAAATATAAAATCACAAATATTAGAAACAGGGTTATGCTCACTAAATTATTTCTGTCCCATTCTATTATGATGCCAAGTTCTACTTCACAAAACTTAATAGCAATTTTTTTCTAAAACTGTTTTTAGTTTTTTTAATGTGTATTACACTCAACTCATTAAAAAAAAAAAAAAAAAAAAAAAAAAGCCACTGATTTTTTTTTCATCAGAAGGTAGTCCCAAAGATAATCCTTGCATTCATTTGGGACTCTGCGGGTTCTTAATTATTCTGTTTAGCAAACAACCAGGTGCTCTTGCAGCCTATTTATACTACTCTGTTCATGTGTAAGCTTCTCTGACAAATAACAAATGTACCTAGCAAGTTCTTTCCATACACAGCATACTAATAAGCTATGAATCAACAGATCTCACCTAAATCAAACTGCAAATGATCAATGGCACCCCGGTTTTTTTTACATCAGCATTCAATATAATCAATGTATTTTTCAAAATTATTCCATAATTTTGTATATGAGCAATAGTTTTGTTGGGTTTCTTTTCAACCATTATATTTATTTTTACCTACATTAAGTGCTGCAGCTTCTGACATGTCTATAACTAAGTATCTAGCAGGAAACTTCTTACCACAAGAAAGTAGAATAGTGTGGAGTAGTTTGATCATTATACAAAATATATAGCTATTTTTCCTTTTGTGGGGTTTACTAAATTTCAAAATTTCAGTAAGGTCCATGTAAGAATACAAAAGCACTAAGACATAGACAATACTTGTTAAGTAATACACCATTTTGTGACGTTAGTCAAGATAGACACAAGCAGCTCTGATGAATTGTTTGATACGTAATAAATTTTAGATTAATTTCATCCTTTCTTTTTTAAGCATTATCTCCTTTACTCAAGATAATTAAGCAATTGTTTTGTTTACCATCCCAGTTAATGCTGATAATTCTGAGGATTTGTAGCCAAAGGAACAGATGATAAAATGAAAGCAACAAATTTATTTGAGCTAACGTTTCTATAACCATCAGATATGTATAAGTGAACCTAAAGCTTTCCAAAAACTGCTTGCAAATTTTCTAAGCCAATACAACAGAAACTTCTGAACACTCCTTCTAAAGATTGGAAAAGTCCACTTCCTGAAGGACTAACACAGAGTTTAAAAAATACTCCAGCTTAACCTTCATTCCTCACTAAAAATTTTTTGTCAAAAAATACCCCAAAACCAAAACCAACCAATCAAGAAAAAAAATTAATGAAATAAACAAACAAAAAACAACCTCCCCAACAAATAAACAAACAAACAAAAAAAAAAACCAAAAAAACACAAACAAAGAAAACCTCCCTCAACCTGTTTAGATTGTCCCTTACTGTCTCTTGCTATATGCCATCTTTACTGGGAAAGTATAAGAATCATGAACTAGAAGGTTTAATATTGAGCTGGCAAAGATTGAATGCATTCTGGTCTAGCAGAAGATGCCCATGCCAATGGTCCCTTCCAAACCATACCACTCAAGAATTCTACAATTCTCTGATTCTGTGAAAGAGGTTTTACATGAAGAAGTGAATGCTGACCTACAGTCTCTGACAGACAGTCCTTGTTTGTGAGAATCTAGCGTAAAATTTGAAAGCTATTACAAAATCAGTTGACAATTAAACATATTCTTTCCAGTAGGAACATATTTGGCATATTCCAATACAGCAATCAGTTTTTATTCCAACACAGCTACTGTGCATGTGCTTGGAGAGGCAAGGTGTCATGCCTTTAGAAGCCTCAGGTAGCACAGCTCTGTGTGTGCTGAGCACAGAGGATGCACACACATATTGAAGCTGCTGGGTCCTGGATTTCCCCCACTCCTGAGTACTGGGCTCCCTGGGCACAGGAAAAATTTAGATTTTTTTTTCCTAACAGATAATGACATGGATAATTTTTCATAATTTCCTTGGCTCATTTCCTTGGCTATTTATTTACAGAAGTGTAACTTACTTTGAAAGGATTATTAAGACTATGACACATTCACAGGGGAAGTAAAGATAATTAGCCATAATGGCTGCAACATTTGGTTTCTAATTGGCAAAGCATAGACAGTGCTGTCTTCAGACAACTGGCCCCAGATGGACTGCTTTTTGGAGAAGGAAAACATAGTGGTGGGTGGACAAAGCAATACTTGTTGAATAATTGTCTTTCTCGGTAAGGCATTCCTTTTTCAGTTGAGGGAGGGCTCTGTTTCAATTCTCCCCTCTAAACTACAGAAGTCAGATATTTAAATATGTCCCATGGTCTAAATGATTTCCATAACCATGGGTTTAGAGGACATGAAGAGGAAGGAAAGCTGCCTCCTTTTAGCTTCTGATTGACATCCATATGACAATCGTAATGAAACAATCCATTAAAACACTGGGTTTGGTTCTACATTTTCCCATAATTTTAAAAAAAGACCCCAAATAGAAATGGTTTAAATTTTAAGCAAATAAAGCATGTCTTGATTCAAACCAAGTCCTTAACTTCAGTGAAAACAATTGCAAAACTCGATATTTGAGATGATGGAAACCTAGTAATTGATCTATTCTGCAATTTCCTGGTCTCAACACAGACACATGCACACAAACATTTACTTCCTTAAGAAGACTTAAACTAGAATCTAGCAGTGGTCAACAATAGATAAGTTTCTAAAGACTATGACAGCTGGATATGTTCCCTTTCTTTACCTTTCAGGGGAAACAAAGAAAAACACAGTAATTTTCTGTCCTAAAAATGCCTGTGCATCTAAGAAACTCTTGAGTAGATAACACTTATGATGGAAATCAAGAAGCTAGATCCCCCTTCTGAATCTCAGAAGAGAAAAGAACATATTAAACCACAGAAAGATAGAAATAAATCCTTAGGCTTTCTAAGTGCTTTTAATAAGAAGTAGTATGAGTAGCTGTAGATCTGTAAATCCAGATCAGTGCTTTATAGACATAACTAAAACACAGTAAAATATTGGTTTACATTTTTAGATAGAATAATCCACTTAAAACAGATAGTAGCAAGGCCAAAAAGTAAGATAAAATATTCAGATAACGCCAAAGTCAAAACCAAAGTTACAAAACCTGCATGTACATGAAAAAAACAACTTACTTAAAATCATGCTGAAGTTTTTAATATTTTTCTATAATCTTAATAGGTGTAGAGAAATTGTCTTAAATTCATGTGTTTAGCTAATTGGTCAATTTAGAGTTAAGACCTTGCCATATGTGCTTGCAGTAATTCAGCAATCCTTATCTATCAGCTACCCTGCTGCTGCTTCACTTTGCTTGCACAAAACTAAGGAAGAAGAAAAGAAGAAAGAAGAAAGAAAGAAGAAAAGAAAGAAAAATGAAGAAAGAAGAGAGAAGAAAGAAAAAAGAAGAAAGAAGAAGAAAGAAGAAAGAAAACAAAGAAGGTCACACAGTTCCAGCCAGCCACCCGGATCTCTTGGCCCAAAAGCCACCAGAATCCTGCCTGCTGCTCAAAGTTCCTGGCTTTTGAGGCCCTGGGGAACTTCTGTAGTTCTCTAGGGCATCACCCTGAAATCATCTCCTGCCTGCTGCCTGAGTTTCATTGCATTGAGAAGCCCCAGAAAACTTGAACATCCCCCTAGACCTTCATCCTAAGAAGAACCCTCCAGCAAAGTGGACTGCACCTTCAAATCAATGTTTTAATAGACTGATGATGTTTCAATAAATAACTTCTAATACTAAGTCTGAACTCCAGCAGCCTGGCTTCCCCTCCACAATATAACACACTTACTACTGACTCTAGTAATCACTGATTACAGCAAAAATCAGGAAAAGGAAATGGAAAAAGCCAGGAGCCATTATTAATAGTATGGGGGGTTATGTTTTAAAACATACAAAACTTTCAAGAACTTTATATTTTCTTTTTTATCTACTTGTATGAGAAGCACCCTGTGTTACGAAGCTTGAACTCTTTTCAGGTACACAGATGCATAAATCTTGGACAGATTTCATATTTGTAGCTAGTAAATGCCTGACTGTTTGAGGATAGTTACTGTTTGAAACTAGAATTCTCCTTTCTTCTTTTAGTTATATTCTGAAACAGATTATGCACCACCAGAAGTTCGTTTCTTTTCTTTTCTTTTCTTTTTTTTCTTTTCTTTTCTTTTCTTTTCTTTTCTTTTCTTTTTCTTTTCTTTTCTTTTCTTTTCTTTTCTTTTCTTTTCTTTTCTTTTCTTTTCTTTTCTTTTCTTTTCTTTTCTTTCTTTTCTTTCTTTTCTTTTCCTTTTCCTTCCTTTCCTTTCCTTTTCTTCCTTTTCTTTCTTCCTTTTCTTTTCTTTTCTTTTCTTTTCTTTTCTTTTCTTTTCTTTCTTTCTTTTCTTTTCTTTTCTTTTCTTTTCTTTTCTTTTCTTTTCTTTTCTTTTCTTTTCTTTTTTCTTTTCTTTCTCTTTTCTTTTTTCTTCCTTCTTCCTTCCTTCCTTCCCTTCTTCCTTCTTCCTTCCCTTCCCTTTCCTTCCTTCCTTCCTTCCTTCCTTCCCTTCCCTTCCTTCCCTTCCCTTCCCTTCCTTCCCTTCCCTTCCTTCCTTCCTTCTTCCCTCTTCCTTCTCTTCCTTTTCTTCTTCCTTTCTTCCCTTTCTTTTCTTCTTCCTTCTTCTTTCTTCTTCTTTCTTTTCTTTTCTTTCTTTCTTTCTTCTTTCTTTCTTTCTTTCTTTCTTTCTTTCTTTCTTCTTTCTTTCTTTCTTCTTTCTTTCTTTCTTTCTTTCTTTCTTTCTTTCTTTTTCTTTCTTTCTTTCCTTTCTTTCTTTCTTTCTTTCTTTCTTTCTTTCTTTCTTTCTTTCTTCTTTCTTTTCTTTCTTTCTTTCTTTTCTTTCTTTCTTTCTTTTCTTTTCTTTTCTTTCTTTCTTCTTTTCTTTTCTTTCTTTCTTTCTTTCTTTCTTTTCTTTCTTTCTTTCTTTTCTTTCTTTCTTTCTTTTCTTTCTTTCTTTCTTTCTTTCTTTCTTTCTTTCTTTCTTTCTTTCTTTCTTTCTTCTTTCTTTCTTTCTTTCTTTCTCTCTTTTCTTTCTTTTCTTTCTTTCCTCTCTTTCTTTTTCTCTCTTTCTCTCTCTCTTTCTTTCCTTCCTTCCGACACTTCCTTCTGACACTTCCTCCCTTCCGACACTTCCTTTCTTCCCTTCTCTTCTTCTTTCTTCCTGCCTGCCTGCCTTCTCCCATTTTCAATGGCACAATGAAAAAAAAACAATATAACAACTTAAATATAATGGCCAACTTCAATACTGATCTCCAAAAAAAAATTAAATATTTTTATCAGAGAGTATTGGCAGCAAGAAGTAACAAAGGAAGAGGAAATGTGAAGATAATACTACCAAGAGAATAATTTTCAGAGTACTGCCACTTTCAGAAAGTACTTCATTATTACTGGTGGAGTGTTTTTTCAGAAGATATGAGAACATACTAAGGACTACTTTTACTTAATGGCTTTTATGAGTGTTGGTGTGTAAGATAATGAAGATCTTTATTTAGCCTTTGCACAGGCTTTGTTAGCATATTGCAGGTGACATAACAAAGAAAACTTTATTGGAAATATTCACTTCTTAACAATTAATATTCACATCATAATATAAATCTCACAGAAGAATAGAAGGTTAGTCACAGAGATAGTGATCTTGAGGTAGAATTCTGTAACTGGTGTTGGACTCTAACAGCAGAGATGCATTTTGCAGGAGTTGTTCATAGTGATTCTATTTTTTTTTTCATAGAAGGATAGATAATTTCATAATTTAACCTTAATGTAATGAAATATATATATGAATTTATATTGCATATGGCTGATTGGTTCAGGAGGTAAAACTTGTAGGAAGTAAAATTTTTCCCATTTGGCCTTCTTTTTGGAGTGGCAATCATACTCAAATTGAGACAAAAGGTACATGGCCAGCACTAATCAGATTAATTAATGGTACATTAATACCAGCACTTTCTGCTATAAGTGTTCCCTTATACATTATTTAATCAAATAATGTGCTACAAACTTTTCTCTTGCAGGACTACCAGTAGCTAGTTTTCTTTAATTACAGAATAATTATGATCTGGAAATCCCCAGCCATACATCTCTGTCCAACCGTTTTTAACTACCCATAAAATATGATTGTCTTCCTTATTTATTTTTTCTTTTAATCACAACTGATGGCTTTTGATAAACCAAAATTATTTTCCTCATATTTGGAGACAGAATCATAAAATCCATGCTCTTGATTCGGACTTTTAAAAATTAGTTATTCTAGACTTGAATTAGGGAGAGAAAAATGAAATGACATACATGCACATATCAAAGAGTACACTCACAGCCCTGGTTGATATGAATAGTTATGATAACTCAGATATAGGCGGGATCCATAAAAGAATTCAGAAACCTAAGTATCATCAAACTGTCTTTATAGATTGTTCTGTTAAATAAACAGAAATTTTCAGCTACCTACAACCCATAGGAAATACCACTTCTTATCAAATAGTTCACAGGAATTCATACCTTTCAAGGCATGACCAGAGCTGCCTAGGCTGATTGTTGAACACAAACTGGGAATTCCTCTTATACTAAAGAGCTGGAATATTTTTAAGAGAAAAATTCATAATTGCACGTGTATGTTTTCCCATGGAGTGGGAGGTGGCAGTGAAAATTGCAGTGCTTTGAAATTGCTTCACCGTGGATTCAGGTAGCTCCTCCAGCTTGTGCATTTGGCAAGAATTAAACAACGAAATATGAACCTTCACAAGTATTCTTTGACATTGAATATTTATTATCCTAGAAAACAGTATAATTTGAAGGTATTATTCTGTTCCACCAAAACCTTTGCATTCTGACAGAGCATTTACCTTGGAGGAAAAAGGAATCTAAAATTCTCTCAGAAAATTTAATACAGTTCTGTCCCACTTGTGTGACTACTCTTACAGCTGTATTACAGCATCAAAGGAGACAGGAGCGTTGCCTTTCATTTCTGTATGATTATAATATAAATTCTGTTTCTTTTTTGTCAAATTGCCAGAGCAGATGACCTATGGGGAGTTGTGCAACAAAAGACTAAACACCTATGTCAGGAGAAGGGATGGGTCTCTAAGTTTACTCCCCTTCTTCTCATTTCTTATTTGGCTACAAATATGGACAGGATCTAAATTTCTTTTATAAAGACAACCTTCTACAAGGAACAGGTCAGATAAAACAATATGATCAGAAGAATGTGAATCTTCCCTTGGGACACAGACATGAAAGATAACATTTGATGAAGCAGACAGAAGGGATTGTCATAGTGAGACACTGAGGAGCAGGGAATAGGCAGCTGGGTCTCAAAGGAGATTAAAGCTGTGTAAGAATTAAAAGAAACAACATAAGGCTTATTGTAACCTTGAAAGCTTCTGAGCAATCAGAAACCTTCCTGCAAGGTTTTCAGGAGCAAGGATAGATTTTGTCATATAAACTGTTTGTATTTCTAGTCTCTCTGACCAGTGAGTGGATTTTCTAGTCTTAGAAACTTGACTTGGTTTTTTTTACGTTCTGCTGAAAACTGATTTTTGTCTAACCCTATTTTTCTCTTTATTAATCTACTCTGAGGAATGCAAAAATGTAGATAAAGCCAACTTGCTGATCTGACACCGGCTTCGATCAGACTTATCTGTGATATCTCTTCACCCTAAATACTGTGTTATTCACTTCCATTCTAATTTTCATGTATTTTTAAGCAGGTCTTGACACCCCATTTGATGTTTGTATTTCTCCAGGCAAGAAAGAGAAAATGGGGGAAAAATACATTGCTAATACACAGGAGAATCACCTTACATCTTCTGTGGTTTATGTTAAAGGAGGCTTAACTCATAGGAAGAACAGACATTGGTAAGGAAGCCATCTTTTATGGTAGCAAGCTTGACAAAAGGTGCAGTTACTGATTTTTCTTGAGTGCTTTAATTAATGGATATGATATGCCACTTTTGTTTCTATCATGTAGTTTCCAATACCACAAAAATTCCTGTTGATTTTGGGGTAATTTTTTAAATTAAATATTGCTCAACATGATCCTGTAAAATGAATGTCCAATACATTCCTGAATACAATTAATATTTATAAAATGGATGCAAATTCTGTCTGATTGCTATTCAGATGTATAATGGCCAAAATCCTTCGGCACTTAAAATATCTATATAAAATCCACTAAAGCTGCAACACCTGGCATATAAAATTAAGAAAACTATTTTAAAAAAGGGGGAGAAAACAATCTTTTTATTACTAATTTATCTTTGTGTTTCCACAGTTACAATACCACCAGCTACCTTATACTGGTATAATATTTACAGGTTTTATTGTGCACCTATTTCAACCATGCGAAACTACAATGTAGTTACACAGAGACATTCCAACATTCTTTTTATTAGGATTATAAATGGCTTGGGTTGGAAGAGACCTTAAAGATCATTTAGTTGCAACCCCACAGCTATGGCCAGGCATGCCACTCACTAGATCAGGTTGCTTAGGGGCCCACCCAACCTGGTCTTGAACTCTCCCAGGTATGAGCATCCACAACTTCTCTGGACAACCTGTTCCAGTGCCTCACTGCTCTAAAAGTAAAGAATTTACTCCTGACATCTAATTTAAATCTCTCCTTAGTTCAAGCTATTCCCTCTCGTCCCGTCAGTGTCTGCCCCTGTAAAAAGTTCCTCCCCTACTTTTTATAAGCCCCTTTTAAGTACTGAAAGACAACAATGAGGTCTCACTGGACCCTTCTCTTCTGCAGGCGGAGCAAGTCCAGCTCTCTCAGACTGTCTTCACAGGACAAGTGCTCCAGACTTGATCATTTTCAAAGGCCTCCTTTGGATCTGTTCTAACAGGCCTACGTCCTTCTTGTGCTGAGCACCCCAGAGCTGGGTGGAGCACTACAGATGGAGTCTTACATGGAAAGAGTAGAGGAGCAGAATTACCTCATTTGACCGGCTGGCCACTCCTTTTTTGATGCAGCCCAGGATGTAGTTGGCTTTCCTGACTGGAAGTGCACATTGCTCATACCCATTTTTTCATTCACAAGAACCGCCCCAAGCTCTTATCTGTAAGGCTGCTCTCAATGACTTCTCCCAGTCTGTACTCACGTCTGGGATTGCCCCGACCCAGATGCAGCACCTTGCACTTGGATTTGTTGAATCTTATGAGGTTCTTGTATCCCCACTTCTCAACTTTGCCCAGATGCCTCTGGGTCACATCCCTTCCTTATGGTGCATCAGCCACACACCTCAGCTCTGTGTCATCTGCAAACTTGCTGAGGGTGCACTTGATCTCACTGTTGGTGTCACTGATGAAAATATGAAAGAGCACTGTCCCCAATAAAGGTGCCCTGAGAGACTCCATTTGTCGCCAGTATCTCCCTGGACATGTGTTGCATTGTGTGGTTGAGCAATCTCCTCTCACCCCTCCCCTGACCACCAGAGCCACCCCTGCCAATCCTGAGGGTCTGGATTTCAATATAAGGGGTCTCTCCCTGTCACCCCAGGAGAGGGCTGCCGAGTGACTGGGCAAACAGAAACAGCCCCCCCTCCCCAAAGGGGACTGGACCCCTGCCTTGTCCTTCTGCCCCGGGTCACTCCCCCCGCCCTCTGGGATTGCCCGGGGTCGCTCTGGGTTTGCCCCCTCCTCCCGGGTAAATCCAGCGGCGCGCCGCATGGTCGGGATTCTGCTCGTGCTGGTTGCCATGTTCGGAGGCTCCTGCACGGAGCCAATAAAACCTTTCCCGAACCACAACAGAATCGGTTTCTTTCTCCACTGATCGTCTAGCTTCTCTGCGAGCCTTGCAGGGATCTCCCTGCTCCAGCCGGTGCTACAGTTTCCAGGGTCTATCGCCGCCACCCGGACCCCGGACTTGCCTCTTGTGGTGGGCCACGTGGCCTCTGCCAAGGAAGGAATCTTGTGGAAAATAACCACAGAGCTGCCTTCCCCACACAGCCACCACGGGGGACCTGGATCTTAGATATAGTAACTCGGCGTTGTTACATTTTTCTGGCGCCCAAAGACATTGAGTTATTGAGCACAACTCTCTGGCTCTCCATCCAGTTCCTTATCCATTAGCTAGTCCATCCTAAAAAATCCACATCTCTCCAATCTGAAGATAAAGATGTTTTTGTGTTAAAGGCGTTACAGGTGTCTCAGCAGTTGACATGAGTTGGTCTTCCTTTGACCATTGCAGTGACTCCATCAGAGCAGGGCACCGGAATGGTTGGGTGTGTTTGGCCCTTAGTGAAGCCATGCTGAAGGTCTTGGATCATCTCCTTGTCTTGCATATGTCTTAACACTTCCATGACTGTCTGTTCCATGATTTTCCTAGACAGAGAGTTGAAGCTCCCTAGTCTGTAGCTCTGTGGGCTCTCTGTGTCTTCTTTTCTCCCCTCTGTAAAACAGGAGTGATGTTTCCCTTGTTTTAATCACCAGAGACTTTTCCTGACTGAAATGACTTTTTAAATAGCATGGAAAGAGGCATGGCAACAGCATCAGCCAGTTCCATCAGGACCTTGGGAAACATGTCATCAGGCCCCACAGACATTTTGTTGGTTTGGTTAGAAATATAGGTCAAAATCACAAAATTGCAACATTAGCAGACCATTTCTTTTTTTAAAAAAATCTCCCCAAATCCCACTGAGTTAATTTTGAGATCCAGTTCAATGACTCATAAAAAGCTCAGTATAATGTTGTTGCCTGTGATAGCGCAATACTGAATTTGATGACCCTGATGGGCTTTTGATCTGACAGAATGAAAAGGGCTGAAAAGGAATCAAAAATGTATACATCAGGGAGACCTGGTTTCTAAATGTTATATGTTTTTCCAACAAAGAATAAGTGTATACTTAATGAAAATGACTGCAAGTCCTCTTTGTGTGTGTTTTTTTTTTTTTTTCCATAAATGTCAGAGAAAGAAAGAGAGATTTGTTTATATAAGTTTTAATATTTTTTCAAGCTCAAAATTCAGAGGGTAAGAAAAAAGAGAAAGAGCAGTGGGAGTGGAAAAGGGGAAAAGAAAGAAAATAATGAATTTCAAAAACTAACTCCTTTGATTACAGAAGTTCAATGATTTCTAAAAAAATCTTTTTGATTATTTTTTAACTAAGTCTGCACTGAAGAAAAAAATTGAAAGTCATAAATCTCACTTCCATGACAGAATTCTTGTACAACTGGCAGAAAAAAAAAAAAAAAGTCTTTGCTTTAAAATAAAATAATGCTCCCCTTGGAGACGTAGCTGAAATTTTACCCTTCTTATATTCATATTATGCCAACTATTTACTCCAAAATGGTCTAATGCCACATATTGTAATATCCTCCACCTTTTGGTTAATCTACACATTAATGGTAGATTAATTTTCTTAATCTACAATTAATTTGGTTAATCTATGTCTGATTTAAAAATTAAAAAATGAAAATAACACTTGAGGAAAGGTATATTACATTCAGCTTGGCCACATAAAAATGATCTTACAGGCTATTCCAAATCTTCTAAATTTCTAATATCTTATTGATATATTTGGGTAGTCACCCTCAAGCCTTTATTTTGGACATTTATACTTCATGAAAACTATGACCAACTAAAAATTATAGCATTTTGCAGCCATTTCATATGAAATGACCCATGCAATTAATTACTGGAATCAAGAAAGTTGACAGAGGAAGCAAATCTGCATTTGGACATATAATCAATTATTTTCATGTTCAGTTATTGGAACAACAATTACAACTGCAATAGTTATAATGGGAAGACAGCATATATGCATCCAGAGTTTAGGATTTTAGAATGTTACCAATTAAAGCAGAGAATGTTTGCTCCTCTTCCCTCATTCTTAGCACACAGTCCTGCACTATAAATTTTATGCTGCTAACTGCGTAAAGATGTAGTTAGGGAGAATTAAATATGTAAAAATACTGTCAGATAACATTAGAAATACTTTATTATGTCTTGATTATGTTTTTTAAATAGATAATCTTGATACAGACCTGTATGTGTACTACTGTTTCTCTTGAGCCACAGCTTCATTCTCTTCATTCACTGTTTCAAAACAGCCTTCATTAAAAGTCAGCCCAAACTGTATATTGTTACATATGGGCCATATAAACCTTTAGCTTCTACTGCATGAATTTTGTCTTATGGTGAACTTTGCTAAGGTGTTTTACAATTAGTTCAGTTTTTCCTAGAGAGCAGAAGGAGTAACAGTTAAAGGAAAAAATAATTTCTATTATTAAGGCTTACATTTGTCTGAAATTTTATGCTAAAGAAGCGAATGGGCAGGAACAACTGGGGTTTTTTTTAATTCTTTCTAAGGCTGTGATATTTTTATGGTTGCACATAAATTCAAAGAATGCTCAAAAGCACCATCCAGACTAAAGAAAATAGAAGATACCAGAACAATATTGAAGAAAGATATTTCAAAACTTAGTCTCATGTTTAGAAGAGTATAAGAAGTACAGATCAGAATTAAGGATTTCATTTTGATTCTCAGACTTTTTTACAACACAAAACAAAATTCAGTAGAAATGGGACTGACATGAATTTCATCATTTGTTGTGCAAATATACTTTGCTTTCAGCCAATTTTTTTTTGTCATCAGGAACTTGAAATCTCAACATATAAAATATCACATTAAGTGAAAGGAAATGGAAAGGACCAGCAGTGACAGGAGAGAATCGCAGACAGGATGAAAATAGGGTGAGTATATGGAAAAATATGACAAAATGCCAGCATGTCTCTGTGGTCAGTTTATCAAAAGTAAGGTGACAATATTTGCCTTCAGAAAATCTTGAACTTGCCACTTTTTAATACTTTTAAAACAGATTAAAACACTGCCTGCCAACAATTGCAAATATTTCTTTTAAATTTATATAAGTACTGCAAAAAATGCACAGTGCTTTTGGAGCTGTAATTCTTATGTCTGCACTGTAAAAAATAACATCATTCGGGTAGACACAAAAGCAGTGAAAGTGCTGAAAAGGCTTAGGAAACATGACGAGAGATTGAGAGAAAGGAGTTTTCACAATCTACAGAGGAGATAAGTAAAAGGTGATTGAAATATTAGTATTTTCCCGGAATTATTTAAAACAAAACAAAACAAAACAAAACAAAACAAAACAAAACAAAACAAAACAAAACAAACAGTTTTAGCTTAATTTGTCCTTGTAAGAAATAGAATAAAGGCCTGAAATTGAGATAATGGAGACCAAAAAGTTAAAAAGCACTGTATAACAGTAAAATCAATTACATAGTGGAATAACCTGCCAAGACAACTATTATCACCAAAATCATTCAAGGCATACCACAGAAGCAACCTATATAAAAAAAAAATAAAATTCTAAGTACAGTTGAAAGTGCAGAAAGTAGATGACCAAATCAGTAATTTCTAATTCTAATACCTATTACTTAAGATAATACAAGATATTAAAACACCAGCAGTAGAAATAGCAATGCACACAGGTAGAGTTGCCCTACAAAAAGAATATTTTCATATGTATTGCTATGTTTTTTAAAGAACATGGTTGCCATAAATTTGGGGTAATTTCTCCTCAGGGTTCAGGATACTCTGTAGATACTCTTTTTTTACTCTTTTTTTTTTTAAATAATTCTTAAAAAATGTCTCAAAAATACATATTTAATGATTACTTAGCAACATAGATTAAAAACTTATTCAGTCTGATGTTATTTAGAACTGTCATTGGAAGTCTTAAGAGGTTTAAAATCAAACAAAATTCTCTATTATTTTGAGTTCAAGCCTATATTTTAACCTTGATGTACAATTCCACTACTTCAAAATGTGAATTTAACAAAGTTTACACATTAATATTCTGAGAAAAATGTCTCCCTAAAGCATGAGGACTTTGCCATTAGTTTTATCTTCCTAATTTTTAAATGTTATTTTATTTTTCCTTCTTTGTTCAACCTTTCTCAGACTATCAAATAAGAAATCTTACTCTTTTTCAGAAAATAGCTGCAAGACATCTTGATGAGTTATAAGCAAGTTCTTTCAAAGTAATGGACAGTGTGGATTCTGTTAATGGGAGTTCTGTGCTCCGTCAATGCACAATTTCCATGCAAATCACAAAGTATCAGCAGCATGCTCCTTCATTATTCTGTGCCTCACATTAGTTAGTGCCTCACATTTTAAACAGAGGACATTAAGAAAAATACCAACATAAAATACAATAATTAAGCAACAGGCATAAAACTGAAATACAATCTAGTCCTCGGAGTTAATCAGCAAATTAGTTTCCTTTAAATAATAGCATAAGAGAACCAGTATGGTTTATTTATGTGTCATCATAAGAATTTTCATTGCAGTTGAGAGATTTCACAGAACATTTTTGAGAATTTCCCCTTCTCCCACCTCATGAAGAAAAAAAAATTGCTTGTTGCATAATAAATCTAGATCCAATTATGCTCAATTATTTTACATTTTTGTAAAATAAATTGACATTTATAGATGTATATTTAAAAAACACCATGCAATCATCATTTTAGATGCACAGAACAGCAGGATGTTGAGAGCTGAGAGAGAATGTACAATAGTTCTTCCTCACATAGTATATCCATTTATTTCATACTGGTGAGTATTCTTCTAGATAGTTCAATCATTTTGAAGATGAATGTGTTAGAAAAGGTTTATGTACACAGCATTTTTCCAGAAATATCTCTTACAATCCAAAGCAAAAGCAGGTAAGCAGATAAACAAACACCAAACCAAACTAAAAAAAATAAAAAGCAAAAAAAACCCAAAAAACAAGATAGAACCCAAACAAACAAACCCCACAAACAAAACTAAACTCAACATTTCATGAAGACAGAATATGGTAAATTGATCCAGGACAAGAGGCTAAAGAATTTATTTCAGCAATTCTAGGAGAAAGCATGTTGTAACAACGATAAAGGATCTGAATGGAAGACTTAGCTTCTGACTGAATATCAAAATTTCCAGTTCTAGCAATATCTATCTTGATTTTAGCTTTATTGTTAAGGATTTAATCTCGTGTCAGAGACTGCAACTTAGCCCACAGAAAATTTCAGACTTGGGGAAAATTCAAATTTTTAGAGAAATTCTCATTTTTTGTGGCAGAGCTGACAAGTAGGTTTGACTTTTTCTTGAAGGTGATAGGAAACAATCTGGCTTCTCTAGAATTAACAGGGCAATTCAGTCCGTAGAGTATCTTTAACTCTGCTCCAAGATTTCATGTACTTTGGAACCCAGGTTCTGCACAATTTTCTAAATATGCTTTACTGTTGCATTGAGTAATATTATTGATTCACATTTAAAAAATATATATATTCCAGAATGCATTTTGCATCTGAGGATTTGTCCACAGTGTTCAGATGTTTGGATCAACTGGTTTAATTATAGAATTCTTCTTGCATTTATACAGTGACAGGACTTAATCCTTTTTTAATTCACTGCCCTAACAGCTTCTATAAACAGAAAGTTCTGTAAGTAAAAGGATTTCCTGAAAAAGTAATTTATATTGCTATTTCATATTAGTTTTCATATATTCAGTTCTTATACATATAAGAAAAATGAGGTAGGAAGAGATGAAGTAACACACTTAAATTAACAAAGCAGCAAACTAAATCAGTACTGACTTATTTACTTGCAAGTGTGTGGCTTTGTTCCCCTTCACTTTCATTGCTTGAGAGCATGATGGTCTATTTTGCCTTGCAGATTTGAGAAAGCATCCATTTCTTCAAAATGCAATTTCTGCCACTACATTATCATTGTCATTTCTGGCTCATGCACTGATTGCTTTATCAATGAGTTGATAAAGGAACCATAGATACCTATTTCTGGGGAAAAAGAAAAAAATGGGCACTGTCATTGTTGCTGTGGAAAAACGAATATAAAATATGTTTGAATGTGTGACTTAAAACATTTGTGTGACACAAACCTGCATATTTTAATCATCTGCTCCTGCATTCCTTAGTATTTTATCCTGCATTACTTCTAGGAGTTAAATGAAACTAACTGTTTGGTAGGAATACAATTTTAAGTTAAATAAATCTGACCAGATTCCTTAGGAAGAAACAATAATATTTCTGGTTTGGTATATCACTAGCTGCGTCAAGCTAGTCAGTGGAAGATTGCCTGAAGTAATGATTGACCAGTTCTGACAATAAACTTATTAAAAGACTCATGGATAAGAACCAACTAATTTTTTTTTTTAATACTTTAATGTAAATATCAATAGAGACCAAGATTATGCTCGAGGAGGGAACTGACAGTTACTTAAGTTGCTTGCGAATTATAAGCCTCCATTAACTATGTGAAGCTATCAAAGCTGTCTGTGGGTTCTACACAAACTAACAGAGATGTTTTCTATCCAACAGCTTTCTTACCTGACTAATTGTAATTTCTGAATTGTGGAGGGCAAAGAGGTAAAAATATGTCTTTCCTCACAGAAAGCTAATTTCAGTGAACTGCATTAAATAAACAGAGATGTTTCATATCCAGTGGGATAATAAGGGGACATTTTGTTCTCTTGCATTTTGTGTTCCCTTGTAGAAATCAACTGAAAGATTAATTTACCTGGAGAGCATTATTTGTGTAGAACTCCTTAAATGCAATGAGTATTATCTGAAGTAAGAGGAAGCATCTGACTGTGCTTGTTCTAAACACTAGTGTTTAATAATTTAATTTTATTGATCTCATGTTCTTAATAGTCTTTGCAAATAAAACTATTGTCAAAAGAATCAAGCCTATTAGACCTCTTCCTCCAATAGCAGTGCATTAGAGGACTGTAATGTTTGTAAATTCTATTTACACGGTATATGACATGTTAACGAAACAGAATCAAATAACCAGTTTTCAGAATTAATTTAACTCCAGTAGATGTAAGTAATCTTGAAACATTTTTTAATCTCTAAGAAAAAAACTCACTGAAATAAAAACACTACTGGTAGGAAAATTGCAAATCCCTGAAAATCAGAAGTCAGTTCTTTATTCGTGTACCCGCCTCTGATCCATCAGCCCCTAAACAAGAATATAGTTGAACCTCAAAATTACAAAGAAAGAACACTAAAGATGCATCAAGACTCTCTTACTACTGCAATTACATGGGTAAATTCTCTGCATTATTTCATAAATAGTAGCAAAAAAACTGCATTAAGATTTTTCCTTCTAACAATGTTTTATATCATGAAAACACAAATTGTGTATTACAAAATTATTAGTTGCATTTAAAAAGTGACTGCAAGGCACTTGCAGGCTGTCAGTAACTCTTTCTTTGTACACATACTCATTACATATAGGGACTGTAATAGACTTCATTTATCAAAGACATTGAAAATATGGATAATGTAATCCTGAAATGAGGTACAATTGTGATTTTTTTCATTTTCTTTCTTTTAAAACAAGGTACCACTTCTATGAAGGAAAGTCTTGGTAGGAGAAGATTGTGAAGTGCATATCACATATGAACCACTATACAAATGAAATTATTCACAAAGTAAAATCACCCAAGATTGTACTTATAAAATCAGGCATCTGTCTGAGTATTATTACAAAGTTCTTAACTCACAGATTCTTTACGATGATCAGGAAGTAAAGAACTACTTTTATTTTCATTTATTTTCTCATCTGAAAATAGAAAATACTTGCCATTAGGGCATTTTTGCCCCTGCATTTTTAAGGCCATTAAAGAATTAGGTGTTTCATTAAAAAAAAAAAATAACAAAACCTTAAAATGAAACATTCGCAAATCTCAAATTATAGAGAATAAAAAGAAATTACTAATCTCATTTAATACAGATATAAATAAAGGTTCATACAGAGTAAGGGAGTTAAGGTTAGCCTCATAAGCAATCATGAGTAAATTCAGATCTTTGCTAACATCTCTTTTTGCCTCAGTGGAGCACAGATTCAGTCTTTTCATTGTTTTTCCATCTTAAAATTTTGTGGTCAACCTCCTACATTTTGAAAATTTTCCCATTTCTGTAACTTCTTTCTGGCAATATTTGTGCCACTGCTTTAAAATACGAGGCCATCATGCTTTGTCTTATTGTCTTAACATTCAGCAAATTTGACAAACAAAATGAAAAATGATTGAATGTACTTAAATGACATCAATCCTTACTGAGCCCTTTATGTTCCTATATCATCAGTTATACCTTTGATGTGAAATTAGGCCTTGGATGTGAAGTATTGTTAGGACATTTTGCTTAACTAATAGCTGTTTAGTTGAAGTCTAAGTGGAAGGATTATATTTGCTCTAATAAGCCAGGAACTAATGACTGGCAGCACTTATATTAAAAAACCACACATCTTTCTAACTGGATTTCCTTATTCTTTCAAAAATAGTTCCTTCTCTAAAGCATATTGAATAGTATCACATATCTAACCTGAATGAATGCATATGATGGACTTTTATGAGGGTTTTTTTATTATTATGAGGTCTCTTTTATTGCTTTCCTTTTCTCTCCTCTTTTAACCACAGTCTATTCCAGGTAAAGGATTTTATGCAACACTTTGACATTGCTGAGTTACTCTGAATTCTGATTAACCAAAGGGGTCAACTTTCATTAGAAAGTGCATAAAACTCAGTCCATTAAATTGTCCATTTCAAGCTTGCAGTAATGGCTTATGGGTTTGATTATATTAATTAGTGCACCTTCTGCATTGCCAATCTAAATGGTTATTTTAAAGAGCACAGAGGCTTCATCTTCCAGCATAGAACTAGTTTATAGGGAAGAAATGGTAGAGGAGGTGGAAGATTTAAAATTTTATAAGTTAACTGAAATATCATACATTAAAAAAATAAAGTCATTGCAATAGATAAATTATTTTGTCAAAGAAGTTAGCATAACATACCAGCTAAAGTTTAGAAAAAATAATCCCAAGTAATTACTTTTTATAACTTCACTTTGAAATTAGGGGCATATGATTTTATTGCTTTTGGTCAGAGAAATCCTTTTAATTGTTCATAAAACAAGGTTCAAACTCATATGCTCATATTTTCAATGACTCCTCTAAATACAAAAAAAAAGCTATGGGTTTTCTAAACCATACTCTACTCTAAAACAGCATTCTTTTTCACTTCAGCAGTTGATGGAATGAAGCATACCCAGCAATCGTTCTCTCCAGCTTAATATTCTACACAAAATAGCAAATCCCTTTATTTTGGAGAACATATAAATATAGATTATCTCTCTACTCAGACAGTCAATGATCAAAACAGATCAAGAGAAATGTAGAAATAGAATACCTTCACAGACAGTCCTCTGCATGGGGCCACTCAGTGAGGGCTGAGTCAGCAGCCGTGGGAAACAGGACTCTAATTCATTACCAGCAAGCTATTTCAGTGATTAATGTGGATATTAAAAGTGAACTGCATCTCAGAAGCATTACAGTAGGAGCCACATTTCTCAAAAGGAACAAAAATTGATGGCGTTTTTTTTTGTGATAACAGGACCAATCAAGATGTGCTAGACTTCTGCCAGTCAGAGGCACAAATTTGGCCTCATCTTTCTTGTGGGTAAGCGCAAGAATCCAACATCCAAAAGCTGATCTGAATATTGGCAATAAAATATCTGAAACCAATCTACCTCTATTCCTTCTGTGCCTCCCATCTCTCCTCAGCTAAGCAACATCAGCTTGTCATGTTAAGGATCTGCAACTTTTTGTTATCCACAGGGTTCCTCCTTCCTTCCCTGACTTTCTCATGTCTAAGGCATACACATAATGTGACAGAACAAGGGAACATGCAACTGCATCATTTAAATTTTAATCTGTTCTCAGTATCTTTTTGAAGTTCTTAGTATGACTTTCTGTCCTTGCTAAGGAGTTCAAGGTCCATACATAGGTGTTTAAGAGGAGTGCCAGAGAAGACACATGCCGCTCACATCTCCCCTTTTAGCACTCAATGTCTTTTCTACCTGGCAACAATGCGTCCCCTTCCTCCATCAGAAATATAATTCAGCGAACATCACTGCTTGGATCAGGAGGCTAGCTCCAAAAAAAGGTTACATAATCTGCAGGGACTGAAACTATTTGAGTGGTTCAGAGCAGAGGTTAGCTTGAGAACTCAGGTCTCTCATATAAGAGAGCTAACCTCTCTGAATATGTGGCAAGATGGCCTCCTACATCACCATTTTTTTCCCATCTTTCCCTTAATTCTTCAGTTGACAAAGCCAGTAAGTCATGTCTGTGTAGGAGTGAAGTGGAGGGTGACAATGCTGAGGTTTTTGCATTACCATTCTCACAGGAAAAAAAAACAAAAACAAACATAATAAACTTGAAAATAGAACTTCTTTTTTAGAAAGAGTATATATTTGTCCATTGTTCTGCATTACTGCCTACCAACAGCAAATTTCATAATAAAAATTTCTACTGATTTCTGGTTATATCTGCCCTGGCAAAAAGATGCCAAGTGATCAGCACAGGACCAATACAGACAGCAGTAGTGCAAACTTGTTATGCAGTGTCTCAAAGCAGCACTTGTAATATTTAAAAGATTCAGGGCTTGAAAACAGAATGAGAAGAAAGGGAAGGTACACAGCTGCACAGCTGGACTGCCATTACCTGACCACACTACTCTGAACAGTGCTCAGAAGTGCTCCAATATACATAAAGGTGTTTAGTCCCAGCATGGAAGAGGCTAGATCTCTCTCTTCCTGAATAATATTCTAGCTACTCTATCTCTGATAATAACTTCATGAAAGAGTATGTGTATGTGGCATTCTTAGATTCATCAGTATTGGACTCTGTGATCAAAACAGTCACAAAGATACTGTTTGAGAGGCAGAAATTCCGCATCTAAAAATGTGCACCATCTTTAAAAACACTGTTCTCATCATACACATAATTGCTATAACTTGGTCTGACTACAGGAGTTCATCAGAAATAATGTAGCTGTTTATTTGTCTGTTTTTTTCTGGTCAAAGTGTAAATAATTATAGAAATCAAACACTTCTCATAAAACACAACAAAATACATTGATTTTGTAAAATTTTAAGAGAAGTTTAAATTAGAACTTGTCAGACTGGCTGTGAGTAATTTAAGTTTTAAGACACTTAAAAAGTCAAGAACTTTGGTTTAAGTAACTAAAACTAACAAATTTTAAAAATTTGAACATGGTTTCAAATTCTTGAAAAACATTTTATATACAGAGAACAAGTGTCTGTAATTATATGTTGAGCAAAACAGCTTGAGAGTTCTGGACTGCTGAAAAGGCAACAGCTCTTGATAGAAAAAATTTAAATTAGGTGCAAAATTCTCAGCATGACAGTTTTAAAAATACAGTTTTGTATTTACAGCTTTTTATTAATTTTGACAAAATTTTCATAAATTATGAGAGAACATTTCACTTCAACAAGACATAATTCAAAAGAGAAGAAATGGATACCTCATTTTAAATTTTCTTATTAGGAGTGCTTACTGAATTTAACATACTAATACACCAAAGGCCCATATTTAATAATTATTACCAAGACATGTGGGGAAAAAAACCCATGAAAGTAACATTAGATCAGAGTGATGAAAACCAAAATGATATTTAACTTCATTGTTACACATAACTGTACATTTTACATAATGTCTAAATACAAGGAAATTAATTTCCTAGTTCTTCACAAAAATATTTAAAGCAAGGTATTTATTCTATTTAAGAATAAATAAAATCAACTGTTAAAATTTCCTAGAGAAAGAGGACTCTGTTAGCTGATTTTAAGTAATATATTATCAAATATTACAGAAAGCAGACGTACTTTTCTCTGAACTACAGAAATACAGGTAGGCTCTATTTTATTTCTTGCCAGGAGGCTTACCAAAATGTTGAATCTGATATTCTTTTTTATGAAATTCTGAGAGTGAAAATCTCTGCCCCTGTAAAATGAAACAATTTTTTCTCATCTAGCTGAAACCAGAATATCTAGACTGTTTGAAAGTTGGTGTAATATGGGTACGTGGAAAGATTTACAGACTACAGAACAAAAAGTTAGAATATTTGTCCTTGTTAAAGCCAAAGTTTTTATTGTTGTTTGTTGTTGTTGTTGTAGAACACATTTGCATTGTAGACATTGGTAGAGATGATACATGCATTATAACAATTACATCTAAAACCTTCTTTGATAGTTTCTCAAAGGCAATTTTGGTTGATGTCAAGATTGTGTGGAGGTCTGTTTGGTTTCAAACACATTAGTATTCCATACTAATACTAATATAATAGACCAGTAACTTTTACTCAAATTCAGGTGTATAATGTCTTACCAAGGTCTGTTTCATAGACCATTTCAAAGATTTCATATGTGGATAGACCATAAAACACAGGATGCATGTCCTATCCAGATAACATTCCATTTTTTTTTTTTTTATTCTAGAAGAAAACCTCAATTCAGAGCTGTAAAAATGTCCCTTATTTATTACTCCTGTGGTATGAAAGAAACAAAAGGCTATCTTTATGATAGTGGTGATACCAAACACTTAATAAGGTTTATCACATCATGATAGCAAATAAGTGGGAATAGAAGTTTGGATTAAAAAGAAATAAGTTTTCCCTACTCACTCACATAGACATGAATATAAAAAAATAAAACAAAAATAAAATATTTTTGTTGTATTTTATGTCTGATTTTACATGCTCATCACTTGATCACTTATAGCTTCAATAAACTTACGCATTTCCAGTAGAACCAAACTCAGTATTTGCTTCTATCAGACATGGATGTGAAATGAATAACCACATTTACTTGATTTTTTTCTAGCTCTCATTCTAAAAGGACTTTAATATCTTCTGTTTTATGAGTATGTATATACATAAATAATATAGATGAAACAAAATATTGCCTCTCTGAATCAGGTCAGAATTCATATAAACAATTCACCCAAAAGAACCCAAATTCTCAAAATGCCTTACATACTTATATATCTTAAAAGCCTTATGCTGAGCAGTCTGCCTTGCTCTGACAGTGAAAATAAATTACCAAACTGCAAGAGGAAAAAACAGATGTATTTAAAAGACAAATAGCCATTCTCTCTGAAATTCAAAGTAGTGTGAAATGGAGAATTCACAGCAGATTAAAAAACAAATGGGAAGCAGAAATTCAGATTGCCATCAAAGATAAGAAAGTTCTAAGAAAATTGTTCTTCTGTGCTCTTTCAAACTCTTGACACCTTTTGCCTTACAGAAGATGAAAGTATAGCAAAGGTTGACTTTTGGAACACTGCAGCAAGGAAAAGAGAAAATGGAATTGTCATTGTCCCCCAAGAACAGGGGTTGAAGACAGCTGTCATAGTTAGTAATGCTTAAAGACAGTGCCATGAATTGGTAGACTGGAATCATGGGCAAATTCCCTAGCTTACCTCTATTCCACTATTGAACAATAAAGAACACTTTCAAGATAATTGTGTGTCTAAATGTAGTCAGTTCACTGTAGCTACAGAACATTCTTTTCCATCTTTTGCCTCAAAACAGGCTGGCTGTACATCCAAGCCTCTGGATCCATGGTATACTTCCAAAATATTCCAGCCTGGATTGGGTACTGCACAGAGTTCATATAAGCATTCATTCAAATTATATTTGAGGGGATATAGGACGACAAGTTAAAAAAGTTCTTGTTTTTAAACAGAATATCTGAATCCTCTGCTGACCACTCTTCAGAGTTAGCTGACAGGAGCCAGCTCACTAGCATGTTGTGGGGTGACAATATAATGCTGAGTCAAGAAGCCCTATAACAGGACTAAGAGAAAAACAAAGCAAGAAACAAACATGTGGATCCAGGTGCCACAGGCTTTCTCTAAAGCACTCCTGGAAATCTTTTCAAAGTTTGAAAGCCTATTATAAATTCTGTATAACATTTTCACCAGAGATTTGCTAAATTGTCCTTTCAGAGATAAATAAGAGAATGACAACAGTGGATTGTCATTATAGTCTTGGAAAATTAATCACATCACTGCAAATTAGCCTCCTTTAGCTACTTATTCAGAACTGACCTTTAACCAACAGACTGACATTCTTAAGCCTGGTTGTGAATATTTCATTATCTGGTGAATCCCACTAAACCACTAACACTCTAAGTATTTCAAACTCAACCTTCATTTTAGTATTCCTTCAAATTCTGCACTTGGAACCTTTTGTTTCACAATGAGCACTCCCAAAATTTCTAATAAAATAATTCTTATTTATCTAAACATAATAATTCAATTTTTTTTTTTTTTTATTTTGACATGTTATACTTTTTTCTCTGATATCTATTTCTAGCATCATTCTCAGGACCCTTCACTTACCTTGATGCTTTAAGGTTAAGTAAAACTATTTGGAATGTCTCCCTCTATTTTGTGTCTGAATAGTTTCCAAACAAAAAGTTTAATTTAACAACAGAGAGGAAGATGTGAATGTTAGTATATGTGATTAAAATCTCCTGCACACGCACAAATATATCATGAAGGAGCTGAGAGGCACAATGCTAGGAATGGGAGCCCTAATAACCCTTTTGAGAAATGAACTCCAGGGTTTCCCACAGTGATCCCAGGTGAGTCCACCCATATCAAGCTGGACTAGCCACCATCGTGAGCCAACACAGCAGCTCTGTAAGTCACCTTTCTAACAGAGGGGGATCACTGCCAAGAGGTATGGGGCATGTAATGGGATCACACAGAACATTCTAGAATCATTAGGGGGAGGAACCAAAGGTGGAAAATGGGAGGAAACAAGGTGTATTGGGAAGGAACAAGCATGGACAAAAATAGAGGAATAAGACAATAAAAGGAACATGTAAACAGGTGGCTGGCTGTTCAGCACACTCTGGTCATACCATGTTCTCAACACAGTCTGCTCTCTTATTACCTTCTATTTTCAAGTCAGATGTGTTTATGTAGGTCTGAATTTTAGTAACTGGAATGAGTGTGGGTGTGAAAGTGTGAGAGGTCTGTACCAGCAGCTGAAAGGGCCCTCAGTGGCTCATTTGTCCAGGTGTGACGACTAGGAAGATTTGGATCCATGAGAAGCCAATGGATAGATAAAGTGCCTGAGCCCAGCTTCAGTAGAGATCCACATTATCCATGTGTAGGTACATACAGGTGCGCATGGGTCTTTCCCACTACCGAACCTTCCTCATAATCGGGCATTGAGTGGAATGGGAAGAGGCCATTGGTGCCATTTGAGCTAGTGTGAGTCCTGTGCGTATGCTGTATATATACATACGTGTGTCCAGATATGCATGTGTCTGTATATGTGGTACGTGCTTGTGTTTGAATGTATGCCTACTGTGTGAATCCTTGCTTTGCAGGGAGTTACAGCAACCTCAGCTCTTTCACTTTATGAGATTCAGTAATCCCCTCACCTTGGAGATTACAGTATGTATTAGCAGATATGAAAAGCACAGTAAAATCATTACAATAGGTGCACATATGAAATTAGATAGATGTCTAAAGATAAACTGAGAAGCAAAACACTTCTAAAATGGAATATCCAATTGCTTTGTATCATGCATGCCGTACATTTAGGTCTTACTCTTTCAGTGTTTGATTTTCATATGCCATCAAAGCAAAGAGAAGTGTATGTAAACCAAATGGCCTAAGACTTAAGAGAAAAGAGTAAGTCATGCTGGAAAACTATAGAAGGAAACTCATACTCTTCTCCTTGGTGCAAAGAAAGGGTTTTGAGTAAAAGAGACCTTGCCGCAAACTTTCATTCTAATCAAATATGTGAGCCTTCAAATTTGGAAAACTGACGTCCCAGGTAAAGAAAATGTGAAATCTGTAGATAGCAGACTCTATGTAGTGCAGTATTCTGTGATATTCTCTAAGGAGCAGAAAGGTCTGGCTAAAGACTGGCTCCTGCACAGATGACTAGAGAGGCAGAAGGTGCCTATGATTGCCACCAGCCGCCAGTGAGTCAAGCACTGCTGCAAGACAAACATTCCAACCACTTAACAATTTCTTCACAATAAAAGAAGAAAATACATTAAATTCACGTCAATTGGTCAAACAGATATTATTACAGCCTACATTTCTCCTTTCCCCTCTTCTTTTCATTCCTCCCTCCACAACAGGGACTTGATTCACTGTGAGGAAACAGTAAAGGTCAGTTTGGTCTAGTTGTCCCTGAGTTTGGACAGAACTCAGGCCAGCATTTAATTATGGCTCTTTCAAAGTGTAGCTGGCTCCCATTGCTAATCAGAGCATGGTACATGTACTATGCATATACATTAATAGCATCTGTGTATGCGCATATATATATCTAACTCAAGACAGATAACTACCCTTAGGAAGAAAGATGAATTACACAGATATATGTTATAACACTTATCATATATACACATATGTAGGTATATAAAAAATAGATGGCTTCTCTTTAAGTTCTTAGTTTGGAAATAATGCATTAATTCAAAAGGCCAGTTACATATCAAAGACTTAACACAATACTTTAAATTCTGTTGTCAGAACAAAGAATATTTGCTTTAGTCTCATATATCCCAGAACATCTAAATGAGTTAATATTGCCTTTTTCTCGGAATGGCAATCTTTCTATTAGAAGTGAAGATTCTGTCTCTAAAGCAACAGATCTTACCAAGCAATAAATGAATATAAAAGGAATTCATTACTGGCTTGATTTTAAAAATGCCTTCCTCAGACAGCAAAACTGTATATACGAACAAATAGTAATTAAAATATAGAATGTTAAAACATTTTAGTTTGCCAGAAAAACTGTAAGTGGTAGAATTCCTTGTGGAAGAAAGATTTATTTCAGGGGAAAAAAGCGCCATATGCATTCTTATTTAGCTTTTCAAAGAATTCAACAAAGCCTGACCCAGCTGGGACCCAGTGGTCTGCCTCTAGCTGTGGTAAAAGCTTAGTAAAGTATTGAAGAAGAAACATAAGAATGTTCATATTCTTAAGAACATTGTTTCATGATATTACAACTGAGGTTCCTTTGTACAGGATCATACTACAGGGACACCAGTTTTAATATTCAACTTCTAGCAGCTGGCATCTGCTGCTTTAGAGAAAGAGGAACAAATATAATTCTCCTAATTATCTGTATCATTATTCTTCTTACTTCACAAACTATGTCTGCCTCCTGGGTCTGTTTTATACTGATCTCAGTTTCTACCAGTTGTCTGCAAATCATTACCAAACTCTTGTCCTATTCTTCAACCCTTGTTCCATCTCTTTATTTGAAAATCAAACATTACAGGTGAACATATTTAATGCTGCAGCCATGCCAGGTTTATATGCATTCATCACAAACACATTCTTTTGGATGTCTGCCAATAATGCTTCAATATTCCTTTAAAACCTCCTCTCACATCTTTCAGAAGTCTCATGTTTTTTCTTCTTATTGCTTCATTTGCCTACAAGCTCAGACTCTAAGGATCAACTCTGTTGCATTGTAAAACTTTACTAATAGAACATAATACCTTTGTTTAAAAAATAAATTAAAAAAAAAAGAAAAAAGAGCACGTTTGAATTTTAATTTTCCATTAATATAAGTGCTTGTAAGCATCAAATTCTTACTTCTCTATCATCACCACCACAGTTGCAGCATTACTGGCCTATCACTCACTAAGACTCCACACCTTCTGGGTAGCATTCTATGCTCTCTGTGGAGTGAAGCAAGGCCTGGTACACTTAGGAATCATTCATGGTCACTTGCAAGAGTGTGGTTAAGTCCTAAGACTGTACTTAAAGTTGATCATGAGAAACTTCCAAAAAAACCAGATATCATATGGAAGATTTTGAAACAAGGACCGTCTCTTATATAACTTTGGTCTTGCCAGTCCTGCATTCAGTATGACTAATAACAATTAAACTATGTTTTAAAAAGATCAACCACAACATTTAAAATGCTTCTACTAGATTCTGTTGATCAACCTGTTACCAAGCACTACATTATTCTCTTTATCTACACCTTTAATCATCGTCACACACTGAAAAGTTATATAGGTTAGTAGTAACTTCTGAATGAAAAATACAGCATTAGACAAATCTGATGCAAATAAGCTAAAGAATATTTTTTAATCAATATCACAACATCTCAGATGCCAGTAGGAACTGGCGGGGGGTTAGTAGAGAAAATTATTCATACTACTACTGATTTTTTAACAATACTATTGAGACTATAAAGTGGAAAATAAAGAACTTTTCAAAGCATACGGCAAGACATCAGCAATATAGAAAGGATTTGGCCAAATTAGAAGAGCAGAAATACTAAAATTTTAAAATATGGAAGCTAAACACTGAATGCTAATAAGAGTGCATGCTAGTCTTGTTTGGAATTTACAGAGATTCAAACTGTTTTGTAGATTAGCCATTTTTCTCTGAAATGTGTATAAAATTTTAGGTGTAAAACCTATATGATTAATATAGTGTGAGAAGAATCCCTCAGCTTGTATATTAAATTCTCATAAATTGCAGTGGTTTTGAATTACACTGCAGATATTGGAACTGATGAAAAAATAGAGCACTCACAATGGTTGCACATGTGGTTACTCTAATAATTATAGTGGATTCTTACAATTGTGTTGTTACTGGTAGCAATAGCAGTAGTATAGACGTCACATAGATTTGCACTGACTCCTGAATAAAGTTAAAAACAATCCTTCATATGTTATCAGACTATCTATCAGAGGGTAAATTTAGTAAAAGATTTAAAATTCCTCACCAGAAGTAAAAATATTTATTACCCATTGGACAAGTAACTCCGGCGAAAAAAAAACAAAATAACTCCAAACCCAACCAAAAAACAAAAGCAACAAAACAAAATTAAAGAAGTATGCTGTCAGGTTTTTAAAAAAATGGTTTTTGTTGTGGTTTCTGAACCCGACTTTGAACTTGTCTCTGTCTCTGTGAAAGTTTCTGTTTCCCCCAGCCCAGTGTCTGAAGAAGAGGTCGAGATCGTCTGTTTTCTTGCTGTTTCAAGGATTGTTTATTCTTTGTTATCTTACATATTTGTGGCTCTGGCCTCATGAGATCTTTGTTGCAGGCCAGGTTGTGACAAACTCCCTGCCCTTTGGAATGGTATTATCTTTTATATTAAAAATTACATGTGTTTTATTTATAATAATTGTCCAATACGTATAGACTGTATTGAACAGTGTACCTGTACTCTAAACCAATTAAAAAGTGCCACCATCACAGCAGAAGATGGAGAACAAGAAATGAAGAAGAAGGACAGGGACACACCCTATTTCCTCCATCTTTGCCCCTTAAACTCACGTTTAGAAATCCCAGAATTCTACTTTTTCACCCTGTGATATATTAAATATCATTCTACCTAAATTCTTGTAACTTATAAATTTTCCAGGACAGTCAGAGGGATGTCCTGGATCCCTCAGTATGTTTCATATGTTTTGTTCTTTTCAATAGGATTGAACAGAGCACTCAGTAGAAGGTCTTCATCCCTGTCCTGCTTACTGCTCAACACAGACATTCCAGAAAGAGAACTTGAGGTTCCCTCACCACCTCTCTTTCCCAACAGGGCAGAGTAAACCTGATATACATCCACATGGGAATCTGCAGTAATCACACAGCCTCCTCCCAGCTCTATCTGACTTCTGTACTCTACAAATTATACAAGATTCAGAAATATTTTAGTTAATTTTAATATTTTTAATATTCATCAAGAGTTCAGTTCTGCATCCAATTTACTTTGACTAGTTTTTAAAGTGTTTCAGACTCTTTCTTCTCCTTCAGTCAGGTAGTTGTGCCCTTGAGATATCAGCTGGCACTTAGACCAGACAAGAAATTTTTAGCACCCATTCTGGCTGGTTTATGTAAACAGACTTATCTATCTCAAACAGAACTGAGTCTGAATTCATGTCTTTTACATACCAGTATCTGTAAAAAAAAAAAAAAAAAAAAAAATGGCTTTGTTGGATAACATTAAAAACAAGATTTTAAATAGATATAAGTCTTTAAGAGCTGAGAAAGATATGTGCTGTAATCACCAGAAAGTTAAAAAAAAATATATATTTAGCTCCTATTAGTTTAATTGGGACATGAGTCATGAAAACTTCTGGAAAATCTTTTCAAATATTTTAATGAAAATTCTGTAGTAGCTTCCCTACAAATATCTTTTGGAAATATTTTATCTGAACATCTTGCATGGTTTCCAACAGATGCAAAGGGCGTTTTTTCCCCATCAGTTTTTTAAATTAACAATAACAAGTCAGAGAATTGTTTTCTGTTGTTACCTCAATACCTGGTACTGATGGCATTTCTGTTGCCTGCAGTCACAATAAGATTCCTTAAGTTAACTGTGGAACTGTTAATACCATCTGAGGAGGTCCAATTCACAAAATGATAGATCCATTAGTCTTCATTCCAACCTGTTTTACTGATGTGTGGCGCTTCCAACATGGCTTAAAATGTTATTGCAATCATTCCAGGACTCAGAGAATAAGGTACAACATGTAAGAGCTTTGACAAAAACTTATCTTGCAATTAGCATCACTTGAAAGTGGGTCCTCTTGTTGGTCACACTATTCTGAACCTCACATTTTTTAAATTATTTAGATATTCTCATAAATAATGTACTAAGACTACAAATTCCACCATATAACTGTGCTGGATACATTGGGTGAAACATGCAAAATTGATTTCAAAAGTATAGCAGAGAATTTGCTCATGAATGCATTTGCTCCTCGGAGGATGAAAAGGAAGGAGAGAAAAACCTGGTTCATTAAGTTGTCCTGCAACCAAAAGCAGAAACATCTGCTAAAATCATGGGCAAGCTGATGGCTAGATGAAGCAAGGAAGATGGAACAGAGTTAGATGTGCATTTCACTTTGTTGTAAGTTTCACAGACACCTCAGAAAGAATATTGTTTAAGATATGCATGGTTTTGATCTGAAATATGGGTGGAGAAGAATTGTAAAGGATCATTCACAACATTTACTGTTAAATGGCTATTTCTTTACCTATTTTTCTCCTTGATTGTTTTCATATTTTTACCTACTTTCTATGTAACTGCCTTTTTTTCATATTTTTGCTTGTTTTTGATGATTGAAACTTCAGCTTACACATCCATTATTTCACCTGACTTTTAGTGGCTTAGGATAGATTATTATAGTTGTGGCTGAAATGTTACACAGTACTTCAGATGCACATGCAGCAACCAAATATACAACACTGAATGACCCCATTTAATCCTATAATCACAACTTAGTGGGTTTTACTATTTTACTTTTGTTGCTCCTGGATTACACCAGTATGAGAGTGTGATTACTTAATGACTGTAGAGTCTGTTAAAATTAATTTGATTCCCATAGATTCCTCAATGATTTGAGGAATTATCTAGTGAAGCAGAGCCTCACATGAAAAAACTGGATTGGAAATAATTATGAGAAAGAAAACTGTGAAATATTTAAAAGGCTTGTTTTCTTTTTATATTTTTTCCTTTTTAAAAGGATTTGTTACTTTTTGATATGCTTAAGTAAGGTTTTGTAATAGCCCTTTACTCCCCATATGATTGAACTGGATGTGACTCAGCCTTTACCTTATAAAGCTTTGTTTACATGACAGTGATTAGCTTTTTAGAAACCTCTAAATACCTAGGTTGGAATGGAAATAAAATTACTTTGTACATATTTTTTTCTATTGCAATCATGCAGAGCAGGTTCCTGCTTTTAGGCTCTTAGGCTTAGACTCAGTTAGTTCAGTGTCACCATAAATTACAGCAAACTCTTATTCTTTCTTATGATGTTTTAATTTTTACCATCTCTGCAACTTGATGACCAGATCCTCATTTCAAACAACTGCCAACTCTACCCTTCAATTGTTTGTTTCACAACCTCTAAAGTATATGCCATTCCTCCCCAGCATGATTGTTGGATACATAAGAAGACATCAATATGCTACAGAAATATTTATAAAAAACCGAATTATTTTTTCAAGAAATGTAAAGAAAGTGCAACCAAACAAATCAACTATGCAATTCATCAGTTCATCTCATCATTGTATTAATACTTGAGAATTCTTGTCCACCCCTACTTTAATGGTATACAAGTTTGCTCTATCACCATGTTTAAAATTTCACTATAACACTATATTAATCCAAATAAGGTTTTGTAAAACTAGGTGATTCATTGTATCCCATGAGATAGTTTAAGAATTATTCCAATTTACACTGACATAGTGATTACCTGCAATGAAATGCAAACTGTGGCTCAGACTAAAAAACAAATATTAGGACTATAAGTGTTTCTTCAGCCAACATTCTTTAGCCCTGCTGAACTAGGACTGGGAAGTTTAGACAGGTTAAATTCTTGGTATCAATTTTATTTTGTATTTTTGCTTCCTTTCCTTCATGATGTTTTTTTTCTGAGGCAGTTAAAACAATGTGGTAGCCAGACTGTACTAGAAATGTGCTTCCAGCACTTTCCATTATTCCAGAGGTCTTAACCAAGACGGTACTGGGCTTTGAAAGAATGATTTTGCTGGGTAGTGTTTTAAGAAGAAAAGAAGAAAAAGTTGAAAAAGTAATATAAATATATTTATGTCATAAGTATAAAAAAGTGTTTCAAACTTAAAATAAGTCACCAAGGAAAAGAATTTAACATAATAATGGAAGAGCTTTAAAAAAGATGTCATACAAACACAAGACAAAATAGCAAATTTATTCTGAGGGACAGGGTAAAAAATGAGCAGAAATTTTCTAATACAGATGCAAACTTTAAACATTTCAGTTTAAACAATTCTCCTCTGTCAAGAATATAAAAATTATGTATATATAAATATATCTATATGAAAACAGGTAGCTTTACAAAAAATAAAAGGGGACTCTCAAATTAGGAGAGAGACAGTACTGCCAAGTGCTGCAGTACTTAGAGATGTAAGAGGAGCAAGTCTTCAAAGCTTTCCCCTGGGACTGAAGTTTCGATGTGTCTTCTTGCATTGGTCCACCAGGACTAAGGGGCAGGATGGAGCAGCTACCACATGATGAAAACCTGCAGTAATATGTGAAGGGCTGTGCAGCAGCAGCCAAAAGAATGACACTGAGACAACCAAGAAATAAGCCAGGTAGAGGCCCACATGGTGGCACTGCATCAAAGCTTCACTATGATCTGTTCTAACCCAGAAAGTTTTTCTTTTCATGGTTTCAGTGTTATGAACAAACCCGAGCTACTTGACATGGCCATATAGGCAACTCTCCTTCCATTTGCTGCTCTGTTACAACAGCCAGCGTGTGCTGGGAGGGAGAGGAGCCATGACTCTGTAGCTTCTATTTGTCTTTCTGATGTGTTCTCCAACTTAAGTGAGTGAGAAAAAAGTGGCTTGAGGGTCTCAGCTTATCACTTGTTCATGAACTGTGATGGCAACAGCCTATGCAAAGAGTTAGGTGTATTCCACTTAGTTCCATGTGCATGTAAAAGAATGAAAAACAGTTATCTTGGGGAGGAAGAAAAACAAACCTAAAAAAGAGAACCAGAAAGAAGAATAAAAAGAGGCTGAGTCACCATACAAAAAGGGAGATAAAAAATGTTGTGAAAACGCTGTCCTCTGAAGTATGTAGGTGCTTAGTATCAGGATATTTTCTTCTTAAATAAGAAAACAATGACAGAACTTACGTAACTAACTCAGTAATAGGAAAAGTTAGCTGTTTGAGTTGTCAGCAACCATGAACTGTGCTAATCATTTCTTCAAATTACAAGGTAAAAATAATAATTCCAGAACACATTATTGGTCATATTTGATGCTGCTCTGGTAGTGAAAGTGGTACCTTTCAGTGAAATGTGAATATAAACACAAAACTCAGGTAAAAAATTCCTACTTACTGTCAAGGCTGTGTGTGGTTTTCTACGTTTTTGATGTATCTTTCTTCCAATGTCATATCTGAAGTCTGATCTCTCCTTGACTCTTTGCTCACTTTTTCTGACAGCAAGTCAGACTCTTTATGCTGTCCTGACCCACAGAGATGCTCACTTGTGTTACTTTCTGAGATGCCCCTTGGTGAGGTGAAAGTTTTTGGAAAAGCCTCAAGGAACTCTCTTTCTTTTTTTCTCTGAACTTTGTTTTACAATAAAGTTGACTGCAGAGAAAAGAGTTCATCCTTCTGTACATCCTGTGCAGAGCACTAACCTTGACAGAACAAAGATGTTTTTTCAAACATAGAATATTTTTGTGTGATTGAAATTTTTTGTATACTACACATAAATAGGCTTCTTTCACAGCAGGCATGCATGAAGCTTAGTTTGGGATGTACTTAGTTATTATTTTATTTCTTAAACATATTAATTTATTGTAATAAATGTAAAATAAATGCTTCTGTTTTCTTCATTTTATTTAACAGAAACTTAATACAATAATTTGGGTTGGAAGGGACCTTCAGCAATCTTCTAGGCCAAACATCCAGGTAAAGGCAAGGACATCTTCCATTAGATTAGGTTGTTAAAAGCACTGTCCAACCTGGCCTTGAAAATTTCCTGTGATCCACAACTTCTCTGGACAACCTGTTCCAGTATCTCACCACACTAATCATAACAATTTTTTAATTTATGTCCAATCTAAACCTATGATCTTTCAGTTTAGAAAAACTGCCCCTTTGTCATGTCATTACAGGTCTTGGTAGTCATTCCTGTCTTTTTAATAAACCCCCTTTATGTATTGAAAGGCAACAATAAAAAAAGTTCCAAAAGTCTTCTCCTCTAAAGACTGAACTCCAACACTCTAAACCATTTTACACAAAATATGTGTGACAGCCCTCTGATTATTTTCAAGACAAAAGCACATTGCCTTTTTTTTACAGCAGATTCCCCAAGTCCTTCTCCATAGGGAAGCTCTCAATCCATTCATCCCACTATCAGTCTTTATACTGGGGATTGCTTCACCTCAGGTGCAGGTTCTTGCACTTGGCCTTCATTCAAGCAATACTTCATGATGCTCAAATGAACTGACTCTTCCAGCCAGTCAAGGTCCCTCTGGATGGCATCCCATCCCTCAGCTTGGTGCCATGCACAAACTTCTGAGGGCGCATTCAATCCCACAATGTATGTGATAAATGAATATTTTAAAGTGTCCCAACATGGACCCTTGAGGGACACTGTGTGGTACTAGTTTACATTTGGACATTTCCTCAACTTTGCTGTATTATGAGAAATACAAATTCTGTCTTTATTGACACAGTTTTTGCACACAGCCCTTCTGATTCTTCAACATGACGTTGATCTTTCTGTATTGTACCAATATTACTTTTGCAATTTGGGAATCATCATTTAGTGCCAAGATCTAGTAGCCTAAGATAGAGAAAAAAAAGCATTTTCCATATAAAAAATACAAGGTAAGGGAGTGCATGAAGTTCAGATTTGGAAAAGGTTTGGGAAAAGCCTCTGGGTCATTATATCAATACTGATCAAAATATTTTTCAGTTGGAATATAATTTTCCTCCTTGGACTGCAGAGAAATTAGCAAGAAGCATGAGTTTACTCTGGAATGCACAATGAAGAAAGGAGAACAGGGAAGGTATTGTACATATATGCAAAAGTAAAAATAAATTTCCAGTGCTTTTATCCTGTACAAATATGATGAGTTTAAATTAAGGACCACTGTGTTGTAAAGTCCGTTGCCCTCACACTTCACACCAGGCATGACATCTGGGGTGATGGACATATTTGTCCCTAATTTTTAATCAAAAGGTCTGGGTGGAATTGCTATTTAACATCAATTTTTTCATAGGCCTGTACTTAAAGCTGATCAGGATTCATCTTGATTTTGGAGTAAGTTTGACAATAGTGTAATATTAATTATAAATCTCAGTTATGCTGGTTTACCTGAAACTGATAATCAAAACCTTTTCTTCATTGAACATACAAATGCCAGAGTGGTATTTTTAGGAAATAATGAATCTGATTATTTTTCAAGAGAGGATGTTTGCAGAACATGCAAATACATCCCTGGTGAAAAAGGCTGAATCAGATCAGTTTGGATATCAAGAAATTTTAAATTCCACACCAAAGCTCTCCTGATATTGTGAAGAAAAAAACTTATTTTTACTCATGAATCCTTGATCAGAAAACTTAATATAAGTAGCTGACAGATTGGCAAGTTGAACCTTAAAAAGAGAAAGCCTTTTTTAATGTAATGGGAATTCAGTTTACTGTCAAGTCCAAGAAATAACTCACAGTGCATAAAGCTAAACCTGTGCATGTCCCTGCAGAATTTGGACCTAACATTATGTGAGAAGGATGAAGTAGTACAATATTAAAGAGCCCTGCTTGCTCCTCTGACATGCTGTAAAGTTTCTGTTTTGCTCAAAAAACAGGGAAATGCCTGGAGAATGTGGTTCTGTGTTTTATTAATGTACAATCTGAGCTCACAGAAATTTAAGAGAAGGTAGAAAAAGCATAATTCTCAACATTTTGACAGGACTTATTCAGTTCTTCTCTTCATATTTTGAAAAGGAAAATTATGCTTTCATTTGAAACTGCCTTTGACACAGCTTCCGTGGCTAACATATACAGGCAATACTTCTGTATATATTTAACATTCCTGTAGCAAAAATTCCTATTTTTTTAATGGCTTAATTTTCAGTATTATCCTGAAAACTATCTAGATGAGGCTATCCCAGGTCTGAGTATAGCTGAATTAGAATTGATTTAAAAAAAAAAAAAAATCTGTAATTCACTGTTAGTTAACTACCTTAACTTTTGCATCTGAAATAAGTTTCCAGTACACAGTAATATAAATAATGTAGGAAGAAAAGACCATGTTGTTAGTCAAGCGCAGGAACCTGGTGAGCAACTGAGCTCAGCAGAGAGAGGCATGACCTGGCACAGCCAACCTAGGCTTTGGGGAGTATGTTTGCCATTAATTTTTGTTATTTCAGGCTGGAGCTGGGAAATGCTAGTCCCAGTCTTGCCTTAGTTCCCAGCAGCCATGTGGACGGTGGGTAGGAACAGTCACCATATTATCTTTGTCTAGGAAATCCATGTGGGTGTGAGTTTTGGAGGGTGTTCACTAACTTGGTTATTTTGTTCCCAGAGATGAATACTTTTTTGTGGGTAAAACACCTCCTCTTTTTGTATACTTTTGCTATTAATACTATTAGTATTGCCAGTGTCTTACTCCATTGCTTTGTGCTTTCAGTAAACTGTTACCTCAAGCCATAATCTTGGTTTTTGTCCTTCCCTTCCCAGAAGGGCATGGGTTAGGGAATTGGCTTATTTGGAGTTTAACTTCCAGGTGGTGTTAAAACCAGCACAGTAATTTTCAGGGCTCTTAGTTAATGTTACTATTCTAAAGGAAAAATAATTCATGCTATATTTAACTAATCACATTATCCTTTAAAAGTACTTGAAAATTCCAGAGGCTAATCAGGGAAAAATGTGAATTCTTTGCTTGTTGAGATCCAATTCATGCTCTTGAGTGTCATATTTAGATTTTTTCATAATGGAAGGACTGGTTAACATAATCAGTAGAAGCATTTCAAAGGATACTGATTTTGAGTGATAGGAAGCTGGGATTTCTGATCCATAGGAACCTTTAACTCACCAGTGTCTTTCATCTGGCATTCTTTTTCTATTAATCTGATGATTAATAGATAAAGAGTTAGAAGATAATAGACAAAGCTATATGTAAATTACCTACCTTTAAATTTGATTTACTTTGACCAACTGTATTATGCATGTGTTTGACAAGTTGGTATTTTTGCACAAATAATAAGAAGGATCAAACAACGAAAGAAAAAAAAAAAGTCTTAGAAAATAAAAAAATATTATATTGAATGAGAAAGAAGGTAATTGAAACTAAGTAAAACTGAATAAAAATGTCTAAGTACCTCACAGAAACTTACAGCCAGCTAGTCACACAGCTACTGTAGTCAGTTAAACTGTGTTATTTTTGACCGAGATGGTAAATGTTGATAAAATACAAACAAGACAAGCAGGATACACAGATCAGCACCTGTGGAATATTAAGGAAATAACTGGTTTAGAATACTATATGTAAGTCTCTGGGACATCTCTCTAAATAGTCAAGATTGGGAAAAATATGATTCCTGTTGAAAGTCAAAAATCATGAAAAAAAAGTTTTAAAAACTTTCTGAAGTAATTACTAGTCCAGCGGTCAGTGCAATACTCAATGAAAAGAAGCTAAAGTTCATGTGGCAAGTTAATATGGTGAGTTTTGTTAGTTTGTCTTGGGCTTTTTTTTTTTTTTTTTTTTTTATTTAGTAGCAGGCATCTGTAGTGTTGTAACAGTCACGTAAGAAATGAAATAACTCAACATGATATGCTTTGCATATGTAATAATTTTCTTCCTGTGAAATTCAAGAAAGTTGTGTGGGATAGAAAAACTGGTTTACATTCATGCCATAAAAATTATGTATAAAATGCTAAGTTGTTTCACCTTAACGTTATGCCAACCATTAGTTAGAAATGTATCCCAGCAAATGCATTGGAAACCTCTTAAAGAATAGCTTTATAAGACTCACAAGCCTCTCTCAGCAGGATGTCAGGTACCCTCCTGTTAGTAGAGAAACCAAAACAGTTTGAACTATCCATCTTCATCTGAAAGGTAGCAAAACCAGACCTTTCTTGTAAGACAATAGTTGCTGGATTTGTCGAACACGTAAATATAAATGAGAAATCGTTAACCAAGCCTATAATATTTCCTTTTTATTCTGTAGCATACACCTGAAATCTGTCAGTTCTGATATCACTATCAGTAATTATGAAGCCCCTTAAGGCTATTTGTTAGATGCTACATGATAGGTTGTACAAAATAGCAGTTTCTTGGGATATTCATATTTTGCTTCAGAAAGGTAATAATTAGTTTTGCATTGTCTCATAACAGATGTTCTACAGGAGTCCCTCATTTACGCAGGGAGGTAAAGAATGAAACCAAAAAGTAAAGACTTTTTTCTTTCCACTACTTCACTTGAAGAAAACAGATAGGTTGAATTTTGAAGTCTATTCTGCTTAATGCTTAGAAGGTCATTAAAATTTTATTGAACACTTCCTTATGTTTTAAATTTCATCTAGGAAATTTATAGTGCATTAGGTTATTTCATGCATGGCCTATATTGTGCATAAGGAGTAATATTGTCCAGCTTTAATGTTAATACAAAAAGAAAAAGCAGTGTTTTTTCTTACACATCCTGAGCAAAGGTGAAGGAAAATCTCTGTTGGCACTACATTCAAGAGTAGCAAAACTATAGGTGTGGGCACATCACAGATCTGAGTTGTCCCTATCCTTGAGTTTCTGTTTTCTGTGCAAGTTCTGTGTTGTGGTTTCAATTTGAAACAGGAGGAAATCTCAACTCATGTTCTGGTTTGGGTTTGCCAATTTGAAATTTCACAATCAAGAGCAAAGCAGACATAAGCTTAAAAGTAATAAAACTTTATTAATTAACACTAAAAGGAAAAAAAAACTAAGAATCAGAATGAAACCTTCAGAACACTCTTCTTCCTGCCCCGACCTTCTTTTCTCCCAACTGACAATGTAAAGAAAAAGACACTCAGCAATCTCAGTCAGTTTTCCATCTCTAAAACACTCTTTCTTCAGTTCCCTTAGGGAGGGAAACACCTCTTGTTTGCTATGGAAAATTCCCCCACAAGAAAACAGTTCTCTCATGGATCCAGTCTTCATGAACAGCAACCGCCCAGCTCCTTTGCATTCATGAAATTCCTCCCATGTTCACAGTTGTGCATCTGGGCCACATCAATGTATGGAGTTTTATTTTAAAGATAACTGTACAAAAACAAAGGTTGTTTGTATCTATCTTTGGGATCACCTTTATCTCTGGGAGCAGAGATTCCCTTCTTCTTTCGAGGGCAAAGAGTCTTTATCACTTCATGTCTCTGTTCAACTTCTCATGGAATCAGCAATTGTCAACATTCCTTTCCTTTGCTCAGGTCTACAACTTGAATTTTCTATCTTCCCCATACTTCTCTATGGTTTAAAGGAAATATCTCAATATATTACAGTCAATCACCATAGCTTGCCTTTTCAGCCTGAAAGCAGCTTCCCATACTCCTTCCATCTGGACTTTCACTCCTCTTGATTATGATGCAATCATGCAATCTTTACCTGCTTCCACTCAAATTTTCTCTCATTGGAGAGAGGATGGAGAGTTTTCCAGGTCCCATCTGTGCCCTGATGCACTGAAAGAGGTAACAAAGGCAGTGTCCTGGCCCAGGCATTCACCCGAGGGATTGTGGCCGTGCTGGAGCTGTGCCAGGATCCTGGCCAGGCTGCAGCAGTCCATGGTGTCACATTACAAAGCTGTGCTGAAGGGGGACAGATCTCAGTGTGCCTGTGCCCAAAGGCAGCTGCTCACGGGTCTTTTGCAGATGGTGTGGGAAGTTGGACAGATCCCCAGATCCCTTTTCCACCCCTCGGTCTTATCAGGGTGTCCCGTCCCGCAGCATCCCTTCTCCCTCTCTCTGCCCAGGGCTACAGCAGCGGCAGAGCCCAGCCCGGGCCAGCAGCACAGCAGAACTCTGTGCCAGCAGATGTTCCCAAAAGCAGCTGAGCCCCACCTGGCCCGTGTGCCCTTCCCCCTCCCGACACAGCCCAAGGCCAAGGGCAGAAGGTGTGTTCTCCCTCCAACAGCTGGAAACAAAAAGGGCCTTCCCAGGCTTTTTTGCCTTCTGAATGTAATAACAACCAGCAAACGAAACACTTTCTGGTTGGTCCAATAAAATGCCAATCTAAAGACCAGCCAGCTCACTTTTGTGGGCTGGTCAAACTAACACATTCTGTTATCAAAATCTTCATTTTTTCATTCTGTCTTTTGTTAACAATTTTGAAGCTATATGGGGAACACCAGTAAGGGTGACAAAGAAAGAACAAATGGGGCTTGATGAAGATGAATTATAGAGGATGATTTAGATCAGTGATTGTGTCTATGCAAAGACCAAAAATCACAGTCTAATGATTAATTCATTCCTTTTCACAATCTCCAATCCCTCCCTAGACAGAGGCCTAATGTTGAACAGCAATATGCATACAAATAGGGGCACCTCTGTGTCACTATTTGCTTTCTGTGAGGTAGTGACATGGATTTAGGCCTTTGATTTTTACAGGAGTTCTTGAGTTTCTGGACCAAACCCATAAATTCATTAAATTGCTGTTTTCTAGAACCATATCTGACACAATGACAGCGATATATAAAGTATATTTTCAGCCTTGGACTCTTACAGTGAATTGTGGGTGGTATTTTCTGCACCCATCCCTACATATCTTCCTTCCACCATTTTCTTTCAGAAAATTAAAATAAATTACAAATTTCATTTATTTTATGGGCAACAGATCTTCAGACTCAAACAGTTTGCTTCCCTGTCCCTAGAAATGTTGCCAAAACCAAGGACTATGATCAGCCATTCCCCTTAATTTAAACTATCTTTTGTTGTGGCCAAGTGTTCATTGCACTGAAGTGAGATAAAACATATTCTCTGATGTTGGTAGGAGGCAGTGGAGTGAAGAAATCTTAACCTTTTGATTACTAAAACCAATTCTACAAAATCTACCCATGTATTGTTAGACTAAATGAAAGCAAATTTTCATTTAATGCACTAATTTAGACAGTTTTAAAAAATAGGCAGTGTATGGTTCTAGTTTTCAAAGACAGATGTTTTAATGACTTCAAGGATCCTGAGGTAGTGTCAAGAATAAAGTGAGATAAAAAATATTAACGAGAAAAACATGCTTGAGTTTCGTTTTCAACAGCAAAAAATACATGGTTGATCTTAGATCACAGTCTTACGTAGCTCAAGTTACTCTTACTCTTCTAAGAGTAACCTTAACTCATAGAAATATTATGGGGAAACCCATTAATAATTCTGCTATAATGGACATAGTATTGAGGTTGCTGAAGACAAGTCTGTATGGAAATGGAAATGAGGATGGAAATCAAGATGGGATATTACAGCTATTGTGTGATATATACCTGTATGGATACTTCTATGCTGCAGTAAATGAGGATTTTTGTCAAAAATAAGAATTTAAGTTATTTTACTGTGAAATAGATTTGTTTATCTATGACATTATAGGTATTTTTCTAACCGTGTGTTAAAACCCCAAACAAACTGGCTTGTGGTTTGGTTAGTAGGAGAAATATTGTCTGTGCTCATGGTGTCATACAAATCTCTTATACTAACAAAAAAGCAAGATGTTGTAAAAGTTGTACTTGGGACAAAATTGTATATCTCTTAATAGATAATCTTGAAATTATCAGAGAGAAAATTCAGTCCCTAAAGCATTCCAAAGCTAGGAAAGAAGCATAAAATATGAGATGCAGATTATAAAATTAAATGATCCCTTGGAAAATGACATATTTTTTCTACAAAGCAAAGAAAAACACAAGCACCATTTAATTAAAGTAATCCTAATCACATTACATGACAATCAAAATAAAATTTTTAATTTTCTAGACTATGTACTGAGCATAATAGCAGCAGTTTGCTGCTGCTGTTTCCAGTTTTATAAATCTAGAGTAACATGTTACATTAATTTTTATTAAAGGAGCAGGGGATCATCAAAAAAAGCCTTTCAATTTCATTTATGATCATCTATCAAATTACATTATTCTTGCAAAGTCACCTTCCTATACGTGCACTCAAAGTGCGACTGGTGAGCTAGTTCACTGGGTAGGATGTGAGAGGGAAAGAAAAAGGAAAAGAGTTAGAGAGGAGGTAGTTATATATAGAAGAAGCATAAAGGGATAAGAGAGAGAGACAACCAATTCCATTAACTAAACATGTCTAAAAAATTCCTACCAACAATTTAATAAAACCAAATATTATTAATAGCTTCAGACCTGAAACATAATTCCATATTCCTATGAAATCTCATATGAAATTTCACAGGAGATACTACTAAAACGTCTTTACCAGTATAACGTAAACTCTTGTTGATGAACCAACATCTACTTAAAAAGAAGAACACAGTTTAATAGTTATGCATTTATTCTCTTCCTATACACTTAAGGGATTGTACTCCAGTCTTAAAATTAGAATGACAAAAAGCTAAAAAGGCTCGATGTTTCTGTAATATAGGCCTATAGGAATAATTTAGAAACTTAAGTAAAGTTTTTACAGTGGTATTTGAGACATTCTGGAATATTGATAGTAAAATAATATGTATATTCTTTATCTGCAATTAAGGGACAAAGATTTCTTTATGTCAGTCAAAAATGCTGAATCACTATCAGCCTCATTTTCCAATGTAATCACTGCTATTTCCTTTCTGTTCTCACATATTTTGAACATTTGTTTTTACCTATGAGAGCTTTTTACAAAATCTGCTATTGTTAATGCACCATGATGGTTTTCAACACTATCTTGAATTTATAGCATTTAAGCTTTTACAATGTTCATCTGAATTGAAATATCTATGACTTGGCAATTACTTCATGTTGAAGGCTTTCAGAAAACATCCAAAAATTTTGCTCCTTTATAAAATCATTCCTCAGAGCTGTTTAATACAGATCTAAGAAGTAAATTTCTCATTGAGTCTAGCATGTACATTTGTTGACATTTTCAATGAAACACAACCAGTGTCATTTGTTTGGGTATCAAGAATATATATTGAGGAAATTCAGGTCCACAGTGGAACACATGTAACATTTGTAACCGTGACAGTAAATGTTTCAAATTTGGAAGTTTTAAAGGTACTACAGTATCCACCATATATATCAACCCAATTGCTGAAAAAATAGATTCGCTGAGGTCAGGAGTCTACAGAGTTATATTTTTTTTCATCTCATTAATTGCTCATTATTTATCAATGTCAATGCCTTTCATCAAATGATCTTATGAGTAATTTCAAAACATTCAAGTTCCTAAATCCAGGACACCCTCAAATTGTAGCCTGTTTCTACAGAGCCAACATCTACCTTTGCATCATGCTCCCATAGCCTCTGAAATTATACTGCCGAGCACATGGTCTGTTCCAGTCGACACCCTGATGTGAATGACCGATTGTCCACAGTGACAAGGGTAGACCACGGTATGTGCCTGTCCCATGATTCTGATGTGGGATTCAGAGTGCATAGGGTCACTACAAATTATTGTTTCTGTAATTTATAGTAAGAAATTATTATTATTAGAAATAACAGCTACAAAACAAGAATGTTAAAAATGCAAAACTACACTCCTGGCATGCAGAAACAACTGATTTTGTTATGTGGATTATTATCTGCAACACACAATCTTGTAAGTTCATAAAATTCTTGTGCTTAATGTATCAAATAAAAAAATACTGTGTTTGAGGGGGTGAAATAGCATGTTGAAAAGAGAAATTTTTTCAAGGGCTTAATATTGGCAATAAAAAATCTGAAAAAAAATAAAAATCATGAGTTCCAGTTGAACGGTTTGAATTACATTTGTGGCAAACTAACGTTACCTGAAAATAAAATTATTAGCACACTAATAAAGAGACAATAGATAAACAGTAGAAGAAAAACCAAAAATTCTAATAAATGTTTGAAAAGTTCCAAAATCTAACTATTAAAATTCATCAGAATCTTAATGCTAAATTAGTTTGTACATATAGACAATAAATCAAAAATGAATGCTATTCATATAGAAGCTTGCACTAAAAATAAACAAAAACCCATATATAATTAACCATATATGGTGTGGTTAATATTCATTTTTATACAAGCACATAATTTGCATGCAGAAACATAAGATTAGCTCAGTTGGTTAGAGCGTGGTGCTAATAATACCAAGATCACAGGTTCAATCCCCTCTGGGCCATTTTATTAAAAGTTGAATCTTGATGATTCTTCTGGGTTCCTCCCAGTTTGAACTATTCTGTGATTCTATGATTAATTATGTTTTAAATGCTTTTTACTTTATTTTCCTGACTTTTAAGTTCTTAACTGTACAATCTTAACGTGAGTTTAGGATATTTAAAAATAAACTAAAAATAGTTTTACTGCAGTGTGAAGGAGATATTAGCAAGTAATTTCAGTAAAATTTTTCCAAAGTACAAGTTTGGCCCCTTCTCAGTCAAAATTTAACTGAAGTGATTTTAATATTTACTACCTATTTTATATTACCTAGAAATAGATTACAGTGTTTGTAATAAGGACTATACAGTTTTAATTTTTTATTCACTCCTGGGTTTGATTTAATATCTGCTTGGCAATTAATGTAATTAATTTAGTAAGAGAGACTGAGAGGATGAAGCTCTTTTGCAGCAGACACCTGGCATACATCAGTTGCTATGGTGATTACCCAGATGTGCAAACAAGTAGAGGAAAAAATAATTATTAAATATTCCCATGGTAAAAGAAAAAAAGATCTAATTGATAAATAGCAAAGTAATAAGAGTCAAAGTCTGGATTTTGAAACCACAAAGAAAAATGTGATATATACCCTACTTAAGAAGCATTAGAAGGGATCTGCAGGCGTTTTCAGTTTCTGTTGGGAGAGTGAGTAACCTGCAACATTTAGCACAGTGGATTAATGATGATATCCTGGTGTGCAAGTGTCATTTCCTGCTCAGATTTGTAAAGTAGGTCCCCGGAGAAAATATTTGAAAAAAGAAAACATGAAAATTGTCTAACTTCATCTATCCCAAATTCTCAGCCTTAGTTTCATCATGCCTTGGATAGAACAAGGAAATCTGAAAGGCAAAGGGGAGAGTTTTAATATTTTCCTTTGTCTGCAAAGATTGTGTCACATTTATGATTTCATGTATAGCCAGATATTAATATATGTGTTTCAGAAGCAGACTGAACAAAAATAAATATCCACTGCCCAATATTAAATTGCATAACTGCTTCTGTTCATGGTTCTGAGGCATGTTTTGCTGCTTCTGTGCTCAAATCTACAACTGCCTCATATACAGTTAACATCACTTACACAATTACACAAAGAAGAAAAGGTCTTGAATATGAAATGAGACTGGTGAATCTTATTGTTTATTTCACACTGCATCTAGGACTATTCCAACTGCATAGTCCTTGGGACTAATCTTAGATTTGCCACATTGGAAGACAACATAACATTTTGCAAAGAGGGCATTGAAGCTGATTGGAACCTAATGATGTATAGTGACAATAATTGCTTGCAAAATAAATTCTGTGAAGAAGACTATTGTATTAAATGACACAGAAATAATAGCTTTAGCATTCTTTCTCCCTAGAGATTTTGAGACAAAGAAGGTGTGCGTGCAGAACAACACTAACTGTACCACAGAGAAGAGTGTGGAGCCAGATGGGTATCCCTATGTTAAGCAATGCCAGAAGCCACCAGGGAAGAGAAGAAAGAGAAACTGAATCACTATAGTTGAAAATCTGCAGCTCCTAAAACATCAAAACACCTCATTAACATTCTTTCCCTGAACTGTCTATAGCACCTTTTTCCCCCTCTCTTTTTTCACACAGCAGCTGACAGATCTATCCTTGGTTCCCACAATTACTTTTAATAATATAACCTGGGGACACTTAACAAAAATATGTCCTGAAATACTGCACAAACAAAATCTCTTATATTTATTTTTGAATTCACTTGTAATGGCTAATAAATTCTTCAAGAGAGAAGACATTTTCTATCATCTGCATGAATAAAAGGACAGCAGATTTTTAATTTCCCATTCTTTGGAAGATATGACAAACATGTTTCTCTGTCTTGGTTCCAGCTTACACTTTTAAGTAATCTAAAGGTAACAAATAAAATAAATAATAAATATAAAATAAAGTAAAATAAAATAAAATAAAATAAAATAAAATAAAATAAATAAATAAAATAAAATAAAACAAAATAAATCAAATCCTCTCCTCTCTGGAGAGGAGGCAATTTACAAGTTGGTTGATTGAATGAATTTAAAAGTCATGACCCATAACCATAACCTACCTGCAAATGCATTGTGTCCATCCAAGTTCTACTTTTTTTCCTCTATTTTAGTTTTTTCAGATTATTCAAGAAAGGGAAAAAGAAGCTAAAGAAAGGGAAGATAAAGAAGATGGGGAAGATAAGGAAGATGGATGGATGGATGGATGGATGGATGGATGGATGGATGGATGGATGGATGGATGGATGGATGGATGGATGGATGGATGGATGGATGGATGGATGGATGGATGGGGCTCTGGTAAACTCTAATGTATTTATGAGTCTTTTTTGAACAACTGCCCTTGAAAACTTCTCTTTGGAAATCCCACTTCCAATAGCCAAACAAAGGGGAGTTCAGATTGAAGAGGTTTCTGACCTGTAGTTTCTGTTCTACATACAAACATTAAATATGAGGTTTTTTAAAACCAAGAACTAGGACAAGCACTAAATTGTAGTTAATTTTTTTGAAGTTAGCAACATGACTGAGTATTTAATGTTCTCTCTCCATATAGATAGAGGATGCTAAAGGTTCTTAGAACAATTTACTGGAATGATGGTGGGAGCTGTTTATGCTCAACTTAGAAAAGCAGGAATTTAGGGTGAAATGAAGAGTTAATTTCAAAGATACTGCAGTATCATTGACAAATTATTTTATGTTTGTCAGCATGGTGGTAGTTGAAGAAGTGCCTCCTTTTAAATTTTTTTTACTTTACATTATATGTAATGAAAGATTGCAACTTTTATCTTAATCCTCAATTATTGCATGTATAATAAGGCCACATTGAGTGTCTATATCCTGTTAAATTTGATCTGGACCTTATTCCGTCAATGTATGCAGTTTGTTTCTATGCCCACTTTGAAAGACTCCCACTCTGAGAGTATTCTCCTACAAAAATAGCAATTATGTATTTGATTTTAGTAACTGGTATAAACCCGTAAGTCTCCATGTACTTAGAAACAGTTATATAGGATTTTTAACTTCTTGTGTGTGGGCTGGATAGAAGTCTTTGAAAATTATTACTGCTTAGGAACACAAGCTCATGCATTTTGTGTCCTCAAAGGAGTAAGAAACAGCCAGGGGCAAATCTCACTTCTGTGACAGGATAGAGTTCATTGGCAGCAGAGTTACCATGTAGATAAGCTATCAGGTGTATAGTGAGGACATGAACTCCTAGTGTGATGTTGAGAGCTTATTCAAGAGCTGTCTGCTTGCAAATACCTAGTTTGTGGCACTGGCTAAGGCAAAGCTAAGAACAGTGCTGCAGGAATCCTCATAACCTTCTTCCCCCACAGGTATCTGGAATGTTACTTCAATCAGAGATATCAATAGCCAAAGTAGCTTTGCCACTTAAGCCAGAGTGTTATTTTCTGTTTCTTCTGCTTTGTGCTGAAATAGTAATACACAGGTGGGACTATTTCACATTCAGCTTCAGGAAGGACGGTTTCACAGAATAAGATAGCACTGACCAAAGTAGAAGCAGCCTTATTTTTTACTATCAGAGAATGTTTGTGTTGATTTCAAGCTTAAAAGTGGCTATCCAGTATCAAATTTATGGTATTTTGTTTTTAAGAAGGGCTCAGCAACCTTACTGAAGTAGCAGTTGGCATGCTATTCCACCCTATAAATACTTCAAAGGGAAATATTCTGTCTTTTGTGCAGCCTTTTCATCTGAGGTATAACAAGCGTTAACACTTTTTGTCTGCTCAGTGGACTATATTAATATGTCAGTCTTTTACATGCCAGGTTAGCAATAAATAAATAAATAAATAAATAATAAAGTGCTGCATCTCGTGTGGTCTAGTAGCCTTCAACATGATAGTTCATGGAAACAGAAGATGAGGGTGGAAACAACTGAAGAGATCACTTAAAGGAGCACATTAAGCAGGGAGATGGAGGTTTCTGTAAGAAATGTAGGATAAAACAGAAAAAGAAGAAAATGTAAGGAAAATAAAGCAGAAGAGGATCAAGGAGCAAAAGAACAAATGAAAAGAAAAGCAGAGAAAATAACTTGACCACTTATGAAATAAAAAGGCAGACTGCCTAGAATAAAGTAATGGAGAAGAAATTACTGGATGTTTTACTCTTTCAGATATGCTATTCTATTTGATCTCTTAGAAGAAATCCTCACTTTGGTTGTCTTAATAGAACAAAACAAGCACCAAAACCTACACTCTCTTTCATACAGCACATCTGTAAACAAGATTGCTTTCCTCCACATTCTCTAAACTGGAAGAAAATTATCTGGATATTTTCTCTGACTAATAAAAAGTATTTACAAAAAATAAAAACAAAACAAAACAAAAACAAAACAAAACAACCCCCACAATGCAAATACTTTAGCAGTGTTTTTACTAGTGCTCTGGAACGCTTGTCTGTCCTTCTGTAATGCATCTGAACACTGTCCTCATTTCTATGCCATCAGTAGCCATTTTGCTTTTAGCTTTCATTTTCTCCTTTTTTTTTTTTTTTTTTTTTTATAACTTAAAATCTGAACCAAGAGGCTTTTAATACTTCCTACTAAGTTTTGTTAAATAAAAAATAATGTTAAAAGTGGTGCATCAGTGACATGCATTAATCATGACTAAAAGCTGTGACCATGGCTACATGAATAAAACAAATACGTTAAGGGTTACTCTGATGCCCCTTCTTCTTCTTCCAGTCTGGATGACTGACTTTGTTTTTCTTCGTAACTATAAAGAGGTCACTTGGGGTTCAATTGTATTAAAGACATCAGATTTCTTACAAGCTCGTACCACAACTCATTGTTTCTTTGGCTCACCTTCTACTTAAAGGAGGTATTTTTCTCCTCTTTTTCAGTTATATCAATTGTAATAGAAGATCCTTGAATAAGTGACAAAAAGAAGGTAGGAGCGGGAAATAAACAGTAGTTTATCACACCACTCCCCCACATACAGGTATAAGTAACGGTATTCTATTTCAGTACATGCTGTTAACTGCTACGTAACTATGGGAATATGAGTTCCTTTCTATATTCCTGGAACTTACAATAAATCTAATCCCTCTCTATGCTTCAACTCAATTGCCTCCCTATGCAGGAGCAAATAACATTTAGGTAACATTAAACATTGTTTAAAAACTGTTGCTTATATTTATTACAGAAATAATTAAAATTTGCCAGAACCAGAAATGCAGTATTGAAAAACATTGCAAAGTTCTATCATGTAGCTGTATTTCTCAACAGCCAAATTTGATCATTTCTAAAGGATGGGGCACATATAGGTGTATACTGTCTTACCTCAAAACAATAATAGCTTGGTTAAAAAGGTATTTTCCAGGCCTCTGATTTATATTGAAATTAAGTATTCATTATAAAGTATAGTAGAAAAATTAATCTGAACTTCCTCATACTTGGGGAATATTATTCATTTCTTAGTGAAAAATATTAAGGTTTTAGTCACTATGCTGGTTGAGAGAAAAATGATCCTCAAAAGGGACGGACTTTCTACCTCAGTCTTAGGACACTTACTTGAGACCTATCAGTTTCTGACTCTACCTAACTTGACAGCCAGAAATTGAGTTTCGTTCTCATCCAAGTGATGGAGAAAATATTCGACAAATTCCCAAATATGTGGTCAATACCATGGCATGTTTGCAAATAATTATTATCATAGTGAAAATTGACATTATCTGAGGAAAAAACATTTCCAGACTATACTGTCTGACCTGCCGCACAGATCTTCCCTGTCATACTGTATACGCAGTTATTAATCTTGAAGATTCAGGCCTGACTGGAACATATAAACAAGTTCACTAGGTTCACTGAAGCAATACCACCTTACTATGCTTTTAAAATCTACTGGACTACCTAGGAGTGAATAATTACTAATTGACTGGAGGAATAAAGCAAATTTCAGTTTTCCTGGGTGTATCATTAATTTACTACTTGCATGTGTGCATTTACAGGACTGGAGACTGAAGTCTCCCACTAAGATACAAAATATAATTAAATGGGCACTAAATTAGAATCATAGAATCATTTAGCTTGGAAAACACCTTTAAGATCATTGAATCGAATGGTTAATCCAGCATCACAAAATCCACCACTAAAGCATGTAAACAAAAGCCACATCTATATACAACTATTCAGTACCTGCAAGAATGGTGACGCAACCATTTTTGGGGCAGCCAATTCCAGAGCCTGACTACTTTTTCTGTGAAAAAAAATTTCTCAATATGCAGATCAATCTGTCCTGGAGCAGCTTGAGGCCATTTACTCTTGTCCTGTTGCCTGTTACTTAGGGAAGAGACTGACACTCAGATGGGTATAATCTCCTTTCAGGTAGTTGTAGGGAAAAATAAGATGCCCTCTGAGCCTCTTTTCCTCCAGTCTAAACACTTCCAGCTGCTCCTCATTAAGACTTGTGCTCCAGATGCTTCACCAGCTTTCTTGACCTTCTCTGGACACCTCAATCCCCTTCCTGATTTTAGGTGGCCAAAATTTGACACAGGTTTTGAGATGTGGCCTCACCCATTGCTGAGTACAGGCCTTTGTCTTGCTGGCCACACTACTGCTGATACAGGCCAGGATACCATTGGACTTCTTGGTCACCTGGGCACACACTGGCTCATGTTCAGCCGAGCGACCCCAGATCCTTTTCCAATGGGCAGCTTTCCAGTCGCTTAATTAGGTATTAGGCTAGATGGGCTAGCCAAAAGAAGGAAATGTAGTACACTGAGATTTGCATCCAACCTTGGACCTAGTCTATAAAGGTTTGCCACTATGAGTGCTGAGTAGTTCAAATTCTCTGTAAGAGGTTTGCTATGTGGACTCTTGCTTACTATTAGCTTGAATCAGACTGTCAACAATGTAAATTTTTGCTCTCAGGAAAAAGCTTGATGAAATTACACATCTCCATCAAATTTGACAGATTTAAACTACCAACCTAGAAAGGAAAATATTTATATTCCTCTACTGATTCCCAAAGTAATCCCTTTATTTTATTCTTAAAATGCTAACTAAATATGATGGGAAAAGGATAACATGATTGGGCTCACAGCACTCTATTATGTACATTTTTGCCTCTTTAAGCATAGATGATTTTTAGACTCAAGTTGTAGTAAAAAATTGCCTATTTTTATAGAAGTAGACACCACATATGAAAGACAGCAGAAAGAAGACCTAGAATATAGCAGAAGACAAACAAATTCAAGTATCAGTCCAGAAAATTTAGAATGAAAGCAAGGTGAAGCCTACTGAAGAAGACAATAGATATCTATTTCTTAATAATAAGTTCCTCACAGGTGATGTCCATTTCTCTAGTGGACAGTGAGGATAATTAATTCTTCATAACTTTATTTAACCTTGCAACATTAACAGCAATATTAACTGTTGTATTGTGTTGACCCTGTCTCCGTGCCAGACACCCACCAAAGCTTCTGTATCACATCTGCAGAGAGAAAATGTAACAAAGGATTCATTAGCTGAGATAAGTACTGGGAGGGATCACTCACTAAATACCATCATAGGTAAAACAGACTAGAATTAGAGATATTAATTGAATTTATTACTAATAAAATCAAAGCAGGATAATAAGAAGTAAAATAAGACCTTAACAATACCTTCCTCCCAGCCTTCCCTCCTTCCCAGCTCTATCTCCTCAGCCAACAGAGCAGGGAGATGAAAAATGGGGGATAGTTCATCACACATTTTTATTGCCATGGCACGGAGAGGAGTCCTTCCCCTGCATCAGTGTGGGTGTCTCCTATGGGAGACAGTTTTTCTTTAACTTCTCCAATGTGAATCCATCTCACGGGCAATAGTTCTTCATAGACTGATGCTGTGTGGGTCACTCTTCCACAGGGTGCAGTCCTTCAAGGACAGGCTGCTTCAGCATGGGTCTCCCAGGTCCTACCTGGAAACCTGCTCCAGTGTGGACTCCTCTCTCCATGGATCTTCAGGTCCCTACCAGGAATTTGCTCCAGAAGGGGCCTCTATGAGTTCACAGCCTCCTCTCAGCCATCTACCTGCTCCAGCTTGGGTCCCCTCCAGGGGCTGAAGGGGGATCTCTGTACACCTATGGCCCTCCAAGGGCTGCAGGGGCATAGCTGCCTCACCATGGACTGCACCATGGGCTGCAGGGGAATCCCAAATCTGGCACCTGAAGCACCTCCTGCCCCTCCTTCTCCACTGACCTTGGTGTGTGCAGTTGTTTCTCTCACATGGTTTCACCCTGCTCTTCTCTGTATGCAATTTCAACTGCAAAATAACTTCCTTTTCCTTCTTCTGAAATATGTTATCATATTACAAGGTGGCATTACAACCATTTCTAATTGGCCCAGCCTGGGCCAGCAACATACCCATTTTGAAGCCAGCTGGCATTGGCTCTGCTGGACATGGAGGAAGCTCTTGGCATCTTCTTACAGAAGGCACTCCTGCAACCCTTCTGCTATACAAACCTGGCTTGCTATTCAAACAACTAAAAAATTGACTAAACTTTTGGAAGATGCATAAAATTTTGGCAACTTTTCCTTGGATTTTTTTATAGTTGATATTTTAACATTTTAAAGTAAATATCAAATTAAGGTTTTTTTAAAGGAAATGCTTAAATTAGGCAGTTTCTTGACTAATGGGTTCTAAAATGGGCACAGTGTCTTGAAAATGCATCATTAGGAGAGGAAGAAAACAGAGAAAAAAGTGAATAAGGAAAAAAAATAGCTGTGGTTTTATATAATGCATAACCTTATTAATTAGCTAAATCTAGCTAAATGATCAGCTTTTTCTTGATATTCAAATTTTAATAGTAGGCCAAAAAATGAAAAATACCCCTTGGTTTAGTAATAATGCAATTATATGACCAATATGTCAACTAGAATAGTTTTGTCATTCACAGAAGATGTTAACAATCACCTCACTGAGGACTTTATATCTAGGAATTAGTTAACCACAAGCCCACACAGATCCCATCACCACTCTTGTGCTTCATGTGGGCAATGAAGTGACTGATTTGTAAGAAAATATTCCAGTTTTATCCAGATTCCCTCTTTCATCTCTGACTATATTGAAAACATCCTTTTTCTTATTATGAACAGAAAAAAAACCCAATATGAACATATTTTGTTAATAAATATATAAAATATAAAATATAAGAGCCATTCCAACTGTAATATGTATATTATATAAAATACACTCCCATTGTACTTTTCAACTATACATACATATATTCCAAATGCAGATACAGATGTGTAACCCCTCTAGATAGCACTGGATATTCTGCAAAACAGACTTCTACCACATTGTTTTTCTGTTGCTGCTGAGTGCAGGTAGTTGGCAGAAGACGCTGTGTCTTTAGGAACTTTCAACCTTATTTTTTTTTGCCATTGAAACTTGGCAAGTATGGGATTTCTGTGTTCTAGGAAAATCTACTGATGGAAAACATTCCTGTATTTAACCAGATATTTCTTTTACTGGAAATATTTTTTTTTTTTTTTCATCTTAAAACATGACAGGTTGTCCTGGTTTGTTTCCTTGTTTTGTTATATTTGATAATTTAAAAATAAAGCCAAATTGATTTTTAAATGAAATCTTTGAATCGTTAATTTTTAAAACATCATGTCAAAACCATAGTATCCTGAAGAAGTTAAAACTGGACACTGTGACCAACCCTAAGCCACAAGGATGGCCTTCTGAAAGTTAGGCACCTCAACTGTCTTTTTTCTGCAATCAGGGAAATTTGAGAGGCACCTCTAAAACACAAGGAATCAATTAGCTCAGGATGGGTTCAATCAGGCTTCGTTCATTGTTGGCAGAGGCATTAGACTTGCCTGAATATTTGCCTAACTTGTAAATAATTAAGAAAGAATGTTTTAAATCTGGCTTTTTCAGCCAAATATCGGTTTGATGAAGCCTCACCTTAGACGTCAGTAAAATTATTTGATTTTTGCCCCCAAAGTAATTTTAGTTCTCCAATTAGTCCAAGATAGTTAATTAAATGTGCAGTAGTTGGTATGGCACTTTCAGCTTGCATGTTATGATGTTTGTGTACATTATGTCTGCATTCCTCTGAAAAGGTGTATGCTGAATGGAGTGATTGCTCCTTCTGTAGGAACAGCCAAGCATCAGTCACAGAAAAGACACCAACACCAGTAGCTCTGGGAAAGGCAGTAGGGAACAGACAGACTCAGGATATCTATCATTTCTTGTGTATCAGTGGTACTACTAATTCCTATCTCTGGGGAAGACCACAGAGATGTCAGAAGGAGAACTCTGCAGAGGCAAAAGTGATAGTTGTTCCAACTCAAGGCAACTGATGTGACAAACAAATTTGGAAGTAGGAATCTGCCTGCAAAGCCACAGTGGGAGAATATCTTAGGAATTGCTATATCTTCTGTTCCATCTGATCAATCACTTGCAGTTTTTTTAAGAGTTCTGAAAATAGTTTTCACTTATATCTTTTTAATCTTTAACATTTATGGAAAACTACCTACAGATAAAAGGTCTGGAAAACTCCAAAGTTTTGTCATTTTGGGAACAGGAAAAACCAAGTTAGGGAAAAAAAAGCTTAGATATAAGTGAAAACTATTGGAGTAGGTTTGGCTGGATGCCAGGTGCCCATCAAATCCTCTATGACTCTCCTCCCTCAGCAAGATGGAAGAAGAAAATAAGATAGACTAAAACTCAAGTTGTCAAGAAGAGAAAAAAAAAAAAAACAAACAGAACAAAAAAGCAAAAAGTCATGTGTTTGCATGCAAAACGATAAAGATTTTATTCTATTTCCCATCAGCAAGCAATGTCCAGCCACTTACTAGGAAGCAGGACTTCAGTAAGCATTGCAGCTCTGGAAGGCTAATGTTTTAATTAATGAACGCCCTCACTTGCTCCTTCTTTTTCTTTACTTTTATATCAGAGTGGACATTGTATAGTATAGAATATTTCTTTGGTCATTTTGGGACAGCTGGCCTGGTTATGTTCCTTCCCAAGATTTTAACCATCCTCTAGCCTTCTGATGGGGGTGCAGAATGTTGGAGAGACAGCACTGATGCTGTGCCAGAGCTGCTCAGCAGTACCCAAAACTCTGGAGTGTTATCAACACCTTTCCAGCCACCAATGCAGAGCACAGCTCTGTGAGGGCTGCTGTGGGAAAATGAACTCTATCTCAGCTAGACACAATACACCTACTCAGCAGAGTGGTAAGGGTATTCCAATGGTTTCTTAAATTTATCCTAACCTTAGCAAAATTTACTTGTAGAGGGAAATGAAGCAAGTATGAACTAGATGTCTGACTTGATTTTACAATGATGGTTGGACTGAATTATTGGAAACACGTTGGAGAAAAAGTGGAAAGGAGTAAAATTAAAAATGCTGAAGGACAATCAGTAGGGCCAATATAATGCTCAGTAAATGAATTCAGGATGAATATAACAGCAATATCCTGCAATGACTTCAGAGGAGCAAGGCTGTTGTAAGGAAATCTAGAGAACAGATGTTGTCATAGTTAATGTAGGCAATAATAAAAGCTTGCACAAATGTTTTGACTGTGTGCACAGTTGGACTGACAAGGTTTGAGAGAAACCCAGTGAAAACATCCCCCTGGAGACAGCAGGAGTTTAAGCTTGACATTAGTTAAGTAATTTGGAGAACAGTGATGTTTCTGCCTAAGATGGAAAATGAATTAGTGAAATGTTTTGAAAGAGAAGATCAAGAGATTAATTTTGGCCATAATGAATTTAAAATAACAACTGAATACAGATATTTGTGAAAAGCAGACGAAGATCCTTGGATGGATGAAAGTTAATAAATCTTCCACAGAAAAACACATTTTCAAGTAATTTAAATATCATTCTGATACCTACTTGAAAACTAGTGATCTGTATTTTTACTATAGCCTGGAGGTCAAAATAACTGTCAAGAGGTCATGAACAACATAAAAAATATTAACTGCGAGGTGTTGATAAAATAAGGAAGTCAATGTCATCAGTACAAGTAAATATATCACTTCTGGAACATTTATTTACACCTAGTTGGAATTATAAATCAAGAGATTCACTAGTTAATTCCCTCTAACCCTCTCAAATGTCCAGCTGTAGCCTGCAATACATCTAATACTATGCTTTAAATTTATACAAGTTTAGAGGCCTAAAAGGTCTTCATATCTTTTATAAAAGAAGACTTTCTCCTTCTAATTGTATTTTTCTTCTTCTCCCTCCCACTGCCACACTTTACTGGGAGACACTTTATCTCTTGAAATACAGTGAAAATTTATATCTAAAATAAATATTCATTATGAAGATTTTAATAAACTGCAACAGACATTTTTATGGTGCCACAAAAAAAACCCAAGTGAATTTAATTAAAAAAGGAGATGAAAGAATGTGAATTGACATAAGCTTGTTTCGTACAGAGTGCCATAATAGATTCAGGAGCCACCAGAGATCAAGGAAAGGGAGGGATGAGAATGGAAAACAATTTTGCTGGAGGGAATCTCGCTTGCTGGAATTATAGTGAATAGGGAGAAAACCAGAAATAATAATAAGAAAAGGTTTAAAAGCCTCTGTAGATAGATAGATAAACCAGGGATTTTTAGTTTTTAGGGAATACTGGCCTCCATATATTTGAAACTATCTCCAGTTTCTCAAATTTTATGATTGCTTTAAACTCCAGATCATAAAAACAGAATACTCCCACGGTTCATGGGTTTTCAGTATTTCTCTTTTCCATCTCTCTCACACAGAGAAAAAAGCAGGGCATCTGGTTTTGTAGTTTGGAGTTGTGCCCTTGGCTGTCGATAAATTAACATATGATCAAACCCATTTGCACCTGTGCAAACTGGTAGTCTCTAGCCAATGTTGGTTTTTTGTTTGGTTTTTTTTAAAGTTGATTCTGCTAGATTTAACTGAACTTTGAAATGTCAAGTCCAAAACTAAAGCAAAACCAAACTGTCTAAATATTGACTCATCATATGTGTTTATTGAATGCATTCAATTTTTTTTTCTATTTGTATTTCTTGAAACCCAAAATTTTTCATAAAGAAACATTGTACGTTAATAATACTTTCTTGTCTTCACAACCAAAAGATGTGAACATTAAGGGTATTAATCTTTTCAGCTACTGAAAACAAAATATTTGAAAGAAATAAGTAATACTCACACAGGCTCACCCTCCTTCACATATTTTCCTACAATAACTGATAAACACCACATTTTCTATACACTTTCCAAACATATAAATATTTGACTCTGTAACCAAAATACTATTTTCTTTAATGCCAAAACAATGCCTCACAAAGACATGGATATTTTTCCTTGAAATTAAAGACCAATGGGTGATTTGGATATCCAAAGGCAAAGTTAAAGATCGTTAGCATTGACAAAACTTTTACTGCTATCATAATCAAACATGAAGATTATGCCTGTTACAAACTGCCCAGGTGTTCTTGAAAATATTTCTTATATGAAAGACCTGCTTAACTCACTTTTATTAATTTAATCTTTGTACTCGGTCTCTAGTCTTCACACAATACATTAGTATCTATGCATTCATATATAAGGTCATTTTATTTAAAACTTATTTAGTTGCAGAATCAGCATCTCAAAGCCTACTGAGAATGTGTTCAATCCAAAAAATTATGTAAAGTAAAGCAAAGATTTCCTCCATCTCCCAATATTAGAACTCATAAGCACTACTTACGAGACCAGTAGACCATATTTACTACAACAAATATAGAGTCATTGTTCTTTCTTCTTTGTTTAGGCACACAAATGCTCAATCCATTTACAGTGGTGTACTTTGGAAACAGGATTTCTGAGGACTGTTTATGCTATGACTATTTCTTTAGAAACAGTCAACTACTAAAGTATTTGGTCCAGATAAATAATTTATGGAGTTTCCAAAAATTCTATATGTGTCTTTTTCTATACTTCAGCTGCTAAAACAGATTCCTAGCCAATCTAGTAGCTTCTTGTAAAATAAACTTAGAGAAGGAGAATCAATCATTTCAACTTGTTGCAAACATGAACTCCATGCAACTAATCACTTCTTCATAAGTACACAGCAGTTGTCCTCAGACATTTTCTATTCAGGGTGATTACAATTTAAGTGACTGTCCTAAACAACCTTATTTTCAGCTGAGTGCCACATTCTCAACTGCATTGCTTGAAATAATGCACGGGATTAAAGGGGAAACAAGTTTATTTGAATAGTCAGGATAGAACCAGATGGCATTTAAAATTGGTGTAATTTATTAACAATAAAACACATTTTACTTCCCTGTTTTTTTTTTCCTATTACACACACAGGCCTCTTGCAGCTATAGTAGTACAAGTGGACAGCAGAATTTTTATGTACTTTTGTCCATGAACATTGAGGAAAATAGATTTTTGAACAAACCAGAAGCCGTGACGTGTCAACTCTTCAGGGAAATATCTGAGTTTGCATATGAATATTGATGTGATAGATGAGCTTCAAATGTTCTTTCCTACTAAAGCTGCAGTCATTCAATCAGAAAGTAGTTGAGAGTATGAAATGGTGGGGTTCTGTTCCAACCTATGAATAATGAACTTCAGACAGCTGAAGACATCTTCAAAGTGAACACATCAAACGACTTCTAGCCTTCCATATGTTTGTATCTACTCTTCAGTTAACAACTGCAAAATAATAGCAATCTGAAGCTGCTTACGTATAATTTGCAAAAATAAAAGAGCCAAATAATTCGCTGACTATAAAGAAATATTTGATGGACAAAAAGTTAACATTTTTATAATAAAGGTTTTGATGACAGATAATTCAGAGATTTTATGAGGGTAAAACAAAATTACTTCAGTTATTTCCTATAAGAGTACTAATATTTTTAGAAAGTAATAAAAGTAAAATAAAGTCATAAACCAAAATAAAACAAAAAAGACAAAACCCCTATTAAATCAGTTACTTTTCTGTCTAAGAATAATAATTTTATGAAAGTAGAACCTATATTTGCCAAACAAAGGATACACATAGAGAATGACATCATATCACAACACACTTCAAGACAATATTTCTGCAATATGGTCTGTCCTTCATGTTTCTGACTTCCTTGCAATCACATTTCTATGTATTTATCTCTCTCACCCTCATAAATCTTTCAGTTCCTCTCCAGTAGATTGCTCCATGGCTTCCCTAGATGGACAAGTGACAGCATATGCTGTGGCTGTGTGTGCTGCTGCTGGCCAGCAAATGTGTGCGTGCTGATAGAACTAACAGCTGGCAACAAAAAATTGGTAATTGCTGATCTCATAACACTTGCTGGAATTTAATTGTGTTCATGACCTTTATTCCTCTGTGAATTTGGCTCAAATTGATAAGTCATGGAAAACTTCTTGAAGAAAGACCATGTGATTGCAACACTGTGTTGTTTCTAAAAGATATCCTCGGAAATTTTTTTCAGAAGTAACCTCAGTGAGATGACAATAGTTCAGAAAATTACGGATGAAGGTTTTTGTTGGCAACATGGAAAGTGGGATCAAGGGCACCCTCAGCAAGTTCACTGACAACACTGAGCTGGGTGGGGCTGTCGATGTGCTGGAGGGAAGGGATGGCATCCAGAGGGACCTGGGCAGGCTGGAGAGCTGGGCCTGTGCAAACCCCAGGAGGTTTAACAAAGCCAAGTGCAGGGTCCTGCACATGGGCCAGGCCAATCCCAGGAACACTCACAGGCTGGGCAGAGAAGATGCTCCCCCTCTAATCTACTCTGCTGATATCCCACCTGTAGTGCTGCGTATATTTCTGGAGCCCCCAAAATAAGAAGGACATGGAACTATTGAAGTTAGACAAGAGGAGGAACACAAAATCGGTAAGAGGACTGGAATTGGGGCTGTTCAGCCTGGAGAAGAGAAGGTTGCATGAAGACCCCATAGCAACCTTCCAGTACCTAAAGAGAGCCTACAGGGATCACAGGGAAGGACTTTTCATGATGAACTGTAGTGATAGGTCAAGGAGTAACAGGTTAAAACTGAAAAAGGGAAAATTCTGTTTTAGTATTAGGAAGAAATTCTTTAGTGTGAGGGTGGTGAGGCACCTGAACAGGTTGCTCTGGGAGGTTGTAGATTCCCGAGCCCTGAAAGTGTTCAAGGCCTTATCCTTGAGGGAGCTGGTCTAGTGGGTCCCTACCCGTGGCATGGAGGTTGGGACTAGATGATCATTAAGGTCCTTTCCAAACCTTAATGTTCTGTGATTCTATAAGGTCCCAGTAGCTTTTTTAGTCAGGGGATGGATATTGGCACCAACATTGAGTCTGAGGTGCAAGTCAGATTATTTTAGTCTTCTTTATTATAGAATCTGGATAATCGTCTGGAAACTAATTACTAGCTATCGAAACTATAAAAACAACTGCAGGAAAAAGTGATCCTAAACAGATAAGTGCATGGAAAGATATACCGAAATGGAAATTCTTGCAGTATGAGACTAGAACTCACCATTGGTGACTGGTATGGTTTAATTTCAGAATAATTTATCAGTCTATCACTGGGACTGCTGAAAATCAACTGCTTGAAAAATAAAGCATGACTGGAAAATTTAATGGATAAGAGGCAGAAGGAGAAGCAGAGAACAGCAGATAACTTATTTTCATATAAATTTTTATAATAAATAAAATTTTGTAAATTCAAAAGCTCTATGGAATGTTCTATTGATGGCTCTTAGTTTAAGGTGTGGAGCAATAAGTCATAAAGAATAGAAAAGCATACATTAAATCAAAGTAAAATGCTACCTAACTGAGACACTAACTCAACAAAAAACCCTCTCTGGAATGTGTACACAATCATTTGTCAAATAATTCCAGATAATGAACAAATTTTTAAAAATCAAAAAGCAGGAAAACAATATAATGCAAAAATATAAGTGCTATTGATAAAGTACTGTAAGAGTAAGTAATCCATCTGTAAGTCTGAAAAGACAAAAAACTTATATTCATAGTAAAAATATTTTAAATGTATCGTATTATGAAAGATGATCTTTAGGAAGGTGAAAATCAGCACAGGGCTTTTTTCTTGAAGGTGGCTTATCTGCATCTTTTACACTCACTGAATCTACTACAACAAAAGTAATGGTCACCTTAAAGCCCTTAAGTTTCCTCCCACTTCTGCAATATTGCTTGTTCTCACTTTCAGTGACACATTCTGACACACATTTTGGTTCTCCAGATTCAAAATTACACTTCCCGAAGAATCACTGCACATTAAATCTCTATCTTTTTTTTATCAGTCCTCAGAAGATTTATTGGTAAGAATTTATCTCTTTGTCTACATCGGTCTTGATCCCTTGGGAGAAAAGAAAACATGATGGCCTGGAATCAGACATAGAAACACAACAAACATGTACTTCTCTGATCATTTATTGTGGCTCAAAAGGAAATTTCTTTCACACTCTCTAGTCAATATCAAAGTTAACTAGGATGGAACACCTTTTTCAGTAGCAGACAAAGGAAATACACGCTCTAGCTGAGACAAGCACCATGCATTATTTTGATTCAGTGCTTTTCTTGCCTTCTCAAAAGAATGGGTAAATGCATAGGCCATACAAAGACATTCAGTGAGAGAATTTTAGCTATAACACTGTTCACAGAAATGTTTTAATGTAGGTCCAAGAGGAAAAAGACTTTGTCCCATTATTAATTTATCAAGTTTAAAGACTCTCCCTGCGGATCCTACATGACACAGAAAATAATGTTTTAAAAAAAGGGTAACTGAATACTGTAAGTTAGATACAAATCCAAAACTGCTTGAACACAACACATTACTGAACCCAAACATTTTAAATACTCCAGAATTGTGAACGCTAAGATCAGAAATTCTATGACTAGATTGGAAAATTTAGAAAGATTGAACATATATGCATGTGCTTCTTCCTCCTATGACCTACTAGAAGATTGAAATACTTTGTTAATGACACTGACTTCAGGTCAGTACCAATATGCCTTGTGCCTATCTATTTCATAAATTAAAGATTATAAAAAGGAAATATGCAGCTAAAGATAGTTAAAAAATGAAAATCAGAAACTGTATGTTCACTTGTAGAAAAATCTTAAAGAGGTTCATATTTAGTAGGAGCCACTAAAGACAACTATGCAATTTTTCCTGTAAGCCAGTTATCTGTATTTCCATTTTACAAAAAAATAGAAAGTAAATGACAAAAATGAATATAAAAACCATGGATACAAAACCAAATCAATGAAATTAGTGATGGTTTTGAATTTAAAAACTGTTTTAATACTCTGGAAGGCTATCCCTTCTACTTATAAGAAAATCCAAACAAATCCAGTGGAAGGAAGTTATCTGTAGGTGTATAAATGTTCTAGATTTTCATCTTTGAACTATTTTTTTCTTAAGTACAGGGAAAGTCCAACATTATTTTGTGATATGTTAGCTAAATCTTTAACGGACTTTCTAAACATACATCTTTGGTGGTTGTTTTAATTCAAAATTTGAAAGGCCAGCATACCATCTCTCTATGATGAGAACTAGGATAGTTCTAGGACAGCAACCAAGAAGCAGAGAAAATATTTTCTCTGCATTTCAACATTGCAAAGCCTATTCAGAAACAAGGCAAGTTTTCCTTGTATTCCATCTCAGATCAGGATGAGTGAAAATGACTAGGTTCCTGTTGTCTTTATGAAGAATCATTTCTTGTCACTTTATATTCATGAGGTTATTCAAAAATGCATGTTTTTATCAGATGTCTACTAGGCATAGGGAAGTAGATCAGTGTCTGGGTCATTTGTGTAAGAAGCATCTTAAAGTACAGACCAGTTTATTCAAGGATAAAATAAAGTATTCATAATTTCAAAGTTAGATCCAAATGCAACAGCCTTTTCATTGCTGTCATCACATTAAAAAAAAAAAAATCAAAACAACAGCAGAACCAACTTTTAAGAGGAACGTGAAAACACTATAGAAATTCTTTCTTTTCCTAAATCCTGTTGTGATAAATTTTTCTGATATGAATGGACCCCTGCACCTAAGTTCTTTAGGAAGAAAATGAGTTAATATTCATGACCAAAAGGGAAAGATCACATGTAAATTTGCAAGAGCGAGGGTCCTGAAATTCTTCTTTAGCACTGATACCATCAAAAGAAGATAGTAACCTCCTCAGGCTGTATCTTCCCAGGGACTCTCTTATATAGTCTGTTCCTCTCAGACCTTTCTATGACTTCCATTCTTTCTAGTGGTCAAATTTGTGATCAATAATGATCAATAATTAAGTTGGTGATACAAACATATCATAATATTCTACATGGGTTGTGTTTTGCCCTCATTTTGCTGACAGTGATGATTAGCAAAACAACTCTATCTGCTTCATTTTATTTACAAAATAGGTAAATAGCACTAATTATATTAGAAGTGTTTTTAATGTTATAGAATACACTAAGGAAATTCAATATAAGGTTCTCCCTAAGTATAATAATAATCACCTACATATCTATATACCTATAGTTGGTTTTGCTACTCTTCTTTATTTCTAATTGAGTCTTGAAAGGAATCAATTTGAACTAAATTTGCAATTAATTGAAATTGACTCAGAAACATTATCTGCAAAATGATCACTCTCAATCCCTTGGTAAACTCAAGAGTTCTATCCAGAATTTAAGTGAGAAGACCCAGTGTTTTTTATACCAATCTCAGGTAAAAGAAAAAAAACAAGGAAAATTCCTATATAATGGTAAGAAAATTCCTATATAATGGTAAGATAATTCCAGAAGATGACCATTCAATGTTCCACATCAGGATGTCTAAGCAGCATGGCACCTTTTCATTAAGAAAGAGCCATTTTCAGTATATTTAGACCTTTAACCTTGATAATGTCTTACTTTTATCTTCATGTCTGTGGAAAACAGCATTACTGGGGCTTTATCAAAAAGATAGAGGAGGAAGTACATCAGAAGAGACAGTCAAGTGCTACATCTTAGAGACTACCAATTAGTTCCGGTTGGTTTTGTTTGTTTATGTAGTAGCTGTAATTTTGGTGGAAAATGCATACAAAACGTATGCAGATTGGGATAATTTAAAAATTAAATACTGTGAAGGTCAGTAGACTCTGAGAAGCATTCCCAAAGTTAGGGAGACACAAGAGGCTTCTCTCACAGGATATTCTGTTCTTCTATGCCAATGTGCCCCTGTTCTGTTCCCTCAGTCAGCTCTGTTTGCCCCCTACCTGTCCCTGTGTCCCTCAGTCACTCCTCCCTATTTCCCCATTGGCTTCCACACACTAACTCCACCTTTGTACTGCCTCCATGCCCCCTGACAATTGGCCCCTGATGCTCTCTCAGCACCCACCACCCCATACTTGAACCTAGACTGTTCCCATAAAGTCTCACCCTTTGACCCTGGACTCTCTGTGTGTGTGGCTGGAATAAACATATCTGTGGAACCCATAGAAAGTTCCTTCCTGCCTCTTTGCCATCATCGTAACACCAGCTATCCCATCTTTCAACAAAATACTATGGTAATTTCAACTTATTTATTTAATGCATATTTTAGTCTCATAAAATCCACAAAAAGGCTATGAACAAAAGATAATTCAAGTATCCAAATAACATAATATGTTACCATGATGCAATATTCATATTTCTTTTTCCATTACAGAAACACAGTTCCACATAAAAGTGTTAATAATAGAATTTCCAACAAATATAACACAAGATTTTATATTTTCATTCTAAGCACAAATGTCACACAAATGCAATGTGAACTGCATCATTCAAAAGAACGCCAAGAATTTCAGTATGACTTGCATTCTATTTGGCAAGTAGAATTTAGCTTGATCTTTCTCTACACAGGTTCAGCTGGAAACTGTACAGTGCAATTCATGATGCACTACATGAGCATCATGAGCATTCATGCCAAAGGTAGCAGTGTTAAGCCTGGCTTTTATTTAGGTTTAGTAGCTTCTGTTTTTTCCTGTGGTAACTACTTCTCATGAAGGTACATTTCAATGTAGACCACAGTCAGAACAAGCCTGTCCTGATGGTTGTTTTGTTGGGGTTCTTTGCAAAACATTGCACAATAAACTACATGCTTCAGGCAAAAAACCTAAACCCCCCACATCATGTGAGTCCTGGTGATCTGGAGGTTTCAAAGCTAAAGTAATAAAATAACCAATAATAAAATAATAAATCCTACTTCTTTATTTTCAATTTATCATTAGATTATCTGAAATATTTCTTATAATTTCAAGGCTGTTCATTAAAGGCATGATTATTTCTAAGTATTACGTTTTGCATAAAAATCATTAAAGAGATATCTTAATTGAACAGGAGCCACTCCAGGAGTGGCACCATGTGCCTGAGAGCTTTGTACAAATGCTTCATGAACTCTGTCAGGCTTGGTGCTTTGACCACTTTCCTGGGAAGCCTGTTCCAGTGCACAAACACCCTCTGGATAAAAGACTGTTTCCTGTATCCAACCTAATCCTCCCCAAACTCAGCTTCAGGCCATTTCCTCAAGTCCTGTTACTTGGTCATGAGAGAGAAGAGGCCAGTACCTGCCCCTCCACTTCCCCTCATGAGGATGTTGAAGACCACAATGAGGTTTCCCCTCAGCCTCCTCTTCTCGAGGCTAAACAGACCAAGCTGCTCTTCATACGGCTTCCCCTCAAGGCTCTTCACTATCCTCTTGTCCTTCTTTGGATGCTCTCTAATAGTTTAATGTTCTTTTTATATCGTGGCATCCAAACCAGCCCCCAGCACTGGAGGTGAGGCCACTCCAGTGCAGAGCAGAGCAGGACAATCCCCTCCCTTGCCCGGCTGGCCATGCTGTGCCTGATGCCCCCCAGGACAGGGTTGGCCTTCCTGGCTGCAAGGGCACTGCTGACTCATGTTCAACATGCCATCAATCAGGATCCCCAGTTCCCCTTCCACAGCACTGGTCTCTAGTCTATCACTCCCTAGTCTATACATAAATCAGGGTTGCCCCATCCTAGGTGCAGAATCCAGCACTTGCCCTTTTTAAGCTGCATATGATTAGTGGCTGCCCATGTCTCTGATTTGTCAAGGTCTTTCTGCCCTTGAGGGAGTCCACAGCTCCTCCAATTTAGTATTGTTGAGAAACCCACATAGTATTTCTATAAGTTTTTCATCCAAGATGTTAATCATGTTGAAGAATAACAGTATGTTAAACAGTAACAGAAAAAAATCATAAACATAATCTTTACAACATTTTAGTGTATCAGTGAAATTTTTTGTCACTTAACCTTGCTTGAAATAATAGGAAGCCCTGTAGCAGAAAACTGAATATCCTAATGTTTTTACAGTTCTAAAAATTACGTTAATTGCTCATTTATTTCATACATAAAAACCTAGGCATATGACTTCTTTTTCCCCCAGATATCTATTCTATGGTAATGAATTATAGTTTAGTGCATAAATTATTCATGACCAAGTTTGCCCATATGTAACTGTGCACCAAGAGATTTGAGCAGGTGCAGTTTGGTGCAGTAGAATTTCTAGTCTCAGAATCAGTAGGTGTGCTGACAGAAAGTCATACATGTGCAAAAATGTCATCAGTTACATTATCTGTGGTTCCAGAACTAGCGTGGTGCCTGCCAGCTTCAGAGCTATCCTGCCTACTCTACTGGGCACTGTGGACATGTCCTAAGTAGTCTGGGTATGCCAGTTGTTAAGATTTAAAACATAAGTCTTATGATAGTTTCTGTTTTCCTGGAAGATCCTGAGGCAAGAATTCAAAGCCCACAGGAAAATCTCAGGCTGCTTGCTAAAAATTTTTCTTTTAATTCTTCAAATCATGGAAAAAAGCCTTGAAATTTCGCTGAAAATGTACCCTAAAGGATAGGAAAACTAAGAGAAATGCAAATGCCCAAATCCCTTTTTTTTTTTTTTCCTTCTAAATAGTGTAAAGTTTAATGACTCTAAAATCTTGAGATGTTTTGTGATTTCCAGGCACTGAAAAAGTTTCTAAAACAAAAGAGAGGAAAAACTACTCAGGATAGAAGCAACACAGTGGGTATGTTACACTACATAGGTATATCCATAGGAAAGACAGAAATTTTTGGGACTATGCAGCTTCCAAAGGATGACCTCACTTCACTGCACCAAACATTGTTACTGATATGTGCTATGTGTGCCCTTATTACACTCTGCCTTTTAGAAAGTCAATAGGAAATCTAAACATCATCATTTCCTGAGCACAGGATCTACATTTCTGCAAACTACTCTTAGCATCCCTTACACTTATTATTTCTAGTACCAAAACTTCATATTTTTAACTTGTCTTTTTACATAGATTTTATTAATCAGCCATTTGTTTAGCATATAATTATGCCAAAGATGCATCATGAAAAAAGTAAGCTGCCAACAATGCCTTTAGCAGCAAAATCATTTATTGTGTGCCTCCTCGGGGTAATTAATGTTCTTGATTTTTCTAAACTCATTGGAAGGTAAGTATGTTTATCACTTTGTATGATGCTCTTAGCTCTCTGGTTATATGGTGTTACCTCCAAGATTTGATTTTATAAACTAAATAGAAAAAAAATCTGGGTCAAATAGTCTCTCAGACCAGCAGCGAGGAGTGTGAAATTTAAGGAGAAAGACGAAGTATAAAGCTTCCATCCCCACTGCCTGAACTGATCTATGCTGTTATTTGTCACCTAATAAATGCCCATTAATAAAAAAAAGTGGTCATAGGGGAAAAAAGCAACATTAAAAACATGGTACTGCTAAGTTCAATTTAATGGACAGGCCAAATTAGATAGAGGCAGTGTCAGGAAAAGCTTACCGTCTTGCACACACATGCACAGAGTTAACTGAGACTGCTGCAGTTATTTTTGCATTGACCAGCACAGCTTGGCCACAGGAGCACAACATTGACTCAGGGTAGTTTCATGTCTGGTTCAGGACACGAGGTCAACTCCCGCATGTAACTTTTTCATCTGGGCCTTCCGCTTCTTGAAGGCATTGGATGTTCATGTAGCAAGTCCCCAGTCTTTCGTACTAGTGGCATTAAATAAGATTACATACACACATTATCATACTGTACCTTTCCATCAGTTTCAGGTATTGTTCTGTGTTGTGGCTTGTATTTTTTTATTCTGTTAGTTTATTGTTAATGGTTTTAAAGTTAATGGTTTGTTCCTATATTTCCCCCATATTTTTCCCAAGTAGGTTTATCCCTAAGATTGTATCTTCCCAAGCTACCCTTTATGGCAATCCCCTCCCTTTGTTCTCATCCCTTCCCTCTCAATCATTGTTACCCTGCCCCTTGTTCTGGTCCCTTCCATGTCACTCCTCCCTTGAGCCAATCCCCCAGTGTTCCCCCCTGGCATTCCTGGGGGGCTCCCTATCCTCGACACCCCACTGGGACATGTGACCTGTTCTGCCCCCACCTTCTGTCATTGGCCTCAGGCCAGTGCTGTGATCCTCCTCACCCCTGCCCTGATGCTTCCCCACTGGTTTAGGATTTGTATCCACCCCTAGGGTTGCAACAGTTTTTAAACCCGTGCACAGCAGTTCTTGGGGCTCTTCTGTTTCTGTACCCTTCAGCTCCAATAAACCTTCCATGCTGGAACCTCATACAGAGAGCCTCCTCCCTCTCCTTCACCAGATCCCAGTACATGGTTGCAAAATCCACCACCTGAGAGAAGCGGCTCATAAGGTTCAGCTGTTGGCAGAAAACCTGTGCTGCAGCAGTTCCCCATACCTGGCATGGCACTGGTGTCCTTTGAGCTAGCCCAAGGTCCAGTAGGCTGCATCAATTCTGTGTCACAAATGAGTACTTTAAGATCACTGAAAAAATCACCAACAAAGGTGATTAATATAAAAGCAATAGCATGGCAAAGTTAATTTGCAAAGTTTGCTCTACTACTTACTAGATGGTTAAAGCACACTGAGAAAAAAAAGGAAAAAAATCCAGAGTCATTAAATACAAACAGAATTAAACAAAAAACTATCTATGAGGAGGTCAGGGAGGAAAATAAAAGGATAGGAAAGGGCAAGGATAAATAGGAGTGTGGACTAAAGGCCCAACAGAATTTAACTGGTAATTTAAGTCAAACAATATTCCAAAGGATTCATATAGAATTTACTGTACCACAACAGTAAGTTATGTACAGGCCTAACTTACTTACAAATCTGAAGTATTTAAGAATCTAGGAGAGCAGCATTCTGAGTACATTACTGTGGCATATTAGACCTTGAATAGTCTCATTTTGGGCACCAGTTTATTGGCCACTAGAAAGCTGGCTTAAGAAATTTTTCATTCTGGCTCCAATTTGGGTCAGTAACTTTTCTTGAAAGTTTAAAAATATAAATATTATTCCACATGAGTTGTTATTCAGGAAAAAAAAAGATGTGTCCAAGGCTGTTCATCAAAAAGAAAGCAGGTCCTTTTTAGAAGAGCATAAGTTCCTGAGAACAGATAGCATTTCTGATGAGCTCAAGAGGAGCTCAGCCCAGGCACTGTCTGTCAAGGCTGAGGTGTAGTAAATACTTCTCAGATCACAGTGAAAGTGTGGAGGAAAGGCAGGGGAGCATCACTACCTGCTGTCACATCTTAATCTGTACAAAGATTCATCACACCTGTTTTGTTTTCATTATCCTGACATTCACGTATCGTTATATTCAATTACTCAACCCTCGACCAAACCAAGATCATATACCTCCTGTGTCAGGAGTAAAAGAAACTTTTTATAATGTTTTAATATGCTCATTTATAATTAAATTAAGAAATTTCCTGAAGAATTATTGCACATATTTTCTCTTTTTTTAGGGAAGAAAATGAACACTACTTAATGGACCATATGTTCAGGTGAAGTAAATCCTGGTAGCATTACTGACTTGAAATATTTCTAGGCCTAGAAAAGGACATACTCTGATTTCTCATTTCAATTTTTTTCCCACTCCACCACCTCTCCTGCATTTCATATCAGTTTGGTTATAGCATTCACTAAATATTAATAGTGATTTAATGTGAAATGAAACACTCTTAGAACAACCAAATAGTCTATCCCTGTTCAGAATTACTCATATGTTCTATCTGCCATTTTGCCTGTCAGGTCCCTTAATGTACTCTATTTTCATAGCATCATCTGATTTCCTCTGAAATGTAAAAAACAAAGTAAATTTTTAAAGCTTTCTTATAATTTGTTCTGTTTGGATAAGCAATTTATACTTCAAATTTATACTTACTAGCAGACACTGTCATATTCTGACAGGCCTATTCAACTACTGCTGAGAAACTAAAACTACATTTCCCTTATTTCCTTTCTTGGGCCAGATTCTGTTCTCACTAAAATTATGAGTGTTCCAGCGAAATAATGTTTTTTAACCACTACTTCCAAGATTTTCCTGCAAAGTACTTGAAGCTACTGATGAGTTAAAAACTGAACATGAGCTGACAATGTGCACTTGTAGTCCAGAAAGCCAAATCTATTCTAGCCTATATCATAGCATATGTGGCCAGAAGATCAAGGGAGGTGATTTTGCCCTGCTATGTTCAGCTCCAGGGTCCGCAGCACAGAAAAGACATGGATCTGGTAGAGATTGTCTGGATGAGTGCCACAAATGTCTGAAGAGATTAAACAGCTTTGCTGTAAGAAGAGAGTGACAGAATTGTTCAGCCTGGAGAAGAGAAGGTACTGTGAAGGCTTTTATTACAGCCTTTCAGGCTTAAAGGGAGTCCATAAGAAACTTTTAGGGACAAACTTTTTAGCAGGGCCTGCTGCAATAGGAGAAGGGTTAATAGTTTCAAAGTGAAAAAGGATCAGTTTAGATATAAGGAATAAGTTTTTACAATGAGGTTGATTGTCATAATCTAGGAATGGCATTCCCACTTTCCCACCCCTTCCATGCCCTTGCTTTTCTTTGCAACCCAAGCCAGGCCCCTTCTTCTCAGAAGTGAAGAAAAAAAAAGCCCTCATATTTTTGAGTCAGTGCTTTGTACATAGCATATCACAATATAAGTAAGTAATTTTTTGGAATTTTCTTGTGTTGCTTATGCTTTTTAATAATGCATTTAAATATCTAGAGTAATATATCTTTATGCATTTAAATAAAGAAAAAAAGTAAATTGAGCAGCACAAGACCTTTGTCTTTGCACTTTTTATAACCAGAATGATGTTCCACATTGTGACATTTCATGATGCTCAAAAGATCTGTCACAAGACAAAATTAAACATGATTCCTACCCAATCTGTATCTGTGTTTTCAGAGAAGAGGAATCCTAAAGTGTATTTTAGAGATATTTATTTTGGAGAAGGTTTTCACGTATCAGATTGGTGGGCAGAAAAATGAAAATAGATGGATGGATGGATGGATGGATGGATGGATGGATGGATGGATGGATGGATGGATGGATGGATGGATGGATGGATAAAAATGGATGGGATGCAAATTCTACATTTTTCCAATGCGTATATAATATTTTTAATTTATGGAATGAATTAAAAGAAGTGATAGCAGAACTACAATTTATGCTTCTTGAAAACAAGAGAACATTTAATCATTAATTATTAATGTTTTTAATGTATGGATTTTTTTCTCTTGTCCTTCACCAACTTTTCCTACTGGTCTTTGCATTATTTCTAATGTAGGAAGGATTTCTCATTATGTTTATAGAGTGAGACAACTATCTCATCTTTGACAGTATGAGTGAGAGTTGATTGTTCTAACCACCTCACCTTTAAAATTTTAAAAACTGACTTGGAACTATTCTATCCTTCTGAAAATTCTTTAAAAGTTTCTGAGAATTAGTAGGTAAATCCTAAATCGTGTTCTGAAAATCAGACTCTTTCAGAGATGTCTCAAAAATAGGCTTTCCAGAAACAAAAGAATGCAAAATCACTTCTCATTTTTGAAAATGTAGACTGCATCTCATGGGAAATAATATTAAAAGAACCTATTCATACACAGTCTATAAAGTCAATGTGTAAAAATTTGAAAATTCTGTACTGGTCAAGAGTAAAAAAAAATGTAACACATGAAACAGTTCAACTTCCTTTCTGTATTCCACAGTGTGAGATGGTTTCTTATCTTTATCTGAAGACCACCCGACACATGCTGTTTTGTACTTGGACTTTGAGAAAAGGATGAGATGAATGCAGGAGATGGCAGTTTAACAAAGAATAGACATACTTCCGATGCATTGACCATATCTCATACCATGCTTCTATCTTAGAAGATGCAAAGATTTGCAAGGGAAAAATACTTCTTTTAATATATTTATATTATAAACTTAGGTGACATTCCTAAGCTGTCCTAACATCCAGTTATTTTTACACTTATTTCTGTAAAACAAAATGCTCTATTCACAAAAGAATTATGCCCTAGTCCAAACTTGAATTTAGTCTGCCTTTTCAGTTTTGTTTTTTTTAAGTATGCACTTAAATGGAATTGTCATTCTAAAACATGTCGTAGTCATGCTGTGACTTTTCAGCCATGCAAAGATAGCAGGCAAACACAAGAGGAAAGGGAGTATATTAGACATTATGTAGAGTAGCTTGTAAACTAGTAAAAAATATTTATAACCTAAAAAAAGGGTGATATTTCAAAAATTTAGATATATGCGGAATGAAGGTCAGAGGAATTTGAAGCTTAGAGTATTTGTATATGACTAACGCCACTGTTTTTGTGGTGTCAGTCATATTTGCCACAGTTTTCCCACTGTTCATATCTATTTCATACACGTTTATAAGCTCAGCACTGAAAACCTCTCCTTAAGACCAAAACATGTAATTGAGACACAAATACGTACACTTTCTACCCAAATATTTTTTTTTCAGTAGCATAGAAATGTTCACATACTGTTAAGCTATTACCTGCATGGTCTCCCTTGCAGAAACAAAGGGAAAAACCCCCAAAACCATGTAGGGTAAGAAAACAAATGAGGCTTGATATAAGCAAATCCAGCAGAAGAAATTGTTACTTGGTCATTTTACTATCCTGAGGCAATAGGAAGACAATTACAATATGAACTTCCTGAACTCTCAACATTGTAAGAAATTACTCATTGCTTTTCCTTATTGAATTCAACTGCCCTTGCCAGCTACAACAGTGAGATGATCAGGACAATGTTTCTCAGAGAGACTTCTTAGCTCTTGATTCTGCTTAATTAATCTATAAAAATACAAGATTGAAATCAAAATATGGATAATAGCTTATTAGGATAGACTCAAAGTTTCAAGCAGTTACTCAGAAGTCTGCTAAAATATCAGAGAATCGTCATGCCAACCTACCCCTCTCCCAGTTCTTCTCCTCAGTTAGTGCTAAAGTAGCCCTTCTCTCTCCCCGTTTTAATTTTGCATTTGCCCATTCTTTAAAATTCTAGATAAGTAAGTAATTCACATTTTATAGGGCTCATACTTTTAGTTTAAATATCAAATCTGGATTTTGTAAACACGTCCATTAGTGTTGACATTACGTTTTAATTAACAGGCAAAGCCAGCTCTTTGTTTGTTAAAAACAAACCACAGTGCTTTATCTATCATGTAGACTCATCTTGTTCCAAGAACATGCTGATAACAAGTACAAATACATTCATTATTGTTAACACAAGGAAAACTTCATTATCACGCTTTACTCTAATTCCATCCCTGTTCCTTTTATATTATTAAAACACATACAATTCAAGGCATAGGAATGACTTTACATCTTTATAAAAATGTGTCTTTTAAGACAGTAGTCATAAGTTACTTTGGCTTTCAGTAAAAGTAGATGGACATTCTTCATATCAGTTGCTTCATCTTTAGATCGTAGCCCCACAGAATTAAGTGTAATAAGAACTGTCCAGCCTAGGGTGTTGGATTGGTTCTTTTTCCCAAAAGTAAAAAGTGACCCAAGGACACAGACACTCTAAACATAGAATAATAATGTGCCTGCATATGTAAACAGAATCACAAGACCACAGAACTGTGAAGCTGGAAAAGATGTCTTGAGATCTTTCAAGTCCAAGTCCTTCCTCATAGGAGGGCCAACTATGGCAAGTTGCTCAGGGCTGTGTCCTCAGTAACCACATGCATGGAGAATTCACATACATTCTCTCTCCCTGCTGTACTGCTTGACCTCCTTCAGAGTGGCAGAATTTTTCATTATTTCTAATTGTAATTTCTCATGTTTCAACTTATCTTTTTACTTGAACAGGCCCATTAAAAACTTATCTAGGAAGTGTCTAAACACAGGGACATAGGGCAAGAGTGGTGTCCTGGTTCCAGCCAGAACAGGGTTAATTTTTGCAGTAGCAAGGAAAGGGCATGGCTAGGATCAGGAAGTTATTCTGTACCACCTCATACAATTTCCAGGGGAAGGGGAAAGGGAATCTATCCAGGGAAGAAGGGGTTCTGATCTGGTGGAGGATATGCAGCAAAGGGAGACACCCAGTACTGTCTGTTGCTGGGGATCTCTCTCTGAATTGATCTTTCTTGTACCCTTTGTCATTCGTACTGTTGCTGTTACTCCTCTTTTTTGTATCTCATTGCTGTGTGGAGTAAATTGTTCTCATGTCAACCCATGATCTTTGCCTTTTGTGCTTCCAATTCTCCTCTCCAGCCCACTGCTGGGAGGGGAGAAAGGAGAAATCTGGGGAGCAAGACAGCAGTGCATGGTTTGGAGAGTCTTAATGGGGTCATTCACTTGCGAGCACCATTCCTAAATCACAACAGGCAGAGATGGAAGTGCCCTACTTCACAGCAGGATGGATAGCTTTCTTCGGATTTTTTTTTTTTTTTTAAGTGGTTTGCACTTTGATTTGTCTTCAGAGTTCTTGAGGATTCACCCACATTACTATGGAGCTTTTCTCATATATACACGGAACAATGTTTTCACAGATTTTAAAATGTTAATAAGTACATTTTTAAAAGATTTAATTGATCTTTTACTGAGTACAGGAGATGTTGCTGTATTTGCAATGCTTAATCATAGCCCGGAAATAATATGAAATGTGAATAACAAGCAAAACCATTATCCTTTATAAGAAAAATTGAGATGTTTCCTAGCATGACTAAGTATACTCAAGAACTGTATTCATTCAGTGTATTTATGCAAATAAAGTAATATTTATTTACTATCATATTTGTATTGCCAATCAAAACAAGGAAAAATATTAAAGGGAAGCATGGATAATCACTGATAAGAAATTTTTTAATAAGGAACTAATTATCACTTTCCAGATTTGAGTTTACAGCTTCACATACTGACATAATATAGATAATTATTCAGAGGAACTGTACTCCATTTCATGGGGTCTGTAGCCTTATTATTTTTTGTGGTAAAAATTCTGTCTGGAATAAGGATTTTGACTTTGAAAAGAGGTTTGTAAATGCTAATAGGACGTGCCATTTTTTGCATGTATTTTTCATAATGAAAAGGATTTTTTGAAAATGAGACCACAACGACTCCCTTACAACTTGGCCATTCTCTAGGTTCATGGAAGAATGTTCTGGCAAATTCCTATACCTCATGTGAGGACAGTTTTAGGCCTAGCATTCCATATTTCCACAAAGGAAGACCCATTGAACTGACAGTATAAACCAATACACATTCATTAAATACCTACATAGTATCACGGCACAAATAAATTGATGGGCTAACAGTAAAATGTTTATCTTTCCTTTCCATTAGCAACAAAAACCTAGCAAATGGTTTCTTTCTGAAGTGTCCTTGAAAGTCTCACCGAGATTAAACTAGCCCATCTCTTCAGAAAGACCCAAAACTTAGCACAAGTACAATTCTGCCTATTGGATTGATTTTGTAAAGACTAGAGGAACAATTTGATTTTAAGGAGTTTGACAGATGAGCTCCTGTGAACAGTACATTGGCTATTTGCTTTAATAACAAGAGCAGTTAATCTTTAGCTTTAAGAGGATATGATTTTTTTTTTTAAAGATTTTGGGTATCATATTTTATTGTCTCTTGAATTTGATATAGTATGTTTCAGTTGACCTAGCAAAATAGCTTGAAAGCTCTGCCCAGCAGTAAGTGCCTGGACCTGAATTACATGGTCCCATTTAGATGGCTCTTTTTACAAAAAGCATTGCTAACTATTAATTGTGAAGAAAGGGTCATTTTGCTTCATTTTAGAGACAGCTCAGCACATGCCATTTGCAATGCCCTCAAATTAACTCTTAATACAGCAAAATTTTTGCAGTAATATTCATAGAAGCAATGATTCATAAATATGGCATTTGTTTTTATGGAGTCGCTTTTCAGAAAGGAATTGTATTTTATGCTGTTAAAGAGAACTCAAGGACTGTGATCTAATTAAGCTGGGGTGAGAATTTGTCATTCGTATTGATAACCTGTTTGAACTCAGCCAAATCACTTACAGTCTGTCCTTCAGAGTATTAATTTTGAAAATATGCATAACGATATTTTGTTATCCAACAACCTTAGCTGTTCTACAAGGGTTTTGTTCATATTTGTAAAGCAGTTTTGATGTCAACGCAAGAGACATCACTGTAGTCATTGTAAAAGTGCAAAATAATTTTAGCTAAAGTACACACATTTTCATAGGATGTATCTTCATAAAAAGTAAGCCTGATGAAATGAATACTAACCATTGACATTTAATAAATCAGGAAGTGTATATGAATATTTATGACAAAAATGTACCAGCAAAGAGAAATCTTTGAAGCTGTTGATCTCTTTCTCTGCAAAGACACCCAAAGAAAAAAAAATCAACTGTATCAACTGTAAAGCCCAAGTCCTAGTCTGGCAAGTTTATTTAAGGGGCTTAGGCTTTTTTTAATACACTGAGATAGGTGCACAGGAGAAACCCAACAATGTAGTCAGCAAATTAAATGAAACTTCTACCAGTGAACTTTAGAAGATCAGGTACTGACAAAATTTATAGCAAACATTCCATCAAAATAAAGCATTTCACAAAGCATTGACTTAACAAACTCTAACCTAATGTCGGCTCCGCCAGGAAGGGCCTGAGAGGTATCAGGCCAGGATAGCCGGGTCTACCCCAGAGAGGTACTCTCCTCAGAGAATGCCTTCCAGGGAGCCAGCAGCTTTCCCTTGGCTAGCCTAGGGGTGCCTTAGCAGGGTAGTAGCCACGGCGGGCTACAGTGAATTCAGCTCAGTGAGTTCAGCTCAGTGAGTTCAGCTCAGTGATCCTGCAAGGCAACCCCTTCACAGCCGGCACGGGGAGAGAGAGATGAGGGACTCGTGTGGCCATTCCACAGGGGGTAACTTTATTGCAAGCACCCAACGAAGGGAAGCCAGGGACGAGAAATCCCTGAAGTCTGGGGAAAAGTACAGAGGTTTTTATAAGGGTACATAGGTGGGTGTGGGGGGTTACAAACCAATGGGTTCCAACAGATCTACATAAAAATCCCTCAAAGAATTGTGGGTCTCCGTAACCAAAAAGTGTTCTCCTTATCTAGGGGGTCTGGAATTTGTTGTTGTGCAATGCTCCTTATCTCTTCAGGAGGCCCACCTCCCCATCCCAGGGGCCTCCCTCCACGGCAGCGCCGCGGCGGGCCCGCCAGATCCCACACTAACCTATGAAATGTTAAATTACTCAGATATCAAGAAGAGGAAATCAGGAGAAGTAAAGAAGATAAAGAGAGGGAAGAACAAAAAAAAAGAAGAGAGAGAGAAAAGTAAGATAAAACTGCCACCCTTGGAACCAGCATGGTCCCAGCTGCAATAAAATCCACAAACAATAGTAATGCAACCACATGCGTCTTTGCTCAAGGTCTTTATCCATTCTGGCCACACCCCCACACACTGGTCCGATAGCCACTCTGAGGCTAGGCTGGGGCTGCAGGGGCGAGGTGTGGGACATTGCTTCTGGTGTTCCAGTCGCTCACAGCTGGACTACATGGCTCCTAAGGGAGCAGGGTGTGGGGCACCGTCCCACTTTGGCAAAACTTTCCCTGACCTGTCTCACACAAACACTTTAGTCAGTTTGAGCCAGTAACCACTTTTCTCAGTTTCTCACATTAACAAATAATTAACAGGATAGGATATGTACCTTAGTAAAATGACACTTCTCTTTGCGGGAAGAAAAGAAAGAATTGATTAAGTATTTTCAAGTACAGCCCTTTTAATATAACTGCATACTTTGCAGTCATATTAACTAAAGTTTAAATTAGCTGGACTAGAACAAATTATGTAAGAAAAGATGGTTTTTAAGTCATTAGCATAAAATCAGTCAATTTAATGAAAGGAATCCCGATAATTCAATATTATTCTTTTTATTTCTTCTTAACCTTGTTAGCTTTTCTAAGGGCAAAACATCCTGAACTTTCTCAAACCAGCTGCTCAATTTCAAAAGATCCTAAGATTTTCTTTTGGCAGTCATTATAATTTAGGCTGCCAACAGTAAAACCTAAATAAGCTCAGGAATTCTAAAGGCATTATCAGATGTCAGGCATTCTGTACTTAATTGAGCTCAAATCCTTATAAAATTTAGACCAGCAGTGTATCCCAAACAGTAAAATATATCCCAAAATTTAATTAATCCTGGATTTACTTAAGCAAATCCACTACATATGAAAAAAAAAAAAAAAAAAAAAAGAAAAAAAAAAAGAAAAAAAAACACAAAAACCCCCAGTAATTTGACCACTGTGGGCTTGAAAGTATTTGATTGATTAGAATTTTTTTTTTTAGCATAGTCTTTAAGTCAAGCTTAAATAATATTACAGACTGCATTTTATTCTGAAACTCAAAAGAACCTGCTCCTTCTGTCTCAGATACAGCAGAAGTATATTTTCAAAGATTTTCCAAATGGCAGACTTGTTGCAGGTTTATTGACACACCCTTGAACAAATACAAAACAGAAGCAACTTCTGCCACAGAAAAGCAATGTTAAGATGATGAGTAGGAAACAGGCAGAGATACTTCTGATAAGAGTGAAAGAAAGAATACTTATGGAGAATCAAGGATAAGCACGTTTCTTCTCAGAATTTCTGACCATTGTGACAGGAAAGTTGTGAATGGAAGAGACAGTCCTGTGGAGGTGGAGCAGAGCTGTTCTGAGCCAACTTCCTTACCCACCTTGAGACTCAAGCTCAAACATCCCCCCCTGTCCTTCCCCAACTCACTTCCTGAAGGGCTCTAAAGGGCTGGCTGTACATGCATGAATGAAATGATTTGAAAAATGTACTTTACCAGGGTAACTATAAAAGAAAGTGGATTAGTTCCATCTGCTCTGTTTTTTCCTCTTTCTTTGTCTCATTACCCCAGTTCTGGAGCATCCATGAGGCAGGACTAATGCAAGAGATAAAGACTGGTGAAGATCTTTCTTCCCTTTCTCCTTTTTTTTCCCCTTTATTTCACTCCTCCCTTGCTTTGTCTGGACAAAGTGCAGCTATAATATTTCATCCTGCACACTGTACTGAGGTTTGTTGTGAAGATTTGGGACTTGTTGAAGTCTGTTGTGATAATTAAGGGCTTGTTAGCCAGAACATTTGAGACTAAATGGGGTGCTAGCTGACAGAGTTAAGACAATTGTACAATAAAGCTTAGGAACTCCCCAACAAAGGACTAGTGTCTTTGTTCAGCCTGACAGGAATTTATAAGGAACATTATGCTCCCTGCTGGTTGGTCATGACATGGAAGAAAGTCAGCAGCACTGGCAAGGAAGGAGAATTGCTTTTTTACATCTTTCGTTTCGTAATTGAGTTTGGGCTTGTAATGTCACCTTACTGCTTTTGGCAACCTGCCAGTATGGAGATGGCAAGGTCTTACATTAAATTGTTACAGAAATCATCCTTCATCTCCTCAGTTCAATGCCACAGCAACTTCTGGCATATACTCACTCTTAGAATACACCCCTCTTCTTACCTTTAAGTTTTCCTAAACAACTGAGATAGCCTTAATCATTTCGTTAGATAAATAAATAAGCAAACAAACCAAAGAAAAGAAGAAAACCCAGTTTTCTCAAACCACAAACAGGTATGGAATTGAAAGCTACAGACAAACCACTGCCTATGACCCTTAATATTGTCTCTGTGTATTAAGAGTGCACAAAACACCTAGGAATCCTATTATTCACCTTACTACAGAAGAGAGTTATTCATGTTACATGTGCCATAGGCAATCCAAATAAAAGAAATCCTGGCTGGAGAACTGTGTTTGAAATTACTGCACAGTAATCAAGTAATTGCAGTGTCTACTACAGAGGCAATTTCCAGATGCAACTCTTAGCAGTAAACATCTCAAAATTCTCACAGTCGGAGTCCAGTCCAAAGCAGGGCTGATTATACTTGTTTGTTCTCTTTGTTGTTCACTGATAAAGGAAATGCATGTATTTTCATCCCTGATTTTGATACTGTTTCTCATCTAGTACTACCACACTACAGGAAACTACAAGAATGAGAATAAACAACTTCCACTGATTTGGATTAGTCTTCCCAGGCTGGATAAATTTTGCATGAAGCAAAAATGCTTCTTTCAATACAGAATTCTTATTAAAAGACGATTTTTTACACTTTTTATCATGTTTTTTGAAGCTGAAATATTTTCCTTCTGCCTTTGTATTATATGAGAGATTGATTTTAGTTGCTATTCACCATTCCATATCTACTTTTTGCTTAAAGTTTTTTTTAATTAGTCAGCTCATTTATACACATACTCACACTTTCAAGACGCTAGAACAATAAGTTGGAGTACAGAAGACATGTTATAATCCAGAATTTAAAATCATGATCCCCAAAGATAACTGTTGTTAGGTTGTTTACCTGAAATTTTGTTTAACTCAAACTTTTGTAAGAGAAATAAACTTTTCTATTTATAGTTTTTAAAATAAACATGATTTTGATGAAAAATGTAAAAGATTAAGGTGAGCTATCCAATCACTATGAATACTAACTAGCTAAAAAACTCACTTGGGACTTTTATCATCCTTCATGCTTCTCAGTTTCTGTTCACAGCTAGCTGTTATGGACTTTTTTCCCTTCAAATCCTGTCATTCTCTCCTGTGTATTCACTAAGTGCTTTTTTAACTCAAGCAAGAGAGTGAGGGCTTCCACAGGCAAACCAAAGATATTTTCTATGTCTGTTCATTTACTGCGTAAATTGCAGCATGCAGTGTACCTTTCAACTGAATCTTTTAATTTATTTTCACCTGTATTTTCAACATGTGTTTAATGAAACACAGTGAGTGGGGCTGGAGAAGGTACAGAAGGGCATTAAAACATTGAAAGGATCAAAGCAGTTGCCATAGAGTGGAACACTGAAAAGGTTCATGCTTTTCAATCTGTGAATGAGGAGGCTGAGGGAAGATGGAAGCTGGTGAAGTCATGAGTGCAATTGAAAAAAAGAGAGCAGAACTATCACCAAATCTCAATAAAACTATTATGAACTTATTTTAAAACAGATAAGTTTTTCTTAAAGCAGTGAGTAACTTAGATTAGCAACTGGTCACACAGGACATAGTAGAAGCAGATAGTACTATGAGGTTTAAAAAATACAAGACAAATTCAGGTACAATGGGTCTATTAAAACGTACTAAATGGAACAGGAAACACTTGTGAATCCTGGGGTGTCAGGGAGAAAATGCTGATCTGTTCATGTGGTTTAAACCAAATGAGGATCAAAGTCTTGTATTGATTTATTAATGATATGTAATTAACCAGCAATCACTGAACAGTCAATCACAACGACAGATAAACCACAATACTGTATACCTACAAAATGTGTTTACATTCCTTACCTCAGAAATTGAGACTAGATAGAAATTTCAACTTCTCCTTAGCAGAAGAGCCAACTAATTAAAGAAAATTCACAGCTGAATGTTTTAACTAGATTCTTTACAAATTCCGTATTGAGGAATCTGCACTGTCATAAGCAGATTTTCATCCTGGCATACCAAAAGTGCGTATTGAAGCTATCCAGATATCCATCTGAAAAGCAGTTATGTTTTGAGTTCTGTTTGAGGTTGGGCATTCAGTTTTTCTATAATGATGCATATTTAAAAATGCAAGTCATGAAAAGTTAAGATATATTTAATTAAAATTATCTCAAAAATAACTTTAAATGGACTGCTTTAGCTTAGAAAGTCTAAACAATTAAAGTAATTAAAAAGGTAAAGCACTTATAAATGGTAACGGAAACTGTCTATCTTCAAGTTGCAGAAAAATTAAATGCAAGAGCATATGGCATAAAGTAAAAAGTTCCACAACTTCAAAGATATTGATCTTACCTTCTTCTGAAATTTATTTTTTTCTTTGTCACTCTGCTTATATAAAGAAATTAATTTGGAATTTACAGTACTAGTTACTTTGTTTTATTCACAATATGAAAACACAGTATTTAATCACAATATGAAAAAACATAAAATTTTGTCAGCAATGTATCCCAAAACAAGAGATAAAATACACCAAAATTAGCCTTAGACCATGGAACAAGACTAGAAACTGCAAAAGAAAATAATAATTAGAAAATACTGATAAACTGAAAAAGCAATTGTAATATGGTGTGATGAAAGTTAGAACTCACAGAAAACAGTGAGTATTTGATTTCAAATCTATTAAATCAATTGCACTGCTGCAAATGAAATCAATGCTTACATGGCAGGTTTATGTAAAGAAATAACCTTCTAGGTGTAAAAAAGCATCTAAATTCCAAACTGATGTATAAGGCTTCCCATCTGATTTCATTTTTGTGACTGAAAACTGCAAATAGGAAAATCACTATGTCATAACAGCACCAATACAGAAAAAACATAAATTCCAGTTTGCACTTTCACATTTTTAATGAGCAAGTATGTTTCATAAATATTATTTAAATTAATGCAACATTAAAAACGCCCATTAGCATGGAGAAAAGATGCATAAATTGTAAACTTGCTCACAGGCAGCTTTTCCAAAGTCTTCCCATATCTGATAGAGATTATAGCCTATTAGAAAGAACTGTCAGTCTTTCAAGTATTAATGTTTCAGCCACTTACAAATAATAAAATGCAACAAAACTGCTTTTGTCTCTTGATACTTGTTATTCTTCTGGCCAACTCCACTCTCCCCTCCACTTTCCTCCTCTCTCCTCTCCCTGTCCTTCCATTATCCCCTCGCTTTGCCTCCCTTCCCCTTTCCCTCCCTTTTCCCGCCCCCTTTACACTATTTTTGCACTAGATTCAGCCGTAAAAGTCAATTTGAAGGAAAACAGGACGGTCCATAACACACTGGTTGCAAAAGAGCACATATGTTCAGAGCACTCTCTTTCAGAACACAATACACCCTCCAAAACTCAAGAGTACTTGAGTACTCTCCAGCCTAGATAGAATCATATTTTAAAAATCCCTGCTTTTGTGAATGTTTAGAGTATCATTCCCTCCAAAAGCCAAATCTGTCCTGTGTTCAAGAGAAATCTGATTAGTTTCAATATATATCTTCTCTTATGGTCAATGGAAATGCAAATGTTAAAGTTTTTACTATCTTATGGCTTTGCTAGACTGCAAAAGGGAATCTAACAACTGAAACAAGGATTTGAAATCTCAATGGCATAGGCGGTAGCTGGTTCAAGGCCCCAGAAAACTCTGAAATCCTGTCATTAAAAAGAAAAGTAGATCTGACCTCCTGTTTTCTTTCTATACAGCACAATGTAGCTTTTTAATACATGCCTGTCTACTAGCAATTTTATTTTCTTAATGTTGGAAGTAGACTGAATGATGTGAAAGCTTGCTTGTGAGAAGATTAAATTGTTTTAAAAATATTGGATTTTTAGATATAAGTAGCATTAAATAACAGTAGTAGAATATTGAGAGCTAAGAATAAAATAGAATTAGTTAGGTTTGTATGCCAAATTGGAAAGAGTCAAATTTAAAACAAATGAAGCCTTATGTTTACTTCAGAGGATTACTGTCTCACAAGGGAGAAGAAAGCAGAAAAGGAGAGCCTGTGCTCATAAATCAATTACAAAGACATTACAAAAACAAAAACAAAAACAAAAAAAAAGTTGCAAAAAAGTCAGATTTAGACAAATTCAAGAATTATAGTGATAGTGTAGATGTTTCTGTACCCAGGAGGAACTTGTTCTTCCTGAAGTGGGAGATGATGGTCAGCAAACAGGTAATTCTTTGGAGACTGAAAAATGAATAACTGCATCTCCCTCTGTCCCAGAGACAGTTATTTATCACAGAGGGATAGAACATGAGAGAACAGATACAGGAGTAGGAAATGAGTGTGTTGCTATCCCACACCAAAGTCTAGTGTCTGTAAGCATGTGTGGGGATCCCAGGATTCAGTCACTTTGTCATCACCACTCCAGTCCCTAGTGAGAGGCTTTCCAGAGAAAGCACAGAAAACAGTACTGCCAGGACCAGTCTCCCCTGAACTCACAGAGAAGGTCTTGGAGGACTCACCTCCTGTCTTAGCTCCAGAAGTAGCATTAAACAAGTATCTTCAAAGGAAAGCAAATGCCAGAATTAAGCAAGAAAGCAAGTGCCCTCTTGCATAACACCAGATGTGGTTGCCCTAGGTAGCACTGGCATGTAACACTCCAGAGACGTATTTTGAGGAAAAAGTTTTCTCTGCTATTTCCCTTAGCCTACATGGTGGCCCTGCTGCTAAATATTGCTGCCAGAGTAACTTTCTTATTATTCATTTTGTCTGAAAATTGAGTTTCTTCAAGACTGAGATTCACAACAAGGATAAAACCTGTCCTGTGGAAAGAGTAATCTGTCAGGTTACAGCTGGCTCATTGCACATACCCAGCTGCTTGTACAGCTGAGAATCTGTCTTGACTGATGTGGCCCTTGCAATGAAAGAGTTGAAATGCAGGCTTGTTAAACAGACTTCCAAGCCAACAGAGAAACTTAAATATCCATTCATTATATTTATTTTATTATCTCACAATTTATAACTTTATTTCAGGACTTTGGATATTTCAGAGGGCTCAGCTTTCTTACTCCAACATTGTGGTAATCAGACTTGTCAGGTCTTTCTATCCAGAAATTTCAAAGAAATGAAAGGTACAAATTCAAATTCAGAGACAGGAAAGATGTGGGTGTGAGAAGTAGAGAAGCTAAAACGGTGCAAAAATGTTCTTTTTCCACTTTTCTGAATTTTCATAGTCATGAAATGCCTGCTAACTTCAGCAATGTAAGCAGGAAGGTTTAGGAAAGAAAAGTGTTTAAAGGCAGTTTGGAAGTTCAAGCAACCTGGTCTAGTGGAAGTCCACGTCCATGGCAGGGGGGTTGGAACTAGATGATCTTTGAGGTCGATTCCACCCCAACCATTCTATGAGTCTATGAAAAGAATGGTAATAACCATAACTAATGTCTGGACAGTTTAATTTACTTTTCTACATTTTTTTCCTACATTTGAACAGGAAAGGCAGAGAAGAGGGATTCCTCAGAAGACGGGTGTCTAAAAAAGCAACTGCAAAAGAGCAATGGCTTCCCCACTATGTACACCACAGGGAACATATGTTTTGCATTCACAGGGCCCAAAATACTAAGTTCAGACTTCGGCTCCAAGGAAGCTATTGATGATCAACAGATTTGCTCAAAGAAATCAGGCTTGGTGGCATCTGGTACTTGCACCTCAGATGCTTGCAACATGGGCTTCCACTTGATTACCCTGGGAAAGCAGCTGGGATACCTGCAAGTAGCTTCCCAGTATATGAGAATGGATTTTTCTCTTATGCTGCAGTGTGGTCTGAGGGAAATAAAGGGCTCCAAGGGGGTCCTTCTTGTGTTTAGGGTGCTCAGGGTCAGTGCTGCAGAGCAGAACTGGCAGCTACAGGTGCTAGACAGGGGCCTAGGAGGATGCGTGGGAGGAGACATCCAGTAGCACAGAGAAATTGTATCATCTGGAGGGAGGAGAATAGCTTCGTCAGCCACTTTTGTCACTGAGAGGAGTTTCCATGCCCCCTTTTCTCAGAGGAAAGCACAGATATTCATCTTTTCACAAAAAAAAAAAAAAAAAAATCCATGAAGTGATTTAGAGGGGAAAGAGGTGACGCTTTGAGGAGAAAAGCTGAAGTAATTTGTAGGTGAAAAAGTGAGAATTTTTGATAGAAAAACTAAGATGTATTAGAAATTTCATAGGTCACATTTCAGGGGGAAGATGAGGTAAATTAGAGGGGAAATGAGCTTACTGAGGAAAAAAGCTGAGGAAAACTTGGAACAAAATTAGCTTTTTGAGGAAAAAGGTGATGAAATTTAGAGGGAACAGAGGTAATATTTTGGACTGGAAATATGAGGTAGTGGTAACAAAATGAGCTTTTTTGAGCAGAGGAAATATGAAGTAATGTGAAAAAGTGTTAAGATTTAAAAAAAAAAAATAAAAGTTTAAAGTATTTTGTAGGGACATGCTATGGAGGAGAAACCCGAGAGGGTACATTTTTTGAGGATCATATGTGGTACATCAGAACATACATGGTACGAATATTGAAGAGAAAGGCTTAGGTTTCCTAAGGGAGTCATCAATATTGTAGAGAAGAAAATTTGAAGTAACTAAGGGGACTGAGCAAACACCAGGGAAGAGAGCTGTCACTGATAGGAGTAGTGTTGAGGTTACTGGTCAGGAATAAGGTGAGCATTTTTGAGACTGAAAGCTGGGATACATCAGGGAATACATTAACAGTGATGTGGAAAGATGTAGAAAGGAGGAAGTTTTAAGGTGGTCATGCTGAACAATCTGTCTCTGTGAGGTCATTCTGGCTCTAGGGTACTGAAGAGTATTCAGTAAAATGCATTTTCAGACTGTTCCATATATGCCAGCCTTCCTACCCCACTTGGCTGTAGCACATGCCAATCAAATTGCACTGTACTTGTTATTTTACCCTATGCAACATCTGTTGCAGTTCTGGCAGTGGTGAGGCAATTGTGTGTTTGACTAAGGACTACCACAAGGAAACTCAAGGATCATAGGTTTTTGTCCTCAAACTCTCTTCAGACTCAAGTCTGAAGTCCAGATGGGAATCTGATGATGTTGCAGAGTACAGAACAGGTCTTGTAGTTCTGCAGGCCCAGTAGAGGGAGGTAAAGAAAGAGGGAAAGAGGTTTCAAGTCTTAGTTTGGTGATATTGCACTTTGCCGGACATGAGATGAAAAAGTCAGGATGTGAGTCTGCAGGTGAGCTCAGTCCCATGGGGCTGAAATAGGGGTTTGGACTGAGAGCAGGATAGGGAGAGCCTCATGAGTGGCTTAAATTTGGTCCCATGTCATGGGACCAGCATGAAAAGTTATGGATTTCCCCATGAAAGATGCTGTTGAAGATTAATTTCAAGAAAATACAGAGTGCATTCTTGGGGTTGGAGCTTGGATATTTAAAAGCTGATTGACAAGAATATAGAATCAATAATAATTTGCTTTTACCTCTGAATTCGATATCAGCACCTATTGAACATAAACACTTGGATGTAACTAGAAATTTCAATTTTTGAATTTAATCAGAACTTCAATAGGGAAAAGTGATCTGAATACATATTAAAATTTGTGAAAATTGAAACAAAAATATACATTAATGAAAACTGAAAATTAAATGTTGATGTCAATGAAGGCATTTTGTGAGTTCAGATCACCATATTTGTGTGTCTATGTTTCGCTTTTATATATCATAAGCAACTTTTTACAGGAGGCAGTTGCATTTTACTACCTCAAAAAGGATTTAGCAATGCAACTTGCAAAAGTAATGACTTGGTTCACATTGGGAATACAGCACTTTAGACATTTAAAACAATGGGATAGAATCAACTGAGAATTAAGTACTTTTCCAAAAGTCAATACAAACATTAAAGTATTTAGAATACTTAGGTCTATACAGAATTCTTAAATCAGGTTATGCAGTTGATTGTGATTTAATAGTACAAGCTGTTGTATGATTTTCAATTTGTAAAAGAGGAAGACGTAAATTATGTGTTTGGCTTTTTAAAGACTACATTGCTTTGATACTGGCAAACATTATTGGCTGAGTAAGATGCGGTGTAGGTGCCCACATAAACTTTTTATACTTATGATTATTTTGTTCTTTTATGTTGGTTATAATCACTCTCCTTAAGGACCTCAAATGCTGCACCACCCATTTCAAATGGGATTCAGTAACACCAGTTTCACTTTTTCATCCCTGAATGAACATCAAATTTGGAGCTAATTACTCTGACTTATTTCTCTTGATCTTTCAAATACATGAGGGCAGCTGACGCAGCCATCTATACTGGACTTATAGAAGACCTGCAGCTCTCAAGAACAGATACTGCAAGTGTAGAGGGATAAGCTAGCTTAGCTGAAATAGCATCAGACTTTCATGTCTAGACAACTGAAGATCACTATGTTCTAACAAAAAATGGTTCCCCTTTCTGTTACTCTTGTCTTTTGTCACTATCTAATGAACAAAAGGGGGAAAAAAAAGTCTACTGTTTCCTGCAATTAAAATAATCCTCTCATTTTTTTTCAGGTGCTGTTTTCATCTTGGGCCTCATAAAAATAATACTCAGTTGTAAAGAAAAAAAGAGAGATTATCTTAGAAAAACACATGATCATTTAAGAATAAGAACAACTCAAACTTTGGACTACCATAAGGGAAAGGCAATAGATTGGAATGATTCATCATACCAAATTTATTCAGTAATGATTTAACTTCTGTTGTGCCTCAAGAGAAAAATCTGAGACTGTATTTATCCTGAGTTTTAAGTCAAACAGATGTAAATTAATTTTTAATATAAAATTAGAATTACTCTTTCTGATGAGGCACTCCTAGAAATCCACTGCATTAAATATCTTCTATCTGACTTTCTCTAAAATACTCCTGGGAATGTGTACAGAGTAACCCTTATTCATGCAGAAATTAAGTAAAAAATAATCATCAAGAATTTTAGCATTATAATCTATGCAGCAAGAGTGTCAGCAGCTTTTGAAAGGAATCCTGACACTTTTTCTTTCTGATGCACAACATTTTGGACCCAAACCTGTAGTCTAGTTTTCTAGGCCTGAGGTTTCTGAGTTTCTGAACTCAGTTTCTTCATAGTGTTTAAGTTTGAGAAGACCTTGTTCCCACAGACTTGACATAAACATCCCAAGTGTTATTATAACAAGAGTGATGTTTTAGATTCTTTTCTGTGGGATGGACTTGTCTCTATCCATCAGTTTAGGCCAATGGGAAGAAGAGTTCTAGCACTCTTCTAACCAATGAGAGTGACCTGTTCTAAAAAGTATATAAAGAGGGCAATTGTTTTAATAAAGTAGAATCAGATACAGTTTTTATAACGAAGTCTCATGTCATCTGTTCATCACCCACAGCGACACAAACCTATAGTGGAGTTTTGCCATTTATAAGGAGGTCTCCTCTCCTTCTCTGTCAAAAAATGTCAAAAAAGACTGTCAGGTGTCCAAAGGGAAATCCAGTACTTGGGGAAAGAAAACCTAGGCCACTCACTGGTGCACTATAGCTGCTTTTGCTGAGGCCCATCTGAACTGCCTGCATCCACCTTTCTGTTCTATCAGTCACTCTTAGGACACTAGTGACATTTATGAAACAAAGGTAATTTTAATGCTTCTTGGTAGCACTCACATATTCAGAAAAGGCAACAACGTGGCCTGGCTGGTGCTGAGGGGTGGGATGGGGTCTCTGAGGTGGCTTCAGCCTGTCCTGGCTCCCTTTCAGCTGGCTCCAGAAATCCCCACCTGACATCATCCTCCTCAGTCTTGGGTCCACAGGAATCCTTTTAGGCATAATCTTAACAATCTTCTTCCTTATTTTTGTGTTTGTTTTTTCCTCATTAATTCCCAGCTGAAGTTGGGTCATGTTCACCCACAAGCTATTATTAGACTTTTCCTTGACCACTGTAACTATTGGTACAGAAGGAGATATTGTTTGTCATGTAACAATAACCCAGGTTGGTTTTATCTGAGCTGAGGACAAACAGGCTAACCAATATATGTATGGTCCTCAGAAAGCAAGTTTTACCACAGCAAAACCTAGCCAGGTTAAGCCAAGCCTAGGCGTGTATCAAGACCCTGCACCAAGGACAAGTTTCTAACAATTGAAAATTATACTAGTTTTGTTTCTTTGATCATATACCTTATACAGTCCATTCCATGTATGAAACCTTAAAAATAATGCTGCAGATGTGTCCTAGTAGCAGTGCTGCTACATGTCAACTGTTGTGGCACTGCAGAGCCTGGGAGCTGGTTTAAGCAGCAATATCAAAGTGTTCAGGCATGGTCAAAAGCTGTATCAAATAGTTCCTGCATGAAAGAAAGAAGTAGAATAGTCCTAAAGAAGACCAAGATGGATACTCATGGGAGATGTTGGAAATTCTCTCCAGCTTTTTCAAGAAAGTTGCAATGAAAGAAGAAAGGGGCTAAGTGTCTAAATGTCCAGTAGGCAGCCAAAGTATCCTAGTCCTATTCTAGATCTTTATTTTCCCTTTCTAGTTCCTCTCTTCCATGCACACTATTCTATTTTTAATGCAGTACTTCCATGGTTTGGCAAGTGATCTGAGAAAAGCAGGAATAGCATGTTAAAAATGAGATTACATATTGCCAGGGTAGAATCCTCCAGCAGCAGTGACAGTGTGTCTCGCTATGGCAGTTTTTTAAGAGCACGAGTAGAAAGGGATTGTCAGTAAGGATGATCCTCAGGATTTGCACAATTTCTGTATAGCAGTTACAATAATTATAAGTTTAACTACAGATCTTGCAGCATTGCTAGCATCTCTGTGTTAGCATGTTATTATTCTGACTAATCTTTCATTTCAATTGCAATAGATCCCAGGGGCCAGCTGTGAGAGGCCACTATACAAAGCATAAATAGACTTGCAAAATGAAATGGCTTGTGTACTAAAGTATTTAAAACTTGGGACATGACAGTAGAAGTTCCTTTTTAGGAAACAATTATATATTTTGCAATCCACTCTAACCAGGCAAAAAAATCATTAAAATTTAAAGAAAGATCTAATACTTTTAAAATAATTAGAAATTTGTAAGATCATAAGGTAAGAATAGTAATTTTAGAAGAGCAGCTCACTTGTACATATGTGCCTATTAAAATGCACACAACACTTACCTGCCCTTATACAAATATTTATTGGAATAATTTTTCTCATTGTTTTTCTTGCCAATAATGCTCTATAAGTTACTTTCAAAATCTTAACGCACCTATTGTTTCCTCTGTAATGCATGAATAATGTATATTTTCCAAACTAAATGAAATTACAGTCTACTACAATGTGTTGGATAGTGCCAAATGCATATAGCAAATTAGATAATCCATCCCCTAGAGCCCAAAATACTTTGGTCCCTATGAAAATGTGACTTAAAAAGGAAAGGCTGCATAGTTTGATGTAAACTGAAAAATGTAAAATGTAGAACATTTGTAAAGTGTAAAATGAAAAGATCTATGTTATGTGCAATTAATAATATGAAAGTTTCCAGTGTCTTAAACCAAACCTCTTTTCTAAAGTATTTTTCACCAATTTTTGGCTCACTTGGCCCCACTCTCAGTAGTTTTATGCTCCAGGGTTCTATAAAAGAGATACTCTTGCTTATATATGAAGAGAAAAAGATCTTTATGAATATCAAACAAGCATAATTTATGCAGAAAGTCTATTTAAAACTCTGTTTGGCACTTCTACTTGTATTAGTAATATGAGAACACCATTAAAATGAATTTTCCAAAAATGTGTTGGACCCCAATTCTCCCAACTCATTCCCATAGTTACTTATTTTTCATTGCCCAAGGACTGCTAATATATTAGTATTAACAATATCCTCTTTATTACCTTGCAAAGAGATACTTACATGTTCTCTTGTGTGAATATATTTGCATTTATTTATACATACATGTATTTGCAAACTCATATAATTAAATCCAGGTCCCTGCAAAATAAATTTAAAAAATCCTAATGACTTCAGCAAGAATCAGGATCTTGCTCTTTGATTCTTGTATTTTATCAGCAGCCCTTTTAGGTTCAGAACAGCAGAACAGGTGTATTGATAGCCTTTACAGGCTTTGCATCTTCTTGCATATCAGCATATTCAGCTTTGGCCATACAGGTTCAACTGATTTTTGTGCTGTTGCAAATTTGTCATGGAGGAACATGAAAATAACTTCAAGTAAATTACAAACTCAGGCAAAGTTTAATTCTCAACCAAAATCAATGGCTGAAGCTAACAAATGCTGGGGGTAACCACAATGACCCTCCAGTAATATTTAAGAGGTTCCAGGCGCACTGTTACCTGTCTGGGATATATTATTACATAGATAGGAGTGATGACCCAAAGTGCACACCTGCTCATGCACAGTCACTGGGGGGCTTCACTCAGCATTAGCCAGAAATTCAATTTGTGTCACCTAAAAGGTCCTGGAATTGCTCAAGGATATCCAGCAGAAAAATAATCACTCACCCAGGAGTGAGGGGAGAGCCCTTAGTCCTGGTTCACCTCCTTGGATGCCATCCCAGTTCCCAGGGGAGGTTTCCCTGACACACTGCTCAAAAAAACACCACACATGGTTTCTGTCAGGTCTCCATTTATAACCTGGTGGATTGGGGTCATGGTCATACATGATTATGGTCCAGAAATTTCTCTGCCTCTCATTGATGGGGAGCGCATTCTGTTGTCCAAGGGTTCCTGCCCTTCTCATTCCCACAGCAGGGGGTGACATGTGGCAGGGTCATGGTTGCGCTGTCACAGCTGTAGCGCTGTAGAAAACTGGTGCTGGCCACGTATCATCCAAGGGAGCGGGTATCCTGCCATAATACATTATGTGCTATGTATTCTTCATTGGTTTATTCACAGATACAACATTTTAATTTTTGTCACTTCTTCACATTTTCCTGTTCTGTAGATGCATGTAAAAGAAGCTTTTGTATCTTTTTAGTCTACACATACCATTGCTAACAAGATTTGAGAATGATTTAGGAAGCTATACTTAGAGATTATGTTATAGAACTGCTCTATATTTAAAAGAAATCAGGGCTGTCAGTACATTTTACTACCATATAAAGTAAGATATCCTATCCCATCTTATGCCTTATCAGCAGGTTGGTCTTGCCAATTATCCTATTACCCATAATTTCAGATGCATTATGGAGCTATTTTACTTACTATCATTTAAATCACCTAAAATGATTAAACCAGAAAGGAATCAAAGTACATCAAGCAGTAATGGTCACTTCAGACTAATATGTGGAAACCTTGGTATGCTTTAAGGATGGACTTGGAAATACCCCATAAAAATTTGGTGATACAGAATGATTCCGATAGTGCATGATTCATAACTTACAGGAAGCACATAAAGCAGATGCTGCACTGAGTTACATCCTCTATTACCTCTCACCTGTTTACTGGTGCAAGTTGGAACACTTATCTTTGTGACAATTCTAATCCTGATACTTATTGTATCTTCAGCTTCCCAAGCTTAAAAGATTTCCGTACTTTTATACGGAAATCAGAAAATCATTATTATTAAATAAATCACATACCAATTGTGATTATAATTATGCATTGAATAATCAGCTTATTTTTATTGGTCATTACATTTATTTGTAGTCAAAGCAGTTTCTTTAAGACACATACTTCGGGCTGTGTGTAAAATGAAAAGATTAACTTTCCTTTTCCTTTTTTTTTTTTTTTTAAGTTCCCTACAAGTGCCAAGCATTTTTTTTCCTTGGGTGAGCAAATTCTTTTTCAAAATAGTCACTGTATTACTCATTGACTTATTTATTATGAAACGTACAAACAATGGAATAAACAGAGAGCAAAGAGGGATGTTTTCTGCTAAGTAATGAATTATTCAAGCAGTTAATGACAGAAACAATGACTTCATTGAAGCTACAGCTCTCTAAGGCAACACTATAAAAAAAAACTGTACTGAAACAGAGCCACCCTTTAAGTTAAGAATCAGAGCAGGTGCAGACTCTGTTGTCTGATGGTTGTCACTGCCAGCTGAATGGACTGTCTCAGCATTGACTGGCATGAGTAGGCAAAACTATTCATTGGCACCCTAGAAAAGGGCAATGGTGAAATGAGATAATACGCATATCACAAAGCCTGAGAGTTGGGTTTGGTTCTGCTGTTACAACCATGGGCAAAGGAATGACAAAGTTGGAATGTGGAATAATTTCTAAAACACTCACATGAAATTCTGTCCACAGCGTTTTATACGTGTGCAAGTTATGCAAAAAGAGGATTCATGCACTCTTTAAGATATTCATGGTAGTTATGTGAAGCTAGGTCCAGTATGATGCTGATGCTAGGAGCATAACTGATATGTAGATACTTTTTCTTTCCTTCTAGTTATTTTAAGTAGGAGAAACTGTGCTTAAAAATCCTTTTAGTACTTTTTGAAAAATACTTTGCTTCACCAAGTACCCCATAACAACCAACAGACCATTGATTAGGGCAGTTCTCTGACAGACTTGTAACTTTCTCTCATGTTGACAACTGCTCTAAACTGAACTCTCTGGTGTTGTGTTTTAATAGCCAGGCTGTTGCCTCAAATAACTCGGCCAGTTTTCGAAAAGATACATTTGGCTCTTACCATCAGCTAAGGGTGTGAACAGACACTCCTCCTTTGATAAAGATGCACTCAAATTTTATACATACAACACTGGGTATTGTATCACACTCAAGATCAGCAGCATTTAAGCTACAACCTTTTATAGACATCTCATTAATTATTGTAGTCTAGTCCAGTTATGAATCCTGGCTTGGACTGATTAAGTGAGAGTGTTTACATCATCTACCTGGGGAATTTAAGTTAGTTAGCATAAATCAGACACACAATGCAGAGAGATAACTCACATAGAGTGAATCGATTAGAAGTTCCAAAGTTATCTCGTCTTCTTTACCATGTTTCAAAGAAGCCTGACTCTTGCAGTTGACAATGTATAAGAAGTCTAACTTAGGGACTTAATTATGTGATTACTGCTTTAACATTTTCCATTTAATACAGGAAAATTATGATTTTGGTTTAAAAATTATGATTCTTTGTTTTGTTTCAGGAGCACAGAAGTTAAGCACTGTGGTAATGAATATCACAACTGACCTAACTCTGTATGGAGTTTGATGCTAAAGATTGATCCTGACCTTGATACTACTTTTGACTCCCTATGCTTTAATAATAAGCAAATTAAACCACAGTGTCCTTCCCAAGATATCCCAACCTCACCCAGATACACAGGTCTTTATTTATCTATTTTTAGAACATAGCTATACACTCTTAAAACTTACATCCTGGAGTTATCCCAGATATTTGCTTCAGTACGTAAACTTCAGTTTGTACAGAATTCAATGGCTAGGGTATCCTGTAAATGCAACTTGTATAAACATGAATTGGTACTAAATCGGAAAACTGCTTCCTGTCCACTGTTAAACTGATTTAAAGATACTTGTCACATACAGGCTTATAAACCTAAAATGGTTGTGCCCTACACGTTGAACTATTGATTGTAGTATCCATGATATTTTGCTTATGGTGTTATGGCTAAGGCTTTTTAGGTTCTCATAGTATGGCTACAGTCATCTGCAAATACTGGTACAGTATCTTCTTGGAACCTTAAGTTTTTCTTTCCAAAATGCAGGAAAGTTGAAATTCTTTGGAGATTTTATTATTAGTAGTAGCTGCATTAAATATACTTTGTGTTACTCTTGTGGTTTAAAGCAGTCCTAAAGTTTTTAGAGAACGCTCCAGTGAGACTGGGCTGAATAGATTTTTTGACACACAGTTGTATAGAGATTACACTCTCCCCTGCACTGTCGTGGCCACAGCATTTCCTGGGAGTCCCACAGAGCAATAAACACCTAAAATAAACATATACCCAGCAAGTTCCATGTTTTTCCAAGAACTGCTAAAGTGTCTAACCAGTGCACCTGAAATCTTACTGAAGAAGACTGTACTTGGTGATTATCCTGTCATCTCCATGTTAGAAAATTTCTATTATTCTCTAACTCAAGCTAGGATGAAGTGCTATGTGTTTGGACGACGTCTTGTACTGGGTCTGGCATGGATCATGTCAATTTATTTCCCAGCAGCCAGCACTGCACTTTGCAGCACTGGTGCTGCACTTTGCATTTGTGACTAAACCAGCATTAATAATATGTTTTAGCTATTGCTGAACAGTGCTTCCCTAGTAAGAAGTCCTTACTCCTTTCAAACTCTGTCCCCAGTGAGTGTTTTGGGAGCGTGTGGGAAGCTGGGAGGGAACACAACCAGAAAAGCTGATTTGAGATCACCAAAGGGATATCCTATGCTATATAATATGATGCTCAGCAATAAAAAGCTGCAAAGGCTTTTGCTTTTTTTCTTTCATGGGTGGGTGGAGGAGGGTACCCCTTGCTCAAAGACTGTCTGGGAGGTGTTAAGTGCTTTGCTTTTGTTTTCGTTTTTGTGTGTGCATGTGTGTGTAGGGGTTGTTTGTTTGTTGGGGTTTTTTTTCCTTTGTTTTGTTTCTTTGCTTAGTAAAGTATCTGCATCCCAGCCTAGGAGATTTCTTGTTCTGGTCATCCTAGTCTCTCCTCCAACCCACTGGAGTATGGGGGAGAGTGAGTGAGCAACTGTGTGGTGATTAGCTGTAGGTTAACTCACAGCAACTCTACAAAATTAGCTCGTTATAATAGCAGTTGGAGATCCACAAATCAGTACAGCTCCCTCTGAGGCAATAAAAGAGGACAGTACTAAAAAAAAAGTGTATATGGGGAATGTCTCTAATACTTTCTTGTAGCTTCCTTATGGGAAGTAGAAAGTGTTCCATTGATTAGGACATTTAAAACCAGACTGGCTTTAACGAGAAAATATGATTGCAGTGAAATCTTTGGCAGTTTGACAATATGATTTTATATTTCTGTTTCTGTGACAGTTCTGATTCTGGAGTTTCTACTGAATCATTGACAGCCATGGCAACATGATGGGAAAGGAGACAGCAGTACCATGTTATTGGAGCTGTGAAGCAGAGAAACTGTTGCTGCTTGAGTTGATTATAGCTGGTAAAAAAAACCCCTTGTCACAATAAAAATACGCTGACAACCAGAAACAAACTATCTTTCTAGTCCCCTTGGGCCAATCAGTTACACTGCTCGTGACTAAAACACATTGACCATCTTGCAAGGAACAGCACTGTCAAATTGAGTGTTTTGGACATAGCAGTTTTGTTATCTTTGTTCTCCTTTTTAACCGCCTCTGAAATTTCATTTGTATGCTATACCTTTTTTTCTGTTTTAAACTGTGTCTGTCTTCATGATGATTGAGGTCTTCACTTTACATTATATTGGATTATGTTTGCAATATATTTCAGAATCCTTGAAAATGAGAAATGTTACAGTAGAACTATTGTTTATCCCAGTTTTAATGGCTTTACTATTATTAAAAAAAAGTGAAGCCAAAACATAATCCAACAATAAAACATAATGTTTTATTGGAGAAAAAAAAGTGTAACTTTAAAAAAAAAATCAAGCACCTGTTTCATAATGATAGTTTATATTTGAGTTTTACCACTTAATGAATGTCACTAGTTATAGTTCAGTTACTTTTAATTAATTTGTAGTGCTTTAATTTATTTTTTAAATAAACTTCCTCTGCAGTATGTTATTTTCCAGCATTCTTATATTGCATGTGCTTTGTTTTAAACCTGATTGTTTTCTGGAAGCACCAGCAGCTACCCTATAGAATCTAATGAAAAAAATAAAACAAAAAAAAAAAAAAAAACCACCAACAAAAAACAAAAAAAAACAAACTAAACAAACAAAACCATCAAAATCCAGAGAAAAAAAAAAAAAACAAGAAAAAATCAAAACCAACTCTCAGAAAACTCAGCACCTCAGCATATGCATATGCAACAATTGTCTGTCTTTCTCACTGTCACTCTTTATCACAAATTCTGCTGCAGTTAGAATATGAAATGTACTCTTGAATAAGAACATTTTCCACATCCCAGTAGACTATGCGGGCTTATTGTTCTAAGACATTTTCCCTCTCATTGATAGACAAGAGGGTGTTTCTTTTAGATCTGTCTGTTCTTTGACTTCTTTTTATTTTGTGTGTATATATTGTTGTCTTCAGTATTAGCTGCTGAAGCCATCATATATATTCTTTCACCTGACCAATGTCTTTTTTTTTCCTGCTTCATATCCCATATAATAAGGTTACGTGCAAAGAGTAATTTAAAATATGTGTATACATCCACCAAATATGTGTTCCTCCAACATATAGGAAATGAAGGAGGTTGTAAACTCACATAATAAGGCAGCAACACATCAGATAGACAGTCTCATGCTCCAGAATAATATTCTACAGAACACTAAAATTAGCTAAAATTATCTCAGTACTATAGTTTTCAACATAGAATACTTAAATCTAATTGAAGCCTCTAATCTGAGAACATGGAGTCAATATTAAATAAAATACTAGAAAATGATATGTTTTTTTAAAACAGCAAGAAAAATGATTCTGTTGTATTTTAATTTGAAATTTGTGCAGATTTCAATGCTCAGATGTTCTATGAACATGACTATGGTCTCAGGGCCATCCTGACACAGGTAACAGAATCCTCAGGAATTCTCTGGCATTTATATTGTGTACTCTCTGCTAAGGACTTCCCAGCTGAACCTTCTACTGGAATGTAGTATGGAAGTACTACTTGTATTTGTTATACATGTTTAATTGTGAAAATTAGAAAAAGAAAATTTATAGAGTTTAGTAAGTATAAATTTTATGCTAAAGATAGGAGTGAATGAAAAGCCTCAAGAACTAGATTAAAGGCTTGAATGACAGAGCAGCTGGTTAGAAGCAGTTTCATCTCTGTTGCATATTTTGTGAAGGAGTGGTAAAGAGTCCAAACTGAGAAAGTGGTCACAGCATGTGAGAAAGACTAGTGAGTCTTCAGGTATTTTATAATGTGAAAGTGATGTAAGAAATGGGATTTCAAAACATTACTATGAATGAAATAATGAGATCTGGTAAGTCTTAGGGAAAGAAAAGCAGAAAGCAAAAAGTAACCACAAGATTGTGAAGTCAATGAGAGGGTGACTAGTTAGTTGTGTAAGATGATAGGAAAATGTCAAAGATGATTATTTTGGAAGAAAGATTCAAAAGAAAAGAACAGACTAGCAGCAGGATTTCCTGAGAATGTGTCATAGACAGAGAAAAACAGGATACTGGGCTGACTAGATAGTGAGAGTTAAGGAAATATAATAGTGACTTGCTGGCACAGAAAATTCTAACAAGGATAAAAAAAAAATCAGTCAACACCCTGAGAGAAAGTGAACAGGAGGAAGATCCACAGAAGTATAATGAAAAGAACAATCATCAAAACAGGACATAAATGACATAGTAGAATGCAAAGTAGAGAAGCTGTCCAGATAAAGTGGATTGCAAAAGTTAAAGAAAGATCAAGAGTGCCTGTGGAAAACAGACACTTCGAGCTTAAAACAAATGATCAGCAATATTTGTAGGGCAGTGTCATTGATCAATGTTTCACACTGGAGTGTGTAGTATGGAAAATCAAAGACAGTGAAAAAAGACATCTCCAAAATGTAATGTGTCCAGTAAGAAAGAATATATACAGCTAAAACATTTACTGACTTGGCTGATGAAAAAATCAATGAGCAGGTGGTCATTTCAGGATGAGAAGTCGAGACTCATCTGACTTTACTGCCTGTATTTACCAAGAAGTATTCACTTGAGTACATAGGAAAAAATAGAAGTCTCATCAGTAGGTTTTTTCTGTGTGTTGAAGACACAATGAAAGTATTATTGACATATGTCCCCAAAACATCTTAGCAGCAGTGTATTAAGAAGTCCTGGTAAAAGTAGGCAACATGTGGAAATAAAACCCAAAGGTAATTAGAGTAAACCATGTGTCTAGAGTGAGTTAGATTTGATCCAGCCTGCCAAAGGCAAATATAATAAGCTGCAGTGCTATGTGAGTTGAAAAGCTAGTTAAACGTCAGCTCTGATGCTGAAAAAACACTAAAAAAGAAAAAGTGTGAGGAAAAAAAAGAGAAATAAAAAGAAATAGAAAAAAGAAAAATGTTTTCAAGATGAGTTCAAAACTGTTTAAAGTTTCAAAGAAAACAAGAAAATTAGGGAGTATCAGAACACCTCCTACCCCCAGTCAGTTAAGGGAAGGGAAAATGAAATAAAATAGTCAGAAAACTGGCCTACAGGGATTAGACATACTCAGTTTTAAGTATGTATTAAGTATAAACGAGGTTAAAATCTGGATCACAGTAATATATTTGGTTGGGTCACCTAAAAAATATGGGTGTTCATCAGTTCTTAATCTCTGAAATGTTACATTTTTGCACATGATGTAGCAATATGAGTGGTGAAAACACAGGAAAACACCTCCTTTGTCATGCAAAGAGATACATTCAGATGTGACCTAATCCTTCTGCTTACTATCTAATAACACTTTCTCTTGCCTGGGCTGCAGTAGACAGCTTGTGTTTTGCATAAGGCTTTGCACTGTGTGTAGGCATGGACCAGGTAAATCTAGCTTCTGTGTTTCTGCTCTCAGTCAACTGCAGTCAAGCTCTGAAAGAGAATATTATACGGGATGATTATCTACTGAAATCTCTGCCAAAAGTGGTCTAAGTGTACAGTGCATCAGAATTGAGGGACTGTTTTCTACTTTCATAATGCTTGTGCTGTGTAACCTTCAGGAACTTTAAAATATTTTATCATACTTCATTTTCAATGTATTCTGTTCTGTGTATTCTACAAATAGCTTGGGGCATGGACTCTCTTTTATTCCATGTTTGTACAGATCTTAATAAAATGGGTTCCCAATATCTGAGTTCTGGGTGTTACTTTGTCATCAGTAACCACTAAAAGAACTTCTGATAAGATTCTGACATTATAAAATGTGAGTATCAGTTCTGATTCAATACAAATCTCAAACCTTAATTCTGATTCACTTTGGATATTTTTACTGCCATTTCAGTCAATCCTTACTTACGATTAAGAACTTCAGTTAGAAAGAGATACAAAACAAATTGCCATTATTTTTATTAGCTTTTTTTCTTCTATCCTGAAGGAGCTTTAAGGAAAAAAATAATCACATGTGTATAGATAATGTGAGTTTTTATTACATTCCCACAGTCATCTGTTCAATTCGAAAACTCTTAAATAAAATAATTTGTGTGGTTTTTTCCCACTCTTTCCACAATAATGTCTGTAAGAAAAAGAAATGGTCACCCCAAACCACCTTGTAAAACAGAGCTTTATATGTCTGTTTTACTAGCCTAATGCCTGATTATAAGAAACTAGGCCTTTGCTTATAAACTCAGTATATATGTGATGTTTATTGCTTTATAGTTCAGTAAAGCCATATATTCATGGTCATAATGCACAATAAAATATGCCTGCCCTAGGACTTTTTATGCTCTTCCACCATACTAGGGGGAATGATAGTTATTCGAGTTCGTTCTTGGGAGTAGCACATTGCAGGATTGAACTGGTTTGTGTTATGTTTTTTCGGTGATCAAACCACCTGGACCTTCAATAGCCTTTCAACTTAATTTGGCATGGTGACAAATGTCTTCATATGCTAACCTGAGCATTTGGGGCATGTACCTTACAAAAAGTATATTTGACAGAACACTAGTTTCTGGCATAAAAAAAAAAAAAATAAAAAAAAACAAACCCCAAAACCCCAACTTGGTTTAAATATAACAAATTTATCTTCAAAAAGAAAGCTATAAAGGAGGAAGCATTTCCTGTGGTCATTGTCAAAGCTAAAATAAAAAGTCGCTGACTTTTTATTCAAGCACTGCTTTTACTCTTAAATTAACCCGATATAGAAAGGAAAACAATCAGTGAAAGGAAAAAAAATTAAAAATGCAAAAAAGCAATTTAGCTGAAGCATTTTAAAAAAAATTTTGCTAAATTAAGAAAATCGTGCCATACCTAAAAAAACCCCCAACCCCACTTCTGTTCACACACCACTGCGATAATAACTACGTACCAGCTGCTTGCTCATTATTGGCTCGGATTTTAGATAATAATAGCTCTGTAACTCACACATTATACGCACGCTGCAAAAGTAAAAATAAAATCCCAATTACACGGAAAGACGCCCCTGCGTGGCCCCGGCAGGGCTGAGGCGCCCCGGGCCGGGCCGGGGCCCGGCGGGCGTTGCCTGGCAACGGGCACCTGGCGCGGGGCGCTGCGGGCGGCCCGCGGGCCCGGCCGGGAATCCGCTCCCGAGGGAAGGCGGGGGAGCCTGGCAGGGCGGACGGCGGCTGCGACACTGCTGGGGGTGGCGGCGAGGTGCCAGGGACAGCTGGGTGGGAGCCTGCCAGGCTCCATTAGCAAAGCTGTTCCTCCCCTCCTAGGGAGATGCCGCTGGCAGGAAAATGCACAAACGCCAGAGGTTTATGTCCACAAAGGAGACAGAGGAGTCCTGCAACTTTATTCGAATGGAGAGGGACCACACGCCCGTGTAGGCTTTCTCTCTCGAGGTTTCGGAAGGCGCAGCCTCTTTTTATCCTAAACTCCCGTCCACATGTTTTCCTGTTCCTTTCCCCATTGCCTGAGGTAATAGCTATATGTACAACCTTCCCAAACCACCTACCACATATCCCCCCTTGAACCTACTATTTTACCCCAAAGTTCGGAAGTTCAGGCTTGTGCACACCCAGTTGACTGATTCAGGAGTCAAGCTGTCCGGACTCTGCAGCAAAGCTACTGCTTGAACTTCGTAGAGACATTTACACCCATTCAAAGATGTTAACACCCATCCCTTCACCCACTGAATTGTTTGTAAAGACATTAGCTTTCCTCTCACTACCGCTGCACGATTCCTTTGTGCACATTTCGCGGGCCAGTTGGGGATGAGCACTCCTGGCGCTGCTTTTTCACCTGCTCCCCATCCGCCCGCAGGGGGACTGAGGGTTTTTTGTTGTTGTTGTTTGGAGAAGCCTTTCAACTCCGGTCAGCTGCAAGCTATGGACGCAAAGTCTGGACAGTACCGCTCTTGGACAGTATCATGGAGATCTCCTATCATAAATAGAATGATAGGAGAAATCACTAATTAAGACCCCCTAAATCCACTCAATAAAAGGGCAGCCCAAAAAGTACATATTATTTAGCTTTCTTGCATTTTCTCCATTATTAAAAAAGCCAGAAGGCTGAATCCTCTGATGTATATATTTTTAATTATTACAAAGGCTCTGCTCTAATTCAATTTGCAATGTTACGTTTTCTTTCTTAAATAAGTTTAGTCTTAAAAATTTTACGACTAAATGAAAACTTCCTTTTAAAATCTCAAAAAAAACAGATGCCAGTGAAACATCCGTTTAAAAGCCTCAAGAAAAAAAGCAGATAATGCAACATCTAAATTGCTATACATGTAAGACTTTCAGCTAAAACTCCTGTTGCTATCAAACACAGAACAGTTAAACAGATTTATCTGGTCCAATCTTTTTTGAAGGAAATCCTATTTATAGGACTGACTTAAACTAAAGTATTGTTTTTGGAGGGGGGAGTTTTGTGGTAATTTCTCACAATAATTTGATTTTTTTGTCTGATTAAATTATTGCAATTTTAATTATACAATTGCATGTGGTACGTTTATTTAAGAAATGCAAAAGGAAACAGTAAACACTTTGTAAGAAAGAATGTTGTAAACAATCATTTTTTATGTATGTATATAGCATTTTGGCTAAAAGATGTGGAAATAATAATCAGTATAATAATAATTATGATAATAATAATGATAATAAACCACAAACAAAAAGCCTTAGAATTGCCACTGACTGTAGGGGATTCTACAATAATTCAAGACTTATCAATAGCTTTCAGCTAAATTGCATAATTTTGTGTGTTTCAGGAAGGATAATTCTTTTCACTTAGATCTATCAGAAAATAGATACAATTCAGTGTTCTGTATTATCAGCTGATAAAGTGAATATTAGGAAATACTGAATATTAACCAGTATATGAGAATATCAACTTGTCAGAATGCAATTTTGTATAGTTCATAGTGAGAAAACTGTTTGTCTTTTACTAATCTTCCCTGTGTTCTGTAGAGCTGGCACACCTTACCAAACCTGCTTTATAAATCTCTTTTCCAAGTGTTTCCAAAGCTTTCTATGTGGCCATTTAATTTGATTTGACTAATGGATCCTACATTAAATCTATAAATGTGTTTGTAGAGATAGTGAGGTTGACTTCACTTCCTGTCTCCAAGCCTGTAAAAAATTCAGCATGGAAGAAGCAGCAATCTTGCTGCAGCCCAACAGTGGTGCTCCAGCTACAGTTGTACAGATGGTGAGATTTCTATTAAAAAAAAACACAAACAAACAAACAAAACCCAAACCAAACCAAACCAAACCAAACCAAACCAAACAAACCCCACAACAACAGCAAAAAAAAAAAAAAAACAAACAAAAAAAAAAAAAACAAACAAAAAAAAAAAAAGGAAAAAAAGAAAAAAAAAAGGTGTTTTGATTATCTTTTTGTTTTTCCTGTTACTGGTCACCACTGTAAAGAACCTGTCTCTGTCCTCTTTGCACCCTCTCTTCATGTATTTATATACATAGGTAAGATTTCCTGGAGCCTTCTCCAGGCAAAGCAGTCCCAGCTCTCTCAGCTTTTTCTTCTTCTGTGAGGTGCTCTAAGTCCCTGCCTTATCCTTGTGGCGCTTTGCTGAAATAGTACTCTCAATAGTATACCTATGTACATACTCTCAAATCCCTCAGACCTCCAAAAATGGATGCAGTTATACAGATGTGGCCTCACCACTGCTGGATAAAGGTAAAGGATTGCCTCCCTTGACCTGTGGGCAATATTTTGCCTGACATAGCCCAGGATACCCCAGTCACCTTCTTTGCAGCAGGAGAACATTTCTGGCTCATGTTCAACATGGTGATCACCAGGACCTATAGATACTTTTCTGCCAAATTGAGTAGCACCCAGATTAGTGCACTTTATTTTTCCTTACAGGGTGCAGGAATTTGCCTTTCTCCTTTTGAGGTTCCTGCCTCAAAAGAGGTTTCTTCAGCCTCTTGAGGTCCCTCTGGATAGCCTCACGACCTGCAGTGTACCACTCCTTCCTATGTGGTGTCAGCTGTAAATTTCCCGAGGGTATGTTAAAAAATGTCCTTGTCCCTAGGTTTCCCACTGCAGAGTCTCAGTTGTCCACTTCCAGGAAAAATAGTTCAAAAATTGAAATATATTGCAATAAGGAAAGGTTGTGCTCAGTGTCTTCAGGAAAGGACCCCAAAAAAAGAAATCCCTGGTCAGTTATATCCTTACCATCTACGTTTCCTACTTATGTGACAGTTCAATCCAACGAAAATATTACAAACTGGGGTCTTCTGGTTCTCCATTGGTTCTCTTCACTGTCTCTGGGTGGGCCATTTCTCTTTTTACCTCTAATGTTGCAGCTTGTGCTGGTGGGATAGTGGCCTTCCTTAATGCCTTGTCTTCCAGTATGAATAGGCTCTGGAGATCCCTTTTACTTAAGTAGGTAAAATCTCAGCGTATGCAGAAAAAAGTTCACAGTGTGTGGCCTGAGGTTTCAGCAGGGCTAGCTACTAATGCTAAGTGAGTTACACTGAACAACTAATTTCCTTTATTCCTTTACAAGGTACTCTCTGCTCTGTCACCCAGATCATTAATTAAGATGTTAAACAGGACTGGACCTGATATTGATCCCCAGTACACCACTAGTCATGGTCTCCAACTAGACTTTTCTTTTTTACTGCTCTTTTTTTGCTAAGCAGGCCCTTTCTTTAGCTCCTTGGAGAGTCTTATTAGCTTACTCTGAAGGAATAAAATCAGGGTTATATTTAAGAAAAATACAAAGGAACAAAACAAAACCAGTTCTCCAGTAATTATGAAGCCCAGATTTACCACCTTCTTTTGGTACAATGTAGTAGCAATGATCCATGTCAGTGACAAGAAATAATTGGTTTAATGTCACAATTCCAAACCTAAGCTGATTGTTACTGTATTCTGTAGTTACAGACAACTTGCATCTCTGAACTCTCATGTCTTTAATATGGTTTTTGCTCTGAGCCTCAGGTCTCTAGCTTTGACCTTTTTCTTGCTCTGGAATTATGTCATTCTTTTGTTCTTGGCTTAGATTCTGAACTGTAATCATATAAAGCAAAGGTAGTCTCCAAGGAAGGTGCTGCTAATCTAAGAGGTAAAGTTAAACATTGTTGTAGCTCGTGTTAATTTGGTTTGATTAAGACTTATGTTAATGGTTTGCTCCCCTGTTCTCCCTCATGTTTGCTCCCAAGTTGGTTTGTCCCCAGAGTTGTGTCCTCCCACCAGTTTCCCTTTATGGTGTTTCCCCACCCTTTGTTCCAGCTCCTTCCCTATCAGTCACTGTTACCCTGCCCCTTGTTCCAGTCCCTTCTGTGTCAATCCTCCCCAGAGCCAATCCCTTTGCCGTACCTCCCCCTGGTACAGGGGTTCCTGGGTGTCACCCAAACCTCGATGCCCCATTGGTGCATGTGACCTACTCTCCCCTGCCACCTACCCTGATTGGCCCTAAAACAAGTGACCTAATTCCATCGACTCCACCCCTGAGTGTCCCTCATTGGTTCATGTTTTGTATCCACCCTCTGACTTGTAACTTTATAAAACCCTGTGCACAGGGGTGCCTGGGACTTTTTGCGTCTCTCTCTTCAAGCGGCATTAACCTCTTTGTTGGAACCTCAGATCCGGAGAGTCTCTTTCTCCTCTGCTTGAACCCTGAATGTGGTGCAACATCAACCACCTAAAAGCACTGGCTCTTAAGGTTCAGCTGTTGGCAGAAGCCCCATGCTGCAGCTGCTCCCCGCACTTGGTGCGGTGCCAGTGTGCCATTAACTATCTCGGGCTCCGGTGCGCTGTGTCAAAACATAAATAACAATTCAAGTGACAAAATAGCTATCTTACTTACCTTTCATGTTTGCTATTCCAGGGCTATTGAAAAGCCCAACTGTTAAGGTTTTTTTCCTCAGAGCCCTTGCTAATCCATTCTGTCATGGTGAGTAGCATGGTGCTACCTAGATTTTAATCCGTTTGGACATTTTTGACTGGCAACTTTTATAAATTCAGAAGGATGTGAATATATTGCATCTATGTAAATACATACCTGAAAGTCCTGCCTTTTTAAAATTTCAAAAGCTGCTGATAAACTAGTGGCGAGAAAGCATCGAGATGACTCTTCTTGAATGACATAAAGCAAGTAGGAAGTTGATAGAATGTGTTTTGTGTTTTTGTAACTCAACAAGTATATTCAGGAGTAGTGACTGTAGTTGGAGAAGTCATTACATACAAAAGAAAAATAAAAAATAAATGCTTTTACAGCAATTTGGTTAATGAAAATGTGCTTTGAGGAGGTGAAGATTAAAGGAAAATACCTACAACTTCCATTTGGAGCAGAAGTTTCATATATTGCTGGGCATCCTTCCTCTACCGCCCTCTCTCCCTTGTGTGAGTATATCACAAGTATTATTTTGTATTATTCTAGTTATCAAATGGTATTCAAAGAAATGGATGCTAATGATATGTATTTGATAACAAATGAGAAGTTAAAAGGTAAAACACCCCCTATGTATTACTGTGTAAACTACAAAATAGCAACTTCCAATACAGATACCAGTTCCATTATTGCTTATTTGTCTAGAAAGAAATAGCAGTTTGGGTTTTTTTCCCTACAGCATTTCATGAAAACAAATGTGTTTATTTTTCTATCACAGAACCAATTTACTGTGAAAAAATTCAGAGTTCAAAAGTGAATTGTTTCTCAGGGATATACAATGAAGAACACAGACACCACTTCTTATCCTCTTGAGGCAGAAACTGTAAATTAGATTTTAACAAGCCAGATGCAGGCAATATAAATTTGTATAACAAGCCTTAGCAATAAAACCCCCAAAATTCTGTTCACTTGTAGTGTGGAAGTAGAGATAGTTAATACAGAAATAAATTCAGATTTGTTGTGGTCATTTATGGAAAATCACTGTCATATGACTTGCACTGTATCTAAAACTGTGATATTATTAAATAATAAATGAGTAATAATGATTACTGGAATAATGCTCTCTGGAGATTAAAAACCATGAAGTCTAACAGGAAGTCTTCAGTAAAGGAAAGAACTGTCTGTCACACAGAGAAGGGTACAGTGCACTCTCAAAACCCAGTTACAAATAAAATTTGTGCCCTGGAGCCACTCACACTGGATGTCACTCAGAGTACAGTTGTTCAGATCCGTGTCAGTGTGCAAGAACCAGCTTCTCCCTAATGGTCTGGGACCTGTGAGCCAAGGGTGAGCCCAGACCCGGTAGAGTTCTTCCCAACAGGCACCATCCCTCAGAATCTGACTATGGTGAGCAAAACCTGGTGATTTAACGGGGTGTTAACAGTCCTGGGAAGTCAAGTGACAAGTTGATGTCAGAAACTCATTGGGAACAAGACAAGGTGACAGGAATGGAACTGAAAAAAGACCCTGAGGTCCATTCTGGAGACAGGGCAGAAGACCAGCACTTCGATGGAGCAGGGGACTAAGGACCTCAGACTCAGCTGAAATTTTTCTCCAGGGTCCATGTGCAGGATTGGCAGTTCTGAGACTGGGAAAGGCCAATGGGGTCTGTTAGTGTCCTAAGAAGCTCTAACATGTATATGCCTGTCTTCATATGTGAAATAGCTAACAACAATAACTTTTTAGGAATCATTATGTATCAACTAAATTAATTGGTAAATAAATTAATTAATTAAGAAAAATGACTGGTGGTGGTTAAACTCCTCAGAACTGTCTTACTCATTCTAGGTATTTTGAAACTTGTCTCTATTTTTAATGCTGTCTGCTAAAATATAAAAGGGACTAAGAAGTAAATCAATGAAGTCACAATACCCAGAAAAACTCAGAAGAAAACTAAAAACTCATGCCCATGATTATGAAGTTGCAAAAAGTAGCTACACAGGTGTCATGCAAAGATGTAAGTCACTATGGCACATGAATAGCTTGATGGTTTAGAAAATTGAAGAGAATTAGATAACAGGCTTTCTTTCCAACAGCTGGAAAGAAGCTATTCCTCAAACCTAGATAGCACAAAGTTGCTGAGGGCATAAATGCCAGTGTCCCTGCATTTTACTGTTTTCTGCCTTTTACTGTTACATTTAAAGAACTTTCAAACTGTTGTTTCCCAAAACCCTTCTGTATATGCAGACCGATTCAGTATTTTAAATCCATTAAGGTCTTTTTTTTTAATATTGTACATCTAAAAATCAGTGTTCTTTCATCATTGTAAATATAATTATAGGATAGTTAGCAATGAAGAAGACTGTAGCATTTCTTTCAAGCACAATCCCAGTATAACAGTGGTGGTTTTGGACAAAAAGAAAGAAGAATGGTCTGTCTAGTCCCCAGCTATGAAGAGAGAGCATTTTGAGGCTTTTAGCCACCTTGTCTTGCAACAGAAGAACTAAACTACACTGCTCTCCTTAAAGGTACGATATGGCAAAAGCAGAGTGGATCACAGGGGCAGTGTGTTCTCTAAGAAATCTGTATGATTTCTGTCTGTTAAAGTAAAGAAAATAATTTTTTTCCACAATCCTGTCCTAGTTTTGCAAACTTGCTCAGGTGAGGATGCGACAGATTGGCAAGCTCATACAGGGATGCTTGAAAGAAGTTGTACGACATTACAAGAATTTCAAAAGCTTAGCTGTTTTTTGTTTTTTTTTTTAATTAATTTAAATGCTTTATCACTAGTAACCAGCATGCTGTTGTTACTTTTGGATATAATCTTTGCATCATATGGAAGGATACTGAAGATCTTGAGTAATAGTCAAACATGTCTTATGGTGCTCATTAATATGCAGAAGTTAAATCACCAGCCAGCAATCGAAAAAGAGAAATGATCACATCTAGAATAAAGTATCCCAGGGAGAGAATTAATGTCACAATAATTACATGGTTCACAGTGGAGAATGTGTGGTTATTAGCAGTTCTAGAGAGCTAATTAAGCAAGTCAAAATTCTTTTTAAATCAGTTTAATCATGAGAAAAGGTTTTCCCTTGGCTCTGAACAACTAACCAGCATACAAGAATTGAGAATTCATGGGTACATCAAAAAGAAAGGAAAGATGGTAATTGTACTGTACTAAGCTAAACTACCTTCAATTTAAAAACTGCTAGCTAATAAAAATAGAATTTATTAAATTGTTTGCTTTGGCAAAACACAGCAAAGACTGCTGCTGTTCATTAAGTCTCAGTGCTTTTTTACATAGTGTGTGCAAAGTTATTTACCATGATTGGCTTCTTTGTGCTTTTCCATCATATCAACAAAGTTATTTTGAGGCAATCTCTCTGCCTTGCCTGATTCATTCAGAGATATCAAACTAAAGCAAGGAAGAATGTGTCATGGAATGGAGAAGAAAATGGCACTTAGGCTCAAAGAAGTCACCATAATCAAATTCCAAGTGAATAATATTGAAGTAAACAAAACTGTCTGAAGTATTCTCAGAGTGTCTTGTGGTGTCCTGTTCTATCCCCCACTCCCTCCAACATACTGGTGTTTGGCTGCTGGGACTGAGAAAATTCTGGCTAACTCATGAATACCTCTCTCAATGCCAGCATTGACTGTGCCTCATTGTGATGCAGGAGCTATAACAGTAACTGGATTTTCCTTTTGCCTTAGCCTCTAAGCACACACAGAGATTGTGCCTCTCTAGACAGTATGGTTCTCAGCTACCTTACTCTGTTTATTGTGGAACCATAATCTGCCTGCAACCATAACTTTAATTTGTTCCTTTTTAAAAGTGGTCATTAGCTTGCCTAGCATGCACGTTTGCTGTTAGATTCCATTTAAATACTCTTTTGATTATAGTGCTGTGCAATAAAATAAATCCACAGTTGTAAGAAATTATATTCTAGAGTGCGATATGTACAGCACTCAGATTTTTTGTTATCTTGCTCCCATCATTTATGTCAGCCAATGTCTCATTATAACAGTCATACCATTTCAGTTCTGGAATTAATCATAAAATCTTTGCAGTTCTAATGTCTTAAAAGATTTTTTCAATGTGGAATTGTAGGTATTGTCTTTACTGAGTCTCAAAATCCTACAAATGAAAAGTTACCATTACTAAAGGATAAACACTGGAGGAGTTTAGGGCATGAAAAATATTTTTAAGATTATGCATTTGTAAATTCCAGAATTATATACAATGATATTTAGCTGATTCAATGTACTTCAAGGATTTTTGTCTTCTTAGACATAGCTTTAAAATGCATGCAATTATCAGAATATTACACAGACTTAATGATTTTTTCCTATGCCTATTGATAAAGAAAAATCATAACTCAGAAACACGGATTCAGAATTAATTGCCTTTTGTGTATCTAGGTGAAAATATAGTAGGGATTTGTTGTGTGGCTACTGGTCCAGGGGACCCAGCTAGCCTTGTCCCCTAGCTGCATAGTCAGGCGCTGCTGTTCTCAGGCTGCAATCAGTCTTTGAACGGTAGAAAGCAGAGAGGCGCTCTGTTCTCTAGGCTCCCGACCCCCAGAGTCGGGGTTTGAAGTAAAAGTCCGAAAAGACACATTTGCAGAGACGTTTATTTTTTGCAAGGGGTGCAAAAGAGAGCCCAAGACCCTGATTTCCAAGCTTTTAAACTGAATCGGTGCAGGGGTGTTCCCATCAGGGGATAGATATAATGGGAAAGGGGGTGGCTAGCCAGGGACAGACCAAACCCATTTGGGGTGAGTAACAGGAATAGACCACTTGGGAAAAAACAAAGTTGACATCCAGCACCACAGATGTGGAGGAATGATGAAGTGCAAATTGACAAGAAATTTTAAACGTGTTACTAAGCAGCAGGTGGTGGATATCTATAAACTAAGAGCAGACACAGAATGAATATATGGTAGAACTTTCTTTGCTGCAGATGAGCCATACGCGATGTGTAGTTGTGTTAGTAATTATTAGGGATGTTTTTATTATTATAAGCTACATAAGGCAATATCTATTCACCAAGATATCTACAGTTGTCTCACATTATCTGACTTCAAGTTTCTAAAAACTAGTACTCTAATCCAGTTTTTTTGTATTCTCTCTCAAATCAGTGCAGAACGGATAATGACTCTTTGCATTCTATCATAGATTTATATTTTGCTGTGGAAACTGTTCTCTTTATTGACTAATGGAGCTAATAACTCTGCCAAGTGGCTCAAGTTATGTGACATGAAACCCACTCAAATCAAGAAGAAATTAAATTACATAAGGATTTAAAAAGGAAGAAAACAGAGACCAGCAATTTGGTAGTACTCCAATCTACATAATAAATAACAGAATAAAAAAAATATATAGATTGATGTAATTTAAAAAGCAGCAATTATTTTTAGCATGATTTTTGAAAGTAAATATTTAAGTCAACTATCTCAGAAATGCTTAACTTCATATTCTGCTGTGAAACCTTGCACAATGCTGGTCAATGTATGCTCTCAGAGAATATACTTGTAGTGAATTCAGGCATATCTGAAAAATGTATTAATGCTTTACATTTTTTTATTTGTATTCATATAAAGCTCTCAAATATGTTATTCTGGTTGGTGGTTTTTTTGTCTTTGTTCTACAAGAACCTGATTCATCCTACTCAAGTTAAAAGCTTTTTTTCCATTTATTTTGACACAATTTAGTTCAATGCCATACATCTCTTTCCTTTTAGAAGCAAAAATTAATTTTAATAACCAAGAACTTGCAAACGAGTCATTATATAGTCAGTTGCTTAACAAATATAAAAATAAGCCTTCTGCCATTTATCTCAGAGGCATATTGTAATAACCTATATATTTTAAAATTATTGAGGAATAAGTTACTGATGCAATAGCTCCTGCAGTATAAATGCAAAGCAATAAAATTGCTAATGTTTAGTTAATGAGTTTACTTAGCTATTTTAGATGCTACATGTTATTTTGAAGTTTATTTTTGTAATTACTTATCAATCAATATCACTAATGTAGTTTACAGTAGACACCAAAAATTAGATTTTCCTGGCACTGAGAAAGATAATCTACCCATTTATTTCTTTGTACAGTAAAAACATATATAAACATAAAAATATTAGCAAAAAACGTCTGTATTTTTGTCTCATTGTTTTAAAAGATGCATACGATTCTCATAAAAACTGAAAACAGGACTTTCTATCAGGCAAATATTTTTTAAACATATAAATTCATAATGGAGAACCTGAGCAGAATTACTTTGAGCAGAATTACTTCCTTAGTGTGAGGTTTCAAGAAAATTTGCACTTTGACTAGTATCAAAAAGTAGAAAGTTAAAAAGAAAATTATTTCACAAATACAGAATCATGGAATCATAGAATCACTGGATATCCTGAGCTGGAAGAGACCCATAAGGATCACCAAGGTCCACCTCCCTGCCTTGTAGAGGACCATCCTGGAGAATAAACACCATGTGTCTGAGAGCATTGTCCAGATGCTTCTTGAACTCTGACAGGCTTGGTGAGGTGACCACTTCCCTGGGCAGCCTCTCCCAGTGCCCAAACATCCTTTGGGGGAAGAACCTTTTTCTAATACCCAACCTAAACCTCCCCTGACACAGCTTCAGGCCACTTCCTCGTGTCTTGCCACTGGTCACACAGAGAAGAAATCAGTGATTTCCCCTCCTTTTTCCCTCACAAAGAAGTTGCAGACTGCTATATTACAGAACAATTGAGAACATTTTTCTTATTTTCTTATTTAGGCGAGAATATGGCCTCTTGAAGAACAAGAAAGCCTTGGCATCCTGAAAGCTCTTTTTCAGTACAGAATTATTGCATCTCTTCCATTCTTCGCAAAACACCTGGAAGCCTGGAGTCACCAAATCCTAGATATCAATAGGAATGCTCTCAAAACTTAGAAAGTCTTGAAACCTCTATTATTTTCAATTGTCTTATATTAATTAAGTTTAAAAAAATGTTTACATGAAATAGCACTTATAAGAACAGTCCATAATCATCTTATTTGTTTTAAGGTAGGAAAGCATTTTAACACCTTACTGAATTTGTAGGCTAAACAGACTAAGTATTTAAAGTTGGAATCTGGGTTATGTTAAACAGTAGATGACCATTTTTAATAAGTGCATAGGATTTAGGATGAATTGTTACCATAACATAAAATATCAAAGGATTTAAAAGACTTAACAAGATCTTGAGTGCAGTTTGAAAGATTAGAAAACTTTCTTCATTTCAGTTTAACAAAATTTTGTAATACTCTGTCATCCAGAAATTTCTCTTGAATATTGAATGCATTTTGGATGTTATAAAGTAATTTTGATTCTATTCTACATATAGGAAAGTTTTTTTTTTTAAATAATAAAATAGAACAATATCAAAACAGGACATTTTTATAACTAGCTGTTGCATTTATTCATGTAGTTTATTTTCTTTTAAAAAGTATGTCTAAAGTGAAAAAATACTGAAATAAGGTCTTTAACAAGAGCTTCTGCTTACGTTTTTAAAATCATGAATAAAATTCACAGTCTGAGAATATTACACACTCTTGTCAGATGAAAGTAGATCTGAAAAAGGCAAAATTTTGTCCATAGTTAATGTAGTGGTGTTATTAACAATTTTTAGCTTTAAAATAAATTTTAATGATGAAGTAATTTTCTCTTTCATCTTCACCATTGACTGTATGTCTACAAAAACAATTGTGGTATGTGTGTATAATCATATCTAAGGGAAATTCATGAAAGAAGTAGAATGTTCCCAAAAATTCTCAAGGTTGTATGAAATTAAAATTATTTTAATTATTTTTCAATTGACAGTTTTAATATTCATGTCATGTTTTACTGTGGATCATTGTTTAAAAGTCTGTGGAAATGGATTTATTTTTTTGCAAGCAATATATTATTACAATATCTTAATAGTATTTAATTTCATTTGTTGGTTATGTTAAATTACTATATAAGTAATTATATTAATGTGTTTATAGCTATTATAATTAATAATTTCAATAATCAGGGGTGATGATACAGCAATATACACCATTTACCTGGTTCTTTGTATGGGAAGTGAAAAAACCACAACGCCAAAAATCCTGTTGAACTAGAGCATATAGCAACTTTTCTACTATATTACTTTACTGGAAAGCTTTTCCAGTAAAAGCTACTCTTGCTGTGCTTGAGAAAAATCACAAGAGAAATAGAATATATGTGATTCTAAAAGACTGTCTCTCCTATCTCTGTGCAGGCAAGAGGGATAAGTGAACTGTGTTTCACAAGTCTGACAAATGCTTGCATAAAAGTTATTACAATATGACCAATAAACTCTTGGAAAGAGGAATTAATAGTAGAGAGGATGAGATGAGTTTTGAATGAAGCACATAGCAGACTTACAGACTTGATAACTATTTTATTCTGGTCTCTCTATGGGATACAGAAGAAATAACAACATTCCTTTGCTTGCAGTGGAAAACCTGTGACCAACAGACACAAATCTCTTTTCATTTGTCATTACAGAATACCCTTTGTTTGCAAATATATACTTCAAGTTTGGAGTTACCAGACAAAGCAAATGGGAGTTTTTCATCCAAGGGACAAAGGAATCATCCTCAAGAAAACAACTTTACAGTGTAAAACAAAGAATGTGAGAGACAGAAAACAAATATACATTAAAAAATTCAGTCTTTCAGTGAATTGAGCGAGGCATGGCTTAGACTGCAAACACTGAACATATTTGGTTGAGTAGAGAAGAGGAAATACTGAAAAATGAAATTAAAAAAAAAAAAAAAAAAAAAAAAAAAAAAAAAAAAAAAAAGAAATCCAAAAACAGAATGAAGGAGGGAAAAAAAGCCCAAACAAATCAAACCCAGAAAAAAATCCAGAGTGGAGAAAGCATACCCAAAGTAGAATAACTAAGGGTGTTTTTAAAGAGACAACTGAAACTGCATTTTTGAAAAAGAAGGTGGAATGGTATTATGAAGGCAAAAGGCTGGTCTGCAACCTCTTAGATATAAGATGAAAGAAAAACAGCAGCACTCTTTCCTTTGACAGCATTGTCATTCTTGAAGAACTCAATTTCCAAGTGCTATGCCTGCTAGGAAGAAGCTTTCAAGTCATTCTGAGTATAAAGAAAAGCTTAAGGTTGTAGTTGATACTTCATTAGGCTTTAATTGTGCACACTTTATTACTATTAATGACGATTCCTCAAGATGAAAGAGGCTGAGAGAGTAAGCTTGTGAACAAGGGGTTCAGATGGGAAATAGAAGATCTGTGGTGAATTTCTAAGTCCATATACTTACTCTCTTGGGTCAACCAAAATTCTGTGCCTTGGGAATATTAAGGGAAGAATAAATATATGGTTCCAGGTTCCTGGATAATATAATGATAGATGCAGTGATGTTCGTGAGATTTTTATATAGTGTATTTAATCTTGTTAAGAGAATGAAGGCATCAGTTTTATACTTATGGAATGAAAGCAAAGGGATATTTTTTAGATGATGATGAGGCAAAGGTTCCTTTCCAGGAAGTATCAAGTAGCAAGTATCCTGACTCTATGAGATTATTCTAATTCATTCTTTACTTGCCCTGTTCTTTCCTTCCTCTGCATTTCTTTCACAATATAAAATTATTCTTTGGTCTTTTAAAATTTAGTAAATAAAATCTTTATTGAAGTTATGGAAACAAGTCATCACACTGAAGTGTAGTTTAGAAAATCTTGTTATACTGCATAAATTCTGGTTAAAAATATTGTTCTCGTGGTATATGCAATGGAACTTTTGAATATTTTGTATTGGATTTTATGGAATCACCTTTCTTGAAGGATTGTGAAGGCAGGTTAGATATCTTTCTTTCAGGAATGATTGAAGTATTTTCAATTTTATCTTTGGCTTGGGCCAGATTATTTTTCGAGGTTATCTGATAGATCTGGAGTTTTGTTTATTTGTTTGTTTATTATCTACTGCAGAGAGCAAAAATTAAGTGAAGTATATGGAGATAGAGAAGTGCTGGCAGAGGAATTGTTTTTATACTGTTTTTGTTACTGTAATTACAGATATAGTTGTATTGCATCATAGATAAACTTTCAATTACCATTGACCAAAAAAGACTTGCAGATTTTTAAAAATAATCTACAATATCATGAAAAAAAAAAAAAAAAAAGATATAACAGAGACAGTAGTAAGCAAAGACAGTTGTGTAATATTTTCTAATATTATGAATAAGCTTAAAGAATTTCAACATAGAGGAAAAAAGAGTCCGCTTATGCCTTAGTTACTATACAATCTTACCAAACCTCCTTAAAAAAAAAAGTAAAGTGCAAAGTGTTAAACTAACCATGGACTGGATAAAAAAAAACAAACCAAAACAAAACAAAACCAAGAAAGTGTTACTTGAGAGGCTTTGTAATCTTTTAAAGGGTCATAAAGATATGAAATTCAGTAAGTCGTGTACCCAGTAGTGCTGTACTGAAGATCCCAGAAGCAAAAGAATTCAAAATGAAAACTCTGGTCTATGTCTTTAAAAGGAGTTTAAAAGAATTTAAGTGAGATTATTTTCCAGTATTAACATATGATGTTTAATTGTGAGATGTAGAGTCCTCAAAGTATAACTCAAATGATCCCTTGAATTAATGCATTTCTAGATACAAGCAGATGCATTGAATATCTGGACAGGACTCCACTCTCATTTGCAATTATATTACTGTAACAAAATTAATGATTTATACATTCTTATTAAGTATGTAAAAAATCAAAATACTATTGAGACTGATAGTAGCTGTATCAATAAAATCTAATTAAATTATTTTTTTAAGTAAAAAATATTTTTCTGGGTTTGACTTGATCTATCAAAATGGCAAGATAAACTGAATATGGAAATATATTCAGTATGACTTTTTGAAAAATAGTATTAAGAACTCTGGATTTAGGTTGCCAGTTTTTTGTTTTAGGAATACCTAAAAATAACTATAGCTGAAGTAGTTGTTGGTCAGTTAACTATTTCTTTTAGACACAGGAAAATATGTCTATGCTGTGTAATTTTTTACACTTATATATTAAATTTTTACATTTCTGAGGTGGCCTAGAATATTTTTAATTATTATTTTGGAGAAAATTAAATAGTTAGAAATATTACCAAATTTAATTTACATATTTTTTTCTAATCCTTTATTTTTTTTTTTCCACAATAACACCATTCTATGCTGAGAAATTGCAGATTTTTCCAGTTTCAGTAATTTGTTTGGAACAGGTCAGTGTTCATCACAAATCATTTATCTGTGCTCTGTGTTAAGGGTATTGACAACCACAGCTGGTTCAGAGTGAATGACTGTGTTTCCTCATTTGTCACAGAATACGTCAGCAAAAAGGAAACAATTTGCAAAAGAGACAAAAGCTTTTTTTATTTGTCTATTCAAGGTGATTACTTTCCTCACAGCCTATCGAAGATTTTCAGAGGCTGATATAAACCAGTGTAAACAAGGCACTGTGGATGTCCTGCCTGGCCAGTAAAGAGATCTTTGACCTCAAGAAACATCTGTTACAGGGGACTATTGTGGTTAAACCTCAGCCAGCATCTCAGTACCAAGCAGCTGCTTGCTCACTGCCCCCTCCCTCACCCCCTCCCAATGAAACAGGGAGGAGAATAAGAAACAAAGTTTGCATTTTTAATCAAAAGTGGAAGGGAGAAGGACTTTTTGCATTCACCTTTATTTTTAATTTATTCTTTAATAGTTTAATCCTGCAATCTAATTCATGTGTGCCATTACAACAGTTCAATTTTATCATACTTCATTTTGGCTTTGATTGTTGCAATGTTGACTCATTTATTCCTGTAGGAGCAGCTGTCCTTTGGAAGACTGCACGTGATGTATGAATTTATGAGAAGGGTGTCATGATTGTCCCTGATGGCCCAAGAGTGGAATTTAGATCTGCTCCAGGTATTCCCAAAAGATCTATGAAATTCTCATTTACCAAGAACTTCAGAAACAGTTCAAGGAAAAAATATTATGTATTCTTTTATCTGGGATGTGGAAGTTTCTCTGAGTGATGGCAGTTGTACTATAGCAGTACAGCAGAAAAACAGAACTCTTTAACATCTATATAAGTTCATGCAAAATGAACTACTCTATTTATTTTTTATTATTATTTATTTATTTATTTATTTATTTATTTATTTATTTATTTATTTTAGTTGGTTTGGGGATTGCTGAGATTTCGTTTGGCTTTCCTTAGGTCATATTTTGAAACAGATGGAATACAGAGATTGTTCTCTTACTTTGCCGCTGGTGACATAAGGCCAGGTTGGATGCAGCTCTCGGCAGCCTGATCTAGTGATGTGCCCATGACAGAGGGGTTGGAACTAAATTAAATTTATGGTCCCTTCCAACCAAATCCATTCCATGATTAATATAAATCTCTAGAATCAGATAGATAACATGAGACCAAAAAGTGAAGCTTTTAGATCTAGATGGAGTTTCAATACTTTTTACACTACTGTTGATTTTGTAAAAGTTGTGAAGATTGTACAGATTTAAAAAAATGTACAAGAAGATAAAATTAATTGCAATCTGCTTCTTTCTTTTTGGACTTATGTCAGCAGTGGTGTTGTAAATAAAAAATAGTCTTGAAATTAAAGCACTTAAGTATGTGCTAGACTTCAGACTCCTGGCTAAAATAATGCTTCAATCATCACATAACTTTTAAGGAAGTTCCCTGTGCAATGATAGCGAGAACTATTCAGAGAGAAATACACACAAGCACAGCAGGTTTGGGGTTGGTTGGGGGGGGGGTTCCATTGAAAATGACATCTAAAAGTCTTTTATTTCAAGTTGTTTGCTAACATTGATAAATTTAGTGAAAATATATCAAAACTACACCTGGATTTTCATAGTCATGTGATTGAAATTGACAAATATGTATAGGCAAAGTTATGTTTCAAAATGTCTACATTTTAACATCTTTTAGCATCTTTGTGAACCTGACTTCAGAAAGGTAATGATCTGTAATGAAAATATGCAATCTTAGCATATTTGATGAAAATGTCTGTTCATCTGAAAGTCCTATTTTATGTGTTTTGTGTCTGAAAGTGGATACAACCCATTTTCTATTTGTGTTTCTTTATAAGAATAATTAGCATTACAAAGGAAGAAACTATTCAGTCATCAAGCTGTTCTTCATAAATGTTTTCATTTCATAGGGATAACAATTCCCTTTGGAAAAGAATTCTTCAATAATACTTCAATTAAGTTGAAGACTGCAACTAGGAAAAGTTCCATTTTTATATAAGAAGACTGAATTGCAATTTAGTCTTTTTCATTATTGATTATACTGTGTTATCTTGAGTTTGTTCTGTGAAGCTTGAAAAGTCTACCAGCATTCATTTTTTTCCATTTCTTTCCATGGCTGATACTTTGTGGTTCAAAAAGCTGTGCTCCATCTTCCTTTATTACATCTTTAAAAAATGTTTGAATATTTGAAATGGATTTGGTATTATATAGTTTCTTATCTGCCAAAACTTTGTGCACTATTGAAAATATGTTTTAATGACAATACAGAACTGATTGAGTTTGATTTTTAGTATTTCGTTAGGAAAAAAGACAGAAGAAGAATATTTTCTTGACTTTTGAGTCAATGAACTGGGCACTAAAAAAAGTGCAGAATAACATTAACACCCACTGAAGGAACTGTGAGATAAGACTGCTTAATCCCATAGGAAAAAAACCCCAATCATCAACTGTTCTCACCCCTTTCTTTAGATTTCTTCCCAAATTACTGATCAATGAACACCAATCTTATTCTGGAATTTCTGAACCCATATCTTCAAAAAGTATTAAAATAAATTCTCTTGTACTTCCCAGAATAATGTAGAATAAAACAACTACATTCTGATTAAAGAATCTAAAAAATCTAATATTTTAAAATGCATAAAATCATTATTCCTTGCATTTATAGGAGGTTCAATCTTTATGTAGGCTTTGAATGGATTGTTTAAAATACTCTTCTCTTTGTTCTTCTGTTTCTTTTTATTAGTTTTATCCAATCAAATATTATCAATATATGGTCTTTTTAGCTTTCTTTCTTTCTTTTTTTTTTTTTTACTTCCTGAGAGAAAAATAAAACATAACAATGTCTTCGTAGTGGACTGTAATAATATTTATGAGGAACTGTGTAGGTGTCAGACACTTTCTCATTGCTGATTGTATGACGTTTTCTGTTTACAGGACAGGAAAGGTAACTGCAGTTATTCCCAGCTTTATAGAGTATGAGGTTTTTGTTGTTTTGGGGTTTGTTTTGTAAGTAGGAAGAGCATGGCTTCTTCTAGTCTTCATTGGAATTTAATAAACTAAAATCATTGGGAGGATTGCAATTTGTTTTCTTTTCCTGCTTCAATTAATTTCTTATTTATGTTGCAAATGTACACATTTGTTGCTAGGATGATGACAGTGTACTTGTAATGAGAGAATACAGTTTCACAGAAGTGTTCATGTGGGAAGAAAAATATGAATTACGGATATTGGGTTTGCATGAGCAGGTTTTGGTAGCAGGGAGAACTACAGGGATCACTTCTCTCAGAAGCTGCCAGAAGCTTCCCCCATGTCCAATACAGCCAATACCAGCCAGCTCCAGGATGGATCTGTAAGTGGCCAAGACAAGGCAAATCAGAAATGGTGGTAATGCCTGTGATAGCATATTTAAGAAGGGAGAAAAAAACGTTGTGCAGATGTAGTTGTTCTCAGAGAAGAAAGGGGTGTGAATATGTGAGAGAAACAGCCCTGCAGACACCAAGGTCAGTACAGAAGGACAGGGAGGAGGTTCTCCAGATGCTGAAGCTTAGATTTTCCTGCAGCCTGTGGTGCAGATCATGGTGAAGCTGTTGTGTCCCTGCAGCCCATGGAGGTCCATGGGTGTGCAGAGATCCACCAGCATCCATGAAGAAGACACATACTGGAGCAGATGGATGCCTGAGAGGAGGCTGTGAACCCATGGGGAGCCCATGCTAGAGCAGGCTCCTGGCAGGAACCTGCAAACTCATGGAGAGAGGACCCCACACTGGAACAGGTTTCCTGGTAGGACTTGTGACCATCTGGAGGACCAACACTGGAGCAGCCTGTCCTTGAAGACAGCAGCCCATTTTACTTCTCATTATCCTGCTCTGATTTTGCTAGTAATAAATTTGATTAATGTCTCCTATTCAGTTCTGTTTTGCTTGTGACAGTATTTGGTGACATCTCTCCTGGTCATTATTTCAACTCATGAAGCCTTTGTTACATTTTCTCTCTCCTGTTCAACTGAGGAGGGTAGTGAGAGAGAGGCTTTGGTGTGTGCCTGGCATCTAGCCAGGGTCAACCCACCAGAGTTTTTTAGTGCCAAAACCTGGGAAATCATGAGGATTTTGAGATAAGGATAGTTATCATGGGAGGTAACGGGCAAGACAAGTACTAAACAATGCTAGAGTGGAATGATTATGGGGAATTTCTGTTGTATTTGTCATGAAGGGAAAACAGACAGATTTTGTTTAAATTATGGACTTGCATTTGGTGTTGTGATGATGTTGTTTTGGTTTCTGTGGAGGGAATTTTTCTGTTGTTTTAGCTGGTTAGGTTTGTTGATGTGAGTGAAGGTTGTGATGAGTGTGGATTTTAATTATAATTCTTAAATATGTGCTTTACAGAGGGGAAGGGTGGAAGCCCTCTCTCCTGTTCTTCACCTCCCAGCCATGCAGGTCTGTTTTGTGAAAATGAGCTCCCTCTCAGCCATACCCAATACAAAGGATATTTTATGATGGCCAAGAAGTATCATAGTTTCAAAGCCTGGCACAATTGGATTAAAGAAGACAATACATTTCAAAAATACTATTCTTCCTTATTCTTCCTGACAGGAAGAATAAGAGTGAGCAGTAACAGTACTTTTTCAAAAAGCATCAATAAAAAGACCTGACCATTAACTATTCAACCATATATTTACCAATCAATTAATAATTAAATGGACAAAAATATTCTTTATGAGAAAAATAACTTAAATCAGCATAAGAGAAGTGATCATGAAATCAGACATCAAATGATATTAAAAAAATAATGACTCCACATAGTAGAAGGTTCTCTAGAGCTGTTTTAAGTTAATAGATAGTATACCCTTTGAATGTTTTGTGGGAACTATTTTCCCTCATTTTGTTTTTAAAACTGCTCTAATTACCTGAGAAAATCTAATTTACCAAAGCCTGATTTAATAAACACAATTATTATCTTTCCTCACTTTGCATCATTTCAGGATTCTTGAGAATAACAAACAGATCAAAAAATCAATTTGTTCTCCTATGGTCTGTCTCAAAACATATTAAAACATGTATTCATGTATTAAAACATGTACTCTTCCTTTACTTCAGAAGAAAATATTACCTTTGTGATATCCTTGTCACTAAGAATATAGTTTTACAGACCAAACACAAATAGAAACAAGTCCTCCTGATTCCAAAGTCTGAGATCGAGACACTGAAAAATTAAACATTTGGTTAAATAGCCTTATTTTAAGAGTTGGTTACGCTATTAAAAAATCAGTTAATCTGAAACCTTTCAAATACTAGATACTGAAGAAACCTAGGGAGAAATCCTAAAATACCTGCACACATTCACACATTCCTCCCACTCAAGTCAACACTGATCTTCATACATAGACTCCTTTCTAAGAAATGTCTTTGACATTGCAAAATGCTTCTTCAAAAAGCTGTCATGAACCATACTATAATTCCAGATCTATGTATGAACATAGAGAAAAAACAAAAAAGATGTATTATCCCCTAAGAATCCCCCTAAGTTATTGATATTATACAAATAATGCCTAAGGAAAAATGAGTTATTATTAATTTCTTTCTTTTTGTAACAATACCACAAATACTACTCACTTGATCCAGAATGCAACATCCAATCACTATGCATTGAAAGCATACAAATAAACCAGACAATTTTTTAACACTAATTATTTAACAAGAGGACTTATATACTTTGACAGTATTTTATTCTTGTATCAAGTTTAGCTATTTTCAGCTTACTCAAACACATAGTCTAATATAGGCAAAAGTAAGAGACATTCATATAGAAAGAATTGTACCATATAAAAAGGAATACATAACATATATTTTTGTCTAACACCAATTGAAATATTTTTAATTTAGGAAGATCACTGAAGAACCTTTTCTCTTCATCTGGATTTAAGAAATTATGTATTTACAATATGACTTTTTAAAAATAATTGTAACTGACATTTTGAAAATTATTTCAGTTTTACATTGATATTTTTTTAACCTCATTAACTTGTCTTATTTTTTGCTTGTATTTTGATATTCACCCTTATATATTGAACAAGGTGAGGACCTGAGTTACTACAAATTTTACATGGATTTTCTTTGCTTTGCCCTTTTTCTCATACTGAAACTATGTAAAAAGGAGGGGGAAAAAAAGGCCAAAAAATTATTGCAGACTTGTTAAACCATTCCTCTGCACTGACAAAAGAAAAAAAAATCAAAATAAAATTAAAAAAACCAAAACAAACTGAAAGTTTGTATTTATGCTATTAATTCTGCTTTGGTGTTTCTTTGGGTTTTTTTGTTTTTTTTGGTTTTTTTTTTTTTTTTTGGTGTGTTTTTTTTTTGTTTGTTTGTTTTGTTTTGTTTGGTTTGGTTTTTTTTTTTAAATAATACTATTGGGTATGAAAACTACAATTAGCAATATGATGTTTTTGTAGAGGGCAGCTCATTTTTACTGAAATAGCCATCCCTTAGTTCTGAAGATCTCTTATTACTGGTCAGAATTTTTTTTACTAATCATTCCAAGCAAGTACTATGTATTGAAAGGAACAGAAGGTCTGCAGACATGAGCATAATGCAAACTCAGAATCTTGTGTTGCATGTATTTTGCTTTATTTTTTGCTTTTTAAGTATAGAGCTCAAGTCCACTCTATTTCTCATGTTATTCTTGTCATATTTCTCATGAAATTTTGTGTAGTCTTTCCCATCCATCAGAAATTATTCCAGACACCACATACTGATCTATACTCTTTCAAATAATCATCTCTTCTTTTCCCTGTAAGTTCTGGGCACAACACCTATGTCCTTTAATGTGCTGGACTTATCTCTTCATTTGTTGACTATGGACCCTTTCAGTATCAGTAGCATCCTGGTTTAGTCATTCACAAACCACATCTCCCACTGCTGGTCTCTCTAAAAGTTAGTACCAGTTCTTCTATTTGCCATGGCAATATAGCAGCCATAGTGCTCCCAGGTTAGACACTTCCATTGTCTCAGTGAGAGTCTGTATTAGAAAAACTTTCCAAAAGCATTTCTCTTGAATGATGAGATCAGAAACCTTAAGGTACTGAAGCATTCTGGCAGATTTACTGTTCTGTACAGTTTGCAGTATATTGCTCCTTCCTCCAAGCTGGCCAAAGGGATGTACCATACCATACCATACCATACCATACCATACCATACCATACCCATACCATACCATACCATACCATACCATACCATACCATACCATACCATACCATACCATACCATACCATACCATACCATACCATACCATACCATACCATACCATACCATACCATGCCTGCTCAGCACTAAGAGAAAGAAGGAGGACTGGGGGCAACATTTATTATTACATTTATCTTCTGAAGCAACTGCAATGTGTATTGAAATCCTACTTCCTAGGAAGTGGCTGGACATTGCCTGTTCATGGGATGTAGAGATTAATCTTTTCCTTTATACAGAGCCTTTGCTTTATTAAAATACCTTAATTTTGACTGATGTCTTATTTTCCATCTTATTTTCTCCCCTCTCTGTCCTGTTGAGGAGGGGGTGAAACAACAGCTTGATGGGCACCTCTTTTAGCCATGGTCAACCTACCACACTATCCCACTTAGTTTTCCTTGTTGACTGACTATTCCCAGAACCATTTGCCACTAATATTGCCACAAAATTTGTAAAGTTTGTTGGGCTTTGGTTCTTGATACTGGTTCCAAATGAAGTAACTCAATGTTAGAAGTCTGTTAAAGAAAGAAAGAGCGGAAAACATGTATTTCCTTCTTTTATATAACAACATGGTAAAACTAAGCTTTTTGACATTATGTGAGCTCCTTGGTTATTAGTATCTGAATCAATACTTGTTTTCTCTTCAGCACCAGTAGATTATTAATTACACTTGTCAGTTGGTATGGGAATCAGAGAAACATTTTCCCATGAATCCTTGTCACTGTGAATATAAGGTCATGTCATGGTGCACTGTAAGACAATGCAGAATTTCCACCTGTGAGACAAAAGTATTCCACCAGAGCTCAAAGTGCCTTACTGGATGCAGAAATTTTGTTTGTTTGCTTGTTCCTCATAGCTACAAAATCCTGAAATTTCTCCCGTAGGAACGTGGAGCTGAAGTTTTGTCAATAACCTGAATTCATTCAGAAGAGTTTAAGATCCAGTACAGATCTGATTCATCTGGGATACTATTCAAAAGAACACACTTTGTTCTTTTGTTAAGCTATTTGCACAAATATTATTTGGGTATTTAAAATACCAACTTACCTGAGCGAATACACCTTCAGAATGAAAGGTAGACATAGATTAGTGGTGATTTGCCCTGGATAGATGACAGGTGCCCACCAAACCACTCTCTCACTTCCCTCCACAACTGGAGCACAATTACATCTGCACTATAATTCCTTTTCCCTTCTTAAATGTGTTATCACAGGGGTGCTACTACATTTTTTGATTGGCTCATCCTGGGCCACTGGTGGGTCTGTCCTGGAGCCTGGCTTCTGGCAGCTTCCCACAGACGCCTGCCCGCACAGCTCTCCCCACTGCCAAGACTTGTCCATGCAAACCCAGTGCCGTAAGATAACATAAAGCTATCTCAACACTGGTAAATCAGTTGTTTCCTGAACCATGTTTTTCAGGTTCTTGTCTAAATTAACTTCAATCTATCATTTTATCTCACCTTAGTGGGGGAACCTTATGCCCAAATACAACTTATAATTTACAAGATTTTCAGTTACCTAGGTATGCATGGATACGTATGCATGTACGTATATGTCTAGCTGAATAGATAGACATATACATATACATTAAAAATGTTAGTTTCACCCAATGAAAAAGCCCCTATAGATGTCTTCAGATCTTCATTGCAATTTCTCAGAACCCCAGTTAAAATTCTGTTTTCTCATGCTATCTTCAAAGCATCTGACAATCGTTAAACTTACCGAGTTTTAAAACCACTGCCTAGTATCATCTCTGGGCTTTATTTTACCACTGATAGCCTGCAACCATCTGTCTCAGACCATCTGTTGTCTTGTCTTCTACTTAGTTTGAAAATTCTTTGGATGGGGATTGTCATCTTGGCTCACATTTGGAAAGAACTCCTGGCCTCTAATAGACTTCTAGGATAATATAAATAAGAATCAACTTAGCTGTCAGTCAAGAAAATATATTGCAATGCAGTTCAACCAAACACAAGGAGAGAAAACATTTACAACATCTGAAAGATTTCATTCTTGTAGCAAATTTTAATGTCTCACATTCAAGACAATTCAGTAACAGTAATTTTCAAATGTCTGTGTATAAGCAGTAAGTGTTTTTACAAATGACTGAGCTTAAGCCATAATTTAGATAGCAGCTTAAATCCCTTTGTTTCCTAAGATTTTACAGTTTTATTTCCTTATTTAAGTTTAGGGCTGCTGATTTTTCCAGATATCTTTGTATGAGTATTGATAATGTAGTTTGTGGGAATATGCTATATTTTCAGTCTGAGCTATTACAGAGAAAAACATGTAGACTAAATTTTGGTTTATATTCACTTTACCCAACCTACTTGTGCTGATTGTTTAAGGGTTCGTTTATTTTGGTAAAAAAATTTTAACCTATTAGTCATTAAGAAAATAGAGTACTGTGCCCATACATGATTAAAGTCTGGTCAGATGTATCTCCATTACCATTTCCTCCAGAGACAAACTATCAGATTTCACTTTAATTCCAAGACTACTATGAAAAATCACCTTAATTATAGAATTCTTGGCATGGGATTTATGTTGTCATTCAACTTGATTGATTCATATTGCTGAGTTGTCAGTTTAAAATGTATTAAATTTATTTTCAAAATGTATTTTTATTAACTGTTTTCCTGTTATGCAACTGTAATATGAGATATGCCTTTCAAAAAAGCTTAAAAATTGTCATACAGTTTTGATTACAGACTTTTGACTCTCATTGAGAACTACTGCATTGCAAAACACTGAACCTAAGACTTATTCTTGGGCTTGGCCTCACAATCTATTGATTGGCTAAATGAAAATTATATAGATATAAATAGTGTGTATTATCTTACTGACATACCTTCATATGTTCTAGTTTATTAGAAAAGGTAAAACTTTCTTTGAAAAGTTACCCATGACCATGTAATATCACTATTTTAGAAGAGTTTTACAGGGATCAGCATACGAAAGTAACAGTATAATAGTTGATGAATTATTATGTGTCTTTTCTCTCACCATACAATTCCAAAAATGCTTATGTACGTTTTAGTTTTCTCTCTTGCCAAAAATATTCATATATAAAACCAGGGAAAAAAACCCTGTAGACCATTACTGTTGGAAAGAAAGAAAAAATAAAAAGTATACTACTTATCTGATCTATAGTTCTACAAATATATATTTTCAGTAGTTAATTTGTTCAAATAATATATCCAAGACAAAATTTATGGTGGTTAAGTGACAAAAGTAGGACAGGCCATTCTCTTTGAAAATTTCCAGCTACTCCGAATGTTCTGCTAAATCAGCAACCTGTGTTGATAATAAAATACTTTCTTAGTCATGGGATAAACATTTGACTCATATGATTGCTTCCTGCTCTGTCAGAAACTGCTGTAAGGATGAAGAAGATTGTGAATACTAGCAAATAGAATTTACTTGTGTGCTATTTCAAATAAACCAATGATTTTGTGTTTATGTCCTCTCTACTTCTCTGCAGAAATGGAGGGAAGGTCAAAGACCAAAGGAATAAAATTTTTGGCAATATGATGAAATTCTAGGCATAGTTCAGTGTAGAAGTATACAAATATTATGAAACAGTGCTACTGTATTGGCTTTGTTCTCTTTTAATTCATAGTAGTGCATCTTATTTTTCTTTGTCTTTTCCTTGGTTTGATAAATGCCACATCAAAACACTTTAGTAGACATTAAAAATATTTACAGACTTATGAATGGCAACAATATTACTACAGTTATCATCTAAGTGATGGACGGCATTAAAAAGCTATTCTTATTTAAAAATTTTTTCATTTAAGTAGTGAAGTTGAAAATCATCATCAAGTAACTGCATACCAGAGCCAAGGCAAGAATTCACTTCATTGTGTAGGACAGTTAATTTTTCTTCTTTACTCTGTAATACTGCTTGTCATATAAAACTGTGAGAGAAAAGCTATAGCTCAGTAACATAAGGCTTATTAAAAATAAAATACATTTCAACCCCACTTCTAAAGTGGCAAAATACAAAATAATTAGGATGCTGCCAAATAAATTATGCTGCTTATGCTGTGTAAGTGGTCAACAATTTTATGTAGTCTGGATTTTAGGTGCCTAGATAAAGTAAACATGAAGTTTATTTGCATAGAAAGAGTCAACTAGCTTAAGAGGCAATGCAAAGAAGCCCCCTCTTTCTTTTCTAAATCAGTATTTTTTGAAAATAATTTTTTCCATATTAATATATATTATGGAATAGAAACCTTCTTAAATGATGTCTCACTTTTATTCTTCTACTTACATATTTCCAAAATATTTAGAGGTATAGACGAGTATGTATACAGGATTTTTTTTTTCTTTTGATAATAAAATGTTGTCAATTGTAATTGAGAGAGATATGTCAGTCTTCAACCCGTCATTTAAATACATTTTTGCTAAATTTATTTTAATTTCCTTTTGGTGATTGACTCTATTGTTTAATTTTACCTTTAAGAGCAAATATCCTTTCTCTTAATGGATGAGGATTAAAAAAAGAAATAAAAATCTTTCTAGAATCACTGCCATATGTTCTGGAAAATAAGACTGGTTACACTTTAAATTCTAACAGTAAGTGGTCTTTCTTTTTGAAGAAAATTTCTAAGAGTTAATTGGTTATCAAACCATGTTTCTGAGTGACACACAGAGAACAGAAGCCTTTTGTGCAAGAATATACAGAGGAGTGATGGAAGGAGGAGTTAAAGACCTGGTTGCTTAAAATGTTCATCTCCACACCCATGATGCTAGATACAGAGCTCTCCTTTGATTCAGAAGTACAACTGGGAAATGCTTAAAACAAAAGTTTTTGAGAGGTTTGAATACTCTCTTCTTCTCCATTTCAGAAGAACCAGAGGATACAGAGGTGTGATAGTTAGTTATTTTGAACTTGCCACTTCTATAAGAGTGCAAAGACACCTAAAAATTATTTTTCACATTATAGGTAAATAATTTCTCTCTGAATTTATTTAATGCATGCTTAGTTTATGATATTTTGGAATGCAGAGGCTGTAAACTTGTGGATAGTATTTAGTTGATCTCTTTTTTTCTCAAAAAAAAAAAAAAAAAGTTTAGAGTTTTATTTGCGTATACATTCCTTCCCAGATCTTATGAGCTGGCACCTTGTTGTAAGACATGGCAAAGAAGAAACACCCCAGAAGAGATTTGTACAGTCTACCTGTTTGGTTTTAATGAGTGACTACAGAACCCTGGAGGGTAATAGAGGCACAATGCTTCTCAAGACATTCCTCATGTTTGATCCACTGGGAATTCAGCTGTTTATCCTGGTAAAATATCAGGGCCCCATGCATTCAGGTGACTGAGAAATTTAACAACTAGGGTTACAGTCTGATAATGTGTTTATGACATACTCGTATTTCAGGTTTTCCATGAAATTGTGAAATTACTCCTGATCCACCTAAGGAAGTATAATGTGACTTTTAAATAACAATAAGATAATAATTATTTCTCGGGGCATATGTTCTACAGAATTTTTCATTACTTCCTTGGCTGCTAAGAGCCCAGTTGTAGATCAAAGAACATTTTTTAGGGGGAAATCAAACATGTCTTCCCTTTATCCAGTAATTTGTAATTAACAGGTAAAATTAATAATTTTATTTCTAAGTCTCCCAGCATCCCCAGCTAACAATATGGTTTCAAAACTAAATGTTATAATTGGTACATCTTAATTTTTCCAGACCACTTGATTTTCCTTTAAGCAACAATATGATGAGAATCTGTTTTTGCATCAATCTTTTTTCCCAGTCTAAAAATTTATTTTCTAATCTCTGCTTTTTCTGTTTGGGTCAACTGCTAATTTATTCCGCTAGCTACAGCACTTCTATTTAATCTCGAAGATTCTATGACTATTTGGAATACAGGGTGTTAATTAAGCTTCATTTGAAAAAGAAATGTAACTATTTTCTTGAAGCACAAAACCTGAATTTGCAAGTAAAATATTAGATTGCATGTAGAACTGAAATGCAAGTTCGTACTAAAATATGAACACTGGTTGTGATGTACTGTGGCTACCCTTACATAAAGAAGAACATTTGCAAAAATCAAATGTTTTAATTTATCAAATAAAGGTCATAGAGGATCTAGAAATGCACTAGGAAGACACTGACAAGTTCTGGATGGGCAGCAAAGCAATGTAGATAGACAATTTGGCCTAAAATTTATATAAGGAAATTACAAACCCCATTTATTATTTAAAATGGAGATCAAAAAAAAAAAAAAAAAAAAGACCAGAGAAAGGGTTGTATTGCAGTGGTTTTTTCCATTTTATTAGATACCTGGTTTTGGGTGTGAATTCTTTTTCTTGCAGTTGAAATAGTCACCATAATGTTTCATTACAGTTAGTCACTGCTTTCTTCATGAACATTATTTTGCTTTCCTAAGGAAGCAGTCTATTTATTTAAGCTAACATATAAGTAATACTTAATTTTATTCTGATAAAGAAATTGAAAATCTATAACAGTTTTAGAATACTGAAAAATTAGTTACCCTGATTTGGAAATTAGGAAAGTATTCTGTCAAGTGTCTTTGGAGGAGATATTAATTTTCTATGAAATTTTTGTTTCTAGCTAGCAAACAGTTTTACAAGTTACAGTTCAATGTAATAGATTTTCTTTTTTGCTCTATTCGCAGTCAGAAAAATATAAACCCCTGGATATTTTTAAAATTTTGAAGAGAAATTAGTGGCTCTAATATCATAAAGTCCCTAGGAGTAGTTCTGCATGCAGGTAGAACAAAGCTTCCTCTCACACCCTTGTTGTCTAAGAAACCATATAAATTTGATTCTATATTTAAATTAAACTTCTTCATCAGTTATTTGGCTTGACTGTACACTCAGTGAAGTCATAGGTGAAGTCATTACCTTAAAAACACCCTTCTTATATTAATTTCTTTTGGCTGTATTTTTGAACTCCTGCCAAGGTACTGACATAGATCCTGACTGAACAAGAGTTTAAGTCTTTGCTTAAGTCTAAGCACATAATTTTATCTAATTAAAATTCTAGATGGATGTGGCAGACTTCCAGCCCTCAGTCTTAATACAGTTGGAACTCACAATTGGATCAGAAGGAATTATGCTTTCAGTAAAAAAAATATCAGTCCTCAGGGATGAGGTTTGATGTTATCTTACAAAGGAAAGGAAAGCTTTGTCCACACTATAAAAATACTTTTACTCCTGCAGAAAAGCCTTTATTTGCCATGATAAAGTCCAGTAATGCATTCTGAAATCCCATCTATATTGCATGCAGTAATCATTTGATCACTAGAATGAAAAGTTCTTTTGTTATAAGAATTTGTTACAGAGGGATTCTGACATGGTGCTGTTACATACTATGAAATACATAACCCCCAAATTTCCATGAAGATAGTATAAATATATGCCTATCATTCTCTCTCACATAAATACTTTCAAAAATGAAAGAGAAATTTCTCAGAAGCTTCTTTGTTTCCTAATGATTTCCTTACATAGTTTCAACTTTTCTTTTGTAGGATATAGATGTTATTTTACATGCTGAATTCTGTTGAATTTATGGTTGACTGAGAGAGAGAATTCATATTCTGATCTTTTATAATCAATAAAACAAATGACAACTGATAAAAGTGGAAATAATATTTTTAGGTGACTTACTATTTAGGTTACCCCTACATGCTAGATCAGCTGTCCTTAACACATCATCTGAAATGAGATTCTGCCATGAAAAAGTGCTGAATAGCAAAGCAGATTTCAAGACTTTCTCAGTTCTGCTCTGATACCGGTATCCATGTAAGCCTGGATAATACATATGCATAGTCTTCCCCTCCTGTAAAAGGTAAGAGGCAACATTATTAAAAGGTGCTGGGATATGAAATTTTTTTACAAAATACTGGGGAAGAGAACTGTCTGTTTCAAGTTCAAGTACTCCAAAGGACTGTATATGCAAAACTGTAAATAAGAGTTGAGATGGTTATGTATAGATATGTCCTAAATTCCGATGATTATGCCACAACTGGGTACATGTGTTTTATTTCTGTTATAAGAATTATTAAAATAGGCTTTAGAGAAATGCACAGTAAAGCAGCAGTGTCATCCAGCAGATATCTCTAATGAAATTTTGCTTACTGCTAGGTAGAAAATAAAATTGTTTACAATAAACATCTTGCAACCTTCTCTGTCCTTTTAATGACACTCACCTAATAAAGATAATACTAAGTATCAGGAGTTGGTAAAATAAATATTCCAGAAGGTATTTACTGGAGAAAGTAAAAGCCCGATATAAATGTCAATGAACTAATGGGACCTGTTTAGAAGGCTTTAGAAGCATTACAGTTCTAAGAAAATATTGTCTAATTTGGATCCTTGTTGTTGGACAACCAACATCTCCTAAATTTAACTTAATTTTTAAAGGTTTTATCAAGATTCAATGTGATTTTAGGATTAATAATTTCAAGCCTGTATGGCCATAAATAAAATACTGTTCTTTAATGTTTGATAGAGGAGACTTTTTTCCTTGTCAGCAGAAGTATTATCATGATGCAAAGTAAATAAAATGGCTGATATGTTGAAACTAGTCTTTGTAAAAATAACACCATTTTATCACAAGTCAAAGTATTTACTCTATTTCTGTATCTTTTCTATGGGATTATCTAACTCTGACTGATTTGTTTAATTTATAGAATGTGATTGGAATCTGGTATTTAGAGGTAGGCTTTCTTAAATGGGTGTAATTTTAATGTTTTACATTTCAAACTCTTATTTTTATTTTAAGCTTTCTTATTTGAATTATTTGAAAAGTGCTAATGATGCCTTGTTCCAAATTTAAGTCTATCTAATCAAGTATGGACATATAGACTTATAATCTTAACTAGAAGATAATATAACACTTATCAGCTAAAATTAAAAATAATAAAAAAAAAAAGAAAAAGAAAAAAAAAGAAAAAAAGAAAATATTTAAAGTCACTGTCTGGAATTGGAAAGGAACAGAGAATCCCATACGGTGTTGCCAATCTATAAATAAGCAATTAAATTTATTGGCTATAGCAGAAGAACTTACATGTTCACTCATGTGAATACAGGCTACACAGTCTGGCCTTGAATGAATACTTCTGAATAATGAATCCAGGAACATAAAGCAGTATTGATGTGCAAGCTAAAAAGAGGTAAACCTTGAATGAATTTTAGGGATTCTTTTCCCCAACAGTGTCTGTTTCATACCAGTTATACATCTAGGAAAAAAAAAATCAAATTTTTTTGTGATGAAAATCATTATGGAGAGAAAACTTTTCTTTTATGAAGTATTATTTTTAACAGTTATTTTGAAATCCACCTCCTTCTTGTCCCATGCAATCTTTGACCTTGTCAATTTTAATAGGTTTTAACTTTTATTCAGCTGTCATATTCTTGCTCTCATTTTCCTTACTAAAAACTTACCATCTGTCTGAAACAGCAATATTTTCATTGTTAAGGCATCTTCTCTCACAACATATGTCTTCAATTTCTAATGTGAATCAGAATACTTGAAGAATATTGTCACTGATCATCTGATTGAATCAGCCTTGACATTTTGCCAATTAAACTGTGCACTTTAAAGAAAAGTATAAATAGCACTTGCTTTATTGAAAGTTTCAGTATGGCTTATTAGGATAAAGAAACATAGTTTCCAATATTTTTGGGGAGATTCATGGAATAACAGGAATTTCAGATTTGTGGTCCAGTTAATAAATTACAGTTGTAGTAATTTGCTGCCTAGGAGGATGTTTAAATACTAGATATTTTAATTTTTTTTAACATCTAAATTATCAAGTGAATTTAATAAAAGATGCATTTGCATAATTCTAAAAACATGACATAGTATAAAAAATGTTCAAGCTATGGAGTCTATGACATATTATAGTGTTGTCTCCTTCTTGCTCTCCAATGCCTGATTAAAAAATATTTCAAGTGTTTTATATTATCTATTTACAGATACATTAATTTGATATCTTTTTCTCAGCAGCAGAATTTTCAAAATAATTTTGCCATTAGAAAGCAAAAAATTGCTAAGCATGTGAATGGAAGTACAAGAGAATAGAAAATCCATATGTTGACGGAAAATGTTTCTAATGTGATTTCATTTTGAGAGTATATGATCAGGAAAGCTGTTTTCAGCTGGTAAAAATTAGGAGCACTTGGAGATGTCAGTATTACTCTCTATAAACAGCATATTCTGCACTGACTTTTTTCATAGACCTTTGAACAGTTTAGTCCTGTAAGATACTGAATGTCTTGTCTCCTTCCTATTCAAAGGTTTCCAATAAGGCTAGTCAAACTTTTTCCAGCAGAGCTATTCTGCAGTATTAAATTATACTTTGACCACATAGATTTCTGTCGTAGTTTGGAAAAAATGAGTTTTTTCTGAACTTCAGTGGGCAAACCAATGAGTGCTCAGGTTTAAAGACTGGCACCTGGTGTGGCCACTGAGGACAAGGATCCGCCTCTGAGAACACAAGGGGTTAAAAGCAGAGGGCTCCCCGGAAAGCTCTCTCTTGGTTCCGGTCCCTGAGGATGGGGGATCTCCCCTGCCCAGCTGGGCGGGAGGGGAAGCCATGCGGCCTGGGTGAGGTAGGCCTGGAACCTCGGGCACAGAGGGGGAGAGGAAATCCTGCAGGATGGAAGGGTGGAGAAAGTACAAGAACCTGGAAAGGCGTCAGACAGCCTTCTTTTCCCTTTCCCCCCCCCCTCCCCCCCCCCCCCCCCGGAGAGAGAGACTGAGAAAACCGTGTCTGTGATCTCGTCACCTTGGAAATTTGATATCAACACTAGACAGCACGGCCGAAGGAGTATGGGGGGGGTGGCGCGAGAAGAGTGCCCAGCAGCAAAGATACCGTGAGAGTTCTGGGAAACAAAGCCCAAGATTTTAACCCTTTTCGTAAATGATGGAAACTTTATAAATGCTAATCCTCCTGAATTTGAAGAAGAAAGATAGAAAGAACTAAGCAAAGATTATGAAAGTTTGTGTAAGTAGAAGATTGTCAGAGAACGCTGAAAAGAATCCTAGGTGGGAGGAAATGATGGAGTGGCTTTGGCTGGACTCTTTTGTATAGCCATGGACGGACTCATTTTTTTCCTATAACATAGAAGCTGTATCTGGGGAGAGGCATTGGCTTGGAGCCAAGAGTGGACAGTAGTGTGAACAGAGATGAGAAGTGTCCCAAAATTGAGAAGCTGTCGTTTCTTGGAACTAACCAAAGCATTTTTAAAAAGAGAAACCCTAGAAGCAGCTCTGGTCCATGCACAGTGGTGAGAGCACTGGACATGGAGGAAGAGGCCACGATGTGGTGCAAGAAGGACTCCTATCTCTCCTCAACGAACTGAGTACTGATTATCGGAAGGGTGGTAATAGACTGAAGATTAATTATCTAAAAGGTGGTAACGTGATGGGAATTTTCAGTTTGTTTTGTTAGTTGAGAACTGGTGGGGGGGAGGGGGGAGGAGGAAGAGTGTTTTTTTTAAAAGTTTCCATGTTCTTCTGTATGTGTCTTCTTTACCTATTATTAGTAATAAAGTTTTTTCTCTTGCTTTCTAAATTAGAAACTGTTTTGCTCTGTTTTTGGTCACATCTCACAACAGATACCAGGGACAGTATATCGTTATAGGGCACTGGCCTTGTGCCAACGTCAAACCTTTGACAATTTCTTCATAAGTCTTTTTTTCCAGAATGTTTATTTGGGACTGTTGTTCTTAAAGTCTAGATGATTGGACTTTGATAAATTCTAAATTTGAAAGAAAAGGTAAAATATGATTGCTTAATAACTTTCTATGTTACCGGGTATAGGTATTTCTTATGCATCTATATACATATGATATATGAGTGACATTACATATAAATGCATCATATGTAGATATCACATTGTCTGCATATGCATATAATACAATGCCAGATTCAATGGGGTCACCTCAGTACGCAGAAAGAAATATAAAATGACCTTACCCACACTAAAACTCTGAATTTCTGCGTGTGAAGTGATAATTGGTGGTAAAGATCGATTCAATTTTCTCAGTTTAGAGCAGGTAAGAACTATTGCTCTAGGCAACTAATAACTTCTCTGCAAGGCCTTCCACCAGCCAAACAGCAAAATTGGGGCAACTGACTTTATGAAGTGTATTTTTTCTTCTTGAAAACATAACTGTTCTCTTTCCAGTTTTTAAGCTGCTTTGGACAGTTACCTATCCTCTGCATTTCAGGAAGGAATATGTAGCGCCACTGTTTGCATTTAAGAAGAGAGCTATTTACCTTCTAAAAGAGCAAATGTCTCTGACTGTACAGAAGGTTCCTACGTACACTACCTGTATCTTGCAAGATGTGTGTGTATACATATTTGCATGGGGAAGCCTTGAGTAAGGCCATGGGAAAACAACACAAAATTATCTTATATTTTTTGTATTAAAAAGTGCAGTCGTGTTACTGAGTCATAGATACTTTCATGCAATAGATAAGTAAGCCTGACCTAGCAATCAGACAAAGCCTCAGTTTGTCCCTAAGCTGTAATTTTTTTACATGACTAAAAGGCTTGTACAATGCCCCAGTCGTAGATGTGCCATGAAGGATGACTGCAGTTCTTCTGCATATACAAAGAGCAATTTTCAATAAATGTAAACAGGTAAAAGTGAAAAGAAAAAGAAAAGAAAGTACAGATATACAGAGAAAAAGAAGCCGTCACTTTCATCACAAAATGTAGAGCAGAGGATGACAGAGAATATAATTTATTTCCATTTGACAGAGAGAGTTTGGCCTTTGATTTCTGTAGGTAGGACACAGAGTATTGGTGTTTCAGGAGAAAACAAGAGCTTGTGTCCAAGACCAGTGTAATGAGCATTTGTTAAAGCCCTACATTTTCAAAATATGAATCACATCTATTTTAAGATTGGACTGATTTTAGGAGAACTGTCAAGCAAGGACACGATTTCACAGAACATTTTTAAAACTGAACAGCAGTTTATGTGAGGAAACCTTTATTTCTTGTGCCAGTATTTACCCAAATTGAGATTGTCACGAATCTTTATTATGTTCTTCCTTGCCATTTAAGACAAATACTAAAAGAGAAAAAAAGTACAGCAGATAAGATACTTTATTCCATGGTGAGAATAACAAACAAGATGAGACTTATGTGGAAGGAAATTTGCATTCCAGTCAGTGTTCGTGTGTATAATCAAGTACTGTGTGCAGTTAAATGAGTCTGTTGTCTTGCTATAATGAGTATCTACATCCATCCTAACAGTTAATGAGGAATAAATGACTTATTATCAATGAATGGCAGTATCTAAATAGCCTTGCAACAAAAACAGAATATTAATATGTGTAGCTAAAATAGATCTTAAATGATAATGAACTTACTCAGACTATTAATTATTTTAAAAGCCTCTAGTAAGGTTTAATGTTTCTGGATGGAATTGGAGCTACACTGGTTCAAGTGCCTGTATATGTTTGCAGACAGAGTTAACAAATGACCCTTTAAAACTATCTCAGAACTGAATGGGAAAGATTTTTTATGAAATACCAGGGCCGCCATAAAGAATCAGACCAAAGATCTCTCTAGTTCAGCTTTTTATTCCCATCAGAAATTAGGCGTACTCACTTTGATGGAAACAGCAAGAATAGTCTCTATGGTTGATAGTGCATTAACTGACTCACTTCCTAATCATCAGCTGAGGTTAGCCGGTGTCCTGAGGTCCTTCACTATTTTTTTTTTTTTTTCTCTATAAAGAAAAAATTATCCAGTACAGCGGAAAGATGTATCCTTGCCACATGAATGCCAAATTAATTTCTCTAATTTCTAAGATCTTGGTCTCAGTGATACCATGTTCAGACCATGAAACTGCAATTATGGGAGAAATTTGGCTTAAGTTTTCCTGGCAGAGTAGATAAAGTGACCTCTTATCTAAATAGAGTAACAAATTCTGGATGAAGAATTAATTGTGGACTTTTTTTAAATTCTTTTTCACTTTAGCCAAGTTCTCACCTATTATTTGCATCTAGGATGCTATTCCCAGAGCTTGGTTTGATTTAGAAAAATTAAGTATCTCAGATAGCCTTAAGTAAAACAGCAGAATACTAAACAAATTTTGATCGCACCGCCTGATGCCACAAAGTTCATGTAAAACTGCTTGGATTTCATAATATCCAAGACACTGATCTAGGCAATTCTATTTTCAAATTCTTCCACTAAGCTTAGGAAGACAATATGGGTTAAAGAGAAAAAATAATTGTAGCAAGAATCATCATTATTTTTTTTTACTGGAATTTCCTGTTTCTTTTAGATATTTCACAAGCAATATGTATTTAAACTGTTTCTGTAAAAAAAGAAACTCCACTCTTTTGCTCTAAATGAAATTATTTAGAACACAAATGCACTAAAAAATTTAACTTTGCTGTAAATCATTATGAGTACACAGGTCAACAAGTCTAATGTAAAATGTTATATAATAAACATCACTTTGCAATCTGATAGAAACACACAATAATATATATTTATGCAGGTAATTAATGAGTGCTACACTGAACTTGAAAGACTCTATATTTGAATTTCAGATAATGAGTGTTTCCTAACTAGCTATTTGTCATGAGAGACTTTGAGGAAACTTCCAGAATAATTTTTTGCTACATTTCTTTTCCTGATTCAGAGAAATTCTCAAAAAAGTGAGCATGATAAAAGTATGCATGCAAAAGAATTATAAATACATTGTTTCCCTCTATTTATTCTTTCATGTTTTCATTTCAACTGAAATTCAATATTCTTACTACTATGTTGTTGTTAGGTCACAAAGATTGACCTGAAGCCTTAACCAGGGTCATCTAAATCTGTGGATATTAATTACAGTTTTAATTCAGCTCTGTGTTCAGTTTTGTGTCTGCTATAGCAAAAAAGTATCTCTGTTTCTGATTTTCTAGAATTCCTTCTAAGAGATACACAGCAGCCTTCCAGTACCTAAAGAGGGCCTACAAGGAAAGCTGGAGAGGGACATTTTACAATTGCATGTAGTGACAGGAAAAGGGTTTATGTCATTAAACTGAAAGTAAGTAGATTTAGACTAGTTAACAGAAAGAAATTCTTTACTGTGAGGTGATGAGGCACTGAACTGGTTGTCCAGAGAAGTTATGGATGCCCATCCCTGGAAGTGTTCCAGGCCAGGTTGGATGGTTCTTTGAGCAATCTGATCTAATAAAAGGTGTTCCTGTCATGGCTGGGATTAGATGATCTTTATGGTCCCTTCCAGCCCAAAACATTTTATGATTCTATGATCCTGAAGTTCTGTTACCCATTTTGGTAGCTAATTTCCTCCTTAACTGAGCTGAAACAAACTGGTATTTCTGCTTCAAAGTGCTTGATGACCTAAATACAATTAAGAACCCAGTAAGGTGTATTAAAATACATCTAGATAGCTGATGTCAAGATATTTCAGTAGTTTCTGTTACACCCAAAATCTCCTTCTCAGTTTAAAGGAAATACCAGATGTAAAGCCTGTAATTTATTAGTGTAATTGAAATATTAACTGTCTAACTGAAGACTTATTAATACAAATAAGGAAGATGAAATAAAAATTGATTGCCCCAGGATACTTAGACATCAAATATTTTCTTGGAAACTTCAGCAGCTTATGCTTCATTCTTTCTTGCTCACCCATTTTTAAAGTTAGAAATTAAACCTGAATTACAGACACAATTGACAAATAATTCAAGTTTATGCAATAAATCAGAGTAAAAAATTCTAATTCGAAAGATACAGCCAGTTCAATAAGAAGGCCATTTCCTTGGATAAGTCACTGCTGTGTTAGTAATCATTCAAGGTTTTCTTTTAAATACCATGGATTAAAGCATTTTTTGTAATAGAAAATGAGAATCCATTTTCACGAGGAGATCATGAAATCTGAAGGTCTAAAGATCTTCTGAGAGGAAAGCTGAAGATGTTAAGCAAGTATTCTGCAACCAAGAAAATTTCACCTCAAACAAAAAAAAAATCTCTACATAAATGTGAGCACTGAATCAAAGTAAATGCATTATTCTCTTCAACAAAGTATTTGAATAGGTCTCTGGAGAGTGTGTGGGAACTAAGAGAAGAGGTGAACTGTAATAGTTGAAATCTCAAAAATCTTATCCTAAATAAAACTATTATAAGAAGCCCTTAATATAAGAAGCATCTGTATGCTGTAGTGAATCAGATTCCAATTTTAGAATTTATTGGTTTAATGTTAGGAGTAAACAAACAAAAAATGTTTGGTATCAAAGTTTTCCAAATTTCTCACAACATAAATTGTCTTTACCCCTGCTGTTTATGAGACTATAATGGTGTCCTATCATACTAGCCATAGAAAATAAAATGGCCAAGAAAATGACAGTGCTGTGACTGCAACTTGAAAGCAGTTTTCAAGGGGAGTGTTAAAGAGTTTTACTCTAAAAAGTGGTTTAAGAGTAGAGATGTGTTTTTATGTTCATTTCAGTCAGAAAAATAGTATGCAGTTGGTTTAAGTACACAAAGTTTTCAAGATTCTGTGTCTATTTTTTGTATGTAAAATATTATGCTAGATTTTCCTGGATAAAGTCAGCCTGATACTGATAAAATATTAGGGAGAAAATGCTTGGTACAATAATAGCTTTTCTCATTCATGTCTTTGCTATGTAAGATTAATAAACTTATTTTATTTATGACTTATAGTAGCGCCAGGGAATCTAACTGTTTTTCTTAAGTAAAGACATAGATCTGATTTTTTTGTTATTTTTATGATGAAATTAGTTTTAAAATTTCATTTTTGTATCTGGCTGTCAGTTACTATCTATCAGCAATCCTTTTATACTTTATTATAAAAAGGTTTTCCCTGGTACACTTTATTTCATAGCTTTTTCAAAGAAATCACATGAAAAGTGTGAAAGCATTCAATGAGCCATACATGCCCACGTAAAGTTAAATATACTTTTTATGTCCGTTGCATATTTATTTTATGCAATATACCACTTGATTCGCGGTGAGTTGGAAACTTGAGAGCTGCTTTTCATATAAAGTCACCCATTAAAATGATTATCTGGTAGCCAGAACTGTTCTTCTGGGGTTGAAGCTCTCCCCAACCCCTTTAATTTTGCATGTTTCTACTGTGGCAAGTAGCCTTCAGCTATACTGTGTAAATACAGACCAATGGGTTTGGCATCAATACAGTTATTCACACCTTCTGTAGCAAATCAGAACCCATAGTTAATTAATTTTGATAGAGCACATTCATTTTCTAAGTTGTTGCAGGACTGTGTACTGACATTGTGGCTATCAACTGACACCTTAATTGTACAAAACTCTGAAGTCATAAAGATAGTTTATGAGCAGGATTCTTGGTGAGCTGGTATGTATTTGTTCACAGAAATGCAAATGAGGTCAAATCCTCTCTAACATATTGAGGACAGAAATAGCTCACAATATATGGCTTAAGCTTTACTGATTTATACTATGTAATTTTGAGTCTCTTGTAGTAGCCTTAGAGAGGACATTGACTGATGCAGCTCACCAGAGCCCAGGCTAGCTCAGAGGACACCAGTGCAGTGCCAGGTGTGGGAACAGCCGTGGTTTGGGGTTTTACCAACAGCTGAACCTGTAGAGCTGCTTGCTCTACAGTGCAGGGTCTGCCAGCCACAGCAGGAGTCGGGTAAAGGAGAAGGAGGAGGCTCTCTGTAGGAGGTTCCAGCAGGAGAGGTTTGTTGGAGCTGAAGGGGTCACAACAGGAGAGCCCTGAGCACTGCTGGGCACAGGTTTAAAAACTGCAGCAATTCTGGGGGTGGGTACAAATCCTAAACCAGTGGGGAAGCATCAGGGCAGGGATGAGGAGGGTCACAGCACTGGCCTGAGGCCAATGACAGAAGGTGGGAGCAGAACAGGTCACTTGTCCCAGTAGGGTGTCGAGGATAGGGAGACCCCCAGGAATGCCTGGGGGGAACACTGGAAGGATTGGCTCAAGGAGGAGTGACATGGAAGGGACCAGAACAAGGGGCAGGGTAACAGTGATTGATAGGGAAGGGTCTAGAACAAAGGGAGGGGATTGCCATAAAGGGCAGCTTAGGGGAGGATACAGAATTCAGGGATAAACCAGTTTGGGGGCAAAGATGGGGGAACACCAGAAAAAACCATTAACATTAAAACCATTAATAATAAACCAATAGAATAAAAAAATACAAGCCAAAACAATTGACTTTTATGGACGAGAAGGAAATATGAGAGACACATTACCAATGAAGAAAACTTAAAAAAAAAAAAAAACAAAAACAAAACAACAAAAACTTTAACAAGACTTTAAATGTTTTTACACTTTAAGGGAAGACAATGGGAGCTATGCTCCTAAGGATATTTTTTTTTTTTTTTAGATTACTTAATTGGAGTAAAATATTAAACTAATTATTGCCAGTGAAGAATACTTTGGGAAAAGTGAAATGCTTTCAAAAACTCGTTTTACATGTATTTGAAAAAATGTTCCCATGCTAAAATTTTTGGACTCTGACCTATAACAAAAACACATCTGAAATAAAATAAATAATCTGCTTCTGAAATCTGTAAGAAGAAAAAATATTAGTAGAGTGCATGGAATGAGGACTGTGGTACAATCTTCTTTGCCTGTTCTCCTTATGAATAGGGCACAAAAAGTGAGAGTAAAAATGCTTTTGATTCTGGTAATCTGGAGAATTATGAAAATCTGATGAATAACCAGGCATTTCAGAATCTATTTTTCTGACCTATAATTTTTCAAGAGAAACCCAACTTTCAGCAAAATTAAACAAGAGCTATTTCCAAGTAGCTACATCCTTATGTAAAAGCATGAATACTTACTACTTATAGCTGAGACTCTGACTTGTAATTTCAGTAGCCAAAAATCAAAAACTCAGCATTTGGCACCAAACAGCTGATCAAGCTCAGACAAAAGATCAGTTTCACTTTGTTTTTTGATATGTGTAAATATAGTCTTGAACACTTTCTTTGAAGTGAATAAAGAAGTAGTTCATTTGGAGTTAAATATTTTGGTTTTCAAATTTTCTTCTTTTCAGCAAAGTTTGACACAATGTCAGAGGATCAGTTGTAGTTTTTCATAAATAACTATTCCAAACACTTCCAACTGCACTTCATTTTTTATTTAAACTAAGGCAGTTCATTACAACTTGGTGAGGCAAGTCCATGTCTATAAAACCATAACATATAAGTCAGGAAAGCATGTCCAAGTGGGATATTTTAATCAATTTATGAATTGTAGAAAATGTGTTATACGCACCTCTGATAAGACCTTGAGTCAACCAGAGTTTCTAGGTAAGTCTAACATTGCTTAAAGCAAATATAACAGAAGACACATGAAAAGCTTACACACTCTAAAGATAAGCTTTAAGAAAAGACAGAATCATAACTGAAGCTTTATTTTAGTGGAACAGATCCGCTAAAGTGGGTGATAAATGTATGTAAAAAGCAACCTCCCAGACCTTTCTGTTTTGAAAGAACTGTCTCTATGCCAGCCTGGCTCTTGGTTTAGAACTTAGGGCCTATGACATATATCTTTCTCACTAACACCCTTGATTCCTGCCTATGTGTCTGCTGGCTTGTCACCAGAGGGATCATAGGAATTTTTGTCAGTTTGGTTTCTTAAATTCTTAGTGTCCCCCATGCTGCTTATCCAGCTGGAGCTACTCACAACAGACACTATGAATCATATTTTGGCACTATATATACAAATATATATTGCAATGTATTTTTTGTAGAATTGATTAATTTAAAAATTAAACCTAATGTTGTTGGTACTACAAAAGGAAGAAAATAAGTGATGGTTAAAGTAACCATAGATGTCCAACTTCACCAGTCTCACAGATCTTCCATGACAGAATAATCTGAGTATGTAGTTAAGCTTGATTTGATAGCTGCCTATATACAGTATTACTCTTTTCCCATGAGACTACTAGATCTGTCCCTTACATAAAATAACCTGGTTTGACCTGGTTCATTGTATTGCCAAACACATACATTTCCACATCTACTGCTCAGTTACTAGATAGTAATATGGTAAATACTGATACCTAAATTCGCCAGTTGTTGTAGTCATTATAAATGCATAAAATATCTTTTAGTCATCTGCAAGCATCACTTCTACCATCCTGTTGACATCTTCATTAAAAAACAAAACACAAAAAAAAGAAAAAAAACAACAAAAACAACAACAAAAAAAACCGCAACCACAAAATAAGCCAGCATTAAAGTCAAGTTTGTTATAAGAGTTTTTTTTATGTATATCAAAATTAAATATTCTAATATGGAAGACAGATGCAAGTATTGCCATTAAAAAAACCTGTAATTGTGGCTGCTTGTGTTATTTGCCAAGAAATTATAGTTCTTTCTCATAAAAAATACAAGAGCAATGACCTGGATGATTGCAGTCTATGATATAGATATTCACAAATTGGCCAGCTATGGAAATACATAATCATTTGGGTCTGAAAATCATGTCTAAATAAAGAATTAGGGTGAAGCTGGGGAAATGCATCTAATTAATCTGAAGGATATTTTAGAGGATGTTCCTCTTACAATCACACGATGCAAAGTGAATCTTTTCTGATTTCACAGAAATGTTTAATTTTCAAAACTTCAAGGAAAATTCTTGAATATTTTGCAACCTAATTTTTGTCTATATAACTCAAAAAAATTATTAGAAATTAAGTTTAAGAGAAAAAATTTATAATGAAGATGCACAAAATTTTTTGGGGTTTTAGTCATACCTCCTAAATATACAGGATGTCAGTATCTTAGCAGATTGTTTATCTGCCTTAACTCTTAAAAAGGAACATAAATTGTAAAGAAATCCCAGATTTTACATTTGCACATAGAAGGCCAGTCAAAGTGCATCTGGTCATCAAGTCACATGGCTCCTTTCTATGCTCTGCTGGATTAGATTTACAGATGGCAAAAGATATCTGTCTTCTCACAAGATGGTAATCAAACCCCTCTTTTCAGAAAATAAAGATTTGAAGAAAAAAAAAGCCTTTTGTTCTTTTTCAAATTGTTTGCAGAAATAGTAAGTAGTTGGTAAATATGTCATTACTAATAATTCATATTTTTTATTAGACAAGGTAAAATATTATTAACAGCTGCATCATATGATTCATTTTTTCCATTTTATCACTTAGATATAGTCAAATGACTATAGCCATGTAATTTTAACCAAAACAGATGAAAAGGATAAGTGATAATAGTAAGGTATACATATAAAGAACAAAAAATCCAAAAGAACAAAACAAGAAAAAACTTAATTTAAATTTAAATTTATTGAAACTCTTATTTTTATTCAGTCAGGGCTAAAGAACAAGTATTCACAGTGCAAATCTGAAATTACCTTCTGAATTATTGAGAAATTCATGTAGATGTCATGAGCAAGTTGGTACAGTTTCATTTATTTTGGCCTTTGTCTTTATAAACTCCATTGAAGCTGCTCCTGTGAATGCCATCTCATTATTTTATGTCTCAGCATGGATAATTTTGAGGTACTTTTGAGGTACTTTACCTGAAAGATGCTTTTTGGAAATAAATTGGTTTGACTTTGTCATGTAAGAGTAGCAGAATAATTACCTTTCAACTGACTTAGGTTTCTCCCATTAAAGTGTTTATCACAGTGAGTTTTCAATGTCCTGATGTTCGCATGAGTATGCTCCAAAGGAAAAAAAAAAAAAAAGGGAAACACAAATTGTAAACAAAATTTACCTTTCTTCCATTGTGCTTTTTTCATAACAGCTATTTTTTATTTTATTTATACCCACTGTTTTCTAGGTGGTGTTTATGCATTAAGTGTATATTTAATGTACACCTGTTTCAAAAGAATTAATAATTAATATTAGAGGGACCTTTTAAGATGGATGGAACGGTAATCAAACTTGTATACAGTGCATGAGTCCTTTATAATTTTTCAAATTTAGGAGCTATAAATCAAATATTATTTAAAACTTAATGGCTTTCTCTCTCAAGATTCTGTTGTGGTTTTGAGGCTTTAAATTTCTTTTTTTGAGGAAAAGGAGTTTGTTTTGCAAAAGAACCTGGAGCTAATAGTTTTCAGCTATGCATTGCACTTTGGTACCTTCCAGCTGATCAACAATCCTTTAGCAGTGACCTGATATTCATCGCTAAAAAGTCTCAAACAATGTTAATGAAATCTAAGAAATATCTAGGTCATCTGCAGAGATCATACTTCCTGGAATAAATAGATAATATTCTACAGTAATTCATATTTAAGAACGAAAAGGAGTAAAGAAGTCTGCCAGCATGATTCCTGACAGGCAATGCCATCAGAAGCCTGTGAGAAAATACTTTTTTCTGTATTACCCGCAGATGTAAATATTACAAGGGAGGGAAAAGAACACCTTTTAGCAGTATCTAGGTGTGAAAAACTTACTAGGGAAAGGTGCATATGTACAAAGGTGAGTGAGTCAAATTTGTCAAATTGATGTCAGAAATAAGGGACTGTGCTAGTTTGTTCAGATATTTAAATATGTCACTGACACCACAGCATTGAAAAATCTCCTTAGGCCAGTGTTTGCTCCCTGCTGCATGACATCTGCCCCTACATTTTAAATGCAATACAAAGAAATGTAGCTTTCTAACTCTCACTACAGTCAAAAGAAATTGTTTCACATCTGGAGCCCAGTGTTTCACAAAAGAATTACCTAGACACAATTGTGCCTTTTGCAGTGGAATTAAGAACAGATTGTTCTTAAACCAATAACTTCATCTGTGTGACACATATTGTGTATTTTCATCTACTACACGACACAAATTGAGCAGATATTTTGCCTGTTTCAGTTACTTATCCAGGCTGTGGGTCACAGGGAGAAATGTTTGTCTTGGATAATAATGAATGTTTCCATTGAGAAATAACTTCCAGAATAGCAGCATAGTGTGTACATTACTTTGTACACCACAGAATAGGCACTGCATATAGCTTTTCTCTTTGGTGAGAAGGTATCTGTCGATTTCTGATCTTAGCACCAAACAAAGCAATTCTCTGCATCCTATTTTAATGTCAACATTATTGGCTCCTGCAAATTGAAGACAGGAAAGAATATACATACCTGCATACACTTCTCATACCTCTGACTTAGTGACACACAAAGATAGAAACAGACAGCAAGGAAAAAAAATTGCAACTACAAACCACTCTGGAAGAATAGGAGCATCCTGGAGTTGGCATGTACATGCCAGCTTTTTTCTGGCTGGATAATTGAAATTAGTCCTGAGATAGATTTGGCAGTGTTTAATTGCCTGAGCATGAGACAGTACTAGATCCATTTACCTAACTCTAGACACCTACCTGAGCTCTCCAGGAGATGAGTCTCACTGCACCATGAGCCATCACTTCTTGTTCAGAAAAGAACTATACCCAGGTCAGGACTTGGGACAGCTCAGGATGCAGGTGCTGCTATTTATTTCCATTATGATACATTCAGTTATCTGACTATTACAAACTTACTTGCTTCAGCAAGGTGGAATTAATCAGGGAACAACTTTAGACATCTGAAAATAATTGAAAAGCCAGTCTTCCTAACTTGGGCTACAGTCACCTTCCGTAAGTCATTGGTACGTACCTGTATCTGCAATAAAATTAATGGGCTTTGAATGCCACAGATGGTCATTGCTATCAAACTCTACATTTTAAAAATGACTGGAAGTATAAAGCAAAAGCAAGGCTTAGCCACTCTTAATATAATCATCTTTAGGATGCCTTCCGCAGCATACAAAGTGGTTTTTGATAAATGGCAATGTAATGTCCTATATTTTCCCTTGTTCTTCTCCTGTTCAGCCTCTTTTCTTCAGGGTGACTTGGTTCTCCCATGAAGATTTTTCCAAATAACACCACCACATTTGTATTTACCTTTGAAAAAGAAAGAGAAGAGCAATGAAGGGAAAGGGATGATGAACTTTCAATTAATTTGATTTTCATTCCCAAAGTTCATGTTTCTGACTGTTAGTGAATAGCATAGTTTAAGATTAAGTTGCATTTCTGTCATTTTGTGTTATGTTGTTCTGGTCTGAGGTAACATGATGTGATCAAAATAAACATGAATTAATCAGACATGCACATTTGCCTTTTATAATCTTACAGAGCTACTCTAATGTTATATTAAGAGAAAAGCTACAGAGGCACGAAAAATTTAAGCCACTTGATAGAATTTTAAAAATTCTGAATCATTATTTTAAAGTTTTATAAACTGAGTTTGAAATATTATTTTATCAAGTCAAGGCTGTTTCTTGTTCATGCCTGTGCATATTTTCTCAGGAAAAGTAATGAGAAAATGGATTAATTTCATTCACTGTCACATAAATTTTGAAATCAGAAGAGGATTAACAGCAACATTTTCTGCTCTTAATATTCTGCACTTGAAAGAAATAAAAGCAGGAGTCATAGACTGAAAGAAAGGCATTTGTTTCTTGTGCAATTAATACTTTAAAGTAGTAACTACATATTCATTCTTCCAAGAAATGTTCAATTTAAATCACATAGTAAAACAAGGATATATAATGGTAGGTTTTAATACTGTAAAAATAAAGTGATTGCTGGGAGAACCTGAGAATTATGTTTGTACACTCAAATGCAGATTTTTCAATACTGATCACATTGGTGCCTTCTTTTATATTTCATTCATCAATAAAAAGGTATACATTGGAAATATTCTTGTCTTATGCTTTGCACAAAGAAGAAAGCAGGAAACTCTGTGACAGAGTGGAAGGGAGACAAATCACAGTCTGGGACCATTGCTTCCACTCGACAGAATATGCTGCGCTTTAACTAACAGAGTATGAGCATGTATTGCTTGCCCATGCACTGCACTTCTCAAGATCAAGGAGTCTTGCCTATTGCAACTCAAATTAACATATTTGTTTGAAGGTTAAGATATTATACTGATTTTGTGCCTTCATTTTTCTTGAAACACTCGATAATATATATATATATATATATATATATATATATATATATATATATTAATGGAGAGAGAGAGAAATATACATATATAGATATACATATATAGATATACGTATATATATATAACCATAAACATGCACATATGTATATATGTTTCTTCTCTGCGCTTTTAAAGAAGTGTAAGAACAGCAGCACATTTCAATATGGGCTGACTGAAAACAAATCAAAGGATGGAATTTACACATTATTTAAATAAATCACAACATTCCCTTCTTAGTGAGCAAAACATCTAAGTGCAACATGGATCTTGAAACAGACAATTTCCTTGAACAAAAAATGGGGACCCAATGACAATACAGAGAGGCTGCTGCTTTTATAAGTCAGGCACAATGAATACGGTTGGCTTAGTTACAGGCTACATCTGTGGAATAAGCGTCTTGCCATTCATATATCTGTGGTTTCAGTACTTCTGTGGGAGTGAATAACTCCAAAACTCCAATTACTGAACCTAGGTCTTTTTTTCTTTTCTCTGTAGAGTATTCATCAATAATTCCACCAACTTGAACTGTATGGAGAAACAAGTAATTACAAATTACACTACAATTTAGCTTATATATGGGAAATATAGATCTGAAAGTAAACTTTCTAATCAAAGCATTACATTCCAAGCCAGCAACAAATTAGTTTGATTAGTTATTGTGCAAACTGTTGGCCTAAGAAGCCATCTGTAAATAAAGACAATTGGAAAAATATTGGAGATTATAAATACCCATAATGTTAACTTGCTTTTGCATTTTCTCACCATGCAGTGCCAATGTGACATTGTAGAATCTGCACAGTAACAGTGTATTATGAATATGTAAATATTCATGTAAATATGCTGTAAGCTCCAGTCTGCCATGTTGTTAAAACACAAAGTTATTGCATGCTCTGAAACTGAGCATTAGCTCTCCACATTTGCTAACATTAATCCAAACTACTCTATATACTGCAGCTTGAAAGATGTTCAATTAAAACTCATTCTGCCTGGTATAAATTACTATTATTATGTTGTGAAAGAAAACCTGGAAATATCTGCTAACTTGTTATATTTGCACTGCCCTTACTCTCACCTCACCTCCTAGACAGCCATTTCAGAAAATTGCCTTTAGTTATTTAAAATTCTGTCATGAACTAGTTTAAGCAAAACAATGAAGAGCTGAATACATGCATAATTTTTTGAGAATTTCATACTTTAGGCAACTGGATAATAACTGTTGGCAATAGCTGTATTTTGAATATTTTTATTTCCAAAGTATTTACTTACACACAGGCACACACACACACTCATACCTTATTAGACTGATGTTCATTGCTAAAGTCCAAGATATTTTAAGAATAATCAAATATGAAGTCACTTTCAGCTCTCAAGTCTTAGAAAAATAATTCATTCATCTAGTGCTTTGATGAGGAAAAACCCATGCAATGCTGCAGTTACTCTCTCTCAGTTTTTAATGCTCAGTAAGGTGAACAGTGTAGATGAGCTGTCCAAACACAAATTCTGTTATTCTCAGACAAAAGGGGTCACACGTAAATATCTAAATGATATTTAGATCATATCACAGTCTCATTATTTAATCATATGGAGAGCTTAACTTTTATATTAGCAGAGTTAAGGTATGTTTGAAAGCACTAATTCAGAAAAGCTCTTGTAAATACTTATAAAACCAGACAAGTGTCACTATATTTTATTTCCATAAAAATTATTCTAAGCCCCCTGAATTTCCAAATTAGTAAGGTCCTTAAATGCATGTCTAACAGATATATAGGTAATTTTACTAGCATCCACTTGTACTTAATAGCAAACGTATGCCAGCCAACATTTTCTAAATTATGGATGACTCCTGGGAGTTTTGCATAGCTGAAGACGGAACAGTGGAATGAACACAATTAAAAACTTGGCAGTATTTTCAATGCCTTCACTCTCCAAACTCCCAATGATAGCTGTAAAATCAAGCAGATTTTGCAAAGGCATACAAGGACAGCAGTCTTGTAATATGGATATGATCTTTCATATATTTGAGTAGCATCAGACTGGGTCTCTAAGGCTCTCGGGGACATTCAGCATCTTTGTCTGTTCCCTGGCTGTACTTGGAGGTTTTCTACTACTACTACTATTGAGAAATATCTGCTAGTGAAACCCTGAGAAAAGGCTGTAGAAATCTGTGCAACTGGCTAGCTAAAAAATTATTCCTGTAGTCATGGGGTTACTAGGACCTCAAGGGTGTTGCTGCAAGAGAGCTGTACCTCAGATCTCATTGTGGCTTTGCCGTGACTCTCCTAATCACTTCTTTGTCAGAAGAGGCTCCCTAGGACCATGGTTCCAGCACTCATCTTGCTGTCTGGAGGAGTCCCATTGAATCATGCCTTATCTGGTCCATAGTAAGTCCTCCCAAGACCTTAAATGCCAACCATTGCATCCTTTGCATCCACTCCTTTTGTGCAACTATACTCTCTCATGCAGGCATAGACCAAAATTTTCTAATTATTTTAGGGCTTTTAGAGTTGTAGGCAGGCATCCTGATAATTACTTTTTTTTTTAATTTGTATGTGTCCTTTTGATTTTTAAAGCGATAAGTAGTGCACTATATTTATTCTGTAATCACTTTTCAACTTGGCACAATTTTTTTTTAGAGTTTGGTAAAATAACTTCAGACTAATTCAAATATTAGTCACATAAACCATGAAAATTTCAAACTGAAAATTATGTATATTATAATTTTAATACAGAAGTTGGTAGATATGGACTATAACTGAATGAACTCATGGAGTTTATTTCCCTTAGTGACTTCTATCACCTCGATGTGTTTAGTGCCATCCCTGATGATCGCAAAATTTATTCTGTCCAGAAGAGCTGACTGATAAAACTTCTTAAAAATCACAGCTCTAAAGACAATAAACCTCCCACTTACCCTGTAGTCATCTGGTTTTCCCCATAAGAGATAGTACTTCTCTCAATTTACATTTTAATTACTTTTAAGTCATTTAGCAATTTGCAAATACCATACTTGATGACTAAGAGAGAAAAGTACGAAACATTATATCACATTTTGCAAAATGCCAAGCTAGCAGACAGAAGATCTAACCTTACAAATATGGGTCTTTCTGTCAATTGGCATTACCCAAATCACAAGGTGTTTGGAACATTAAAGAAAATCTTCACTGCAATAATTTTCTTTCTTTGACAAATGTACTCATACATCACCTAAGAGTCAAACAGAGGAGATAGGCTGTGAAACATATTAATGCCTGATTCTTTTTCCAGTGTGATTCAATCACAAAAGAGGAAAAGAAAATCACATAACTAAAATCTTTGAAAATAAAAAAAAAAACAAAAACAAAAACAAACAAACCAACAAAAAAAAAAACAAAAAAAAAAAAAAAAAAAAAAAAAAAAAAGAAAGAAAGGAAAAAACCCCAGTCATTAAGCCATTCTTCCATTCTTCATCACCAGGTTGCAATATTCCTTCCTTTTTTAGTACAGGATTGTGTCCATTAATCTTTACCAATTAAAATAGTGTCAGACAAAGGTCCCTTCCAACTCTGAATATTCTGTGATTCTGTGAAATATGCTTAGTATATGACAGATCCCTTCTAATTTAATTACTGTGTGTAACATTTTGAAATATGTCTGAGTTGCTTATGAACCATTTGAATCATGGCCTGAACTTTTAAGACTTTGGCAAATTTCATCCTTTTATATAAACTGCTTTCTGAAATGAAGGACAAAATGTCTGCATTCTTTTACACAAAAAAAAAACACTTGCATCACAAAGGACTGCATTATGATCATCTTTTACTAGCAAAGGAGAAAAGAATTGGAAATCAATGGACCAAAACAAATCCATAGAGAAGGAAGCCTAAATGAGGGATAAAATAATGACAAGAAGCAAATCCTTAATCTGTTTTGGTTCCTTCTAAGACTGATGCAAAGAAAAAATATTTGGCATAACTGAAGTGGAAAGGAAAACTGTACCACTCTGACTACTACTCTCACCATTTTCTGCAACATCAGCATCTCATCTGGCAACACTGATTGGTTCATTAAATGAGCAGACCCAGCCATAGATGGGAATACAGCTTGTATTGTCACCTTCAGCAGCAGATTCTACCTGGATGTAATACTTATGCTTTGCTGCCTTTTTCTCAGGTTTCTTTTGTATTCTTTCTTATTACAACCTAGTTTGGTAAGTAGTTCTCAAAGTGTGCACAAAATTCTACTACACTTATGTCCATTAATTGAGAGAGAATTTTTTCAGTAACTGTTACACTAACTGTCTAACTCACCACTCCTCCTTATACTTAATCAGCTCACCACACTTCTTTATATAACAAAGATAGAAATTGTAACATCTTGATTATGAGATAATTAAATAGACTGCTCAACAGGAAAACTGTCTTATCTGGGGCATTGGAGGTGTTAGGTGTCCTTATGTTATTATCTTGTGCACAGTGGAAGAAAGAGAAGTACTCACCATTGTTATTAAGCACCAGCATCAGTAAAACAAACTCTAAGTTTAGTAGGTGGTAGCTGACAGGAAATCTCACACCTTCTTGGAAAAGGAGGACAAATGTTATGAGGGTTTTTCCTTGTGTATTTGCTCACATAATATATAAATTTAATATAAATTTTATACCATCCAATGTCCAATTGGATCCTTTGGTTCAAGATATTAGAGCATGCAATACAGAAGAGGAAGAAATGCTAAAGAGAAGAATTAACTAAAATCAACATACAAAAACCAGAGCAAAACAAACTCATGAACATTTTGTACCTGTATATGAGAGTTTTCTGTAGTGAGTTGTCATCGAGAAAAGCTGTAGTTTAAATGAAATCACAAGGTAATTCATTGATTTATTAATGATGTTATTAACCAGCAGTGAGTGAATTACACATCAGGATCAGTAATGCAAGAGATAAACCATCATGTTAACCACTTAGAAAGTCCAAGAAACTGCCAACAGTCTAATCCCTCACCTCATTCACGGAGAGAGTTATGGGCACAGGTCCCCAGGTGACCAGATGCATTACCAGTTTACCCTCTCATCCACAATGCAGGTTCCCTAACTGCATGTGTCTGTGGGAGATGTAGGGGCTTTGGCTTCTTGTGCAAGCCTGCTGCTTCTACAGTGCACTAACCCTCATACTGATGAGAAAGAACCTCCCAGGTGTTTGAATCTCCCTTCACCAGGAAGTCATTTGTTGTCGGTCTTTCTTACTGAGATGCAGAAAGACCACCACACCATCTCTCTCTCACCTCACCACCCCACCCCCATTTCAACCTAGTGCAAACCAACATTTTAGCCAGGGAGTATGCACGTTGAGTTGCATCTTTTTTTAAGCTTTTTTTTTAGTTAATTTCTTGCACCAGAGATGAAAAATAGGGATGACAAATATTTTAGTCTCCTACAAAAAGTCTTGGAAATATCTTTCCATATTTCTAAACCTATTTCAAGAATAAGTAGGTTAGGATAAATAATTTTGGTAGATTAATCTTGTCCAGCAGCCAAAACCCACCTTGAGTCATGCTCTCTTACCTCATCTGTCAAATAGGGAGAAATGAGAAGGAAGAGGAGGTTTGTGGATTGAAAAAAATATCAGGGAAAGCAAAAGCTGTTCATTAAAGCAAAGAAAAAAAACATTCACTACAGATGTCCAGGCACTTCCTGGGTAGCAGGGCCTCAACATGTGTAATCAACCATTGCTTGGGAAGACGAATGCCATAACCACAAATGTCCTCTCTTACTCCTCCTTCCCTTGATTTTTTGTGGTTCAGCAGTATATCATATGGTATGGAATAGCCTTTGGTCAGTTTGGGCCAGCTGTCCCGCCTCCTCACTTCTGTCCTGCCCCCTCACAAACACTTGATCATCCCCCTCCTACTCTCCAGTGGTAGGGGGAACAGGGAGGAGGCCATGATGGTGTGCAAACACTGTTCAGCAATAGCCAAAATTTTAACTGGTGTGTGAGGAACTCTGTTTTAGCCACAAATGCAAATCAAGCACCACACGGGCTGCTATGAAGAGTTACCCCCATTCCAGCCTGACCCAGTAGGGCAACTGAGCATGGATTTTTTTTCTGAATTATGGATAAATATAATGTTTGCAGTAAATTGCAAGTATTTTTAATACTGAAACTGAAAAAGAATCACACTCAATTATACTCTACTGAAAGATTCTTTTCTTTCATTCATTTGGTGGAAATTATATTTACCAAAAAAACAAATGGCTCAAAAATAACCCCACCAGCCAACCAAACAACCAAAAAGACCAGGTTTAGCACTGAACTACAATATGAATGCACTGCATAAAACAAGTGTTGATCATGTGGGAATGATCAAGCAAGGCCTGATGGGAGGAATTCTACTAAAAGCAGAGAAAGCCTTATGTTTATGAAAAGTATAGTGAAAACCAGTGTACTTCAGGGATGCTTAGAAAGCAGGAAGACTTTCAAACTGCTTATTGTACAATCAAAATTAGTATCAGAGACTGGAACAATAACATTATATATAGGAAACGTGCCATGAGCAAAACTGAAGTGTAGAATAGAGGAGATGGAGTTTCTTTCACATTTTCCTGGGTGCTTGTTGGGGTCAGTTTGTAGATTTGACCCTGGCTAATGTTAGAAAAAGATGACCTACCTGTCTTTTTAATTCTTTCTATGACTGGTATTGCATGTAGTCATGTCAAATTCAAACAACGTAACAACTGGTAACCTCATTTTGTATTGAGACCAACAGAAAAGTAGAGAAGGAAGGTGAGGATGCAACAGATACTTCTAGAAGCAGTGGCAGTGAATAGAACTCAAGAAAATAACCATCTTACATGTTCACATAGGTGAGAAATAGAAGGACACTAAAAAGTATAGTAAAATATTTTATATTTTGTAGTCTCCAAAAGCAGAGGCAAAAAAAAAAAAAAAAAAAAAAAAAAAGGTGACTTCCACCAAGCAGCATCACTTCATCACTTCCTCCCTCTGTATTTGTTTTAAAGGTTTTCAATATACAGATGCTAAAATGCCTATTCATTTTTACAAAACTGTTATTCAAATGCAAGATTATTATACCAATAAAGAGTAGACCAAAAAAGGAAGTCCACATTATAAAAAAAAAACCCAAAAAACAGTTTCATAGAATAACAAGGTAAAATAACTTATTAACAAAGTAAAATAATGTTTTTGGATGCAAACATTCATCTAAGAACTAAACTGAGAAGTAGAGATAAGAAGGAAGCCATATCCAGATAACAAAATTCCTTGACTATAAGGCATAAAATTCTTTTAGTATGAAAAGAATACATCATCAGGAAACTAATTAAGCATTTGTGTGTCTGCCAGAAATAGGACTAAGTATGTAATTCTTATATATATATCAACTGGACAAGTCTTAATAAAGATAGAATGTGAGCCAAGGAATCAGGAGTCAATACCAGATGATCAGAAAAAAGAGAATGAGACAGGGAACAATGAAAATACAATTGACAGTAACAAGTATGTTGATAAACACATGTGACAAAGGACAAAGAAAGATGATGTGTCTTACTTAGGAAATTATAATTTACATGCTTCTGTGAAACCACTTCTGTGATTGTAGAAGGATAATCAAGATCAGACCCTAGCCCAGGACAAGCATGCTCAGATTTGAAAATGTCAAAACTTTTAATCATATAATAAAATTTACTTGGATTCCCTCATCACAGAAACAAGTAGTTATGAAGAATTAAATTGCTAATTTCCAAAACTTGATAAAATTATACTAATTATGTTATTTTTCTTTAAATAATATGCTGGTCAGGGTACAGTGATGACAAATGAAGAACTGCTGTTCTGAATCTGCATAGAAGAACAAATTTTCTGAAAATCAAGGTCAAAGCCAAAGGTTAATTTCTGCATTGTCAGTTACCTGTTTTCTTTAGGTGGATGATCAGATCCTTCTGGTCAAATCCAGGTTAAAGAGTTTTAACGGGCCCAGTTTCCAGTCCAAAGAACAACAAAAATTAATAAGTAATTCCTAAAGGGAAATTTCCTGTGGATTGCTGTAATAAAACAGTCTACTTGTAAACCATTGCAACTGCAAAACTGACATACATCAGTTCCACGTATAACTTTTTCTCATTTTTTAATTCCTGTTTTTTTACTCCAAAATCAGGAACACAAAACAGGAAACATGGAAAAATAATATTAATATTACAGCTCTGTCATTTCTTATCCATCTAAAAATGGATACCATCTTTTATTTTGGTGAAGTAAAGGGATTTTTCCACTTTAAAATATCTAGAGAAAAGCAAAATTAAAGAACTTTGTCCAGCGTACCACTAGGGACAGACAAAATAACTGCTAGTAGAACTTATTTTCCTTACAGCTAAAAGTGCTTGTTCTCCCAAAACAAAACTTTAAAGGTCTTGTAGAAAAACCTCTTAACATCAAGGTAGATAAAAGACTATTGCAAAAGTTTATATTCTCAGATATTTTAAACCGATATCAGTGACAGTCCAGAAGCAAGATCAACTAAACAGAAAACAATTCTAGTATGAATTTATTTTATATTTATATTCACTTTCTGTTCTAGAACATTCTCTGAGAGCTGATATTTTTTTCATTTGCATTTTAACTGGAGTTTCTTGACAATTAAAATCATAGGTCTATATGATGTCAGGATGGCAGGATTTTTTTATAATGAAGTGCAGTTCTTCCTTGCTACTCCAGCATGATTTAAGTGACAATGTAAATTAAAATTAAAAGAATGTATATATTTGATATTTTTTATATTTTTAATGGTTATCTATGGAATGCACTGAATACAGTTCATTAATATGTTTATATTTCTCCCTCTCCTAGAACTGATTTTTGTTTCTTCTTCCTAAAAAGACCAGCAGCATTTCTTACACTTGCACAGTTATATTAGAGAAACTAATTGCTTTCCTGAAGAAAGGGAATGAAAAAAAAAAACAAGTGTCTACAAAAAAATCCAAGTAAACAAACCCAAAATTTCGGTTTTTTCTTCTTGATGAACCCTAAAGACCACCTTTCTTCTCTTTTATCAATGCCCCTTTAGATCCATGTTTATATTTCTTTCTGCTTCTCCTTTCTCTATAGCAGCTTAGAATTATCCTAATATATTAATCCAGTACTAGTTTTATACTGTAGTGGTATGCAAAAAAGACACTGAGTGATGCAACTTTTTTCATACATCAGTATTTTTGCCTCAAAATTCATTTGTTGACTAAGATTTTGCCCATCTCATACTCAAAATTGCCAGCTTCTGGGCTGAACATAGATCCTATGTGAGACCATTTGGCAATCACAAGTTAAATGTTGTTGTTCAGAAAATCCTGAACCACTCCCAGGGAAAATGCACACCTGTGACTGCTGCTTTTTATCATGTACCAATTCCCCTTTTACTTCCTCATACAATCTGGCCCTAGAAATTTGCCTTCTCTACCTACACTAACCACTTTACAGTATTTGCTATGGGGAAGGCGTAAACCATCATGACTTTGTATGAGAAATACTTTGGGAGTATGTGGCTCCAACTTTTTCATAAGGCTCTAGTAAGTGAAGTGCTTCAAGGTGAGGAAGTAGTTGCTTCCATTCAAAGTGTGATGGAAGGAATCCTAAAACAAGAGTACCTAGTGAAGTGAGCCCGCATTGGGTGTCCTTGGCAGGAATACAGGCAACGATTTAAGCTTAATGATACCAAAATAAAAATAAGCATAAGGAATATTCCTTTGTGAATCATGAAAGGCAGAGAACTCACTGCAAAACTAAGACACCTTGGTTTCTGATTTCCATTGTCTTGGCATTATTCAGAATTCTGTGGGGAAGTAATGGACTGAAAATAGAAGGAAGGGATAGAAGGCTTTCTCTTTACAGTTAACAATGTTGAGTGGCAGAAAAGAGCAGTCTTTCCATCATGATGCCTGCTGGAAATAAAGTGCTTTCACACTCTGCCTCCAGGTCTCTCCAGGTAATAGTACAGTATTTTCCAATTAAAACCTTTCTGAAGGAGTGATTTTTCTTTACTCTGTAACTTCAAGTTTGGAAAAGTGGGTTCAAAATTTTGGAGATTCTAAATCTGCTTCCTAGGAAATCTGTTCATAACTAATGTGTCCAGAAAATAGTGGACAATTATGAACCTGTAACAAAGTTTCTGTGAAAAACAAACTACTCATAAGCTTGGTGTCTATTAATAATGCACTGTATTTAATCAATTTAACATCTCTGTATAAATTTAATTATAATATGATGATTAACTTTGTTGGCAAAATATGTTATAGTAACTCTAGAGACATTTGCTGGAGGAGAAAGTGACTTGTAAATGAGTACAATCCACTTGCAATGCTTGAAATGCTTTCACATACAGAATTTAAAAGCACACAAAGGTCTGTACTTTCATTTGTACTGGTAATATTGTCATGTTTTCAGAGAAAAGTGCATCCTGTAATCAAGAGGAATTTTGCACATAAATGATGACATACAGATCTCAATCTTTATAAAGCTTCCCAATATTATGCTAATAGTTGCAACAAATTTTATTAGCATATGTATTTTCATACTCCATGAGTCATAATTGTTGATAAAAAAAAAAAAAAAGAGACGAGATAAGGAAGTAGTAATTTAGCACAATTTATGATTCCCAAAATAAACTCAGTGGATAGTCAAGTTAAATATGCAGTAAAGACCAGAAATTGATGGCAATATATGTCTAATTTTTCTTTAGCTTTTTATCACTTTGTTTTTTCCTTCAATATTTCGTTCATTTTGTACATTTATTTTTTCTTTTGTTTGTCCCATGACTTCTTATGCTAATATTTGACTTCAAAAGATAACACTGAACTGACACTGAATTAAAACTGAATGCTGTCAACAAATTGTCTTTGTCAAGTAGTTGTCTGAACAACTATGTAAAATTCTCAACTATCTCTTTGATGAGTACTGCATGTAAATAATTCAACATAGCCCTAATCCTTGAAACCATAAAGAGACATGAGAAAGAGAAAATATAGTCTGGTTCAAAAACAAGCTAAGGGCAATATTATTGCATTCCTAAGGGAATAATATGTAGTTGATGAACCTTAAACATGCTAGCAAGTGGTGAAAGCCTCTATATAATTTAGAGAGCTCTTATAGGACTGTGCTATTTTCTTTAAACTGAATAAATATGTTTCTGCTATTCTGACACTATGTAGGTATGTCAAAGACATTGAAAAATCATCAAGTGTAATAAATAAAAAAAAATTAAATTCAGAAGTGCATTCTGAAAAGCATCAACACAGGAAAAGTGTTGAAAGATTACTTTTTTGTCCAACATATACAAAATCATATTAAAAAGATACCCAGGAACTGCCTAATTGAATAAAGACTAAATACACAGGAGGAAGAGTAATCAAATGTTAGTTATATTTATTTTCATGTAATTCAGAGGTCATTCAGATCGTTCCCATAGGACACACCAAATTATATTAACTCCTAGAATTTGCCTGAAGGAGGAGAGAGAAGTAACTTCTGCTAGTGTCTCTAGTGATAATCATTTCATTTTTTAGAAAAAGATACTACTGTATTATCCAAGAAAAAGTTGCTATTATTTTTTTAAACCACAGAAACCACTGGTAAAATAAAACAGAAGGGAGAATGTCCCTTTTCCACCCATCTTAGAAAAATGATTTGTTGAAACAAATACTTCTTTAGTTGTTTAATTCTGTCCATGGTCCTTACTTATCAGCTTTAACATGCAAAAATGCCTTAATTTCTTGTCTTTCTCCTGATCTTCATCATGTTCGCAGTGCTCCCCTGTCATCTCACAAGAGGGAAAGTTATACCTTAGGTGATCTTAATATCATTCTACCTTTAAATTACTGGCTGCCAGACAAATTTTCACAGTATATAATTCAATAGCCCTGCATTACCATTTGAAGATGTTTTGCAAGTTTAATGCAACTGGAGCAGAGCTGAAAAGTAGAAGTTATCAATAAAACTAACTCAATATCCTTTCTTTGTCTATGGTTAATAATACATGTTTAAAAGCCTAAGAAAATACCACCCTTTTCCTCTTAAATATGCAATCACAGAATCATGGACATAATCAGGTGGGAAAGAACCCCAGTGGGTCATCTGGTACAAGCTCTCTGCTCAAGCAGGGCTGTCCCAGACCATGTGGCACAGGATTGCATCCAGATGGTTCTTGAGTATCTCCAGTGAGGGAACTCCACAACTGTGTCAACCACGGTAATATATACAATTCACGTACAGGACGGGACTACTACAGGACACATCTTGAGCTATTTATTTTTCAAAAGTCTCATTACACGACTGAGACAATAGGAAGATGACAACAGCTCGCGTCCAACACTGCAGACACTGAGTTCTGTGTTACAATACACTTTAAAAATCCTTCAGCCAATAGCAGAAAGCAAAAGCATACTGACAGTAGCTTTAGCCAACCACTACAAGTACATGTAAACTTGCTTAAAACAATGCTTGCTTATTCTCAAACGTAAAGCCTGCTTGTACATATCAGAATATAATGCACAGTACTTCTTTATTAGGTCTAAAACTTTCTAATATCTTTTTAGATATATTTTTTGCAGCTTTAAGATTTTTGCTAGCCTTTTGTTTTCTGTCCTTGTCTTCGCTTTAACTTACATACATTTAAAACTTGCAACTGCAGGTCCTATTTTTGTTCTCCTCTTTCTGAGACCTGCTTTTTGCAGCATTTCCCATAAGCCTTTTACTTTTAACAATTCCCACTCACAACCTCTCCAGGTAATCTACTCCAGTGCTTGGCCACCTCCGCAGTAAAGAAAATCTTCCTCATATTCAGGTGGAACTTCCTGTGCATCAGTTTCTGCCCATTGCCTTGTGTCCTATTGCTTGTCATCACTGAGAAGAGCCTGGCTCCGTGCTCTTGGCACTGTTCCTTCAGGTATATCATTATAAACATTAATGAGGTCCCCTGTCATCTCTTCTTGGGCTGAACAGGCACAACTTCAACAGGATTTGTGTATATTAACATTCAGCTAACCTACAATCCTGCACACACAGATCAATAATGAACAAACATGATGAGAAAATCTGCTTTTACATGTAAATATCTCTTCATAAGGTTAATTTTTGTTATGAAGTAAGATGAAGTAAAAAATAAACCCAAAACAGTAAACCCACTTTAGCTGTTTAAAAGGTTCAACATCATGCCTATCTCACAGACTCACAGAGCAGTCAAGGCTGGGAGAGACCTTCAAGATTGAGTTCAACTGTCAAACCAGCACTGACACTATAACCTCTAAACTACTATGACATATCACCCAGCACCAGATCTAGACACCCCTTAAACACTTCCAGGGGAAATGGTGACTCCACTAGCTCCCTGGGCAACCTATTCCAATGTCTGACCACTCTAATTATGATTTTTTTTTCTAATATTTAATCTGAATCTCCCCTGTTTCAAGGCCATTTCCTCTGGTCCTCTCACTGCAGAAATGGTAGAAAATACTAAAGCCCACCTAATTACAACTTTCTTCCAGGTACTTGTAGAGAATGATGAGATTCCTCATGAGTCTCCTCTTCTTTAGACTGAACAAACCTATCTCTCAGCTGCTGCTTCTAAGAAATGCTTTCTAGACTTTTCATGAGCCTTGTTGCCCTTTGTTGGACACACTCTAATACCTCAATGTCTTTTGTAAAGTGAAGGACCCAGAATCAAACACAGTACACGAGATGGGGTCTCACGAATGCCAAGTACAGGGTGATGATCTCTTCCCTAGTCCTCCTGGCTACACTATTCTTGATGTAGGCCAAGATGCCACTGACCTTTTTGGCTGCCTGGACTGCTGGCTTATATTGAGCTGTCAATAAGCACCCTCAAGTTCCTCTCTGCTGAACAACTCTCAAGCCACTCCGCCCCCAGCCTGTAGCATTTCATGGAGTTGCTGTGACTCAAGTGCAGGACTCAACGCTTTGCCTTATTGAACCTCCTGCATTTGTCAGTTGTCCTCAGCCCATTGATTAAGTTTGACCAGGTCTTTCTGCAGAGCTTTCCTACCCTCCAGCAGACCAACACTTCAACCCAACCTAGTGTCTGCAAATTTACTGAGAGTGCACTTGATCCCCATGTCCAGATCATTAATAAAGACAAAAAACATTACCAGCCTCAAAGCAGCCCTGAGGAACACCATTAGTGGCCAGTGGTCAACTAGATCTAGTTCCATTCTCCACAGCTCTCTGGGCCTGTCCATCCAGCCAGTTTTTTAACCATCAAAGTATTCACTCATGCAGATTTTCTAACAGGGAGATGGTGTAAAATGCTTTACTGAAGCCCAGGTAGACCACATCCACAACCTTCCCCTCATCTACCAAGCAGGTCACCTTGTCAAGGAAGGAGATCAGGTTGGTCAAGCAGGACTTGCCTTTCATAAATCCATGTTGGCTGTTGGTTGATCCCCTGGTGGTCCTGCATGTGCCATGTAATGACACTCAGGATTATCTCATATAACCTTGCTTGGGACCAAAGTTAGGCTGACAGGCTGTATTCCCTGGATCATTCTTCCAACTGATCATCTTGCAGGTGGGCATTATATTTACCAATTTCCAGTCAGCTGGGACATCTCCAGTTAACTAGGGGTTCTGGTAGATGATCTCCTGCAATTGTCTTTTTATTTACATTGAAGATAGCTCTTTATAGGAAAAGACTCCAAAATATGTTTTCCAAATACCATTAATAACTTATTTCATAGAGGCTAAGACCCAGTGTACGTATTTCTGTGAACCTATTAGAGAGCAAAATGGTGACTATAATAAAACATTTATAAAATAAATAGTTAAAAAATTATAAAATAAATACACAAAGACAAAAGTTGTAGTGATTTTACTCAGATGTGTCACAGAAAATTTTTTGTTAGTTTTTTTGAAATTAAATGTGCTGATATTGTCTTTTAATGACCCTGCATTTTGACTTTTAATTAATACTTATTATGTTATATGATATTAAAAAGAAAAGATAGCTACTTTTCAATTCACCTTCATTTTCTGGAAAATTCTGACATTTTCAAGGTGTGTTTCAAAACAAAGTAAATGAAAATATCAAATATCAAACCTGTTAAATGGCTCTTTCACTCTAACTTTAGGTGAAGAATTAAAAGGAACAAAAAACAGCAAATATTGAAGATCTACTAATAGAAATGCAGTGTTCAATACAATCAAGGAATGCTTTCATCAGGATGCCTGTGAATAGGTGGTTTTAAATAGCATAGATATAAAATTTTAATTGCACATGAAAATCATGAACAACATATTTATTTTAGTGAAGAAAACTGTATGTTCAAATGCATAATTCACTCATTTAATTGCCTATATTTCAGTTTAGACATATATTTATTTAAAATATTTCCACTGTCCCAGTGAATATATCACCAAACCTATGCTTATTGCCTTCCAGGATGATACACAGCTTTTGGTATAGTCTCCTGAGGGGACAAGAAAGATGGCTTTGATGTCAGCTTCAGTGATTCCTCAGTATCAAAGGCAAGGAAAATTAATGATAACAGTGAAAGAAACTGCAAAAACAGTCTAAAGACCTGAATTTCACATTCTCTAAGCATATGCCTTACAGGATTGCCTCTCTGGATATCACTGCTAGTTAAAAAGTAACTTGAGAGTTTACTTCTTTTATGTAGCAAGAAATATATCCTTTTATGCTGGCTCTGTTGCTAATGGGTAACCTTTGAGCAACTGAGAAGATATTCACAGTTTGTGATTTCCAATTTAGCTTGATGAAATGCTTAGAAGAAGAGTGCTAGGAATTAAAGATCTAGGGGAAAAAATTTACCTAGTAAGTTATCATCTTTTTTGAGTTGCACTGTTTCAGCTTTTGCCCCAAAGAATTTATGCAACTGGGTGGAATGAATGTGTTTCAAAGTAAAAAAGCATTATGGAGCTCCTTTCTGGTATAAGCATAAAATGGTTGTACAGCAAACATTATGGAAAAAACCCCAAAAACAAAACAACAAAAGAACCAAATAAACCAAAACCACACACAAAAAAAAAAGTCCTAACAAAAAACCCCCACACTAAATTATGTGAACTAAGTTGTCAAAAAAAACCCAAAACAAAACAAAACAAAACAAAAAGCCGAACTAACAAAACTTAAACTAATTTGTTCATAGAAAAGGACTACTGAAGAAAATTTCAAAAACATCAAAAGTTCTGGAAAGTTTCAATCAATATCTGTATTTATGAGGAAAAAAAGCAACAATCATGGTAGATATTGTTAAAATTGTAGTATTTAACACAAGGAAAGCTAAGTGCTGTGTGTTTCTATGTCTTTCGGAATTCTCTAATATGAACAAGGGATTTTGTCTTGTGGGAAATAGCCTAGCATGTGATACACTGTTTGGAAGTTGCCACACCTGAAAGACAGGGTGTCATCCAGAGGGGCCTGGGCAACCTCAACAAATTCAGAAAACCAGCTAAGTCCTGGGCTGCATCAAAAGCAGCATGGGTTAAGGAAAGTGATTCTGCCCCTCTGCTCTGCTTTGGTGAGACCCCACCTGCAGTGCTGCATCCAGCTCTGGGGCCCCCAGCAGAGGAAGGCCATTGACCTTTTGGAGTAATTCCAGAGGTCACCAAGATGGTCAGAGTGATGGAGCACTCCTCCTACCAAAAGAGGAGGTTTTTGGGTGACCTAATTACTGCCTTCCAGTGTCTGAAGGGAGCCTACAAGAAAGATGGAGAGGGACTTTTTAAAAGAGCAGGTAGTAACAGGACAAGGAGGAATTGGCTTCAAAGTGGAACAGAGTAGGTTTAGATTAGATGTTACAAAGAAATTCTTTACCGTGAGGTTGATGATGCACTGGAACAGATGCCCAGAGAAGCTGAGAACACAGCATCCCTGAAAACTAGGATGGAGCTCTGAGTAAACTGGTCTAGTGAAAAGTGTTCCTGGCCAAGGTAAGGGGATTGAAATTAGACGATTTTTATGGTGCCTTCGAACTCAGATCATTCTATGATTCTGCATGACGCTTTGATTCTGTGAAGTTACTTATGTAGACTATAGTTTAGAATATATAGTATGTATAAACACAGCTCCAACCAAAAGGACATTTTAAACATCACTAACATGTGAAAATTAACCATAGTGCTTTGCTTCTTGGCTTGGTTCCTGACTTCCACAGTCAAACAAAATCTAGGTCCACTTTTCAGCCCACACTGACATCTTATACACCTGTGATGCAGTTCTTGGTTTTGTTTGCTTCCAGCAGAAACTATTAACAAGAGTTAATTTCAGCCTCTAGTTATCAACAGTTGGCAGTGCTTTAATTGTTTGACATACAGACACATGGGATAATGGCATTTCCAATTTAATGGCTTTTTGCCTGCTCTCTGAAAGAACACTCCAAGTCTTACTGAACACATTAGTATTAAGGCAGCATGTTTGGCATTTATCTTGCTCGATGATGAACAACAGGGAAGAGCACTCTGGTTTTCTTGATAAAATCCTACAAAGTGAAATTTGAAAAGAAAAAAAATCTGTTGAAGAGTTCAAAGAGGAGTAAACAAAATATGAAGAAAGACTTGGAAACTGCCTTTGGAAGCCTTTGAAGATAAGTACTATTATTGTCCTGAAGAGTCTAAGAAAGAAAACAGAAGCTTTTATAATCTCATTAAATTATAAATTCATCAAGACAGTAATGTAAAGTGGTTCCTGTAATCTCTTAATTCATTTAACCTGGAGTCACACCCACCACAAATACTGGAAAAAAAAAAAAAAAAAAAAAAAAAAAAAAAAAAAAAAGATATGTTAACAGTACTGTGACATCAAATGGTAGACAATATTAATTCTAACTATAGAGCTGTAGACACAAGACTGTTCTTGAATAACAAAAAAAATGTGTTGTCAGATAGTACACAGAATGTCAGGAACACAAAATAATTTGTGTTGGAAAAGACCTCCAGAGGTCAACCAGTCCAATTACTGCCTTGCAAAATCATAACAAAAATAATCTGATCAGAAGACTCAGAACAGATTCTTGAACACTTAAAAGGACAGAAACCACATTGTTTCTCTCAGCATCTGTTACCGTGTTTATCCCCCATCGTGGCAGAGTGAAGCAATACTTCTGTCTTATCTGGATTTCCTGTGTTCAAGTCTGTTGTACATGTTGTGTTCTGTCCATTCACTCTGCATTTTCAAACTGACTGTGTATCCTCTGATCAAGTATTTACAGACAATAGTAAGATTTCCTGTTCACCTCCTCTTCCTCTGTTGAACAGAAAATTTGCCTCAGCCATTCCCGTTCCAACCTGTGCTCAAACCTCCAGCTATTCCAGTGGGCCTCTGCTGTACTCACTCCAGTTTATCTCTCTTTCTTTTTTTGTATTTGGTTGCCACAACACCCCATTTTTACCATCTGACTGCCAGATAGAGGAGAAAGATCACTTCTCTGGACTGTCTCCACAAAAGCCTTTGTTAAAAAGCTCAGGATGTGACTGGCCACTTATTTTGCAAGGGCACATTTCTGTTGGCAGATATTAGAAGAGACAATCTACTCACAAAATGGAAAATTTAAGGGACTAATTTTTTATATATGTTGTATACAAAAAGCTTACTTAAAGTAAGCATCCCTTCTCATGAAAACCTGTGTAATACGACCTTAAGCAAGTAACAATTAAACAGCATTAATTGAACAACATCAAATTCCTGAGAAAGTATGGTGGCCATTCTTCCTGTTATTGATGTCAAACTGAAACATAAATGAGATCTAAGAATTCAATAGGGAATCATTACAGAACAATAAGAAAATTACAGTTAGACATAAAGGAATGATTATTACAACTTGTCCAGTAACTGTAGCATTAACAAAATAATATTTGTACCTAGGGAGAACAAGTGCTCTAAACTTCTTTAAAGTTTAGAATCTTCCTGTATCTTTCAGTGGGAAGAGCTCAGTTCACACGACTGGAGCTCTGTTCCCTACTGAAGATGAATCCCATGGACACAGAACAACTATTCATGTGTAGTTTCCAAACTATCAGATGTGATGCACAAAAATTTCAAAATTCTAATATTTTTATCACTTCATGCACTGTCTCTTTTACATTAACATAAAAAGACATCAGCATTTTATGTGTTCTTTTGCCAGGTATAGTGATCCTCTTTTCAAAACAAAGCAAATACTTCTCTTAAACTGATTCACAGTCAGTACTGTTAGAAGCCTTTTTGTGTTAAATGAAGAATATTGAAAAAAGATTAGGACTTTTCTCTGAAGATAAACTGATCCAGAGAGACTAGTCTTAATGTAGTAAGTAATGATTTTTTTTTGCAAAGGTAGCTGGGCTCCACCACATGAATGTTTTGATCCAGCCTTTCTTAAGAAAACCCTGCTGTTCTGTATATTTCTAGGCAATAACCATATAGACACAACATGTTGAATAAATAAATTACTAGTTTGTAGGTTGTCTTTGCCAAATGATTGTTTATTCTAAACAGGGGAAAAGAATACAAACAGGAACAAAATTTTTTCACTTCCAAATGTGTGGATCATCCGTATCTTATCAGAGTGGTTTAACCATGTGTTCCTTCTACCCTAAAACTGATTACTGCTGTATCATATACTTTCCACTGAAATAAAAGTAGAGTTTCCTGTAGCCTTAGCTCTTTCTGGTATTTTATTTGTTTTATCTCTTTTTTTTGTTTGTTTTTTTTTTATGTCCTAAGTCAAGGTGTAAAGTTTTTATGTGGTTTTGAAATCATCAGCAGTCCCAGGCCATATATTAAGCCACGTCTTTCTATAAGCTTGGTAACACAATGAAATTCAGGTTTATGATTACATTCAAGGCCTTTCAACTTAAATGCAGATAAAGAGCGAAAATGAACAAAAAATGCATAACTTGCAATCCATAGACATCAATCTGATAGACTTCTAAAGAACAGACACTTTAAGCATGAGGTAAAAGGAATGCAGAGCCATTGCAGTAAGTGAACAGGAGTCACTTGATGAAAGAGATAGGATTGGAAAATTCTGCTTTGCTGCAGGACACAAATAGGAAGAACTGCATTTGGCATGGTCAAAGTGAAAGATGTTAGTGTGAGAGAACGTTTTTGAGAAACACAGGAAGGGTTAGGAAGGGCTTTGCCTTTGTTACCTTATGAAGAAACACCTCTTAGCCTTTGGTCAAAACTGACATCTCATACAGAGAAAAAACTGGGTTTTCAGGCTTTAAATAGACTGTACTAAACTGTTAGAAAAAGTGGTTGGGAAAAAAGTAGGTAACATGTAAAGCATGGAAAAGTAACAGAAGTTCTCCTTCATTCACATTGAGTATGATCTTTTGGGTAGATGCTCTGGAGATGTCCTGCAGAGAGAGGACAGGTTAGGGATGATGGCATAGACCGGTGAAATTACAGATCCTTTAGTCCAACTTATATCTTGTATTTTGCTCTTTTGTATATCTTGTATTTATGCAACTCACTTGAACTTGTCACTTGAGGCAAATTTTCATGATACAGAAAGTTCTTTTAAGGTCTGAAAACCTCCCTTGTCTTCCATTTCCCTTCAACAAGATGCTATAGATTAAAAACATGATACTAGATGTCCCTAATATCCTGAAGTTGTGAGTAATGTTATTGGAAAATAAATTACCTATAGTATAGGGTATGATTCCCAGTATAACTTCAGTAGTGTGCTTCAAGATTTTTCCCCATCCCTATTGTAATATTCATTTAAATCCACAGGTGAAAATGTGTTGCCTTATACTGAATTTAAGAAAATAGGGTTTAGATAAGACTGTTTATAGCAGTGCATTAAAATTTTAAAAAGCCATGTTGATATGACAGAAGGGATACTACTAATGTCAATGCTGAGGACTTTTCATAACAACTTCTGGCAGACATCTCTGCTATCAAAGGTAAAATAATCCAAGTCAAAGAGTAGTAAGTAATTTATGACTGCAATTCAACTCTATTCTAAGAAAAAAGAAAGCTCTTGACATGAACTTCTCATTTATATATTATCTAAAAATAATTTAATAAAAAATATGAAGCTATGTCAACTTGACATTAAATATTCCACAATATTTGCTATATAATTATAACGGTATATAATGTTTTTATTATTTCATGCCTTTATTTATGCATTTGGAATTTGACAATGAAACACAAAGTCTGCACCTGAATACTACAATATTACTCATATAGGAATGTTACAGATAACATATTAATACAAAAAAACTTCCTGCCCTTGATAGCAGGTTACAGTCTTGTCCAATATTCTTTGTTTGCTCAGTTGGAGAATTTTTTAATTATCTTTTAAGAGAAGATATACTGAAAAACACCTGGAAAACAAAATATTTTGCACAAGTTTCTCAACAAGAAATCTTAAGGACAACAAGATGACTGAATAAAGAGGTAAAAGAGCATACATAAATTAATGTTCAAATTTTGTCTTATTCATAAGAGGTGACAGGAGCATGTCATGATAGTAGGTGAAGTTTCAGATTTTTATTGTACAATTTGATTTTTTAGAGATCCATTTAAAAAAATTGAAATAATAAGTTATAGAATTTTTTTTTCCTTACTGTTTCTTCTTCATACACAGATCAAAGAAAGTTGGATAGGTATTTGTTGCATTTCTCATCTTAATAAAATATCTTAATATTTATATTATTTAATCAGCTTCTGAGTTCCGCTAGTATTTTAACCACCAAACTTAGTATTTTATATCTCCAAATAAATGTAAATTCTAACTGAAAATTAAATAGAAAAATATAGACATGACACTAATAAATTAATAGATGAATATATCAGAGAGCAGAATCAGTTAAATTGCTCCAGTTTATGTTTTGTCAACATGCCCATTTTCAGACATTAACATTCTATCAGACAGCTTTCAGACCAATCAGGTAAGGAACACCTGGATTTCACTTTTCTGGCAATTAAAAGTACTGAACTGTAAAAGTTTTTCATTTATCAAAATAGAGTTATACAGAGAAATATTTCACTTACAACACTAAAATTCAACTTTATTATTTTTAAGAAACCAATTGAAGTCAAACAGGAATACATTGGACCTTTACTTTCAATGTTTTCATATGCCTTATGTTGAGGAAAAGATAGCTCAGTAAACAAGAATACATAAATTACTGTTAGGTTCTCTCCATTTTCCAGAAGCCATAACTTTTTGAAGTGCTTTACAGACAGAAAAAGTTGAGATTCCTGACTTGGAGAATTGTGGATAATTTTTTCATCTTTATATAGGAATCATTGATCAGAGGAAAGACTGGAAGAAAGAGTTTTATAAAAGTGAAATGTTGAGTTAACATAATGATGGCATAGGCACATCTATTCATTATTTTGTGTTTCCTTGTTTTTATTATATCTTGTATTCCAGAGGGAGCTTTAAGGCAATTGTCATTTTTATTAAGAAAATACCCCTGAGGAAGTTTATTTGAAATTGCTCTCATCAAATATGGGCTTATGCTTTGAAGTTTTTATCAGTTTTCAGTCTTGTAAAGTTCAGGTCTCTAAGGATGTCACAAATATTCTTACAAGTAGTGTAGGCAGGAACTGGATTCTGTAAGTATTTATGCAGATCTTTGTAGTCCTTCAAGTAGGCAGCTAAAGTAATATACCATTGGATTACTTGCAATCTTAGTTTTGTGGGATGGAAAATAACAGAAAGAAAACTCTTACTTGAAATTTATTTGGTGAGTTTTTAGGATAAGAGACTTCTTTTTAGCAATTATAAAATTCATAAATTCAAACTGTACGCATGAACAGCATCATTGCTCCAATATAATTTCAAAGTATATTTATATATCATATTCTGCCCAGTTACATTATTCCTTCATTTGAGGTCAATGCAATTTGCAATGATATCAACAGCAAAACTTTTTCCTAAGTCTGAATCTGGCAGGCTGGGATCACTAACATTGGCAGGGGACTTAGCCACAACTCTTTCAGTCATGGACATTATTGTCCTCTTTACCCCTTTAGTGTCCATTTTACACCCTTTGTTCTGTTAGCTAAAGGTGGCATGTGACATACCTTCAACTTCTCTTTTAGCATGCAATGTCAAAAGAACTATATAAATTAGGCCAGTAGAGGCTGAATTGTTTGTCTTGCTAAAGGTATCTTTTTTTTTCATTTTAAGTAAGAAGTTACAGAAATTTAATTTCATTTAAATTCAGATCATATGTCATTCCTACTCTTCTAAACAAATGATGTTTATATTAGTTGGAAAGACAGAACTGGGGGAGTGGGAAATTTTTAACAGATTGCACCCAATTCTTCCCGAATGTTTAAAGAGTGCATATTTAATTTTTTGTCAGTCTGGAAGTACTAGAGAGCATAAAATCTTTAGAACAGAAGTTTGGAAAATTCTTCTTAGGATTTCTGACTCCATTGTTCTAGTGCAGTAATTGCGAAAATTCATATTTCAGATGCAGGAATATAACAACTGACTTTAGCAGGAAGAAAAGGCAAAAAATACCAAGGAACAAACTTTGTGCAGTGAGAAATTATCCTTTGTGGTCAGTGCCTTACCTATTCATTTAAACATCAACTTTTATGTTTTTCGAAACAAGAAACATTCATACCAATCCATGATGATTTCTTTGATTAATTTATAAAGAACAACACACTTAAGTTGAAGGATATTACGAAGCAAAACTTAAAAAATGCAGAAAATTATACATGTAATCTTGAAGAGGAATAAAGAGCTTAATTCCAGCAGAAAATTCATTAATTTACAAACTAACATTACAATGATAAAGCGAGCAAAATAAAACTGTTGAGGAATAAAAATTAATTATTCCTTTTTTTTCTCTTTTTTTCCCAGACACAAATGAATTTCTGGCTAGTAAGAAAATATAGTCTCACATGTGCTTTTAATTTTCAGATTGTAGAAGAGATTTGGGGTGAAATCTACTTCTTCATTTTGGTAAAATTCACATTTTCCCTGTGTGCATTTAACATGTGAAAAAGAAAATAGCAATTGTTTTTGTCTCCTCAGGTTCAGTGAAGATTCTCTTCAAGGTTTCCATTGAAATACATTCTTTTTGGAATATAATGCTGAAGTACATTGATTATTTTTTCTAGGAAGCCTGAGTCTCTGACTGAAGTACTAAATGTTTTACCTTGGGAGGAATATAGATTGTCTTGACATTTGACTATATTATGTTCTTCTACAGATGAATGAACTATCATAACATCTTCCACCTAGTAAATGACAAGTTGACATTTTATTTTAGATAAGTACAAACACATATTTTCTAATAATTATTTAGATATAGAACTGTTTGTTTACAAAATCTTATTGTTTTTGAAGTTACCATCTTAGATATTTCATTTAGAAAGAATTCGCTTTTGAGAATTACTCCCCCTGGAACTAGTAAAACAAAGTAATCCAATAAAATTTTTGCTCATTTGAGTCCTGATAAGGCAATGTAGTAAGTAGAAATAAATTATTCGTTTACTTAACATATTGAGATGGACTGTGAGAGGTATTCCTGCACATTCAAAGGAAGCTTAAAAGTCTTGAGTGTATTTTTTTCTTTCATTTTTTAAAATATTGCTTGTCTTTTAATTTCCAGCCCAAGGTTTTGTTAAAGCTCCATTTACATAAAATCAGCTGTCAGCAAGAAACTTGCTTAAATCTTTGACTCTCCTTAAATTCCACATATAAGATGTTTTCAAATGTTGCAGTATGGCAGGACACATACTGTTATCAGTCATTATTCATAGTTTCTGCAATATCTGGGCACAGTAAACCTAAACAAAGATGAAGATAGAACATTAATTCTGACTGGGCTAACTCAGTGTCTAAAGGTCAAACCTTAAGTCTTTTGGAAAGTAGTTACATTTCAACAGCTTCTATTACTAGGTTTCTGGAGCAGAACATCAAAAATCAATTACCACCAAAAACTTACATACATAGTATTGTATCACTGAACTTCTTTTTTTTTTTTTTTACATATCCAGATACATAAGCAAGCCAAATGTAGCCAGGATGGACATCTGGACACTTGAGAGCATCCAAGAATACATTGATATTGATTGCCTATTCTGGTGTGTCCTCTCATGCTCCATGCTTTTTCCATGTTCCTCTCACACTTCATTTCCCTTAACCACTGCTGTTATCTTTCTTAGTCATACTCTCATTGATATCAAGCTCTTTTGTATATAGCTTCTCCCAAAATTCACATCATACCAGCCATTTTGTTCTTCCTTGCTGTCCTGTTTCAGGCCAGGCCAGGGCAGTATTGAGGAAGGGTCATGGCTAGGATGCTGAGGTTAGTCTGTAACACTTCACATCATTTCCAGGCTGTGGGGGAATGGGACTATCTCTCAGGGAGAAGGGGCTCCTTTCTGTCGAGGAAATGTTGCGGAGAGATCTGTCCAATACTGTCTATATTTGAGGGGTGTCTTGTACCCTCTGTTATTAATATTGTTGCTGTTACTGTTAATTTTTTTTTTATTTCATTGCTGTTTCCAGTAAATTGTTCTTATCTCAACTTGTGATCTTTGCCTTTTGTGCCTCCAATTCTCCTCTTCAGCCCCCAGCAGGGGAGACAGAGGGGGAAGATGAGGAGTGAGGGAGAGAATCATGGTATGGACAATGTAAGTGGGGTACTGAACTGAGGAGTTCCATTTCTAAACCATGACACTTACCAAATCATAAAATAAAAACCTTAACACTTTTATAGAAAAAGAGGCAGAGTGAAGGAATGCCTATAAGTTACAAATCTAAGCTTGTCAATCAGGAAATGCATCAAAAACTCAGCATTTGCAACCAGCATAAGTATAATATGTAGCCAAAATCAACACTGGTACACCTAAAGAGGTTCTGTGAATTTATCATCTTAGTTCTGGGATGTAAACATAGCCCTTGTTCCTTTATTCCTTTACCTCATTATGTAGGTTTTTTTAAAAAATCAGAAAATCCTAATAAAATATCAGCTATGATCAATAAAATTCAGTTTAATTAAAAAAAAAAGGTAGATTTTCAACCAAATATAGGTCCCTGAAAACACCCATTTATTTTCATTTACCATGCTGTTTCATGTTTTTTTCTGAAAATCGTATTGTAATTGTGACACTTCAACACTGCAAATATCATGAAGTAAAAGTATTCACTTGAAAAGAAGATACTGAATAAAAATATCTCTAGCATCACACCATATATATACATATATATATATATATATATATATAATGTTTTCCTTTGTAAAATTTTAAAAGGAAATAATTGTTAGATTGGTGAGTTAATTTATAAGAAAGAAGGCATTAAAATTCTTCTTTAAATATATTTTTTTTAAAATTGTAAAAAACCACAGAAGAGAGTAAAACTATTTTATTTTATCCATTATTGTACATAGAAATTTACTCAGAACAGAAAAAAAAAAAAAAAAAAGATATAAAAATTGAAAGCTGAGGATGGAAATTTTCTTAATGTTACCTGTTTTAAAATTTTTGCTTTCCCTCAGATTCTTGGCCATGGGAATAATACATGAGTATTATTGTGAAAATTGCATTTTACAACATAAGCAGAACACGAGGAAAGTTATATGTCCAAAAGTAGTAGACTCAGGAAGTTTTTATATCCTTAGTAAATTGCTCATGTCTCATAATTCATGTGGTATTGGTACTAACATTCCACAGGTTGTTGGTTTGTTGCTGTTTGGTTTGGTTTTTGGGGTTTTGTTGGTTTTTTTTTTTTTTTCCTTTGGTTTCTGTGTGTTTTGTCTTCCCCTTTTGCTTCAGACTGGAGGGTGGGGGAACCTACATTATTTTACACATACACAGACCCCATCTCTACATTGTTCTGCATGAAATTGAAACACATTAAACCAAAGGCCATATTCCCTGCTTTATGAATATCTTTGGCATTCAAACTAGTATAATCAAATGGAAGATCATGGTATGTAAAAATCAAGCTCTGGATTTCATATATAAAATCCCTCTGGAGTACAAGACTTTCGGAGAAGTGGCGTTTGATTTTTTTTTCTCTTTTATCTTTGATTGTAGATACAGTAATTCTGGCCATATGAGGTCTGCTTTTAATTGAGGCTTTATATGAATTTCTGTATCCTTTGATGCCAGATTTCAAAGATACAATGTAAGGTTTTGAGGTGACCAAAAAGGGTCATAAGAAACCTCTAGAGTAAGATCAATGTCTTGGACAGCAATGTAAGAACATACCTAATTCTTCAGCTGAGAGACTGGCAAAAAAAGGCACTGAGACTGCAGTAACATAAAATTGTAGCTGTGATTAAAGGTGTGACAAAATCCCCTTTGCTTATAATAAGAGGGATCAAGCCTGTGATAAAGTAGTTTCCCTTCATGTGGCATTGTAGCCTTTTATTTGGTGATCAAAGTGATTGGTTTCATCAGGTTTTGTGTTTGGGGGTTATTTTATTTTATTTTGTTTTGTAATTAATTTCCTCCTCACTTTTGGTACACACTTGGCATTCTACTATATTGCAGAATTTATTTCCTGTACTGATCATGGACCATTTCTTGCTTATAAGTCAATTTTATCTCAATATTTCATTCCTACCAATCTTATTTCTGGCTCCTAGGCAGGATACTGCAGATAAACTAGGCTTTCAAATTTCTTGCCATAAGGGCTAAAATATAAATTTTAAAAAAATAATTATTTAAACTGAGACAGTGAAAATATGGTGGTTTGGGCATCGCATAATAAATTAAAGACAAAATGGGATTGAAGTCACATAATCAAATAAAAACTGTGTATGTTACATGGGGGAACTATTTTATTTTTGATATAGAGGCTAGGAGAGAATATATACGAGTTCTGCTACTTTAGTAGAACACAGCAGCCATCTGTTTCTGCACACTGCTTGCCAGCTTGTAGCATGGGCAAGGAAATCTCACCTCTGCCTGTGCACTGACACTTGTCCAGGACAATATCCAGTCTATTGTGTTTCAAAGTCCTGGGTTGCTCAATAGCTTTTCTGTGTTTACAATAAAAATGTTTCAGTCAGCCTCTTTGAAAGTAATGTGAAAGAAGCACAATTATAGATATTCAAGTATTACTTGCCAAAGTGAGTTGCACAGGATCTGTACAGTTCACAGGAACCAAAGAATAAATTTTAACCATCTCTCTAAATTCATGTCTTTCTGATGGTGTACAAGGGGCTTTGAGCTGCAATGGCTGATAATGCAAACTTCAGACAGGTTTTTAAGTTTGGAGGTAAACATCACAGAGTCTGCTGCTTCAGTTAGCACTATAAAATGTGCCCTTTTTTCCCTCCCAGAAAAATCATACACAAGTGATTGTAGTTCAGTTGGCCTCAGTGGTGGGTCACCATACCTACACTTAATGAGAGCAGCTTTGTAAGTGGCAAATTGTGAAAACCAGGCTGTCAAATAAGACTTTGTAGAACCTCTCTGTGTATGCACATACAGAACCATAGTATTGTTCAGATTTGAAAGGACTTTAAGATTCAAAATGTAACACCAGTATTGACAATTCCACCACTAAACCTATGTGCCATATCTTTACATCTTTCAAATACCTCACAGATGATGAATCCACCACTTCCCTGGGCAGATACTTCCAGGATATACAGAAATGCTTTATTTCTTTGTTGAAGAAATTTTTCCTAATATCCAGTCTAAACCTCTGCTGGTTTTGAAGCCATTTACTCTTGATGGTCTTGAGGCCATTTACTCTAGTCTTATCACTTTTCATTTGAGATAATTGTCTGACCTCCACCTCACTAAAGCCTACTTTCAGGTAGTTGTAGGGAGCAACTGCTTTTCTTTAGGCATAAGAACCCCAGCTCCCTCAGCTGTTCCTCTTGAGACGTTTTATAAAAGATGTGGTCAATGACTCTATGTCCAGGAGCAGTCCAGTGACTTTTTACAGGTGCTCTATATTATGGCTATCAAGAACACAGACAATAGGCTCAAGTTCACCCTTGTGACAGACTGAGATGTTAGTGGTTAATGCCTCAATCTGCCATTTGCAAAAACACCAGGTGCTGTACTGACAGTGTGGAAGAGAACAGCCCAGGTGCAGAGGGGATGATCACCAAGGAATGACCATGACAAATCAACCTTTGTTTAGCAACAAACTGGGGTTTGAGTCAGATGAGGAAAGAGGCCAATAAGAAGCAGACACTGTGGTGGTCTGTGGATAGTCATTCAGTGTCATTTCATTCTGATCCACCTGAAGGAACATGTTAACAAGAACCTGAGTTGCCCTTTCCTTTAGAGGCAGGTTGTAACAACCCTCAGCAAGTTTTCAGATGACACAAAGCTGAGAGGTGCAATGTACATGAGACAGGATGTCATCCAGTGGGACCTGGAAAAGAACTAGTCCCATGAGATCATAATAAAGTCCAAATGCAAGATCCTGGGTAAGGATAACTCAAGACATGAGCGCAGGCTGGGAGAAGAACTCGTTGAGGAAAGCCCTGTGGAAAAGGGGTTCTCATGGATAAAAAACTGGATGTGATTTGGTTGCAAGTGCAGGTTGCAATCCAGAAAGTCAGCCATGTCCTGGCTGTATCAGAAGAACCATGACCAGGAGGTTAAGGGGCTGATTCTGTCCCTCAGTTCTACTCTTCTGAGATCCTGTATGGAGTATGGTGTCTGCATCTGGAATCCTCAGTACAGGAAAGACATGAACCTGTTGGAGTAGGTACAGAGAAGAGCCGCAAATTTGTTTAGGGTGCTGGAGCACCTCTCCTATGAAGAAGAAGGGTCCTATCCTGAAGAGAAGGGTCTGGTGAGACCTCATTGCAGCCTTTCAGTACTTCAATTAAGTCTTATAAAAAAGAGGGAGGATGGCTTTTTACACAGACAGATAGTGATAGGAAAAGAGGGATGAGTTTATAACAAAAGGAGAAGGGACTTAGATCAGACATAAGAAACTCATTCCTCATAGGGTAGAGGCACTGGAACAGGGTGTGCAGCAAAGTTGTGGGTGCCAAATCCCTGGAAGTGTCCACAATCAGACTGAATGGGGCTCTGAGTAACCTGGTCTACTGGAAAGTGTCCCTGCCCATGGCAGGGGGGTTGGAACTAGATGATCTTTAAAGTTCCTTTCAAACCAAGTCATTCTATGAATGATGCTTTGACAATTGTTCTTTACATTCTTCACTAAGTCTGTTGTCCTCTGGACACATTACAGCTTCCTCAATGTCTTTCTTGTAGCAAGGGATCTAAAACTGAGCACAGCCTCACCAGTGCACAGCACAGGGGAACATACACACAATGATGAAACTCCCCTCTTCTGGCCTCCCAGAAGGATAAACGGAAGGCACGCATGTCTGTCTTCAGCTATTTTTGAAGATGAACATAAGACTAGGACAGAAATACAAGGAACAGAGACCAGAAAATAAACTTGAGCATCAACAACTATTTTGTGATTTTAGAAATATGTTCACCCTGAAAGATCCTGCAATACTGATTTCATATATCAGTCACTTTAAATAGCAGATAATTGATTACTCAGTTTAAGGCAACTGCACTGTGTGCAGTAAGAAAATTCTCATTTTGTTGATTCATCTGTTTCCATCATGAAAGAACATACTCATTTCTTATCAAATGCATTGACAATGCATGATGCCATCCTCAGAGCCACAGCTTTCTACAATTCTTGGATATACTTTGACCCTTTCATTGTTTCCATTCTCTCCAGTAATTAATTTCACGTATAACACCAGGATAGATGAAGACTCTTGAACCAAAGCGCAGTGCAAAGATGACAGGATAAAAAAGCCAGAAAAAAATGTCAATATGTATAAACCAGTGCAGAATAACATCTTTCTTACACTTTTACATTAATCATGGCAACATATGAGTCAGAGAACTACTTTCAATAACTTTTTAAAAAAAGAAATTATGCAGCATATTTATCTACACAATGGAGCATTGGTTCTAGAGTTGCACATGGCCATACTACACAAACGTATTAATGACACTTTAAACAAATAAGTAAACAAATAAATAAGTAGATGCATAAGCAATTCTAACATTCTGAGTACAATAATCCACTCCTTACAGGTCCCAGTCCCCCTGTGTCCCAGTGAGGGTCAGGGTTGGGACCAGTCCTTCTGAGGGCAATGGGCAGGTGAGGTTATGGTGACTGGGTGGTTGAGGCAGCAGACTGGGGTTCACAAGGCATATGGCCAGGCACAGCTGCCACACAACTAAGGCAGATACCAAGGATTAGAACCTCAGATCAAACTAAATCCAAGCAATGCATTGGAATTGATAAAGAATTGATAAATGAAAATGGTAAAGGAAGACTGCAGCTCTACACACTGTATCTTTTATTCTCTTATAAACAAAGAACAATGCAAATAACAATCTTATTTCATACTGGCCTACAACACAGCCAGCAAAATCATCTGCTTTGCCCAGAATTTCATGTTGGGATTTGTGTCTCTCAGAACATGCTAATTCTTTGTAATGATTGCATAAAGACCTACTGAAGTGCACAATTATTGCTTATATGATGCCAACATGTTTCATAATTTTTAACACAGAAGAGGCTGGAGTTCATGACTTCTTTTTCTTTTTTTTTTTTTTCCCTTTTTTTCCCCCCTTAATAAATCTACAATAATGTTTCACCAGTAAGCTGAAAGCACTGCTTTCAATCACTTTTTTTGCGGCATAGTGGTCAATGATCCAAAAATGAAAACATAGGCCTATTGCGAGAAAAATGACTTTATTTCAGCATCCCTCAAAATCCAGTCATGCAAGAACTCAAAGAAAAATTTAAAATTTGCTTCCCAGCTACTGAAAATGCTCAATCAGAAAAGTTCTGAGGTAAGTCTCAGAAGATAAAGATTCAGTTTCCAGATATGACCAAATCTTCAACTTGGGTTTTGTTAAGAAGTGACAGAAAAACCCTACATTATCATTTAGTCTTCCCCTTCTATCAATAGCTTGTCACAGATACAAGGGCATTTTTAGAGGTATTATACTCTTTTTAAAATTATTTTATTTTTTGAGGGAGAAGGACTCTCATTCTGAGCTTGTACAAACACTCAGTGGAAAATAAGTGTCATTGCATGAATTATATCAATGTAGATAAAAAGGACCTACTTTACTGATAGAACTATTGTCTTCTTTAGGAAACTGGATTGTTTTCTTCTGAGAGAGAAGCTATTATTTCCAGCTCTAGAAAAAAAGCCCCAAACACATAAAAGAACACCTCTTACCTCTCTTTGTGGGTTCTCATTTTGCAGGTCAGAACTGCAAGATTTCATTTCTTTTTTTTCAACAGAGAGGTCATGTAAAGTGATGACCACAGGTATGTTTTATATCTGATAGCCTAAGGTCATGTCAAGTCCCCGCTTTATTCTTTTCCTTAAGCACTTCAGAGCTCATATTTGAGTGACATCTCAAATGCCTAGGTAAAGGACTGGTAATAGTGTGCAAGCTGACATTTTCTGCTCATAATGTATCTATATGATGGTTAATTTTCAAGCAATGTTATGTGATAAATGGTCACACTTTGTACTACCATTTTACTCCTGTTTCCAAAAAATATATCTCCCAAAGGCTTTTTCAATACTTTTGAGTCATAGCAGGAAAGGGCTGAAAGAACAAATTTGTCAACATTTATTAAAGCTGACATTCATGTTCCCCTACAGAGGCCTTCTATGTCGGTTTTCTTCATCCTGCTGTTTTCAAAGCTTCTCATGTGTTTTCATGATTAGTGATAAGATGTTTTGATGTGCAGTTTAGATTTATCTTTTGATTCGTTAAGTATGGGAATTTCCAGATCTGAACCTTGCCAAATTAATTTTTCAGATAATTTTCAGCAACAGGCAATTGCCAATGCAAGTGCAATATGGATAACTCTGACCCTGATTATTTTGACAACATTGACTATACGCTACTCCAACTTCAAATTTTTATGCTAATCAATTAATAACCATGAAAATATTTTTCTTTTAAAAAACTTTCTGATAATTTTCAATTAAATAGAAGGAACTTTTTTTAAGAGCTGTAACTAGACAACAAAGCTGTGAATAACATTTGGTAAATTCTTTGGTCTTGACAAATGAAGATTTATATGTCAAATGGCATGTCATAGAATTTATAAAGTTCTTTTAGTCGTATTTTGTACAGTTTTATACATACTGCAGGAAGCAAGATTTTCAAGAAAACACATTTAAAGAGAACCTATAATTAAAAAATGCCTGGCCATAACCTTTATATTTGTGATATCAAATAAGAAAGACATCAACAAATATTTATGCTTTTTGCATGCAGACATTTCAGATCAGTAACTAAAGACCATTTGCCAAGAAAATTATATTGGCAACATGTACATTAGAACTACTGTGAATAAGATACAATTAGAGTTGTACAGGCAGGATTCATTTTTAAATTTAACACAATCAAAATAACCATAATGTATGTTTTTTATGGGGAGAAATTTCAAAGCAATCTTTTGTACAAAGAAATTATTAAAAAAAGTGTGTAAGATAAAAGACCATAAATATTTTTTTAAAATTCCTAACCTTGAAAGCTTACAACTTCCATCAGCTGAATCTCTTAGCATCCACTTACTAGGCTAATTACAGCAATAAATAAATTACATTATTGCTAATTATATCTCCCAGTTCCTATTCTTCTTATTCTCCTTCAACCAAGATGTGAGGGGATTGTTCTTGATGGAGTAAAATCAGCAAATATACACAATAAACTCAGTTCATGATAAATTCAAATATTGGAGGGTGTTTTGTTGTTGCTTTTTTTTTTTTTTTTTTTTTTTTTTTTTTTTTTTTTTTTAAGCAAGAACAATACACATTTAATAATGACAAAGCAATTGACAACTAATTGTACATTTTATGTGATTCATCTCCTGTGAGCAGTCAGCCTGGCAATAAGATGACTTCCCTCCTGCTTTTCCTAAAGGTCTGAACATCCACATTTCCCACTGATATTGTCTTGCAGCTTTGTTCATTTAGGACTCCAAAAAAAAGAAAAGTCCAGAGGTCATTTGATAAAACAGCCAAACTGTTGCTCCACAGAAATTAATTTGTCATGAAGGAACAGCCAAAGAAATGGTCCCACCAAATGTAAAATAAATATTAAAAAGTCTTAAAAGATTCTTAGGCAATTAAGCACTAAGACTAAACAAAACAAAAACCCCTTCATCTAAGAAATCCTATTTATCTTTCCATAAAATTTTGCAAACTATAAGAACTGCTGGATTTGTGATACAGAAAAGCTAGAAATCGTCTACTCATTCTTTAGGTTAAACATTTATATTGGTACTATCTTTTGTTTCTGAAGACTCTGAAGGTCCTTACTTCTTTCTTAATATCTAGTATGATCTCAACCATGCTTTTTTGATCTGATTTAAACGATTGGAAATCCTAGACCCATGGTGCAGCCTAGAGACCGGGGAAAAACCATTGCTTCCCAGTACTCATGATATTCTGAATTTAAGCATGTTGCTGAGTGTGAACATGGCTCACTGAAGTTTAATATGCTTGTTACAGTTCTATACATGTAATGTAAAACAATAGATGGTCTGTGGCATTCAGTGTAGGTATTTAAGGAAACATGCAATGGATTTGCAGGGTAGATGAACACTTCGTAGTGAAATGTCAATGAGGTGGAAAATATGGGTTTGGAACATGGTAACATAATTACAATGCTAATCAAGGACAATGTTAGACTCTCCAGTAAAGTTGACAAGCTTGAGAAATAATCCAGGATTAAGCATTTTAAGATTACTGGTGTCCCAGTGAGGAAAAGCCTAAGAATTTAGTAATCTTTATGGCAGCACTTCAGAATGATGAAGTAAAATATAAATATTTATTTTCGGAATTATTTTGGTGACTTCACCATAATAATATGTGTCCAGTCACATCTTCATAGGTTCTCTCAAAACTGGTCCAATTTTCACAGAACACTTCTTCTTCAGAAGCACCACAATATGTAAAAGAAAATCTACAATGTTTATACACATGCACGTACTGATACATCTATTCTCCCTCCTCTCTGATGTGATTTCAAAATACCTCCTCTATTCAAATACATGTAAATATAACTATCCATACTAGTTTGAATCTGTAGATCAATAGTCAGACCCTGGAAACAGAGCAACTGCAGAGATTAACACTTTTTCTCTTATCAGCTATTTATTGCTGTCCATTAGATAGGTTATCAGATTTCAAAAACAAAATCACAAGGGATTTATGTGTGTTATCACTCATGCATAACTGCCACAGAAAGGCTAATTGCACCTTTTATTCACCATTATCATTCTTCTTTTAAAATCCAGCTAAATTATAACAATTATAAATATAAAACATGCTTACAATTCAAATTTTACTCTTCACATAAAAACCAGCTCAGCATAATTATTTTTCTCCCCACTGAAAAGCATGAATTGATGGCAACATTCCCAGATGAGCATATTTTTTTATTGCCTCAAACTTTTTCTGAGAAGCATCATTTTATCATTTCATCTTATTGCACATTACATGGAAATTGAGGTTGACAAATGACACGAGTCTTAAAAAATGGAAGGCTGTATGTGTGGTCTTTTCTGTTAGCCCCCACAATAGATAACACCTGTATCACAGGAAGACTGAAAAGATTTTTTATTATTTTCAGCTAGGAAGAGTATAGATAATTTATACTTTAATGATAAATGTTACCAAGAAATTATATGACTGTGTTCTACTGGAAAGGTGTAAGTTGTTGCTTTTTTAATGCTATCAAGGCCTAAATTGGCATGACATTTGATCTTGATGCAAAGTCTGTGTCACGTCTGACTGATGTATGTCTGTAGGTCTTTTGCCTACTGAAAACAAACAAACATCAACAAAAGTGATTGTTCAGTAGTCATAAAATAGGTTTTACCATAGGAAAAAAGTGGGAAGAGGAACAGTGTAAAGTTTACATTTAATTTCCAAAATGCTGGTATAAGTCAAAGTAGAAGACAGTACCTGTTCACTTAGATTAATTTATATTTTTCTATTAGATGGGGTTTTTTTTACTAATGTCAGAAAAATTAATTGAATATTAGTATTTCAATAAGGATGGGGTAGGAGATGAGGCAGTGTACATGAAAAGGCCTATTGATAAATAAGAAGAGAAGTGTGGGTAGTTATGACACTTCAGAGTCTGTTGTCAGAATAAACTAGTGCCCCTAATTTCTTTAGGCTGCCAGGTGCCAACTGAGAGGGTACTTTAGACTTTCAGGAAGAAGATAAATGACTTTAATATGTAACTCATACTCTAAGATAGAATTTCTCCATGTCAATAACATATTTTTTGTCAGAAAATTCTGTCAATGCCACTAGAATGATATATTATTATTTATTAAAGCAGAACCAGAATCCAAGCACTCATTCAGGTATTATACACTATGATGCATTTCAGGTTACTTGAAATTTTCCAAAGCTGGACATATTAGAATCTCAGCATTCTAAAAAGAAGAAAGGGAAGAAGTGTGTTTGACTGGTTCTGATGAAAATTATCCCTTTAGCAATCAAGTACCGAGAATGAGCTGTATCTTGAAAACCAACACAGCTATGTACTACTATATTAGTAGATGAAGTAGTATTATAGATACCCAGGATGGAGGTACACCTGAGTCACAACACCTCATTTACTGACCCATTATTAGCTATAAAGCACATAATAGATTTAAGGGACTTGAAGAATGAATATATAATCATTTTGAAGATATGAGAAGTCAGAAAGAAAAGAATATACTGCCCATTCCCTCAAGATGGTTTGGGAAAAGGGGGGAACTTCTTTGTTGGAAAGTAGCTAACTATCACCAAATACATATACAGGTACTGCTTGTGAAACTGTAGGTGGGGGTCAATGTCTTGCTGTCACAGGAGAGATGAAAGGTTGGGTAGAGATAGGTCATAAAGATTTAAAATATGAAAGCAAATCATTTATGCTTGGTGCAGCAGAGAACGGAAAGACAGTGGAGAGAAGTAAAAAGAGGATTAACAAGAGCTAATCCTAGATATGAAGGTTTGTATGGTTTATGTAGATTATCGCCTCTGCAGTGGAAATGGATTTGTTGCAGAGTGGCACCCAAATGTGTATATTTCCCACAAATTGTGAATTTAAACCTGTAAAGCTGTTTTTTGAGTTACAGGTCATCAGAAATACTTTGATAAAGAGCAGCTGCACAGTGACAGTTACAAGCAGACTTCTGTTATATGCTAAAATGGTTTTTATTTTCTCTTTATTTTGCATAGCAAAATATTTCTATAATTATAATCAAGCAATGAAAATTTTGCACATGGTCTGAAGGTCTGTGACCAGGCTTTGAAGTACCACATATTTGAAAATAAGCCCCTTTTATTTTTAATATTATTTAATTCATCTATCTTATTTTGGAGTAATTTCATTAAAAAAAGACAAAGATAAAGTTTCAAGCAAAGATACCTTGACATTAGATTTATGCTTCACTTACAGTCAAACAAGAATAAAAACTAGAAAATGGTCAATGTGCATGCATGTCTGTCTGTCTATCTATCTATCTACTATCTATCTACACACAGTGAATCCTATTTTAAATATTGTAACAGCCACAAGATGTCTTCAGAGAGAAGCTGGAAGATTGCAGAGGTGCTTTTATCTGTAGGGAGTAAGTAAAAGTTTGTTTTCTTTTGAATAAAATAATTGTACTTGCCAGCTGAAAGAGCTAGGATGGACTGAGCCATGATTCCTTTCCTACATAGTGAGTATGACACATTGTCTTTTAAACTGCTAAGGTCAGGAAAATTCAAAAACTTACTTGGAATGTTATGTTGTCCCTAACATAGATATTTGTAGGGAAGCTTTTGACCCTGGAGAGTTTTTAGCAGAATATGGTTTAGAGTTATTACAGCCTATAAAAATGAGCACGTCTCTTGCCTTTAAAGGTCAAGAAAATTGGAACAGTATTATCTCAATGTTCATCCTCTGTGAATACTGTTTCATACACTTACACCCTTCCTTTTACAAAACAGACTAATTTTCTGAGTAGAATGGCAATTTACTAGGATGTCTGAACTTCCTAATAAACTTCAAAAAACAAAAGACTGCCTGATAAGGTTTTCTTTCATTGTGTAACATTTTACTCAGTTTCAAGGGTAACTGTGTGTAATCTAATCCTGCTTTTTAAAATATCCTCCCTGCAGAGATTATGTCAATTAACTACAAAAATACTCTTGAGCTTTAAGAGAGTCTAAACTTATGTGCTCAAGTGAGCTGATTGTATGGTATGTCTCAAATGTGTGCTCTTTTTGGTGAAGTTTAATGTTTACTCAATGTCACAGATTTTTTGTACTGAGGAACTATTCAGGAAATTATTAATTACATAGCTGGAGCATCCCAGTGGGTTTAAGAGTTATTTTCCCAATAATATTTATACAATTTATGTTCAGTTTAGAAGCATTGCTATTTTTCTCTCAGTTGTATATTCTGATTCACATCAGTATGCACCAGTCTAAAATTCTATTAAGGACGATGATGTCTTTTCCCTTGTTTTCCTCTAATTTTACATCTTAAGGTCTCACCCAAGAAAGACTGAATTTCTGAAACTTAAATCTGTAGAAGGTACTTGCAGATTTATCTGGACAACTCTTGACTCCTAATAAAATAGTGTGAATTTATTTATAACTTAGATTCTTAGGGAATGGATGATTTATGTGTACTTAATGATGCTCTGGTCAGCTGCTGTTAATGTTATACAATATTAAGGATGGGTTACTTCAACTCTTATAGAGATACTGCCTTGCAGAACTGGAGTTCAGTGATCCTTGTTGGTCCTTTACAATTCAGAATATTCTATGATTCTATAATGAACAGGGTCTTAAGCCTGCAATAAGAAGGTGTGGAGAAATGTAAATTTAGTGAAAGACAAGGACTTCAGACTGAGGTATCTTTGACATTGTTCTGAGATTTAACTTTTCAAAGAGAGGTTTTCTAACAATGCACAAACCAAATAGCACTTATAAAAGTAAAAACAGATTAATATATTTCAGAAAATTGTGTTATGCAAATAGTTCTTGCTTCACATTTAAGCTGATATTCTAAAATGCTAACAAGACAAAACAAGTTCTGTTTTACTCATTGGGTGTTAAAAAGTATATGGAATCATAGAATCACAGAATACTCTGGGTTGGAAGGGACCCATCAGGATCATGAAGTCCAACTTCTGGCCCTGCACAGGATACCCTAAGAATCATACCATGTGCCTGACAGTGTTGCCCAAATACATTTTGAACTCTGTCAGGCTTGGCAATGTGACCACTTCTCTGAGGAACCTGTTCCAGTGTCCAAACACTCTCTGGGGGAAGAACTGATATCCAAGATAAACCTCCCCAACACATCTTCACGCCATCTCCTCAAGTTCTACCAGTGGTCACAAAAGTTAAGAGATCAGTTCCTGGCACTCCTCCACTTCCCCTTGTGAGGATCTTGAAGACCACAATGAGGTCTCCCCTCAGTCTCCTCTTCTCCAGGCTGAACAGACCAAACAGACCTCAGCTGCTCCCCATATGGCTTCCTCTCCATCCCCTTCCCCATCCTCATGGCCCTCCTTTGGATGCTCTCTAAGAACTCAATGTCTTTCTTATACATACACCCAAAACAGCACTCGAGGTGAGGCCACTCCAGCTCAGAGCAGAGCAGGACAATCCCCTCCCTTGCCTGGCAGGTGATGCTGTGCCTGATGCCCCCCAGGACAGGGTTGGCCCTCCTGGCTGCCAGGGCACTGCTGACTCATGGTCAACTTGTCATCAACCCGCAATGAAAGACAATGCAAAAGAATTCTTTTTTGCTTGGACACATTTTTCTTTGTAATTTTCTTGACCAATGTTTGTGTACTTGATGCTATATTTCCACCCACATACACAAAATAGTTTTTATTGCATTTGTTTACTGCTTCCTGACAACTGTTAGAATTGAGGCAATACAATTTACTGTATTCTTTAAAATCGGTTCTTACATATAATATTCCAATAGTCTTGGAGTTTGCATTTGAATAATTTGTATAAAATAGAGTAAAATCTGCAGATATCCTGCCTTATTGAGGTAATAAAATTTAAACTACTAACCTGAAGTAGCAAACTATTGTCCAGTTAGTTTTACATCAACTTCATATTATTTTGTCTACAGAAAAAAAAGGGTATGGAGTTATGAAGTAACTGTGTAATCTTGCTCTTTTAGATTATCTTCAATTTTTGGCACATCAAAGCTGTACCTGTCATCTGTACCTGGTTTGAGTAAACCATCATCTTATTTTTTTGGCTTTTTACCTTGACAATATAAACATTTACAATAGTCTTTATAGCATTTTCTAATAAAATTGTTATTTCTTCAGTGTTTGAACACCTGGCCCAGTGTGTGCCTATTTCTTTTTTTCTTCTTACCTCCCCAGACCCCTGCATTGGAAAGGAATTTATGAAAATTGTAATCTGAAATTTTCTTATAGAGTATTAACATTATTAAAATATGAAACAGTGCAACAATTGTATCCATGCTGTCAATTTCTTAGTATCACAATATTTTTGTAGTCAAAATAAGGTCTAACAGGCTGAACTCTCACTGACGTTCAACATATAGAGTTGATAGCATAAAAAAAAAGATTTCTGTCTCCATAATATAGTACATGAAATGCTTTTATAATAGATTTTCAACATACTTACATGATGATGCCTTCAGATGTAGTGTTGGCCACATTAATGTAATATTTATAATTTGGGGAAGGAAAGAAAATTGGGGTAGACATATACGGATGGTTTTATTTCTCAGTATTGAACATTATGATGATGCTTTCTCAGCTAGGTTTTCTTCATCAGTTTAATTTGCAAATTAAAAATAATGTGAAAAATATGAAAAATTCAGTGTAAGATGTGATTGCACTGAGCACTTCTTTAAGTTAAAACCTTGCATACAATCGGATTGCTTTATCAACTTGCTTTCTACTAAGAACAGGGAAAAATAAGCTATTAAAATAACATCTGAAAGAGACAAATAGTGAATCCAAATATACTTTTGAATCATTACAGCTTTATTGTAAGTTGAAATACTCTAAGAAAAAAATATTCTCTGGCATTTCCTAGTGAAGTAGATTAACAACAAAATTAGAAATAGCATATATTTCTACTGAGCTTTAGAATCAGCTCCAGACTGGTCATAGATACTGGTCTTCTTTCCTGCTCATTAGTTTCAAATTCTTTTATTAAAGTAAAATTCTTGAAATCAGAAGATTCCAGAAGCAATTATTTAAGGGTCTAAGTTCATAGAATTTTTCATTAAAGTCAGCCAGGCTAGGATTCCTGCATATTTTTTTGTATTTTCAAATATGTTCATTTATCTCTCCACTACAGATGGTACTAGTAAAGGACAGAAGGGATTATAGGATACACTTTTTGTTCCTTCTTCTCAGGGGTATTTGTATGTGGACAGGCCTTAGACAGAATGTGATAATGAGATGAATTATTTCACATCTATGGCCCAAAGTAAAACTAAAACTATAAAATATTCATTTAAAAATTGTTTCATACTTCCATCTAGCCTTCCAGGTAGGTTTGTGCGGAACAATATCAACAAAGGGTTGATAATACCAAGACGTTTCTGTTGCTGAGGAGGGCTCACATGGAGCCAGCGCCTTTTCTGCTTTTTGCATTGACATGCTGGTGTGGAGTATTGGAGATACATGAGTGTAGTCTGGTTTTCCTAGGCCTGAAGTTTCTAAGTTTCTAAGTTCTATTCCTTCATAATGTTTTGGTTTTGGAAGGTCTGTTCTCGCAGTTCGAACATAAACATTGACATTGTTTTTGTAACTAATGTTTAATGTTTTGGATTCTTTCTATGGGATGGACTTTCTCTGATGTCTCTTGGCTTTGGCCAATGTGGTGAAGAGTTCTATCACTCTCCCTACCAATGACAGTGGCCTGTCCAAAAAGGTATAAAAAGGGGGTCAATTGTTTGAATAAAAGGAGTCAGATCATGTTCTAAAGGAGGAAATTGTGTCGTTTGTTACTCGCCACAGCGACACATGGGAGTCTTGAAGAAGACACATCCGGGACAGGTGACCCAAACTGTACAAAGGAATATTCCAGACCATATGACATCATTCTCTGTATATAGAGTAGGGGGAAGAAGCGAGGGTGGGGGGGGAGGGGACACAACATTTGGAATGATGGCATTTTTCTTCCGAAGTCACTGTTGTGTGTGATGTGGCCCTGCACTCCTGGGGATGGCGGAACACCTGCATGTCCCTGGGAAAGAATGAATTATTTCTTTGTTTTGTTCTGCTTATGTGTGTGACATTTGCTTTCCCTATGAAACTCTTTATCCAACCCCAAGTTTTCTACCTTTCACCCTTCTGATTCTCTCCCCAATACGACCTGGGGAGGAGTGAGTGAGCAGCTGCCTGGAGTTTGGCTGCTGACTGGGGCTAAAGCATGGCATAAGTGCACCACATTTTTCAGAATCAAACTGTGTTTTCTTATATTTAGTATATTTTCATAAAAAATTTGTTTTCTTATGCTCAACCTTATTGAGAAGCACTGTTTGCTGTAACTTTAACAATAATCATAAGAAAGTCAAACAGCACCCACTGTAGCTTTGTATGATCCAAAGTTCCACAGTACACAGTACTTTTTGTCCAGCATGAAGAAATTACTTTAATAGCTTGGATTCTATTATGATGAATTGATAAATGTGAATTTGAACTCTCCACATTGATACCTATAATTGCTGGTCCTGTTTACAGAGCTGACAATGTTCAACAGTGTGATTATTTATTTATTTACTTAGATGGGGTTAATTGCAATTTCATCTAATTGGTTATTTTCATCTGAATTCAAAATATGGTAAATTAAAAGTGCTGTACTCCAGAGTTTTTGGTCAGTAAAAGAAGCTACTCCTTCAATATGATTCCCATTTTTGGTACATCAGGGAGAGACTCTACACTCTGGGCAGCAATCCAAGCTAGGTAACAAAATTAATCTAGTTCTATCAAGGCACTTAAAAACAAAGTGAACTGATATTTTCTGAAAAGGTGGGGAAAAAATCCACCAGCATATAAGGTTGACTTTTGCCTTCAGAGAAACAGATGCATCAACTACATTACAAAAGAATATGAAGCATAAATACAATCATTTTACCTATGTTATCAATTATGCTCTTTGTATTTAAAAATCTAAGCCTGTTTCTTTATCTGGTGCAGGTTTATTAGAAAAAAGCCAATAAATAAAAGGACTAATGGGTTGCATGTCATAAAATATGAAAGGGAAGATATTCTTGTGATGTACACCACCATTACTAAAAGTGTTCATATTACAGTAAGTGTTCATATTAAAATAATTTGTTAAGGATTTCTGAATTCTCCAGAAAATGATCTGTTGCCTTCTAAACCATTCTGTACGTATAATATTTTATACTATTATTATGTAGCTATCTGATCTGTTGGGTCTTTTTCATGTTTCTCTAACTAGTTGCTGTTTAGTTGTATCTTTCAGAGAAGTAATATTAGACTCCTGTGTGGTAAATTTAATAGCAGATGCATCAGATCCTCAGATTCTTCCAGTTAGCAGATTTCTTTGGCATTGGATGCAAGAATTATTCTTTTTACTACAGTAATGAAGAACATTCATTCCTCTTTAAGTTACATACATCATTAGCTTTTATCTCTGCCAGGTTGTCTGAACTTATATTTCACAAGCAGGAGAAAAAGAAAGGACTGAAAATTATTCTCTTAGTAAGTATGGCAAACACACAGAGTAAGTGAATTTTAGTGTAGCATTCATTGCCTTGTGTTTGATTTTGTACCATCAAAGAATGATGAACTTATAGCTGAGGTATAAAAACATTTATTAGGTATCACAAAGCCATAGAAAATGTGCAAATGTGTAGTGATAGAAATGTGAGCCTTCCAGTTGACATTTCTTGTCATTTCTATGACTTTTAGAGGTACAATTTCTTCATGGGAAGTGGGAAAGGTGATAAAGTGTTTTTCTAAAAACTGCATTTTCTCATCATCAAGCTTCAACACAGAAATTTTGTGTGCTGTCCCTCCACTGTGTGTATAGTCATATGTATATGTGTTTATACAGGCACATACACATGCATGTATATAAATCTGAGAGATGCTATCAATTCCTTTGAAGGTGATGTGAGTGTTCTAGGGCTGAGAAGAGAAAAGTATCTCATGCTACTACTACACACACATTTGGAATACTATATTATTGGGATGTCTGTGATGTCCATTTGTCTTTCCCACAGTCTGTTCCTCATAACACTCTAAATTGTTCAATGTATTGGCCATTTTCACAGGAACTGAAAAAAGGTCTCATATTCCTTGAAAATGAGCCATTAGATGCAAATTGCTGCTGCCATTGAGAAAACAACAGAAAGAACTCAGTCAATATTTTCTTCAGAAGAAACTAGCCTCAGCTGGTTTCTTTCCTGCAGTTTTTCATAAGAAGAACCTGCTTATATCCTCTTCTGCTGGAATGCATCAGGCAAAGCTTCAGGGAAAAGGAATGCATCTGGAAGAAGTCTTCATTAGTTCCATTGCTGCAAACACCTGGTCACATTTGACTTTCCTACTTTGAAAAACTTTCTGTAGGTGAACTTCTGTAACCAGTAAAGAATAGATTGTGCTCAAATCATACTGCACTTTGTTTTAAATTACAGTGCTATATTCCTCAGATCAAACTCTAAACCGCTTTGTTTTCATTGATCTTGTAGGTCATGGCATAGCATGGTTGCAGTATACATAGGGTCAAGGACAGTGTACTAGTGTTCCAGATAAAAAATATTCCTTTCACCCTTGGATATAAAATGTAAGAAGGCAGTAAGTATTTTTAAAGTTTAATTCAAAGAATGTCTCTCTACGAACAAATAAGCTATTTTGTAACAAAGGACTGCTGTAGGAATCAGGTTAGCCCTTGACAGCTTATAAAGCCCTACATGCAGAAAGGAGTAGCCAATAGCAATAGAGGCAATAGAAATTTCAAGTTACAGAGCCTGCTGCCATGAACTGAAGATAAGAACATCAGCATGACAAAAAGTGCTAGACCAGGCACTGATGAAAGTTGGAAAACTTTGGAAAAATTTCCACTACTTTTCAGGTCAGTCATTGGTTTTCTTTCTTTTGTTCTAAGATGGTTATGTATCCATTCTTAACATAGCTAGGTCACCAAAGTAATCAACCATACAGCAAAGAGCCTGTCGCTTGCCAGATGTAAAGTCCTAAGAGAAACAAAACCCAGGCTGTAAGTGGTTGTAGGTCTTTCTCCTACAATCTTCATTCCAGGCTCCCTTAAATTCTTTTTTCCTGTTGTTACCTTCCCACCTTATCAAATCAATAAATTGCCTTGTACATCTAATAAAATGGTTTAAAGAGTATGTACATTTCTCTGCTAACCTGAACCTGACTAAATATGCTGTCTGGTCTATAATGAAGAACATTCCTTTTTCCTTTCAAACACTTCTTCTTGTATGTTCGGAATAGAAGGCTTTATCTTAAAACAAACAAAAAAATGCTCCAAACAAACCAAAGCCAATGGTTCTTTTTAACAGTTTATCTTTCTTTAAATCCTTTCTTCTCTGATATATATTTTACCATAACCTTTTTTTATTTTTTTGTTTTGTTATGTAGCCAACATGGTTTAGTGCTTTTATTATTTATTAATCAATGTATTTACTAAATCTGTGTTAAATGGATCTGAACTCTATTTCTCTTACCGTAGCAAATAATATTGTGGTGTGTGGCTGGATCTAATACAGAAATTAAAAACATTTAGCGTTCAGAAGAATTACCACTGACCCAAAGAGAGAAATACTTTTTTAAGTGCCATGTGTGCCTCATTATTGTGTTGTATATCGAGCTATGACACTATGCCATAACACAATCATTAAGGGAAGAAGGAAGAAATTAATTTTTTACTACTTATTAAATAAAAATATCAAGGTAAAATATAAGATTATTCTAAGGAAAAGTGCAATATCCCATTTATCCATTAATTTTAAAAGACATTTTTATGACTTCAGGATGCTTTATTTCCAGAGGAAGTAGGATATTGAGAGAAGGATATTCTACAAGAAATGACTTTACACAAGTCTACTTTTTAGAGTACAGTAAGGCAAACTGTTCTTGCGTCTGATGGCTTGTAAAAGCATGAGAGGAGACTTGAGGAGATTGAGATTTCTGATCTGGAAATCCTTGACCTTATGACTGTGCTTGGGTTTCTCTGCAAGTGAAGAATAAATTGTGAAGCTCCCAGGCAAGAAATGTGCTTGCTCTACTACTTTGTGCATTTTTATTGTTGAAGAAACACTAGAACTGGGTGAAAACCACAAAGCACATTGACCAAAAAGTATCTCTTCTGAGTATTAAATTGCCTGAATTCAGGCATACTTACAAACTGTTCCCATATAAACCTTAATACAATAAAAATCTTGTAATTTAAGCATTAATAGAACAGCAGTTAATATTAGAGTGCCTATTTGAAATAATTTTCTGAACTGGGCGAAACAGAAATTGAAACATTGAAAGAACTTAAATTGCATTTAAATTACAAATTATTAGATATTAAGGTAAAAGTCATTAGAAAAAACTGGTCCGAATATTTGTTATTACTTGCTGCCTACATTCTGGCAGCCTTGGTTAGGGATATTTCATACAGAAAGTACTAGATACCTTTAAGCACATGTTTCGAATTCTAAATCACATTTCAGTTTCTACCCGTTTGGTCTTATTCAATTACTCCAAAAGTGAACGTCTGGAAAATAGTATTTTGTTATTTGTCTCTCTGTTCTTCACGATGCCAACATATCTGCAGGCTGGGAAAGAAAAAAACATCCCATGGCAGTCCTGTGATATGCATGTTCTTTGATTTAACTATAATTCTTATCTGTAGCTACATGAAAGTAAAGAAGGCTGGAAGACTATCTAAGTAGTTTAAAGTTCATGAGGCAAGGAGTTCAGTTGTAAAATATAATTTTTTTGTGTTAATTCACCCAAAACTTGTCAATATTTAGGTGGAAGAGTATGGTTAAGGACTGCCTATATTTAGACTTAATTTAATATTAGCTTATAAATGGTGTTGAACGCTGCCAATGGATTCTCCCCCTGAGAAATGTCACAAAGCAAATAACTGTGTTGTTTTGTTTCTAAAACCTTTTATCTTTTGTGTCTTACAATAAATATATCCAGTTATACTCTTGTCTGCAAATCATTTATCACTGCAAAAATAATTTGTGTGCTGCCCTGAAATTGAGACAATCACACTACTTTTTGTTATTCACTATAATTTGAAATACTAATATGAACAAGCTATATTTTATCTGCATCGTCACCATGGTCAAAATGTAGGTTGTCAGATTTTAGGAATTTATTTAGGGTCTCCAGCTAATTTCCTTTGTTAACAAAACTGAGCTGGGAACGCTTTAAAAATACTATCAGATTCTTAACAATGGAATTGGTTGTTATTTTTCCCAGAAATAACATATGAGAGAAGATAAGAATTGCCATGCTGGGATGAGTCGGTCCACCCATTACAGCACTAGCCTAAAACCAAGAATATCTATTCTCATGTGGTTTGCATGAACATGGAAAAACATTATGTTTAAAGAAGTATCATGAGGAAGAAAGTACTCTCTGAAGGGAAAGAGACCTAATGAAAACCTTGTGTGATTGTTCCACATATTTGATAGATTGAAATGGGATTGATATTTCTGAAGGTTACAGAGTTGTACTCGAGTCAGCAGCACTCCAGCTGAGAATAAAGCATGTGCTAATGAACTGCATAGGTTGTAAACCAGCATTTGTTGGATTAGCACCCCATTAATAGCGATATTTCATAATCACTTTCACTTCAGTCTAGAAGAAATTGGCGAAAAAATTGACTTTGTTAGTATATGTCTCAATTACTTTAATGAGAGAAAGTGTCATTAGCTGTTACACACATTTTTAAGGCCTATTAGGTACTTTCCCTTAGTTGTCTAAGCCTCTGAAAAATGTAACATTCCTATATTCCTTACTAGCACACTTTGTGTTTGAGACAAAAAAGAATCTTAATTGTTAGGTTAGTGAGAACCTGGCTGTATTCTTTAGAAAATCTCTCCAAACACATATACATATACATATACACATACATATACTTGTACACAGTAAAATTTAATCCTATTTTTGATTGACTTGGCAGTCATAGAAATGCAGAATAGAAAGAGATCATGAGAGGCTGTGATGAATGCATGATCCTGGTTTCAGCTGAAATTATTTTCATCTTAGCAGTGGGTACAGTGCTGTGTTTTAATTATGAGAATAATGTTGACAGCACGGTGATGTTTTGGTTGTTGCTAAGTACTGCTTACCAGAACTTAAAATAACTTTTCAGTTTTTTCATGTTGTTGTGCCAGTGAGGAGTTGCACAAAGAGCTGGGAGGAAGCATGGTCAGGTCAGATGACCAGAACTAGCTAAAGAGATATTCCACTCCATAGAATGTCATGCTCCATTTATAAATTGGGGTTGAATTGACCAGGAGCTGCTCAGAGAGAGGCTGAGCATTGGTCAGTGAGTGCTGAGCATTGTTGTATTGTGCATCACTACTTTCACTCAGGTGTTATTCCACAGAATCATAGAATGACTTGGTTTGAAAGGAACCTCAAAGACCATCTAGTTCCAGCCCCCCTACCATGAGCAGGGGTGGCTTCCACTAGACCAGGTTGTTAAAGTCCTCTTTAACAACATTCAGCCTGGCCTTGAATACTTTCAGGGATAGACCATCCAAAACTTTTCTGGGCAATCTGTTCCAGTATCTCACCACCCCCAAAGTAAAGAATGCATTCCTAATATCTAATATCTAATCCCACTCTCTTTCAATTTAAAGCCATTGCCCCTTGTCCTATTACTACATGCCCATGCAAAAAATTCTTCTTCAGACTTTTTACAAATCCCCTTTAGCTACTGAAAGGCTCCTATAAAGTGTCCCCAGACTTCTTGTTTCTAGTCTGGTAAACCACAACTCTTTCAGCCTGTCTTCATGGGAGAGGTGTTTCAGCTCTCTCATCATCTTCGTGGCCCTCCTCTGGACTCAGTCCATCAGGTCAACATCCTTCCTAAATTGTGAGCTCCAGAGCTGGATGCCTCCCTCCAGGTGGTCTCTCACAAGAGTGGAGCAGAGGGAGAGTATCACTCCTCACAACGTGCTGGCCCCGCTGCTCTTGGTGCAGCCCAGGATATAGTTGACTTTCCAGGCTGTGAGTGCATGCCACCAAGACATGTTCAACTTCTTGTCCACCAACACCCCTAAATCCTTCTCTTCCAGGCTGCTTTCAATCCCTTTGTCTCCCAGCCTGTACTTCTGCTTGGGATTACCCCAACACAGGCACAGCACCTTGCACTTGCCCCCATTGAACTGCACAAGGTACATAAGCCCCACCTCTTAAGCCTGACAAGGTCCCTCTGGATGGCATCCCTTCCCTCCAGCATGTTGACTGCACCACACAGCTTGGTTTGGCAAACTTGCTGAGGGTGCACTGTCTATGTCAAAGATGTTAACCAGTACAGGTCCCCAGACCAGCCCCTGAGGAACACCTCTCATCAGTGGTCTCCACTTGCACATAGAGCCACTCATTGAGGGCAACCATCCAGGCAAATCCTTAACCACTGAGTAGTCAACCATCAAATCCATGACTTCACTTCAGAGAAAAGGATGTCACACAGGACAGTGTCCAATATTTTGCACAAGTCCTTCAGTTATTCTTCTCCTATTCATCATTGCTGTAACCTTGTCATAGGTGGAAAAGAAATTCGTCAGGCACAATTTGCTTTTAGGGAAGCCATAATGGCTGTCGCCAATCATCTCCTTATTTTCCATATGTCCTAAGATAGTTTCCAGGATCAACTCCTCCATGATCTTGTTGGGCACCAAGGCTGACAAGCCTGTAATTCCCTGGGTCTTCCCTATTTCCCTTTTTAAAAATAGGCATTATATTTACCTTTTTTCAGTCACTGGGAACTTCCCCAGACTGCCATGTCTTCTCAAATAGGGTGCATAGTGGCTTAATCATTTCCTCAGCTGACTCCCTCAGGACCTTTGGATGTATCTCATCAGGTCCCATAGACCTGTGCACCCTCAGGTTCCTGAGATAGTTTTGTACCTGATCTCCCACCACAGCAGATGATTCTTCATTGTCCCACTCTCTCTTTTTCATTACAATTATCAATACTCTTATAAATTAGTTATAGTAGTAGTAGTAATAGTAGCATCATATGTATTTTGTTTCAGTTATTAAACTCTTTTCATCTCAACTCATGAGGTTTACTTTTTTTTCTTTCTCTCATTCTCCTCCCCACCAGGGGGAAGGTGGGGAGTAGAGTGAATGACTGACTGAAACAGAGTTGCAGGTTGGGGTTAAGCCATGAAAACTATCAACTTTCATAACGTATTTTTCTTACTTGTTTTAAAATTCTCTTGATGGAGTTATTATAATCTTTCGAAGCTTTTCATTGAAGTGCATAATTACATTTATCATTAGTTGTTTTTCCCCCCTGATTGGGACATTAACCTGCATTATTCCCTTTCAAATCCATTATTGTCATTCTATTGACAGTGGACATGGAGAACAGATCATACCTTTTTGCTTTACAGCTGTCTTTTATATATTTAGAGATTTAACATTTTGACGTGGCTGACCGGAGCCCAGGCTAGCTCACTGCACACCGGCACCACACCAAGTGTGGGGAACAGCTGAGGCGTGGGGTTTGTGCCTCCAGCTGAACCTTCAGAACCAATGCTCCCAGGAACAGACTGTCTCACCATGTCCAGGGTTTGGGTAGAGAAGAAAGAGGGAGGCTCTCTTAGTCTAAGGTTCCAACTGAACGATTTACTGAGGTTGAAGGGAAACGGGCGAGAAGAACCCTGTACAGCTCTGTGCACAGGATTTTATATGGTTACAAAACAAGGGGTGGGTACAACACATTGCCAATGGGGATAACTCAGGGGTGGAGTTGAAGGATCAGGTCATGGGTCTTGGGACAAATCAGGGTAGATGGGAGGAGGGAAGGGGTCACGTGCACCAATGGGACATCGAGGTTTGGGTGACACTCCGGAATGTCCAGGGGGAGGGACAGCAAAGGGATTGGCTCTGGGAAGGATTGGCATGGAAGGAGCTGGAACAAAGGGTTGGGTAACAGTGATTGATAGGGAAAGGACTGGAACAGAGGGCGGGGAAAAGGCATAAAGGGAAACTGGTGGGAGGACACAACTTTGGAAACAAACCAACTTGGGAATAAACACAGGGGGAAACATGGGAACAAACCATTAATATCACATAACAACAACTGAATTAAACCAAAATAAACATGAGCCGCAACATCGTTTCTCTTCCAAATTCTCCTCTAGATAGACTACATCAGTTATCATTAGGAATGTCGGATCAATCCCATCATTTTTTTTCAAATTCCTTAAAATTCATCTGCATATTTCAAGTATTTATGGCCCGACATTTTGCCACAGTCACATGAGTGGAAATCCATACAGACATGATTTTCTCTGTGGAAATGTGTTTCTATTGCAAGAAAAAACATAACTATAGTTTTTCCAGAAGAATAAATTAAGCAGTTTGGTTCATAACTCCTGTCAGAGACTGAAATGTCATGGTTAATACTTAAAATTTTTATGGAGGCCTTTTTGCCTATTATGGCAAAGTTGTTTAAAAAAATCTGCATGGAAGACCACTGAATCCTGAATGTGACCCCTGGGCTGAGGCCCCAAACTGTGAGTTAAAATGCCTAAGGCTATTCCACATAAGAAAAAGTGACACTATTATTTTAAGCATATCCACTCTATGAAGTAATTGATAAGGCTAGGAGGACACTTTCACAGAAGGATCAAGCTCAGAAGCTTCAGGGTAGAGGCCATAGCTCTAGGCTTATCTGCTTGCCAGCCCTGCCAGCCCCTACCAAAGTGAGAAGGAGGAGTATCTTGGGTGTGTGGAGCAACCTCTGGTCAGAGGTAGTGAACACTCATCATCCATGACAACAACTGGCTCAGCTGTGAAATCACCCCCCCACCCTGGAGAGCCACATCCACAGTACATGCATGTGAAGGGGCAGCAGAGGAGGTGTCACATCCCATCAAAGATCCCTGAAGTTCCCCCTGACTCATTCCTGAGGCCTTGCACCAGAGCACTGCACGTGACGCAAAAAGATGCAACTGATCCGCAGTCTTGCAAGAGACAGTGTCAAACCTGCCCTCCCCAGGAGAGGCACCAGGGTGTTCCCACCTGGTCCAAATGTATATTAACCCTTTGGATTCTATACTTTTCTGTGGGGAGCCCTCATCACCAAGAAGACCAGCTGAAGGGGACAGAGGAGACATTGTTAGGACCCATGGAGTAGTGATATGTTTTTCTCAATATGTCTCTGTCAATCTTCCTGTCTTCCCCCATAACCCCCTTTTTCTATTACTTTCTTTCTCTTTGCCTTTTTTACCATTAAATAAAATACATACTTTAAAATAAAATATATTAATTTTTTGGTATCAACACTTAACCTCATTTGGTTTAAATCATGTTTTGGGAAATATTTTGAACCTTTGAATATTCATAATCCACAGAGAGCTCACTTGCTCCTCTGTGATTAGAGCAGATCATAACACTTCCTTAGTTCTTGATTTACTTTTTTTTATCCCCCCTCATTTCCCAGTTCTGGAATTTTCCACATTTACAATGAGTTCCTCTTCTTCTTGTTGCAAAAAGACAACACAAAGTGAGTTGAAGCTTCTGGATGAAAGATGGATTTTTGTAATATGTCACTGAATGAACAAGTAAAATTACAACATTAAGTGGCAAAAGGATGGATGGGTACAAACAATATCAGGGATATGAATTTCTTTTCCTTTTGTTGCCAGGATAATTACAGAGCTTGGAGCTGACTCCCTGTGGAGCACTAATTTCATGTTCATCCCTTAGTTGGTGATGCCTCACCCTTACTCAAGGCAGAGTAGATTAGATACAGGTGGAAGTTCTTTACTTTAACATGTAACCCTGGTCTAGCAGAAGTTTCCCTATCCATGGCTGGGGGCTTGGAAGTAAGTCCCTTCCAAATCTAACCATTCTATGATTCTACAATTCTACTCCTGCTTAATTTGTAAACCTCACTGCTGTCTAACTTACCTATCCATCAAGTTCCTACCTGCATGATTTTTGTGCAGTCCTTCATGATCATCTCAGTTCTTCACCTGTCTGTCTGCTTGGTCCTCCTGGGCCATGCCACTGATAACTCCCTTAAGGGAGCCAATCCTCTGCTTAAACTACTTTGTGAGGGAAATCAATAGGGTAAATCATCATATCTAACCCTTTCACAAGTGAAAACAGCTGTTCATTCCTTCCATTCCACTCCTATATCAAGTAGATCCCAAATTAATTTTGCTGTGTTTATTTGTTTTGTTGGGTTTGCTCCTGGTGAGGGCAGCATAGAGGAAGAAAGAAGAGAGGGGAATAGAGTGTAATCATGGTTTTGCTGAAGTAACTACATTCTGCGTCATTTTGTGTAACTTAGCTAGAAAAGCTTAGAAACATGCCAAAGTGCTTCATCTGTGAACTAGACAAACTGAATAGCTGCTGATAAAGCTGTATTGGGTGACTTATTTCATTTTAAAGCAAACCATCTAACAGGATTTACATATTCCCCTTCTGGTAGCTGAGATAATCTGACTTCTGAATGAGGGTGAGAAGCTTATGCATATGAATAAGAAGCATTTGTTTATTTAAAAAGTGATTGACAGAGGGTCAGAAGATAGATCTGATGTGATTTAGATCATCTGTTGTTTTCCAACATCATCTAAAGAGACCTCTCAGATTGTCCCAAGGTCTGCAGTACTAAAGCTGTAAGGACTCCAGATTTGATAATGAAAAAGTTGCAACAGCATAAAATAGTAACATTTCCTTGCATCTTTTGAAGCCCAGAAACACTTAATAATTCTTATGACTAGCTTTCCTAGAACTTTTCTGACCAAAGCTAGGAAGGAATTTGCTTGTGCATGCATGTGTAGATAGCACAGATGTACAAACACCACACAAAAGACTTTCGGTTTAATGTCATGAAGAGTAAAAGAGAATGGGAGCTTTTACAATTACCAGAAGTTTTGCTGTCTCAATCTTTTTTTCTTTCAAGTTACTCATTAAAATCCCCAGAGCTGGCTCAAGACCTCTTTCGCCAACACAGAAAAAAAATAAATTTTGCAGTTCTGTCTCTCTCTCTCTCTAGGTGAGAATCTGAGAATGGCTGGAGCAGGAATACAAAGCCACAGGGAAGCTGTGGTGAGCTCAGATGCTTGCTCTTGCTCCTGCTGCCTGGCAGATGGGAAAATATGAGGAACAACTGCTCCCACACCAGCAGCTGCCACCATTGCCTGCCTACTTTCCAGAACTCTGGCATAGATAAATCTTGTACTGGGGTCATGGACATCATTCATATATCCATTTTGCCTATGCCAACAACCGTATTTTTTTCCTATGCATTTACGCTTCATATCTGTTTTCTGCAGAGAACTCTGACATGTGCATGCTCTTAGGAAGAACTGCCTTAGATCATGCTACCATGAAGTACTCTACCAGTTGTGTTCTTTAAGATTTTTAATGCAAATTGTTATTAACTCTAATAGCTTTCTATTAGTCTTTTTAGTTTGTAACAGCTCTGTATTCTGTTTTTGAAGCCAGATGAAAAAGAAATAAGCAAAAGGTTTTCATTCAATTTGTTCCCTGAAAAAAAGTCTAGAATGAAAAGAGGGACATTTTGTCTTTTGCTTAAGCAAGCTGATAAATTTAAATACAGTCTTTCTCTACCATGACCTATTCAAATCTACAAGCACTGAATATTTTTGTACACCAAGGGTATGTTCTTGAGGAAATTCTGATTAGAATTTGAGTTTCCTCCACAAAATGAATTTCTTATACTTGAATTTTAGATCCTTTTTAGTATCATTTTGCATTTGCCATTTACTCAAATCCCTTTTTGTCATGTCCATTGCACATATATTAGTCAGTGCACTGCCGATATTAAACATTCCCAAAGACTTTTCCAGTATGTAGGTACATTTCCAAGATAGAGTTATCTCTTTTAGTACTATTTGGAATCTTCCTACTGAGTTTGATCTATCAGTCATTGCTTTGCTATCTTCTTCTCTGACCATGTTTAACTGAGCTTAGAACCATATTTGAATATGGCTTTTCTCTAGGAAAAATCTGTTCTTCCTTGATTCTGGTTTTCATTAATAAGGTTTCAGAACAGTCACCACGAGCTGTGTTTGATCAAAACGCCAGCACTTTCTGCATTCTGGCTCTTAATTGCACGCATTGTTAGAAAACTATTTCATATTAATAGATTGCTTTTGCTACTTGTAGGAAAAAGGAAAACCTGTTGCTTACAAAGACATCCCAAAAATTCTGGTTCACTGTTTCTTAACCCATCATTGTCAGTTTAATATATCTGTTTTTTTACTGCACAGACACTTCCATGTTTAAGAAACTGTACATATATATCTACAGATGTATATATGTAGATATTTTTATCTATCTATCTATCTATCTATCATCTATCTATCTATCTATCTATCTCTATACTATCTATCTATCTATCTATCTATCTTTCTATCTTTCTATCTTTCTATCTTTCTATCTTTCTATCTTTCTATCTTTCTATCTATCTATCTAGTAGATATAATATTTACCTTGTAGATCTGTTTATTTTTCACAGAACTTTGACTTGGAATGGAGAATAGAAAAATATATATACCTCGTCATGTATTTCTAAGACTGATTAATTTTTTCAAATCTTTAAAGCCAGATATGACATTCAAAGTATTATGGAATTATTCAAACAAAAACATATTTCTCCCATGTTTAGTTAACTACAGCTACTAGTTTAAAAGTTTAAAATTTCTATTGGTTTTCAAAGAACTACTCGTAAAAATAACATGGACAGTCAAAACAGAAGGTTAATAATCTTGAAGATATGCCATCTCATCCAGCAGTACTGGGTGATATTAGTTTATTTCTGAATATTTATCTTAATAAGAAATTAGATATTTAAGAATGTTGGACAATGAATTTGTGGACATTTGAGTGTACTGGAAAGAAGAAAGTGTAAGAGTTTATGAGTTAGGCAACATAGAAAAAGGGAAAATATATTTTACATATATCAGACAAATTGTTGATATGTTGGAGAAAGCAAAAACATTATTTGAGGTTAATGTGTCTCTAAATTTTACTGTTTCTTTTCCTCTTTTTGTTTTCCAATAGCTTTTTGCTTCCAACTCTGTACCTTCCCACACCCAAGAAACTGCATCCTGTTTTTTTTTTTTTTTTTCCTAGGGATTAATGGTATTAGTATTCTCCAGCTGGGAGAGGTCTTCATTTTCTGTTTCGTTTCTTCTGTTTTCTGTGACCTCATTATAAAGCATAACTAACCATGACATCTTTTTGCTATGGCAAGGAGCAGAACAGGTCCCTCTGAAACTGATACTGATTTTGTTCTTTATTTATTTTCTTCAGTATAGACAATTTCATAATCATATGGTAAAATGAAAGCTAATAAATCTTTGCTTATAATTTTCTGGGAAGAAAAAGCTTCAATCTTTTGGCATTTATCCATTTCCTCTCTTGTCACATGCAGTTTAGTTTTTAGGTACTCAGGGATTCTAATGTAGAACTCCTACATCAAAGTGCAGTAAGCCTGAACTATGAGCAGAATGATTCAAAATTTTTGCAGAAAAGAATATTAATTTATCATTAAATGCATATAGTATTTCCACGAGAAAAATAAAATCAGAAAAAAATAGAGGATGAATCACTGGTTATCCAGGACCTTAAAAGTGTGAAAAATATCTTGCAATCCAAATGACTACTGTTAAACTGAAATCAAGTAAGCATAATTTTATAAGACAAAAGAGGAAGAATTAACTTCCAAACAGTCATAAAAGAAATCCCCAAACAATTAAGTAAAGATCAAACAAATAAAAAAAGTACCTCAAAGCTGAATATCTGAGATACGAAGTTTCTATATTTTTTCCTTTACCTTGGTCTAATATATAGGCAACATATTTTGCCTCTCTCAGTATAAATAATGATTTGTAATGAATTACGTTCAGCAGAGGACATTTCAGCTGGAAAGCTAAGTGCAAGTAAGGAAACAACAGGAAAAGAATATGCAATTTATTTAATTTTTTTTGGGTTCTCATTGTGCAAAATTATGTTATTTTCTTAAGGTGAAGAAGATTAAAGTCCATCATAAGCATGAACAGAAATTGTTTGACTTTTTAAGTTTGTAAGACAAACTTAACATTTCCTTTCAACTGTCTAAGATTAGAAATATGCTTACTCCTTTAAATGTGTCTATGGGATAAAAATGGAAAGACAATGCAAGAAAATTTGCATTAAAAGTCTAAGTTATTCAAGTTTCAAGTGATATAACAGTTTTCTTGCCTTTCTCTGAAAACTTAATAAAAGGTTATAATTGAAGTAAACTTAAAACACTATTAACCTAAACAATAACAACCTAAAACAAACAAGCAAATTTTTGCTATAAGTAACAGTAAATTTATCAAATTTTAAAATAATTTATCATTATTTTAAACTATTGCCCAAGAATTTTACTGTATTTCCTACTTTACTTTTTTGAGGATTAAATATTCACACATAGAAATATAATTTTAATACTGAGATAATTTATCTAGAGAAAAGATAAATATTTGGAGTATTTTATTCAGATGAATTCTTCATTGTTTTTAAGCCAATGTTTTCCCTCTTCTGAGGGAAAAACCCCTACTCCAGCTTTCTAAGGTTCCCAAGGTCCACAGTTCTGAGTGGTCAGCAGGCCAGCTTCACCCTTGTGCCACAGTAGGTCTCTGTCTGTGTATGTTCAGCATTTGCCAAATATGAAATGTGTTACTGAGAAGCATTCTCACTACATTCCCATTGTTATAGTGCTCTTTGTCATTGATGCATAAAATGATAAAATTGTGTCCAGTTAAGTAAAACTCTTTGTAACCAGTGTAGTGCTTTAGGCTTGACTGGGTCTGTTCACCAACTGTATGAATAAATAAACACAAAAGCTTTGCCAGATTACAGCACAAACAGTGAGATAGACTATCTTTGCCAAAGAAAGCAATGACAAATTTCCTCGCACCAGCTTGCAACTCCTGTGACATGCTAGTGACAAAGTACATAAATCACAGGATCTATTTAATGGCAGTGGTGAAAATCATGCAGACGAGCTTTCCTTTAGAAAAGACACCCAGTAAAATATCCAAAAAAACCCAAACCAAAAACTACTGTCCAAGTGACAAAGTGCAGAAATGTAGAACACACTGTTTCAAAAACCACCATCAACATGAGTCTTTAAACACTTTTTTTTTTTAAATCCTTTCCCATTTCATTCTCAAAAATAGTAAGCACACAAAAATCCCGAAAATAGATACAAGTATGGTTCACCAAAGAGAATTAATTGCAGAGCACAAGATCCTTTTTTGGGGGGACCGTTTGCTGGGCAGCCATTAGTGTAGGGCATAATATTCACGTTTTAATTTATTATGTGATTACAATAACTTTAAACTCTGTTCAGCCACCTTTTTTTTTTACACAAATACAACCTGTGAGCAGTGGTTTTTTTATCAAGCAATTTGTAGGTATAAAGCTATTAGATAAAGGAACTACTTCAGTTCTTGTGGTTTATTCAGTTACTTTTATGCTCTTCATTTTGACACCAGTTAAAAGTAGTGAAAGCAGCATGTCATAGTTCAGATGACAGGTAACAATGGTAAAACAGTTAAGCTGCCTCAAGCTGACTCTTTTGAGACACAGACTGTCCTTGATGTTCATGTCTAGTGGTTGCTACCACTGAAAAAGCTGATGGATGATATGTGGTAGCTGGCATTAAAGTGCATTGAATTATTTCCCTTGCTGTGAATGACTCTGAAGGGTTTTATAATCTTGAAGTGCTACACTGAAGTGAAGGGAAACATTATCAATCATTAAAAATGCCTTGCATTTTAAGATACAGAGTGGAAAAACACTGGTATTGATCAAATAATTTATACTCAATTAACCAGTAAAAAAAAAAAATCTAGTGTTTTTGATTTTTTTTCTTCCTTGTGATGTGTCCATAAAAAAGCTGCAAATTCTTTGAATGTCTATGTGAGTATCATGGATAAATATTTTCTCAAATCTGTCTGGAATATAAGTCACACTATTTTGCAAGTGTTTGGTGTACACTCTGCTAAATTAAAATTATGCCAGTATCTCAGTAAATGATCAGAAGCCAGGTTCTTTTCTCTGCCCTTCAGCTGAAGGAATGTGTTGCTTTTAAGGCAATGGGAAAGTTGGAGATATTGAGAATTTTTTGTCACTACTTCCTAAGTAATTTATTATTTCTTTTATAATATTTGATGCTGAGATTGTTATCTCAGAATTTGAGATTAATTTAGGTTTTGTCTGTTTTAAAAATAAAAAGAAACTAGACAAGAAACATGAAAGCAGAGATTTTTTTAAGTTTTGAAAGAGGAATTAAAACACTCATAATGATTACAGTTTAAAGATTAATCTCTTCCTTCTGAAGAATGTTTGTATTTAAAAACAGGAGATTTTTATATTTGACCAGATGGAATCATAGAGTTTAAAAAAGTCTAGGACTTTATCAGAAACACAAGGTCTTTCTTTTTTCCACTGCACTTGATGCTGTGTGAAACAGCTCTTTTAAATGCTCGAACTGTTGAGTAGAAGTTTAAATTTGCCACTTTTTTGTTAGAGAAAATGGGCCACAACTGAAATATATCACCAAATCCAGTTGTGATTTATCTTTGTTCAGGAGTGGTATTATGTTTGTAACAAGATATTAAACTCACTGGGTACATATACTGTTTTGCTCTAAGGAAAGAAGGACAGTGACCTAGATCTATGGATTAATACAATGGGCAAAATATTGTTCAATATCAGCAGGGCCCAATGTACAGAATCAGAAGCTCTAAGTCAATTGAACTACAGCTTCATGTCTGAAAATGTTCATAGGTCTCTCTCAATTCCCTTGAGAAAAACTAAAATTGGCTTAAGTGGGCCAAACTTAAACCAGCAGCACTTCTATTAACATTTCAAACTAGGGATCGCTAATGAAATCAGTGAGAGCTTATAGGTTTCCCATAGTCACAGGAAGAGGCATAAAGAAGAAAAACCAGAATATTATGGGACTTGTCTGCCTCTTTTAGAGTTAAGATCAAGTTCAAAGAAAAGCCACAAAAGATGCATTCTTTTCAGTGTATGCTGATCTTTCCAGTTGAAAGGTAAGCCTAGACAGTGGACAAAAATCTCTGTACAGAACATAATACCATGTGTTTACTTGCAGAAGGTGTTAACAGCAACCTGTACTCAGAGCACTATCCAGGTAGAACAAATGTGTTAATGTGTTAATGATTTACACAGAGCATAATAAATACAGGAGAAGCTGCAAACGAAAACATCCTTTTATGATCCTGTTCCCTGACAATGTTTGGCAGGCCTGGCCAGCAAGTCACTTCATCCTACTGTACATAGTCATCTTGTACTTGATTTACTGGATTAGGTCATTAGTAGTTCTCAATGCTTCATATGCAGTTGTGTCTGTACATTTGTATTATCAGTCCCAAATAACATTTGTAGTTTTTGTGAGGGCATATGACTGATTTTATACTACAAATGCACTTAGTATTAGCTGACATAAAAGGACTGAAAAGGTTACTGAAGCCAAAGTACACTTGCACAAATTAAAAACAAAGAAATAAACCACTTATTCAAAATCAGCATTTGGGTATGTATTTGTCCAGTTTTATACAACGATCTAGAAAACATTTTTTGTAGTGTTAGCAAAATAGTATACCAAATGCCAATACAAAATTCAATTATTGGTTTTAAAAATCCTTAAAAATCCAATTCTTGAACATCATGCTTACACGGTGGCAGAGAGACAGGTGGATGGCAAATATGGAAACTTGTAGCTCAACAATTAATTGTAAAGTCACAGGAGAAAAATATTTTTTAAGCAGATATATCAGATGTTGCTTCGATGTAGGATTTCTCTGCATACTGAAGTAAAGTATGCTTTGGGCTATTTGTTAAGGTCCTTGGTCAATTCTTAAAACATGGATTTAAAGAATAGTGGGAGGATTAGGACTGCTTTTCCTAAGAAATACAAATTATTTTTTCTCAATCCATTTGTGCTTTTTTTTTGCTACAGCCTTAAGCCTTGAATTTGAGCTTCCTAAGATGTTTTTTAGCTTAACACTTATGCTCTTATATGACTCTGTTCCTTTATGTCATCCAGTGTCGGGTTTACTAAAATATATTTATGTTTTTTTCTTTTTCTCTCGTGTTCTTGTCTTGCTATTTCTGTCTCTGTCTTTGTTTCTGTGTCTCTGTGAAGGCTTTCTGTTTTCCCCAGCCCTGCATCTGAAGAAGAGGTCGAGTCGTCTGTTTTCTCGTATTCAGGAATTTGTTTATTCTTTGCTTATCTCATATTTGTTCCCTGGCCTGCCATGGTCTTCTCTGCAGGCCAGTGCTCTCCTCTTTGGTCTGTCTGCCCTTGGTCTGTGGTCTCGGTCCTTAGTCTGTCCTTCGTCTGTCGTCCTTAGTCATCTGTCTGCCTTTAGGAGGGCACTATCTTTTATACTGAAAATTACGTGTACTTTATTTATAACAATTCTCTAATATCTATCCACTATGTTGTACAGTGTACTTTTGTTCCAAACCAATCCAAATGTGCCACACCACCACAGAAGATGGAGAACAAGAGGATGAAGAAGTAGTCCAGGGACACACCCCATTTCCTCCATCTCTGCCCCCTGATCTCACATCTAAAATCCACAAATTCTACTTTTTTACTGTGTGACATACTAATTATCATTCTATCTAAATTCTTGTGACTTATAAATTTTCCCAGGACAGTCGGAAGGATGTCCTGGTTTCCCACAATCCAGTATCAAAACTAGTCATAGGGGAAAAGAATCTCTAGAAGGATGAGAGAAGTTATTTATTTGGCAGGCTCATTATGTAATGAGTATTTTCCACTGAAGGAAGAGGAAACTAGAGGAGCTGATGTTTTTTGAGAGAAACATCAGATGCTTCCTCAATTTTTTTCATATATATTGACTGAGCCGACAGTACTCAGAGTAGTCTACAAGCTGAATGCAGATTTCTCACACAGGGATTGCCAATTTTTTCCCTATACTTTGAATAAGTTAAACAAATATACTTAAAATCATCAGCAATATTTACCACTGTCAACATGGAATGCACCAAAATGCATCAGATTTACCCAAAACACCAAAATTTCATCTGGATTTTAAATAAGTGTTCCAGTTTCCACAAATTTTTCCCATCAGACAAAAATAAACACAAGTAATAATAATAAAAAAATGAGTGCTATACGACAGACATACTATTCTATTCAAACATTTTTCTTTGGTGCCTGTATAATTTTTTTAACAAATAGTAAGTATATATTTCTGGGATATGCATATATTTTTAGTATAATAAAATAATTTTACGACCTGACTATACACAAACTTCTAAGAGAACAATGTCTCTTGGAAATCATTACTCACCTCAATTTCACAGATGCAAATAAACATATCTCCTAGGTACCCTTGTACAAAAATATTCATCTATAGTGAGAAAAATAACATTAAGGTTATAGATGGTAATAAATTGTATGCTTTTAATGATAAAATGTAATAGTTGATTTATGTTACTTAATTAGCAGTGCTTATGTTCTCTTCTGTGGAGTTATCTACTTTAATATATAAGGTGATTCAAAACTTTGAAGTGGATATGTATGTTTTAATTGCATGGGGAATCTTCTAAATAACAATAAATTCACTTCCAAAGTATTTAGTTATAACAATGCAATTAATTTTGATAGAAATCAGCTGTGCAAATTACTGATGAAGACTTGGATTTTTTCCTTTTTATTAAAATATTTTAAGATAAACACATTGACGATAATCCACAATATTTTTTCAGTGTTCATAAACAAGTCACCTTCTTCTCACCTTTCCTTGTCTAGTGACAAAATAGCTATAGTGTGTGCATCAATATTATAAATGGGTACCAGAGGAAGAAATTGGTCTGTAAATCTCATTAATTTGGTGATTAGCACAAAGAGAAATTATCCACATGCTGAAGCATAACATTATTCTCTTACAGAAAGACAGGAAGAGTGAGTTGCTGTTTGGTATGCAGTATGTTAAATCCATTTCAGTAAACCAAGTGTGTAACATTACTCAAAATTTCTTTTGTGGAAAAGAGCTACAGTACACTGACTCAACTTTTATCTTGTTCATCTCAGACATTGACACATAAAAAAAACTGATCTTCCATCTCTTTGTTATATTAAAAATAATAATAAAAGTTATTATTCCATCAATAAGCTCAAGTTCTTTCTTGCAAAATATAATTCAAAATGGGCAAATATTTATTGTGTCAGAAAAATATCAGTAAGTCTAATAGTCACAAACCTACTTTGTATTGTTTCTAGAGCATTTATTAGAAAAGAGTAAGACTGTTAGAGGCGAATTTCTTGAAAATAAACAAATCAAAATGGAGGTATGCAGTCTTAATGGCCTGTATTTTGATAGAGGTTTTTGTCTAATAGTTTTTTTATTTAAGCTTCTGCAATTTCAAAGAACCTTGAACCAATGTTCCAAGGAATACATATACCTCAGCAAAATGCACTGCTGTAGAGCTAATCAACTGGTGGTCTAGGAAGAGTATTTGGTTGGTCTATTCACAAGATGTCAACAGAGTTACTCGCAAACCTATTATTTTTGTAACTGAGCAAGAAGGTGAGAATGTATTAAGAAAATAAGAAGGTTTATGGGAAAAAGCCACCAATAGCGATTGCCAAATTTTTCCTGGTTGCTAAACCAGCAGAAATGGGCCACAACTTCAGCCCAAGTACTGGGCAGAACCTGATGCAGATTTCTCCTTGGGGGCAGTGAGGCAGAGCAGCCTGGCATCTATATCTTCAGACAGCAACACAACAGGCATTCTAGGAGTAGACAACTCTTCTGGCAATGACTTCTACAGTTGTTAAAGCCATAACTCCCAGATGACCCTAAGAAGCCCAGGGGAATCATAGCAGTGGTATTTTGTTTGGTGATGGCAATAACCTTGTCCAAGTCACAGTGGCTGCAGCCATGGGGTTACCTGTGGGAAGTGCCATGGAAACACATGTGTGAGCCAAAAAACCAGCTGCACCAACATGGGAGCAGGATCCAAGGTAAAGCTCTGACAGCTACCACTGGTCTGACATATACTGTGTTCAAGGAATGGAGTACCGAGTAAGTGGAAAATTCAGTTATGCTTCACTTCTTAACATCCACTGCAGTGGCAATGGCAACAGCTTGACTGCGGATCTGACACAGTTGCAAAATTTGCTCACTGTTGCATGGTTTTTAAAAGAGAACTGTCCCTTTACTAATTGTGGAGTTGTTTTATGGGTTTTCAGATACACAAGATCAATGGTTGGTTGCTATAAAATCGTTTATTCTGTGAATACATCGGTCTTGAAGGTGAGAGTTCAGAGTGCTAAAAGTGCATGCTAAAGTTTTTAGCCATGTCCAGAGCAGTAGCTCCTGCAGCTTCTCTTCTTTTCTTCTTCTTCTATCTGGGTGCATGTGTGTGCGAGTGAGAGCAAAAAAGTGAGAGAGCAAGCAAGCCCCAGATGGGACTTCTTATTCATAAATCATCCAATCAGGTAAAAACATGACTCTAAAACATTTTCTCTACACCTATTGGAATTTAATTCTAAAGTGAGAAAAGCAGTGTCAGTCCTTACAATTATTTAAGCATATCTATTCACATAAATGGTTCTATCTGTTCTATCTAGGAATACAAGTTCTGTTCTACTATGTTTTATGTCTAGAGCTAAGGTACTGAACTTTAAACTAGGATTTAGGATATTTCACTCTCTTAAGGCACTTAAAATATATTTCTACTTACTTAAACTTAATTTTAACTTACTTAAAGCTAAAACAGTTCTACTTCATATCTGTGTAGCTTAATATATTTTATTTTATCTAAAGTCTTTAATTCAATTCCTGCATTCTTTTCTCTCTCTGAAGATCTGAGAGAGGCCCCTATTTCTTGCACTCCAACAGCTAACGATTAAGGGTATTTGTTGGGGTTAATATAAAGCAGATCCATGTTAATGAGCTGTGGCCACCACCAAACATTTTCCAAACAAGGAAAAAAGTGTACCTGATGAAGATATTTGAGACTATGTGGAAAAGTATTTATAGTATGCTTCCATAAGAAACATGAATTCAGCAGGAGGGTGGAAATGTTTGATACTGCAAAATAATTACAGCAATAAATAAATAAGAAGCTGAGAATCTTCCCTCTAATGATGATACCTAAAGAATAAATACCTGAAGAAAAATTCTTACATGAAAGCATTTCGTCTTAACTTTCTTCCCACTCACCTTCTTCACACTAAACACGTCTGTGATTTTGCTTGCAAACAACATTAAATCTACATTTATATGTTACTAGGGAAATGCTTTTATGTTAGTACAGAAACCTTTAATTCCCACAGAGAACAATTCTTTAACAAGAATTAGGCAAGGAACTATGCCAGAATAGACAATGACACAGATAGCAAAGTTGTCTTGATGGACTTACTATTGCTTTGAATTCTTGTTTGCTGGTGAATACAGGATTGACAAAATGAAACAACCTCCTACCTAGGAAAGGAAGTTACAGGTGGGAAGTGACAAAAAATCATTTTAAGAGAGGAGGAAGTTAAGGTTTTACAGAGAAATATGCATATATAGAAGTCAAGCTTTCTAAGAAACTGTGTGGGACTTTGTTAGAAATTGCAGTGATAACCGATCTCAGTGGGGAGCCGTGCACCAGGGGCAATCAGACACTTGTGCAAGAAGATTAAAAGGTATGGAATAAATTTCAAAACAGATATTTAGAATTTTTGCAAAAAATTAATGTTAAAAGTCACAGGAACTATCCATATGTACTTATGAACCTGAACTTTATAAAGGGTATGAATTCCTTGAGAAAAATAGGTATTTGGATTAATTCACTAGCTACTGGTATTATATATAATATATGGACAACAGACAGGAAATTAACAAAGAAAATCTCACCAAACTGTAAGTTAGTGAAGATATTCAAGTCTCACACTTTGTGCTGTAGTATTGTGTATGTACAAGACTAGACTGGCAGAGCAGACAATGAATCTGGATTTCAGGAAGAGTACTTCAAGAAACTTGATTCCCTGTGGAACACAAATTTTTTAAGGGCAAAAGTGGAATACTTTTTATATCTAGGTCCAAGAATTTGCTCTTATTCCTGTTTGGGTTCTGTCAATCTAAGCGCTTAAACTGTAATTACTACAGAAAAGCTTTATTAACCTTAGAACTAATTTTGGTTGGTTTGCTGGTTGGTTTTGGTTTTGGTTTTGCTAGACTACACATCCCATCACTAATGATTTCAAGGCAATGTTCACATGGGTATGGAACTTTAAATGACATAAATGTTAATTAAGATGCAAGTATGATTTGCATGGAAGATCTTCTGTCTCGAAAGAGTACCTGAAATCTTGGGAACATGAAGGGCTGTGATCCAGGTGAAACCCTTTTCTAACAGCAAGTCATGTAAGGTGCAGCAAAAGGGACAGTAGCCAGTACAAGTAAGCTGATGATCTAGTTTTGGATGTTTCTTTCAGTTTCCAGGTCCCCATTGGGTAACATCATTACAGACAGCATAAAGAAGTTGGTGCAGGTTCCATTCTCATGTTAACCTCTGAATCAGGGGTATTACTGGTACTTCAGAATAGACACAGTCTTTCATTCAGTGTTTCTAACAGTTTTGACAACAAAATGTTGGTCATCATCATAGCAGACACTGAGGACAGGAGAGAAGGCATTGTTTTGACATTGTATACAATCTCAATGTCACCATATCTTGAATTTTGGTCTCTATATCTTAGGATTCTGAGTTTACTTATGAAAATCAACAACAGTAATAGGAGCTCTACTCTTTGCCATTCATAGTAGTCAACATAGACATACCTGTTTTTAAGAGTGAATATTAGATAATGCCAGTGCCTCTCTAGCTGCTGTTTGAGCTCAGTATAGGAGAACAAAACTTTTTACTTATAGTAATTTTAGGTGTAAATTTAAGTGGCAAATCGTTTCATACTTAAGACAAATGTTGGAAGATTGTTAGTTGATTCTACTAGAAACAGGAATTCAGGCACCTCTTTAGCTACAGGTGAAAATAAAAAGAATATTAAAAAATTAAATTAAAAAAAATTAAAAAACTTTAAAAATCGAGAAAAGTGTTTTATAAAATTGATCAACCACAACCAGTTTAACAACTTCTGGGTTTATAAAATAAAATTTGTTTCTTTTTAATAATATTTAAGGATATCTTACAACTTGGTGTTTTAACCTGCTTATCTCTTCCTAGAGATTTATGCCTCCTCTGCTACAGCCTGAGCACACAAAGATTTCAGTTGGCATTTGGTAACTATGAGAGGTGAGAACTTGAGAAAATTACAAGTGTAGCAGAAATAAAAACTACTCAGGTCAATCATATTCAGCAAACTTCCAAACACAGTGGAATGTGGGGATGCCTTTGCTTTGCTTGGTTCTTCTCTTCAGGGTCAGAATTAAAAGCATGAGAGACAGAATTCATGTTCAGTCTTTGGTGCTTATTCTTTCTTATCTCAGTTACAGCCTCACTGACTGTGAGTGCTTCTTTATGCTAAGTTAACAAGGCAAAAATGGAGTACAGAGAGAATCTCCATGGTCCTTTTAAGCCTAATCTAGCCAATTATGAGATGCCAGCAAATTAATTTTAACTTTTAACCCAATAACCATTCATCCATGTCCTGCACTGTGGATCTTTCAAACCAATCACACAAAATCACCTGAACTTGTGAAGAAGAAGGAGAAGAAGAAGAAGAAGACTATGCCCTAAAGCCTCCATTTTGTTAAATATATATTATTTTAACCAGCCACCTTAAATTCTAAATTTCTCACCCTGTGATATAACACACTTCTGTTCAATTACACAATCACAGACTCAATGTTATCACTCAGTTTTGGAAGTCTTTCCCAGGACCTCAAGTCAAATGCAGTTTGTCTTTGTGGATCATTCTCTACCAGCACAGAAAGCATGAAATTCTCTGTGTCCAGGGATCCAATGGTGGAATAAAAAACTTTTTTAGATACAATTTTAGCAGTAAAATTATTGTGTGTGAACAGTTAAATAGAAAACCAGCATCAATCTCCAGTGCAGGAATATGGGCCCTCTTTGGAAAAAAAAAAAAAAGAAGATGTCTAATAAATTCTATCTGTCAACTGCTCAGCTGAATGTCAAAAAGAATCTCCAGTAAGTTCTATCTCTCTTGTACAGGGGAGCCAAGCTCAGTGTTCCAGGTGTGTATCACCAGGGATGAACAGAGGGGAAGGAACATCTCCCTTGGCCTGCTGCCAGCACTCCTCCCTGTGCAGACTGGGATGTGGTTGGTTTGCTTTGCTACAAGCACTGTTAATGTTAGTTTGGAATCTAATAGGATCCCCAGGTCTCTTTCTGCCCAGGTGATTTCCAGCTGGTTGTTCCCTAGTGCTTACCGGTGCCTAGGTTGTTCTTCTTCAGAATTGAAATGGATATACCCATGAATGTACTCATGGAAAGACTAAACTGATTCAATTCTTGCACACTGCCTGACAAAAATCCTGTGTATATTAAAATGTGATTATACATTAGAAAAATATATTTCATCCTATAAGGAAATCTATAAATAATCCCTTCACCATTGTGATTTAAAACAAACAAAAACCCTTAAACAAATGAACGAACAAACAAAAAAGACAGCAAAACAAAAGGCCCTGCCTGTTATTCATTTAATCTGAAGTTTATGTGTGAAATTTGTTTATTTTGGAGCCAAACCCAGTAATTCCTAGAATGATTATAAGCTCACTAAATACCCTGACACTAATGGGTTGACTTCAATAAATGAGTTAGGATGGCAGTATTAAATCCTTTGGGGAACTCAGAATTAAGCCAGTATATGCAATTTACTAGACCAAAGTACTTCATTCAAATCCTATCAGCAAAAAACGTTTTCCCTTTTTTCACTTAAGACTTCTAGATGATCCTCTTGAATTCTAAGTGGGTCCCAACATCTCACTTTTCCCAGCAAATCTGGGTCACTTAACCCACAGTACTTTCTTGAAATGTAGGATGTAGAGTGCTTTCCAGATTTCCCTGAGTAACTTTTCCAGCAGTAGGTTTTAATATGCCTTAGAACATTAGCTTAAAAAAAAGGCAACAATTAAGCTTCATAATTTTTTCTCCACGTGCAGTTTTTACACTTAAACACATATAACTAGATATTTCCACTGCCATAGTCATTAAATTTACCTTTATCAGTCTAATAGGATGATTTTTTTTTCACTGTAAATGACATGTGGACATAGAGAAGTGTTGAACTGGTAGGAGACAGAATTATTTGAAGACACATAAGTGTTATTAATTAAATAAAATTACAATCAGCAGTGTTCTAATTAATTTTCTATTTGGTTTTCTTTTTTTTAATCATTATTGAATGGTTTGGTCCATATTCTCTATCTAGAAATTGGTCACAAAAAACATGGTGTAGAGCACAGTAAGAACAGTAATTCTGCAAAATGTATCAGTTTCTGATTGGAGAGCCTCTGTCAAATCTGTCAAATACTTTGTTAACATGGAATTCTAATTCTGTTAAAATAGCAGCAGGTTTAAATATATTTTTAATGCATGAACTTCCCCCATATAGTGTTTGAAATTAATTTCCTCTTATTTTTTTCTCTTATATTGTAAAAAAATAATGATATTTAGGATTTCACACAATGTGCTAATGTTGACAAGCCAGATTGTATTTTTTAATTATTTAAAAAGCAGCAATGGATTTAGGCCAGAATTCTGCATCTCTTGGACTTTAGCAAAATCTGGAACAAGCCAAATCAAGTGGACATAACTAACATTTACAAGTCGTGACAATTCACACCACACTTAACTTATTTTTCCTAGTAATTTTAATGTGACAGATAGCTAAGGAGGTTTAACTATGGCATTTGTAAAAGCTTTCCTATTATTCAGGCTTCCTGGCTTTGATAGCAGTTTATTCCAGACCAGTCCAGCTTCCTTTGCTTGATCATGCAGCAAAGTCATAATAATCCTATTGGTAACATTACAGGCTGTTGCTATGGAAATTAATGTATTATCTCAGAAAAATGACAGATGGGTTGAAGAGGGAACAAGCCCATACTTAAACACTGATCCTTACATGACTAACTAATCCCTAAACGGATGTCACTTAGAGAACAGCTAATTTCAAGGATTTTGCTGCAACCATGTGACTAAGAGGAACAGCAGAGAACAGAGGCTATGCTAAGTATTTTGCTCCAAAATAGTTGCATTATCTCTCTTTCATTTCCACTTGTTTGTATTGCCTTTTTCTTAACATGTCCCAGACAACCTGCAGTAGATGAGGAATCATTGATGAGGAGATAGCAGGAAATAGCAGCATTGTGTGTGCAGCTTAATAATAATAGCTTATCCTCATCGCCCCCTCTGTGAGCGAATTAAGTCATTAAAAAAGAAGTAGACAAGGCAGCATCAATGCAGTAGTTATCACTTGCTGATAAAATTCAGATTAAAAAACCCCCAGAAATAAAAGAAAGGCAACATGCCATTATTCTCCCATCACACAAAGGGATATTGTGCATATTTTAAGTCTTTAATCATTGAAGCTTATTCTCTTTCTTATTTCAAACAGAAACATTTTGGCTTTTTGCCCATATCAGTATAAATTGGGTTAAATTATAGAGAGTGCAGCATATAGCAAGTGGAATTTGCACAAGAAGGCCAAAGCTAGAGTGTAGGTTACAAACTCTTCTGGGACACATATGATAACAGTGAACTGGATCAGGGTTGCAGAATGAAAAATACATGGACATTTAAAGGAGAAAAGGATGACTATGGTATTAAAATTTGGTTTAAGACTGAAAAGTGATAGCTGCTTTTTATTTAATATAGAAAATATTTTTTTCTGAAAAACCAGAAGTCAAAATTCAACAGTAGGATTTGTTTTTCCTCTTAAGCAATGATAAATGTCACCATTTTGATAATGTTTTCTTCAGAATAATTTAACAGTTTTTTACCAATCACATAACAGCACATTCTTCTTTGGTGGTGATTTTTTATGTTTCTGGCTATGAATAACGATGTTGCAACAACTGTCAAAATATACTATTGTTAAATACTTAGAGAAGAGAAAGACCTGGTTATGCTGCTGGCAAAATACTGAGTATTAAAATTATCTTCACATAATGCTCTGAGCAGCAGGAAGAATAACTAGATATGAAAATGTATAAATCTGAGTCATATCAGGAGATAACACATCATTTCAGAATTATAACAAAATAGGTATCAAAACAGGGATTTAATTTAAAATCTCCATATCTCAAAGCCAAGACCTCAAATATGCCATAAATTTGTTCACAAAAAAGTAGTAATTCCCTAAGGAAAATGTATTATTTTAATTACTCAGAGAAAAAAATTAATACAGTTATGAAAGTTAGATGTATATTTTATATTATATTCTTTCATATAATAACCTGTGCAGTGACCCTCTCTTTGACTAAAAACTCAATGAAAGAAGGCAAGCAAAAGCCCCCACAACCCACACTCCAGAGAAAAGTGTAGTATTAACAACAAACAGGATTAGAAAACTTGGGTCGATGGGCTGTGCCAGACATTTGTTGTGCAACCACACATATCATGCTCTTTGGTACCTTTGGAAGTTTAGTTGGTTGGGTTTTTTTTTTTGGTTGGGGGAGGGTTTGGTTTTGTTTGGAGTTTTTCTGTTTGCCTGTTTTTATTTTTAGTTTTATTTTCAAGTCAAGTTAATCAGTTAATCAAGTTAATCCTGCAGTTTTACTAAAACACAAACTAGGACCACAAGGGAATACAAGATAATGAGTCCCAATAGACGAGTGTTGTTTCTGCTAGGTGAAAGTCACAGACAGTTCAGAGCTATTAGAAACACAAAATAATGTTGCAATTGAGTAAAAAGCAAGCTGAAATCCAAAGAAGAGTGTAATGGGAAAGGCAGCACAAAGTGTATCTGAATTGTCTTTTCTGCTCCCTCTAAGAAGAAACAATTTATCTAATTTTTTTTCTTCTATAAAGTTGGAGGGTTGTTATGTGGGTCAAGAATAGCATTAGTAATAGTACTTTGATCAGATTTGTAATTTCTGTTTCAAAAGGAATCATAACGCTTGGTCCTGTCAAGGCAGATATCGCAACCAAATATTTGTGACACCAGTAGTTGTTGCTTACATACCTTTCTTCCAGGGAGCTAGTATGCAGGTCACTTAAATATGAAATAACATTTTTTGAGTTAGCCTCAAAAATTTCAAGTTAACTTCTAAGAACCAGAGCATCAACAGATGTGCTGACAGAAGGAAATGAAGAGAGGCAGGAGGAATTTAGTGTTGCAAGTATTTATTATGCAAGAGGTAGAGTGGAGACTTCTGCAAATCATACATGAAAGCTGCCCTGTATTTATGAACAGCATTGCCTGGATATCTTTCAAACTGTTACAGGAATGCAAAAGAGATCTCATGTTTCAGCCATACTGCCAGGATACCAAAGGAGCCCTGCAAATTTTCTAACCTGAAACATCTTACAAGCAAATAAAAAGTATTTAATTTTAAAATAAAAATTAATTAAAAGTATTTGATTTTAAAGTAATTAATTTTAACGTATTTAATTCAACTTTTTTTTTTTTTTTTTTTTTTTTTTTAATTATAAATGCATTGTCAATGAATTTGTAAAGTTTTACTTTAAAGCCAAATATTCCATAATTATGTTTGCAGCATGATATTCTGAAATTGTGGGATGATTAATATCAATTTATGAAGGTTTAGGTCAGAAAAGTTACATGATTTTTTCATGTTAGGATTCACAGTGGAAGACCTTACAGTTTTCATTGCTTATTCTAATTTGCAAGGCAAAATTTTGATAAAATATCTTATATGGAAGTATCAGTAGAAAGATTTCAGAACAAAATATTGAAATGAAGAGAAATGTAACAGAAAAAAAAAGCATAAACCAAAAACCAACCAAAAAAGCCATCCCAAAACAACCAGAAATAAAATAGTATTAATCCCCAAAGTCTAAAAAAACTCAAAGAGCTATCAGATTACAGCTTCCCATGAATAAACCATTATTTGAAGGGAACTAGATTACATATGATAATAAAAAGGTCTATAGACCAAAAACATTGATTTCTGAACTGAAAAAGCTGGTAGAAACCATGTAGGAATAGAACTATGTACCTTGATATAGGACATTCTGAGGAAGATTCAACAGTGACTTCACTGAAAGTCTTAAAATCTGTTGAAGTTTTGTGACATTTTTGGATAAGATTTATTGGGATGATACTAAGGTTTCCAATAAACTTTATTGAGTTGTCTTAAAATAACTTAAATGAGTTATCTTAAAATAAGTTCTTAAAGAGAATAGATCATCATTGCCAGAGGATGGTAGATGTCTCAGATTTGTTTTCAGGGAGAAAGAGAGAAAAATAGAAAATCAAATATACAAAGAAATTGCATTGTGATTTCCCACAGAGCTCTTCAGGTACCTGTGATGTGCACAGTACTACCCAAACTACTAATAAATAATGGGAAAAAGGGGAAATAGGGAAATATTAGGAAATAGGGAAAGGGGTAATAACAGCATATTTAGAGTACAAAATTAGGACTGACTACAAAAATACTCAGAGGAGTGAGAGTGAATGACTGGGTGACAAAAATGACAGTCAAGACCCAGTATTGATAAATGCAAAGTAATAGTCAAGAAGGGAAAACAGTCACAATACACATATACAGTGATAAGCTTGAAATAACTATTAGCATATCATTCATTCAGGAAAGAGGTCTTTGTGTCATGATGAATGGATCTATGAAAATATCAGCATGTTATTCAGTAGTCAAAAACGTGAGGAAGATATTTTGGATTAGTTGGAAATTTAAAAAAAAAGAAGGCAAACAAAATATTTTGTTATGCTGTAGTTTCAATCATTGTTGGATCTGAATCTTGGATTTTGGCTATAGTTTAACCATTTTCCTCTCAAAATCATTCAGAATATCCAGAAGTGGTGCAAACTAACAGAACAGATCAGATATATGGGGAGTTTCTACTTGATAAAAATTAAATATTCCCTAGTCTTTAGATAAAATATGGAGAATGCAACATATACACATCATATAGGAAGCTGTATGTCTTGCAAAAATTAATAAACAACATTTATTCTCTATGTTTCATCAGAGTTGATTGTACAGCTGCTGTAGAATCAGCAAAAAGCTCTTATGTGAAACTATTTTGCACGTGTATAACTGGTCTTTGGAATTCATTGTTACAGGAAATAAATATGAAGAGTTCAAAAATTAAGTAAATTCATTGAAGAAATGTCCATGTATTAAACATGATGCTGTGGCTGCAGTCTCAGGAGTACTGAACTGACTTCCCCTCAGAAGTGGGAAGTATCAGAACCACCATCAACCAGATACCTGAGCCAAGAGAGAAGCATTCACTGCTTCCCATACTTCTAATCATCTATCACAAGCCACAGAAAGAGGAAGAAGACCTTTACTCTGGCCTAGTATGGTGGTTTTCACACGAGGGGCAAGCTGTGGGAGTTTTGCTAGAGTGGTATAAAAGTCCTGATCTCAAAAACACAGCAGTCAACAGCAGGAATCCCATCAGTGCCAGAGGCTTTGACCCAGACCTACACTTTCCTCTCCACCCTTGAACTGCCATTACCTGCCTGGAGGCGCAGGAGGAGCAGCAGCCCTGCACATCATTAAGTTTAGCTGGAGACGTTGGGAAAGGCTTCCACAAAGTTGTTCTTGCTGGCTGAATTCCACCCAATAGGATAAGTCTCCCTGCCAGCAGCTCTCAGCCACATGGGATGTAACATCGAGGGGAGCAACCTTCGGGAGACATCTCTCCTCTGTGCACTCTCTAAGCACTATCTTTTTCCAACTCCTGTGAAGAGAGGATAAGTTAAAGCGGGCTTCAGAATTTACTTTATCAGCATGGAGCAGATTATTTTTTCTGTCAGATCATTTTCTAGCTGGCTTTCTGACATTCATCAGTTTTATTCTTTGTGCCTACTTCATCTAAGGTGTTTACATTACAGGAGTATCACACAGACATGAGTATTTGGTTCGAGCAGGCTGAGGAACACAGATTTGTAAGCCTTTACTCCTGTACTTATTCATAAGAGTAAAGACATCATAGAAAAAAAAAAATGATGCTATATTTTATAATGGAAACTTGGTTTAATTCAGCTCCATCTGCTTTAAGTATCTCTAATAAACATCTTGCTATAATATCTGAGTGCTAGTAAGTGCAAATTAAGTTTCATTTAAAGACATGAACTCTTTCACTACAAGCACCAGTGTAAAGAGCTCCTCTGCTTTAAAACATTTTGTGTAAAAGATTTTTTTAAATCGCACTCATTGATCACAACTTTGAACTCTGATCTTCAAACTGAAAGCTCAAGCTTCTCTCTATTGCAAAGCCTAAAATCCCCGGAATTTGCTAAAATAGAAGTGCTATAGCTTCAAGATAAACATAAATTGTTTCATAATTTAGAAGCAAAATCAAAGTTTTCCCCTACACACTCTGTAAGCAGCTCTCAGCTTCTAAACCCATGATAACATCAATCATCTTTTATAGGGCTGAGCATTGCTGAGCACTGTGTAGCTATGCCTTGAAGCAAAGGCAGTGTCCTACATTATTAGCTGTGCCACCAAACCAATCTCTTCTCTACAAATGAGCAGACAAGGACTGAAAGATACTTTTGAAAATATTTGAAGACTCTGTAAGGTATTTTGCTAAATACCCTGATATATATATTTTTTTCTTTTCTTGGAGGGTCAAAAACTGGATTATACCTGGTCTAGAATTTAGGTTTCTATATACTGAAGCTTTGTAAGTTGATATTTGCCTGGGAATGCTTTCTGCTGCTTGAACTCTTGCCCAGGACTTTGGGGGCTTTGGGGCAAATATGTTCCACCTGCATGCTTTGAGCATTACACCTCCTCCAGCTATACACACATAGAGCTGGAAAGCAAATGAGCATAGAAATATCAGGGTTTGCAGTCAGCAGATGCAGAGCTGAGCCTGGATGCCACACCTCCAGCAGCTCATTCTCCTCTCTTGCTTGTAGCCATGCCTGTGTCTGCTCATGCATGGCCGAGGCGTGGTCCCCAGGCACAGATGTCTTGAGCTTTCCTTTACTCACTCACAAACAGCCACGTTGCTCTGCATCTCCTTTTTCTCCTCCATTCACCCCCTCTGTATGTTGTGACATCTGCTTTCTTTTTGATCATCAGGAATATAGTAACCTTGGCAGAAATCACTTTAATCATAATTTTCCATAAAAGAAAATGCATCACTGAAACTTCAAACACATTTTATGAGACATTTCTGACAAAGTCAATACAGACATCTTTTCAAAATTTCTTTTCTTTGGAAAAAAAATTAAAAACATCAAAATAAAATGTATAAAAGTACTCATGTTTATCTGTGTGGTTTGCATAATCAAGCTCACTTCAGAAAAAAATGCTAACATCCTTTAATCTCCTTTAAATCTGGAAATATTTGAGTTTAAATTCTAGCAGGATGAGTATAAAATATAAAAAGTGAAATCTTATTTAACCAATAATTTAACAATCATAAAGAGTAATAAATACTGTTTATGTTTTGTGGAATTTATTGTTAGATTTTTTTATTTTTCAGGAATGTGGTTGCACTCTGAAAAGGAAAAAAAAAAACATTTTTTGTTTTAAAACAGTCTTCTGAGAATAAGAGAGGTGTTCAATTTTTTCTTATGCTTATTTACATCAGAATACTCGTGTCAATGCCCACAACCTGAGTTAAAATATCTCAAAAGATTTTCAGTTTCATTTCTTTGGCATGCAAGGTCAGTTCCCAACGGTGGATTTTTGCTCTCCCCATATTTTTCTTTGCCCTTGATTTTCATTGTTACTTATCTGCACAAGTAGCCTTGGTAGTTTTGGTTTTTTTTCTGATGTTAGAGCTGTTTTCATGTTGCTAAGCAAGTTCAGAAATATTTAAAAGTATCACCAGTTTCTTCAGAACAGTCTCACACACACTCTCACACACACAAAAATTTATTCTTGTCACCTTTTCAATTTGTACTTTCATAGATTTAAATGCAGTTGAGTATTCTTCATTCTATCTTTGTGCCATTCAGAAAAATGGAAATACTTTGATTTCTAAAGAGATTTTGTACCAAAAAATAGTCAGAGACAATAAAATAAGGACCAATAATTTTCTAATATCCACCTGAACAGCCTATAATCACAGTGAAAATGCCTTATTTCCTAACAATGAAGTATCTCCAGACATCAGTTTATATAAGTGTTATGAATCATAACTTCTGATGACTCTCACCTTAAAATATCCCATTTATACACATTTAGTATGATAGTGTTAAAAACATCATGGGGGAAAGGAAACAGCAAATATTTGTAAGCAAATTTTCAAAACTGAAATTGTAAAATTCTGGATGCAGCAGATAATTTTTGAACCTAGAATCAGTTTCCACCACGTGTGGATTCCAACAGCCTAAACCTGCATGATGTGATAAAGGCAGTTTGAAATGCTTCCTACTTTGGAAAATGTGTGTATATCTTCAGGCACTATGGTCACAGTAAATTTAATCTTTGTTCAGGCACAATAACTACAAAAAAGTGCTCCTCCTGCAACACAGTATTTGCATTTATTTACTAATAGGGATGCTTATAGCAGAATAATTGATTCCTTTTTCCAGTAGAACATACACTTTACTATGAAGAACATACACAGATATAAATCTTCACTCAGAAATTAAGTTTAATTGATCTAGAGTTATAATTTCTGTGGCCTTCCAACTTTTTAAAATGTTTTTTGTCTAGTTATGAGTTGAAATTGAATATTATACATTTGGCCTTATACATTTCTTCAAAAGCTACTTTTCCACTTGTTTTGGTGAAATTGTTATGCAATCAAACGATGAAAACTGAAGTTGTTTGGCCTTCATGAAAAGAGGGCTGGTAGGGAAAACACATCTGAAGATTCGCTAAGATGTGGATTAATGAGCATACATTTTCTTTCCCCATCTTGGTAACAGCAGACCAATAAAAATGTTGCACTATTTTTTTATTCAAATGATAAGCTGTCACAATAATACTACTAGTTGTGCTTTGGTAAGGCCAGTTATGATGACTGTACCAACAGATTTGGCCAGAAAATATTTTGAAAACCTGAAGCTATACCATTAAAAGAGTTATTTATACAGAAAGAGGAAATGAGGATTTCAGTCAAGTCAGACTTGGTTGTAGCACTGAACTTCTGGACTTCTGTTGTTAGAACAGTGTATTACATCTCTGACATACATACCAGTTTGGGGTTTTTAATGTATTTTGTCATTCATAAATTTAAAATATCATCCACCTTTTAATCTTTCTTTCATTTTTGAGGATTTAGTCTTGCCACTCAATGTCTCTGAAATCTATATTAGACTTTTTTTGGTAGAGTTTCATTTTATATGAAGGCCTTATGAAAAAAGCATAAACTTTCTGGAAGTTTATGCTTTTAGGTTGGGTTTTTATTTTTTTTTTTTTTTTTTGAATAAAGGTAATTCTATCTTTGCTGTAGAGATATGTCATTCCAGTTTTATTTAAGACACTGCAGAACACAAAAATGTAAGAGAAGAACTTATGAACTGTCATTTGCTGTCAAGTTCCTGAAGCGCATGAAATGCTTAACTTGAGAACAGCCATTTCTCTCATGAAGTTAAATGGAATGAGTTTCATTGACTGTTGCTGAGAGACACTCAGGAATTTTCAACTTCAATGCCCATTTTCCTTAAATTCAGACTCTGGGTATTTAGGACTATCAGTCACCAAAAAAAGGTCAAACATAGTTGCTGTCCCATTATTGCACACTTAACGTAATACATCTTAGAAAAAAACTAAAATTCACTGATTTCTATGTTCTTATATAGCTAATGTCTCTAACTAAATCTAGTAAACAAATTTATAAATACAAGTAATTGTCAATTTTCTACTCATCATTTACACTCTAAACAAAAAAATCGAAAGAAACACTAATTACCTTTTTTAATATACAGAATACATAGAAAAATTTTAAAAGAAGACAGTCAATCATTGCATGTATTAAAACACTCCCCTACTACCCTGAGGAATATGACATTTTATGGTAACTGACACAAACACTTGTATTTGTTCTTATGAAACGGCTGTAGAACAAAACTGAGCACTAAATAAGAAAGGACACCTTCATTAACAAGTAGGAGGGTCCAACACAACCTGAAAAAATGTTATTTCTACCTTCCATGAGGATTGAATTTCAGTGTATTTGAAATCCCAATCTAAGAACATGACAAAAATGTCTGTTATTACTGAAACAAACAGGCCTTTTTCTTCAGTTCTTGTAATTCCCTTTAGTGCTACTGCAGTGGGAAAAAGACTTTATCTTGCCTTAAGGCAATAGCTGTCATAAAGGATTCCTCAGAGAATGTATGGCTGCCTTACCCAACAGCACAAAGGACAGATAGGTCAATAGGATTTACCTGCAAGCACCTGACACACAATCCTCTTTCTCCCATCACAAATACTACCTTATCCTTCCCTCTCTGCTACTTTGAGACTGCTGGATGGGAAAGGAGAGAGTTTTGCTTCTAGAGACTTAGATGGTAGGTCTCCCTGAAATATTATTGCTCATCAAGATGCTAATTTCACATCTTAGCTCTGATTTGCACCAGTATGTGACACTTCCCAGAATAGGCTTGAAGTTTTAAGATTTCCTATCTAAATTTTGATGCTGTTCAAGACCTCTTTCCTTCTTTGTCATTTCACAGTTTAAATAGCATTATTCCCTCCACCTAACAGTTTCTTTTCACTTCCTTTTAGCCATTTTGTCTTTAACAGCTATCAAAGCTCTCTTACTTCAGGCATGGGTAGGAGAAACTTTCTTTATAATTTGCTTATTTCTAAAAGGCAAAAAATGTAGCATTATTTAAGTAAAGATATAGACATTTTGACACATTACAGCTTCCATGAAATATAGCATCAAAATATTATTGAAGGCCTATTTTGATACTGTTTTGAACACTTCATAGAAACAATTTACCAAGTACTTAAAATCAGAAACGAGTGAATTTATTCACACAGAGAAAGAAAACCCTTCTCACCTCAGGAAACTTTTCAGCAAATGAGAAGCCAATAAAATTCGTGATAGCAGTCAATTTTCATATTCAGATTTCTCTTTCCAAATGGGAGAGTGAAACAATAAAGAAAGCTACAGAGTAAAAGAAAGAAGACTATTTGTACTCGGGCACAGAAGAGAAAATGGTTGTGTAAGCTAGGATACCGTTAGATGAGTCTGGTGTTACTTTTCCACATTAATCATGGGATTAAAGGAATAACTGGCAAAATTTCCTCATGTAATACAAGAGGATATTTTTTTTTTTCAAAGAGAGTTTTGTGCCTCCGTGGAAGACTTATACAATTTCTTATGACAGAAAGAATGTATGCCAAGAGCATACAGGTCAGAAAACTGAATATTGCTGTAATAAGTAAATGACTTCATTTAGGAAGAGTAGCCAACTGCCTCGGTCACTGAATATAAATCTCTAGTGACAAAAAGGTTTGGCAGCTCATGTTAACTACCTTGAAAAAATAGAATATATAGATACATGCCTAAATGCTCACATAAACCCAAGTATAGATATTTCTGGCTGATCTTGTATATAGATATTTTCAGATGCTTGATTAATGTAAGATTTATTTGTAACCTATTTTCAGATTATTTGGAAGTATGTTTACAAAACATCAGGTACATTTACACAATAAAAGGAAACACATAGCTTCCTAAAAGTTGTGTACACTGTCATAATAGAGGATTAGAACATGAAGTGATAAATCTGCCAATACTGGTGATGAATAGTATTGCATCCTGGCAATCCAGACCAGAAAACCACACACAAGATAGTGTGGAGTTGTCTTAGCATCTGTAAGTCCTGTCTTCTCTGGAAAATTATTCAAAAAATGGATACAATTAAAAAAACCCTGTTCCTTTTAACAGTCACTATTTTTAGGAGTAGTAATTCTTAATTTTGTCTGTTGTGCTTCTATAGGAGAGCTTCACAGGTTCACAAGAGGTGCTTATTTTAAGCTCATCCACTGTGATTGCTATGATTATGACTTGGTGAACATTGTTTTCTGTTGGAGAGGGATCAGCGGGAGACAAGCACGCATCTGATGATGGTCAACATGTCTCCACTTTATTCCGTTAGTCACGTCTTTTATACACTCAGTAATGAAGCTCATACATAGTGCAAAAGGGAAGCTCACCATTGGTCACACATATCACCACCAACTCCTCCTAAGTTTTCATTCTTGTGGTTAGAGCAAGCATTCTAGTCATTCTTTACCCATCACAATGTTTTGTTGTTTTTCTAACGATCACTCACAAGGGCACAATGCCCTTGTCAGCCTCAGGATTAGGCTGAGTCCTAAATTTAGATAATTCCACATCTGAAGGCTGCCATAAATCAACATGTCCCTTGTTCTTCAACCATTCTTCCACAATACTCTCCACAGTTTTCAGATCAAACTCAGGACTATCACTTCAGAAATACCAGTATGATACTTGAACATATTAATATAAGTGGAATTATGTGGAAATACAATACACAGAAAGGGGCTTCTAAATGGAAGGATGTATCTGCAATCCATTGCCTAAAATAGGAAAACAAAGGCATTGATGTCAGCTGTCTCTATTTCTCAGTCCCAAAACACCATTGTCAAGGATAAAAGAAATATTCATTTTTCTCAGTATTAATGTCTTTAGAATGATGCCTTTCAAGAACTTTCCAGGTTAATTTCTAATTGATACAAATAATCTGATATTTTATATCAGCTGAGGCCTATAAATGTCTTTGCAAATCCTCTTATGGTGGTTTCTTCTCTTGTCCCCTTATGACCGTCATGTATATTGCATTGTATGCATGTGTCTTTTGAAGGAGGAACCTTAATGCAGTGACTTGTGCTGCCAGGATTTTGACAGAATTTTGTTATTTTGAACCTTCCAGCTGTCCTTATAACATAGTACATAATGAGAACACTTCTAAAATAAAGTGCCATCAGAAAGATAGGTCACATGTGAAGTATATGTTTGTGTGGGTTCATGTACTTTATGGTGATTATACTCTGACACTGGGCCAGAAAGAAGCTCTATTAATACAATTTCTGAATAAACATTACCTTAAACACATTGACCCTAGCAGAAAAAATGTCACTTAGGCATTTCTCAGCAAGTTAAAAAAAAAAAAAAAGAAAAAACTGCACAAAGGAAAAAAATGTGCAATATACAAGCAAGAAAAATGCAAGGAAAGGTGAACCACTGAACAGAATTTCAGCAGTTGACAGTAATCCAATTGTTGTAGTTTATAACATTGATATGAAAAGAACAGCGTGTTTGCAGTCAGATCAATGACCATTAATCATAAAATGTAAGAATTTAAAGATGAAATAGCCCTGTAAGTATAGTCAGCCTGTCCTCTGCCCACACAGGCTCTCTGAAAAATATATTCTAATTCACTTCATAGCATATAAAATATAGCTTTTCTAACATGAACTCCACTGGTTCAACTTTTACAGTAAAAATCTGTGCCTATGTAGCTTTTGTCTGTATCTTTTGGAACATTTTCTTAAACTATGTCCCCACAAGATGGTGCCAACAGATGTGTTAACCATTTTTTAAATTGTTTTTGAATTTATTTGCTTTCACATATAGGATAAGTGAAAAAAATATCACCATGTCACTGAGACGTACAGAGGCAACACAGTAGCACACACAACAGGTGTTCAGGCAGAGAAGAAGAAAAGAAGTTTCTAGTTCATTGTTGACTTCCTATATATAAGTTTCTGGACAGTGACCAGAGATTGGACGGAGAAGTTACCACCTCTCCATCTTCACTGGTCACTTGAGAAGTCCATCAGGTGATATCTTTTCACAAAAGAATGCAAACGTGATCTTTGTTTATCTTACAATTCATGAGAACTGACTCTATTATACTAAAACAAATCAGAAGGCTTATTTTCAGGGACAACATCACAGCCTTCCACTAAGTTTTTATTTTTGTAGTACTCTTTGAGAAATTATTGGGGGGAAGATATTTCCCTTTCATTTGCACCTATTTCTATTTTATTTCTGCCTAAGATTTTTACTTAACAATATAAAATTTAAAAAAGACATATGTATCTCAGAAGCACAGAATTATTAAGGTTTGAAGGGACCTCTGGAGAGCAGTTAAGTTTGACTCCTCTGCCAAGGCAGAGTCACCTGGAGCAGGAACTCAGGATTTGAATCTCTCCAGAAAGGGAGACTCCATGAGCTCCCTGAGCAGACTGTTCCAGTGCTTTACCACCTGCAATGAAAGAAGTTCTTCCTGATGTTGAGGTGAAACTTCTTGTGTTTTAGTTTAGGACCATTGTTCCTTGCCCAGTCTCTGGGCACCACTGAAAAGAGTCTGGCACTTTCCTCTTAACTAATGTCTTTGAGATATTTATATGTATTGATGAGATGCCCTCTCAGTCTGTTCTTCTCTAGATTAAATATACCCATCTCCCTCCATCTCTCCTCATAAGAGAGAGTCTCCAGACCCCTGATCATGTACATACTATAGTAGCTCCTTCTCTTTCTTGAACTTTGGGGACTGGAATTGAACACAGTGCTCCAGATGTGGTGTCACTAGAGCTGAGTAGAGAAGCAGAATCTCTTCCCTTGACCTTCTGGCCACGCTCTTCCTGATGCACCCAGGGTACCATTGGCTCTCCTGGACCCAAGGGCACAGAGCTGGTCAACTTGCTATCCAGCAAGACTCCCGGGTCCTTCTTTACATAAAATGTGTATTGAATGTAATAGTGTGAGGAGGCAATCTCCTTTTAACAGACTGGTCTAATTTGCTAACTTTCTAACTCATTACTACATTGATTCATGAATTCACTATCTCACAAATTCCCTAACTCTTGCATTTATGTTCAAGATCATTACCTACCATGGGTGGCAGTGGCATGTTCACAACTGTATTAATTATGGATCATAGAGTGTATGTCTAGATAGTATTTTTCTGGAATACATAAGGTTCATAGACATTGCTACTAAAAGATCAGGTACAGAATTTCACCACATCACTGTATTACCATATAAGCATAGCTTCTGGTCACTTCAGAGCCTTGTAAATTCACATACTTCTACTCATGAGAGTTATGCAGAGACGTGCACACAAAACACAATACATCTCCAACAGTTTCTTGATATTTTGAAGTTAGTATTTAAAAGTTTATCTTTATAAGAACATATAAAATCATAGCTTTGTTTAGCTAGAAAAGAATATAAAGCCCTGTTCCACATCTGACTTATTTATGTTTAAGCATGAGAAAAAAATTTTCTCCATTGTTGATGAAGGAATGAAAAAACCCACAAAAACTCCTTAAGAACAGCTGTACTGGATCAACAGGAACATCTTTCTCCAGTGAAAGCTACAGCAGATAACTAGGGAAAGCATTTCCTGAATTTACTCCTCTTCAATCTCTGTACGTTGTCTTAATCAACAATATGCCATAGCAAAGAATTGCACAACCTAACTTCATAGAGGAATACCCTTTGGTTTCTAGCCTGCTTCCTATTACTTTAATTAAAATTTTCCATATTGTAATGTGGAAGAGATACTAGATTCACACATATTCACTCTTTCTTGATACTTATGTGCCATGATTAGACCTCAGCTAACAACTAGGCATCCCACAGCTGATCTCTGACTCCCTTCACTGTGGAATGTGAGAGATAATAGGAAAAGTGAGAAAACCCATGAGTTAAAGTAGAAGAAGTTTAACAGAGAAACCGAAAGCTGTGCACACAAGAAAAGCGAAACCAGGAATTCATTCACCACTTCCCATTGACAGGAATATGTTGAGAAATAGACAAGAAAGCATCACAGGGCTATATCACATGTAACGGTGACTTGGGAAGACAAATGACATTGCTTCAAACATCCCCCCCTTCCTTCTTCTTTCCTCATCTTTCTATGATGAGCATTTGCCATTTGGTCAGTTGGGGTCAGCTGTCCTGACTGCCTCCTACCAACTTCTTGTGCAACCACAGCCTGCTCACTGGAGGTGCTACGAGGAGCAGAAAAAGCCTTGACACTGCAACAACTGCTCAGCAATAACTAAAGCATCCCTGTGCTATCAACACTGTTTCCAGCACAAATCCAAGACACAGCCTCCTATTATCTACTGCAAAGGAAATTACTTCTACCCAAGCCAAAGCCAGAACATTGTGACACTTGTGATTCTTCAGATCTTTAAAAATATTTATTTATTTATTTATTTATTTGTAGATTTATTTATTTATTTATACAGTAGGATAAAAATGTGTTCTGGTATGGTTTTTTCCCTTTCATGGTTAGTACTTAGCACTTCATTTGTACTTTGCCACTACTGAGAATGGAGGTGGCATTTTTTGTGGAACAATTTGTTATAACATAAAGATTTCACTCCCGAGGACAAAGGTCAAGTCAGTGCCCATTTGCTTTATGTGAAGTTTTCCCAACTGCATCATTTTACAGTAAATCTCATTTGGATTTTATATACCACATGATCATGCAGTAACTCTTGTAATCATTCACAGTGGGATTTCCTTCTTACTGTATTGAACTACTAACAAATTTTATCACCTCATTATTCACACCAATTTTAAGATTACTTCCAAATCTGTTGAAAATCTTGTGTTCAAGCAAAGACCTTCTTTCATTTTGAAAAATATATTTTCACTCCTCACCTCTGAGTAGAAGCTTCTAGCCAATTATTGATCTACTCAAGTAATTGTATTTTTGTCTTCATATAATGTCTTCACATTATATATTCCTGCAAAACTTCCTGAAGAAGTTTTGGTAGAAAGACCTCACAGATACTCTGCCAACAAGATTCAATTTATCCAAGCTACAACCTCGATTAGAATCTTTTATATATAGATGGAGTTTCTGGTTTTGTTTTTTAGACATCTTGCCATCTTGGCTCCAGTGAAATTATAAAAAAGTTTCTCACCTGTTATTATTTTCTGAAAGTCGGTCACTGTTCCCTCATGACCAAGACTTCTGTAGATTTCAGCATATTAGAGCACTTGACCATAATTTTCTCTCCTACATCTAAGCACTGTCCTTGGTGGATGTATCCCAAGAGCTCTTTTAATGAAGCTCAATGCCATTGAGAATTTGCTAAGCCAGAAATACAACCTTATGAAGGCTATCTCATTATCCAACACCCAAAGTCACAAACCTTCATCTTCACCCCAATTTCAGTATTGTATATAATATTTGAAAATATACATTCAAACTAGTATTGTTCAACTTCAAAATGTCTTTCTGCATTATTTTATAAATATATTACCACAGTATGTAATGATACTGGTACACACTAATTATCTAATTAACCAGGACAGACACTTCAATTATAAATTCTTCCTTCGGAAAAAGTGTATAATTATTTTTTTAGGACGTTAAGTTGCTTTACACCTCTGACCCCAATTTGAAGGTCCTAAACTAATTAATTTTCTTTGCTAATGAGTCAATATGGGCTGAATTTGTCCTTCGTTAATGGCTTAAATTCTTCTATCAGCTAGTGTTTGATTATTGAAAGAGGGAAGAAAAAAAAATAGCAAATAGGTTATGTAGGTTTACAAGGTAACTTGGACTTGTTTTTGAGAGTTGCCTTGACTCCAGATGCAACTGACATGGTAAAACCTTTGGCTTATCTGTGAAAAACACAAGTGGTGCAAAAATCACTACCGACAAACAGATGTCCAACAAGTCTCCAAGAAATGGTTACTTTCAAAGAACTTCCTCCTATTTTGGTTGTTGAACATACTGTGTAGCATGGAGTACCTCTTTAGTCAGTTCAGATCACCTGTCTCAGTTCTATCTCTCCAAACCTCTCACCCACCACATCCTACTAACTGAGAAGACAGAGGGAGAAACAGAGAAGGTGTTGAAGCTGTGCAAGCCCTATTCAACAATAGCCAAGATATTGATGTGTTACCAACATTCTTTTGTTCACCTGCTGAAAACACAGCAGAATATAGGCTGCTGCAGGAAAAATTAACTCCTCAGATTTGCTCAGTACGAATACCTGTGTTTGGCATAGCAGTGAATTGCATAAACATGCAGAAAACAGCTCTCATCAGCCAAGAGGAAAGTATCTAGACCGTACTATGAGTCCCCAAAACTCTCAGCAATAAACATGAACATACATCTCATTTATTTTGTAGTATATAATGATCCAGTTCAATATCACTTTATTTATTTTGAAAAACAATATGTTTCCTGAGTAGAAAAAGTGATTTGTGCTACAGTCTTCTAAAGTTACTTTATTTTCTTTTTTCAAACATCATAATCTAATGTATGGATATATGTTTGGGTTTTATTTTTCTCACACTCTTTGCTTCCTTTTTGGTCTCCATGAGAAGTACAAACACCTCTGTAAAGAAATATTTTTCAAGAGAAAGTTTGAATTAGAAGGATGGACCCCAGGGACCTATTTTTGTTCTAGAAAGAAGGTGTTTAAACTATAAGGTAACCATCAAAATACATTCTTTCCTATATTCAAAATTAGACTTAAAATACATATTCCAGAAAAAAGGTATCATAAATATACTAGATATTACTAATGTTTATTCCTAATGGTATTAATATTCTCATTTATATTTGTAACTTTAAAAAATGAACCATCTGTCTCACTAGCTGTAGGAGACCAGATTACAGTAGCCATAGTATGATTAATTTTCAATACAAATCACTACTGTTTAATTATAATGTGAAGCCTCTACTGGAAATGCAGCAATTATTTCAATAGTACTTATAATGCTAGCAAGCCTGACAATTTTTTTTTTTTTTTTTTTTTTTTTTGTTAGTGAACTATGGACTTAAAACTAACTCTCCTCATTAAAATATGGGGAAAAAATCTTGCAAGTCCTCACCAGTTCTGCTTCTCATAAACCAAGCTGGTTTTTTATGCCAGTTGCAAAAAGATAGCTCAGACCATCTACTTTCTTAAAGAAAAATTGTTACAGACAGATAACTACTAAATCTAGTTATCCATGGTGATTTCTGCACTACATTTCTTTTTGCTAATAAATGTTAACACAGGTGCCCTAATTACTACAATAAACACTGTGTTCTAATAATGCAATTTCAGAATTTTGTTCCTAGTTCCTTTCATCTGTCACTACTGTTTTTCTCATTCCTCAGATTTTCGGCAGTTGGAAACTCAAATTATGTGCCTGGCCATGCCTAATACACAAAATTAAATCTTGTCTTCATTTGACTTCTCTACAGGTGAAAGAAAAGTTGTGGCTTCAAACCAGCTGAGTTCAACAGGTTCAGAACACAACAGTGTTCTTAATTCAATTTTAACCTGGTTCAAGACAGCATAATATATTTGAACCACCTCCAGAATGATTTAAATTAAGTACAAACTAAAGAGTGTCTACTCTGAAAATTCAGGTAGTGACCCCATCTCTAGTCTGTTTTCAAGACTCAGATTAATAAAGAGAACAAAATTATAAAATAAAAAAACTCTGAGGATAGTTGCATGTCTCTTTATGTGTTTTCTGTAGTTGGAAAGTAAAGAGGCAGAATAGTAAAAAGAGAAAGAAAGGAAAGGGAAAGGAGGAAAGGAAGAAATGAAAGGAAGAAAGGAAGAAAGGAAGACAGACAGACAGACAGACAGACAGACAGAAAGAAGAAAGAAAGAAAGAAAGAAAGAAAGAAGAAAGAAAGAAAGAAAAAGAAAGAAAGAAAGAAAGAAAGAAAGAAGAAGAAAGAAAGAAAGAAAGAAAGAAAAGAAAGAAAGAAAGAAAGAAAGAAAGAAAGAAGAAAGAAAGAAAGAAAGAAAGAAAGAAAGAAGAAGAAAGAAAGAAAGAAAGAAAGAAAGAAAGAAAGAAAGAAAAGAAAAGAAAGAAAAGAAAGAAAGAAAGAAAGAAAGAAAGAAAGAAAGAAAGAAAGAAAGAAAGAAAGAAAGAAAGAAAGAAAGAAAGAAAGAAAGAAAAGAAAGAAAGAAAGAAAGAAAGAAAGAAATTGAGAGAATACTGATCTTGTGGTGACATTAGAAGCAAAAGAAAAGGAAGATAAGACCAGTTAGAATAACCTGAGTGTTTAGTTCATACTACGAGTGAGACCACTAGTTAAAAGGATCAGGAAAATTAAAATTTCAGCTCAGGAAAGAATAGAGAAGATATTCTGTGTTCTTTAATTTCAAGTCCAGTGCACTGCTATTGTTACCTGAAGCTAAGACTTTTTAGAAAAGTATATAAAACTTCATTCATATATACAAAAGATACAAGACATCTTCTCAAGAACTCTGCTCCCTCACCACAAAGAGATTCTTCTACATCAAGGAACAAAGTATCATGAAAATGTCTGAGGTTTTCACTGGTTCATTGATATTTGGCAGTGTTTAATATACCTAGCTGCAAAACAGAGACAGAATTATCACTTATTATTCTGATTTTGTGTGAAAATCGTTCAGATATGTCTTTCAATACACATGTTGACTGCTTATCTCTTGATGTAAATTAGCATTTTATTTCTGTTGCAGTTTGGGGTTTCCTGCCTTAGAGTATGAATGAAGAATATTATTGTGTTTTCTTATGTCAACATCACTTTTACTTTAATCATGAGGAAAAGACCATGGATGTTGTCTATCTGGGCCTTTTCAAAACCTTTGATGTTGACTCCTGCAGTAATTCCTTGGAGACATTGATGGTTTGGACAGGTGCGCTGTTCACTGAATAGAATCTGAGCTGTCTTTTCTCCAGACTGGACTACACAAGCTCCTTCAGCCATTCCTCATAAGAATTGTTCTCTAGAGGTTTGTTGTCCTTCTCTGGACATGATCCAGCACCTCAGTATATTTTTCTTATAGTGACAGTCCCAAAAGAGTACACATACTCTTGACTGAGGCCCATTGATCCAGCCTGTCCATGATTCTCTTCAGAGCCTTCCTACCCTCCAATTGAACAGCACCCCTGCCCGGCTTGGTGCAATCTGCAAATTGACTGAAGGTCCACCCAATCCCCTTGGACCAAATAATTTATTAAGCTATTAAGCAGAACTAGCCCTAATACCAAGCCCTAATGAACACCAATAATGACCAGCTACTAACTGGATTGCCTTTATTCACCACAACTCTTTTGGCTTGGCCATCCAGTCAGATTTTTATGCAGAAAACTCTCTTTTTTTTCCTGAGGTCCAGTGAAAGGTCTCCATTCCACCACACCAGTCATTCCCACCAGCATTTTTTTTGGCACAGGGGCATGGTCTGCTTCTGCACCTTTAAGATTTCCTTCTTGGAGAATGTCCAGCCTTCCTGAAGTCCTTTGCCTTTCAGGGCTGCCTCCCAAGAGAGACTCTCAACTAGATTCCTAAACGGTTCAAAGACTGCCTTCTGGAAGTCCATTGTAGAATTTCTGCTGATCCCCACCTTAGTGCTGTGACAACCAAAAATTTTATACTTGCTTGTTATGCTCAGGATGTCTCCAAGTATGACACACCACTCCTTGTTCACAAACACCAAGACCAACAGGGTGCCATCTTAGTTGTCTCATTCATCAGCTATGTTAGGAACTTATTTTCCACACACTCCAGGACCATCTTAGACTGTTTCCTCTCTGATTTATTGTATTTCAATACTGTATTAGGAAGGCATATTTATCTCGGAGAAAAAAAAAACCAAAACAACCAACCAAACATTTTTTGGGGTTTTTGTAGAAGTTGAATTTGTTATGCAGGTTACATATGTGTGTGTTTAATGTCTATATAAAAACATATGTGTGTATTTATGTACACACCCTGTTTCAAATTCCTTTTGGATGCATTATACAAGGAACTCGAGATATTCATGAAATACCAGCTCATAATACAGGAGCTTCATTCACTTAAAGATGTCTCGATCCTTATTACCTTTAAACCACTGCAGTATTGTTCAGCAGATATGTAAAGTCAGGATGAACTAGTAGATGAAATCATTTAACAGCTGTCTTAGTTTGGAAAACAGGTATCACTAAGGATAAACAGGACCCTCTCCTGAAATGGAGAATAAAAAAAACCTCCTCTATCCAAATTGTTAAAATTTTAGAATTAAGGGGCTCTTAGGCGAAGATGTGAGGATATGGATAACAGCTCTTTACTTGTGTTTAGCAAGGCAAAGCAGAACAACAATAACTATGAGATGAACAGCAGACAGAACCAGGGAAACAGTCCCAGTTTTCTCTGCCGCTGGCACCCTTTCCCCATTGGTGTAGTTCCCGACACAGGCAGCTGTGGTGCAGAGTCCTGGGATGCTGGAGATGAATCAGAAGCTCCCCGGTGGTGGCTGGAGCTGCATCACGAGTCCCGGCAGGCAGGGGGTGCGGGCTGAGGCGTGGAGAACACTCGGAGCAGGAGCGAAGGAACAGCGAGGGGGGCAGGAACTGCAGCGGCTCCTGGCCAGGCAGACAGGGGCAGGGGCAGGACTGCCGGGGCACACACGGAGAGACCGTGTCAGGAAACCCTGAACTTTGCTCCAGTGGTGCCAGTGATAAAAAAAAAAAAACAAAAACAAAAACTCCCCCCCCCCCCCCCCCCCGAAGTCTGGAAACAACAGCCTGCTGTTTTCTTCTTCCGACAAGCACACCTTTCAAAAAAGAAGTGAAGTCCACATGTTCCTCCCCTCCCTCCACCTCAGCCACTTCTTTTGTCTTTCTTAACTATCCATAAGTGCCCAGAGATCAGTTACCTGGCAACTTATGGGAAAAAATTTCTACAAAAGTACCCAACCCCCAACAACAGCCAAAGTGGTGCTTGCTTTCTGAAAATCATCTGTTCCTCAGCTCTCCCACAAACATGGGAATGATTGCTGTTTAATCTCCTTCACATAAAGCCTGACAATACAGGAAACGTCTAGGGCAATGTTTCACCATTGCTTCTTCTTTAAATGGCCAAATGAAAAGAGATTGAAAAGAGCATTTATTGTTGCATTTTCTTAAATGGTTGAATCAGTTCTCTCATTCTAATTAAGCCACTGAATCTCTGGACAAAGCATACTCTGTCCTGCTTCATTTGTTCCCTACTGGCATTCCAACTCAGCAAAACATTTTTCCTGAGGAATTACATACACTGAGAACTATCATGCTTTTTTTGAGCAAAAGTACTGAATCTTGTTTCAAATTTATTAAATCATTTGTTCTCTGAAAGAGGTTTGGCTTTCCAAAATATTCTATACCATATCAGAATCCCTTTTTTGATTTCCTCTTTACTATGCTCTTTCTAATCGTACTCCTTTTACGCCCCATAAGTCTGCTGACCTCCACTGCTTCATTTAACATCAGGCATTGCAGTGTTTAGTACACACAATACAAGCTAGGCTTTTTTATTTGTATTTACAAACAAATTAAAGGGAAAGTTTTAAGAGGACATAATTTATTTTCCCTCTTATCATCTTGCCCTTCTCTGCTCATGCTTTTAAAAATGTTTGTTGGGGGTTTTTTTGTGCTTTTTTTCCCTCCTGAAGGAGGATTTATTAACCAAAATGCTTTGAAAGTTTTGCAAAATTTGTGTGATCGCTAAATTAGTCATTACTATGTCTTCAAATTGTTATTGCTGTGGGACTATGTTTCACATCAAAGTTCGATTATTTCAATGATGTGTTTGTTTACTACAGTAAAACCATGCATACTGATACATTTTCACTTTCTTTTCCTGCTTTAATAGAATCAGAAAAAATCTTCAGATTCTGAGAAATCCAAAATTTTTTTATGTCAGCTTTCACACCTGAACATCTGCAGTGTTAATGGTGACAAGCCAAATGACAAAAAAAGATGATCACAACATCTAGCCTAGTTTATAATGCCAAATAAATCAGAATCATAAAGCAGATAATAAAATTTTCATACTTAAAACTCTGTTCTTTCTCTCTCAGAATCCTAACAACCATAAAGTGGAGGCAAAGCTGAGCTCCAGGGTACTGTCCAGAGTTCTGTGATTCTGTGCAAGCGAACACCAAAAATAGTCCACATGATGTATTTTCCATTTATATGGCTCATGTTCTCTATGATATGAACTTGAAATCTAAGCAGTCATCAGTCTTTAGCAGATACTGCTAACATGAGATGGTCACATGTGTATATAAGAACAACATAGATGTTTTCGTGTTTCAACAACAAAAATTCATGCCCACAGAAACAACAGCAACATGAACAAGTTAATACAATATTTCTCACTAGTTTGGTGAAAGGAATACTGTCCACCAGCTAAACATTAAAATGAGAAGCTGATGGTAAAGTGCAGCATATGTTATCTGTTACCTGAGTTATCTAGGTACAACTTATCTAAAGTTATTTTAGACAAATCTTATAAGCATCTAGGAAGAAATTATTACATTGCCTTGTGACATTACTCAAACTCAAAAAATCTCCCCCTAAAACTCTGTCACTGCCAGGAGCCTAAGTTAAAGGTAGCATCAACTCAAAAAGAAATTTGTAGGAAACTTTGTAAGACCCTGGTAAGACACTTTATATAGTGAAATTTTCTTTCATTATAATGCTTGTTTACAACTGTGGAGTTTTCTGCATAGAAATCCACTTGCATTAGAAATATATAATGAGACTAAAAGGTATTTCACCACTTCCATCACTATATACTCCAAAATTTAAGGCAAAATTTAAAAAGTGCATGCTTACTGACTGCATCAAAAATTATGTCATTTGGCTCATTCTCTCACGTCTACTATTTAGCATTAAAGTACATTTGCTAAAAAGAAAGATAAAGTGATACAATTTAGGCAAGTCAAAACTCAGGGATGAAATATTAAACAGTTTAAATTTTGATGATACTACAGCATGTTAAACTAATTGCAGTGAACTAAAATATGGCCAAAAATTAAAGTCAGTCTCAGTGAGGGGAGGAATATACAATTAATATCAACAACAAAAAACCCCAAACCAACCATGAATCCTTAGCTGAATAATTTCTTTCAAAGCTAAGCAAAAACACAACAAACTTGGGCCTGATTTGTATATTTTAGCAATAATCTGCAAATTGATGGATATTTCACAAGACTGTTATATTTATTTCTTCAAATTACCCTAATCATAAAAAACTAGTAGATTGAAGACCAAGAACCGAACATAAAAAAAGTCTTGTCTTCTAACCATGTGCACACAAACGTTGGATACTACTAGGACTCCATGGAGACATCTAAAGAAATGTAAACTTGGATGCCTAAATATTTATTGTTCTTTCCAAATAATACAAAGTCGATATTTCAGAAGCCTTGATTTTCATTTGGATGCTGAACAATATTTTACTTTTCAAATTACTGAGAATATATACTGGAAATATTTCAGATATCCGAGGAATGAAATGAACACATCTGGCAGATCAGGAATACAATCCAACAAATAACTTTTGAATGAGATGACAGAAAGAATTATTTTTCTAACTAACTCAGGTCAAGAAAATATGTGGCATTTAACAATCTTAACAATCTTTCTGGAAGACAATAGACTCAGGTTCACAGTAGGTGAAAACAAACCACATAAACTAGTGGTAAAGGCTTAAATAGCCACACGAGTTTTGTAAGAAATTTTTAGTCTTACATAAAACTAAAGGGATAGTTCTTTGTAGCCTTTTTGATGCATTGAAACATCTGAATTATTTTTTTTTTCACTTGAGCATCATGAAAGGGAAATATTTGTCTCATTGAACATACATAGCATTAATAATTTTTAGATAATAGAGTGATCACTGCAATCTTTATTTTAATTCCAGATTTCTAAAATAGAAATGACTAGCCGAAGCACTGATAGAGTTCAACAAAAATGCAGAATCCTCTATTATCTAACCCTACACAAATCAGGACTGTAGCCTCTGCCTTTCACTCTGCAAATCCTTGAAGTCTTAGCTGTGTTACAGCTTGGAAATCATCTCTAATAAGTGTAACAGATTTCACAGCTATTAGAGTAACTGCATCTTCAACTGTTTCCTGGTAAACTATCAAGAAAATGCTTCCATTTAATAATAGATATACAATTTTATGGGTATTATTATTTTGTATGAGATTTGAAACCACTCTAGATTCCTTCTGAAAAATAGTCTGTTATTAGTATTAACTGGAAACAATCATGACAATGTGGGAAGTTTTACCAAATTCTACTCTTAGTTACCTCCATGTAAAAGTAGAGTACTTACAGAACATAAACTGTGCTTGGTAAAATGACAGGAGATTTCTTTCAACAGGAAGAACTGAACAGGAGAGACAGCACCTTGTTAAATCCAGTCCAGACTATTCCACTCTCAGATACACATGGTATAGCTAACGGGCAGTCAATATTTTTTCCCATACATAAATTTAACTCTTAGGAATTTCAACTTCCATCAAATTGCTGAACTGAGTTAAATTATCATATGCAGTTCTAAACACTCTTGATTAAGCAGATCCCATGTGCAGTGAATCTGAAGTGAATGTTGAGCTCTATTCTAGACTGAACCTGAACTGTAACACTAAAAAGAATAAGCTTGATTTTGTGAATGTTAACTTGATTTGTAACAACAAAAGAGATGCCTTCAACTTATCCTCAAAGAAAATAATTTTTCAACTATCTGATTTTCAGCCATCCACAAATAACTTGGTTATTAAACAAGTTTCACTTATCAATATGCAATCTATAACAGGAGGTGACACTTTGAAGAGAAGAAAGAAACCATATTGTGTTATCTTCTCAAATCTTGATATTTTTTTGTATCTGAGATATTTTAACACAATTTTCATCACTAGTTAACATGATTGCTGCCTCTCAAAGGTCTTGCTATGCCACAGAATTGTCAGCGCTGTATTTTACTTTAATCATGCTGGAAAAAACTGTAACTACTGTAAAAACACAGTTAACATCAATATAAAAACTCAAGTCATAGAGATTGAAACAATGCTTGGCTTTAGTAAATATGCATGTAAGCTGTTTCAAGGGCTATACTGACAGCAAGAAGCATATTTTCAGTTGATATTAACTGTTAATTAAGTTTTGAGGGGCTACACACCTAGATTACTAAGCAGGATTTTAGTGTATTAAAAGAAATTTTGACTTGAAAGTGCTAGACAATCCAGTTAAATATACAAACTTAGAGGTACACTTTGGAGAAATATGTAGGGAATCATTAGTTTCCACGCTTTGTTCCTCATCTAGCAGATATAAATTGTATGTGGTTATGCAGCTGTGGAATCTTAAACTGATTTCACAATTTAAAAAAATGTTTATATAGATCTAGGTCAAATTTAGCCAAATCTCAAGAGTATTAGAAGGGAGGTTGTGATTACACTTTACAGTCCTGATTAATTTATAGAGAAATTACTATGTAATTACTGCAATTTAGAAACATATTGATAATCTTTATGAATAGTTTTCAGACAACCCTCAGAAGTCCATGCTACAATGGTTAATAAAAAAAAAATTCTTACAGTGTAATTTGCAAACTGCTATTTCCCTTCTGAATCTTCTGTCTTTGGATATATCAATACACATCTCAATAGGTACTTTCAGCTAAGTATTAGTAACTGCTGAGATAGGCAAGAAACAGTGCTCTGGGACTGACAAGGGATTTTTTTTTTTTACCATATGGAGGTCAATGAACCTCTTGTTAAAAGCAGATTTGCTCTAACTTCCTACTCCTTTCATCAGTATATACCAGTATGACTTTATTTCTTTTGTGGAAAATCTCTTGACCCATAAAAAGTAAGGCACAGTTCTACTGATAAGCAAGTCAGCTTTTAAAATACAATATTAGTAGCCAAACACAACTTTTCTGAAAGTTTGATGGTATAAGGATTAAAGTGACAGATACGTTTATCATAGTAGAACTCATTGGTTAGGAGAGATGAATTTCAGTAAAACATGGGAGCATCGAAATCATATACAAATACCGGCTTGAAAGTTGTACTCAGCAAAAAAGAAAGATAATATGTTTCCCAAATCAAAGGCAAAATACAGCACACTTCAACACATAAATACACTTGTGAATATTAACAGTATCTATCACACTACCCATCATTTTAAGAAGATAATGGAGAAGAAAAATCAAGCAGTGTGTATCACACGGACACTGAAACTCTTCTTGCTTCTGCACCAAAGAAAGTCTGACATCATAAGGATTTTTTTAAAGCAACGTGTTTGAATCACAGTCAACCACAATTTTATCTCCATAAGGACTTCTGCAGAAAAGCATTAAAATAAACTCGCTTCTCCAATTTTCAAATACTTTTGGCTTTTACCATGTTTCCCTTTCCCTTTCTTTTTTGCCTTGAAATTGATTATGATTATTTCTTCAAAGACTAAAAATGTGCTTTACATAAACTAAAAGTCTGAGCAACATGTGCTGAAAAAGTTTAATGCCCAAATATTGTATTCTCCATCAAGCTTCAACCTTGGCAATACTTGTAAGCACTGAAAAAAACATCAGATGAGAATGCTGTCCTTTAGCCAGGAGAGCACAAATACTGGCTCCTTGGAAATTTGGTCACGAGCATAGTAAGATGTCTATAGCTATCTTGCACTCCCTTGCTTCAGCACTGGCACCTCACAGCATCCCTATAGGCTCTGCGGTGCCAAATCCTGGTTGCTGTCAGATCTGATGCACTGAGTTCCATGTGCCACGTCTAATAAAAAGAAAAAGAAACTAAAGAAGTTCAAGCAATGTTCTGAGCTTTCTAATCCATATCAGATAGTGGCTAGAGCTACTTTAATCTCCCAATTTCATTTGAAACACTCTGAATAAACACGGTTGAAATGCTCATGAAGCCAGAAAACACAGCTATCTTCCCTGGTTTCAATTTAATTTTTATTTTTTCTTCTTCTCCTATTGAGTGAACTTCAGTGGTGTTATTCATCTGAATAAAATACAATGTCAGGCCTCTAGAAAGTAGTAGGATTTTATGTTCTAGGACATAAAATAATCTGAAATTTCAGATAAATTTAAATAAACCTATTGTCAATTTTTGGGATAGGAAAATTCTAGAAACTTACACATCTTGGTTTTTTTTTTTTTTAATTTACATTTTATTACCTCACAGTTACACAAAGTTAAGCAGAGTTCTCAGTTTTATTAGCTATTCACTTCTAGGCAGTGCAAACAGTGACTTATTTGGGTGTTTTCATTTTCAGTTCTTACTGCATTATTGATGAGTAACTCAGATTCTTTGACTGCTTCTTAGTGCACACTCATTTCCTAGTACTGGGACACAGCAAAATGGTGTTTAAAGCTTTTGTAGCCAGAATGTTCACTAATAAATGCTCTAACACTTAGAAATAATTTTCAATTTAAATACTGTATAGTTCCATAAAGCAATGGCATTTGGCTAGCTGAAGCATCCAATATATAACTCCCTTGTTGATGTTTATATGCCTTGGCCCTGATGATCTCAGAATTCAATCAGTGATATAGGAGCCTTTTATTTCTACATGTATGACTCTCAGCCAAATGCTGTATATGCATTAAGTTGATTTATTAAAAATTGTGTCATTCTATTTGTTTAAGAAATATAAAAAAATATAGAATTAAACATTAATCAATGGTGAAGTGCATACTGTGTTTGCTAACCCTTGAAAAACCAGGCAGGTTGTATCTTAGACCTGGAAAGGAAAAGGGAAAAATGTTCTTTATTGATTTTCAAAGCCATTTTTTCTTCTTTTCAAAAAGAACAGATAGGTGAGGAGTCAGACCATTAGGTTGGACAGTGCCCTCCATGCTTTGGAAAGCTGATACATGTGCCTTATAGGGAGGTCATAAGGTCATAGTGAAGAAGTATGCTCCAGATTTAAAAACCAAGAAAGCAGGAAGATGGCAGTTCCTGGAATCTTATTTGAGGTGCAGAGAATGGAAATCTGTGTACTGTTTTCCAGTGAAACTCAACCATACCCTAAGAGATTAGTAACTTCTGCTGTGAAATCCAAAGGGCTTAATGGAACTAAAAGGTATTTCATAGTTCATCAGAAAGGGATTATAATATTAGAAATTAAATTTCTTTCATAAAAAATTGTTCAAAATTTGAATCTGAAATATTTTATACCAAATATTGAACTAGAATACATTCTATGAATTTTCACTAACTATTTTATATACTATACCTTGTTATCTTTATTGTTGAAAATATCCTATATGTCTGTATTGTTGGCTCAGAGTTTCTTCAAATACTTATCATGTTTTCTTAAAGAACTTCTTTTTCTTAATGCAAGTTTTGACTAATTATAACATTGATATCAGGTTTATCCATTGAAACAATTATACCTTAAAAATTGCCAAGGATATTTTCTTGTTGCCTAAAAATCTTAAAGTAGGAGTGAATCTGGGGAGTCTTTACTCTGACATATTTTCAATATGTTTCTCTGATGTTATTTTATGTTTCAAAGACTGTATATGATCAGTCTTACAGTCTGTCCTTAATATTAGTTTACTATAGGCTTTGTATTCCCTATTGTTTCATCATCAGTTCCTAACACAGGAGGCATCCCCCATCTGTAATACACTTGGCATAATGATTTAATATTCTTTGAGAGATGCCAAATGTTTATCTCATACTTCCTTGGAATTTTGACATTGCTGTCATGTGACCAAAAATATCAATAAATAAAAATTACCTTTTCTGCTCATCTAAGGTGTAATGAAAGCAAATTATTCAGCTTACAAACACTCAGGAAAAACATCTTATGATCCACAGTATGCCTTGTGCTTATAATTTTTATGGCAGAACTGATTTGTTATGAGACTTTATATCTGCAAAATGGAAACTTATTTCTTACAAAGCATCTATTCCTTTATCTCATTTGTTAAAATATGCTAAGCTCCCAATAAATCAGACAGACAACTGATTTCATGGGTTAGTGAGGGTGAAAATGACAATTTTAACACTTTATTGTAAATTAATGATGAAAATCTTTTAACACAAAAAAACCCTTTATATACTAAAAGCTCCTCAATGTCTGCTGAAAGCAAATTTATAATGAATATTAGGAATAGTAATGAAATTCTGCCTAAGAACAATATTGACATTTCTGTTTTAAAATGTAATGGCAATTCGAGATAACCTTAAAGCAATCTTTTTTATAAACTGGAAATACATGCATGAAGGTCTGCCTCCGTATTTGATGTAAGAGTATTACCATATTAAATCAGATACTATTGCCTCAGGAAAAAGCATGTTAGTATTATCTATGACTTTTTAAACTAAGTGACAACCTGATTTACATGGTATATATACAGCTTTATAGTAATTCCAGTTTAGTTAGGACCTTATCCCATTTCCATTAAAGCAACTTAATCTCTGATGGGAAGCTTAAAGGAATCTGGATGAAATGGCAAGTACGAGGATAAAGCTCCAAGGTAGGAAAAAAATCTTCATTCAGAACAAAGCTGAAACACATGCTTAGCTCTCTGATGAAGTCTAAGTGCATACTCAAATGTAGTGTGTATTTATTTGCGATAAGGTACTATGATTAATTTTTACGTATGTCCTTTAAGGACTAAATTATAAAAAAATGTTGGGGGTTGGGTTCTCTTGTAGAATTTTTTCCCATAAGTTGCCAGGGAACTGATCTCTGGGCACTTAAGGATAGTTAAGAAAGACAAAAGAAGTGGCTGAGGTAGAGGGTGGGGAGGAACACGTGGACTTCAATTTTTTTCTGGGGGGTGTGTGCTTGTCGGGAGAAGACTCAGTAGGCTGTTGTGTTCAGACTTTGGGGGGAGATTTTTTTTTTCACCGGCACCACTGGAGCGGAGTTCAGGGTTTCCTGCCACGGTCTCTTCGTGGTGCCCCGGCAATCCTGACCCTGCCCCTGTCTGCCTGCCGGGAGCCGCTGCAGTTCCTGCCCCCCTCGCTGTTCCTTCGCTCCTGCTCCGAGTGTTCTCCACGCCTCAGCCCGCACCCCCTGCCTGCCGGGACTCGTGCTGCAGCTCCAGCCACCGCTGGGGAGCTCCTGATCCATCTCCAGCATCCCGGGACTCTGCACCACAGCTGCCTGTGTCGGGAACTGCACCAACGGGGAAAGGGTGCCAGCGGCAGAGAAAACTGTGACTGTTTCCCTGGTTCTGTCTGCTGCTCATCTCATAGTTATTGTTGTTCTGCTTTGCCTTGCTAAACACAAGTAAAGAACTGTTATCCATATCCTCACACCTTCACCTGACAGCCCCTTAATCCTAAAATTATAACAATTTGGATAGAGGAGGTTTTTTTGCATTCTCCATTTCAGGAGAGGGTCCTGTTTGTCCCTAGCAATACCTGTCTTCCAAACTAAGACAAAATAAAAGATCCCCTAAGAAGGGGTTCTGTAGCAATTTAAAATAAGAGATTACATGGAAATCAAGCAGAAAGAAAGGAGACATTTTAAGAACTGAGTAGTTACCTCAGTGTTTTCTATCCTCCTTAACAGGTCTTGCATTACATAGCTCCACTCTGACTATTTTTGACATATCATGCTTCCTAAACATTCAAAGCTGACCTTGGAGAAAACACTAAAGAGCAGTCACTTCTCCATAATATCAGTGGTAACACTAATCTTCTTGTCCCTAATTTTCCTCTGGTAAAAATCTTCACACTCCACCATTATAGATCTTCAAAAAGGTTGAACTTAAAATATGCAACATCAAAGTTGCAGTCAGGAATGGTTTATCATAGAGGAAAAGACAATACTTTAATAATATATTAACTAGTCCAGGGGAAGAAAGTATTTTCATTACAAGATTTTCAAGGAAAAGGGAAACAAACTAACATTGAAAAAAAGAATGTATTTAATATTATAGCAGAAAGTCTATATTTGTGGATTACCTGGAAGCCAGATAAAACATAGCATGTATATATATCTATATATTCACATCTTTTAAATACAGCACCAGATATTTGCTTAAATCTATTACATGTTAGCTCTCTTCAGTTAGCTTTGCTTCTGCTTGTTGCCTTGTGAAATAACAGTTTCTGCCAAGATTATCAAAGACATCAAGTGAGATATGCTCAGAAGACTCCTAAGAGGAATATTTCATAACTCAGTTAAACCAGTGGAGCTCTTGACTTATGTCTTTGAATATTTATCTGTTCAGTGATGAAGACAATCTTCTATGTTACCAAACTTTGTAATTAAGTTATTTATGTCAATTTCTCTAATGAAGAAGAGTACAAAACTATTAAAGATGCAATACCTATGCTTTAAATATTCATATTTTAATTTTTTCCTCTCTACTGTCTTATTATGCCTTATTTTCATTAAAATAAGACCTTTATACAGTTACACATCAAAAGTCAAACATTTTTCACAACATTTCATTTTGGAACCAAATTTATGGTTAAATAAACCCATTTATATAGAAAATATGAAAGGACAACAACAACAAAAAAGGTTTAAAAAAAGGAAATAGGATTGATACAGATTCAAAACTCATGTAATTTATATAGACTTCATTCAATCATTAAAATAGTCTTAAAGACCAGCAAGGATTCTCCCATATAAATGCACATTTAGAAGTTATAGTTGTGGGATCAGTAGTAATGCAAAATCTGATAAAAATTTTCATCACATAATCTCAGTCTTAAAGCTATACTTCCATATTTCCTTCACATATTTTTCCAAATCAGTCCTTAAAATACAAGTTTAAATAAAAATATATTATTTTGTAGTTTCTTAAAAGCATTATTGTTAATATGAAAGAAACATATATATAAAACCATCCTTGTGGATTTAATATTACAACTTCTGCATCAACCCTGCAAACCTGCTGCTTTTTTATGACAAAGAAACAATTTCTTATACATGTTTGGGTGCACTGGTAACTTGGAAAAACCATCTGAAAGAAATCAAATTTTTTTCAGAAAATTTTCTCCCTTTACATTTGGCCTTCCTTAAATTTAAATTTTGCTCTCATTTACTCTTCTCTACCCATGTACTACTTCAGGTAAACACTAGAAATCTTAGGTGAGGTATCTGTTTGATATAATGGAAATCAAAAGGAAAATGCAAAGACTGTTGTACAAGATGCAGGTTTGACCTCCACAGATGGAGACAAATCTGGCACAGAAGTACCATGAGCTCTCTTGAAAAGAAAAAGGCTGAACTTTGCTGGGCATTTTTATCTAGTTCTACAGCTTCATGGAGACAGGCACACATTCAGACTAATGTTTTCAGTGATGCAGTGGTTATTCTTTCCCATCTTACACATAAACAGTGTGTTGTAAGGATGCTCATGTGCCACGGCCTAAGCTTTAAGAAGAGTCAAGAATGCAGGCAGTGAGTAGCTTTAGCTTCTATGATACTGCACACTTTCACACTATCCTGTCTTCTGGTCCTTTATAAAGGGTCTTCCCCACACCTACAGTAAAATAAATAAGTACAACTTTGGTTGCTATCCTCCCCTCATTAGGGGATCTAAAAATTATCCACTTTTACATGGGTAAAGTTAATTTCATCCTTTCAATAATTCATTCAATTACCATACTGCTTTCTATAATCCAGAAATCTGGGGCTTCCCCTACTTTTTCAGATATTTTCTTTCACTTTTACATTCCCCATTCCCATAGTTGTCTGTGTCTGGTTGACACAGAATTCCTTTCACAAAACTGGCAAGAATAGTCAACAGCCTCTAAAGAACTGTCACCTCTGATATAAATCTCTGAAGCACCTTCCATTTATCTTAGTCAGTGTAAACTGAACTACAGTAACTGATTTTTTTCCCCTGTGTTTTCAATGATCCCCTGGCCATTTCAGATCATTTAGAACCCAGAAGTCTAACATTAATGTTGAATTGTATAAAGATTTGACTCTGTTTCCCCTTTAATTATAATTTTAATAATTTAAATGTAGGCAATAAATTCACACATTAGAATACAAAATAACTACTTATTTGTTGGAAAGGAATTTACCCCCTATTGTACAAGCCTTTCACAATATTGATGCAATTTGCTAGATTGGTTGGTAAGCATTTCGAGGTGGCTATTTTACATGTAAGCAAAATTTAAAACAATATGCTGGTCCTGGACTTCAGTTCTGTTGTAATTTACTGCAGTTTAAACATACAAATGGCCAAAATGACTGCAATAAATGTTCCTGTACTTAACATAAATGCCAAAGGAATAGAAGAACTGTAGTTGCCTAGAAAGACGGAACAGAAGAAGTTGTTTTTCTATCCAAAATATTTCCAGTCCCATTATAATAATCATGCATTTAACGACCCTTTGTGGATGTCTAACAAAAAGTTGTCCAGTCTCCCCTAGAGCCCAGCATAAGCTAAAATTGTAACATCTACAGGCATCAGCAAATGTCAAAATCAACAAATATCAGAGTCATAATTTTCAGTCCTGAAAAAATCTCCTCTTATTTGTTTTGGATACAGCTCCTTTCAATCTTTTTTCATGACCTCCAATGTATAAATAAAAAATAAAAAAGCTTGTTTGAAGGTCTATGGATTTGTCCATGTCACTCCTGGTTAGAGACTGCTATCATAATTTCCTCAGATATCTTTGTTTCAGGAATGAATAAGAGATCTCCCTCTCTCTTTCCTCAGGAGAAGACTAATTCCTCACATAAAAATAATTGTAAACTTGATAGTCCTTCTTGTCTGCACCAAAATCTTTTAAACCTTTTACAATTTTACTATGTGCTTGTGAGAGAAGGGGAGGGGAAGCGAGAGTAAAAAACCAAACACTGCATACTGTAATCAATATATTGGTAGAAAATATAGATAGGAATATGATCTGGTTTAGTTTAATTTCTTTTCCTGCTTACTGCTAATAATTTAATTTTTTGACTCAACAGTATCAGATTTTTCTACAAAGTTAGCTTGACTTGAAGCCTTATGTCTTATTGGAAAAGACCACCTCATTTTGTATGTAAGTTAGGATTTGTTTTTTCCTTATAGGCACCATGTTACGTCCACTTGTATTGAATTACATTGGTCATTTTATTGCCTTGTCACTCAGACTCAAAATTCTGCTGTTTTCTACAAGTGACCTTCATCTCTACTGCCAAAAAACTTTGCTGTAGAAGCAAACTTTCTAAGTCCACATGTGAGCTTTAATTCTTAAACTTTGGTTGCTCAGTTTTGTTGTATCATTCTGTGACCAATTTCACTGAAGCTCTTTAAGAAGTTCAACTTAATGAAATCACTTGACCTTTGCTTCTCAAAACCCCAACATTTTTTGTGAAGCTTTTCAAAAAAAGAAGCTGGTTTTATGCTAGCAAATCACATTTAACTGAGAGTTGTTAATTGTGTAATTAACTATAGCTTTACTAATTTTCCAAGTACATGGAAATGTTGCCATGACTTCCCTGAATCTTTTCCAAAACCAGTGACACCACATTTGCTACTCTTCACTTGCATTAAGGAACTTTTAAGAAAGCGATGACACACAGATGCTGTGACTCAGTTTGGAAGACTTGAATAAATAAAATTTGGTTCTGATTTGTGCTAGAGTTCACTCTGTTTGAATTGCAAACTCTTCCACTTCTATTTCAGTCAGTTCCCTTGAGAAGTTGCCCACTAGGAAAATTCAGCCTTAAGAATCTTCTCAGTTTCTTTGTGAACACTAATGAAAGGGGTTCATTTTTCTTCTGTGTTTTATCTTCTCTGAATGCTTTGGATTTGTTTCATAGCTTGTCAGTAAGTCCTACAGACTATTGGAATGCTTCCTGCTACTGACTTGTTTAACAAAGATTTATTAACAGGATTTTTTTCATCAGTTTGCTGTTCCTCCAACTCTCTTTGGCCTTTTTTAATGCACTGTTTTTACATTTAATCTGGCAGTGTTTCTTGGCATCTTATTTAATGTTTCATTTTTATTTGGACTTGAGCTCTGCTTTCTGAAGGAACAGTTCTTATATGGAAAAATATCCTCTTTCCTTCTATTTCCTCTCTCCTGTCTGAAAATTTTCTGCACAGGCAGTGTTTGCCTTGGATTTTAAAAATGGTATTCTACAGCAGCCTCCATGGCATAAAGAGTTGAATTTTCCCATTTTCATCTTAAGAAGCTGTCTTATTGTTATATAGCCTCCATTGTAGCCTAGCAAATATGCAGGCAGCATCAGAATCCTAGGTGTATAATCAGTAGTACAGATCAAATACTACCTTTTTTTTCCATTTAGGCCATGTAATTTCATTTTATATCATATTTGATACTAGTTTACATATGTAGTTAATTAGTGTGATTTGATTTAAAGATCTCTTGACATCTAATAAATATTCTTCCATCACAGCTATGGCCAAATCTGTCATCCTGATATTCCAGTATGACACCAATTGACAATATTCCACATATTCCACAAGCTTCCAATCTGCCTACTATGTCAACTTATGCATTTAGGAGCAGACCTCCAATAATTTCCTTACCTAATTATTTAAAAATCTGGCATTCATGAAGAAGTATGTGTAATGTAGTGTTGCTTCTTCTTTTGCAAACTATATCGGCAGAGTTGTCTTTCTATCTATTTAATGATTTTTTATTCCCTGATATGTATGTCTTTTAAGCATACCAAATTTCCATGTCTTCCTCAATAATAAAAGCACCATCCCAAGACATTTATCTCTATCTACTTACTGTTCCCCAATCTTCATGTAATATACATGGAAGATAGGAACAATCTTTGTAAAACCTTTTCTTCATATGTATGCAAATGAACCAAAATGGAAAAGATCATAGAAAATCTTCAGTGTTTAAGGAAATAAGGAATTTCACAAACATCTCCAAAAACTCTATTTTAATTTTCAAGTATTTCCAAAACTATCAGAAGTATCTGTGTGTGCATGTGCATCAGTATTTCAGTAGTTTCACAATCATTACTCTTTTATTAAGTCATCACACATTATTTAGAAGCAGTAGACCAAAATAAGAAAATTGAACTTCCAATATCATTGTCTATCCCTTCAAAGAGCCTTAATGAAGGCCTTAAAGGTAAGCCTTGCAAATAGTATTATTTCTGCTTTCCTCTGTTCTGCTTATAAATACTGAAGCCAGTTTTACTGAAAACTAAAGAGGAATTAATTTCTCTAAGTGTTTTCCAAAATAGAATAAAAATTGAAAATATTTTAAATGGAAGAAGACACTTTACTTAAATAAAACAATTAAGGAAAACATTATGAAACCTCTTTCAAAATCATATTAATAGTTTGGTCTTAAATGACATGCAAGTGACTAGACTAATGACCTTGAACCACTGTTTTAAATTATAATACTATAGCAGTATAGGTCACACTGGAACACTGCCAGTCATGGCTCTTATTTTCTAATTCACTTTTATAATAAAGCTAATATGTGACAACCCACAGATGCTAAAGCAATTTTAACAAATGTTCATGCATTTATAGTAGAAATTTCATATAGGCTGTCAAATTATATATTCAATAAGGCTGTTTTTTAATAAAATATCTATTAAATATGCGTTCATATTAATAAAGGTAAAAAATGTTACTCACTAAAAATTTAGGCTGATTTAAGTGTGTCTGACAAGGCTCTAGTAAGGTATCAGCTACTCAGCATGGTATTGCATACATATATTATAAGAAATATATATACTAAAATACATTAGGAAACCAACTACATTTACTTAAAGAAACAGTTATTATTTCATAACTTATTTCATAAGTTCATATCCTTCAACTGATATCCCTAAGAAGTGGAAACAAAACCATGTTAGCCTATGTTAAGTGTAGCTGCGACACTGTTACATATCTTGCTATAACATATGAGTCTTTAAATATTCTTACTATCTTTACAAAGACAATTATTCTACAGTATAATAGACCAAAATGAGCTTGTAAAATATTACCGCAGTAGTTATAATGGTACAACTGTCAGTACTGTGCTGCTAATTATGTCCAGATAGTAATGATTATTTTACCTGAGCAACGTGGGTGTTTCTAGTATGCTAATTCATTAAGCTGTTATGAAAATCAAGATATATAATACTGTCATGAAGAATTAATCTACACTTTAACTATACCTTATAATTTCCTTGGCTTTTGAAACACTTTTCACAGCAGCAAAATGGTAGATTCCCCTTCTATTGGGTCACTAGCTGCACCATTGCTTTAGGATACACCAAGGAAAGGGAGCTAAAGTACTTGCAAGAGAATGACTTTGATAATACACTCATATTGATTATAAGCCTTTACACATGGGGCAGTTATGTGTCATTCAATAAACGGTTTCAAAGTCTTGAACACAGATACAATTGTATTATCAACTGAACATTTTATGTTTTGTCCACTCTGTTTTTTTAATTGCTCACTAAATGTTTTGTATTTGCTTGTAAAGAGAGATTTTCAGATTTCAGGTTCTCTGCTGCCTGTAGCTGAGACAATCAGTATAAGAGATGAATTTTCTTCCACTTTTTATACTGCTTGTAATGGTTTAACCACAGCCAGCAAGCCCACAGAGGTTCTCTTGCTTCCTTCACACTGGAATGGTGGAGAAAATTACAAGAGTAAAAATAAGAAAGCCTATGGGTTATGTTTATGAGATAAAGACGGTTTAATAAGTAAAGAAAAGTAAAGCAAGGAATACATTCACCACTTCCCATGGACTGGCAGGTGTTCAGCCATCTCCAGGAAATCAGAGTTCATGTAGCTTGGGAAGACAAACACCATCACTCTGAATTTCCCCCATGGTTTCCTTATTCTTCCTTAACTTTTTATTGCTGGGTACCAAGAAACTGCTTTATACTATATCTGAGATGTTACATATTTGAGAAATAGATAAGTACATTGTTTATTTTTAAGTACATTATTATTATCATTAAATTCACTTTCTTTGTAAGTGGTTAGTATTTTGAAGTGGGAATATTTGGCATCTGTTTATGAAATATTATATGAACATGCTATGCTTCATTATAGTATCTGAAATTAATTTTATTGCCATGTTGGCATAGGAATGATCTATGCAAACACATGGAGATATGGTTAGACATACTCACATGATTAGTTCTACTTCCCAAGTTCTGCAGATTTTTCATTTAGATTAATTTTATAAATCAAAGAAATTGAATAAGCATGTCTATGGTTAAGCCTGACAGAAAATCTTGGGCTAAAAATAAATGCTATTAGTATACTGCATAAAAATGTTAAGCTTTATTTAGTCTAAAAAAGATAGGGCATAATTAATATTTATTGAAATTATTTTACAGGTAAAGAATTTTTTCATCCTTATAGGCTCATGTAACACAAAATCTTGTTATGAACTTAAAAATAAAAAGGATTTTCCCCAGCACCCTTGAATGTGGCAAATATTACATAGGGATTTAAATTGTCTTCCCTGCAGGCAGCTTGTCCACGACCTTCTGTAATATTCTTTAGAGGATTATAAAAACTTGGCCAAACACAGCATACTGGTGCTTGCCCAGTCAAATGCTTGGATGAAAAACTTCATTTTGCTCTTAATGTGACTCTGTTAGAATATTAATGTAGCTTCGTCTTTTGATTTGAATAAGCTAGTCAGAGGAAGAGATTTTTATGCAGCGTTTCTTTGCCCAGCTCAGGCAAGTCTACATCATATTAAGTTTATTAAGAGGTTATTAGTTAATCTGCCCCTGGTGTTTATGAAAAGCCCTCCACCATCTCACACTGTTGTTTCAATAACTCCATCAATTAATCATTATTATCAGGAGGCTAAACTGCATAGAAACCTTTTACAGATCCCTTGATTTTGTGTATGTTTCACTCTATTTTTTTTTTGTTTTTTTTTTTGTTTTTTTTGCATAAAATGTGATAATGCACTGGGTTCCAAACTTTCCAAACTAGAACTTGTGCAATAATTTTACCCAAGAATTTCCCTTACCCAAAGATAATTTTTGCTTTTCTGTTATCAATTACATGAGAAGATGAATCTGAACAAATTCTCATTGTCACTATCAATCAATACAGTTTTGCAATTCTTTTTCTCTCTCTGTCATTTCATAGGTCTTAAGTGTCTAATGTTTCACATACTTTCACAGAAATATTGTTAGGATGCACGGAGACATATTTTAAAGCCAGCAGTGTAATAGATCAGCACGACTGAGTGGCATTATTTATGGTATTCATTGGTTCAGCATGAAACACAACACATATTTAAACTGTATTCATTAAAGAGTTTGCACATAAAATATTTAAAGTGAGAATAGAAAGCCCTCAACAGAAGTTAAATGGCCCTAGGGGAGAAGAACTATTGCTTGAAATTATGCAACCTATCAATCTTAAAAATAACCATGCTCTAGAAGAAGACAGTGTGTCTATCAAACAAATTTCTGTAAGGTGTATTAAAAAGCAAAACAGTTCCACTCCTACATATATTATTTATTGGATACTGATAGCTTGTTTGGAAAAAAGATAATTAGCATAAAAAGCACATTTGTAGTTCTTTCGTTTTTTCCCTACTTTACTGCATTCACACATGGTATTGTTCACTTTTAGAACACATTTTTCTCCCTGTTTCCCCTCTTTAGAATCCTAGTAGATATTTTTCATTCTTATAATTTGCAATGAATGCTGATCACCATACATGCACAGAGTAGCAACTTCTTGAATCTGTCTATCTTTTCAGTATTTCCCATTAGTAAACTATTTGGAAAGAGTTGATGGTGACCTGTTGCTTTTATTCCTACTTGTCCCTTAAGTGTGGAGGTTCCAGAAGAATTCAGAACTTAGAAAGATCTGTAAATATAAGTTACTGTAAATTCTCATTAATAAGAAAAAAATATAATTTGAGCTACTGAAAATAAAATCTATGTATATCAATAACAAATGAAACCATTATCCTTTCTCATTTTGTTTGTTTTAAATTGTCCATTTTTTCACCTGATGAGAAATATCTGTCAGAAAATTGTAGATAATTTTTTCTATGTAAGGGCCTTGTTGAATAATTGCAAGTATTTTTTAAATAATTTGCTAATAGGATTATGTATCTGTTTCATTAATTTGGAAAGTAATTTCTTGAAAGCAGAAATTTCTTTAATGCTAATGAAATAAACTAGGGTTAATCCTGTGGCAGAAATTGCAAAAATCTGCAATATAGTAAAAAACTCCATTGTCAAATATATCTGGAATGTCAGTATAGAAAATGTTAACATTAATATTTTGCTTTACAGTGTAGGGCAGAGAGTCAGACTTGAAAAAAATGGAGGAAAGAGTAAGGTTAAGATTTCACATCTACTAGCACACATTGTAAGTAACTTTATTGAACTTTAAACCCCTAAGATGGAAGTCAGAATTCAGGAAGAAGACTATAAACAGACAAATTATTAAAAGAAAATTGGAAAAAATTAAGAGCTTTCTTTATCCCATTTTTTCGTTGGTAGATATGTTTAGCTATTTCCTGAAGAAAGAAAACAAAACCAGGGCATGTGAATCCAAGAAAGTTATTACAGATTGATGACAGTTGGTTATAAAAGTATATTTTTGGCAGAATCTACCAAACGCTACTATTAACTATTAAATGGCTGAAAACTAGTGTTGCCTTAAGGATATATAGATATCACTAGTTTTGTGAACACAGACAATGCATGTGAATTCTCCAAGAGAAAATGAACTACTAAATGCTTGCACAGATTGCTACCTAGTGCCCAAATGTACAATCTGATAACATCACTGTTTAACCCATGTGGGTATTCTATACTGTGAGAAGTATTTAATATTTTTTCCCTGGGTGCCAGACTTTTCTTTTTTTCTTTTAATTTATTGTGTTTCATTGTCTTGCATGTTCACAGAAATACTTATCAAAAGGAGTATCCTTAAAGAAGTCCTATTTCTGCCTTTGCTTACACGACCACAATCTAGGTGTCTTCAACTTTCATATTATTCTCATAGTAATACTGCTTATATCCCCCACTGCACCGTTCATACCATTTCTCAAAAAATAATTTTTCTGCATCATCTATTTTCTGCATTACTATACAGCTACATTCTTAGATGAGGTGTCCTCAGGCTGCAGCAGAAACAAGTACTGCCTCTTTTTTCCTCTTGTGTAAGAAGATGACAACATCAACATTTATCTCAGGTGACAAACTTTGTGTTGTTTTTAATGTCTGTGTAGATACAACCTTGTCTCAGATACCATCTGGGCAATCCTACATATATTAAGCACCAAACTTCAAGCAGTCTTTGTTCCCAATTCTCCTCTTTGACTAGTACAACAAAACAAGGTGCATATTATAGTTTGATCTTGTGTACAGTTCTGCTACTGTTGACAAAAATACTTCTCTAGAATTAATTTATTTTATTTATTTAAGAATCTGGTCCCTTTTATTTTAAATTAATCAGAAAAAGTAATTGTGGTTTTGGCCTGTAACATCACAGTATGATTTATGCACACTTTTTATGACTTTTGCATCTTATCTTCTTTTATATCTTGCATCATATCATCTTTTATATGACTACTAACAATTATTTAAGCTCCTTTCAGTATTTTTCATCCCTTTGTTCAATTGAATTTTATGACTTGCAAGTCAGAAGCAAGAATGTAAGTACAGTGTTACCAAACATATATTAAAAAAAAGTACATAGAGCTAATAACATACAAATGTGATCTCAGACATGTACAATAGTCGTCAAATATAATTAACAGTTGAAAATGTGTTGCTCATCAAAAAGCATCAAAATAAAAATCAAAAAGTTTAGCTAAACACCTGTAAACTTTAGTGAGTCTGTATTAGGTTTCCCTTTCCTGTTGTTTCCCCCACTTTCGAGCTAAATGGAATCTGAAACAACAGCAGATTTTTTGAATTTCATTATAGTTTATAAAGCCTTCATTGTCTATCAAACTTGTGGTTTTAGTTTTTCAATTTAGATAATGATTCTGTTCTAAAATTGCCATGGATAAAAATATGATGCATCAAAGAATGCTTAAGAACTAATATGTTGAATTTAGAAAACTGATTAACATTATATAAATACTTGCTATGAATTTTGTTTGATATTATTTTGAGAGAACATGACCTATTTGTTGTCATACATGATAAAACTAAACAATTTCTAATATGTTCTTCACAAAATATTGTATTTCCAAATGTTGGGCAGAAAAGCTACAAAATTTTAAAATAAGAATTAGGCAATGATGTGTACAATATGGATTAAAAATTACAGGGCTTAGAGTATTAGAATGCCAGTAAACATAAAAGTGGTCTTTGTGCTAATATATTTGATATTTCTCTAGATTATCCCTGAAAGACAATGTCTTTCCAATGTGCTGGGAGAAACTTTATGTGATCAGTTTTTTGCAACTAAAATTGTCCTAATGCATTCCTCTAACTTCTTATCTGTCATTACCCCCCAGGCTCACAAAGCTTTCCAGCTATGCAATCCTTTGTATTACTTTAATCTTCTTTTCTATCTCACATTTCACCACCATTTGTTAGATCTTGTATTTTTCCCTTCCATATCCCTATAAGCTGCTTGTTTGTCCACTCCAGAATCAAAGGCTCCATCCAAGCACTTTTTAGCATTTTTATCATGATTGCTTTAGTCTCCTCCTAGCTGAACTCCCTTTTTTCAGTCTGTTAAAAATACCACTGGCAAAGTTACTCTTTGACTACTGTTTTGATCAGGTTTAGCTTTTTCTCAAACTCTCACCAGTATTTCCACACAGAGTTCATCATGTTCAGACTTGTAAATTTGTACTTTTCAATCTCTGAGTAATTTATAGTTTTGGCCTATTTTTTCAGAAGTACTTGTTACTTCTTGTTACTTCTATAACTGCAAGTACCACCTGCATCTTTCTACCTTTAGATTTAATTCTTTACCTTCTCCTTTGCTACTCCTGCTGTGTTTAGTTGGTCTGCTAAGATTGCAGACTTTTCTTTTAAATGTAAGTTGCTTCTTCAAATAAAATGTACACATGTAAAAATCTTCTTTAAGAGAAATTCTAGATGTTACTACTAATCAAATATTACAAAGGATGGCCAACCTGACATCTGTCTAAGACAAGATAACTAGAGAATGAGGAGAGAGGGGTGGATGTTGTTTATCTACAGTAAGGCTGTTGACACTACCTTCTATAACTTCCTGGTAGACAAATAATTAAATTAGTTCTAGATAAATGGAAAGGGAGGCTGATTGAAATGGGCTCAACTGCTGGGCTCAACTGCTGGGCTCTTGTCAGTGATAAAATGTCTCTCTGGAGGCTAATCTCTAATAGAGTGCTTCAGAGGCCAACACTGAAGCCCATAGTGTTTAACATCTTATTAATGACCTGGACAAGGGATAGAGCAAAACTTCATCAAGAGTGCAGATCACACTAAATGAGGAGAAGTGTATGATAGACCAGATGGATGTGCTACCATTCAGAGGGATCCAGACAAGTTGGAGGAATGGACTCAAGAAAACTCATTCTGTTTAATAAAGGGGAAGTTTAATAAAGTTAATAAATAATAAAGTCTGTTTAATAAAGTCCTGCACCCAAGAATGAGTAACCCAGGCATTGGTATATGCTGGGGAATCACCAGCTGGAAAACAGCTTGCCAGATAAGTATCTCAGGGTCCTGATACTATTGCAAAGAAGGGCAATGATTACTTTATGCAGATGTGGATAATCTTTTCTGCTTGCCAGCTACCTACCAAGATGCTCTATTACTCGCTTTACTCAACTGGAGTGGGAGAGGAAATACAGGGGGAAATGATAAAACACATGGATTGAGATAATGACAGGGAAATCATTCACTAATTTTTGTCACAGACAAAACACACTAAAATTGGGGAAATAACTGAAGTAAAACAGAATTAAAACACCATCCCCCCCAAACTACTCCCTTCTCTCCAGGCTCAACTTTACTCCTAATTCTTCTACCTCCTTCCCCTCAGTGGTGCAGGGGGATGAGAAACAGGAACCGCTTGCCTCTTCCATGCTTTGGTGGGGGTCCTTCCTATAGGAAATAGTCCTAAGGGAGCACCTCCATTGTCACTCCTACCCATCAGCTGTAGCTGCTCAAGAGCTGCTGAAGTGTGGGTCCTTTGCATGGGTTGCAGTTGTGCAGGGATCAACAGCTCCAGCATGAGCAGATTGCAGAGGGCCACTGTCTTTCAAATACTAAATATTTCCAAGGACAGAGACTTCAGGACCTCTCTGGACAACCTATTCCAGTGTTTGATCAAATTCTTTTTTTTTTTTTTTTTTTTTCTTATATTAAAATAGAGTGTTCTATTTTTCTTTTGGTCCATTGACACTTTTCCTGACATGTAGCACCACTGAGAAGATTCTAATTCTACCTTCTTAGCCCTTTCTCATCAGGTGTACAAACACAAGAAGATTCTTTTGGAGCTGTCTCTTATGTAGTTTAGATAGTCCCATCTCACTCAGTCTTTCCTCGCATTATTCTCTTTCTGCTGTCTCTTTACAACTTCAAGCATTCTGTGTGCTTCTGTGTGAAATTTACTCCCATATTTGTTCTCACACCTTATTCATTCTGATTTTTATTCAATGTTCTATTCTTTCTCCCCTCTCTGTCTAACTAGAATTTAGATGTTATTTTGCAGGTAGGAAGAATAGGAGGTAGGTAGCTGATTTGGAAATAATTGTTTGAAAACTTTAAAATATAAACTCTCAGTGTCTTGTGATTGCTATATCAGTTAATAATAACAGTAATTCTTCCTGGCAAGAGCAAAAAAACCATAATGATGACTTTTGTTTCTTCCCTGGGCTTTTCTGGCACAACAGTATTTTCTAACATTTAAGGAATCAAGCATTAGTAAAACTGTAGGGCATTTGTTAAACTTTAGGCTCCTTGCCATTATATTTGCAAATTTGTAAATCTCTGGGTTTTTTGCCAATAGGAGGTGATAAGTTGTTGCAGTTTTAAATGAACAGTCTTCAGGTCTGATTCTGCTTTTAACTTAAACAACTGAATAACTTAGGCTAGCCTGAGCTGCATGATGCTATGATCCACAGGGAAAAAAAAAGAGCACCTTGAAAAGTTATCTTCATAGACCTGCTAGATTTAATAGCAGAACCTCCTCCACAAATGTTAAAAATAGAAGAAAATAATAGTAATTTTCATATAGTCTTTAAAATTATTTGTGCTTTATGGAACTCCCCTACAGTTCTTCATCCAGTCTTGTGGTGGTAAGAATGAAAGAAGGTAAAAGAACAGTTCTCTCTAAACCTTTAGGCCAACAGCAATCTGTAGTTCTGACTGCAGCAGAACAGTTCCTGAGATACTCACCTCAGAATACCCAAGAACTATTGATGACCCTAATTTTTTATACTAGGAAATTAAGCACTAAAATTGAATGAGGTAATGTATTTAAAATTTTAGTTGAATTCTACAGTACCATAACAGTAAGGAGAAGGTGTTTACTCTGATAGTACTGTAACAAAGCAGTAGATAATAATAAATTTCATTTAAAGGCAGTCAGGAAAAAATATATGCAGGTTTACTGCTCATTCCATAATATCTTAATTCCAGCTTGGACTTGGTCCTATTTGGACTCTTTCCCTTATCCAGCTGATTATTACTCTGCCAGAAATGAAACCACAGAGACAGATCTTCCTTGTAAACAACTATTTCACATTTAATACAGACTGACACTTTTGTCTGTCTGCTACATCTAATTTTGTGTATTCCTCAAGAAGCATGAGACTACCCATACTACAATAGGTATAGTGATTTTTTTCATGAGTTATATAATCTGCAAGTGAAAATTTTAATCAGGTTTCCTAACATGGGCTTTTCACTCCTTATTTCATCAGATTACATTCATAAATACGAAGAAGTATTTTAATTATGAAAAAAAGTATGTGTGTATCTCAATTGTATGCTTAAGTCTCTGAACCGTAAAACATAGTACTTAATTTTTTTATATATCAGTCTTAAAAAACTTGTGTAATTTTTACCCTAGTGCAAATAAAGACCACAATAAAATGGCCGTAGTATCTCAAAATCAGTGGGCCTTATGCAGAATAAACCAGCTAAGCTTATATTACAGTGTAAAAGGACCTTTATCTTCTTATGACATTTATGAAGAATTATAAAGATTACTTCAACTTTTAGGCCTCTAGCTGTATATCCTAACTTTTTATTCTCTGATTTGTTATGAAAAGCTAGAGATAATTATAGTATGTGTTGTATTTTCTCTCTCTCTCTCTCTCTCTTTCTCTCTCTCTCTCTCTCTCTCTCTCACACACACACACACACACACACACACAAAATCCCAACACCCTCCCGAAACTCAAAAGTATAAAACTATTTCACTTATAACAATAATTTTAATTTTATTTTTAAATGTTACTCAATCAACAAATTGGAAACAAAATACAGACTTTTTCCCAAATATATGTTTGATGGATGGGTATCAGATATATTTTCTTCTCATGACAATATATGCAGATAAGAAAAACAATATCCTTAAAGCACAGAGACAATTCCTCTGACAATTGCTTCACCATGGATAAATATTTTTCTTTAATCACGTAATGGAGACATGAACAGGTCTGCACATACAGAATAATTTGCTGTACAAAGGCAGGGCTTTATAAAAGCAAGCAAAACACTCCCACCATGTAGGCCTGATGTAAATGCAGTGGTTTTATCTGGACAGGTCCTGAGCATTTGGCTTCTTCCTCTGAAATGAGCCAGTGCCAACATTTACAGAAGTCGTACTGGTCGGTCCCTAATTTTAGTCACATACCTGAAAGCACTGTCTTTCATAGTTTTCAAGTAACAAAACGCAGGCAGAATTTCTTACCTTTTTTGTTCTGGCAGCTATGAGCATGCAAGTGACACTGTGCCACTTGAGCACAGATACAGGCATGAGCATCTGACTATATGTTAGAGTTAGGCAGCAAGACAAAGAAAGTTGAAATAGGTGTGTATGTTGATCTAGTGATGATGTTTCAACCTGATATTTATTCCATTTTTAGATCAAAGCAATGTTGCAAAACAAGACAAAGGCCTGAAATATTTTCAGGAATACAGTGTGTGTTTTTCAAAAGGAGGACTGTGAGAGAAGACAAGAATATCAACATTTTCTACAGCTCTTTATTTATTAGGGATATTTTTAGGCATTAAGATAAAAATCTATACTTTCAGAAGAGCCATATTTTATAGGAATGGTATTTCAATTAAGAATTACTATTAATGTAAAGAAAAAAAAATGCTAAGGTAAAGAGCATATAATGAGGTGAGGAGGGGATACTCATGCCCTAAATGAGGGGTTTAATATCATAAGGAACACAAAGTTTAACTTTTTCAGTCTAAAGATAATTTCACACAAAAGATTTCTCAGGATATCACTCAAAAATCACTTCTCAGTAGCACAGTACACACTTATACATGTGTCTCAAATAAATGAGAATATGGGGGGGGTTAATTTTATTTTCCTATTTTCCACTTTTTGTTTCTCAAATTTTATATTACATCAACTTTCTGAATATTTTGGTGGGTTTAGTTTGTTTGTAACTTTGTACATCTTACAAATTATATTGATGTTAATCTGTTTTGATCAGACTTTTATAACTCATGATATATTTCTATGCCCCAGGTAGATTAGAATGATATTCATCATGCAGTTTCAGAATCGTGATGTTTGCAACTATGAGGAAGATCTTAATTTTACTCTGTGCTAGGAGTTTTGCTTTAAGCATTCATGAGACTAATACTCATAAGAATGTACATGGAAAATTTCTATGCAGAAATTCAGCATTGGAAACTTTTTAATCAGATTTGCTAACATCTCTCTTTTATATCAAAAAAGAATTGTGGAAAGATCATATGTTCTGATGGTTATTTTTAGCTTTTCTATTTAATAGAAAATGAGCGAAAGCCATTTTAACACAACACTTTACGCCAAACAAATATTTCAAAAGAGCTACCATCGCAAAGAGACCACTTTCTATAATAATAATAATAATAAAAGAGTTTATATTCACTTGGGTTCACACTGAAATATTTTTAAATTCTATAAAATCAAAACAGTGAAATCAGAATTGTTGGCTACAGAAAACCCTTGTGTTGAAGCTACTTGTGTTGTTTATCCTTACACAGGGAATAAAACCTATTTTTATCAACATCAATTCAGACTAAACCAATGTCTGTGGGAAAAGAAGATAGCCTACACAGACATAGTTTCACTTAGAGCTGCTGAGTGTTATGGAATAAAAAATGCTTCGACAATGTTAATTTTGTAGGGCATCGAGAGTTTTCAGCTTGCCTCAGGCAGGAAAAAGCCATTCCATAACAGATTTTTAAATTTTTCTCTTAGTGGGGTAAAACCAGCTTTCCACTGCATTTAAATTTACTCTCCCTAGTGCAGAGGTGACTATTTAATTTTGATAACTGTTCTGAAAATCCCCATGAGAATATTATAAAATCTTACCATGTACTTAACTTCTCTTAATAAGAATACTTATGGGAATAAGTTCCTACAAAGAAACAGACAGTATCTGCATATATAATATTATTTCAGAAAATATGATTTATTATGTTTAAGATAATATTGTAATATTTTTTATTGCAATGAAATGCATGAAAAAGTAAGCCCTTAATATGCTTAATCTGTGAAGCTATAACAGTCTTATTTCACAGCAAGTACCTCTTGGTTATAATGAATATAATAAATTGTCATGTTTATGACCTGTCACTGTTGAATTGTCAACCTATCAAACAAAATGCAGGGGCTTTCAGGAAACACTGAAGAAGTGTTAGTTTCTTTTTAGGTGCTAGACCCCCTCATAAACAGCTAGATGCTAAACCACTTCATTAAGCTGAATAGTGGCTGTGGTTAGTGCTGTGAAATCTAACATACAAGTGTAATTACCTTGTTCAAAAAATATTATGCCTATATGCAGAGAGTTGTATATAAGTGTATGTAAGTTAAGAATGTCCTGTTTGCAAACATTTTTAATGCAAATTATTTTCTGTAATACCCATCATTTAGATTTAGATCAACATCCAAATAGTGCACTATAACATGTCCTGCAAATGAGATATTGGAGCTGTTCAACATTAAAAAAATTAAAAATAGCAGGACTGACTCAGCAAATTTGAAATAAGTAAATATAAGCTTACTTTATAACTGTGAGACCAAATTCTAAGTGAATATTTTTATAACTACTTCTCCTCTGTCCAAATTTGTCAAGTACTCAGCCACTGCATTGTTGAATAAAATGTACCTTCTGATGAATAGTTATGCTAACAAAAACATAATAGTAAAACACTATATTAAAAGGTTTTGGTGGATTTTTCTGGTTTTTTGCTTTTATATTTGTCTTAGCTTCTACCACCTGAATGTGAGATATTACTAGTTCTTCTATGCTCACCTATTAAAAATAAAAAGTTGGAAATTGCTTGACCTTTATACATTTCCTTTTGACATTATCAGGGTTTATTCAATTATAACTTCCCCATTTGTGGAACATGTGAGAGGCAATAATGTCATCTGGGATCATAACCACAGAAGCTGCACGAGGCAATGTTTACTGCTATGTGAAATGCTCCAATAACTATTATGCATTATGATTTAGAAAGAGAAAGAAAAACAGAAAATCAGTTTTAAATTATCTCACAGAGGACTATGGAATGAGAGGGATGAGAGATATGTCAGTATACCTGTCTTCAATGACAATATAACTCCAGACAGTACGGTTCAGTGGTCGGGTCAAAGGCCATGTTGAGTACTGCCATCCTCAAGAGAGGCATATCTCATGTGAGAAATCCCTTTATAATGGACAAGAGATATCACTAATTCCTCTTTCAGAATGCTTTATATTCAAGAATGAAAATGCTTCAAGTACAAAGTTTCATAGTCATTAAATCAGCACTAATGCAAGGTATGGAAGTTAATTTAGGTAGCTGGATACTGAGGAATGATTCATTATTGGAACAGCTACATTGCACAGTATCATATGGTGTGATGACAGGAACGAAAAATCCCCAGGAATTTGCATCCCCAAGCTGCTTTGACCCTTGGGTTTTTTTAAGGAAAAAAAACAAACAAACAACCAAACTGCCCCCCCCAACAAACAAACAAACAAAAACAAAAAACCCCAAACCAAACAAAAAAAAAAAAAAAAACAAAACCAAAAAGAAAACAACCAAAAAACACCCCAAAACCCACAACAACTGTACCAAACTATGCTGCAGCAGGATTTAAGTGTGTTATCACAGATAACTGAAGTGTTGTAATTGTAGTATTCAAAATAGCTTGAAGAAGGAGGGAAAATGAGATAGTGAGAAATACTGTAGAAAAGAGACAAAATAAAAGTAAAGGACATTGTATTATGTTCAGATTTTGGAAATAAATTAGGAAGTTCAAGAAAAAACATGGAAACATATGGCTGCAAAGCAGGAGCATTTTGTGAGGTAATGGCAGCTGAAAGAAAAAAGGAAAAATAACGCCAGTCTATCACAAATTTAGATGGGCTTTAAAATTTTTGGGAGGCAGTTACCATGGGCAGCTGGAGAAGGTATTAAGTCTAAGCACACAGGCATAGAAAATGTGATGAGACACACCTTTTTACACAGGAAATATTACAATTGTGTCAAGAATGCTTAAGAAACTTAAGTATGGTTCAAAATTCTCAGATGGTTAGGAATTTATACCCTTGTGCCCCTCTTGTTATATAGAGTACTGTGAACTTTCTGTTCAGACATTATTAAAAAGCCTACAGAGAAGTAAAGCTTTCTGTGATAAAGGAATAAATACCCAGGAGAGAATGCAATTCCTTAGAGGACTCTCAAGACACAGATGAATTTCACATGACTCTAGATACCTGCTTAATTTGCTTAATCAGCAGGGACCAGGCTGCTCTAAGAGATCTCCACCCATAAGACTGGTGAGGAATCCCCATGTAAAGGAAATTGAATGTGAAGATATAATTAAGGGCTATTCGTAAGCATTATGATACAATAAAAATGACCTAAGACATACCTGGATAATTTTGGCATTATATATTTATAATGAAAATATATACTAACAAATGGCTTTTCTTGTTGTTTTGTCTTTTTTTTTTTTTCCCGATAGTTTTATTCTGGCTGTTTTTTACCAACCTGTTTTCTTGTTACCAGGGATCAATGTAAAAATCCTTGATTTACATTAAGAAAGAAAATCTTCAAAAGTGTTTTAATATTCTTCTTTTAGAAGATGAAGAAGCAAATTAAAATTTTATATTTTCTTATTATGCAGAAAAATGGTGGGCAATATCAACAGATCTTGATGCTTGCTTTGCTTTATCATACCGAAATCTGATAGCTCCTCTAAATCTTATTTATAACATGGTACATGATATTGTAAATGAGATATCTCTATTTGCTCTCTCTATGTATAAAATCATGAATGCTGCTTTGGATTATTCAGGTAATTTGTTAGTGTGTGACATGGGTATTGAACATGCTTGTATGCATCTAACTGAAGCTTATCAATACTTCTATGACTCTTCAGGGCCTGACTTCTTTGTGAAGATTCCATATGTGCATGGAATTCCATATAGTGCTTGCTTACCATAACTATGTATGTCACCACATATAATAAATCATAATGGTAAAATACCTGACATGCGTATAAAGCATGTTTAAAAAAACCAAATACATCTGTAGATTATGTAACTTGAACTACTGTATGCAAACAATACACCTGAGTTACTGGCTTTCAAGTTTTCTGAACACTATCTCAACTGTTCTCATCTACAAAACAATACAGAAATCTGTTCCTTTCAGATTAATTTCCCCTTACCTCCCTAGCCCAAATACTGTATGCAATTTTGCTTAGGAGCAAAAAAATATAAATTAAAGAAGCAATCCATCTCTGTCAAATAAGAAATTAAACAATTAAATCCTGACATTTTTTATCTGCACTGAAGGAATATGTCCTTCAAATCCTCAAGTTTTGTTGATCTGGAGAGCTATCAGCCTAGTTGTACTAGCAGACTAACAGCTGAAGATAAGAGCCCAGAGAATTAGGAAATGGAGAACATTTGTTTCTGTTTCGGATTTTTTTTATGCATTTTCACCAGTCATTTGCCGTTGATATCCTTTAGAGATCTCCAGATTTTATCTTTTTCTTCTGAGTTTATCATGTGACCCTACTTAGAATGATGTCATGCTAACTATGCACATTCTATTCAGGATTTTTAAAAAGGGAGAGTAGTGTGAAGAAATCAGGCTAAGTTGTAATCACAGTGGAGCAAGCATGGTATGTGTCCTGTCAACTATGCTTCACAAAAGGATGGTCCAAATAGGATGTCCTCTGCTTCTTCAGTAAAATCTACTAAAATTTTAATGTACAAACATTTGGGAAATATAATTTAGGTTTATACTTTTTCACCTTTTTTTTTCCACTCATTAAATTCCATATAATTCTTCTTCTTCCTCCTACTACATAATTGCTTAATAATTTCCAACAGGAATATTTAATTCATAGCTTTCTCCTTCCTTCTACACATTTCAAAACTGCTTGCCTGACCTTTCACTTTCTCATGACACACTACAGTGCAGTTCCAAATCTCTTCTCCAATTAATCTGCACGGTGGCACAAGTAAAATACAAAGTTGGGAATTGGATTGCAATTTCTGTGTTATTACTACTGAGCAAAGGCCAGCAACCTCATGTTTCTTGCATTAGCTGGCCCCCGCTGTTTCACTCAAAATCCATTTGTTTGAAATGAACAGGTTATACAAATTAGATTCAGAATTTTAATCGTTTAGCTAAAATATATAAAGTGATGAACTGCTATGTTAAAAAGTATCACCCCACAAAAAAATGCTCACCCAAAAAAACATCTTTGGATATCTTCCTTCAACTCTGAAAAAAAAATAGCTACAAAGACTCAGAGTGACAATACAGAGTAAGAGTGACAATCTCAGAGTAAAGACAGTGTAGGTATTTTCTTAAAATTTGCCAGCAGAAGCAGATGGGGTAACAACTAAATAGTCATAATTAATTAGAGTTCTGCAGGCAAAACTTATAAAATATACAGGATGTAATATCAATTCCTTTCCTGAAAAAAAGATATGATCTTTATAGAAATTCCTTTTACATTTGTTTTAGGAAAAAATCTTTTTAAAACACCAAAAAATGAGATAACACTGAAAAATGTCTTCTGACACTGTTAATTATGTTTCTTTATTGGGTTGTTCCATGAACTGGGGGCATTTCATCATATAATAGTATAATGAAAGCCCAACTACTAGCACCCAGGAAGAAAATTCTACTGACTTTTACTGACAGTAAAACACTTCACATAATATTCTTCACACCTGAAAAGGGTGTTGATGATTTTCACAAAAAAGTAAGATAATGGAAATTTTATTGCACATAACTAGGTTTTTCCAAGTACTGTACATTGAATGAACCTTTTAGAAAATAATGAGCTGAAACATTAGTAACAAAGTGGTAAATCAGTTCTAACTTATATTCATTTAATCCAGTTGAATTTTCAATTTTTTTGTTTTTTTGAAAACCTAGGATAACCAAAGCAGTATTTGGCTCACATTTACCATCTCAGATTCAAAATCTATTCCTGGTTCCCTGGTTTCTCTAAAGTATTTTTTTTTTAATTAAGCTGAGAAGTGTGCACTACTCAGGAATATACCTCATTCCCCAAAATCTGGTCTGGAGTCACAGACCTTAAAGGTTCCACTATATTTCAAATTAAGATAAAGCTCTTGAGGATCTTGGTGACTCCAGTTCAATGTGTCATCAGCAGGACTCCTCTGTGTTTATAACGATATTAATTTCACTATTACAACACCCAATAATTGAATTTAATAGTAAGTTAACATCGTGACATGGAAAGTATTCTATGCAGAATTTTGATTATAAAAATACTTGGGGAAAATTGATCTATGTGGGGGAAGAGCTAATTCTGATAGCAACTAGCTTATGAGTAACGAAGGGTGGTTTCATCTCACTTAAACTCATAAAAGCATTGCTTGGCTCTAGAAAGATCTGGATGGTGCCTTTGCAGACACTGGGAAGATAAGCAGAGTGTGGTTGAGGTTGGAAGGAACCTCTGAAGGACTTCCTGTCTAACCTTTCTGCTCAAGCAGGTTCTTTCAGAGCCCACTACGAAGAACCATATAAAATAGGAAAACATAGCCTACAAAAATATGGGCATCTTCTTGGGGTGAAAACAGTTATGATACCTTGTATTTATTTACTTGGAAAGGATTGTTCATGGATGTACCAATGCTACAGAACACATTTTTAAGCTGCCCCTATCATTACATATATATATTATATTGTCTTTTGGGACTGAAAAAACAGTAACAAACTGATTAGCACTTTTCTTCTTTTTCTTTTTTAAATAAAAATCACAGAATGGACCTAAATAAATAGTATTTGGAAACTTTCATTTATTTGCTTTATTTCAAGAATAAAACAGAAAAAAATATCTATTCCTCCACAATTGTTTATGCAAAACCAATTCTACAAATATTATCATGCTAGGAAACCTATTCCCTTAGCTCTCCGGTCAAACCGCTAAGGAACCACTATTCAGAAAATATTCACTTTTACAGAACATTTGAAACAACTGTGTTTTCCTTTGGTAATTTGCAAATTATCAAATTACAAATGATCGAGAGCTAGTGAAACAACTACTAAAAAAGAGAACTAATGCCTTTCCATATTTTGTAAGAAATTATGAAGGGAGAATGACATTTTAAAATCATCCCTCACTCAACAACACACTAATGAATCATAATTAGACTAAGTTCTTCAAAGTTTTACTAGTTTATTTTTTTCTTAAAGCTTTCTTTAGACTGACTACATCTAAGGACAATACAGGAAGTTACTTTTTTCTTTTTGCTTTATTATTCTGAATAATAGACACCTCATTCAGACAGTAAAGAATCAGTGTTGACAATCCCTTAATTATCAGAGCCTTCAAGGGATTTACAAAGCCCTATTGGCTGCCTTTCACAGCTAATTGCAGCTCTATTTTCCTGCCTTCTGTTTTGTTTTCAACATCGTGAAAGAAAACAGTCACAAAGTTATCTAGAATCCTAGTCAAGGAGCTGCATCCTTGAGAAGCAGCAGAATTTGGAGAAGTGAATTAAAAGACAAAATTGGCTGTGCCTGGTTCTTAATTGCAACTACCAGTTACTCATCTCATGGTTTTGGCTGAGCTTTTTTCACCCTTCTGCCTCAAGTTTTTATTGCTGTAAAATATGCATAACATTTCCTCATTGCTGTTTCTGGGACAGAGAATGCTTAAGTTGTGATGCCTACACAGTGCTTTGAATATGCAGTATGCTATGTAAATTATATATTTTCAAAGACTCAGAGAACTTCTGTATTTAGAACATTTTAAACTCTGAATTAAAAGAGCTTCCTAGTGACAGGCTGATCAGGTGAACTTGTCACTTACAAAACTGCCCTACTGTAAATTTAGGAAACAAAGGAAACTATTAGGGATCTCACAGTACTCAAAGTACATTTCTGAGAATTCGTCTACAGGTTTCAGATGGGGAAAGGCCTAAGGGTAATTGAACTCCTGCATATTTGCAAGCCATTGTTTTAAATACTGGTTTCTTATCAAGACATGATGCTTATACAGCACTTTCATAGTCAAACTGGCTAAATAAAAATTTCTGGGTAGGGAGAAGTTTATTAAATCTTTTATTAATAAGGTTTACATCTACATTGATATAAATAGGAAAAGGACACCTTTCCATGTCATAAGTATTTGTCTCAAAGGGATAGTGATTTACGTTAAAGATAAGCTGGTTATCGTGTCCAAATTAAACTTATCGGAATATTAAAAGCTGTATTTGACAATGACATGGCATCATTTTGTTCAACCAAACTGAATGCATCAGGCAAGTGAATACAGATTAGAATTTGAGAAAAATATAATTTGTTATATTTGCCATGGCCTGGTTAGGAAACCCTAATTTCACTTCTTGAAGGTATTTTCTTTTTTCTGTTACCAGTATAGTGGGAAAACTGTTACTTACATCCATCAAACAAAAACAAACAAAACAAAACAAAAACACCCCCCCCCAAAAAAAAAACTATGATAGAAAAAGACTTATAGGAAGTAAGTTACAAAGCCCTTTTTAAAAAAAAACTTTACCCATGCTTAAAACAAAGGGGACTCACATCTCTATTTACTTTATTTATATATTTTTTAATTTATATTTATTTATTTATATTTTCTATTTACTTTACTCATATTTCTATTTACTGTCTGACTTTCTGTAGAGCAGTGGAAAAGATGAATAATGTAAAAGGATTCATTGTCATAGGCAATTAATAGCAAACTTTCTCATTTGTTGTGAAACTTGTCAGAAAAGGAAGAAGAGGGAGAGAAAGAGACAAAGGGAAAGGAGGACACCCTTGCATAAATTCTAAATATCAACACTGAACTATAGCTACAGGCAAAGTACAAGAGTACTCTGCAATGGGACAATGTGCAGCACAATTATTGTGGAAATTGAAGGAACATGAAGGACCAGGAATAAGCATGTAAGCAAATTTTGTCTCAAACATTCTGACTGTAGTGACAGAAAGGTTGTGACTGGAAGAAGGCAGTGGAAATGGGGCAGTGTTGTTCTAAGCCAACTTCCCGTTTAATTTCCTGGGCTTGCAAGTCTGCCCTGAGAAACATGTTCAGTGTGCCTGTGCCTCGAGAAGGATTGAGTCCTGAGGTCCTCACTAAAAGGGGCTTCAGGGCCTCACAGGGGCTCCACTCCACAAAACTAATTTCCTGGAGTGCTCCAAAAGGCTGACTGCATGCAAGAAAAATATGGTGTGAATGGCATGAAAAATTTATTTTATGTAAGAGGTATGTACCAGGTAAACTAGAAAAGGAAGTTGGTAGGTTCCATGTGCTCTCTCTTTTTTGTCAATCCCAGATCCTGACCACCCATGGTGTCCTGGTTTGACCAGCCTAGGGAAGTAAGCTGGCTGGTTTTGAGACTGGCATTTTATTGGACCAATGGGAAAGCATTTTCTAGTTCTTATTCCCTTTGGAAGCAGCCCGGGCAGGTCTCTTTCCTCCCGGCAGTCAGAGCACACACCTCTGCCCTCTCTGCCCTGGGCTCAGTGGGGGCAGGGGGAGGTCATGGGGGCCAGGCAGGGTCAGCTGATTGGGAACATCTGCGGCACAGAGTCTGCTCTGCTGCTGGACACAGCTGAACCAGCCTTGGCTGCGGCTGGGGAGAGAGGGGGGGAAACGTGGTAAGACAGGCTGGACCACCTGATGAGACCAAGGGGTGGAAAAGGAATTTTGGGAAACTGTCCAACTTTTCTGGTTGCCTTTTGGGCCTGGAATCTCTGAGAGGCCCCCATCCAGCACGGCTTTGAAATATAACACCATGGACTGTCCGGCCGAGCTCCTGGCACAGCCAGACAGGTTAGAACACTGTCTCTTGTTAACTCTTTCAATGCATCAGTGCACAGATGGGACCTGGAAAGCCTCCATCCTTTCTCCAGTGAGAGAAAATTAGAATGACCACACAAGGTATCAAAGTCAGTCAAGGAGTTAAAGTCCAAGTGGAAGGAGTGCGGGATGTTGCTTTTGAGCTGTAAAAGACTCTTGCAAGCTATGGTGGTTGGTTATGGCATACTGAAATGTTTCCTTTAAACCATAAAGAAGTATGGGGGGGACAAAAGAGTTCAAATTGTAGACCTGAGCAAAGGAGGAAATGTTGAGGGGACTGTTGATTTCATGAGAAGTTGAACAGAGATAAAGTGATAAATTACTCTTTGCCCTTGAAGAAGAAGTGAATCTCTGTTCCTTGGAGGTGAAGGTGATCCCAAAGACAAAGAGAACCTTTGTTTTGAACGTGTTTATCTTTAAAATAAGACTCTATACATCAATGTGGCCCAGAGACACAATTGTGAACATGGGAGGAATTTCATGAAAACAAAAGGATCCAGGCGGTTGCTGTTCACAAAGAATGGATTTACAAGAGAACTGTTTTCTGTGGGAAACCAGGAAGTCCTTCTGACTATCATGGGAAAATTTTTAAGTCACAAGAATTTAGAGAGAATGATAATTAGTATGTCACACAGTGAAAAAGCAGAATTTGTGGGTTTTAGATGAGAGATCGGGGGCAAAGATGGAGGAAATGGGGTGTGTCCCTGAGCTTCTTCTTCATCCTCTTGTTCTCCATCTTCTCTGGTGGTGTGGCACATTTGTATTGGTTTGGAACAAAAGTACACTGTACAACATAGTGGATAGATATTGGAGAATTGTTATAAATAAAGTACACGTAATTTTCAGTATAAAAGATAGTGTGGACAAGGAGACGACAAGGACAGATGAAGGGGGCAGATGAAGGAAGGACAGACGATGAGGGGAGAGAGCACTGGCCTGCAGAGAAGCTGTGGCAGGCCACGGAACGAATATGAGATAAGCAAAGAATAAACAAATTCCTGAGAACGAGAAAACAGACGACTCGACCTCTTCTTCAGACGCAGGGCTGGGAACAGAAAGCCTTCACAGGACACAAAAAGCCTTCGCAGAAAAAACAGAGACACAGACAAGCTAAGTTAGGTGAAAGCCAAGATCACAGAGCTCCCAGAAACAGAGAGCAGTCACAGAAACAGAGACAAAAAAACCCCAGAGAACAGGAAGAGAAAGAAAAACCACAAATATATTTTAGTAAACCTTTTAGGGACACTAACAGTTTTCTTGTGGGGAAATTGACCATAGTGAACGAGAGGTGCTTCCCTCCATAAACAAACTGAAAAAAACCCCCAACCTGTTTTAGAAGTGGAAAACTGACTGAGATTTCTGAGTGTTGTCTTCTTTACATTGTTGGTTAAGAGAAAAGAAGGTGTGGGGAGAGAGGAAGAGTGTTTTGAAGGTTCCATCCTCATTCTTGTTGTTTTTCTTTCTTTTAGTGTTAGTTAATAAAGTCTTATTACTTTTAAGCTTAAGCCTGTTTTGCTCTTGATTGGGAACTTTGAAATTGGCAAAAAATCAAACCAGAACAAAAATTGGTGTTTCTGCCCCGTTTCAAATTGAAACCACAACACATGGTGACAGGAAGGATCTAAGTACTGGTGATCTTTTCCTCTTTCTCGCTTTTTCATTATTCTCTCCTTTTCTGTTTTATTCTGGCAAGTGAGGTTATCACATTCTCCCTCTTACTCCAAGCCTGAACTTTGTTGCGAGAGTTGGAAGCTTGTTAAAGTTTGCTCTAGAAGCTGAGAGAGAGCTTGTTGGCCAACACCTCCACAATTAAATAGGGTGCTAGTTGCCAGAGTTAAGACAATCAGAAAATAAAACCTAAGATTCCCTGACAGGTAGACTGGTGTCTTTGTTCATCCTGAAGAGAATTTATAATCAACATTGCACTTACTTCTGGATTGTGACAATGAGTTAAACACAAATTTCTGGAATCTCTTAAAGCAGGAAAAATGGATTTTCAAAGCATACACTGAAGAAAAAACTTCTTTTTTTATTACCAATGCAAAAAATTTCTCAATTATCAACTAAAGTTACTCTGAAGTATATAAAGGTTGTGTCATCACTGGATGTATTTCATTATTTTTATTTTAGAAATCAAAGCTGTCTAACAACAAAAATCCAAATAGAAAGCAAAGCTCAAAATAAATCTCAGTTAAGTGAGAATTTTATTCACTTGCCAACTGTGCAAGTTTGTCGTCTCAATAACAGTCATGCTTATGAACCAAAAGAGAAATTAATGTATTTGCAGGTGATTTGCTAACATTTGACAGTAAATTCACCCTGTTTATCAACTATGTTAAAATTTAAAAAAAAAAAAACCAAAAAACAAAAACGAACCAACCAAGTTTACAAAAAACCCCAAACACTCTTTCTGCCTTTGAAATCTTTCCTCTCTCTTCTGCCCCTTTGTCAGTAGCATCATCATCCTGACTATTTTGGTAGTGGCAGAAAAGGTACCTATATCTAGGATAAACTTCTTTATTTCGGAATTCCACTATCTGAAAAGGTGACAAATATATTGCAAAGTATTCAATTATTAATATATAATATAACCAGTGTAAATTATTACTATACAGAACATCAAGTATTAACACAAGGATTTAAATATGTGGATTTGTAACTGTAAAAAAATATGAGGAATCTGTCTACATCTGCAGTACAACAGGCACATGATGACAAAATAAATGTGTGCTTACTTTTACATCTCTCTATGTATACAAAACCAGCCACAAATTCTGCCTGTTATTTATATGTTTCTGTATTCAAAAAATACCCCATTCTTTGAACTGTCAGCAAGAACAAAAATAATACTTACAACAAAATTCCAAACTATGGGTATTTCCTTTTCAAGATTATTTTTTCCTCTTTTTCTATTCACCGAAATCCTTCACTAACTAAAAAAACAAACCCATGATTTTACAACATATTTACATTCAAATTTCACTGTCCTATGACATGACAGAAAATTTTATTTTTCTTGCAGTGCAGAAAATATCAGGTAATTCCAAATTTAGTTAAAGTAAGCTTTGGGATGTTCGATACACCCACCCAACTCTGTATTTAGGATTAATTTTTACAGAGAACTGTACTGAAGAAAACTATAACCTTTAGAACTGTTAATGAAGGATCAATATTTTTGATGTCTGAATGCTTTGGGATTCCGCTGGGATGGTTACACATTTATTTCAAGACACAGGAAAATACTATTTAGCCATTTAATACAGCTGTCACTGTTCTTCAGTTTCTTGCAGGACCCTGCAGTATGTGTCAAAACTGGTCTTGACTGAATATGAAGTCATATTCATACATGGAGTCCACTGGTTTTCACAAGGAGCAGCTGACTATATTGACATGTGTCCTAAAGATCATGGGAAGTATGAGTTCTAGTTGAAGTGGAGGTAGCATTTCCCTACTTTTTCTGCACAAGCACACCAAATATGTAAAATGCTTCCAGTGCTTAAATTGAGTATTTGCAAATACATCAAATTAAATGTTGATGTTATTGACAGCAATAAGAGGAATAGCTATTCCAGTGATGATTTTGTCTGTCCAGTATGTGGTGCCTCTTCCCCACAAGACAGTTATGATTATCTGTTGAAGTGCTACTGATCAGTTTGAGTAATACAGATAGGAAACACTATTCAGCATGTCAGGAAAAACAGTTTCATTAATCTATACAGTCCTCCCTGTCTAGCAAATTAAATAGCACTTCTGCCACCCTTCCCCCTGGAACTTACAGTGAGAGAGGATGCAGGTTGCTGCCTAAGCAATGATGAATTGATTCATACATTTTCTACTGCTTCACAGTGACAGCATGGATTAAGCATAAACACAGGACATGAACCTTCTGCCTAGTGCTGTCTGCACTGGAGTTGCAACACTCTTTACAGTCAGCATGCTCACTGCTTTCTGTGCCTGGATTTAGGGTTGGAGGGATGTTCAGAGTACAGCTAGAGTAGTACGTTGAGTAACAATGTTTGAGATCAACTCAGTCTAATGGTCTGCTGTTCACTGGCAGCTGGAGATTTTCAGCCTCTTGCTAATGTACAGAATATAAAAAACAAATCACCAAACAAGCAGCACTCTTACTAAAATCACAGGATTCACAGTACTTGCCCTAAGATAGTTTATGAGCCAGACAAGACTCCACTGACTTCTAATATTGAACCATGTTTTCAGGGGGAGTTATCAAATAATTTGTGCATTTGAACAGGTTGTTGAGCCCAGGAAGGAGTTAAAAAGCAGTTTCTTTATACAGGCTTTTTCACTGCTGGAAAGTTCTGTTTCTCTGCGTATGGGTCTACATTTTCTCCCATTTATTTGAAAATTTTTGAAGATGAAAATAAATACCTAATAGAAAGACTGATTTTACTTTATTCCTCTCAGGAGGACAGTCTTCATAATTTTAAAATTTTGAGATTTCAGGGTTTCAGTAGGAAATGACAAGCAGATAGAAAGGACTCCAACCTGCAGGCTTATACAGTACACAGAATCATTGAAAAGAGAGGACAGCTTTGAAAAGAAATGTAACAGCTTTGTCTACTTATAGGTGATATACCTCTTATCGAGGTACATCTTAGATGACAAATCTCACTATAATATCATCTACCAGCTGCAATGTTAAGCCCCTGAAGGGCCAGAAAGGCACCACTAACAGAGGTTCACTGAAGCTTGGTTTCAGCCATTTCCCTGTTAGATTTTTTTCAAACCAAAGGGAGTAAGTGCTTACTAGAAGTCAAAAGGCAATAAGCCAATGGGGTCATGCAGCTGATCCAAATGAGCAATGATGGCTCTTTCCTACAGAACCTGAAGCAGAAGGAACAAAAGGTCAGCAGTTTTAGATGTTCTGTTGTATGAGCTGTGTTGATAAGATCTTTGTTTCTGCACGTTTGACTTTGAGAATGTGTAAATACCAAAGGAAGACATTTTGGATGTGGGCTTCCTGATCTGTAGCTGTCTGATATGGATTACCTCTAGAGAGTCAAAGCAAATAGCAGCTGATAGGGTGCCTGTTGTTTGAGAGCCAGTGCCACCTCTTCTCAGAGCCAAGGGAATGGCTGATTTCTTCTCAGGTTACTGCAGGTTCTCTCACATTTGGAAAAGTCAATATTTCAATAATCTGTGTTGAAAAGGTGGACCAGCAGTGGCCCTTCACCTCAACTGCTGAATGTAAATTCCACAGATTCTTTACAGAAACACATATCTCTGGACCAGTGTAGTGCCTAAATCTGGATCTACCATGAAAGCTTGATAATTTGTTTATCATAAAACTTTTCATTATGACTGCAGTCTGAGATGCTGAGATGCCTGGGAATTCCTTACTTTTTTTTTTTTTTTTTTTTTTTTGTCTGCTGTTTCACATAAAAAATGAAAAAAAACCCCAAAGAACTCTTCCAGCTGTAAAATCTCAACCTCCCTTGAACCAAGATCTCCAGTGTCATTGAGAATGAATAGATAGGAACTAAAAGTAGGTGACATATATTCACAGGGTTGAAGTATTTGCCTATATAAGCCAGAAAGCATGTAAGACTCCTCTGTGCCAGAGCAATTCTTCAGTACAGGGTATTTATAAACTTTAGTTTGGTCCAGAGATACTCAGATACAGTGACAAGCTTGCACTGCCTTAGTTGTCCCAGTGGAAAGAGGTTCTGCTGTATCACTGGGAGCAGTGGTCAATCATTTTGGCTGTGATCAGTGAAGAAAAACTAGCTCTTACTGCACAAATATTATAAGGGATTATGGGGTTGTGTTGGGGTTTGTTTGTTTGTTTTTTGGTAGTTGTGGTGATTTCAATAACAGCTGAAATTAAAAAATTGAGAACAACTGCATAAACTTTATTTACCTAAAGAATCTACTTATATCTATACAGAATATACCTATATGAGGTCATATGCCTATTTCTGAATTTGATGTAATAAAACTGACATGTCTGGAAAATGTCCAAATTATTTAACAATACACATGTAAGTGTTAAATAATACATGTGTATTATTTAACAATACACATGTAACATGAAATGTCACTTGCTTGTTCTCCATTGGAACCTTGTTTATCCAGTGAAATGTTAAGTTAGGTGACCCTTGTCCCCAGAACATCTCAATTCTTCCTGTAAGTGGACTTTCTAAAGAGAAGACTGAAATGAGGTTTAAAGTTAAATGAAAGTAGCAACCCTTTGAGGACCAGAATTCTGACAGCATTTAAGAGACTGGAAATTCTTGTGAATATTAAGGTACTGTAAGTAATACATACATTCCAATACAGCAAATTGATTCTAACAGTGGCCTCAACTCACACAAAAGATCTTTAGATATTTATAAAATAATGAGTTTTTTCATTTGCAGCTTGAGCAACAGAAGCCAGAACTATTCTCACTTCCCTCATATTCTTTGTCCATGTTTACAGCAAGGACATGTAGGCTCAAAAAACTTACAATCCTGCTACACTCTAGAGAGTTACCCCTAATAAAATAATCCATTTGTATTTTTTTTATTGCTCTGCTTATGCTTATTTTTAACATTTGATAAGTCATGCTAAAAAGCAGGAGAAAGCCTCTTATTTAAGGCAAAAATTTCACAGCAGAGCCGGTCATATTAAGAAATGTAGTACATTCAGTATTTAAATTAACATGACTATAAAAGAGCTTGTCCAGAATAAAAGTAGTCCTTCTTAACCATGGAAATTGTAAGTGGAAATACCTCTATGCGGGAATGCTGGAATTGTTTAAGTTTTAGTGACAAGTATAGTATAGTTATTATTGTTATTTTAGTGTAGTTTTTTCTAGTCTCTGTAAAGGGGGACCCCTGCTTTGGGAGACACCTGGTCAGACTCCTGATAAGAGTTCCCAAGACAACCCCAGCCTCTGCCCAGAGACCATTTCCCATTGGTTTTCCCCGAGATAGGCTTCTGTCCACCCTAGCAATGTAGCTTCCTCCCTCGGTCCATCAATCATCTTCAAGGTCCAGTGCGAGTCAAGACTTTCAGAGGTTAATGGATCCCCCAGAGACCCCTCCCCAACTTACTTTAAGTTGTCTTATTGGTTTGTAATCTGTATCCACCCCACCCCCATCTCCCTTTGGATAAAAACCCCCTTGTAACCCAGGTTCGGGGTCTCTCTTGCCTGAGGCACCGGGCCTGGGGTCAGGGGCTTCCCCTGTAACCCCGAATAAAACCTATGTTCCCGGATGTCTCTGAGAGTCCCCTCTTTGAAACCACAGCCTGACAGCATAGGCTAAAGGTGCTGCAGAGCCAAGGACCCACACACGATACTGTCAAGGCGTATAAGAGCGAGTGGGCGGTCAAGCCGAACGCCAGGCTGACCATGAGATACGCACGACGACACCTCTATTAACAGAGATAATCAAACCAAAATGAATACTGTAGAGGAGCCACCTGCAACCACTGCAACAATACAGTTTCTTTAAGAGTGCGAACATGAAAATAAATTTCCAATACATCTTAGGCTGCCTAGCTCCCAAAAACACACACTTGCCACCATCAGGGTTAATTAGACTGAAGCAGTCTGTTATGAGTCCCCAAGACAGAAATTTTACGTATTATTCTGGAAACATTCTGATACACTGTAACTATTTGAGACCAGGTATATGTCAAGAGACTGGAAAAACAAATTTTTTACATAAAATGCGCACAGCAAAACCAGAGAGAAATAAGTAAAATAATGAAAAATAACACTATTTATCAAGGCAGGAGAAAATGAAAGTATCTCTAACAGTAGGAAATAGCTTTATTTCAAGTGCAATTAGTTTGGATTAGATAAGTTGTTGCAATTCATAAAGTTGTGAAAATACAACTACTTTAACATTGTAAAAGCATGAGTTTTCACACACTGTTCTCAGGAATTAGCAAAGTTTAAGTCTGAATTTAAAAATTGCTTTACCAAGCTGTTAACTTTCTGTACTATATAAAAAACTGTGCAAGCTTTAAGTAGCAACATATGCTCTGATAACTGCAAGATATTGGAAATCTATATTTAAGATTAATATTTGCAGAAACATTAAACTTTCCATGGCTTGGACACTTTAATTTTTAGCCATATAATGACAAATATTATTAATTTCTGTGCATTCTCATTGCAATGCTTAAGTTCATGTTCAAACTGTTTAGTATGTGAAATTTTGCAGACTTGAAGGAAAACTCCAACCAAGACAATGTTAACCTGACTTAAACTGGCATAACTGTAGAGAGTTAAAGTAATTGACTCCTGATATTCAGCTTTGTGTAACAGTTTTTATTCTAGGCACAAAATCAGCTAAACACTTATTTCATACTATAAGGTATCATTAAGAATATTTCTTACTTCCCAAAATTTCAAAAGAAAGGAGTTTATGGAGAAAATACATTTCAAAAGATATCTAAGTTTCTTACTGTGATGATAATTAAAGCACTCTTTTCTTTTTTGGAATTCACATCAGTAATGTTATTGTGCATCAAAATCAACATAGATACTTAAAGTTGGATTTACGGTGTCATGCTCCAAAACTGCGTAAACAGACATTTAGACTGTATTTTACACGCAATATTATATGCTATTAATTATATCCTATACCAAATCACCATGATGTACATATGAAAGACACTTAATTTTAAGTTACTAGGCTGACACCATTTATTTAAAGTACGGAAATTTTGATAGAATAGTTAGTCCTTTTAGATTGTTTGTTTCTCTCCAATGTGTAGAAGGAATCACAATATCTATTTTCAAGAAGGTGAAATCAGAGGATAACTGTCATTAACAGACAGAGGAGGTAAATTAATATTCTAGATGAAATAACATTGTATTGAAAATTTTCTAAAAAAAGCAAACAGAAATATTGATGCCAGTAGCTAAAAATGAAAGTAGTGTACAGAATATTAACAAGCCTGAAATTCTTACTTGAGATGTGTTCTCATATCTCCTACACACAACTAGTAAATTTGTACCAAATCAGTCTTAGAGGATACAAAATTTAAGAAAAAAGAGACACATTCCTTATATTGTTAACAATATAATGTTTCAGAATATTGTGTATTAAACTACTAGCTAGATGAATCAGGTATTTCTATATACTATTCTATTTTTAATCATGTAAAATCAGTTAAATTCGGTGTTTGACTATTGCATAATATGCTATTTCTGTCTTGGAGTTATTTACAGCATGAAAACAGTTACTGTGCCTTCTCTTTCCTAGTATATACAGTAGAAAAAACCTGCTTTTAGGCAATGGGGGATATTTTAAAATTGCCTTCAACTTTAATTTTGGTTGACATATATTCCAAACACGCAATTACAAGTCTTTTGTTCAACTCTCACACCTATAAAACAGACCTATACAAGAAAATTGTTATTTGAATGAGAAATTATCTTTCACACAAATTAGTTCACTGGAATAAAATTTTCTTGTTTAGTACTGATGCAGACAGCTTGTAGCAATACTTTTACATGCTCTAGTTTAGAGGCTGTGCAAAAAGCTAACTCTCCTCTAGACTACCTGTATGCCTCAGAATGGTTTAAAATTGCTAAGAAATACCTGAGCACTGCCTCAAATCTGGACAAAAATGAATCAAGAAACTAGAGAGACAGCATTACCAAGAACAGAACAATGCCCTCAAGTGCAACTTCATTCAATAACTATTAACCTGCATATAGAAAAAAATATTTGTTAGTGATTATCCTGTTGTACTAATTTGGAAATGTCAGTCATATGAACAATCTTTTCAGACTTTAGCCACATTTTCACTAGAATTTAGGAGCTTATTTGGCTCACCTGTGCATTATCATTCCCAGTAAACCTTTTGCATGTGTTCCAGCTCTCAAAAATTGGAAGGTTTTTGGTGTTTGAATGATAAAACTAATCTTGACAAGCCATCTGAATAATCAACTAATGAAGAATTTCTGAGCTTGATAACAAGTGTGGGAAGATAACAGAAGAGCCCACCTCTGCATTTTCTTGATAGCTAGAAATGGAAAACCAAGTGTGGTGAAAAGATATGAGAGGAAGATCTGTCAGAAATGTGAAATTTTAATCCATACAAGTACCAATGAAACTTGCACACTCTGGAGATAATGGTTATGCTGCTATTCAATTCTGCATAGTGGCTTTCTGCTTTGCTTAGTGTCCTTGAAGCAAAGGTAATTGGTTTTTTACTCTCCTGTGAGCATAATGCAGTATATGACTGCTCCCACTCCATAGGGAGAAGACATCACACACTAATTGTATTGGCAAATCAGAATCAAATTGTGCTAATACATTCAAGGCTACTAACAGGTTTCATCTATTTAGAAAGCTCTGCTGGTCTTATCTGTCCAAATACAGAATTTTCCTTGACCTGGAATATCATGTCAATAGTTAAAATATAATAGTCAGATGATAAATGAAGTTTATACAGCATTTCAGTAATCTCATAAAAAAGAAGGACTTACATTTTCAGAACCTATTATCACCTCTTTGATGGCGACAATTTCTGTTTCACTGTAGTATCTTGCAAGCTCTGTTTCATGGCAGTCTATTTTAAGTGATTACATTGTTTCTGAAAATAATGACAAATAAGTTTTTGTATAACTTGATTTTTCATTAGTAATGTTGCAACTGGTAGCTCTTTTTTGTTCATTGATTATTATAATTTATTTAGTTATCCTACTCTTACTGTGTCTGTAACATACTGTAGCAGACTGAGGGAAAACAGAAAATAACTGCATGTTCTCCTTGACCTTCATAATGTAAAAGTAATAGCTATTGTTTATTTCCTGACCTGAATAAGTAAAAAGATCTTATTTATTTATTTATATTTAAACCATTGTTCTGGCTTTATTGTGGGTGAGATAAAGAAAGATCTCATTTGTAAAGCTATCTCTTTTCAGAATTGCAAGCTGTAAAAACACAGCTGTAATAAGGAATAGGATGAGTGCAGTATTGCTGTAGCTCAGAACACAAATACCCACTTTAGGTTAAAGATAGAACATAGGTATATTCTACCACATAGTGGGAACAGAGGAACTTCACTTCAGCACAATAAAAGAGATTCTGGAAGTTACTCAGATGCAAGTTAAAACATCCCCAACAATATTTCAAACTTAACATTTTAAGTTTGCTTTTATTACAGCATGGGGTGATGGACATATTTTATAACTTATGAACAACTTAATTCTGAAAAATACTCAACAGAGCTCCAGGAACATGTCTTTTAGATTCTGATCCAACTGTCCTGACTGAGAAACTGCATTGTTCAGAACCACTTAAGTTCAAGCTCTAAGAATTACATAAACTTGCTCCATTAAGGCAAAACATAATTTAAGTGAAATGTGTGTGCACTTCTGAATGCACTTTTATTTGGGTTAGGGGTATTAATCATATAGCTACATCTCCCCTCAGGAGATAATTGGAAGGTTTTTTTCCCAATCAGGAGTGTGAATTTTTCTATGTAATCACATTTAAGTTATATATATACTGAAGTAAAAGGAAAGTACCTGAATCTTCTACCACTGATATTCTGCCTCAAGTAAACAACTACACAACAAATTCAACACACTGTCATTTTGGTTTAGTAGCACTTCATGTATATTTTATTAAGTTGTCTATGTGCACACGCAGTAGATAAAGCAGAATTTTAATTTTGGCCTATGTTACATCCAGGTAGTGAATATATTGTAGATTAATTCTTAGTCACTTGATCAAAAGTTAAATAACATGATTTTTTTTTTCTAATTTTATGATCTTATCGGTGCTTGTTGAAGCTCTACGGGAAACATAAATCACTAAGGAACAGCAAACAGATTATTTCCATGATGAGGACTATTCTTGTTTACCTTTAGCAGTACTTCCAAACACTGAAAAAATTAATAGTAAGATAGATCACTGAAGCCATCTACTTGGACAGGGACATATATCCTTATATCCTTTGATTAGTCTTTCTGAAGGATTCTGAGAAACTTTAATCAAGTCAAGATGCATTCAAATCTAAAAGAAAAAATAATTTCTTTATTAAGAATTTCTGAGGGCTTCCAATCTCTTGAGTCATGTAGCTCAGTGCTTAAATATCTGTTACTTATTTCAGTGCAAATGTACATCTGATAAAGGAATATTTGAAAGACAACCCCTTTAATGAAAGACAGATACCTGCAACTACTGTACTAGCTGACTGAAATACAGATGATGTACAAAAATGATAATATCTCAACAGCAGTAATATAATATCAATTGAAAATCAAAGTTGTTTTGAACTCTTGACAACACCAAGAGAAGAAAATCCATCCACCTCATTAAAAAAAAAAAAAAATCAAACTTCCAAGTAGACCTCAAAGTTTACTACTACAGGAAGATTTGTACATTTGATAAAACTTGCTGTGAGCTTATAAGTGACCTCAGGTGTCAAAATTTGATGTGGAGAGAGAAGCAGTTGTCCCATATCGAAGAGGAAGTTGGGGGATTTTACAATGTTCAGATATCTAAAGTATCTCTAAAAAAAAGGACTGTATGGTCTTCCAAATATGAAGGCTAGCTTCTTTATGAGCTATCTCAGTAAATGGCTGCAATGCGCTGTACAGCCATCTTCTGTTTGAAAATAAAGGTGGTCAAGCTCTTGCTCTTGGATTCTATTTCCAGACAATCTTAAAATGCCTGTAATTATGTAAAACAAGTTAAATAATCCTTAAATTAAAGATTAAATAAGATTTAATCCTTAGTTATTGGTTAAAGTAAGTATAGACTGAACAAGATTGTTTAGAGAGATATACAACAGTGACCTGAAAGACAGAAAATTCCTTGCAACCACCACAAACAAAAAGACTCCACCCTCTTCCCCCCAAAAAACCCCTCTAACTGCGGCACTGAGTGGAAATGTTAGATAGACTATCCAGCAAACACTCCAATTTCTGCAGACCAAAAATCTTCAGTCTAATCGAAGTTCCTATCTTCTGAGGAATATAGGAATTAAATAAGTTAAACAAAAGTATCCAATTACTTTATTTCACTTGGGAACATTTGGGAACACCATTACAGGATCCCATAACGAAGAGTCTGTGTTTTAGTGTTTCTCCATCATCCAGTGTTTTCTCTGTCACTAAATTGACACAGCCCATTTGCCATGCAAACATGGGGAAAGAGAAGCACTGCCTCCTTCCTTCACTGCGAGCACTAGATTAGTGATGCAAGGGTCAGTGTCTGTTAGGCATCCACACACTGATTCTGTCCTGACTGAAGTCTGCTAAAAGCAGAATCCTTGTCCTATAAATTTATTTTGTTTTTCTTTTCGTGAAGTAGGGGTTGCATTCTCTCCTTGACTGCAGGTGTGCCAGCCAAGTTTCATAACAGAATGTCTGGTTTCTTGTTTTTTTTCCCTGTCTTGTCTTCCCTGCCTCTCTTTGTATCAGTCTCAGTGTGGTTAAAAGATAACTAGATGTACACGATTGTTGATGTTTTAAAAGATCAGAAAGCTGCTTTCAGCATTGAGATATTTTTCATATACAATGATAAATAAAATCATCAACATCAACCTTTCCTTTCTTTCTGCTTTACAAAACAGAGAGAAACTCTGTCCTGCTGTATTAATGTCAAAGGCAATGCCTAAAGGAGTTACACAGTAGCATATTTGTTCTCTTCACACTTTTGCCTATAAGTTCATGAGTACTAGTATACCTCAACACTGTTAGCCTAGAAACATAAAACCTGAAAAGAATTAGTTTTTTTTATCATGACCTAAGAACTTCAGATGAAAGAATCTATTGAGCATAACATTTATAGAACAAATATGATCTGCAGTTACCATGTTGCCAAAAACCATAATATTTTTTGTTATTCAGCTCAGTTGAAATTAAAGTATTGACAGAAACAATTTCTGCCAGGAAAGTAGAAAAGTTAATAAGGGGTGAGATTGAATCTGTGTGGCTGCTTTTTTTTTTTTTTTCTCCTGGGTAATCCACATCTTACATTCTACAAAATGTAGTTGAAACTAAATAAATAAATTAAACAAAGAGGAAATGTCAGATTTTTTTTTCCCTCCTTGCTTTTAGCTCTGTATACACAGAATAAAGCTAGAAGTAGAATTCGAGCTGCTGAATACTGTAGTTTTTGGCCATAAATTTTAAATGTGTTGCACAGCCTGAGAGAAACACAAAAGCATTAAGATGTATTTAGATTGAAAAAAGAGTGGGTTTTGTAAGGATGAGAAAGAAATCAATCATAGCCTCTGCTTTGCTTTAAAGGGGTGGTTAGGACATTACTGGACTAAAGTCCCTAAAGGTGCATCACGGATAGCTGACATTTGCCACAGTGTCATTCTTTGTCAGTCCAGGTGGTAGCACCTTTTTCCTCTATATAGACAAGAAACAAAACAAATGCAAAGCAAAGCAAAGCAAAGCAAAGCAAAGAAAGCAAAACCAAACCAAACCAGCAAAAATAGCAGTTTCTTACAAAAGAGAACATGGAAACTCTAGCTACAGGAAACAGTACAACAACCTAGAAGGGCGATGTGATTGGACTCTCCCCTGTTAGCACAAGCAGTCAGCCAACTTTGTTACAAGGAATATACAAGCAATATAAAAAATTTTTTCCATATTATATAACATGAAGATGTATTTGTTCTGCCATACTTTAAAAGTGCAAAGTGTTATGTTTTTAACTATCTGGACAATGCTGATCTTTTGTAAACTAAATGTCTTTGTTTTTTTTACTCACACAGAAGTGTCAGAAAAGTTACCTTGGCTAATTATTTCTATGTGTATTAGATTACCAGAATAAATTGTGCTTTACTAAAATTTATAAAGCCTACTTTTTCCAACAAAAGAAATACCTGTCATCCTTTCTTTTATGGGTCAAAAAATGTATGAGTAATATCACCTTCATGGCAAAAAGAGCAGGAGGATAAAAGGCAAGGAAGGGAAAAAAACCCACAAAAAAGGAAATTAACTTACTACAAATCTGTGACTATTCTTATTCATGTCTACCCTTGATGTGCTTACCTCACTTTTAAAATAGCTAATACAGTATAGTTTATATGTGAAATAAACTATGAAAAACACGAAATAAATCATCTTTCACTTATCTAAAAGAGATAGAAATAATAATGACAGCTTTTTAATAGGCAAAGAAGCAGAATCTTACACAACATTATCTAGCTTAAAATCGTGAATAATCTCTTCACTTGTCACTGTTAGTATTCTACTTGGAAATGTCTCATTGGACATAAGGTGATAAGAAAAACAGCAATTTTTCTATTATTTTTCTGCTGGATTTATAGTATTTTCAATGAAAATATTGAAATCTGTATTTTAGCTAGAACAGCCTATTTCCAAGAGTTATATATTCAAGATATTTTTAAAAATTAAAAAATATTGAAAGACCACAGTTTTACATTGCTGTAATTTTAGGGGGAAAATTGCATGCCTCTAGTCAGTTTTTCTTGTAGTTATGTACATATGCTGTAGTTATTTCCCAGACATTTCAGGCAGGTCCAAGCACATACAAATTAACTCAGTTCCATTTTACCAGTGAACCAAAGCAAATTCAGTGGCCTTCACTGAAAAAAAAAAAAAAAATAGTATTACTCAGCTGTGGTGATACAAATAGAAAGACTATATAAAGAGGTTTCAAAATGGAAATCACAAGAAAGATTAACTGGTGTCAGCAAAGATTTCGGATGAAATTAGAAGATATAAGAAAGAAATTCACAATATAAAGAGTACTGCAAGATGAGAAGTTCAATGCTTATGAAAATAAAAGCTCTAGATAAATCCAAGTTACAGAAAAATGCGAGATTTTGTATTAAGCAAATTTTTTTTCAAAAATACTTTTTACCATTCTGCAAATTAAAGTCACAACTTCAATTAGCTGACTCAAAAATAATTTTTACCTGACAGCAAGAAAAAAAACTGAGAGTCTTCAGAGCTTTATTTTAGCCTTGAAAATCCCAATATAAGTATTCCTCCAGAAAGGAATCCTGCAGAGTTTGGACTACAATTCCCTAGTTTCTTATCTGCTGTTAAGTCAAACAGAGAATTAATCTTTCAGGAAAATAATATTATTCAGATGTTGTGAAATATTTTGTTTCTGACAAAATATTCAAAATAAAATAGATGCATAATAATGATGAGCATAAGAACTCCTTATGGTTTTCCAAAGAAAAATCACTGAAACCACCTATTATGGATACTCAGAATTTTTTGGAAAATTTGTTCTATATACAGATTTATACATAGATAGATATATATATCCACACCAGTATAAATTAAAAGTCTAAAGCTGTTTAAATTGAGGGCTTTCAAGTAGAGTTGTCAGTGAAGGCTGATTTGTACCTGTACCAAAGAGGTAATGTTCTTCTCCAGTCTCCTTCTCCCCTTCGTCAGGTATAGGAAGTCTGTGGCCACACAGCAGTTACAACAATTTCCTGATCAGACCAAGAACTAATTATTTACTCTTCAGAATTCTCAGTAGAATCAATGACATAATGTTCTTTAGGCACAGCTGCACAATAACTAGAACTGTGAAGTGAAGTGAAGTGAAGTGAATTACTAAGAGCATGGTCAAGGATGGAGAACCCCTTGCCTTGAAGGCAATACAAGTTCTGGTAGGGATGAGCCAATGGTGAAATTGCACCTCAGAAACAGAAGATCCTATCAACAGCTTTGCAATTTATATTGTAATAAAACAATTAAAAGGAGAATTATTATAATTTAAGATTCTTATTCTAACTCAGACAGTGAGTCATTTGAAATAACCCAGTCAAAATGAAATTACTGCAAAGCCAACAACTTGAAATAGCTCTGCATCCTTAATGTTCCATCCTTAATGTGGTTACTTCTCTGCACATTGGAGTTTTTCTTTTTCTCCTACTACTTTCTATATTTTAGTATAAAAGAACCCTTTTCTTATGTCTAACAAAATTGCTATTTAGGGAGCATTAGCTGTTAGGGAGCAATGGCGGTTATAAAGCAAATTACAAGATATATACTTTTGTAATTATAATTTTTAAGTATAAGTCTACTTTCAAATAAAAGCAAGTTTGAATTACATATTTAAACAAAAAAAATTTTAAAACTTAAAAATGAAATATAATGTGATAAATATCATCAAAGTTCTTCTGCCAACCTTCACAAATCAGCACTTGCCCTTAAAACAGTAAGCCACATGTGTTAGAACAGGTGCTGTCCTTCAGCTAACCTAATAAGATTAGTTAATTGAAAGACTCCACCGTGCTTTTTTTGGTTCAAATGCAGCAAATGGTTTACTTAGTCAACAGTGGCATAAATTCTATAGTTCTATAGCTTCTTGTTATACTGCTAACCATCATCATAAAAGCGTCTCCACATTAAATCAACTGCTTTCACAAGCTATTTCAGGACATTGAGATCATGTGTAAAGTATTTCCTCAGGGAGGTGTTTTGAAAAATATCTCCTGGAAAAGAGGTTGCTTAGAACAATTCTTCTTGCGGCAACTCATGGAGTTTACATACTTGTCAAAAATCATTGCAAGCTCAGAGATGTCTGTACCAGTTTCTGAACTGACATCTCATAGATAGTTTGACAGCTATGTGTATGAAATTGGATGTCAGGAACAACTTAGGAGGAACAAGAAAAACAAAACATATTGGTTTCTTATGTCCTCTGAGTCATATTCAGGAGTTCTCTTCTGTTATACCAAACTGTTAACTTCTAAAACCTGATTTTTGGGCTCTTCAACTCACTTGATGTAGTTCAGCAGTTGCCTTGAATTGACATTCCCAAGTGAAAGGAAAAAAAGAGTCAAGGTTTTGTTTTGGTTTGTTTTTTTTTTTTTTTAAAGTAATAGTATAAGTGAAAAAATAGCACCATACCTCTATTTTGTATTTTGAATGGACATTTTTTCATCAGTGACAACATTTTACCCACAATGATGAAATGAGTATGAGGAGTTTTCCCAACTTCTTGCATAAGGCAGAAATAATGGCAACAGGAGCCAGACTGAAATCTTGTAGTTTCTCGTATCTAGTTCTTCTCTTGTCCTGAAAGCTCTATGCATAAGAAGTCCAATGGATATTATGAAGCTGTTCTTTCTGCGTGCCTCTGTTTAAAAACCTCAAAGCTTTCATTGAGGAATGATGCCATGTATAAGATAAAAAGTAAAGCAGCGTTTTTTATAGGCATATTAGAACAGATTTTATTTAATAAGGGCATTTAGGTATTAGCAGCACAGTAGCTTCCAGCTCCTCCTCTGTTGTTGATGTTGTGTGCATTGGTGTAAGGGCACTTCAGCTGCACTGACAGATGTGTCGCCTTCTTAGGGAACATGCCTTAGTTCCTTTGTGGAATTTCTCTGGTGTTTATGTGGTTTCACTGGTTGCCTACTGTTACCTTAGGAGCCTCTAGCTCATCTCTGCATGACTTATGCACTGCAGTGCAACAGGCTGAGGGCTTTTGCTAGCACAGGTAAGCCTGGGGTTCTGATCTGCTCCTACCAGGTCAGTTTAAAACTCTGTCAATGAGCACTGTTAGGTCATGAGCAAAGAGCCTCTTTCCCTTTCAGGAAGGTGAATCCTATCCAATGCCAGCAGGTCTGGTACTGTGTAGATTACCTCCTAACTGAAAAATATAAAATTGTGCTGATGTCATCAGCCACAGACTCAGGTGTTTTTAGTCTGGATCCATCTTTTATTTCCAGTGTTGCTGCTCACTACTGGAAGGATAGAGGAAGAAGACATAAAGTCACTTCAGTGACTACTATAAGATCAGACTTTGTTCTGCTATTATTCCACAGCATAAGGAAAAGACTCTTTCATTCTAATAGTCCATGAAGAATTAACCAGACAAACTTACCTACACAAAGTTAGGAGCAGACCCACTTTCTTCCAGCTTTAGATCCCTATCTTAAAATTGGTAAGAGATAACAGACTAAAGATATTTATGTATTGGGATCAAATCCAAAATTCAGTCATTCAAGGGACTCACTGGAGACCAACTTGAAATCACATTGTGATTATCAAAATTGCTGTAGTTGAAATACCTGTAAATTCTCAATGAATCTAATTCTAAAATTGATTTTTAAAAAAAATATTTACAATATATTTTAAAGGAAACCATAATAATTTAAGACTCCAGAAAGCTCTTCTGCTTTGTGTTAATAAATTAATTCATTGTGGTTATTAATAAAAACATTTTGGGTGATTTTATTCCATTGTTCTTCTCAGGTCAAATTAAATTAAACCTACATAATACACCATTGCATGAATGCATTGCAGTTTTATACCAGTTTCATTTACAATTCAATCCATGTGAGCCACACCAGAGACTGTGCTAAGCATAGCCTTTCTGAGTTCATTAGAGTGGCTGTTCATTCAACAATAAGACTTTGCTTGCCAGTACTCAGTCTTTCCAAATCCTTGAAGCCTACTGAGGACACAGCTCTGCTAATAAGCTGCAATGGGGCCTTGTGCTTACAAGCTATTCCTTTCATTTTGCATTATGTTCCACAAACATTACCAAGCTATGTAGTTTTCAAGTGAAAAGGTGAGTAAATGTGATATTTTTTATACTGAAAATATCAGTATCCTAGATGGGAAATCTGAGAGTTATATATATCCCAGGAAAAAAAAAAAAAAAAAAAAAGATTGTCTATACAGCCGCTTGCCATTCCTTCATCTTTGTGTTGATTTTTCTGTTTCTCAGTGCAAAAGATCCATCTCTTATCTGGAGCATGACATAAGTTATGTTTGTGATTCTTTAAAGGTCTTTGCTATATGCAGCTATTGCAAATAAATTAATTATAGAGTTATCCCTGAATTAAACATCACACTGAAACTATAACTGAAAAAGATATTGACTGACAAAAAGGCAACCCCTATTCCTGCATCAGAGATGAAAAATGAGTCTCACTGCTCTTTAAGACTTACAGAGATGATGATAACATCTTCTCCATATTGACATCTTACTAGAAGTCAAATTTAGATGTTCAGTTCAATGCTTGCCTGAAGAAGCAAAAGCTCAAGAAACTACTTCCCCAGTTGTATCCATAAAACTCACTACTTTCGATCCTCTAAATTCTGAATGATTTGCTTTGCCCCTCAGAAAATAGATGTTATTTCCTGAATAACAAATTTGATAGAATAATCAATGACTTTACTTGCAGTAAAATCAAATAATCCCAGGATCACACACCAGCCTGATTTTTTGAGGTAAATCTACATTCTTATTATTAAAATAATTATAACAAGAGAAGTTGGAAAATATGAAAAAAAAAGTTAGAACAAGAATATTTTTTAAAAGGAAAATATCACCTCTAATGGACAAACAGAACAGATTAACACAAGTATTCTTTCACACCTTTTACCACTTTATTGCTAATGTGGGTCTTTTCCTTCAGTCTGCCTTAGTATAGTGACATTTAACCTCTTCCTCAGCAGCAGGAAACCCTTCACAACCCCATCTAAGAAATGTATTTTTCTAAGCTGTGAATCCTGCCTTCCCACTTCTCTCTGAGGATTTTCTGGCCTTCTGAATTGCGGACTCCCATATTTACATCAGTCCTATTCTTGCCCTTGCAGTAAAACATATACTCTCAGTGCAAAAACTGCATCATCCTGTAATTGCACTTGTGTAATAGATTAATCAGCTCCTTACCAGAAATAACCTTCTCATTTACATGCCTGTAAACAATGATGAAACCTACTAAAATTCCTATTTAATAAGATTGAGCTAATTCTCTTTTTTTAAAAAAAATATTATTTTTAATTTTTTTTTCAGCTTTGATATTTTCAGCTTAAAAAATTTCAAATGCAGCTTTTTTAACTGAATATGGCACTTGGGGGAGAAACCAACCTACCTTACCAGCATGCTCAGGAACTGCTGTATCTCTGCTTAGATAGCTAAGACAGTTTTATCTCAAACAACAACTTCATTAGAAGGTTAAAATGGTTATTTATAGTTATTAATTTCTGCATCATTACTTCCTACTATACAGCTTCTCACAGGGTAATTATTGCAAATGCTTCTCTTTTTCTATGGCAAGCTTTTGAGTTTTTGTTGAATTTATATTCCATTTTGCCACTGGAACAATTGTAAAATATATGAAAACTTTATTAGCAATGTTTTACACACACACCTCAAGCTACTGATAAAAGTATTAAACCGTACTGGCCTAAGAAAAAATCATCTCTGGCTGACACTTCCCCATTCAATTGACTTTTGATAACTAAGAGCTAGAATGGTTTTAAATCTCTCTCTATGTAATAGAGAGATTTTACATAATATTTGAGATAGAGGAAAAGAAAGAGTGAAAGGGTAATGGAAAAGTTTAAGAATATAGGATCATACATCAGTAAAGTATTTTTTGTGCTCCTGAAACAGATGGACTTACTCCTAAGCAATTACCTTAGTTGATGTTAGTAATTTCTTTATTTCCTTGTAACTAGTCTTTCTATGCATTCTCAAATGAATTTTAGCTGTTTATTTTATCAACCCTTTAACACAATTAAAATATTTACACTTTTTTTATTCAAAAATATCTATGGAAGGAAACTTACCAAATTATCTATTTTCTGTATCTATAATTATTATCTTCATCTCTAGTGGGAAAAGCTTATCAAAATTCTTTTTAGGAACTCTTAAAAAAAACCCAAAAAACATTAAAGCCTAGAAAAGAAGATGATTTCTCCTTTTTTCTCTCTACATATATATTTACAGTTTTCTATATGAATTCTTCCCCTAACATTGTTACATAAACATCTACCCTTGCTTTTTATAATCTTGTTTTATTAGTATTACTTTTTTGTTTTTTCTCATACATACATATAGAACACAAAAGCTGTGAATTATAAATGTATTTCAGCTATTGTAGCTTCTTATCTTTTGCAAAAAATTTCTGTTAAAATACAATTCAAGGAACTTTTTATCTTGGACTTTTATTTTACGCTTCTTTGCATAAGTGGAAAGAGTCTTCAGATATTCCCACTTCCAGATATACTTCTACTTTTTACAATTCAGGGAAGACCTCTTAATGTCTTCTCTATTGGGTTTGGTTTTTTAACCTTAATGCCACATCTTTACCATTTTCTCCTGAACATGTTTCCTGTGTCAGTAAGGTTGTTGAGCTTGGGAGGAATTTAATAAAGAAGACCTGTACTAATTTGTGTATACTTGACTAGATCACATCTCAAGTTACAAGAATAATCTCTATTCCTTTATTGTTAGACTTGTCATCACTCAGTTTATACTCAATCTCTCTTCATGCCAATGAGTGTTTCTGTATCACTGTAAACTTGAAAAGATTCTTGACTGGATATGAGTTTTGAAGGCCATCATAATTTTCTGCAGTGGAAAGCATCAAACAATCATAAGACAAAGGTATAGAAGGGCTGGAAATAAACTATTCTGCAGTTGACATTCAATATGCTTCCATGATCCAATTAATTCTACATGACTTTTCTCACAACAGAAAATGATATTTGGTGTTAGTTTCCATGATACATAGAAAATAAGAAAGCATACTTCTTCGAACCACCCTAAAATGACAAAACAGTGGGTAAATCTGCATATCATATATATACACAGTTACAGAGACATATTTTAGGGAGACAAGGAATGATAAGGAATTACATGAATCTCGATGGTATACACAGATAAAATGGAAAAATTTAAGAGTTGCTTCTATTATATTACTAATAAAGTAATTTATATTCTCTGATGTTAGATTAAGAAATCCTTGCTTCGTTTTTTTCAATGGCATAGGAGCTGAAATAATTTATATATTTCAACTCCAAGTGTCAGAAGTGACCTAGTCTTCTACATGTCAACACTCTGTAGGAATGCTATGTATTTTCTATTAATTGCTGTTTTTTCTTAGCATATCGAAAGAGAAAAAAGGATTGCAAAATTATTCAGCCCAAGTTCACAGAAAACAACTTGCTGAACAAAGTTCTCTCACTTGGTATTTCTTCCAGAAAATTCAGTAATATAAAAATGCAATGCTGCGGACACTGTGATTTAATCTTTATATCACAGAATTCATATCACACAATTTTTGAGTTCTATTTGAGTAAGCAAGTTTTTGTAATTATTCTTTCCTGCTTGATTGAATTTCTGATCCACACCTTCCATTTTCTCTCATGAAGAGGCAGTAGAATTTCTCCTTACCTCCCAAATGCAGTCATAACATAGCAAAGTGAAACAATGATATAAAATGAAATCCTGATTATAATGTCATAAACTGTTAAAAATAAAAAATGCTTTGCATTCTCAATCAATTATTGATCACAAGAATGACTACTTGTTATTTGATTATAACAGCTAAAAAAATATAGGCACTTGAAACTACGAAAAAATTTAGATTTAGGGTAAAAAAGAGATTGACTCAAATGACATCACACAAGATGTGTAAACAGAGGCCAGTATAACAGTAAGGGGTATAGCATAGAATTATTCAAGATTATGAGAATGGACAGTCTTACACATATTTGTTTCTGTTTATTTACTTGGGTGATTTTCGGTGTATTTTTCCTGAAATGAGATTTCATTTGACAGTTTCTCATTAAGCGGGGAACTAAATATGATTGTGACAGGAACAACCATCACCATTAATTTTTTAAGAAATGTATCAGTCTACAATGGATTTAGAAAAACCAAGTGTGTTTTTACCAAACCCTGGATAGCTGACAATGACTAAATTATTGAAATGTTTCATTAGAATATCTAAGGCTAAGAATTTGAAAAATACTGTGTTTAGCAAATCCTTTTTGATTTATTTCTTGTATTTCAGTAGAAGACAAACTCAATTTTTCTGCTCATTATATTACATATATAAACATACATATAGGCACATGTATATATAATTGTACAGATACAATAAATACTATCCACAGTTCCTGTCCTAAAAGATAATTCTATTCTCCTGTTTGAAGAAATGGGCTTTAAATGCTGAATTAACATAATTACCTAGTGATAGTTTGCACAATAAACAACCTTCTATACTCACTGATTTTTGATTATACATCAGATTTTTTTCAGAAATTATTTGGGGTTTCATATCTGAGTTTTTTAGTGAGGGTTGTAGAGAGAGGCTACTGGGTGGTCGCTGTAAAAAGTTGCTGGAAGCTTCATTTATATCTGGTGGAGCCAGTGCCATCTGACTCCAAAATGAACCTTTTACTGGCCAAGGCTGAGCCCATCAAAAACTGTGGTAGCTGAGATAACATTTGAGAAGGGTGAAAAACATGCAACAACTTCTTCTTGAGAAAGAAAGGGGAAAGGAGTGTGAACTCATTAGAGAAATAGCCACATCACATCAGATGAATGCCCAAAGGATGCTGTAAAGTCATGCTGAAGGGGGCTTCAGTCACAAGTTGTGGGCTTATGAAGAGAGGAGTCCATGCTAGAGCAAATTTAATGCAGGTCTTGCTACCCTATAGGGAAATCACTCTGGAGCAGCGTGATCCTAAAGGACTACACCCTATGGAAGGGACCCATGCTTAATGTTTAATGAAGAAGGAACCCAGTTAATGAAGAACTGCAACCTGCAGGAAGGACCCAAAAGTTCATGGAGAACTCCTGTGAGGGGGACCCAACAGTGGAGGAGGGAAAGAGTGAGGAGTCTTTCACATGAGGATGAAGCAACAGCAGAGACGTGATAATCTGACCACAATCCTCATTCCCTGTCTCCCTGCACTGCTGCAAGGAGGGAAGTAGAGCTCAAAAAGAGCAAAGTTAAAATCTGGAAGAAGAGTGGGGTGAAGGGAAGGTATTTTAAAGGTTTTATTTTATTCCTCATTTTTCTATTCCGATCTGATTGGCACTAAGTAATTTCCCCAAGTGAGTCTGTTTTTACCAGGAGGTTAATTGGTGACTCATGTTTTCCCCAGGCTTATCTTGACCCATAAGTCTTTTGTGTTATTCTCTCCATTGTCCAGATCAGCAAAGGGAATGACAGAGAGGCTTTGGTGAGCACCTGTCACACAGCCAGGGTTAACCTGCCACAAAAACATGTTGAAGATTTTTTATTTGTTGTTTTATACAATAAGAACAGAGAACTGGATCTATATGCAGCTTTCCCTTTGTACTGTCTGGTCTCTCAAGCAGTGTTAGAATATTCTTTGAAATAAGTCCAGCATGCCTCAAATCTGAAAAGTCATTAGCAGATGCTTAGTACCTATTTAGTTTTAAATTACATGTTCACAAAATATCCCCCATTACATTTGAAAAATCCATTAATTCCTACTCCCTTGATTTTATCCTCACAGTAGGTAATGTTTTTTCTTCTTCCTGGTATAGCCATAACTTCTGGAATCACATCCTTACATGAAAATCTTCCTTGTTTTTCAGTGATGGAGTAGAAAAAAGTATTTTCGCTTCCTTTGATATAGAGGAAAACTTGAAATTTAAGAAGCAAATACTCAAAAATCTCTCTATAGTTGAATGTTTGAGATAATGCAAACTTTCCAAGCTTAAGTTATGATTTTAGCTTCTATCTGTAAAGTGTCACAAATCTCTAAAAAAATCAAAATATGAAATTGGCAAGTTTATAAGCAAGTGCTAGCTGTTTAAGAAGTTGCAAGGTGTTATTTTGTTCAATTTAGGTCAGGGAAATACACCCAGATATGTATTGCATTTCAAACCTGTCACTCCATTAGAACCTTCATTCTTATGCTATTTATAAGAGGAAATAATCCCACATCAATAAAAGGAAAAGGGGAAGTTTACTGACTTATCTACATATTTAAGACCACTGTATAGTACTGTCTATGTGTACTAGACAAACTCCACTGCACCAAACAAAACTTTTAGCTAAGATTTGGAATAAATAATTAACACGTTAGTGAGTGCACACTAGGGAGAGTTTATGCAGAGATATAATTGGACATGCTTACAAAAGAAATTGTAGAGATGATTTTTAAGGATATAGTTTTTGAATACATGCTGTTTGTGCAATTACAATACAGAAAAAAAAACAGTTTTAAGGATAATCTCAAGTCACATATCCTGATGTATGGAACAGCAAGGTCGAACAGAGGTTTTCTTCTGGATTTTGCCAGTAAAGGTAATATTATGATGTACAGAACTTCAAACTTGAGTCTGAAGCCCAAAAGAGCATTAGAATACTGTATCTGTACCTGTAACTCAAGAGCTGACTATTGCCATTTGAGTACACTACTAAAGAGGAAAATAAGAAATAAGACTTTAGGAATTCTTCTTTCCTAAAGAGTCTTAGTTGCTCCACTCCTAAAATGAGATAATAGTAGTAACTCCCCACACATACCTCCCCCAACCAACCAGAACCCCTCCAGACTGGCAAAAAACCCCCTTATATTTCATTATAGTAGTATCTTGGAAAGTCATTAAAGAAAAATGAACTTCCTTAATTGGAAATGTTCCTCTCTGCATTGAAATATTTTATAATAATGATAACCTGTGTAGATTTTAAAGAGAAGTTTCCATATTACAACAACTAATATGCCTGAGGCTGATTTTAATTTTATTTAATTTTATTTCTTTCAACCAGAAGGCTTTAAGCAGTACCATTGATTGTCAGATCGGAGACAGTAGTAAAAATTGAGGTTGCAGAGCTTAAAATAGAGAGTGAGGAAAATAGAGAGGGGAAAAAAGAAAACAGAGGAGACACAATACCAATTAAATAAATTGTCAGCTATGGTTCTTATTTAAATTGAATTGATTTGTTAGAAAGGATAGCAACAAAAATAGCAAAGAGTGAATAAAAAAGTATAAGTAAAAGTTTTAAGTTGAATGCACAATGTTAATCAGTGAGCTTCACCTAAAGAAAAGGGAAATGCTGAACTACAAAACCAAGATATTTCTTATCAGTACCTCTAATAAGAACTCAGCTCAGAGCACGAGTCCACAGGAGATATGAAGACTATCAACTGTCTCTGCAGCCACAAATATCCTCATCACGAGGATGCAGTGGGGAATGTTCCATGGGCCAGGAATATAAGAGCAGGGTCTAGCAGCTGTGATCTGTACCTCCTGTACTTTATTAGGTATTTCGATACAGTGACTCATACAGATCCATGGGGAAAGTTCGTTTCTAGTGGAAGCCGGTGCCCAAATGTTTATGTGCTTGGAGTATATCAGGATCCAACCTTGAGCACTGAAGATCTTATCTTGAGACAGACATTTGTCTAAAAACTCTATCAGCAATAAGCAGCCTGAAAGATTGATTTCATGGCTCAGATTAAGTGACTGTTCATACTTTTGTTTATAGACAATAATTTCTTTTGGTAATTGCATTCAAGTGTATTTATACCTGGGTGCATTCAGAATGTTTTTAATTGTCTTTGGTAAGTTTCACTTTAAGATTGGAAAGCAAATGGGCCGAACTGTGAGGTTGTTTAATGCATTGAAATTTGATAGTAACTTATTTTTTCATTCTTTGCCTCAAGTGCCATACTCTTAATTGGTTCCTAATCACTGAATTGCAACCATAGTTTATGGCTTAGCTAGCACTATTTAAAGGTTCGGTGCAACTTCATTTGCAACTTTCAGAATAAAACACTACTTCTGTGAATGTCATGAGCAGACAAGGTATATGTCCTTTTGCTTTTACCATGTGTTAGTGCTACAGCAAGACACAACAATCTCCTTTCACCTTAAGATTTACTCAGTCACCGCTAATAGCTGATTTGTTATAAGAATCCTGGTCTGTCTTGTTTTTCAAAGTCCAAAAATTTTTAAAGCTTAATGTGTAGAAAAATTGAGGAGAGCTTTGATGTCATAATGGACAGAATAGAACAATGAATCCTCATATTTATGTCTTTTATTTCCTAGAGCTTTTGTTTAATAATCTTCATATTGTTTCCTCATTTTTAAAATATTATAATAAAAGAGAAATGTTTCTCTGGCATGAATTTTCCATACATAAAATAGATAACAACAGACTGGAACAGAAAAATCCACAAACTAACTGAATATATTTATAGTTCGATAAGTACTGCAAATTACACAACCATTTAATTTACATTACTGAGATTCATATGCTTCCTTATCTTTGATATATTGATTTAGTCTATTCTATGGCCCACTAAAACAAATTCTTTTAAATAGTAGCAGGACTGCAGCAGGTCATTAATATGTCTTAGCGAGTAGTATTTTGCTGGTTGAAAATTTTACCTATGTGTCGTAGTTTGAAAAAAATGAGTTTTTTCGAACTTCAGTGGTCAAACCAATGAGTGCTCAGGTTTAAAGACTGGCACCTGGTGTGGCCACTGAGGACAAGGATCCGCCTCTGAGAACACAAGGGGTTAAAAGCAGAGGGCTCCCCGGAAAGCTCTCTCTTGGTTCCGGTCCCTGAGGATGGAGGGATCTCCCCTGCCCAGCGGCTGGCTGGGCGGGGGAGGGGAAGCCATGCGGCCTGGGCGAGGTAGGCTGGAACCTTGGACACAGAAGGGGAGAGGAAAAATCCTGCAGGATGGAAGGGTGGAGAGAGTACAAGAACTTTGAGAGGCATCAAACAGCCTTCTTTCCCCCTCCCCCCCCCCCCACACCCCGGAGAGAGAGAGACACTGAGAAACCGTGTCTGTGATCTCCGTCACCTTGAAATTTGATATCAACCACTAGACAGCACGGCCGAAGGAGTATGGGGGGGGGTGGCGCGAGAAGAGTGCCCAGCAGCAAAGATACTGTGAGAGTTCTGGGGAAACAGAGCCCAAGATTTTAATCCTTTTCGTAGATGATGGAAACTTTATAAATGCTAATCCTCCTGAATTTGAAGAAGAAAGATAGAGAGAACTAAGCAAAGATGATGAAAGTTTGTGCAAGTAGAAGATTGTCAGAGAATGCTGAAAAGAATCCTAGGTGGGAGGAGATGATGGAGTGGTCTTTGGCTGGACTGTTCTTATAGCCCTGGATGGACTCATTTCTTTTCTGTAACACAGAGACTACATCTGGGGAAAAGCATTGGCTTGGAGCCAAGAGTGGACAGTAGTGTGAACAGAGATGAGAGGAAGAGCTTTGTTCTCAAGGCCCCTCGGCCCCAGGGGGTAATATTGGGGAGGACTAGTGTCCCAAATTTGAGAAGCTGTCGTTTCTTGGAACTAACCAAAGCATCTTTGAAAAAGAAAAACCCTAGAAACAGTTCTGGTCCATGCACAGTGGTGAGAGCACTGAACATGGAGGAAGAGACCACGATGTGGTGTAAGGAAGACTCCTATCTCTCTTGATAGACTGAGTACTGATTATCGAAAGGGTGGTAATAGATTAAGGATTAATTATCTAAAAGGTGGTAAGTGATGAGGAATTTTCAGTTTGTTTTGTTATATTGAGAACTGATGGGGGGGGGGAGGAAAAGTGTTTTTTTTAAAGTTTCCATGTTCTTCTGTATGTGTCTTCTTTACATATTATAAGTAATAAAGTTCTTTTTCTTTTGTTTTCTAAATTAGAAACTGTTTTACTCTGTTTTTGGTCACATCTCACAGCAAATACCAGGGACAGTATATCCTCATAGGGGCACTGGCCTTGTGCCAACGTCAAACCTATGACACTATGTTTAGAAAAGCATTCAAGAGCATGTTAAGTCTCATCAGAATCTATGCTTGGTTCTATTCTTGATTCTAGATAATCAACATGTACATTTCCCATTACAGTCCAAAGGACTTCAGCTTGTGTTAGGGTATTTTCCCAAATCAGGGCCTTATCAGGTCAATTTTTGACACATACACTTAAGAACAGGACATGAAAAGAAACTATAATTTCAATGACCCACTTTAAATTTTTCTAAGGAAACTTCAGCTAAGGCTTTGAAGACCAAGCTTGTAGTAATTATATTCAATAGTATTTAAGTGCATACAATTGCTTCCACTCAAGTGCAAATAAACTCCTCCATTATGTCCAAAGAAATACTATATTAGTAAGTTCCATAATTTCTTCTAGAAGTCTATATTTCTTTTGAAGGTGTCTATCATTACTTGGAATGGATAGATCTTCCAGCTAACTAGCAAGATAGTATCAAGTTTCATCCAGGAAGGCAGGAGCTAAGCTTCAATGTTGCCCAAGCAAACTTCACAGAAAGATTAAAATGGTTCACTCTGACCACAGCAGTTTTGTGCTCCACAAATGAAGCTTTCCTTTTAGACGGCTTCTTTTGTTATCTTTATGCCCCCCACTCAGAAACTTATTTCTTAGTATATGAAGACTAATAATCTTTCACTTGCAATAATACAAGGCAACATGGTGGGGATGAGGTGAAGGGGCTTCTCAATTAAGATGTATAAAATTGTGTAAATTTAATTAAATTTAAAAAGAAAGGAAAAAACTACCAATGAACAGTCTGTTCCACATAATTTTTGAAAGCAACTTTTAAAAACTAGGAAATATTTTTATCTTTTCCCTTCATAAACTACAATTATTCAACATTTCCTTTTGTTAAATAGTAAGGTAAGAGCTCTCATACTGTGCATAATAGCAGTACCAATGTACCATTGTATACAAATGTTTAGATAGAAGCTTACTAACTCCCTCATTTAATCTTAACACTCCTATTTTTTCCTCTTTACAGATAATAATCTTTGTGTCAAAATAGTGTGTTCAGGGAATAAACTGACAGCAGAAATTATTTGAAAAGTGTTTTTAAAACCATCTATGATCATTTTAAGTCTAAGACAGTAGTTGCAATATTTATACTGAACCAGTAGCCATGTACTCTATGCTGCAGAAATCATTCTTATTACTGAGAATAGTCATAACCAGTCAGCTTTTTTTTTTTTTAAGGGGCTGAATTTTCCATCTGACATTTTTTATTATAACATTGCTGTTCTTTCTGGTAACTGCCATCAGTAACCATTTTTTAGGGAAAAATCATTAAAAACAAACAAAAAAAAAGCTTCTTGGGCTACTATAGCTTAACCAATCAGTCTCCTTCTAAACCTCAGAGGCTCATTTTTAACCTTAACAGATTTCGCTTTCAAAGATGGGAATAACCCCCTTAGTGATTCCTTTTCTTTTTTATGAACTGACATGTAGAGATTCCAGCATCTGTCAAAGGGCTGATCTGGAGATAGAAAGTAAACAGATGAAGTGTTAAAACCAGTGAACATGATAAGAACGCTGTTCCTGACTTCTATTTCAGAAAATGACAGAAAGCTTCAAAATGTGTCATATGCCACAATTTTTTTGGGAAAATGACAGTGAAATACATATACAAATACAAATACAATTCACAGTATCTCAGCTTGTTCAGTGTGTACAGCAGTGAATACAGTACATCAAAAATATAATCTGATGCCTAGCTACTTGTTCGGCACAGATTCAGATCATCTTTAATTTCTTTTGTGGGAATATCATAGCCAAATATCTTTCACATAATAAAGTAATTACATCTTCAAAGAAAAAATACTGTATTTTCAGGAAGCATACAGAATTTTTACTTTTGCTGCAGCTATTTCAAAACTTATGAGGTGTTATCAGCGAATAGATGGTCATTACTTTCAAAATTAATTGATGATATAAAAGATCATATGATCTAAACCGGTTGCCAATATGCAGGTGTCAATTTAATCTGTGGTGGAAAAAAACATTATCTTGCCCAGGGGTAATTAACATCAGAGACTAGGATCAGTTATGAATGTTGACTCAGAAATAAATTTAATTATATAATTAAAACATCAATATTTGTTAATATTAGAATATAAGGTAACTTGAAAGATACAAATGCAAATTTCTTTGATGATTTTCAGAAGAAAAATAAATAATATATTTTAATCATCACGACTTCTGCATTTACTTTCTTCAAAAAGCACAGGTAAAATAAAATGTCCTAAAAATTATTGCTGAACTCAAACTATATCTCACAAATTGTGTAACCCACTTACTGTTTCAGGCACTTAAAATTTTAACACTTTTATTAATCATCATGCACACAGAAAACTATGAAGAGTGAGCACATGATACATTAAAGGTAGATGAACTGCTCTGAAAATTAACTTTCTGACCATCAGTTCAAATTTTGAGGATAGCTATAATCTAGCCTTTAAGATAAAAATGGATTTGATTGAATTGGAACAAGACCAAACTTCAGAAATATGAAGAAGTTTCAGTGTCAGCAAATATGATGGGGTAATTATTTGAGCTAATATTTCTGAAAAAACTGGAACAAAAATATTGATACGAATCAGTCCTCTAAGTACTCTTCAAGACACAGACGGTATGGATGCTGATTGACAAAGCATTTTCCTTTTTATTGCACACCTTGTCTGGAATTCCCTACAGTTCTATAGAAAACACTTTATGAAGTGTATCCACCTCTCTTGGCAGAAAAAAAAAAAGGCAATATTTTGATGTTGTGTATATATAGTGACTTTAAAATAAATCCAGGTGAGACAAAGCATAGGATAAAAAAAAAATCAGTTTAGATAAGGTCTCAATATGACAGGTCAAAGGCACCCAAACATGAGTCAGAAACATTAAATTATTTTCTGATAATTTTTTTAACAGGTTTGGATGCCGAGATAACTTACATATTACCAAAATAAATTATATAGTATGATATTGAAGGATGGGAAGTGAAAAGAGTATTTCTAGAACAGTTTGGATTTCTTTAGTGGAAGATTTAACATGTGAAGGCTAAGTTTGTAGATCATACAGTATCAATATCAATAGATACTTTAAAGGCACCTCCAGCTTGTGCATTATTTGTTGTTTACCACAACATTGCAAGACTTTAAGCAATGAGAAAATTTAATATATGTTATGAACACAGAACTGCAGCAGCCTTTAGCTATACATAAACAGAAAGCTCTTGCAAAACATTTATGTTTATATAGTTTTATACACTTAAACATTATCATTTGAAATGCAAGTACAATATCAAACACATTTGTTCTGCAAGTATATCCTAAGAACCAGTGTTAGCTTGGTATTCCAGCTACTGGTATAGCACAGCTCTACATGCCAGCCTTTTTCAAACAATGTGCTCTGAGCACAGGTATTCTTGCTGTACACTTTCTTTGGTACGTAATCACACACAGACTATGCATACACCTAACTACGATTTCAAAAATTTACATTAAAATGAGGTTACTACTCTAGTTCTCTAAGGTGAATGAGTGTGAATGTCAAAGCCAACAATTAATAAATTTATTTTATACATTTCACTGAACACAAAGACTGCAATTAACTGAAAGTGATCTCATTAATGCAAGTTACAAGTTGGATATGTTTTTAAATATGTTTCTAGATGATTTTGAAAATGTGTTAAATTATATTTTCAGAGAGAAGCCATCACAGTTATGACATCAATTGTGTGGGTCCTCATCATCTGCTCCATCTTGTGGTCATCCTCGGAGGCATAGATTGTCTCACAACCCCACAAGAACGTGTGGGTTGCACTGGCAGAGACCCTGAAACAGGACCATATTTGTTTACCCTTGGCAGCAGCAGAAAACCCCATGTCATCATGCCTGGTGGGGATCCCATTGAAGTCTGAAGAATATTGAAGGAAATAAAAGAAAATGCCAACCATGGGAAACCCCCTCACCAGATTGCCCGCCAGTCTGTCCTAGAGGTCAGTGCTTCTGTCACCAATCCCCTGCTTCTCTGGACAGACTGGCAGCACACTCTACCCAGGGCATCCAGTGAACCCGAAGAACTTGAAATTTTAGGTTCCTCCCCTGCCCCTTTTGCATTCACTTTAGTTATAATCCTTATCATAAAGAACAGTACTTCACGATCAAACAACATATAAGGCAATTTCAGGCAAATCAGTGGTGCCATTAGATCAGTCATGTTTCCATCGCCTCCACCACCGATGATCACCCTCTTAAGTTAGATAAAGGATTATTTCTAATCTGTGGTGACTGCACCTGGGCCAGCATCCCCTCTTGCCTTCTTGGAGACCCATGCACACTCAGGTGGTTGATGCTGTTTACTCCCAACAAAACACTAACTGGCAAAAGAAAAATAATTTGGCCATACAAAAGAGGAGCGTGAGCAATTTAGATGAAAATTGTGACTCTGAAATTACCCACCGGTCGCATCCAAATAGAGCAGCAGTATCCATTTTTTTACCTTGGGCAGCTGCAGCCAAAGCTCTAGGAGAATTGGGCCATCTAGAGTGCAGGGTAGCAAAACAAGCAAATTTGACCTCAACCACCCTAAGTGACCTCCTTGCAGATGAGGAAACAACTAGGTGGGCCACCCTGAAAAATGGAGCCATTGATTTCCTGCTGCTGCTCCATAATCATGAATTCAGTGAGTTCAAGGGTCTCTGCTGCCTCATTTTGATATCGAGAAGTGCAGACATCCATGCCACCCTGCACAAAATGCAAGATCTTGTCAGCAACATCAAGCAGGGATCTGAGGACTGGCTGAACAACATCTTCCAAAAATGGGGACTCACTGGATGGCCCCCTTCAGTCATAATGACTATCATTTGGACTATTTCTGTTATTATTGTTTTAGTTATGTTCTCTATTTTAAAAAATTGCTGCTTTTCAGTTGCCATGAAAATGACATCTGCCTCCCCCAAAGTCAATGCAACTGAACTTTCTATCCTACCTCAAGTACCCCTTCCTGCTTTGATGATTTGTATCCAACTCCAAACATCACCACCCCCCTTCATTTTGAAAAAGAAAGGGGATGTTTCAACCTGTGTTAACTTTATTTGATTAATTTTATTGTTCAGATTTAACGCTAATGGTTTGCTCCCCAGCTTCCCCCCCCATGTTTGCTCCCAAGTTGGTTTCTCCAGAGTTGTATATTTTATGGTTATTCCCCGCCTTTATTCCTGCCCCTTTTCCTGTCTCTCATTGTTTCCCTGCCCCTTGTTCCAGTACTTTCTGTGTCAATCCTCCCTAGAGCCAATCCCTTTGCCGTACCTCCCCCTGGGTGTTCTTGGGTGTTACCCAAACCTTGACGTCCCATTGGTGCACATGACCTCCCCTCTCCTCCCACTGACCCCGATTAGCCCTAAGGCAAGAGACCCAGTCCCTCAACTCCAGCCCTGAATGCCCCTCATTGGCTCATGTTCTATATCCACCCACTAATCTGCAGCTGTATAAAACCCCATGCACAGGGGTACTCATGGGTCTTTGTCTCTCCTCCCTTTGACTCCATTAAACCTGTTGGTTGGAACCTCCTACAGAGAGCCTCCTCCTTCTTTGCCCAACTCCTGCTGTGGCTGGCAGACCCTGCACTGTAGAGCAAGCAGCTCTAAAGGTTCAGACATTGGTACAACCCCAAACCACGGCTGTTCCCCATATCTGGCGCGGCACTGGTGTGACATGAGCTAGCCTGGGCTCCAGTGGGCTGCGTCATGCAACCAGTATATTACTCAGTATTCTTCTCAAAATAATAATTGAAGTAAATAAATGATAAAACAAAATAGTAACATATGAAGGGGAACGGCTTTGTTGAAATTTCAAAAAGGACAGAGTTTATAAATATATCTGAAATACCTTATGGTGGTGGGAGAGATACTTTATTCCACAAAGATTTAAAAAAGCAAAATAATTGTTAGTTTTTAATTATTTTCCCCCTCCACACAACAGGCAGTAGATTTGTGGGACCCCTTGTTAAGAGAAAGTGTTGGATGAAAGAATTTTATACAGGTTCTGGAAGTGACATACACATAGAACAGAGAATATATAGAGAATCTGTTGTACATTTTTCTAAAGTTTGGTGTAATGCACACCCACACTCAATATGAAGAACACAAGGACAATGGACCAGGATTAGCTATTACTTTAGCAATTCACCTATTTGTCCCAAAATTCCTACAAAGTCTGTTCAGCTGCAGCTGTCCAGGTGAATGCTGCCTAGTCTTAGTAGCTTGTTCTACTTATTTTGCTTGTTCTACTTATTTCTTGAGTATGTTTTTTAAACTTCAGATTTTTCAGCAAGTACCCTTCCTGAAAAAGATCTGGTATGGCAATCTCACCATCTTCTTCATAGCATATATTCGTGTAAAAAAATTAATTTACCTTTTCTACAATGTAACTATATTTTCCAAGTATTCCTTTTATGCTTACTGTCCATAGATCTTCCAGGTAATAGGAGGCTTCCTTTTCCTTATGTCTCAGGAAGTTAGTACTAGTTTTGATCACTTTACATAACTGTTTATTAAACTATTTTACTTTGGTGTTTAGCCATGTTTGGCTTCCTATTAGACTTTCTTAAGCATTTCATAAATGGGTGTGAACTAGCACTGTGCTACCAGTATGGTCTTCAATGCTTTTTGGAATTCCTGCAAGCATGTAATTCTCTGAAGCAGATGTTACATTTAGCTTACTTTTAGCAGGGGTTCTCATGTTCACCTGGCTCTTACTAAAATATAACAGTAAATTCTTTGGCCATTGATACTTCAGTAGGGATCCTGAATGTAAGTACCTTATACTATAATTACTGATATTACCTGTTGTGATTTGGCCTTCTTTACACAGAATAATTCAGGTCATCTATGTATTTTTCTCAGGCTCTCCTTGACCTCAGGACACACCTGTCCATTTCACCTCTCTAGATGTTTGGGTGGCAATGTAGACAGACTACAATACTCCTATTGTTTAGGCCTAAGAGTTTCAATTGATGAAGTTTCTTTACTTGAGGTGGAAAGTCTACTAACGTGGTTTAATTACAAGAGCTCTTAAATTTATACCTCTAATTCACCCCCACGATGTTTTATTCGCTAATTTCTCTATATTTTGTAGCATAATTTTATACTGTTCTGCTTTTATAATTGTTGTGTCATCAAGTTTTTAATTTCAACATTGTCTTCATTTAAGGCGTAACATACTAGCTTTCTTATCATCATTCTTCGCCTTCCAACATTTGTATAAAAGTGAGTGTACCACACTACGTGTCAAAGAAAAAATGTCTTTAAATAACACTTACATTCTAACTGTGTATTTGATCACTGATATCCTCTGACCTACCCTTCACCTGAAAATACACAATTATCATGATTTGCCCTTTGAGATATTCTCTTCAGCCATGTGTCATCTGACTATGCAATCCTCTATGTAGAAATTCACTAGCAATTGTTTAAATAGGCTGCTGCTTTGCTGGGAATTCATTCCTTGGTTTCTGATGAAGATAACAGGTTTCCTCTTGGTGCTATTTTTTTTTTTTTCCAGAACTAAAACCTTCACTCCCCTCTTCTTGGTTCTGTTTTGAACTATTTGGAGGCCTGTTTGGCCAACACTCTCCTGAAGAGATGTTCTTCACCTGTATAAAAGGGGGAAAATTATGCTAGACAAGGAGTTGAAGGGGTTGATTGAATCCTTCAAACTAGATTTGAAGAGGCAAGAGGATGAAAGCAGGCTCTCCTGAGATGAGAGGTGGTAAACTAGAGTCAAAGGTGAAGTCAGCCCAGCTGAAATGCATATACACTAATGTTGCATGTAACAAACAAGAGGAGCTGGAAGCCATGGTACAGAAGGAAAGCTATAACACAGAAGCCATCACAGAAACACGATGGGATGACTTGCACAACTGGAGTGCTGCAATGGGTGGTCACAGGACCATCAGAAGGCACAGACAAGGAAGGAGAGACAATGGGGTGACTCTGTAGGTTGGGGAGTGGTTTGAGGGAGCTCAAGGATGGTGAAAGTAAGGTTGAGTGCTGATGGACAAGAATCTGAGGGAAGGCCATCAAGGCAGCATCCTGGTAGCAGCCTGTCATAGACCACCCAAGCTGGATGAAGAGGAAAATGAAGCATTCTAGGGTTGCCTGCTGAGTTCCATGATTGCCACCCCTTCCTCTTGTGGGAGAATTAAACTTTGCTGGATGTCAATTGGAAACTCACCACAGCTGAGATGAAGCAGTTCTAGAAGGTTCCTGGAGTGTGTGGAACTTCCTGACACAGCTGGTAAGTGACCCTACTGGGGGCAGTGCCCTGCTAGACCTGCTGGTTGAAAACAGAGAAGGGCTGGTGGGAGACGTGGTAGTTGGAGGGCACAGCAACCACAAAATGATTTGAGTTTTCAATCCTAGGTGAAATAAGGAACGGATTTGACAAAACCTCTACCTTGAACTTCTGGAGGTTGAACTTTGGCCTTTTCAGTACACTGGATCAAAGTCTCTTGAGAAACAGTCCTTTCTAAGAAAGGTGTCCAGGAAGATTGGCTGTTCCTATGTGCTGAAAGATGAGACATCAGGGAAGAAGACCAGTCTGGTTGAATGAGAGGACTTAAAGGATGTAGTTGCATGTCTCAAAACTCTGTTGAGGAACTGAGTTCCCATAAGATAAACCACCACAACAGGAACTTGAGAGAGGCACAGACACCAAAATAGGAAGGCATTGATTCCAGGCCTCAAGAAAGTAAAAATTTGGAATTAACACACCAGACAGAATTCCACTGTGAAGACTATGGAAACTTTAGATTTATATGGGTGAAAAATACACAAGGTGGCAAACTGGGGAAAAGGATATAAATGCCACCCCAAGTTGTGGTAACGGCATCTACACACTGTAGATACCCAGGATTTGGACTGTATAAAAGTGTTACCTCCAGAAAAGCAACTCTGGGATCCCTACTACTGAAGAGCAGGATGAAGAGGGACCAGTGGGACACCACAGGAATCCACACAGTGGTGATATCTTTTGCTTAATCTCTCTCTCCCACTCTCTTTCTTGCCTCTCCCCCCTATGCCACCCATTTCTTTCTATCTCGCTACCTTGTATTAACTGTTAAATAGAATCCATACTATTGATCAGCATATGGTCTCATTTGCACTTTAATTCAGGCTGAGGCATCTATTATAATCAGATAATAACACTGAAGATTTCACTGGAACTCAGGGGAAAAAGAGAATTTATAACCTTTGGAAGAAAGGCCAGGCAACTCAGGAAGAATATAAGGATGCTGCCAGGTCATGTAGAGAGAACATCAGGAAGGTGAAAACTCAGCTAGAGCTCAATCTGGCCACACGGTGAAAGATTAATAGAAGTGTTTTTATAAATACACTAACAGAAAAAGGGCCAAGGAAAATCTCTGTCTTTTATTGGACATGGGAACATTGTCACCAAGGATGAGAAGGCTCAGCTTTTTATTGCCTTCTTTGCCTCAGTGTCTAACAGAAAGACCAGTTATCCTCAGGGCTACCAGCCCCTTGAACTGGTAGACAGGAGACTCTACAATCCAGTGGAAAGTAGTTGGTGGCTCCCTGTGCCACTCAGACACTCGCAAGTCTGTGGGGCCAACAGGATAGGATTCACCTGAGGGTACCAAGGAAGATGTCATATCTCACCAAGCCATTCTTCATCATTTATCATTACTTCCTGGCTAAGTGGAAGGGGTCCCAGATGACTATTGGTTAAACCAGGGTAATACCCATCCACAAGAATGATCAGAAGGAACATCCAGAGAATGATAGGCCTGTTGTCTGACCTTGGTTCCTGAGAAGGTTATGGAATAGATCATAGTGAGTGCAATCACACAGCATGTACAGGACAACCAGGGGATAAGACCAAACCATGGTCTGGTTTTCGAAAAGAAACAGGTCCAGTTTGGCCAACCTGATCTCCTTTTAGGATCCTAGGTGTCTTAGTTTGGAAGATAGGTATCGCTAGGGACAAACAGGACCGTCTCCTGAAATGGAGAATGAAAAAAACTACTCTATCCGAATTGTTATAATTTTAGAATTAAGGGCTCTCAGACGAAGATGTGAGGATATGGATAACAGTTCTTTACTTACGTTTAGCCAGGCAAAACAGAACAACAATAACTATGATATGAACTACAGACAGAACCAGGGAAACAGTCACAGTTTTCTCTGCCGCTGGCACCCTTTCCCCGTTGGTGCAGTTCCCAACATAGGCAGCTGTGGTGCAGAGTCCCGGGATGCTGGAGATGGGTCAGAAGCTCCCTGGCGGTGGCTGGAGCTGCAGCACGAGTCCCGACAGGCAGCGGGTGCGGGCTGAGGCGTGGAGAACACTCAGAGCAGGAGCAAAGGGACAGCGAGGGGGGCAGGAACTGCAGCGGCTCCTGGCCAGGCAGACAGGGGCCAGGCTCAGGATTGCTGGGACACACATGAAGAGACCATGGCAGGAAACCCCAAACTCTGCTCTAGTGGTGCCAGTGAAAGAAAAGATCTCCCCCCACGAAGTCTGAAAGCCACAGCCTGCTGTGCCTTCTCTCCACGAGCACACACCCCCAGAAAAAAAAAAACCAAACATGAAGTCCACATGTTCCTCCCCTCCCTCCAACCCAGGCCACTTCTTTTGTCTTTCTTAAGTATCCTTAAGTGCCCAGAGATCAGTTACCTGGCAACTTATGGGAAAAAAATTCTACAAGAGAACCCAACCCCCAACACTAGGGAATGGAGAAATTTGATGATGTGATCTATCTATCTGGACTTCAGTAAAATATTTAATACTTTCTTTTATGTTATTTTCCTGGAGCAGCTTGCAGCCCATGATATGGGCAGGTGGACTCTTCGCTACATCTGAGACATTGTGTTAGGAATAATCTGAATGACCAGGCCCTGAGAGTGGCAGTGAATGGTGATACATCCATTTGGCACCTGGTCACTGGTGGGGTTCCCCAGGGCTCAGTGTTGGGACCCGTCCAGTTTAATATCCTAGTCAGTGACCTGGACACAAGGATCAACTGCACCCTCAGTAAGTTTGCAGAAATTACCCTATCGGTCAAAGTGTTTATCTGATGGAGGGTGGAGAGCAGGAAGGCTTTGCAGGGGTATCTTAACAGGCCAATGTTTTGAGATTCAATAAGGAGAAGTGCTGGGTCTTGCACTTGGGTCCAAACAACATCATGTAACACAGCAGGTTCGGGAAATATGGCTGGAAAGCTGCCCAGCAGAAAAGGACCTGGCAGTGCTGGTTGACAGCCAATTGAGGCAGAGTGTGCCCAAATGGCCAAGAATGCCAATGTCATCCTGACTTATATCAAGAATAGCATGGCCAGAGGAACGAGGGCAGTGATTGCCCCCTATACTCAGCTCTGGTGAGGCCACACCTTGATTACCGTGTTGAGTTCTGGGTCCTTCACTACAAGGACATTAAGAGGCAGGAACATGTCCATAGAGAGGCAACAAAGCTAGTGAATGGTCTGAAGCACAAGTTTTTATGAGGGAGTGGCGGAGTAAGCTTGGGTTTTTATCCTGGAGGAGTCTCAAGATATCTCTCTCTTCAACAAGATGAGGGTCTTCTCATGGGCAGCTAGCAACAGGACAAGAAGAAATGGCCTCAAGCTGTTCCAGGGTAGGTTCAGGATAAACATAAGCACTTTGTCTTCACTGAAAAAAATGCTTTACAATGGGCCATCCAGGAAGGTGGTGGAGTCATCATCCCTGGAAGTGTTCAAGAAATGACTGGATATAGCACATGTACACGGCTTATGGTTTAGTTGGCATCAGTGAGTTTGGTCAGAGGTTAGACTTGGTGATATCACAGGTGTTTTCCAACCTTAGTAATTCTATAAGCATTTTGGAGAATAGTACTACTAAAGATTAGGAAACTGAAAGAGTGAATAACTCACACCAAAATAGATCCCAGGTCTGAACAATAGGTCTGAGCAGCTGATCAGTAAGTTACCTTTACCTCTAAGTTCCAATGATTGTATGGATTGCCTCTCCACTGACTACAAAGGGAGCTTAGATATATGTTAATATATGGACACATGTACAGAAAAATTAGATGTTTTAATCTTGATATAAATCCCATCTTCAGATTCTCCTGACTCCAACTTCTTTAAAATGTTTTGTCCGTGACCAGTAGCTCTTCTAAGGAAGGAATAATCAATTTTTTTCCTCAGCTTTCTTGCTATGCAACTTCTGAAGAGAATATAACACAGACTTAAAACAATAAAACTAATTGATGCAGTATAGAGTGATTGTAAAATTATGAAGATTCTGGAGAGTTTAGCTTTATAGAAGATGACAAAAAGAGCTTGCAAATACATTTTCATTAATGGAAGAATTTTGTGAATTTTAGTTAGGAATTGCACAAGGAAGGACACGGAATATGACAAATGCAGGACAGGAGGCATACTGTAAATTACTAAGGGACATTACCACTTGATCAAAACCAGGAGCAGGATAAAATCTTCCCAGAAAATTTTAGAGGTGGAAATTGTCCTTTAACAAACACCTAAAAACTTTATCCACATCTAGAATCAACTCCATGGGATATCAAGAGCACTGCAGATTCATTTTATGTGTAAGACTTTGTCTTTATACCCACATGTTATGCCAAATGATTCTGATATTATAATTATACATAGTTTCCACAGATACATAAAAAAAGACTGACATATTATGGTAAATATTGAATTACACTGAGAATGCACTGAAGTGTAACTTTTCAGATGAATATATTTATTTTAGAAATCTACAGAAGGGAAAGGCAAATAGAAGGTTTTATAAAATAATAAACTCATGGATAAAATAACATGTTAAACAGAATATAAAAATAAAATGTTTCCACTTTCAGTTCTGAAATTTTCCCCCACTGGTTTGAAAGAGACTGAAGTTCAAGTCTTATCTGTCCTACCAAATATGCCTCATTTGTCATAGATGAATTGTGGAGGGAGAGAAAATGTAGCTTAGTTTAGCACAGGGAGATAGATACACAGTGAAAAACATAACCCAATGGACAGTATTCTCCTAGACGCCATTTGATTTCCAGCCTAAACTTTATTAAACAGAAGGAAAAATACCAAATCTATCTTTTCAGTATGCTTTAGCATTTTTGATTTTCTAACCATTTTATTTTGAATTATTATTGCAATTATCTATCTTCATTATTGTCCTTATTAATCAGTTATTCAAAAATATTTTTCCAACACTTTCTTAATTGTTTTTGGAATTGATTCTGAACACATAAATCAGCATTAGAGCTAATATAAACATCAATGGGCTTTGGAGAGGGCCCCTTATGCCTAAGTTCACAAAGTGACAATTATGGACAAACATCAACATACATGCACAACTTAAACTTTGAAACAGATAGAAAACAATCACATCATACATTGCACATCAACATATGATCTTTTGTTACCTAACACAGATGAGGTTAGCTCTTGCCCAAAATTCCTACAATCCCTAGAATATAAAAAAATCTTTAACATTGGTTAAGAGCCATTACACAAGAATGAATCTGAGTTGGCACACTGGACTCCTTAGAGATTCCTATGAGACAACACCTAAAAAGAATGCTGAAATGCTATTGTATCTTCAGTACAGCTTCATTAAGGTAGAAATTATTTACCAATTTGAAAATAGTGTGCTTTCTTTTAAATTGTTCTATCACATAATATCATTGGTTCACCTGCAAATTACCAAACTTAGAAGTCAATTGAAATGAATTTTTAGAAACATGATTATGTGAGCATACATGTCTTTCTTCAAGCAGATAACACAAACAAAATATATATTTAATATAGAATGCCATATAATAAATATCACAAATATCAGTATCTTTTGTCACACTATGGAAAGCACTGAAATGTTAAGTGTTTGCATTAGTGCAATACTTGTTTCAAGAGAGGATGAAAAGCCTCAAAAAAGACATGAAATAGAACACCACTCATTTACTAAATATTTTTACATGTAACCCAACATAAACCTGAAAAGATAACAAATAAAAAAAAATAGCAAAGATATTCTACAAAATACTTCATCGTACTGAAAGTCATCCACTGAAAATTCACTACTCCATGAACTGAAAGTCATTATAAAGGTTGACAGTAAATAGTACACCATGATCTCATGAACAGAATAGAGTCCATTGCTGTTTATCAAGAGAAATTAAATGTTCCGAAGTCTGTTTTATTTCTGGCTTTTGTCTAAACATATTTGAATTGCTTATGAAAAAGTTATATGAAAAAGATTGGTTGCATTTTGTTGATAATTAACAAGGGTTAGAATCCATGTCGTATTTTGAATGAAGACCAGAGCTAAGAAATTGTTTGATGTGCACAAGGAGATACTGCAAAATCTCGAGTGTCCCAGCTCAGTTACAGAATGTCACACTGTATAGCAGTTGACTTTTGCAAAAATAGAGACAAAATCTCCAGTTTTTCTTTTCCTTAATTCAGCTAATATTTCTAATGTGACTTTGAAATAAATACATTTAAAATAAAACTAAACAAAAAAAGAAAAAAAAAATCCAAAAAGGCCCCCAAACACAAACAAACAAAAAACCCCAAATAATTATTCAGCTTATCACACTTCTTGTTCTTGGTTTGGGCTTTTTTTTAGTTGTTGTTGGTTGCTAGGTTGGCTGGTTGGGGGTTTTTAAGCTGCTCTAGAGATCTTGCATTTGCAAGAATTTCCTGCTAGACTTAAGGTTCCAATTCCCCTTTTCCTATGGGCTTTCTCTTTCAAGTGATTATAATATACACAATCACTGTGAAGACCAAGATGGCTGGACCAAAGAACACTTTCTGAGCTTTAAGCCAAAAGAGTAGGTGGTTCTAAACTAGAAAGGATTTTTCGCTCAGCATCTTCTATAAAATGCTACATTATGTCTTTTTAAAATAATCGATATCGTTCTGTATTCATCCAGTTTCATACTCACACAATTGTTCATGTCCTCTGACATTATATTAGGTGATGTGCATACTTTAGAAAAATACATTTTTTTCTGGAAAAGATATTTAATAAAGCAAATAAGTCATTAATTGTCTGTCCACATCAATACAGAAGTAGTTCATGCAATTTAACTATTGGTTTGAATTACTGATTTCTTGTTTAGATTAACTAACTGCTCCATAATCACTTGTAAAACTAATATATTGTAATTAGAGGATGAGATATATAATAGAGATTGGGCTCATCAGACAATTATGCTTCTCAGTTTGAAAGATATTACAGTGTTTCCCACCTAATGGGTGAAAAGGGAGATAATTTATAATAATATATTTCTCATTTTCAACTGTTTCATAAAGAAAAAATTATTTGCACATTCTCCTATGTGGGCGAAAGGAAGAAATTATCTTCTGTTTGATCAGAGTTTACCCAGATAGTCTGTAACTGCAGTATTCAATAGGAAGCCTTCCATATGAAACATCTTATTCCCAAACTTCATTTTCCAGATGTTTACAGTTTCCTGTATTCTGTCTGTGTGGAACGCTACCCAAAGAAAGACTGATTTCACTTTCGTTCTTGTTGATCCACTATGCAGTGTTGGCTTTTTGATTTACTGTTCCATCAATGCAAATTGTCACTGGAAAAATGATTAAATGGGAGAAACACTTAGTATGATGTAGCTGTAATGCTCAGAGTACTTTGGCCCTATTGGAAGACAGAGGGATCAATCCATACCCAGTTAATCTAATCTTAATTTTGCCTATCAAGAAACTAATAACAGCGTTTCACAAATTTAAATTGAATTTATGTATGCAAAGCATGTATAAGATATAAAAATATGTAGACAATAAAATTATATAGAAGTTCCTATGCCCATTTATAGCATCCTATAGAAATTTTCTTGATTTCATAAAACAATCAACTATAACAAAAAACTGACAAAGCACTTTCATTGAAAATTTCAAAATTAAATCTGCTTTAAAAAAACATGTAGTTCTGACAGAGTTCAGAAAGTAGGATTTTGTATCAGCTTTCAAAAGGAAGCTTATATGTCAAAAACTAGAGCAATGGAGAAGCCAAAAGTTCCTTGATAAATCAGTTAATGGATGGAAAACATGGACATACAAGATAAGTGAAAAAATACTAAGATTTAAATGCCAGCCATTACTCTTCAAGATTTATTATCATAATCCTACTATTTTTCCATGGTTTTCATCATTTCTGTAACATTTTCAAATTGAAGGGGCCAAACAACAGAAGGCGTGGAATTAAAAAACAAATTAAAAAAATATGTGTTTAGTTTCTAAAAGTTTTGGGATTGTCCTTGTATTTTTCTGCTATGAAACAAAAAGAAATTTCCTCAAAAATTTTTGAGAAAATAGAACATCAAGAGGGGTTTTTTTTCCTGCCAATAATACATTTACAATAACCACTTGTTCTTTTTCTTTTTGGTTTTGTTAAAGTATCTTGGAGTTTATTTTCACTCTTTCATAAAAGATACTCAAAGTTCAAGCTTAATCTGAATATAAGAATACGAGTTCCCTTCTGGTGAGCACAAAAATTCTTGAACAGAAACACTATAAATTCATGGTGCATGGCACAATATATATTAATTTGATATTAATATTATCATTATGTATTATAATATATATTATATAAATATATGTTATATATATTAATACATATGCAGTATGATTAGACAGGTTCCATAGCAAACGAAATGAATTTTTTTAACTTTGTACACTTCTATAAGGAAACATTCCATTTTTAATTAATATCTGAAACTGGTTACTTAGAAACTAACAAAATAATTATCATCAAAGAATTTACCCTGAGATGATGTGCTATTTCGTATTTTGAATAGCATAACTATTGTTAGTCGAGGTTTATTTATTTTGCATATGAATACAACAGTGTAGGTAACAGTATAAATCATACCTGTTGCGCTATACTTGAAAAAAATAGAGTTCATTCAGCATGAGAGTGGAATCAGATATGCTTTCTTACATAAGATAGAAATGTTGAAAAAATGAAGCCAGTCTTCATGTACTGAACACTAATTTTACAGCTTGCAGTGTCAAATAAGAACCCAAGAACAAATAATAGAAAGAGACCTAAAGACCAGCAAATTGATGTTCTATATAGGAAGAGGACTGTGGTGGTTCCAGTTCGAAACCAGGCAGAAATACCAATTATGTATAGTGATTGAGGTTTGCCAATTTTAGATTTTCCTAGCTAACACACCAATGAATGTGGTGGGTTTATTTTCTGCTGTGAGACAGGATTAGGAGAAAAAGGCCTAAACTTGAAAGGATATAAAGAAAACCTTATTAACAGAAAAAAGCCCCAAACAAACAAAAAACAAACCAAAATATCACGAAATCAGAATAAAACCTTCAGAACACCTTTCTTCTTCCCTCCCCACACATTCTTTCTTTCCAACCAACAATGTACAGAAAAACAACACCCAGAAATCTCAGTCAGTTTCCCACCTTTAGAAATAGTCTTTCTTCAGTTCACTTAGGGAGAAAAGTATCTCTTGCTAATGCTGTGGAGAACTCTTCACAAGGAAAGAAGTTCTTGTGGCTTCAATTTTCACAAACTTGCATTTGTGCAGTTTTTCCCATCTTTCGCAGTTCTTTTCATAATTGTGCTTCTGGTCCATATCAACTCATTGGGGTGATATTTTAAGGATGAACTGTTCTAGCATGAAATAAAAGTTCTTTTCATCCATCTCTGGGAACAGAGGTCTTCCCCTTTTATTCCTGGGGCAAGGTTTCTCATCATTTTCTTTACCGTTCAAGCTTCTCTTTGGAATACAGCTACTTCAACATCTGCTTGCTGCAACAGTGGTGCCTCTGCTCATAACTGTAGTAAGAACGCAACATCCCCCCAAAGCATTCCATGAATTCACAGGGGAAAAAAACAAAGTCTGATATAACAAGTATATCTTTACCATAGCCCCACAAAAGAATTCAGCCCAAGTTTAAGGCAAACTGTTCAATCCCCTCAATCTAGAATTTCTTTCTTTACTGACCTCAGATTCTCATGTGGTTGTCTCTACATAGCCTCACTTTTTCTTTCTTCCTGGTTCAGGAGAGAACTGGTGTTCATTGTGTCGTTTGTTCTCAAGCTGTATCAATTGAAACAGTTTTTACAGAGTCCTGCAGTGCTGAAAGATGAATCCGGCCCAAGCTCTGCATCAGCGCACGGCTCGCTCTCCTCTCCGCTGGCCATGTGCTCCCCGCCGGCACCGTGCGAGCCGCGCCGGCTGCTCCCGCTCTGCAGCGGGGCACGGCTGCTCCCGGCCTCGGGGCCGCACTCGGCATGGAGCACGGGGCCGCACAGCTGCTCCTGGGGCTGATAAAGCCTATGGCTAACATTTCTCAGTGACTCTGCCGGAAAAAATACCGCAGGTTCTGCCGGCAAAGGGGCCCGGGCCGTGCGGGCTCCTCAGTGAGGGCTCGGCAGCGCTCGCCGCCCCTCCGGGCACGGGAATGCCGGCCGGGCCGAGCGGGGCCGGGCTGGGCTGGCCTCGGCCATCAGGGCCAAGCGGGGCCAGCACGGACCACACCCAGCGCCTCCTCCCGGGTCAGAAGTCAAGAGAGCTGCTCCTCCGCCTTCCTGTTCTTACATGTGCATTTGCAAAGGCGTATCCATCCTTTTCATTGGTTTAATCCTGTGTCATTATTAGAAATTGGCTATTCACGGCCAAAGCAGGAGAAGGACTAAAGTTAATAAAGGTTCTCTAGTTAGTGGACTTTTAAAACTAGCAAAAATGCGTGAGCGTTGAATGCTTCTTAGCATGCAAGTCTTCTCCAGTCTTAAGTAAAAAGGTCAGTTTAAATCAGACATCTAATGCCATAAAAATCAGAGAAAAAAGGGCACCAACATAATATTAGAGATAAAGGATAAGATCTCAAATTTGATAGAAAAAGAAAGGTTAGAGATTATTTCTGAAAGCCTCTAATTTAGTCAAGTACCCTGAAACTTGCTCTTTCATTATTCAAGGGTTATCTTGCTCTATTGTAGTTGCATTTATTGTGATTGTCATCTGAATATGTTGTGAAACAGATCAGTGAAAAAATATTGAAGTTGTCTGCTGGATCTGACAAATTTTGTTCTAGATACACACAGATCTGACTGTAACAATCTTAGATTTGATAAAAGTTATCTTTAGTAGTCCATTGTATTGAAAGACACAACAAAGATAAATTTGGGTCTTCAGGGAAAAATAAAGGGAAAGAAATGTAAATCAGCAAAATAATTTTGCCCCTCAGAGGAATATGATTTGCAGGTATCTGCAAGAAAACTACAATCCTATGAAAAGAAAAGAACAAATCATATACATATTTTTAACTTTCTCTCTAATGGGAAAACATGCATCATGAACAGAAACAACAGCTAAGAAATCCAGGATACAATAAACATTTTCATTTCTTTGCATTCTATTTTCATAAGCAAATTAAGAAAACAATCTCTAGTTTAATTCACTAAGAACTGGCCACGGAGGTGGATAGAGTGAAAATACTTGTTGATGTTCAAAGAAGGAGATAGGCAAAACGGCTTCTCTGTCATTTGAGGTGAATCTATCAGTAACTCAATTGCAATAAATAATATTTATATTTTGGAAGTCAATACTGAATTCAGTGATATTCCAAGGGTAGATATGAATTTGTCAAGTCAGAGATTGACAATAGACACTTATACTTTTATAGAGTAGTGGCAAGTTGTGCAGAAAAGATCTGTGGTTATAACAGATCAGTAGATGAATATGAGCCAACAATGTCATACTGTTACTAAATATGTGTATGTGTGTATGTATATGAACGCATTAGTAGGAAATAAAAACATAAGTAGTCAATAACTTTGGCTGAAAAATTGTCATTTTTGTACACTGGGGCTCAAGAAATTAGCAATATAGTGGGGCAGAAGAGTAAGATAAGCAGAGACCTAGAAATAATTGTCTACAAGAAAGGACTGGAAAATATTTCAGTGCTTAGTCTAAACAGCAGACAGGTCTTAAGGATGCAATAGATGTCCTCAGATACATAAAAGGCATCGAAGGGAATAATCTACAGTGAATATGAATAAGTAAAACTAAAATGGGTTTGAGCTGCAAGAAGGAAGACTTAGGTTATATATTAAAAGAAGCTTTCTAGTCATAACAATAGTAAAACATTGGCATAAGCTGTCTGGGTAGTCACCATAATTTAAGATCTTGCAAGAAAATACAGGTTAAAACTATGTGAATATAATTCATCCTTATTTGAGTTACGCAGTGTGATATAGATGACTTCTTGAGGTCTCTTTACAGAACATTATTCTAAGATAGTGTCAAACATGAATAAAATTCACAGTGAAAAATATAAGAAATCATAGAACCAACCTCAGTATCATCCATTTCTCTCTAATTTCTATCAAAGTTTCTGTCACAATTTTTTTACCCATTATTTCATATAAAACCACCAAGGTGAAAAATCCTACCGTTTAAAATAAGGTAGCTTGGTAGGCATTTTAAAGAGGAAACAACTGAACCATCAAAAATAAGCAGATAACCAGGCAAGCATCAAGGACAATAATAGTACTAAATTTTTTATAACTCTAGTATGAGTTAAAAGCAAATATAAACATATTGTTCATGTATTCAGGGCACAAAAAAGCTTGGTTTATCTTTAGTTGTACAAAAAAAGAAAACGATACACCAACATAATCCCCAACTAAGGTCTTCCTCTCAGGGGCCTGTGGCCAGTTGCTGTCAGGTGCCTGTGGACTGCATCACTGTCCATAAAACCTTAAAGCTGAAGGCATTGCTTTAATCCTACCACATTTAGGAAAGACAGTTAATGAAAACACAGCTCTCAGAGTGTGGGAGTACCTCTTTTGAATGGGAAAAAGCCTCACTGGGGAGGCTCAGCACACAAGCAATAGGGAACATCTCACTGCATTTCTTGGCATAGACTTGGTGGAGAGACAGGGAGACTGGAAAAAAGTCACCTTCATCCAGAGTGATTTCTCAGGCCTGTTTTAGTAATATGAGAGAGGATACAGCTAAACCCACCAGTGACACATATTTCCCTTTTCTTTTGTGACCACCACAGTGCTACAACTACCACCCTTAGAAAAGAGTAGTAATTTCTCTCAGTGAAAAAAAGAATGTTCTGGTCAAATATATGCCTTTGATCTACTTAGGGGATTTATAAGAAGCAATGCATAAGTATAAGTGAATCCTGAGAAAAAACCAAGCACATTCCTATCAAGAGAGTGATACATCTTACCTGCAGTGAGCATCTAGCAACTGGATGCATAGGTTTAAGTCACTCAATATTCAAAGCAGAACTCCTAGCAAGAGTGATTTCAAATGCCAGGTGTTAAACCAGAAAAGTACCTGCTGACTGGACAGATACAGGTGAAGCCATTTCAGACTTTTAAGCTGTTAATCAAAGCCACTCAGCACTTTGTACTGATCTTGGAGACAGACTTACTGCACTTGCTCAGCTAACTTGTCTGGACTAGTTTGTCACTTGACTCTGTGTCAGCTCTATCCGGAGGAAAAGGGTATGTCCAGTAATGGTGTACAGCAGTCTGAAGGTCTGCCATTAAGATCTGTGTCAGGAAAAACTCTTCATGCATACCTAAGTTAGAGCGTTCTTTTTAACTGAATTTTCAGCATAATGGTTTTAGAAGAAAAGCTGCATCTTGACCCACTGTTTTGCAAGAAAACAACTCTATGAGAACCTACCTACACTATTGTTCTTGTCCATACATGGACAAAATTACTGAGAGCAAGAAGCTGGTCTATGTCAGAAAACAAAAACTTATACCTTTCTTCCTTTTACATCTCATATGGAAGTGCCACAAGCTCATCTGTATAATCTTTCAGTAATGAAAACATTATATATAACTGACTGTTTCAAAGTAATTGATCATAAAAAATATATTCTATCTAGATCTACTAGGGATCCACTAGGAGTGATGATATTACACTTAAAGACTAATAATCTTTTCTCTTCATCATATTAGTAAAGACAACTTTCTCAGAACTGGAAAAGGAATTTGTCTCAGTGCCCAACTGAAAAGATATTAAATAAATATTACTGATCTAGAGAGAATAATATTGATTTAAGTCTCAGTTCCTACAGTTTTCTATTGCACATAGACATCAAAATAACCTTCATTTCAAATATCAAAAATGGAAAAAGTAAATTGCCTTATTCCTTCTTAAAATAGTTACTACTGTAGCAAGATAACATAGAGGCCTATGATATATGTAAATAAACATCTACCGTTTCTGATAAGTCAGCTTATAGAAACTTACAGAAAATGCAGCTGCATTTTCTAAGTGATGATGAATAAAACAGCAAACCCTTTGCCACAAAAGAACACTAAATTGCCAAAATGTTAGTTTTGGGGTGGAAACATTTTGGAGAAAAAAAAAAAAAAGAGAAAAAAATGTGTGTGTCAGAAGGGGTTTTTTTTTCCCCTAGTAAATTAATTAGTAATAAAAATTAGGCTATAAATTGCTTTTTGTGGAATTTAACAGTTGTAACTGAGACAGACCCTGGCTATTTTTAATCTCTGAAAAAAAACCCCAGCCAAACTTACAGAAAGGAATTTTAAAAAAAAATGTTTCACTCACATCTGTTTATTTATTTTTATCTTATGCTCTAAGCTCCATTATACATTGAAGTTGATATTCATCCATCTGTTTTAACATGAATGATTCATTTCTTTCTAGCACTTATATGCAAATGAAAACACATAAATTGCTAAGCATATTGGCAATTAAAGAACTACGCTATATGCTGATAAAACTATTTTGAACTTCTGCTATTTACTCTTCTAGAAATGTGCATTATTTATCAAGTAAAATTTTAAAAATCGATAGAATAGAGAAGAAAAAATAACTTTCTGAACTGTATGTTGGTCAAATGCAATAGACAAAACTGTAAAAGTAAATTAGTCTTAGATAGAAACAGAAAATCAACTTTTACCATCACATTCCTACCTATGAACACAGGTAATACTTTACAGTCTCATATGATTTTTAAGCAGAACTTTTAGGAAGCCATTTAACCATTTTCTTTGAGGTCGTTTATAAATTAATTCCCACTTTAATCCCTTAATCATTGGCCTTTGGTTTTGTCATGATAAAAAAACTATCACATCAAGTTGTGGATCTGACAATTACTGACTCTGAAAGAGCTTTGATTTAAAATAATTTAGTATCAAATACCAGGCACCTTGTTTGAATGAGAACAGCTTTTAAACTTTTTTTTTATTCTGATGCTAAAGCAGGAAGCTAATGAATAAAGTGGTTCTGTTAACACATTATGACTTGGTGTTTAAAAGTTAATATTAAAGTAATGTAGATATAAGTTCTATATGCTATTACCACAATTATGTGGTCATGTTTCCCAACAGTTTAGTATTTGAGCATTTTTAAATACATTGAATTTTTTTTTTGTCTAGGATATGCAGAAAAGCAGGCATCTCATTTACTCTCACTGCTCAGGTGTTTACAATTTCTTATAAATTTACCACAAAATACCACATGCTCTGGAAAAGCATAGAGGAGTAATGTTCTAGAAAATTACAGAATTAATAACAGGTTAAAGAAGCCTCATTTCTACAAAAGGATGAGGGTTTACTTAATTTGGAGCTTTTATTTTTTGTTTGTTTCTGTGGGGGTTTTATATCTTCTGCATAATTTTTTTGGTTGGTCATTTTTCGGTTATTTTTCTCTTTCCTTTACTTTTTATTTCTTTTTTTTTTAACGATGCTTCCCTCAATTTAAATTCTTTCACTTAAAATCTGATCAAATAAAAGAACTTTTTTCAGTTTTGCAGTGTGAAATCTGGAAGAAATAGAGGCATGTAGTATGTGTGTTCATAAATCAGTTCAAGTTCATAAACCAGTGCAGGTTTGTAAGTGATTCTCAGCAAAGCAATGCTGAAGTACTGTCTGATTTACATCAAGAGTAATATAAATTAATTAAACTAAAAACTGAGTAATTAATTTTTGATTGTTTCAATTGTTTCAATAAAAAGATTTTCTTTCCCACTTTGTATAACTACTATTTTTATTACAGACAAGTTTTCTATCCTGTAATAAGTTCTGATATGACAATTTTGACCTGTGTATGTTTAAAACTTTAAGATGATTCCTGGACTGTAATTAAAATACTATGCTACAACCAGATTAATTATAGTTTTATCTGCTATTACAGTAGTTGGTGATTCATTTGGAAAAGAACACAATACTGAAAAATATTGATGCATATGCCTTTTACAGATAAAGTAGTTTACTCTCAGATTTGAAAATGTTGCTTTTTAAGTGTTGTTTTAAATCTCATTGCAATTTTAGTTTTAAAGCCTAGACTTCTTTGACTTGAAGTGTTGTAATCACATAAGGTTGTGTAATCTGAAATAAGAAAAAAAGTAAAAGGCCAAACAAAATCCTGAGTGGAAGTGGTCTAGGCAAAAAAAGAACCAAAAATGAAGCTTCATAAATGTGAAGGACAAGGGAGGGAAACGTAAATAGTTCTATGCTATATATCTTCTATTTTAAAATACCAAAGCTTAAAAAAAGTTCTATTAATTTATGCCAAGGAGTTGCTACTGAAAGGTATTACAGCGCTGAGAGTAGCAATTCTTGTAGTAAATACCATACAAGTGCTGTTAATTATATATAAAAAATGATGTTTTCTGATCTATTTAGACATGATATGAAACTGAAATTCCAGTCTGACAGTCTGGAACTAATGGAGGTAAAAGCTTGCTCACAAGAGATTATGTTCTGGCTGGTATCATGACTCTCAAATGTAGAACAATGAAAAGCAAACAATTCCAGTATTAAATCCTGTCAAAGTAATTAGAATTCATTATGAAAAGGATGGTATCTTGTCCAAATTGAAAGATACAGGAAGAGGATACTGGAAGGTGTTTTGATAATAATTCAAAATAATAGGAGTACAAAAGAGAGAAAGGGAGAGATATGTCATATACTGTTGAAGCAGAATTCAAAATTCAAATCAATGGGCATCATTCAGATCAGAACTCATCTTGCTGAGGCAACCATCATGAGCAAAGCTTTGATCAAGCATCTGGAGAAAAGATCAATTAATAAAACTATAATTCAAAAGAATTTGCAAATCTTGCTAATTTTCTACCATGAAAAATAAAAGTGTAGGGGAAGAATTAAGTTAATTTGCCTTAAATCTAACACAACATCACATAACATGGTATTAAAATGTAGATATCAAGGGAAAATTTTCTGAGTCTACGTACCTAAGAATTTTCTACATAGGCCCTACCTCTAAAGTTGTCCAGGAAAATATTATTAATTCTGGATCTTTCGGCTTTACAGAGATAGATGTCTGGGGTTTTTTTGTTTTGTTTTGTTGTTTTTTGGGGGTTTTGTGGGGTTTTTTAATCTGTTTGTGAGTACAAAATACTGGGACACTGTTCGGTCATAGAAAATGAAGTTATTTAACTTCACGATACGACCAAGTCATTTCATACAGAAAAAGACTGTAGAAATTTGTGCTTTTCAGAAGAAATTATACAATAGTGATTCCACTTGATATTATGTGAACATGAGTACTTTTAAAAATGCCTAACTTTTCCATACAAGTTTTAAAAGTTGCTTCAAGAGGAGCTTTGGAACTGCAAATCCTACACTGCTTCTAGTTGAGCTCTTATTATCCTAGTAGCATGCTTGTCTTGACTTTTGAAGTCAGAAGTTTTTATTAATATAAAAGTAATTATTGAGCTTGTTAAGTACTAAGCCATTTAACAGCTATGCACCTTATCTTCATTTTATCCTAATATCAAATACATTGACACAAAATAGCCATTTTTGACTGAACTTGATACTGATATTTTTGATCGAGCTTTTAATTAAATGAAACCTAATTTGATGAGTACTGTGCTGCACTGTGGGATACTTGTATGTACGTAGTTATATAAGTGTGATCTGTTTTTTTAATATTGAGTTTTATTAGATTAGGCCTGTAATTCTTTATTAGTAATGAATCACTACAGGCAGTAGAATATATGAGCTTTGGTTGTGCACACATCTGAAACAGAAGAAATTGGCTTAACTGGTGTGCCACAGAGAGAGGGCATCTTTTTTTCTTTAATTTACAACTGTATGCTAACATTTATATAGGCTGCTTTTGTATGCTGTGTCTGCAATAGTTACTTTTTAATTCATGCTGAAACAATTTTACTCTGAAAGTTACATATTCTTAAGCACTAATTTAATAGTTATATCAGCGCTACTCATTCCTACAGTTTGGGAAAAACTTAGCATAGGTTTACATTCATTTTCAAGATATCCCTTAGATTTCTGTTTAAATTTAGATGTGCACATAACCCTCATTTATATCAATGAGACATAATGTATGTTTCAGTTTGTGAATGGGTATGACTTCCAAATTGCTGCCTTTAATTCCCAAGAATTCTGTACACTGATTATTGAAGTTAGAGACAGAAGAAAGAACCATCTTCCTTTACCTGAAGAAAAAAATTCTAGAATTAAAAAGTTTTTATTTTATTATATTGAGTATTTACTTAATTATACTCTCTTTTCAGTGGTGCCTGGTGACAGGACAAGAGGCATCAAGGTACAAATAGGAACACAGCAGTTTTGTCTGAACATCAGGAAACATTCTTACTGTGAAGGTGATGATGCAAATTGTTCACAGAAGTTATGGAGTCTCCATCTTTGGAAATACTGAAAAACTCTTTGGACATTTCTCTGTGCTCTAGTTTGCCCTACTTGAGCAGAAGGATTGGACTAGGTGTGCTTCAGTAATGCCTTCCAACCTCCACTGTTCTATGATCCTATGAAATGCTAGGTTTTGGAGAAAAAAAGCACTTCTCTTTGTGAATTAGACTCATTTAGATGTGCTGGTCTAGCTCAAAGACAGATAAGGTGAAAAAAACCCTGAAACACAAAACATGAATTATAAAATTATGCACTTTTACAGAAATTAGTACAGCCATACAAAATGCATTACAAGTAAGTATGATATTATTCTTCTAATATGCTTCCTCTGTGAAAAAATAAATAGTCACACACATTATGGGAAAAAACTAGAAAATAAAAATTAGAGTTAAATATATTCATCTGCAACAAGTTTTTAAAAAACTGTAAAATATCAGAACTCTCACTTTCTTATAAAGTCCCTTTTCAGTTTTATTCAAAAGTTTAGTAAAATAACCACCATTTTCATAATTTTTCAGATATAGACTGAATTTAAAGAAGAGAAATACTAAAAATTAACATTTTGAGATCTAAAACCAAACATAAAGAAACCAGCTTTCCTTCTTCAACCTCTTCACTGTTTGTTAGGGGTTTTTCAACCTGAAGATCTCTTCTATAAAAGTGATTGCAACACTATTTCTAGTTGGAAGTAGAAAATAAATGAACACTGTGAATACAGTGAGAGATATAAAGCAAAATTAAAATTAGGAAAAACTGAAAAAAAACCCCTCCAAATGTTTGAATTATTTAATTTTAACTTAATTGGTTAGATTGTTCTTAGTTCTGTAGCTGTGGGTAAGTATTTATGGCTGCATCTTTATATAAAAGTATCAAAAATGTATTCATGCTCTTTATCTTGAATTCTGTTAAGTAGAGGGCATTCTTATTCAATTGAAGCAGAGCACTTTAAATCTCTAAGTGATTATGATAAATTATTAGACATTAAGCATGAAGATATGACGATAATTGCAGACTTCCTGCACGAATAGAAATTATCACGGACCAAATCACTGAGGGCTGTGAGAAAGTTTATCCTGAAAAGAAGTTTTAATTGGGGGGAGCAATAATGGTGATAATATCTCAGTAAGACATCTACAGGGTAGTGAAATTAAAAATAATGTTTAATGATCAAAGTAGAAGTCAATAGATCACAACATTATTAAAGAAATTACTAGATGTAGGAAAAAAATATATACGATACCCCCGAAATGCCCTAATTTCGAAAGCACATACTTTCTACTATGATAATTCTTTGTTTTCCTTTTCTAGTTTATGTTTCCTCACTTTTAATTTCTTACATTTTTTACTTAATATTTTCTCCTTCTGTTTCTTCACTTCATTCTTTCTGATATTTAAAAAAGTTTTTTTTTAATAGTTTTAATTTCCAGTCAATTTATAAAAATTATAATGTAGAAAAATATTCGATACCCCGAAAAAGCCCTAATTTCGAAAGCACATAAAACTTCTACTAGATAATCTTTGTTTTCCTTTCCTAGTTATTTTCTACTTTTAAATTTTTAATTGTTTTATATTTACTTTTCTGATCTTCGACATCATTTTTCTGTACTTAAAAGTTCTTTAATAGTTTTAAACTTTCACAGTATTCTATAAAAGCCCCTAAAATCAAATTCATCAAATTCTTTGAAGGTATGCTCCTGACACCCAAATAAAAACAAAATGTTGTAATTTTGTGACACACTCATCTCTGTCCTAATTATTACTTCTTCTTACGAAATGTGACTGCTGTTATTTTTATACTAATTTACAGATTGATCTTCGAACAATATTAGTTCTACCTAAGACCCTCTATATGAAAAAGAATATCTTTCACTGTACAATAAGTGAAAATCAAATGTCATTCATTTTCTAAGTCTGACAGCATAGAATATTTGTAACCAAACTCATGAAACAAAATGTACAATGAAACCAAAACCTTTATTTTTCAGGCTATCTAAACTTCTAACAGATACATTAACAAGGTGTTCATGAGCTTCTACCAGAGACTCCTGTAACGTGCTATAATAAATTTTACAGTAAACAAAAGCAGCAAACAAAACAACAATTGAGGAAATCTCTGAAAATCATCTGAACTTGACAGATAGACACACAAGGTGTAATCACCTGCTAATACCAGAAATGAAAACACATTTAAACCATTTTAATGCATATATCTAATAGTGATTCACTCTTAAAATATCTCTGCACATCTTGATTCATCATTTCCATGTGTCTTTATATAGGTGTTAATGACCTATTAAAGAATACTAGCATTCCTTCATTGCAGAGGAGTAGAAGATTGGAACTGTGCTGCATCTAGCAGGTAATATAACAATATCTGCTTTTTATTCTCTTTTGTTCATCATGCTATTCCTAGTTTCCTTCTTGAGAGTACTGCATGTGTATTTCATCCATTAGTACTCACCCTTTGTTCCACAGCTAAGATTTCCTAGAGTTCAAAAGGCTCTTCAGTATGTTTTACCACTATTCTCCTCTCCTTCAAATCCTCTTTTTGTTACTACTGTTTTCTTTTATTCTTGCTCTTCTTTCAAGTAGTTTTTTCCCATGCTTCTTTATTAGTTCTTCCTTTATCAAAGCCTTTTTATTTTTCCTGTCTTCTGAAAAATTTATTGTTCTTGACAAGTTTAAATACTTGTCATTAAGTACAGGCATCTTTATATTTTACTTGACCTGTCGCTGCAGGCTTATCTCCAGACTGGTTCAAATTGTCCCATTGTCATGTTTGGTTTCTTCTGTCAAGAGAGAAGAAAAAAAATAACTTTTTCTCCATGGTACTTGTCACATATTCCATATGCAAATAACAGAATTATTTAACAAAATTTCTTTGTAGAGATGTTCTAAGAAGAACCTAATTTTTCTACAATTCAGTCTAGTGCAGGAAACGGTTAGTTTGATAACCATTCAAGTTTTGATGATAGATTTAATTGCATTGAAGCAAACCTTTGGATCCATTGATGATAAGAAACTTTTCTCCAGAAAGGTGTTGTACTGAATGTTAACAGTTTTCAAAGTAGGTGAAAACATTCAGTCAAAGTATAGTAAATACATGAGAATTCTTCTCTCACTTAAGGTTAGACTTTCAATCTGTTCATCAGTATTTTCTGATCATAGCAAACAAACATGATACCAAAGAAATGTGTGTCATGGTTTAGTCTCAGCTGGCATCTAAGTACTGCCATGCAGCCATTCACTCAGTCCCAACTCTCCCTCCCCCTTGAGGATGGGATGAGGAGAAGGATCGGGAAAAGTGAAATTCCTGGGTTGACATAAGAGCTTGGTAATTGAAGCAAAATAAAATATTATAATAAAACTAGAAATACTGAAATTAATCATACAAATACCAATAATAATAATTGTGGTGAAAAGGAGAGATGGAGAGACAGAGAGAGAGGAATGAAACGAGGTGATGCACAATAACTTGCTTACCATCCACTGACCAATGCCTAGAACATCCCCAAGCAGCAATTGGCAGCTCCTGGCTGTGGTGTGCATTTTCCCTCATCCTCCTCGAGGTTTCTCCATGATCTCAAGAGCTCCTGATAAGCCTTGACTGAACCAACTGAGTGGTAAAGCACATCTTTACTGTACTAGTTGGGTGGTGATGCATCCCTTGACTATACCAAGAGTTCATGCATAGTGAAGATAAGAATGACTCAGACTGGAAAACATTGGGAACAGTGCAGCCAAGGTGGGGAACAAAGGATAAGCACTTATCCTTCTTAACCTTGGTAAATCATTAACCTGAATAGCTTGAGTGAAGCATCACCATTGTCAGTGGACTTTTTGGAAAAAGAGTCCTCTTTAGTGGTTAACAACATGGGCTATGGCTGGGAAGGAAACTTCAAATGTCTAAAGAAAATCATCTTGTGACCCTATAAACAGTAGTCCCAAGTGAGGCCCTTGCAGATTTTCTGTAATTCAGTGGTCTGCGCCAGCATCTCCTTAGTTTGCAGCTTAATTAAAATCAATATTTTAAGGCACCAACCACTGTGCTTTGCTTCAGCTTGTATATATTAAGAGGTGAGGGTACTGCAAGTAGGAGTTTAGAAGTTCTGAAAAAGAAAAGACAAATGAAAATACTGTTGGCACACTTCCCTATATAACAGCAACTGTGTCACCACTCAGTCAAATAAAAAGTATTTTGAGTGAGTGTTCAAATTCTAGATGATGGTATCAGCCATATTGAGTCAAATATTGGAATATAATGAGTAGCGCTTATGATGGATGACTTTTAAGCTTCTCTTTCAATTGGCTCAAACCGTATTAATTTCTTGTCACAGTTGGTAGGTGTTGGCCTGGCTGAGAGTAACGTCAGGATATTAATCAGCTATGTAGACAAAGTAGTAGCTTAATTATAAGAACAGATCTATTCTTTGAACATAAAGAAACTGCCAATGAATCACTGCCAAAGTTGTGACAATGATGAGAACCTTTGAGTGGGACAGAATTTTACCACCAGCAACAGCAAGAACTAACTGTTAGGAGACAGATTTATTTGAATAGGTCAATCAGGAATTAGGTATTCTCTACCCAATCCCATAACCAACAGGATCCAGAGTGGAGAGAGAGAATCAAGAGACATCTTAGGGACTCCATATGCCCTGGTGCCCTGCATAGCTCAAACATGTGCCCATTCATGCAATTTCTTCCTGAACCTTGCTGATCTTCTTGAACAATGTCTTGTGGAATTGTGAAAGAAACATCTGGATATGTCTCTTTCATTGGGGATATGGTTTAGGGATAAGTATGCTGGGTTGACAGTTGCACTAGGTGATCTTGAAGGCCTCTTCCAAGCTTGTTGACTCTGTGATTTTGTTTTTCTGTGAGGAGTGCTTGCAGAAAGTCAATTCTTAAAACTGTAGACTTCTGTAATTAGTGTTATGGTATTTGTGTCCATTTAGCCTTGGTCTTGAGTACTGATGTCACTTTGAAATGATGTTAAAATGTCCTTATTTTCATGTCCAATTTATAAAAATAAATAAACAATAACACAATTTACTTAAAGATGCTACTTGTAAGCCTTATGCCAGAGAAAACCACTCTATCCTTTTGAGGTTGATTGGTCTCCTGCAACTGATGCTCATTCCTGGAAATCTCCTCCTAATACGAATGAAAAAAACACTTCTGCCTCTCTGTCCAAACTTCCAAGCTAGTTTTTTAGAAGTTTCATGTACACACAGAATAAAAAAGGAGAAGACAGACAAATAGGAACTACAGGTCTCACAAATCCTGATCAGAACCTAGATGCTTACCCATAGCCAAGATACTTATTTTTGTATTTCTGAAGCAGCTGAACTCTGAGGAATTTCTAACAGGAGACATGGCCCATAAGAATCTGGACTTACTCACTCATGTTCTGTAAGCACCTATTTTCTTTCTTCTCTTTCAGAAACTCCTGAAAGTCATTAGACCACTTTATAAAAAACTTTGCCTAAGCGAACTATTTTTCCTACTTAGTGCACAGCAGTGCTTTAATAACCAGTCCTTTAAGCAAGTTCAATAGAAAGTAACTGATTTGAGCTTATTTGTAGATTCACCACAGATAACAGAAGTAAACTGGCAAATTTAGCAGAAGGAGGTGCAATTAACATGGAGGTAAAAATATCTGCCTGCAGACAAAGAAAGAAAATTTAGTACAATATAGAAAAGCCTCAAGATTTTTTTCTTCATGTGTTAAAGGAAGGTTTTAGTTGTTTAAGAAAATCAACAATACAGAAGCTATAGGGAGACATCCATCATTTGATTCTTTTTTTTTTATTAATAATGTATTTCAGGATAAACCCCAAAATTTCAGTGTTAAAACATGTCTGTCATTTAAGCATTACATGCAGGAATGCCAGAGAAATACAAGAAACTCCAGGAGCCTAGCAGATCAATGATGTGCATAGTAATTATGCTGAAGTGTTTTTCAAAACACTCCAAGCAGCTTTGTATTCATGCTAGGCAGAGAAACTGAACCAGGTAAACAAATCAGCCAATTCACCATATCCTTGATCAGACAAAATTCTCTGAAGACTGAAAAGTGACTACTGTACCACTTTCTTAATAATCATTTATTAGAGAGAAACACTGGCCTGTTCATCTGCATGTCTCCTAGAATAAATACCTCAGTCAGATGTGGTAGAATGAATTTATGCATTTTTGATGTTTTACAGCATGTTTCACCTTTGCATTAGAATGTCAGAAATTAATCAATAGGGAGGACTATAGTTTATTATGGCTAGTGTAATAGAAGAAAAAATAAACTGCTCCACTCTGAGAGTTTTGTGGTCAAATATTGCTAACAAGTGAAGCAAGATTATATGAGAAAACAGCAAGTTCTATTAAACTGATTTTTCTGCTCACCATTCTGGATTTCTGCTTTTCTTTCCCATGCAAATTCATCCAAGATAACTTCAAATTAATTTTCAAGTGAAAGGCCTCTCACACTTCTTTATATTCTTTTTTTTCTTCATCTTATTCTGTTAGTGTTTTCAGATTGTTGGGGGTTGGGTTTTCTTGTAGAATTTTTTCCCATAAGTTGCTAAAGAACTAATTACTGGGCATTTATGGGTATTTAAGGAAGAAAAAAGTGGCTGAAGTCAGGGGAGAGGGTGTGCATCTGAACTTCTCTTCTCTCTGGGGAGTTCTTGGCTCAAGAAGAGAACAGCCAGGCTGTGGATTTCAGCCTTTGGGGAGATTTTCACCAGCACCACTGGAGCTCAGCTTGGAGTGGCCTGCCATCATCTCTTTTTGTGTACCCCAGGAATCCTGAACCTCACCCCTGTCTGCCTCGCCAGGAGCTGCGCCACTGCAGTTTCTGCACCCGCTGTTCCTTCGCTCCTGCTCCGAGTGTTCTCCACGCCTCAGCCCTCACCACCTGTCCTGCTGGGACTCATGCTGCAGCTCCAGCTAATGTCACCGAGTTCCTGATCCATCTCCAGCGTCCCGGGACTCCTTCTCACTCTGACAGCTTGTGATGGTAACTGCACCAAAGGGGAAGGTGCCAGCGGCAGAGAAAACTGTGACTATTTCTCTTGTTTTGTTTTCTTGTTAATACCATAGTTATTATTGTTCTGTTTGCCTTGTTAAATACAAGTAAAGAACTGTTATCGCTATCCTTATATGTTTGCCTGAGAGCCCTTTAATTTCAGAATCATAACAATTTGGAGAGAGGAGGTTTGCATTCTCCATTCCAGGAGAGGCTCTTGCTTGTCCCTGACAGATACCTGTCTTCCAAACTAAGACAAAAATTTTGGCCCCCAAAATTGCTCCAAAAACTTTCACCATTCTCTACATTATCCCTTAAAAACACCCAACCAACCAACCAACTCACCAACCAAGCAAAAAACCTAAGAAAACCCAACCCAAACCCAAGCAAAACAAAAAAATAAGATCACTATTATTTGCTAGCTAATAAGAAGTAATAACTGTACCATAACTGGAGGGGTGTATCTGCTCTGTAACACATTAGCACTACGCTGTGTAGATGGCTGTTATGCAACTAAGATTGCTTTGCTTGGATTTGGTAAACAAATATAAATAAAAACCAAATAAGAAAGTAAAATGTTTGGATATACTGCTGAGATCCTGATGGACAAGACAAACTAGCAAAATTCAAAATTCTTTCTACAATCACCTTCCAAATTCTAAGAGAATTTCCATTAGGTACCTGAGTTTCCCCCATCTTCCCTCTCTTCTCACTCCAAAGAAACCAAAACCAAAACCCAAAACAACATCACCACTGCCACCATCAAAGACCAAACCAACAAAAAACCAAAAGCAACAACAATAATAGAACTTCGAAACTTGGGGAAGACCCATTTTATGTCTTGACATACATGCACAAGTGTTGTTTCCCAATAGCTGGGGTGCACACAAAGTGAAAATTTTTGCCTCAAAATGTTTTATGCATTGAAATAATACACCTTATATAAAGCATTTAACTGATTTCTGTTTGACATTAATCAGAAATGTAGTATAACTTTCTACTCTATGTAGAATCACATATTTTTATTATCATGGTGTAATGTAACTTTATTGCAAGAAAATATCTACTCTCAAAAATCAGTCTGTTTTATAATACCAGATGTATTTCAGATTGACTTAACTTTTACCATAGTTTTTTCTAAGTTTACTACCACCATGAATATGCTGTCCATCCTAAGAGCCTAATCAACCATAGCTAAATATAAGGCTTGCTGGATATTATCTTCAATGCTTGGAGAAATTAATCAATTGGTCTAGCAAGTGAAAATAGCAACATTTTCCTCCTACATTACACTCATTGTGTACATGTTTAAACAATTATAAAGGTACTGGGTAATGAAGAATATGGTTGTTACTCTTTAAAATCATTATTTTAATAAAAATAATTTGTAATATTCACTTCTGAGGATATGTAAGTCATCTCACTTACCCAAGATGTGTGAATGCTTAGTGTTTAATAGGAGATAGCAAGCACCTATAATTAAGGTAAAGGTCAACTCTGTAGAACGTCTAAATTCTGTTTAGCCTCTGGAATGAGAAAGCATAGTGAAAGTTTCAATTTCAAGAAGTCATATCAGATTAATGTATGGTAAGTATTGAAGGGTTTACCAATGAGTTCAGAATAAGAAATTTCAACAGTATATAAAGAGCACTGTTTGCATAAGCCTTGGGTAGGACCGAGGGGCAGGTGGATACATTCATTTCAACACCATGACACTTCAGTGGTATCTGGGGACAATTTAGGAAAAAAAATTTCAGTCACTCAATAATGAAGTTTCATGTCTTTGTACTACAGTTAGTATTTTTTAACACACAGACATCTGTGCTTGCAATATGCACTGATTGATCTGTGACTCTTGAGATTTAAACTGCCATTCTCAGAGTAGTCTTTTTACCATGAAATCAACCTAAAAATGTACATTTCCCTTACACTGAGAAAAAATTAAAAAATTGCACTCTATTTCATACTGCTGAAGGGAATAAAATAAAGCCCCACGAATATTTTCAGAAGAAGACAATGTGATAAAACTGCCTATGAGAAGTTCACAAAGAGTATCTACAAAGACAAATTTCTTATTCTGAACAACTTCTGTTTCAATTGTATTGAATTTTAATCTCTGTCAAAATTTGTCTTGAAAAATACACTTTCAAATAGAGACTGGCTTACTGGAAACCTCATGTAACATATACATAGTATAAACTATTTTATCTCTGTCATTTAGCATTGTCCTAAAGGTTAATCCATCTGTGGTGTGTATAAACACAACTCTTTTTCTACAAGCACCTGGCTGTTTCAGTAAAATGATTCACAGACTCTTTCAATCAAATAGCCAAACACTGGAAATGGATGTATAAATCTAAGCTTTTCATTTTATCCAATGATGGCTTAACTTCAAATTAACAGTCAATCCCTGAAGTAACTGTCAGAAACCCCTACACATCGTGATCACTCCAGTACAGGCATCTTCCCTCTGTTTCAGTGATCTTTTCCATGAAAGCACAGCTGGAACAAGAGGAATCAGATATCTATCAAGCAAGACTAAGACAATACCTTGTACAGTTGACATACAAGTTGAAAGATTCGGTATAAAGGAAGTATTTAAGTTAGATCTTATGCTTACTGGCAAAACCTAATCACTGACCTACCAGACTAAGAAGATAATTATTATTGCCTTAAATCCTAGAATTTTTTAACTGAAAAGCTCTCTGAAGAGTTACAGGTATCAATTCAATGCAAGTACCCAAAAGTAGAGTTGTGTAGATGTTTCCTGACATCCTCAGAAGAACTATATTTTTCAAATATATTCTTCAACCTTTATAGCAAGGCAGTAAATTTGCAGTCTCTGTTATATGCACAGAGTCTAGGTACTGTACTCTGGACTTCTAATTCCACTTCTTAATGATCAGTCCTTGCTGATCTTTTTCAAACTAGTCTGTACACAAGTGGCACAGAAGAGGGCCTAGGATTCAATGCCAGGCTATTATCTGTTATATTCCTCTTCCTCCTGCTTAAGGTTTTTGTTTGATAAACTTCATTATGAAAAGACTAGAAAGTCAATTTTTAGGTTCAACATTGTTTTAATATACTCTGTCACCATAAAGGTGGGTAAAATTACCATTTAGGAAAGATTCTTACTAAATATAAATGCCTTTCCTACAAGTTTTCCACAGAATCAGTGTTCAAACTGAATTTATCATGTTTCATTTTGTATGTCAATGGATATACAGCTACTTTAGTACACTCCTAAATACCTCACTGTGCTTTCCATTTATCCATACAATCTGTAACTTGCATCAGAATCCAGAAGACTGAGCTCTGAGAACATTTCACCATTAGAAAGGCAAAGTCTGTTTTAGTCTATACACAAGCATTCAAACCTGAAATACATTTATGACTCAATTTCTGTACAGAAATACCCTCTAATTATGTGATTCAGGGAAATCAATCCAGCGGCTAAACATGTAAACAAACTAGTCTATCAGTGCTGCCAAACATCTTGTGCAAACTTATCAATAATCTGCCTGCCAACACTGCTTCCAGGAATTTCTTTTACAGTGTGCCAATAGATGTAAAACAAGAGAGGCAAGATTTTTTTTCTCTTTGCTTAGGAGAAAAACTCCATGAAGTGAAAAATGAAAAGGTTATTTGCTTCCAAACCCTTCATTAAAAGAACAGACCCAAAGGTCTCGGATGATGAATACCTCATTATTTGATCTCATTACTCTGGCATGTACCTCCATGAAGTGACTGGAAACTAAGAAGTTACAGCCTACAAGCTTTACTGAGTGTCTGCTAGAGATTGTCATACTCTCCAATACATCTATGTAGCTGAGGGTCTATAACAAAGTAGTATGAAAAATAATTGAGAAAAAACCCTCGCAGAATTAATTTCTTAAAAAGATAGTAAGAAACCTTTGCTGTCAAAGGAAATTCTTTCCCCAATGACCCAAAATCCTATTTTAGGGCTGGGCTCGATATGATATGCGTACTGTGCATGTTCACTAGTTAAGAATTTGTTAGTGCTATAAAAATGACCTCCCACATAAACAGGCTCTGTACATAAACATGATTGAAGTGCAAAGTTAACATGTGTGAGGGTGTAAAGCAAGCTTGACCATATAGCACATTCCAGAACACAACCAAGTTGTAAATTTCTGAGTTTTAATTTCATAAGATCAGTATTATATTTAGGAATACATTTTAGCACTCAGGCTGCTAAAAACAAATAACATTCATTCTTCAGTTCTGTTTTGAAAATACCGTATGAGGACATTATCTTTTACAAAATTTTATTTATTGTTTTTCTTCTCTAAATGTCAAGGGATTTCTCATTTCTGTTCTCTTCTGCACATGAATTTTAGTCCTGTAACTAGTTAAACCCTTTGATACTTCTCAAACCAAATCCACAATAGTACAAGATCTTTGACCCTGTAAATTGTCACTCCAGAACCCACTCAGAGAATCAGCCCCTCCAAAACCTACCCTTGCACAAGTCAAATGGATCCTTATATTCAGCCAAACCTTAAGAAAAAAAGGAAAATTAAAAGTATATCTGTTATTTTACATGAACCGTAACACTCAGATTCCTTTACATTAAACAAGTAAGCATTTAAAATCAGTATTATCAGGAAATAGTTTATATAGCTGAAAGAAAAATAATTAATTAAATCTTCATTTTATTAGACTAAGAAAACAGAAGACAAGGTATTTTGAGATTGCATATGCATGCAATTTGCCAATGAAGAAATAATATGCAAGATTCAGAAAAAAAGATAGTTGTGACCACTGCTTCTTCATATGGAAACAAATAGCAAACTTACCCTGTTGAGGAGTAGTAAAAAGTTCTGATGATAATCACCATTTTTTGTTCTGCTTCTGGCAAAATGGCACTGATTTTCTACACATTTAAAAAAAAATGTGTGTCACAAATATAGGATTATATTTTTAATTATAAAGTGGTCTATTGTCTAAAGAATAAAATATTTTGTAATTATCTCTAAATGCCTATGCATTAAATGAAAAATGCTTTTTCATTATAGGTTAAAAATGAAAAGGAACAAAAGCCATTACATGCACTTTAGAGTTACCAAGCTCTTTATTAACAAATGGCCTTAAAACAACAAAACAAAATAATTCCCAAAACACTGCTATTGAAGCCCATTTTTGAGTTGCAATCCCTGTCAGAACCTGGCTATACTGAAACAAAGCTAGTTCTACTCCTTTCTGTCTCCACAGCTCATTCAGAGTGCTTTCTTGTCTTTTCATATAGCAATCACTCTGCCCGTGCTTTGGAGAGTGGAGCACTTTCAAATTTGACATTGCTGCAGGCCCCCTTAACAAAGCAGAACATCAGCAAGAAAAAGATTTTGTCTTGGTCTGTGAATTGAATATATTCCTACAGGCTTGATTCTGGAGTGAAATTATCATGTTTAACTCACTCCCTCCACCAACTAAAATGTTAAGAGCTATTCTGAGTAGCTGGAGGGCCAGCTGAGAGCTCCACTTGGAAAGCACCAGAGTACGCAGGCATACTCAAAACTATGTCAGGATTACTCACAATATAAACATAAGTTTTAATAGTGAAAATACAGTCCTCAGGAAAGATTACAGTGCTTGCTTTTATGGGAGAAGAGTCATAAATATCAACTTGTACAGAAATTCATTCTGAATCTATGAATAAAAACATTTTCATTTTTTCAACAGAAACGGTAGTCCAGAGTCCATACATCTTAAAGATCAACTGCCATTGGATATCTTTTGCAAACATGTCTATGTTTAATGTTTTTATTATCATGAAATAATAATCTAGAAAAATATTATCTACCTTGGATTTGCTTGCTACCTATTCTCTGCCCCTTTTTGTTTTATGTAGAACAACAGAAATATTCATTTCTTCAGCAAGCTTTATATGTGTCTTACAAAATATTTGTGAATTTACTTTGAGATGTCTGAAGAGAATGTTGGTGCTGCACCATTTTACTGGATGGCATCTAAGCACACACGTTAAAAATAAGAGATATGTGACATACAGCTTGTTGCAGGCAAAAGGATCTTAACTTGTGGTATTTTACTTTGATTAAATACTGCCGTTTAACATAAAAATTCTGATAATCCATTCAGACATTAAAGAAAAAAAAAATCACAGATCAGCAAGCAGTTAAAGAAACAGTTTTCCTACCCCTTACCCAGATTCAGCTTTGAGCAAGCACCTCCATTCTCCCATTCTGATTCTCAGCACCCCTTCACTTTTGCTGTATATTATGTTCAGTCCCTCTGAGATACTTCAGTGAGGTGTTGGGTGGTAAAGAGCCTGTGGGCCAGAGCAAAATGGCCTCTGCATGCTACTCCTTGCCTCTCACTCCATTCCCTGTGTTACAGCAGGGGTAGCCCTCAGTTGCAGCCCTTCCAGGGTGCTCCTGCCCAAATAATGCTGTCCGTGTTCACTGATGCCTCACAGCAGCGCTCCCTCTGCCATCAAGCACATCCTCCCAGAGCGTGTCACCAGACTTTATCTGCAGTAAGGTCCCTTCTGCCTCTTTCCCATCTTCTCCCACCTTCCCAAATGTTTCTGTCTCTCGCACAGGCCTGCTCAGACATGCCAGATGACCTGGCTGTGGCTTTGGCTGCAGCAGGCAGCTCACAACCACGGTGACCCCCAAGTGCAATGATGTTGGATGTGTGCAGCATATGCAGGAACCTGGAGACCCTTTTTTCCAGTTACTTCACACAATACAGGATTCTGAACTAGAAAACTGACTATATCATCACTGAAATGAGGACTATAACAACATATAAATTTTAAATCTAAGTAATAAACATCAACAAACTGGAAAACCCAAAAAACAGAGACCAGGTCCCAAGGTCAAAGATAATCGTATAAACATTTTATTCACACCAAAACCTCAGAAAACTTTCTGAAAAGCACATTTTCTAAAAATAAAATATCCATTGCAGAAAATATCTGTCATCTGAGTTGAAGCACTGGAGCATTGTAAGGAGTCATAAAAGTCATAAAAATGAATTGCAACAAAATAACTGCTTTAAAATAATCTAATGTGTATGATTTAATTTAGGAAATATTCCCTCACCATTGATTGTTAGGTGTTTGTATGCTACCATGTTATAAGATTACTGTGAAAACAGAAAAGTACAAAAATTACAGCAGGCAGCTAGAAAGGATTATAGAAGACCATATGTTTTCCTTTTTCACCTTTAAAATAACCTTGCTATATTGAATCCAGGATTTCTGGACATTTCAGAGTCCAGCAAGAAATTAAGCAAGTGATCTTCATGCAGAATAAGAACTTTAAATTGTTCTTTCTTATGTTACTAATATTCACACTTTCTCACAGGCCTGATCCAGGAGGTTTCCTGAATTCCAGAAAGACAGTTTTCTTCCACTTTACTTTTTATTTTAACTGTTTCTATAACTGCACAGTTGTCTTCAGCTGGACACAAAATGCAAACCACATCATTTAGTGATATATAATATCTTTTTTTTGGTTTGGTTTTGGGTTTTGTTTGTTTGTTTACTCTGTTTGTTTGTTTGATGTTTGTTTTTAATACTAGTGAGGGTGGCTAGAGCAGGGAAAAGCCATGTCTCATCTGTGGCACCTACACACCTCCCACTGTCACTTGTTTACAACACTTAGGGATTCTGTAATCACATAGTCCTAGCCCAGACTCCTTGATATCTTCCATATTTATAACAAATCAGGAGGTTTCACATCATTTTTTATCAGCCTCTTGTTTTCCACCTAAAGTCTATCGTGATGGTGTGAAGCCAGCAGCAGTTATGTAGCAAGGTTTGTCTATTGTTTCTTTGCTCTTCCAGTCCAGAACAGACGAAACCAGTCTGTTAGAGCTGGACAGCTGTCATCAAGATCTGAGCTCTTTCACATCAACTTTTCCCTATGACAGCTTGTGTACATTTTTCTTCACAAATTATTAAATAAAATGGGGCAAATAATGGTGATGTTTCATCACCTTTTGCAATGATACATTACAGATCTGATAAATTAACCTCACCTGAATTTAGGATCCAGCTGAAAGATTAAACTACAGTTAAAAGTTTTCTTGATAAACATTTGGAAGTACTGACTGAAATCAATAATGGAAGCATTTGCACAATTAAGCAGGAAGTATAAAATGTTTCAAATAGTAAGGTAATGTATAAATTTATAAACCCAGGGAACAGAAACTAATAAAAAGATTTGCAAATAAATATTGCACAATAAAAATATCTTGCAGCAATACGTCAAATAAAAGAAAATTACCAGAGATTCTTAAGTCAAGTTCCAAAATTAGTCCTTTCCTGTGCCATACAACTTAACTCCAAAATGTTCACATTAAAGAAACTTCAGTGAACTGCCATGATGCAATATGTCATCTGATGCACAGTGACTCATAAACCCCTGCTGCTACCAGGGTAGATACATCTATAAGCTGTTGCTTCTCAGTTGTCCTGAAAAAATAGAGGGGAACAAAATTCCTGTGGATGAGTTGATTCACAATAACCAGTTACTTTCAGTTACGTAGTATTGCATTTGAGTCTTCAGTTAGAAAATAAGGCTAATTTTACCATTTTTATTTGTCCAGTTAATTAATATTACCATGTAGACCTTTGTTAAAAAAAAAAAAAAAGGAATCAGTGAACAAACCAGCAAAAAAATACCAATGTCATTCATTTGACCCTTTGATCATTACTTTGAATATACTCTAATGTATCTATAAAAGAGATTTATTCAAAATATGGGATGCATACTGTAGTCATATGACATTCAACTCAAATTATAATAGCAAAAGTGTAAAAATAAAGATCTTTGTATTAATGCAATTTTCAGCTGCCATAATTATCTCTGTCACAGTTATTTATTTAATACTTTTTCTTCAGAAATGTCTCTGCAAAGCAGTATCTCCCTCAAACAAAAAAATCAACTCAATCAATTTCAAACTTTAATAGACACCATAAAAAAGGCAGTAATTTCCACAGTGTTTAGTGATGTTAAAATATGAAGTCTCCTTCAGAATTTACAAAAAATATGTCTGAGACTTCACCAGAAGATATACCTTGGATCTGAACTGTGGATTCTGGAACAATATCAAGTAAGAGGCAGAAACTAACTATAAATCCTGTAACAATAAATTGGTATTGCTTAGCAGAGAATTAACTCTGAAAGAACTGTAGTCATCACTTAGAACTCACAACTAATTAGCTGCAGACTCTCTGCCCATTTACTGCTAGTACCAAAGAGCTGCTGTACTCTGTTTGGAATTTATTGACTGCTAAGCAGAAGATTCAGTTCCTGTATTTGTTTAATGCACTGAAGAGCCATACATCCCAATTATTATTGTAAGAACTTTCTTGCTTTCAGAGTAAAGTAAGCTTTTCCAATATATCCGAGATCCAACATGGTGGTTTCAGGCTCACTTACTTCTTGGGATGAAATCTGTTTTGTTTGTGAGCTTCCATATTTGACACAAGGACTGACTGGAATGGATAGCCACTAATTTCCAAATTGTCTCTTCTAAGCCAACCATGCCATATTGTAGTGTTAACAGTATAAGAAAGAATTCTAAGTCAATGCATGTTTATAAGAACTGCAGCCTTCCTGAAAGGGTTAGCATTTCTGTCTCCAACACTGACTCTAGTATTGTTTTTTCCCCTTTCTGGATCAATATTTCAACAGAGAGAAGAACACGTGAAAGAGCAAGCACAGATTTACGCATTTGCTTTCTAACTGTAGTACTTTTTAAGTGTATATGCCAACTATCTTCAGTCTTGTGGTTTCTGGCAGATAAGAAATTGCATGCACAGCACTGACTGAGGGAAAAAAGCAACATGCATTCCTCATTAAAAAGAATCAAGCAATTTTAAAATAGGAGGCTCAAACACAAAATTTTAGAACCTGTATGAAGTGTTTGGTACACTGAAAATGTTTCCACTAGGTAGATAGAAAAATAGTCAGTTGTTTCCTAAAATGTATTTTTCTTGAAAGCTATATGACTCCAGTGTGTGTAGAGGTGAACAATGAATAAAATCATCCTCTCAAGATAAACACTTATTTTGGGCACTTACCGGAAGTGTTCTGCCAAGCTGACTATAAGGAAATTAAAGAAAACACTTTCCATTTTATGGATATAAAAGGAATGGCATGGAACCTATGATGTCCAGAAAGCATGTAGCAAATGTTCTTGTCCAATTTGCAATGGTAGAATTCACACAAATGCATACTAAAAAAAAAAAAAAAAAGTTGCTTTGAGTTTCATGTACTTTGCCCTCTATTTTTATGTTTCATTTAGCAGTCATGTATTTGGAAAGTTCACTTAACTGAGATGTCTCCAAAAGAGCCAATTGAACTTCATGCTAGTGAATGGCAGCAAAATCTTATCTGGGACAAAATTATCATAAATTTTGCTTTAAAGAAGTACATTTGCACTGGAAAAAGTGATTAAGTGGTCTTTAATTTGCTACAGAATCAAAATTAATCTCTTAGATCTGATCTAATTACAAAGTCAACAAATTAAGAAGGCAGGAAAAATGAAGGAATGCATACAAAATACTGTAAATCCATTTATTACCATATATATTTTTCTAGAAAAAACACACATGTCTTTTCAGAACCTGGAAATAAATATTAAAAAACAAAATCAACTCCCTTTTTTAGCTTTAAAAGAAATTGGTATACTATATACTGAGGTGACATGCCTTTTAATTTGGAAATATGTTTGGTATTCCAGTTAGGGAGACTAAAGTAGGCTGGAAAACTATTTGGTTTAAATAGGCTGTTGAAACACTGCAATAGAACAAAGGAGAACATGGTCTATGACAGAAACTCATACAAAATTTTAATAAAATTACTCTCGATATAGGAGGCTGGTCTTGGCTCCTGTTGAAAAAAAAAAAAAAGCAAATTTTTCTGCAGGTTAAGTAGTTTCAAGCTTTATTAAATGAGTCCAGGTAACAGAGGACTTTTTCTGTTGTTTGGAAAAAAGAAAAGAAAGAATCTTAATCCTTTAACTTTGAAGTAATCTCACTAATCTTAATTAAAGTGTGTAACGGGAAAACCCATACAAAAGATCAGATGTATCTTTTTCATATAATCTGATGTAAAATTTATGTTCCTATTTTAGAGATTAATAAATTGATGGCATGATATCACATACCTCACAAATGAGAAAATGCCTCTCATTCAGCAAGACTAAAATAAAAGTAAATCAGCTGAAATACCAAGGCTTCAGTTGTCACAAAGAGAAAGAAAAAGCAGTCAAGGATGTTGACAGTTCCCTAGGAAGAGAACAAACCAACCCATCTCCTAGGAATGTTTGAGAAGCAGGGAAGAAGCAGTGTGAATTGTGCCATGTACTTCAAGAATATAATCCTGCCAGACACTAGAGATATTTCTCAGTTCCTGTCAGCACTCATTGCAGTGCACTGATTATCCCATCTCAGCTTAGTAAATAGTTCTTCGAAAGACAAAAGAAGTAGGTTTTAAAAAAACAAACCAAATTAAAACAAACCCCCAAGCAACCAAAAAATAAACCCCAACAAAACCCACCCCAAACAAATAAAAAGCATCTCCACTGCAGACATCACTATCACAATCCCCAAAGAGTAAGATTATATACTTTTAATTACAAAAATGTGTATTGTAGCTATAAAGAGAAAGGGTTAACCAATCCTAAAAAGAATAAAATACAGTGACACAAACGCTGATAGCAAATTTCCTTGGTATTACTCTTCAACAATTTCCTCAGTTGTGCTGATGAGATAACACCTTTATATAGATCTTAGTTATCTGTGACATGGACAATTACCTTCTACCTTTCAATTACCTGTGGCTTAGAAATATATTTTTGAAAGAAAAAACAAACATGACGTCAGCCAAAAGCTTACTGCATCTGTATGTACAACATTTAGATACACATACATGCATTCAGACATTAACCTGATCAAAAATTTTCTTTTTTAACATTATTACAATATTTCTAAAAGATAAAGAATTATTTAGAAACACAGTAGCTACTTAATACTTGAGATTCATGAATCTTGAGAGAGCTTAAACATTTATTTTGAGATGAAACTAAATTTGTTGGTAGTAGTCCCCAGTGTTCAATAGCATTCAGTTGAGATTTATAGGTTCTTGTTAATTTCTTTTTTAGAGTTTAGGTGATGCAAACATAATTTCATGATAACCACTGAGAATTTATTTTAATTTTACCCTAGTATTCCTTTGCATTATAATCAGATAATTAAGTATTTTGTTCTTTCTTTGAACTCTCTCTCTCCACTGTAAATCACAGTGTAAAAGCTACTTTTCTCTTTTATATCTATATTGCAACAAACACTTTCAAAACCAGCAAATATTTAGAAACAGTAAGAATAACAAAATTTTCTGCTTATTTCATTAAGAAAGTCCATTTTACTCCATTAGGTAATGTCTAAGAAACTGAACTAGTAAACATTATGATACTGTACACTTTCGAATACATTGCCTTAGACTACTCAATAGCCTTGAATATAGTTGGCATCTTATTGAAAATCAGATAAACATTTTCATTTGAAAATGCATAGTTTGGCCATTTTTCCAGAAAATCTTAGAAGGCTTTTGAAGTATATAAATCTAATGGAGATTTTTTTCGTTCTTCTTTTATGCCATCTTTAAGATGAACAATAACATTTTTCTTAAAGAAGTTACTGCATTTGTCTCTGCTCTCTTACATTCACTTCTTTATGGAAATACATAACTCATTATCTTAGTGACATCAATGAATTTATTTCTAGTAAATCACTAATTAATGCACTATTCCATTGAAAATATCTTGAAGCTTCACTAAATCTGTTGCTCTACTCTATATACCAAGCTCAATGAAATGCCAAATCTAATCGTAAGGCTACTATTTTGAATGCCCTTAGAGAACTAAAGAATCTTTAAAATGTGATCTAAGCCTTAGAGGGTTAAAACTACTGATACATCTATAGTTTCTCATCTTTACTAAAGTAAAAATCCTTTAGCTGTAATAAAACCAACTAAAAAATCTAATACTCAGCCTCCACTGTGCACTACTTTGCTCTGTATAAGGAAAGCATATAGTAGGGCACACAATATTTTAAATTACTCCTAGTTAATATCTACTTCATGAGGGAAGAAAAAAGAATTACACTACTAGTACTAAATGTTGTTTATGTCTCTTTGTACATCAGAAAGTTCCTCAGAGTCAAGCAGTTAAAAGGATTGTTTTAAAAACTAAAAGCACTAATAATTCAAGGAATTTAGTCAGTGATACCAGTCCATAGACTATGAACCAACTGAAAATCTAGAGACAGTACTGAAAAAGAGACTTCAGAAGAACTGCAAAAATGATGAAGATTCCAGTGAGATAAGATGACCGTTATCTGTGAGAAAATTAAAATGTTTAACTACAATGTACTAGCATGACCACAGGAGAAAATACTGTAAAGTTAATAGATTTTGCTAACATCTAAGAAAAGCCAATCAATTGCAAATATTTCATAAAAATATTAATTTTCATTTTTGTGGTCAAAAAAAACAAGTATCAAGTGGAATGAAGACTGGTACATTTCTTGAAGTTTTTAAATAAAGAATGGATACTTTGAAAAAAACCCAAAACTTTCACTGCAAGCCTTTGGCCTTAAGATTTCAGGCAATGTTAAATATGCAGGCATGAACCTGGTGCCTCTGGTCTTAACATAAGTGAGTCTGTAAGTCTTAGCTCTCATCCTTTTGATCACCTTTGTCTCACCTGACTGCCCCTAAGGTTCATGACAGGAAAACATAAAGTCAGGGAAACTAATACTCTTTGATTCTTAAGTAAGCGATGCAGGACTGCAGATAAAGGGTAAACTCTCCATGTGCTCTCACAACCTATTTTGTTGAGAATACTAAGCATATTTTCTTTTGAACATACCATTTATTCCCAAAGAATGTATGCTATGCTGAAATTTTAGCAACAGCTGTCCATGAATATGGACTACTAATTTATATAATGGATTGCTAACATATTAAATTCAGCAACTGCAATATATAAAAGAGACTAAATTCTGTAGCACAGAACATTTCTTTTCTTTCCAAAATACAGGCTAATAATATGAATTTAAATTTTCAAGCGCCATCCATTGTACGTTTGCATTATACAAGGGTATATTCTCTGTGGTTTCCATGTCCTTGACTTTTTCTGTTTATTTTTTACTCTAAGATTTATGTGGCGTCTTTGAGGGAAGAGGTGGTGTATAAATCTATTGCATTCTCAGCCTCATTATTAGTAATGGATTAATTTTCGGTTTCATCACTAAAAACAGTTCATTATCTGCAAAGGCAAAATTATCTTCATATAAATTCTGAGGTAATTGATTCCTCTATTTATATGCTGAAGGGAACGTTGCTCACACAAATTACGAATGAAAAGTCTTTTTCTTCCCCTCCCCCTTTGTTCCATACAACAATGACATGAAAAACTAGCATTTTCACTGATTATTAAAAAAAACCCAGTGATAAACCAAGATTAGTTACTCCTAATAATGTTAATCATTGCAGAAATCATTTCTTAATGATATATTTCATTTATGGCTAAATGAAATGGACAGCATCTTATAGCATAAGCAAAAGTCTTAAAACATCACTGGAAATAAAAATTCTATTTATTAACTCTTGAATATATTAATAATTACAATTTTATTTTTTATTTTTTATTATTCTCTATTATTCTTTTATATTTTATATTGGAGCAGCACAGAGCACGATTAAATAATTACAATAGTATTTCTCACTCAGAGGGTGAGAAAGGGAGGACTGAGTAGAAGTGTTCTGAGCACTTTTAATAAAATAGGGCACATTTTTTTTCTTAATTTTGATCTATTTATTTAGTATCTGGAGCAAGGGGCAAGCAGATTGACTATATGGGTTCTTTTAGGTTCACTGATGGTATGATTTTGTCCTAGATCTATTTTGCTAAGTGGTTTAGATCTGGGTACTTCTGCATTTGTATTGGTAGACATAGATATTTCTTCATTTAAATTATAAACATAATAAAATATCACTCCATAGACAGCATGGTTAGAAGTCTGATAAACAAGAAAATTCTGTTCTTAACTTACCTGGACAATAGTATAAACCATTTGTGGGAAAAACAGATGGTAAAATTAAAGAACAATGGAAACTTCCAAACACTGAAGTCAGCATATATGCTAAAGGGAAAGAAATGGAGGATGGAGCAGAATGGAAAGCATGTGTAATAATAATATGAAAAATTGTTAGAAGAAAATATGTTTGCCACTCTCTGGATGGAATACAGTCAGCATGTCTGCTTTCCCACAGACAACACAAGCTAAGGGGGACTAAATGGAGGATGGAGGGAGTGGAAACTCTACAGCTAGGCTCTTTTGAAATTCTTGCACGAGGGTGAGCCTGGTAGTTCCTGGTGTCTGATGAGCTGCATAGCAGCTGTCAAACAAGGGAGAGAAAGGAAGATTTTTTGCTGTAGAACCAGCAAGCATAGCAAACTCATAGACATACACCTCCATCCCAAAGGTTATCTCGCGTGTAATACTGATGTTATCTAGCTCCAAGGTAAGACACTAAACATGATGTATGACTAGAGCCCTTTGAGCTCCAAATGAAAAAATATTTTCAGTTAAAAATGGGGAGAAGTTAGGGACTTCTGGGATCAATTGACAGGCTGAACTTGTCTTCATCTCCATAGGGTTGCCTATTGGGTAAGAACTGTAGTCTTTGTGTATGAATGTTTCAAGCCAGCTTTTATTAGGGATTAGAACTCATTAGTATATTGTTTTAAATGTGTTTATGCAGCCAGATATTATCACCAGCAATCCTTGACTCTTAACCTGTCACAATTTTCTACTATATTAGTAAAGAATGTTATTCCATAAACTGTTAGTTTGAGCACTAACTTTTGCCAGAGGAGGTCACATACTCGACTGTGGAGGCCTGGAAGAGGGTGTCTCTGGTGCTGTTGGCATTTGTCCCTGGATCTTTCCTGGGGCACCCACAGACCTGTGAAAGGTAGAGACCCAGGAGGTAGAATTTCTGTTTATGTGTGACCCTGAACAAGTCAGTCAAATGATCCTCCAATCCAGAAGGCTGTCCAGTGAAGGGTCCCCATTACGGGACATGATAGGACAGGCACAAAGGTCTTGGTTTCCTGAAGTGCTGACAGACTAATCAAACACAAAGAGTTTAAGAAAATCTCCCCTCTCATGTGACACCAGCAGAAAATTAGACTTCACTACAAATAATTTACAACCATCTTAGAAATAGTCCTGATTTCATTACTAAATCTACTAACTAAAGTTCATTTGTACTTTTCCATTTCTCACATGAGTGGTCTTCATGGTCTTGTATATTTTCATTTGTCATCCAAATTGAAACCATTTTTTTTTTTCATTTTTCTTTGAAATTTGTATGGACTTATTTACAAAATGAAACCACCATATTCTCCTATATTTTCCTCAGAAAGAGCACAAATGTCAAAATTAAAGAATTTAGGCTCTATTGTAACAACAGGACCCTTTGACAATCTATTTCAAGTTGTTTCTTGCTATTAAGGTGTTTATTTTCATGATTTTATTAAATTACAGAACATAGGAACTCAGAAATAATCCCCAAAGCCATTGTTTTAAATTGCTCATACAATGGGGATTTTGGAACATACCATAATTTCCTGCCCCAGCAGGATGAATTTCTCAAAAAGGAAGAAACCTAGGAAGGCCTCCTTTCGAAAGGTGGTGACTGCAAGTCAGGGCTTGACTAAGAAGGTTGATTAAGAAACTGGGTTTTCAGACTTCAATACAATTAAAACCTCAATGAGACTCATAAGGCCAAGTGTAGGAGTCTTCTATAGGCAGTGATCTCTAAAGGAGACAGTAACATGTACTATCAAAAACACAAAAGTCTGTGCAGCTGCTGAGGAAGAGATGTGAGGGGGGAAAAGGGGCTGAAAAACAACTCTACAACAGCAAAGTCAGTGAATAAAGAGGGGGAGGAGGTACTCCAGGAGCAGAGATTTCTCTGCAGTCTATGAAGATCACAGTGAAACAGGTTGTCCCACTGCAGCCCGTGCAAAGGACCATGAGGGAAAAAATAGTTCCTGCAGCCCACAGAAAAGACCTGTGCTAGAGCAGTTATTGAAGGACTGCACCCAGTGAGAGGGATGTTGGAGCAGGAGACAAGTGTGAGGAGGAAGAAGCAGAAAGGAACTGGGGTGTGTGTGTGTAGGCGTGGATATATGTGTGTGGGTGTGTGTAAGGTGTTTTAATTGTCTTTGGTTCTCACCTTCCAACTCTATTTTAATCAGCAATAAATTAATCTACCCCTACTTGAGTCTGTTTCACCTTTGATGGTAAGTGAACCACAAACTCTTCCATCTTATTTTGTCCCCCTGTGCTATTGGGGTCAGAGAGGAGCAAGGGAGTGACTGGATAGGGGTTCTGACAGCTGGTTAAGGTCAGCCCAGAAAAATACCAGAAGTCATTGCTTATTGGTACAAAGCTTATGTTCAGCTTTGAGTCTCAGTAGTGAATCTTTGTAGTGAAGCCATGTATGATATAGGTTTACATATGTTCTGTACGACATTTGGTATTTCAGCAATAATGTGTATTAAATACCCTTCTGGTTCCCTTCTATTCCATATTCCTGCCCTTCTGGAATTTTTCTGTCTATTTCCATTAAAACAAAAGTAAATTAAATTATATGATAAACTAAAAAAATTCAGACTGGTGTATATAAATATTGTATTGTATCACTGAACAGCTTTTAAACATATTTTCCTGGTTTATTTTAATTTTAAGAATGTTAAATGTTTTTTTGTAAATGTATTCATAAAGTAGTTGAACAATTTCAGATTGCTTATTATCAGTTATGAAAGTTTGCATTTGATATGAAAATGTTATGAGATACAGCTTAATCTGAGGTAATTTAAATACTAAAGGCATATCAGTCACGCTCACAAGCAGACTGTGTCATTTTGAAACAATCACTGTCAGAATGTTCTTTTATTTTCTTCTGAGGAAACAAGGCCTTTGAAAATGCCTAGTTACAATCACTCGTTCCAGTTATTCTGAAGTAATTAACATTTTTTTTATTTCATATTTGTGGCACTTTCTCAAGAGAAAGACACACATCTAGAATTTCAAGAAGAAAACTCAGATGTTATTCTCCAGATAGACAAGCTATCTAAATAATTCTTGAATAAATGTATATCTTGAATAAATTTATATCTTTAATAAATATGTATCAAAACAAAGAAAATAAATTTATTGACTGAAGACAGATAAACATAGAAACAAATTATTAAAGTTTAGCAAAAAACATATATGTGAGGTTTGTTTTCTTTCTTGTTGCCTGAAAACAGGCTCTGACCATTTCTGAATCAGTACCATTATTGTGGTTGTTAATAGTTCTGAAGACAATAGTCAGACAGCTGGGAGAGGTTAAAAAAATTTCAGAAATTAGACAGAGAAAGAAGATAAGGTAAAAGTAGAAAATAGAAGCAAATAGTGTGCAAATTGAAACTAGAAATGCAGGAAAAAAAGACAGATGAGGAAAGGTAGGAAAAAACAAGGAAAAGAAATTATTTATTATTTGATGTATAGTGTATAATATTCAGCCCATTCCTCCATATTCATGAAGATACCAGTAATTTCCTTTCATTTTAATTCCCATAGGAAATTTCTAGTTTCTAGAAACTTATAAAAGAGAAGAGTTACAATTAAAACTTGAAAAAAATATTGCTCTCAGAGATGTCTTATTCTAATAGTTTTAACTCTCTAATATTTAACTTTATATATATATTTCTAAGATCTAAGTTTCTTTTCCTTTCAAAGCATTAACAGAAAATCTTCATGCAGAAATATATTTTTTCAAAGAAAAATCCACATTCTTGTGCATTTTTGATATTTAGATACAATTTCCTAAAACATGTAATATTGCCTTAATTAAGCAGCAAAGACAAATTAACATAAACTATGAGTAGAACATGACTCAAAGATACTAAAATGTGGCAATTTGTTAACATGAGTAGGCAAAATAAATGAAAATAAAAGCATGAGAAAGCATAAGAAAATGAGATAAACTCCACAGTAGTCCAAACAAAAGAAAAGTGACAGAGTTTCAAATGTGAAGATACAAATATTATAGTATCAAAGGTAGTACAAATCATACAGAATTGTTAAAAATCTATATGACCTTAAATTCTAGGACAAATAAGCACAAAGTTAGAATAATGTTTAGAAAACATGGATTGAAAATTCAGTCTCACAGCTGAATGCCCACAAGATAAATCAATGACTAGTGTTAGAATATGATTCATTTAATTTATGTGGAAAAGAGGAAGAAAAAAAGGGATATAAGGATGATTTCAAAATTACAGACCAGTCAGTCTCATCTCTCTGTCTGCAAAGATCATGGAGCAAATTTTCTCTACATATTCTTTTCAGTAGAAATGTGTTTTACATGGAAATCTGTTTGTCAGTTAACAGTCATTTTTCAGAATTATACTGCATCTTTACCGAGTATTAAAAGATACCCTCATTGGTCAAAACTTTGGCATAGTTCTTCTCTTCTTCTCACACTCATTGATTTAACATTGAATAATTAGGAGCATGCATTTAAAAAGAAAAAAAAATGCAAGGGAGTTCCTCACAAATACTTGAAATACACAGAAAAGAGAAAAAATCAACGGAATTTTATACAAGCTGGGTTTTTTGGTGGATTTTTTTAGGGGAATAAGTGGCTGCTACAAATCTGCAAATGCTTTGCTTATCACAAGTTAAGCAAACAAAAACATAGAACTTCCCAACAACAGATTTTGGTTGAAAACATTGAAGTAATTAAAACTCATTCCTGCAAAATATAATGCTGGCGAATGAATGCACTGTATTAATGGGAAAAAAAGAGAAGTCTTTTGCCAAAATCTGTGGCTTATGCACACTATTTTTTCCTGTAATATCAGTGAGTATCAATTTATTCTGGAAATCTTAAGGCAAAAGACTAGTCCAGATATCCTTAAAACCCTTCAAATAGCTTAGCGTACTTAAATCTAAAGGTTCTTCACCTCACTTTAAATAATAAAAGAATGAAATAAAGAGTATAATAATAATAATAAAAGAGCTGACTTTAACATACATGATCCTATTTCTGGTGCCTTTTATAGATGAATTATATTAGTTTCTTAATTCATTTTATTTTTACAACAAATAATTTACTGTGTTTTTGCAAAAAATGAGCTTCCAAATAAACTTCATAAAATCATTCAAATTGAATTGGTAAGTATGATTCAAATTAACTTCTCATAAGTAAATTATTTTATCTCCAAACCCCTTTTTTTAAATAAACTCCCTTTTTTGTTCTCTATAATTAAAACTATAAATAAATTCATATCAGAAATCATATGTTAAATATGTTTAGTACATTCACAGAAATGTCCAGGACAGGAAAATTGCACAAAAATTCTTTGGAAATAAATCAGTTTTGTTAATCACCGCATGCGGACATCATCTATAAATATAAACAGAACCACAACTTATTAAATATTTTGATCAGATAGACAAAAATGGCATCTGTAGAAGTCACATGCTACTGTTCATGTGCGACTTCAGCTCAAGCTAAACAATGTTTTTTGATTTATATGGAAGTACTTTAATAATTATACATTACCATGGTCCGTATTAATATACCTCTATTGTTTTATCCTAATTTTGGTGATGTCTTAATGGTAGTCATATCCACATATTGATGAGTTTGGAGGAAACTAAAAGAAAAAAATCCAAACATACCAACCTGATTTTTTGTTATTTTCTCCAGGAATTATGCAACACTGGGTATCAATAAAAATGTAATGCCATTTTCTTCATCGAAGGGGTTTACTCACTGTAATAAATGAATATTATAGTTAACAGAAAACAGAGGAATGAGGGTTCAAATTGAGGGTTCAAAAGAGAAGAGGAAGAAAATAGTTCAATGGGTTTTAAGACAAACCAAAAATCCTCCCAGGAAAAAAATAACCAACATGGGACCTAAGAATCAAAAGTTATCCAAAAATAACTAGTTAAAAGTACACATATAATTAAAATATTTCTTAGAAAAGCAAATGTCTTATTTTCGATCCATTTCTGGTACATGCATTTTTTACATAGCTGTGAGGATGTGTTTCCCCCCAGTTTAATCCATGAACACCAGCAGCAATGTGATAGCCACATCCACCTGACTGCAGACCTTGGGCAATGGCTAGCAACAGGGGAGCCAAGAGCTGTCTGTGATGGTGACCTTGACATATTGCTGATATACGAATATGGCTATTTTATTTTATTCCATAAGTAGTAGGCAGCCAAGGGCCTATTGAGTGCTTCAGTATGGCAGCTCTCTGCATGGCATGATCTCCCTCTGAATAAGGCTGCCTCTCAAAGTTACTCCTTGAAGCTGAGAGGTTTGTTGCCACAACAGGTTCTCAGTAAATAATAGTGTGATAAACTCTGAAATTTTATCTAAGTGATATAAAAGATTGATTGTGCACAAACAGTCCTTTAGACATAAACCACTGACCATGCCTGAGACTAGGATTAGATCCTGTAGCATCTAGATTCCTCTCTAAGAAGGCATTTGGAACACCACAGGATCCTTTCTGAACCTCATGACTCAATGACAGGGTCTCTCTGAGAGCTTCATCTGACCTTGTCTTCTATGTGTTGCATAATCATGTATGCCTCATCATCAAATCTTATTAAGCCACTGACATATTTACCATTGAACTTTGTTAATTCACTGGTTTATATCAATAAAGGATATTGTTCCTTCTCTCTTGTAAGTGAAGTGTATGCAAAGTACCTCCCTCCATCCATGGTAATTGTAAAATCAGCATAAAGGTTCTTAAATTAATGTTCGGGACTTAATCCAACAAGAGACAGGAAGAGTACATTTATGTCTGCCAGTCTTTCTCAGGAAAGGGCAGCTCAGTGTTTTTGATACTTGGCTTGGCCAGAGCTCGGGTCCATCCTCGACTTTCACTATGTCAGGCCAACATTCACCTCCTGTTGTGGGGTAGTAGGAAGGAAAAGGCTGACACTTGTCAGAATGCATAAGGTTCCAAAGTCATCTGCTCCTTTGCATGTGATTTTTATGAATTGCAGGGCTAGTCACTTAAACCAAACTTTATATAGGGACTTTTTTCACTGTATATTTTAAAGGAAGAAATTGCAGATTAATTAAAATGCAACTGAAGGCAAAGAGGTGAGTTAGGTTCTCTGGGGTGGGAGACACAATGCGTCTCCCAAAGGCTAAAAGTGAAGGATGAGAGTCTTTGGTGGATGTTCACAGACAAAAAGTTCAGCACAGAATTCAGCTTTTCAGTTTTATGTGCACAACACATAGTCTTGATCAAAAACCCCCAAAGTTGTTGGCAAGTCTCCTTCACAAAATTTCATCATCCATGAGGCAAGTTCTCTTTTTAATCTCAAGATGTAAAATGCAAAACTAGTTTTCTCTCTAATGAAGACAGGAGGTGTTTTATTAAACGATTAATTTACTACTTAAGCATCCCTGACATTTTTTCACTGTGCATCTTGAAAACATTCTCTGTGAACTTAGCATCACCCTCACAAGTTTCCTTGGGAGACCACCATATACTGGATGGGAAGCAAAAACTGAATATCATCAAGACATGAATTAAAACTTAAATTTCCACTTGATCCAGCAAGTCCTACCTACAACTCAGTTAGAAGCCAGTCTGGTCAGCAATGCCTCAGCATTTCAGAACAAATATTATGTTGCGAGTCTTTGATTGTTAATTTTGGGGTTTAACACTTTTTTCATTAATTCATGTAACAAACTTGTGATTAATAATGTAAAATGTTTTTCCCATTGTCGTAGTTTGGAAAAAATGAGTTTTTCTGAACTTCAGTAGTCAAACCAATGAGTGCTCAGGTTTAAAGACTGGCACCTGGTGTGGCCACTGAGGACAAGGATCCGCCTCTGAGAACACAAGAGGTTAAAAGCAGAGGGCTCCCCGGAAAACTCTCTCTTGGTTCCGGTCCCTGAGGATGGAGGGATCTCCCCTGCCCAGCGGCTGGCTGGGCGGGGAGGGGAAGCCGTATGGCCTGGGCGAGGTAGGCCTAGAACCTTGGGCAGAGAGGGGGAGAAGAAAAATCCTGCAGGATGGAAAGGTGGAGAGAGTACAAGAACCTTGAGAGGCATCAGACAGCCTTCTTTTCCCTTCCCCCCCCCCCCCCCCCTTTCCCCGGAGAGAAAAACTGAGAAACCGTGTCTGTGATCTCCGTCACCTTGAAATTTGATATCAACAACTAGACAGCACGGCCGAAGGAGTATGGGGGGGGTGGCGCGAGAAGAGTGCCCAGCAGCAAAGATACCGTGAGAGTTCTGGGGAAACAAAGCCCAAGATTTTAACCCTTTTCGTAAATGATAGAAACTTTATAAATGCTAATCCTCCTGAATTTGAAGAAGAAAGATAGAAAGAATTAAGCAAAGATGATGAAAGTTTGTGCAAGTAGAAGATTGTCAGAGAATGCTGAAAAGAATCCTAGGTGGGAAGAGATGATAGAGTGGCTTTAGCTAGACTCTTTTGTATAGCCATAGACGGACTCATTTTTTTTCCTGTAACATAGAAACTGTATCTGGGGAGAGGCATTAGCTTGGAGCCAAGAGTGAACAGTAGTGTGAACAGAAATGAGAAGAAGAGCTCTGTTCTCAAGGCCCCTCGGCCCCAGGGGGTAATATTGGGAGGGACTGGTGTCCCAAAATTTGAGAAGCTGTCATTTCTTAGAACTAACCAAAGCATCTTCAAAAAGAAAAACCCTAGAAACAGCTCTAGTCCATACACAGTAGTGAGAGCACTAGACATGGAAAAAGAGACCACGATATGGTGCAAGAAAGGCTCCTATCTCTCCTCAACGAACTGAGTACTGATTATCAGAAGGGTAGTAATAAACTAAAGATTAATTATCTAAAAGGTGGTAACGTGATAAGGAATTTTCAGTTTGTTTTGTTAAGTTGAGAACTGGTGGGGAGGGGGGAGGAAGAGTGTTTTTTTTTTAAAGTTTCCATGTTCTTCTGTATGTGTCTTCTTTACCTATTATAAATAATAAAGTTTTTTTCTTTTGCTTTCTAAATTAAAAACTGTTTTGCTCTATTTTTAGTCACATCTCACAACAGATACCAGGAACAGTATATCGTTATAGAGGCACTAGCCTTGTGCCAACGTCAAACCTTTGACACCCATCCACTTTTTCTTAGGCCTCACCTATACATTACAAACAAAAGACATTGCAAAAAGTAGGAAAGACTGGTTAAAAAAGAAGTTTGTTAAAGACACTCTATGACTTTTTCTGAGTACTCCCTACTCTTCCAACTGATATCCTAAATTTGATTTCTTATTAAATAAAGTATTTTATAATTTTTTAAACATATTTTGTAAAAATGAAAGAAAAAGAATTTAAAAGCTCATTATTTTTCTTTACAAATTACAAGCAACAGAATACTTGGTTCTACTCCTAATAGAAAAATTGCAAAGGTGTAAAATTGGAATTATATCTTCAACCTAACCCATCCTTTTGACACAGAAATAAATAGCAATTATTTAGGCTGAGTAAGACAAATAATTAGTTCTTTTTTCGTCAATGTCTGGCAACAGAACTTAGATTCAAATTTTTTACCAAAATCAACACCTATCAAACTGACATGCAGATTTAAGACCTAAATCCTAAAATTAAAAGCAAATGTGTTATAGTCTAATATCTATTATCTTTTAGAAAAAAGCGTGTTCATGTGTGAAAGCGACGGTACAGTTTACCTGACCTGAAATAAACAAGGCAAGTATACATTTTCAGAAATGCAGGCAAATCAAGCAACAAAAAAAAAAAAAAAAAAAACCAAACAAAAAAAACAAACCAAACAACAAACCAAAACAAAACAAAAATTGCAAACAATATTAAAATTAAATTCCCCATGTTTCAGAGAAATTTCAATATAGGAGAAAAAAGTGGAAGGTTTGTAAAAAAGAAAATAAAGTAGCAATTAGAAACGTAGGAGATGGTATGTAGTAAAAATGAAATGAAGAAAGAAACTAGAGAAGATTGGGGAAATGGCATCACTGGAATGAAAAAATAAAAGAATGCAAACTTCAAAACATTAAGGACAAGAAATTTGCATACTTAGTGTCTTGGTTTGCAGTAAAAGATGTAAACAGAAGCATGTATTCTATCACCATCTGTTGAAATCTGGGTGGGGGCATGGGGTGTGGTGATCCTCTGTTAATGGGGTGGCTCTTAAAAAACCAAGTGAGGCAGTTTTCTTTATCTCTTCCACAACCCATCCTCTCTCCAGGGAGATATCTTCTGCTAATGGTCTATTGAGTCTCATTTCATGACTGATAAACTTAAATCATCTCACTGGGAGATGAGTCATCCAGGGGGATGAGCCAAGCAATCCTACCTGGATAAAAATCTGACATTTGGATCAGAAAAGCAGCCTTTTTCACTGGATTCCGAGGAAGACCAAGCCCATCTAGACCACCCTGGACCTTCAGAAGAAATCTACACCTTTCTACAAGATCATTGCTTCAACAGAACCACATCTGCCACTCCAGGAGGAGTGCAGCCACCATTTGATCAGACTGCTACCAACACCCTGACCCACAGGGTGTCAGGCTGTATTCTAACTCTGTCAGTGGGCTTTGGTTCTTGTATTACTGTCACTGTGGTGAATAACGACACAACACAAATTCTACAAGACAGTTCAGAGAGATGAAATCTGACTCCAGTTTATTAAAACAAATGACCCCTTTTTATATCTTTTGGGACAGACCGCTCTAATTGGGATAGTGACAGAACCCTTCACCCACATTGGCCAAACCAGAGGGACATCAAAGAAAGTCCAACCCACAGAAAGAATCCAAACCAAAGATTTCATTTGATAAACACAGACCTGATGTTCATGTTCAAACTGTGAAAACAGGCTTCAAAACCCAAAACATCATGAAGAAATAGAACTTAGAAACTTAGAAATGGCAGGCCTAGAGAAAGTAGACTACATATCATTGCATTTTTATTTTAATTCTCCTATCCCCATATCTTTGCCTGAGAGCTCCTTAATTTCAAAATTATAATAATTTGGAGGGAGGGGGTTTACATTCTCCATTCCAAGGGAAGCTCCTGCCTTCCTTAGCAGACGCATGTCATTCAAACTGAGACACTTAGTTATTCTTTTCCAGATGCCTAGGTGTTTCTATTTTTCTTCACCAAGGACTGGTAGCATGTAAAAGAATAAACATTTTTGATTTAATGTCCTAAAGGAAGAGGAAGAAATATCTCCTTGTGCATTTTTAAATCCAAGGAATCCAAGAAGCCTTCTTAGTTGAATTGGTTCTCTAAGGAAAAGGAGAGTTTTCTTGAATGAATGTCTTTAGTTTGTCCTGACACTACATTGATGAACATGATATTCTCTACGGCTTTTCTGCTAAGCATTGAATGCTTCTGAAAGGCAAAAAATTAATAATTTTTGACTTTCATAAATCACATAAACATTCTTTGATTCTATTTTACCTGGTTTGGTTTCCTATTTACCCTTCTTTTTCACTTTGCAAATCGTTTTGGAAAGACTTACTTTTATCCTCTAAATTTGATTTTCTCTCTGACATATATTGAATCATTCTGAAAGCCTACATGCAATCTGAACAAAAACAACAGAAAACAAGTTGAGCATTTCCCATTTTACCTTTAGTTTTTGATATTTTATCTTTCTTAATGAGTTTTTTTCAGCCATTTTAAAATGTGCAACATCTGGATTATTACATCCAACCACATAAAAAATATTCCTGTTGTCTATTTTTTCCAAGCATGTGTAGGTGTAAAGCAAATGTACATGGAAAAAGTCATACATCAGAAAGCTGGAAAAAACCTTTTCAAATCAAAATAACTAGTTCCTAAAAAAATAAAAATTAAGTCCTTAAAAGTCTCTAAATATTGTTAAAACCTCACCATTCAGATTTCAGTGGCAAAACTCCTGAAGTCACTATGAACCTGAATTAACCTCAGACAGCTAAAATGTGGCTATTTTAAACAGAAAATTGTAAACGACTGTGAAACGTTGCTGTAATAAGTGACAGAACACATTTCAATATGTTTTTCTTTTTCATAATTTTATAACCTAAATAAAATTTGATTTCCTTAGTTGTAAGTAATCCTTCTCAAAAAAATGTAGTTCTGTCAGTTGACGAAAGGGATGAAATAGTGTGTTAATTTGAAACATATTTTAAAGAACATTTTGTTCTAAATACATAATATGAATCTTTCTTTACAATAATGGGGAAGTAAAATGATTTTCAGTATCAGAAGAAAAGCAGTTTATGAAGAGAGAAGCCTGTAAAGTAAAGGGTTAGAATTTGAATGAAACTGAAGAAATGCAGAAGAAATGAAGATATACCACATTATTTATTTCTAAAGTGTTTGTGCAACTGTGTCTGACCAAGCAAATTTTTCCTCATCCTTATTATAGATAGGGATAAAACTATTCAGAAAACTGCAGTTCAGAATAGTCTTTTCTACACCTACTACATGTCTGAGCTAACAGGGATAGCATGGATGGCCTGTGAAGGCAGTCTCAGATCCTAAGGCAACTTGCCAGCACTCTTATTTGATTACCCATATTTGTCTGAGGAGACTTCTGTTACTAAAAGATAACAATTCTGTAATGACAGTAAGGTTGAAGACAGAACATGTGCCAAGGTAGAAGTTTCTTTAGTTTTCTTTAGCAGCAGAAGTGTGACATCTGTCAATGCTTAACATAATTAACACACCACCATGCAATTTACTACCTCTCTCAATTATATGGTCTCCATACCTGCTTTTTTTTTTAGAGAAGGATTGTTTTCTTTTCTTCTTCAGTATCTTCTGAATACAGCTAAGTTAATTCTGAAGTTGCTTGTGTACCACTGTTATTAATTTTCCTTCATAGCTGACACATGCATCAGTCTCCTTCAACTATCAAATGGCAGAGACTGTTTTATAATTTTTCTATGATTAAGTATAAACCAATGTGTTTCAGTAATAAATTCCTATAATACCAAAGGCAAAATCTTGCTCTTTCAATTCTTATTTCACATCCTAATAAACAAAGGCAACAGGTATACTGATTTTATGCTTTACTCAGGTGTAGTCTTACTGGAAAAAAAGGATAGAGTTTGCACCTCAGTGTCTTAAAGAACAAATATTTATTCTTTGAATAAAAGGTTTCAAAGTCCTGAGAAAATGATAGTTAACATTTGATACATTATACAATATTACATTAATTATTATACTACAATAAAAATGCATGTTCCTCAGAGTATTAATTTATGTATTATTAGACGGTTTAAAAATTTTTTATAAATAGTGTTAAAAACAATTTTGAATATATGATAAAATCCTCAAAAAAAGAATGAATGACAAAACAATGGCTGACAAAAAATTTTCAAAATGTATAGGTATGCTACACTGACATGGACAACAATATTCAGTAGCCAAATATAAGGTTGTCTTTGTCTCTAGGCAATTTCATAAAAAAAAAATTGATAAAACAGTTTCCTAAAACATATCCTCTCTTTAACTGAGCACCAAAAATCCATATTTGGAAAACTTTTCAAAATCCACACTTGATGAGTTATTACATTGAGATACTAAAGTCCCATATTGTGCTTAATATAGACAATCATCCTTTATTCCACACAAATAAACAAATAAATTTACATTCTTCCAATGAATTCCATCTGATTTGAGTGGAATTACTAGTTTAATATGAAAATGTAAAGTCCATCAAAGGAAAAAACACACCATTTATTCAGTTGAATATTTAGTGTTATTATGATATAATCTTGTGATTCGTTGTAATGCTCTCTGCAAATGAATGTGGTATGAAACTTTCCTTCTATAACACAAGCTGGGATGAGTATGATGCTCATTAAAGCATAGATATATAGTTAAATTCATAGATGCACTATAATGCATTAAAGATCCAGGGGTTTTTGTATTGGCTCAATAAGCATCAATTCCTATCTTGCACTAAAATTGATGATGGGAAGTGAAAAGGAGAAAAAATCCTCCTGTGACCGAAATTAAGACTAGGCAAAAGCATGAAGTTTGTGACCAAATGTACAAAGCACATCATCAGTTCTGTCTGCTCATTTTCCTAACAACATATAATGACAGGTAATTTTGATGACAAGTAGAGAACAAGACACTGTACTACCCTAACCAGAAGAGATGGAAAGATCAAAGACAGAAGATTATTGATGAATTTCACAAAATTTTCTGATGACAGCTTCTTTTTTATACAAAAAAATATGATAGTACAAGCACTGATAATCAGGTTATCTAATCAAAGTTTGAAAAGTGCAGTGGTCTATGTATAAGCATTCATGCATTCTTCTCAGGAATGTCTGAAAAAACTCACCTTATCTGGTAATAGATTTTATTTCCAAGGAATTTTTATCAGCAAATAGGATGGTGTGTAGTACTTAGAACAAGAAATTTAACTAATGAAGAAAGGCAAACACATAATGAAAAGAATAGACAGGCAGATTCAGATATGGATGTACTGATTTTGATATCAGTGGAATTGATTTTAAGAAAAGCATATATCAACAAAATTCAGAAAGACTAAGCAAGGGGCAGGGGGATTAATGAAAAGCAAATTAATGGATTAAAAAATAGGCCAGAAAATAATTTTCTGGTTTAGACTTTAGAAAAAAAAAAAAGGTTGATAAAAAGATGTGTTTGAATAATGGATTTCTAACTACATATTATAATAGAGATGTATTCTACATATAATAAAAAGGAATCAATATCATGTATTTCAAACTAAGTATCTTTAAATAATGAACTGAATTGTTCACTGAATCTTCATGAGACTTTGGTATCTCAGGGATTTAATGTAGGGAGTTTATATCCATCAAGAATAAACATGTTGGCAAAATTTGTGAAAAGAATGACAGAAGAACAAATTGCTGTGGGAGAATGATCTCAGGGAGAGATCTTGTCTGTTCAATAATGTGGGCTGTTTTGAATGAAAATCTTAATAGAACCAAATGCCACATTATAAGCATTGGTATATCTTGGGTACAAAATGTAACCGTGCAAAGGATTATATTTTGCATCACTGCAACAGAGAAGTCATGAACACCTGTTCCACAGTAGATTTCAAAATAATTCTCTAACTAAAGATGACCAAGAGAATATAACTCTAAAATAATGAAAGAAAAAATAATTTTACAGAAATACCAATACTGGACAAGCAAACAACATTCTGCATCTGTGATTTCAAAAACTGATAGTGAAAAATTGGAAAGATTTCAGAAAAGTTCAAAATGCTGACTCTGAAGAAAAGCATAAGACTACATGTAGAACACAGTGGTCATTCACTTGCTGTTTATAAACACATACATTACAGGCATTAACCTATTTTTCATTATAATTTCAAATAAAATGCACTGATAAAAAATAAGGAGGCTCTACAAAGGTGCATCCAGATTCTTCTACTCATCCACATTTATAATACCAAACAGAATGCATTCTAAAAATTCTACTCTAAATCTTGTCTCTTTTATATGAATAATCGCTGTTTGACTTCCTAAAACTTTTGTTAATAATTCCCTATTTATTCAGGTAGGAGACATTTTTAAACATTTCCAATGATTTGCATTCAAGTGAAGCTTTGATTATGGAAACATATTTGTGTTGCAACTAAAAATAACTTTTAAATCTAAAAGAACAACTAGAATATAAATGAAAAAGAAAAAAAGCTAATATCCAAACTGAAGAAGATTAAAAATTCAGAGAAACTGAAGAGCATCAGAATTCATTCAACCAAGTATTCAGATTTCCACTGGAATTCTGCAAAAAAAAAATTAGACAAAGATGTAACATCTGTGTAGACAGGAATTCAATAGTGAAATTAGTCCTACCTAGGAAAAGGAAAAAATAAATAGAAAAAGAACAGAAGAAAACAATGCAAAAGCAAGGGAAGGAGACAGGTAGAATTATAGTATTGCTGAGGAAGATTTAAATGGTAATTAGAAATAATTTGGCATTTAATATGAATCTATATATACATGTACTGTAGTTTTCTTTCTGGTCCATTAGTTTGATGATGCCATTCCCTTGATGCTTCCTTTTGGATTTGAGATTTGTCTTTTTAGTTTGATTCTGCTTTCCCTCTACTAGTCCTTTCCTAGTGGAACATTTCATTGATAGTGATCTTCTATCTTCCCTTAATGAGGACTGATAGTTCCCCACTGACAAAATTGCCAGATGGTCACAATCTGTAAATTCCATCTGAGGTTTTTGTTCATAGTTCAGATGTACTAATCTCACAAGGTCCCATCCACTGTGATGTTTCTCTGTTTCTCTCTACCTACAAGAGGGATGTTCAGAGCTGACCTACAGCAATGTGCTTTTCATATATTCTCTCCTTATAACAAAAGCACACTGTCAAAGGTAGATCTCCTTTTTAATATAACTCAATTACAGAATCACAGAAGAGTTGTGTTGGGAAAAAGTGTCTGGAAATTTTCGGGTTCTGCCCCCCTTATCACAGATGAAAGAATGGTCAGCTAGGGTTGGGTTTGAGTATCTTCAAGAATGGAGACTGGATCATCAGTCTACTCTACCTGTTTTAGAGTTTGGCCATTCTTAATTTTTTTTCTATTCTTTTTCTTTTCTTTTTTTTTTTTTTTTTTTTTTTTTTTTTAATTTTTTTTTTTATTTCACTAGAATATCCTGTCATTCATTTTGTGCCCAACATTTATTGTCTTGTCACTGAATATCACTGAGAAAAGACAGGGTCTGTGGTCTTTGCTCAGTTCCAGAAAGTATTTATACACTCTGGTAAGATTTGCCTGAGCTTTCTCTTCTCCAGGCTAAATGATTTCAGGTCTCTCAGACTCACATGTGGAAGATGGTCTAATCTCATAAATATCTTTGTCCTTGTCCTGGGTTTGCTTCAGTAGCTCTGTGTCAATGACTCTATGATTCTGTGATTCTATGTGCCTCCTGAGGTTCTGAAGAGCCCAAAGATGGGCAAAGCATTCCAGGGTGCTGAATAGAGGGGAAGGATCTCCTCTCTTTATCTAACTTGTGATTGTCTTTCTAACACAGTACAGGATGCTGTTGGCCTTCTTTACCACAGGATCACATCACTGGCTCATGGTCAGCATGTTCACTACCAGTAACCTAGGGTCCTTGAAAAAACCTTCTTTCCAGTAGTTTTCCAGTCAGTCAGACTGCAGTATGTATTGTTATTTGTTGGGGTTATTCGTCCCCAACACTTGGCATTTCCCTTCACTGAACTTCATGAGTTTACTGTTAGTCCATTTCTTCAGTGTGTTAAGATCCCTCTGAAAGTCTTCCAGTTTAAAAAAGGAGACTACATTCTTCAATACTGAAACAGATTTATTTTGTCTTAACTGTTTACATACTTTTTGAAAAATGCAATCAATCTGAGAATAAATTTATATTCTCTGTAGCTCCTCTCTCTTTTTAAAAAGTGAACTCTAGCAAGGTACCTTTGAAATGCATCATAAGCTGAACACAGATTGATTTCATTCTAAAATTAATTAGTGAACAAAGTTTGAAAGAAAAAATATTCCCTTCTAGGCCATGAAAATCTCAGCCAGTTGTTTGATTGTGTGGTAAGATGAACAATCTTCTTTTAGAATGGTTTGGTCAAAAACCTGCAAAGCTATTTTTATCTCCTCTATACTCCCTCCAGAGGAAACACTTACACAATAGATGTAATTCAATCATTCTTGTAAATGGCATTGAGAAAAGTCAGCAGATCTGTCAGGACCTCATCAACTTAACTTAGAGATGATAATAATGTTAAAATAATGTTATGTTTTATTCCTCTAGTCACCATAGTAGTCATTATATTGTGATGAGAGGAGCTGCTGCTCACAGAAAATAACCACACAGGGATGGGAGAATATGAAATAAGAAATAATTTTAATTCTGTTTTCTTCTATACAATGTGTGGAACAAAATAAAATGGGAAAGAAGAATAGACAGCAGCGGTCAGAAAGGGAGAAATACTAATCAGAAAATAGAGTGGGTTGTCATTAAACATCATTTGCCAATCATTTTCACACAGCAGAATACAAAATATCCAGTTTTACTTAAAGTAGGTGACTGTTCCTGTGATAATGACTGTCATATAATCATTGGCTTTTTAATGCTTTTTACTTCATTATGGGTCAGCAGTTACCTTTGCAATGATACAAACAAATAACCTGTGAAAGTATTTACTTTTTTTCTGATCCTTTTTTCGGTGGAGCCTTCAGAAAATGTGCTGAACATTTCAGGAAATACAAGCTTTCTGTTTATTCAGAAAATGACTGATTGAGTGAAAAGCGTTTTCTACAAAATGGGAAAATTTTTCCTTCAAATTTTTCTTGCTTGAAGAAAGCAGTCTGAAAAAGAAGGTATAAATGTGTTCCTCATTTCACAGTAGAGACTCAACTGAAATAAAATAAGACAAAATATGCCCTAATATCTTCAGGGTTATTTCTGTTTAAGAGTGTTGTTCTGTAAAAAAGTAAAAAATTAGGTAATTTCTCTTACAACCATAAATTATTTTTTTAATAAATATTTAAATACCATTATGGTGTGATCAACAGAAAAAAAAGATATGGTGGTGTGTCAATAAATTTAAAAAAACTGTTGAAACCTTAATCTAGTAACAAATAACAGCAAGAAGAGAAAACATTCTTTAAAATTGGGTGCAACTTCTAAAATTAAAAAAGAAATAAACCAGGAATATTTAAAAACCAAAAGATCTAAACTTCAACCAAACCAGCTAATTTTGGACTATGAATAAAGAATTTACAGGTTCTTAAAAGAGTAAAAATACATTTTTCTGAAAAAATGCAAGACCGTTTCTCTGCAAATACTACTTTACAATCCCTACTACTTCTAAAACTTGGAAATCCTCATGTAATGAATACTCTTGACCTGATGTTCATATTTACACTGAAAACTTTAGCCATTTCTGCTGTTATAAGGACTCTAATAAATATAACTTACAACAACGTGCAGCAGGACAAGTCTATACATGTATTTTATTGAGTGAACAATTGGCTGCCAGGTTGGGTTCAGTGGGGTTGCAGTAATCCTAGCTTTACATCCAAAATGGGGCCCAAAAAGGCTGGAGAGCAGCCCTATGGAAAGAGATCTGAGCATCTGGGTTGATGGCTGCAAGTACTGTTGAAATAAGAAGTTAAATATTGAAAATTTGTAAGATACTGTACAATAATTACTATCATATTTGGATAAGATTTTTAAATGTTGAAAACTTCTGATTACCTATGCATTCTTCTAAGCAGACAATTTATGTTGAGTAAAATATGAATATTTAGTAAAAATAAATGGTGAAAATAGGAGTCCAAAGTGCACTTGAATACTGGTGCTTGAGCTATTAAGCCAAACACTGTGAGATTAAAACTTTTTCCTCATTTGTATCATGTTTTCAACCATGTTAGCAGAAATCAGAAAAAAAAAAAAAAAAAACAAAACATTCTTCTGTCCTCAAACAAATTATTTTTTGCCTGTAACATGGGAGGAATAATTAGTAATGTATCTTGACCCTTTTTTCATAACATCTTTCCTGCCACTCTCAAAGACATTAGCCAATAAAATTTTCTTCTTAAAATTATTTTTTTTTCATTTTTACAGACTTTATGAAAAGAAATCCAATTAATTATGGCCAGAAGAAAATGTAATGTGCCATTCTTCATAAGTATCATAAATGTCATGTTACCTTCTTTTGTTGAAACTTGTGTTTCTTTCTAGGCATATGCATAGATTACTGCACATTCCAGTACTTGACTTTTTTACAATTTGGAGGAAATATTTAGGTGATGGGTTTTCTTGTTTGCCTATTTTTATTTTTAACTACCTCAATACACAGCTGTTTTAAAATATTTTTCTTCTCCATTTAATGGGAGTAAAAGAACTTCAAATTTGCAAGTGGGAAAAAATAAGAATCTTCTCCCTCTTTCTCATGTCTATACATCTGACAGGGTGATTAAGGGATGTGTGAAGGAAGAAATAGCTTAGGCATTCTACTGCAAGGAACATATGCAAATCACTGGGTCATTTGTCTACACAGAAGCGGACCCAGAAAGTGCTGCAATTGAAATTAATTTAAGCAGGAACTTCAGCCTTTTGCTCATAGTTCATATAAACTCTTCAAAGTTATTAATGAATCTATTGCTTCACTTTCCAATTTGAAGATGTAACATAAACTGTCAGCTTATTTAAAACAATCAATATCCATTTTCTTTGGTTATGGTTTTATTGCCTGAATTATTGGAATCCAAATGTTCCTTCATTAAATTGAGTGTTGTACAATTTTTTATATTCATGACGTATGTGACACGAATAAGTAGAAAGCAGAATTTTTTCAAGCGACAGTATCGAATATTTTTAACTTATAATTATAAAATAATTTCTTGAGATAAAATTTAAAAGAACAAAAACAATAAAATAAGGGAATTACATACTAAGTAGATTCAGAAAGCTAAAATAAATCCATCTCTTTCAAAGCTATATTTGGAAATACATTAAGTCACAATAATGAATTTGATTCATATCCCTTTGACCTCAATTTTAGATTTTGACTTCAAATGGCATTAAAAGACACGTATAACAACGACTAGACTCACACTGTCACCTCCTAAGGCTGCCATAAGTAATTATCAAATTAAATGCATTGACTAGGCACTCAAAAGCTCCTTGGTTATGTACATAGCTACGTTCTTATTAACTGAATAAAACTTTGGAAATAAAATAGGAGAGGAGAGAAAAATCATATTCAGATATTTTTCCTACCTACTGGGAGTTCAAAACTGATTAAATTCCCCATCTGGAAAAGTTTCAGAGCAGGTTTCATAGCATGATTAGTTTCAGACCTGTTTTCACCCAGAAGACAATTAAACTAAAACTCTTCAGCATAGGATGAGGTGATTAGAAGATATAGCAGAGATCTGCAAAATCAAAAATGGCAAAGTGATTAACAAAGGATTACTTATTCACTGTTTCTTCCAGGACAAGAAATCAGATGCCCACAGGCTTCACCTTAAGAAGCAGGTTGAATTAAGCCAAAAAGAAACTTTCAATTAAGTACAAAGACACAGATCCCCATACCATGTAACAGTTTAAAAACGGCAATATCCTGGGAAAATTTTATTATGCTGTAATATAGTTCATCTCTGGACTACCACTCTTTGAGAAGTCACAATGAAGTTTTTTCTGACCCTCTATCACCAACTCTACACTCTTAGACTATATAGACATATATCTTGGTTTTACTACAAATCTTTTCCTTTGGACACCACATACATACATGCACGTAATTATGCACAGATGCTTCTCTTAGATATGTCTAAAAGCTGATAGCAAAGCTGTATCTTAAGAGATAGAACATAGTGCCGGACTTCAAAAATTATTCCATAAGCAGAAACAGTAAAGCTGTAAGACATGGCAGTAGAAAAACTAGAAGAAATCAACCTTATTATAAACTTGTAGATGATAGAGCTCTACATCTCAGATGGTTGTCACAGAATTTATTTTAAAATGTTTTTTAATAATCAGTGGAGTCTAGGACATAATTCTTTTTGTGTCTGCTTTGAGTTGAAATAATTCAGATATTTCCTAAAATGCTTCCTTCTTCCTCCCCCCCCCCCCCCCCCCCTCATTTCTTAACAGTATTAATTCGGCACAATCAGCTACATTAAAGATTAAAGAATCAAGGAAATCACTACTTTGGGCAACCTGCAATTCCTTAAGCAAGAGAAAGCAGGAAAGAATGACTGAAAAGATAAGCCAAATTGTACTGGGGTGGGGCAAGTTTATTCAGTTTCCCTGGGTTGCATATAGCAAAAGCAAGAAAAAATTACAGAAAACAGAGGAGGTGGACAGATCCCTTCTTTGGTAAGGTATACTCTATATTTTGACAGTGGATAATTGTATCACTTTTTGTCTTAGTCTTGAGAAAATTTGGTATAGCTATAAGCAAGAGACCTTTCTTATCCAGCAACAGCTTCTGGGCAGATAACCTTAAATAGTGTTTTTTCATAAAAATATTTACTATACGATCATGATTTCTATTTTCATGCAATAAAACCCCTACATTTAGAGACTAATGCTATGAAGAGCTAGGGTAAAATATAAAGAAAGCATCGATAAGGTACTTTCCTTTTCAAGGCAGATTAGTGTTAATTAGAAATTTTAAACTTTTTTTTTGAAGTTATAACCTGGGTGTATATATAGGTACATATTATATGCAAATAAGTAAAAATTACTAATTTGGTGCCATTTGTAGTGTGGTGTCAGAAAAAATCTGAAAATTTGTTTTAAACATCAAAAGTAATGATAAATATTTGTTTTTCTCCCCCTCTTGAGCCTGAAACATAATTTCAATAGAATGGATTTATATCCTAAATTTACTGGATTAAGAATTTTGAAAATTACTAGAATATTTGAATATAACTCTCAGAAGAGACTCCTTTTGCACCAGTTACTACCATTCTTCTAACAGATTTGCTCAAATACAGTGAAGACCTTTCCTTGTACTCATACATGTTTCTTAGTTACACTTGCAGTCATTATTTAACCTATCAAAACATGATTCTCTGACATTTTTCTTAATAAAAAATTGAATACAAAGAGAAATAAAGAATTTTTTCTCCAGTAAACCCCTCTCTGTTACATATATATTGATTTATCACAACTAAAAAACCCACTTGATTGCACTGCTGTCTTTTAAAGGCTCACTTTCCACTCTCACTGCACATTCTGACACAGAAATCAATGACATAAACTCGGATAACTACAATCAGAAGATATTGCATCTTCTGTCATTTCCAGTTTATTGAAAAAATTTCTTAAAAATATCAAGTGGAAATTTATTAGAATGTTAGCTACTGTGTATTTTCCATTTAATTATCATATCAGTTCATTGTACAGAGGAGAAGTTTCATTCTGTGGACTGAGGCAAACAATATTTTTAGTGATGCATGGAGTAAAATAATGAAGGGCCTTCAGACACACAAAAATAATATAGGAGAACATACATCATAGAAATTATGTCTGACATTAAAAAGCACAGCTTTTTTTTTCTTTTTTTCAACTTCCATAGCAGCTAGTTTTGATGAAATACATAAATAGCTTTTTATCATTTCTTAGGAGTCCTTCATTTGCCATCCTCCAGTTAGTACTTTCTTAGTTTTCTAAATTAAGATTTAGCAAAAACTAATTAAGGAAAGCCATAGTAAATATAATATGCAAATAAAGGCATACTTAATGCTGCTGCTATGATTTTGTCTGCTGCTTTCTCCACTGAACCAAATCAACAAAAACAAAATAGTATTCTGTGCTTTTGTATTTTTTATTTCTATCATTCCTAGCAGACAGGGAATTGAAGCACCCTGAACTGTTTTCCATCCTGCAGTACATTACATCCTAGATGGAAACATGACCAGGATTCACAATCCCAAAAAATGTTCTCTCCAAAATCAGCTGATAGAGTTGCAGTGTGTTGACAATTCATACCAAATGCAGTCCCACAGCTCAGGAAATGTCCCATTTTGTTACAGAAGGAGCTGAATTTCTAAAGCTCAGCATTGAATTTGGTTTTTTCAGGCTTCAGTTACAATAATGTACTACTTGACAAAGAACTTTATTGGATGAGCATGGCTCAATAGCTTTCACTTGCCACTTTCATTCTTTAAAACTTTCCATGTAAGCAGAGGTTTTCACTATTTTTCCTTCTTTTCTGCTCCATTTTTCCAAAAGAGATGGAATCTAAAACAGCAGCCAACTTTGTAAAGCAATAAAGAAACTGAATTTATTTATCATTATTTTTAAACTTCAGATATGTTATTTTTATCTTATTATCACAGTACTTCCAAAATTAATAATTAGGTCTGACCACTGTTAATCATTAACTGCTTAAGGCTAATACTGCTTAGGTTTTAAATAGATGCAGACAATATAAATAACTCAAAAGGATATAGATTAAAGATAAAAGAACATATCTTACTATGCTCTTCACTGAAGAAGAACTCCTCCCTGCATGAAGCAATGGATGACATGTCAAAATGCATGTATGTGCATCAGGTATGACAAATGTGGTCAAAAAAATTAGGATCTCTAAAGGAAGCCAACACTGAGGGAAACTGTCCCTGAGTAGAGGCAGAATACACTCATGAGGGAGTTTTTAAAAAGCCTTTAAAGACAACTGTCATCTTCAGTAGGTGTGCACTACTTTTAAACAATGCAGAAACAGTGTCCAATTGTAAGCAGTATTTTTAAACCTTTATCTAAGTGGAACTTTTTTTTCTAATAATGTAATCCCAGAAGCTTTGTGATAAGGAGCAGGCAGCACAACTAGTAGCACTGTTCCCAAGCACCACATGATGATACCAACTGTCTTCAGTAAAAACTGAAGGAAATGCAGTAGGCCAGATCTTCTGCATGTATTAGAGCTGATGATTGTTCTACATACAGACATAAGTAAATTTCCTTTAGCACTAACAAACATCATTTGAGGCAAACAATTTCTCCAGATATTTACTAGATATTAAAGGCTGTTTCTCTTTTCATTGTTGCTCGTTTGGGTTTTCGCGTTTGTCTGTTTGTTTGTTGTTCCACACTAATTTAAAAAATTGTTAGCTAATTTCTGGAAGTCTTGCTATGGCTCTTGCATAAACAGACCCAAGTTGAAAAGTTACAATTGACATATATATAGATTCATAGCACTTGGTAATAATACAAGCATAGCTTTAAGCTTCACACTATAAATGTTCAATACAACTATTTCATTATGGAGTTTATTATTCCTGCTTAACTGGATTTAACATATATTGGTAGCCACTTCACAAACATTGGAGCTTAGTATCAAAGTACTAATGGAGATCTATAACTTAGGCTTTTAAGGATGTACTGACATATAGTCTCTGTCCTACCCCTCCCCAGAAAATATACTGAAGCATTATCAAGAACATATTAATATTCAAAATACTAGAAAACTATAGAAAGACAACTCAAAGTGTTTTATTTTATGTATCCCTAGAATTAAATATATATAGACAAAGTCAAGTGACTTAAACTTTCTGGGAAGTTATTCAAGACATGCCCTAGATCACATAGCTGTCTTAAAGGACAGAAGAAACCATTCCAGCTGAACATTACAGTTTTGTTGTCTTCTTCATACGTCACACCAATTTTGGTTGTAGAACTTATTTTTTAATTAAAAAAAAAAAGAATAAGAAAGCATAAATCAGCTGAACATAAAACAAGATAGGCATACATCTGTGAACAGGACAAACCAGTTCTGACAACAAATAACCTGTTTAGTAAGCAGCATAAAATGAACAAAGCTGTAGCAAGCTGTCAGACTGCAAATATGACAGCAAATGTACAATCTTATTTTATGCTATGATTAGAGACTGTGTCTCCCCTTGGGACTAGTGATTGTTGCATGCACTAGATACTTGCCTCTGGAAGGTATTTGAAAGACACTTCCACATTCTTAAGCAGATAATTAGTCTCTATGAATAAAACAAAATCTAAAATTAATGTAAATAATTTTGACACTCAAATACCTACTGTTTAGGTGTGGGAAAAAGTATTGATTGTGTTGATTTTTCTTTCATAATAGTGAATGTCCTATAATCATATACGATAATTTTTGAAACCTCTCAGCCAGTAATTGATGGCTTTAGATTTCTTCTTTATTTTTTCGCTCTATAAGTTTTTCTATTATTTCCTCTTTACCCACATTGTGCAGGTAAGGGGTTACCTTTGGTTCTTCTGCTCCAATGCATGTTTGATGTGATTATATTCAAGACCAGTCTTGCTGTCAATAACTTTACTTGACATTTTTCTAATCTGGATGCTGCTATGTAAACTCAGTTTACTTTCACTTTCAAAAAAGAAAAAAACCTTGAAAATTTAAGCCATTCAATTGTTTATGTGTGCACATAAAATAGAAGGTAATTTTGTGAATGGATTGATGAAGACGTCATTCTCTGAACAGTTGTTAAGAAAAAGTTTTATTCATATCTGGGTCTTTTTCCAAATTGATTTTTATACCTTTCTCTTTTTACTTATATAGTGATAAGGAAAGGAATAACCAAGCACCTAAAATTGTTCTAAATTTGTTAAGCAGCTTTGAGGTTATTTACATGCTAGATGTTGTCTATCTGTTGTTCCTGTAAATGCCCTAAAACATTCCAGAATTCTGTCACATGCTTATGTGACACCCCTCCCTGAAGGGGATCGAAGCACCTAGGATTCATAAATGCTCCTGATCCAGGAACAGCAAAAGTCAGAGGGCCTGAAAATAAGGAGAAAGCTTTGCTAGTAAATTACACCATTGAAATGGAAATTGGTATGTTAGTCCCTGACCATCTATATAAGCACAGGGCAGTGGGTTTGAGGGAAAGGGTGAAAGGGAAGAGAGAAAGGAAAAGATTAATTAAAGAGGAAGAAAGAGAAAGAAAGAAAGAAAGAGACAGAAAAAAAGTATCAGAAAAAGAGATCTTCAGTCCTGGTTCCACTGTTGATCCAGCTGATAGGATGCTAATCCTCATTTGAGAGTTGATCCAATTACCTCTGTCGAGCTGATGGGATGTCCAGGGTTCTGGAGGGCAGTGCCCAGTCTCAGTTGGGGTATGTTTGTACATATGTTTTCCCCACCCTAAAGACAGGTTTCTCACTTTCTGTGCAGATTATTTATCAAGCACAGTCTATTCTTTCACACCTTTCTGGAAATGGGTCAGAGGCCTTTGGGAGTCTTTGGTTGTCTTGATCCTCCCCTCCAGTCCCTGCTCACTTCTTTGCCTCATTCCTGTACTTGTTATCTACTGTGTTGTGCTTAGCTCCAGGAACTGCAACGAGGATGTTTGTCCCAGAAAAGTGCTGCACTACCTCTGCCTGGCCCTTTTCTCAAGTCACAACTTGTTCTTTCTCACAGTGCATTAATACTGACAGTCCCTGGTTGTTACAAAAAATTCTTGTCTGTTATTACCAGCAGTCCTTGCCTGGCTCCACAGACAGCCCGTTACTGGCGTTTGGCACATATGCATTTGCCCCTTATCTTCTGGGTTTCTACAAGCTTGTCGACTATGCTGACACCAAAAAGTAACAAATGCAATTTGATGCTGATCCATGAAACTGTTTGCAGCACCTGTGATAAAAATCTAGAGACACCGAAAAACAAAACCTGAAATTTCTCTTTTGGCGTGGCTGGATTTAGAAGCTTTAGGCCCAGAGGTGACAGAAAGAAAATGGCATGTCAGTATTGAGGGATGCAAAATGAAACTAAATCTATTCTTTCTGGAGCAAAGTTTTATTTCACTGACATGCAAATATGAATTGGAGTCCACTAACAGCCAGTGATGAGTCTATTATTCTTCCTAGGAAGCCTGTAATGAAGTCTTAATTAACCTGAAATAGAAGAATATTCTTTCACATAACAGATTTAGCTAGATTCACCCTTTACAGCTGCAGCATTATGGAAGTTTCTTCTTCTCAGTTCTTTGCAAAGAAGTCATGTGATAGCAGCTGAATGACTGTCACTGCAATCCTCAAATCAAACCAGTTTTCTCATAACTTTGCCAAAGGGGTACCTCAGGTCAGGGATGGTGTGCAGCAACTTTCACCAGCTTTCTTAGACTGTGGTCATGACAGACAGAATTGCTGCTTGCCGGTGTTACTCTAAGGCAGAGAAAAAGTAGTAAGAGTTTTATTAGAAGCACCACTCCAGTCCTGTTTAGTGCTCTCAATTCCTATGTCCCCAGGGCAATGCAGCAGGTACTATCAGTTTTCTTAATCCCCCTTGCCAAGTGCAGTGAGATGAACAGAAATGATGACACTGTGCACTTCATTCAAGTGCAAATTTAAAGTATGCATATTTTCTCTTACCAGATTCAAAATGTAACCCTTTAGAATTATGAGTGTGAAATGTGAAATTAGAGGGGGCAGGGCAGGAAAATCAGAGAGAGATGCTCACAAATTTACAGTGTCACAAGTTGGATTAAAATTATTTTGCAAGCTGGCACTCATGTTTCACTGTTATTCATATCTTCTTTGCCATCTATGAAGGGTTTGATCTTGTTTTTTAATAATTCACTTCTTTGACATATCCTGGAGTTTTTAGATTAGTTCATAAAGCATCTATTGGTATGTAATAGGGATTTGTAAATCAATAGACTTGTGGTATCAGTCCACAGATTTACAGAAAGAAAAATTTCTTATGCATAAAAAAGTTAAGGCAAGTCAGTGGTAGTCTTTATAAATCAGACAAGACATATACAAACATATGTTTAAATATTCAGTAAGAGAGTGATTGGAGAAAACTGGATGTCATGTGCTAAGCCTGGCAGCTGATAAAAATGGCTTATATACTTTTTACTTTTGTTAAGCAAGATATCAACTGGTTCTCAAAACACTGAGTTAGAAACAATGCTTCTCTTAGTGAGGACAAAGTTATGCATGCACTACACAATGCCCATACTTATCACATTCTTTCCTTCAAATCTGTTATGGAATACTGAGATTACCAGTTTACTCCAACCCATGATACTCTTACTCAGGACAGAATTTAAAACATGCTTCCCCACTAAAGACAAACAGTGACAAGCATGTTTTCTGACTTCAAGATGAAGATATTAAGGTTCCTGTACCATGTCCTTAAGGGATATAACAATTTCTTTAGGCAACCTGTATTTTAACAGTTTAAGTGGTCAGTCGAGGAACAATAAAGATACCATGGAACAAACACTTTAACTGTTATTTCACAAAATGCACTAAAAGAGTTTTGCTTTTGTTTAAATTTCTTCATTGTTCTTAGACATACTCATTATGAAAATCACTGAATCAAGTGATTGTAATATATAAATATGTTCACAATCAGTAGTTTGGCCTGTGCTACTTATAGCCCAAGCTATTTTTCAGAATTACATTTTAAAAATCAGTTAACTTTTAACTTAAACCAAACAAGCCTAGAAATTCTTTAGAAATTTATTTCAAATTACAAGGCAGGAAATACAAACAACATTTGAATACAGGTACGTAAGTCTATGATTGAAGTCAATCTGCAAATACTTTAAAATTCTCAAAGTCTAAGACTCTTGGTCTGATATTACTTTACCCTTGTGTTCTCTCTGATATTCCTTAATTTTAATGAAAAACTCAAGATACACATATTCAAACTATAAACTTCTCTGGATGCCTATCAGCACTCAAGATCCGTAGAAAGTTATTTTTGTTATTGTTCTTGTTTGAAGACATGATATTACAATTTCACAGAAGGTGGAAGTTCTAGAACAGAGCATCTGCTCCTTACAGCTTCATTTCACCCTGGTAAAGAATTTTTACCACGTAATATTAAATTAGGACATAATTCCCCTGAGGTACACAGAATCAACTCCACACTGCCAAATGTTAGTAATGTGTGTTAGAGGATAGTACAGAACAGAAAAGCAAAATGGAACATTCTAAGTGTCAGGAACCATTGACACAAAGTCATTTTATTCTCAATATTTGGGGAAAAAAAAGAAGTTTTACTCTAACAGAATCTCAGTGAAGAGAGGTAGCAAATCCCCTCATCATTCCAGATAATATTGTGTTGTTGAAACTCTAGATAATTCAGTGGGTCTTTTTTCCCTGTACAAAAACATTGTTTAAGTCCATTCTTCCTTGAGAACTTGGTTATGCTCTCACATCAAATTTTTGTGCGAAAGGACTCACCTGAACCAAGATGTCAGATTTCGTCTTCTAAAAAATTAACTTCCAATCTTCCCATCTCTATATGACTCCTGGTGAACTTAAGTCCAAGTATTTTTACCATGTGTTGTAACTAAAGCTATTGAAACTTTCATGACCCAATATGAGATAAGCACACAAATGTAATTTTGCTTTTTATAATCACTGAAGTACTGACTGCAGCAGGGCTAAGTTACTGCACTGTAACTACTTCTTAAGAAACTTTGTGTGCACACAGTCAGCATCCCTCAGCAGTGACTGCATAACTTTTGTTAAAAATGTTTATGATTCAGCAGGTTTTCTTATATTATCAGGTACATCAACAGTACCTTTAACAGGATGTTCACCACTGCTGATGTCAAGAGGGAATAACCCTGTGATAGCTGTAGTTAATCAGTTTTGTGTAGTACAGACTCTCGTTTAACGCCGAGTATTCTAACACTCGCCTTTCATTCGTCTACACAGAGCACATCCCTTCCAATTCATTTAAGTGCCAGTTACAGTAAGAATACAGATGTCATTGGTGTTACAAAGTTATCTAGACTGAGCTTTAAAAAATCCTCTTATTTGAGACCATGGAAGTATGTCAACGGTAAGCACTTTTGATGATAATACTTGTTAATGTGTGTAAGAGGATCCTACAACCAGTCCTCAGTAGACCACAAGTCACACAGAGTTACTGCATGAATAAAACTGGAACAACCCAGAAAGACATATCCCATATCACTCAGGATTCCTTGAGTAAGAGTTAGAAAATGCATGTAGTCCTCTTGTGTTGAAGCACCAGACTGAAGTCAGCCAACAGACAAAAGAAAAAGTATCCAAATCTCCATCATATCAGCTTTTAGTGGGGAAAATTTATGATTCATTATACTGTGAAAAATAATTTCTGGTGCTTTCTCTTCATATGCTTTTCCTTTTTAAACCTTTAGTGTTCTGGTTTCCTGACTCCAGCTTTCTTCTAGTTCAATAATGAATTATAATATATAATAAAACAAAGCAAAGACAAACAAAAAATAAGCTCCTGACAAAAGAGTAAAGAAATAAATATAAATATTTTAAATAAAAGCCTAGGTAAACCTATTTAGCACACATTACAGAGGAACATCTATTTTACTTCCATTATAAAAAAAATTAAAAAAAGAAAATCTGAGCTATGGATTTGCCATAGGCTGACAAAAGTCAAATAATTTAATAGAAACTTAGTAGATCTAAGTAGCTTTATATATTGAATTTTTGTAATATAATTGAGTTATAGCACAGGAGGTTTGTACGTCTTTAAAAAAACAAGAGAATTTTAGTTTCATTAAATATAATATTATATTTACTTAAAGACATACAACCTCCCTGGTGCTATAACCCAATTTGTCAAAATTTAATTTGTGTCTTAAATCTGCTTAGTGCAAAAATAAGAAATTGTTATTAAGGAACAGTAGGTTAAGTGACCCTGCTGATTTTGATCTATTTTCCAACAACAATTTCTTCTTTAACACAAATACAGCACATATATAGAGAGGTACTATAATAACATCCCTATATTCAAAGTCTCAGAACAATATTCTACTTGAAAACCATATTTTTGATTGACTGTTTTTTCCCTCTTTCTCATCACCTGTCTGTTGCCACCTCTCCACTGAAAGTTCTCACACTTCTAACCTTCTGTCAAAGGTTTGACGTTGGCACAAGGCCAGTGCCCCTATAACGATATACTGTCCCTGGTATCTGTTGTGAGATGTGACCAAAAACAGAGCAAAACAGTTTCTAATTTAGAAAGTAAAAGAAAAAAAAGAACTTTATTACTTATAATAGGCAAAGAAGACACATATAGAAGAACATGGAAACTTTAAAAAACACTCTTCCTCCTCCCCCCCCCCCCAGTTCTCAACCTAACAAAACAAACTGAAAATTCCCTATCACGTTACTACCTTTTAGATAATTAATCTTTAGTCTATTACCACCCTTCCGATAATCAGTACTCAGTTCATTGAGGAGAGATAGGAGTCTTTCTTGCACCACATCGTGGCCTCTTCCTCCATGTCCAGTGCTCTTACTACTGTGTATGAACCAGAGCTGTTTCTAGGGTTTTTCTTTTTAAAGATGCTTTGGTTAGTTTCAAGAAATCAAATTTTGGGACACCAGTCCCCCCCAATATTACTCCCTGGGGCCGAGGGGCCTTGAGAACAGAGCTCTTCCTCTCATCTCTGTTCACACTACTGTCTATTCTTGGCTCCAAGCCAATGCTTCTCCCTAGATACAGCTTCTATGTTACAGAAAAGAAATGAGTTTGTCCATGGCTATATAAAAAAGTCCAGCCAAAGGCCACTCCATCATCTCCTCCCACCTAGGATTCTTTTCAGCATTCTCTGACAATCTTCTACTTGCACAAACTTTCATCATCTTTGTTTAGTTCTTTCTATCTTTCTTCTTCAAATTCAGGAGGATTAGTATTTATAAAGTTTCTATCATTTACGAAAAGGGCTAAAATTTTGGGCTTTGTTTCTTCAGAACTCTCACAGTATCTTTGCTGTTGGGCACTCTTCTCGCGCCACTCCCCCCATACTCCTTCGGCCGTGCTGTCTAGTTGTTGATATCAAATTTCAAGGTGACGGAGATCACAGACACGGTTTCTCAGTCTCTCTCTCCGGGGGAGGGGGGGGGCAGGGAAAAGAAGGCTGTCTGATGCCTCTCAAGGTTCTTGTACTCTCTCCACCTTTCCATCCTGCAGGATTTTCCTCTCCCCCTCTGTGCCCGAGGTTCCAGGCCTACCTCACCCAGGCCGCATGGCTTCCCCTCCCCCGCCCAGCCAGCCGCTGGGCAGGGGAGATCCCTCCGTCCTCAGGGACCGGAACCAAGAGAGAGCTTTCCGGGGAGCCCTCTGCTTTTAACCCCTTGTGTTCTCAGAGGCGGATCCTTGTCCTCAGTGGCCACACCAGGTGCCAGTCTTTAAACCTGAGCACTCATTGGTTTGACTACTGAAGTTCAAAAAAACTCATTTTTTCCAAACTACGACACCTTCCTCAATAGTACAAGGAAGACACCTAATGCAAGTGTTCTGAGGAAAAATAAAACAACCAAAAAACACCAAAATAAGCAAACAAAAAATTTAAAAAACCCCAAACAAAACACACAAAAATCCCCAAACCAACAAACCAAACCAAACAAAGAAAAGAAAAAAAAAACCAAACAAAAAACCAAACCAAAAAATCTCCACTATCAACTCCCCCCCCCCCAAAAAAAAAAAAAAAAACAAAACAAAACCAAAAAGTCCCCCCAAAAACAACCAGCCAATCAAAAAAACCCAACCCAACTCACCCTAAATTATACTTTATGCAGGTGGCATGGTTAAATGTGGTTGAATTTTTGTGGAACAGAATAGGCGAAAATTTAACACAGGAAAAGAAATGTAAGAACAATAATCTTTAGTTGATGAGATTCAATGAGCAACTGGAGATAGAAGTGAAAAGACAGTAAAGGTCTCTCTGTAGCCTCTATCTCAGCAGAAAATAAGTCTATGTGCTTAGCGACAGAAGATCAATATTGTTTTCCACAGATTAGCTTCACTGTAGTGTGGCTCAGGTATACACCAGCGAAGTTATAGACATGATTGTGATTTTATCTCTGCATGTAAAACAGTAATTTGACAATAGTGACTGTTTTTCCATACCTATTTTTAATTTGGTGACTTCCTTGCCAGGAAGTCCTGCAGACCAAAGATGAAGCACAGTTGTTTGAAAAACCATACACTGCTGCTGCTCTTATGATATTTTATGCAATCAAGTCAATTATTTTAGTCTTTGTGAGCATAATATTGACACTCCAATAAGGGTAAAAGTCCATACCAAAAAAACCCATTCAGGCCTGTTATCATCCTGTGCAATGTCCTTGCAAGAAAAGATGCTGCTGCAGTAAGCTGGTAACTCCCACCTTTAATGCGGGAAGGGAGCAGAAATTCATTGAGGCTCAAAGGGATTATTAATTTTCCTGGATTTTCTTTCTTTAGAAATTTTACTGTAAAATTATTTCATATTCAAACCAGGGACTCATACCTACTCATTTTTTACAGGCATTCTGGCCTGGAATCAATTCAGAATACATGTTGATTCCTTCACAAAATGGAAGTCTAATCAGACATTTTCTTAATTGTTTCATTTTGATACTATAAACATACAATTACAATAATATATTTTCCTTAAAAAAAAAATAAAATAAAATGCAGCGGCAGGTTATGTGATCAACAATTAATGGGACATTTAGAATAGTCTTACCCCCTTAGAACTACCCAGGGTGATTGTTTAAAAATTAGGTCAACACTGAAAAAGATGAAAACTACTTGCTGAAACTTGATTAAAATTGCTGAAGCAAAATTATTTTTACAGACTAAAATGGAAAAAGAAAAAAAATCTGATTAAGACCAAAATGAGAGTGGCAAGCTGTTAAGATCATCTTTGAAAGTGTCTCTTCCACAGAGCTTATCACCATCACAGCAAAAAGCTAGAGAGATGTCATGGCCATAGGAAAATAAATGGGTCCATCAGTTTTCATGTAAGAATTATGTCCTCACATTAATGGAAATTATATTTATTTTATAACATTTTAGAATTTTTACTATACCAAGAACATCAGTAATCTTAGTAATAAGCTGACTGAAATCCTGAAGCTATGTTGCTTGATTTTCTACAATAAAGTTAATCTCACAAACTCCTCAAAAATAAATACAATCTCTCAAAATTCCTGAGGTTACCTGCTGCTGAAAAGTCATGATTACTTTGATGGTGATGCTGTGGTGATACAGGGAGAAAAAAAATTACAGCCCATCACCTCTTGCTGTTCAAACTCACTCTTCAAAAAATGAGAAATAAATATCTGAAGAACCAAAACAGACTTGGCATCTTAAGAGAGATATCTACTTCATTATAGGAGGTCCATGAAGCACTTGCACACAACATAATCTCTCAGTATAAAATTTAATCAGTTTATAGAACACTGAGCATATTTTTTCACTAGAGTGTGAGTCACGAGTTGATAGGACAGGAGGACATGTTTTCAAATATATAAGAAAAAATTATTTTATGTACTAAATACAATATTAGATACTGAATATTCCCACATTTTCAAACAAAACACCATTTAAAGTAACCATATTACATAGTTGGGAAAAAGTTACTGTATGCACATCTTATTGAGAGACAAAAATATCTTCTTAGGCTTTGATCTGGAAAGTAATTCTAAAGGTGGCAGTTTCCATCCCAGTAACAGTTGGAGCTAGTGGGGGTGCTTGAATGTTGAAGGAAACCCTTCTTATATCTCAAATAGACCTGTGAGCTCTGAACCACCAGCTGATAGTAGCTTGTGTAGACTGGGGTCTGAGGCATTCTGGCAGGGTGAAGAGGCACATCCAGAGGACAATACAGGACAGGCCAAGCAATCACTTGAAAAAAGCATGCGGACAGACACGGACCATTTGAAGGAAGGAAGGAAATTGCACTGTGCCCTTCCATCATCCAGTGCTCTCAATGCCTCCACACATGTTGCCACAATTCAAATAATGCTTCTCCACCCTAAAGTTTTCATAGACGCACTCTGGATATGCATATTTATGTTATATATCTGGTTTGTACAGAAGACGGCTGGAGTTCAGCTGAAACAGCATGAAGCTGATACTCTGTGGTGGCTGCTCAGTTTTCAGAAAGGAAAAAGCCCAAACAAGCCCAAAACAAAACCATACCACATGGTTTGTCAGTCTATTCCTATGACCACCAGCCCATGATACCATGTCAGAGGGAACAAGATGTCATTTCACCACCATGAAGATTGCTAACTTCAGATCATATTCATCTCTTCTCCACAAAACAAATGTGTCTCAGCATTTAGACAGCAAGTTTTTGAAAAGGCAGCAACTCTGGAGGATGGAAGAGGAAGACAAGGAGTAGGAAAAGAATGAAAACTATATTTTGACTTTAACACTGAAAACCACTACAGGAAAATATTTAAAGAATACAATAGTATTAAAAACACTTCTGGTTTTTTTTCTGTTAAAATGACTGCACTTTGATTCAGACTTCTAAGACACATTGCTATATAAATTATAATATGCCATATCTTTATTTTTAAACAGAACCAATGTGACAAACAATTTTTAAGTGTCAATCTTTATTTAGCTATCAACACATGAATTATATTTCACTTTATTTTTTCACTCCACATTATGTGACAGTAACTTAAGAGAACAAAGTAACTCACTTACTTCTAACTCTAGCCTTACACAGTGTTGTGCAAAAACAGCCAATAAAACAAAAATAAAAGAAATTACTGCAGTAATAATTCATAACTCTCACTGGCTACTAAGACAAGAAAAATAGCAGGTTTTTTATGTGAAAATACAGTGATTAATTTTCAAATTTCAGTTTTATATGCCAGAGAAAAAGTCTTCCAAGGTGAGTCTGTGTTGTGCAAAGCTCTGTAGATCTGAGTTCTGTGATTTCCAGCAAGATAACGAGAATGATAGTCAGGAAGTCATACAGAATAAAGTCCAGCAACAAAATGCCTGTGGATTTTCAAAATGCTACTTCAAGTGTAATGATCAACTTACATAATTTCTCAATTAGCATGCAATTACTCTGCAAAGTTCTTTTATAGATAACATGGACAGTAAGTTTGTTCATGAGGAATATCTCAGCCTGAATAGGTATGAAAGAAAAATGTTTTTTTTCATTCTATTTCACTGAAAGTCTGAAAAGGCAGGTTACCATATTTTGAAATGTCTGTGTGCAAGTCCTTGTTTGACACTTTTGTCTAAAGTTCTGTGACCAAGAACATAAATTATGGAAAGGAGTACAATCAAATGACATATTGAGCTTAGAAATGTTTAGATGATGTTTATGTCTTACCAGAACACAATGACTTGCCAGCATACAATTAGAAATTTAAGAACAAAATTGCACAAAAGTACATGTACTGTTTGCATTTTAATTTTCTATCTTTATGCCACAGAGGCTGTGTTTTGTGGTCTCAGCTGAAGACTTAATTACAGCATTTTCCTTACTCAAACACCGCCACCAAGGAGAGCTTCATAAGCATGCAGCAGAATTTGAAAAGAGGAAAAGGTAACAAGATCTTCAGAGACAGAAAGTGTCTATAAGAGACAGGAATAACAACATTTAGGAAATGAGTTTAACTTTTCCCTCTATATGAGGGCACGGAGCCCTGTGTTTTTTGCTGAGTTTTGACAGGAGCCATAGAACAAGGTGCCCTGTGCTGTAGCAAGTGTCTTCTGAAATGACTGATATTGTCAACTTTATATGATATTCACAATTCAGCCATTTCCTTAGGATAAATTCTTCATGGTTTGGTTTACTTTGACACATGCTGTGACATGATGCTGCTTCCTATGAAAAAATGAGTTGGAGAGAGAATAGCACAACTCCTCTGCTTAAAGCATCTGCTCTTCTATATATGTAGTTTTAGACCTAGTGAAAAAGTGGCAATGACAAGTTATTGTATTTAAAACCTACTACATCAGGAAAGTGAAAGGTCAAAAATAAGCTTAAACTACTCTTTATATATAGACACAAGTCAAAGAAGGAAAATTGGATTAATTTCCAATGTTTAATTTTATAACTAAAAAAATCAATCTTATCCAACAAATTCTCTCCAGTATTGGCATTGTGTCATTAGAATGAATCTGAATTTCAAACTATGTTTTATTATTGTCAGATGTGTACCTGCACTTAGACTATGATGACAATTAAGACTTAACTAAACATCAACAAGATAAAATGGACATAGTCCAGTGGATAAGTAGATAAAACTAATATTTTCTGAGCAAAAATCCACCTTTATACAAGAAGAAGAGATGTATGTGGTATTTTTTGTCTTTCCCTTCCTCATTCTCTTGGTTAGGCTGATGAAACCATTGACCACTGCCCACTTCTTGCCATGTCCCTGGCTAAGCCAACAAAAGGGTGAAGTGAAACATTCAACCAGTCAAAAGACATTTTCACACGAGCAGAGATACGCTTGGTGGACTGATTGCATTTTCACAAAAACAAAAAAGCAGACAAACAAACTTCTAAAAAGTGCAATTTGCATCATGGAAACAAAAGATCATCATTAAGGTCTATAAAGTTTATATTTTTTTAGATAATAGTAAAGATATTTCTTTAACAGGATTTTTGTTTATTAGTTTTCTTCTAATACATAGAATACATGGCCATTTCATAATTGTTTCTTAGGGTAGCTTTGTTGTTATTATATTATTGTGTGTCTATCTCAGTTGTCTTGCATACATGAAATATGGCAGGTTTTTCAGTAGAATAAGATCCTTCATCACATGCTAAAAATCCTTTCCACATAACTAGATATCAGAGGCCATTACAAATTGATCAGCATGTGAAAAAGTCCAAGAGTCCCTTGAGAGGACTACAGCTAATGAAGTGTAAAAATATCAACATTTCCCAAGTATCTTATTTATTCATGTGTACTGCATGTCACAGGTTACATTTGCTCTAAATAGGTTAAATATTAGCTGAGTTACTTACAAAGGTCCTTCCAGGCCTGGACCTGACCCATACAAAATCACACTAAGGAATATCTGAAAACATCATTGCTCAACACCATCAAGCCCTGGTATTTTGTTTGCGAAATAAGAAAGTATTCTGAACTTTGTAAAAACTCATCTCTACCTCTCATTTATTTGTTAATGAGCAATTCTAACAGCTTTTATGTATTTCTCTTCCATTAATATGATTTTTTAAAGAACCTTTGGTTAATCTGCAGTTGTAAAAATATACATTATTTATATAAAACAAACAAGAAGACAGACCCCCTCCAAAAAACCCCACCAAACCAAATTAAAAAAAAAAAAAAAATTATTGGTAGACACAAAGCAGCAAAACTAGGCAAGAGGGAATACACAGATGATAAGTTGTAACTGTTTTGTATTCTATCTCATGGATTTTTGAAGTAATGTTCCATGAGCAAGAATATTTTCTGCCTTTTCCCAGTGGAAAAAAAAGACCATACTCTTAGCAGTACCTGTGCAGCCATGAAAGGATGCTTCCTTATACTTAGGTACAAACTACATTTCTGTAGACATGAATGCATTATTTTTAAGAGAGTCACTGCATAACTATGCTTAGTTTCTCCTCTCTGGCAAGGACAACATATTTTGAATCTTACATGTGTTTTGACATACTTTTTTAGTTGGTGGTATCTGGTGTAGCAGTACATAAAGCATGAATTAATGATTCACACAGCTCTCAAATCTCTGAGAATCACGTTGAAATATATTATTAACTCCTCAGTGAGGAACTCATATTGCAAGCACAAGGGTGTCAACATGTGTGTGTGCTGAGGGTATATTTTGTATCTTGTGGAGGAAAGAAGGAAACAATATTCTCTGATTTTCATGCTAAAAGGTTTAGGGTTTTGAGACCCTAATTTACCATCGTTAATAGTTGTTTCCAAACGCATGATTGAAAAAAAAAGGCAAAATATCTATTTAGAAGGTAGAACTTTATTGTAAATATACAAATATAAATATATAAATACACAAAACCCTCTAAATTACGTATCTTGCTGCTGCATAGGGTATACAGAACTGCAGAAAGAGTTATCCAATAAACCCCCAATGAGATAAAAATGGTAAAATTAACACAGTACAGTAATATTAATGAATTCTCTTTGTACTGACTTATCCAAATCACAGGGTGAAATGTATATATATTGCACTACCACTGTACCCTTCTGTGGCTGTGTCCATTTCTACTGCCTATTAAAAAAGGCTTTTTTTTTTTTTTTTTTTTTTTTTTTTTTCCACAGCCTATTCCTAGCAAGCATTAGACTTGATCATGAAAGCGAAAGAGATGGCAAAATTCTGCTCCTGAACCCAGGATCATGTGGTCTTTAAGCTGGCTTTTAAAAGAGCAGAACTGTGCTGACATAGACAAGAGGTTCCAGAAGTCTGAAGTTACCAAGACTAAGGTCTCAGAAACCTCTGACCAGTCTAACAGTGTGTTATCAGCAGAACTCTAACTTCATAAGGAGCTCTATTATTTCATTTGTTTCAAATGTTTCTATTGAAACATTTGTTTCGCTCAGAATCAAAATAAAATGTCACACATATTTGATATTGTTTTAATAGCCTATATAAACCACAATCATAGAAAATTAGGCAGAAAAAGGCCTGGAGACTGTTCTATCACCATGCAGAGAGGAAAACATCAGTTATATCAACAAAATTTGTGGCATATGTGTCTTGCTTGTTCTCAGATGTCTCCATTAGCAGGACACTGCAATGTCTTTGAGCAATCTATTCCAGTTCATTTCCCCATTGAAGTATAGATATAATTTGGAAGCAGGAAATGGATGTTATCCTTTGAGAAAAGTTGAAGTATTTGAATTCTTTTCCTAAAGAAACCATGAAAAGTTCAAATTTGATGGAATGAGGCTTTCTAAATAAAAATATAAATTTGGAATTTTAAAGTTAATTTTGAACTCCACTCTGTAAAGATCTCGTACTAAGGATTGTAACATTTTACTTTCCAATTGATTGTAAATATAGACTCATTTTTTTATCATATAAGAATTTGTATTTAAACATTAGTAAATGAAAAAATTGTTCTTAATAATGAAAATACTCTACAATTTTTATCTGATCTATTTTAGAACGGAGAATTATTTTTCTCCCCTGAAAGACTCATTTCTTTCCATTGATTGTATCCAAGAAACTAGTTCTGATCCCTGTGCTATAAGTATTTAAATTTTGCAGTGGCAAACTCTACTCACCACTATTATTGCTGGACCTTAGTTCATGGACTATCAACTCTACTATTTTTCAGGAATAACATCAGTGTCTCCAATGAACTCACTGGCTGAACTAGTATCACTGCATATCACACCTGGGTATTTTGCCACCAACCTCAATGTGCCTCTTGCTGTGTGAAGTTCTTTCGAGCAGTAACTCCCCTGCCAGCTTGAGAAATATTACAGAATAAAGAGTTCTCAGTGTCACAGCAGGTGAGGAAACTAACAGAGACTTCAGTCCTTAGTCTCTAGTTCTTACTGAATTTTAAAGGAGTTCTTTTTTTCAAACCTTTCTTTATAAAGTTATGAAAAGTTTCCTATATATAAATACATATCCAAGAACCAAAAAATGGTGTATGGAAAATCAATTATTACATATTTGTTTCCTCTATGTTTTGAAGTTCATAAGGTCCTACTTCCATAATGTCTCCAATTAAACAAGCAAAAAAGTTTTCATGGCTTTTGAATGCAGTGTTCTTAAAAGTATATACTTTTTTTCACATGCAACCTTTCTGAGAACTTTGGACTCCCATAATTCTCTTTCCATGTGTGATTAAACAGGATTTTGTAGGACTTTGGTTGTATTTTCCACGCAAGTTCGGCACTGCAAAATGACTTTTCCTCCCTGTTTATTCTTCATTAAGTGGTCTCAAGAGGGTTTTCTTGGCATTTCCCAGCTGTGTCAGGTAAACTTTGCTTAAGGATTCTGCTCCTTTAGTTTAAACTGGCAAAATGGGACTGATAATTCTAAATTATTCAGTGCTTCTGCTACTGCTGAGTGATGATAGGTGTCGTGTATCTACCAGCATCAAACCTTGTGGCCTGGTGCTGTATTTTTCAAGCATGCAGGACACCAGTGGCAGATGCCTGTACAAAATGGCTCTAACACACTACAGATCATCAGGATCCCACTGATTTCACTAGAACTTATAAGTGTTTTAAGGTAGCTTCCCCTTTCTTGCCCATTGAAACTCTATTTTTTTCCAGGGTACTGCCATGTGGAAAATTTTTTCTCAGTCCTGTTAACAGAGTGTGTCCTGTTTTGTCAAACAAACCAGGTTTTAGAACGTGGTTAAAAGTTTTACTCATAAGAATTTTAGTTGGAAAGACTCTAATCTGCTGAGAATAAAAATATTATTTCTCAAAAACACCAGAACTTGGCACCATACAGTCACTGTTCTTTTACAATTAAAAACAATTGTATTTTTACAATGTTTTACAATGTAAAAATTGTATTTTTACAATGGGAGGAGGATAGAATTTTGATTTTTGGAAAGCCTGTTTGTTTTGAAAAACAGAACAGAAAATTAAAACTGGGAAAATTTATAGCAAAGAGAAAAAAAATGAAATTACACTAAACATAACAGGGGTAAACATTTTTAATTATTTTGATTGTAAACACTATGGAACAAACATAATTCTCTTTAATTTGCAGTTTCCTTGGTTTGAAATATGATGTTATCTTCCAGCAGCTATAGTTAGAATGAAAAGCAACAAATAAATCAGCAAAAGACAAATGGCAAATAGTATGTAAATGAATTTCTGAAACGTTTTTTCAGCTAAGAAGATATATAAATTATAGCCCAGTTGTTGCAATCTAGAAATAATCCTAGATATATTATCCAAACTGAAGCAAAGCTTAAAAGATTTTTTAAGTGTTATTAAAATATTGTGTTTGTATATCTCTTTTGGAAAGGAATGCATAAAAAGAGTGCAAGCAGTCTAAAATTTTGTATTCCTTTCTCTCACTGGCACACAATTCTCTCCACAATTTTACTTATTTAATTCAGACAATTTAATAACTAATGTAGTGAGAAAAATCATATAAATTAATGAGAAAGAAAATGTGAAAGACTTACACAAGTCTTTACTATGTCTGTACATGTTTGCCACAATACAGTTCCCTGTTAGTTTACCTATTTCAATTTGCATGATTCTGTTTTACCAGTTCAATAAAATTAATTATCCTTTTCCTTTCTTTTTCTGCATGCTTTTACGCATTATCCTGATTACATTTTGTCAAATTTTCAAGTAGAGATACACAAAGAGAAAAAAAAACCATGGATGGGGTACAAAGGTGGAAAAATCATATTTGAACAGGTGCACAACACAGAGGTTTTCCAGACAGCTGGCTGGACTCGACTCCAAGTTTATTAAGCCCTGATGCCTCCTGATTTAATGAGAATATGTTATAAATACCAACACATTTTTGTCTACCTTGGCATCAGTGTGTCTATTCTTCTGTCTTGGAACTGTCATATTCTGACTAGGATGAAAAATTCTTCTAATGCTCTTTAATTAAATCTCAGATTTTCTTGAAGTAATCCTCTTTCTCTTTAGCACAAAAATAATCTAGCCAGAGATTCATGCAGTGAACAGTTTTTTTTCTTACAACTGCTCTGCACAAGAATTTCTGTCACTGCATACCTTAACTAAACAAGAGCACATAAACATGTGCATAAAAATATCTTAAGGGTTCCAAGAGAATGGGGTCAGACTTTTCTTAGTGGTGCCTGGCAACAGAATAAGAGGAACAGGAAGAAACTGAAACACTGAGAGTTCCATCTGAATATGAGGAAATTTGTCTTTATTTTTAGGATGATATATCAGTGGAACAGACTGCTCAAAAAGATTGTGGATTGTTCTCTGGAGATACTCAAAAAACACCAGGATACAATCACATACAATTTGCTCAAGGTGGACCTACTTTGCTGCAGGGTTTGGACTGGAGTATCTCCACAGGTTCCTTTCAACTCCAAACACTCTGGGATTTTGTGTTATCTGATAATGGTACTGAAGAGTTTGCAAAATGTGGAAAATTAAAAAAAAAAGGCATGTATTCTTTTGATGAGGAACTATATAGATGAGGTAATTTATTAGGAATATATGCATAAAGCCCTACAGCTAATTACTTTGTCATCTGAGAGGTTCAAATTAATGATTCCCCATATGGAGATAGAAAACAAAGGGATCAGGTAGACTGACATACCTGAGCTCACATGTACATTATGCTGAACCACAAAACCATTAATTCCCCAGAGATTTTATTTTAGTCTTGTTTTTGTACTACTGAACTATCTAATTATCCAGTAATATTAATTACTTTGTCTCCTTTACAAGTCTCAAAGAATGTAATTGAAAAACAATACCTGAATTATAGTGGGTGAAAGATCAAATCCATCCATTTATACAGAAAATAACACATAAAATTTCTATGCATCCTTTTACCTCCAATAATGCTCCTGAGATGGATAGTTATGTACTACTATTTCTGTAGCTTGGTTGAGTGGTTCTTAACATTTTGACAACATATCAATGCTATTTCACCTAGACATCAGATGTCTACACTAAACTGCTCTTACACAACTTAGACAAACAAGGCTGTAGGTGTTCAGTTGCCTTTGTTAAAACCTATAAGCCAAAACACTTTACTAAATAAAATTATTTACAATAGCTGAATTAAAGCATTTATATTTTATTTTTGGAATAAACAAAACATTTCCCCAAAGCTTCTGTATACTACGTTCAAAATTTCTTCCATTTCATTACAATTCAAATCATTGCATAGTCTGTTGCATACTTCAGTTTTATTGCATTTCAGTAACTTTTCAATTCATTATTTAAAAATAAAATAATTTTGCAACAGATATGATGTTCCATGTGTATTCTGGTTGAAGTCTTATATTTTACAGAATTAGGTACTGGTATGATAAATTTGTGTATGTACATACTTCATAGTAGATCATTTGCTCACATTAACAGATGGCTTGCTACCCTTGCAGTTACCTGCTACTTCACGTAGCATGCATAAAATGATAATAATTGTTATTAAAATTTTACCAAAGTTAGAAGGACGTCTTAAGAGAAAATCACACAATTGGAAACTAACAGTTTCCAGCAACTTTTGGGGAAAAAAAAAAAAAAAAAAAAGGAGTTGATGCAGTCTCTTTGCAAAATCTTGTGATGCCTGAAGAGTCAATAGACTTCATGTGTCTTAGCTGTGAGATTGGGAGTGTAGCAAATATGCAAAGGTCATTCAGGTAAGAACTCAGCTGCTGAAGCTAAAACATTAAAAAACAGGCTTTCCTGTCTGGACTGCTAAGCAAATAGATTGTTGCAAAAAAAAAAAAAAAAAAAAAAAAAGTGCTTATGTTCCAATTTTAGTCAATAACTACAAATTGATAGGAGAAAAAAACCCACGTAATGAAGCAGTATGAAGCAGGAAATATACAACTGAACCAAACAAAGCATTGGCAGTATTTGGGGGACATAGATTTGGGGGGCTTTAAATTAACCCCTTAGCCATAAAGTCTTTGTAGAGTAATATTGGAGTAGACATATATTTTTGCATTCATGGAATAAACCTGGTTTTCAACTGAATGAACACAGAGAAGATACACTTAGAAATCAAATTCTTAAAGGACATAATTTGTAAAATATGATGTTCTTGCTATAAGTTGACTTTCCCAAAACTTAAAATAATTAAGCTTATGCTTGAGAGCTATTATATGTTGAACAGACTAATAATTTAGCCTAACCTCAGAGACAAATCTACATATGATCTTGACATAAGAACTCTTTTTTTGTTGTTCACTTTTACTTCCCAAAAACCAATCTCCTTCATTCAGTTATGACACTACTTATTTTAATGTTTCTCTATTCATATAAGGATAAACACACTGATGACAAAATCTACAAGCTCAGAAACAAAGCATATATTTTAATGAATGCTGGTGTATGGGTAAAATGACTGGAGAAATTATCTTAGGAAACAAGAATTTACATAAGTTGCAGAAGAAAGATGAATTAACAGAAGTTGCAGAGACAAATAAAGATTGCAGAAGAATCAAGTTCATGTCATGTAGTTGTCATTTCAATAGAAAATCATCTCTACTTTGGAATAGCATTTAAAAATCCAAGCTATGAATTTGGAAAATTTGAGTCTGTCATAACTGATCACTTATCTTAAGCACTACATTTACTTCCACCAATATCAACAGGAGAACTTTTTATTTGGAACTTTTTGTTTAGACTTATTTTAAATATATAATTTGCTTGCACTCATATATCTCATAATGTAATTATAGAATTTTAGCTAAAGCATAGAAAGTTCCTATTTTAGTGTAAACATGATAATTTTATTTAATATAAAAAATTAGCCTACACTATTATGTGTAATTAACGCACAATTATTTAGTTTAATGGAACTGCAGAAGCATTCAATTAGCATATTCAGATTCTTAAAAAGCTTCAAATACATACCCTTGGGTATTTTTTCTTTGATAGGTCTTTCTACGATTATGGATATTCATATGAGAATGAGATGTTTGCATAAGAGTCCAAGGTATTAGTTCCCTACACAGTACTAAAAAAACTATTGGTTTTACTTTATTACAGTTGCTAGCTTGAATATTATATTGCAGGGACATGCTTTAGTTTTCTGATTTTGTCTTACTTATTTCTAAAAATCTGTTTAAATAGTAGTTTCAAATTATCTCTATTGTTCTCATGCCAGGAGTTCTTAAGAATGAATATACATTTAGTTACAGAAACCAAAATATCTTTCCATCAGCAAGGTTCAAAATATTACAGTACAGAATTGCAGGTTAAGAACACTTCAAGTTCATAATTAGTTGCATTGTGTATTTATTCAAATCTAAACATTGTAAATAGTTTAGTGTAAAGGAAATGTAGAAATAAAAGTGATTTCATGACTTCAAGGGAAAAAGTCAAGAGTAAGTTTAAAAAACGAACTCTTCTGTTTGGAGATAAAAACATTTGAATCATAAAGAATATGAACAGCAAGTTTGAAAACTTCCTCAGGAAGGATTATCTTGTTTCTGCAAACATTTCATTGCAGAGTTTTGATCCTCCAAAAGATTCATTACTACCCTAGCAGTAGGTGTGTGAAGTCATTTAAATATGCCTAAGTATAATTTATGAAGCAACTGAGTAGAGAAACAGATTTCAGGTCTTATTAGACACTGTACACAGATCTTAGTTATTTTTATTATTTTTGATACCCACTGCCAACATTTCATCTACAAATATTCCTCAAAGCCTTCAAAAACTGACATACAAAATAACAGATGTATCAGCATAGCTTTGGATAAATTTGTTATGCAGCCAGAGTGTTATCTCACTCGTCATGATTGTGTTGTCACTTACCCATCCAGTTTCTTTCATGATTTAAAGAATTCAGAGCAATAAATATTATAAGATATAGTTTCATATTTAAAACTAACTTAATGATTTCTTTACATTGCTGTCATAGTTTAACCCCAAACATCAACTATGAACTGCATAGCCACTGACTGACTCTTCCTGGTGGGATAGGGCAGAGAATAGCAAAGCAAAGCAGAGCAAAGCAAAGCAAAACAAGAATTCATTCACTACTTCCCAAGTGCCGGCAGGTGTTCCATCATCTCCAGGAAAGAAGGGCTACACCATATATAATGTTGACTTGGGAAGACAAACATCACTTCAAACATTCCCCTTTTCCTCCTTTTTCCCCAGTGCCATGTGGTCTAGAATATTCCTTTGGTCAGTTTGGGTCAGCTGTTCTGGTTGAACCCTCTACTGACTTCCCCAGCCTCCTCACTGGTGGGATGGGTGAGAAGGAGAAAAGGCTTTGACTCAGTAGAAGCACTTCTCAGCAGAAACAAAAACATCCCTCTTTTCAGCACAAGTCTATAATATACCCCTATAATAGCTACTGGGAAGAAAATTAACTGTACCTCAGCCAAAATCAGCACTTCTATGTCTGTCTGTAGTTGTACTTTTTACAGTATCTCAACTCCTTCCTTTTCTTTCTTTTCTGATGTATTGTATATAACTATCAGATCAAAACACTAATTTTTAAAGCTCAATGTCATTTAAACGTTTCAGAAACATGAGAAAAAGTGAGTAAGTTTTGTTTTATTGACATCTCTTTCTCTCCCGGGAGACAGAATCTGATTCAGAATTACAAAGTTACTTGGGGGAAAAAAGAACGTTTTGTAATTACACAGATGCTTGGTTTGATCTCCAAAACTGAGATTATTTTCAAGTCTCTAGAATTAGTCAAAATTAACTTGGTGATAATTTCATAAAGGAGTAAAAATGAAAGAGCAAACTCCAAGATTTCGCACCATAGCTACAATTCACAGGAAAAGAAGACCTGTAAAACAGAAAGATAACATAAAAATGAGAGTCTATTGACAAATATTCACACAATTCACAGCAAATAACTAAAATATTTATCATTCTAACTTCTGATTCAGGTGAAAAAAAATCCTAATATTTTCTACATACAAGATATCATTATCAAGACCTGATCTTGACAGTATCAGGTTAGGGAAAGAAAAAGCCCATGTGGTTTAGTTCCCACAGCCAAAACAACATCTGTGTACATGACTTCTGAAGATTTCTAAATTAATTTGAAATTCTCTTCATAAAGACACTGAAAATTCTAAGTTCTCAAAGATATCTAGGATATCAACATATGTGAAGGAGCCAAGCATAGGAAAGGTCAAAGTATGCTATGAACAGATGAGATATAAAGGAACAGTTTGAAAAATATAAAGTTGATGACAAAAGATATTACAGCATATCAAATGACAGAAAAAAACAACTAAAATGCATTGAATTTTTTTTATATGATACTGTCACATATCACAACTATGGGTAAATTTGAATAAAGACAAAAGTTTAGATATAGGAGGCCACGCAAAAACAAAAGAAGGGAAGCAAATAAATTATAACTAAAATTAGCTCTGAAAAGATATCAGAAATAACACAAACACCTCTAAAGAACAGAATAAACAAAATATAAATAAAAAATAAAACCAGCTAGTGCTAAATGGTTAGTACTAACATTCATGGGAGAAATCAAATTTTCTTCCTCAAAGTTATACTAAAAAAAGGAGTCAAGGTGTCAAAGGCATCGGCATAGGTCTCCAGAGAGAATTTTCTGCTATAATAAGAAAGTCAGAGCAGTAACAGGGAAACAAAATCTCAGTATTGAAGGGTCAGTCAATTGTCATTAACAAGGCATCCTCTTTCCTCCACTCCCCCCCAAAAAAACAAGTTCTTGCACTTGAATGCATAAACAACCTATAGAAACCAGTTTATAACAGGTCAGTCTATCTCTAGTGAATCTTGTTTATCTCTAGTGATCTTTTAAATGAGAAAGGATTCTAACAAGAACTGTAAAATTGTTACTCCACTCTATATTTTATATAATATGTATTTTAAAGGAATTCTGAAAACAAGGCTGTCTTGTTGAGATATTTCATAGCCTAAGATTAGTATACAGATGAAGCATACCAAATTTACACAGAAAATCCATTTTGGTGATTGAAAAAAGCAGCTATTTGAAATACTTGAGATTTCTGGGTACAAATTACAATTTCAACCACACTTACAAAACTAATTTCTCTGTTTTCTCTGAGTAACCTCTACTTCCATTTCACTTTGAAAAATTTCAAGAATTAATATGCAATATAAATCCATAAAAGAGGAGGAAAATTTATAGAAATATCAGAATAAATTAATAATAGACAGTAAGCTCACAGATTCTAACCAAATATTTATAAATTTACAAAGCTGCATTTTTTATCTTATTATAGGCAATTTTGGAAGGCAGTCAATATTAAGTGCTGAATGAGAAGATTTCCATCATCTGATTAAGGCTGATTTAAATATTTGGAAACTAAGAGCCCAGTTTGTCCTCCATTTTAGATCTTCAAGATCAGATAGGATTGTAAACTTTACATTGTGCTGTGAACAGGCACCAACTGCTTCTCTGTGTGTTACTTTAACTGAACCACTTGAAAATATTGGCCTCTAACATATCATCATCACCTGTGTAACTTATGTAAAGAGTGAGTTTAATTGTTGCAAAGATCAGATGCCAAACACCAAGTTACTGTTGCTCACTGAACAGATGGGAAAGGTTATGGTATTTGAGTATTTCATTATTAGGGAGACAGGTCACATAACAAGCCATAAATCATCTGTTTACAGGCACTTTGCTTGATGTAAAAAATGAGGCTTTTTTGTTTTTCCACCTTGAAAGTTTTCATCACTTACAAAGTCAGCAATTTTCATACTGAAAATGTCATTAGTGTGCAAATTATTTCTCAGAGCAAACAGACATGACACGTGATTCCTAATGCCTAGGTTTGTTTAAAACACACATATTAAATAACATATTTATTAATATTTCTGATTATCATGTAACTAGATATGTAAAAAAAAAAAATGGATGGTTTTTTTTTTTCAGAGTTTAAGGGCATGTGGGTATTCTACAGCACCCTGTCCATGAGAGTTAATTGTCCCGTTATCAGAGAAAGGAAGCAACACACAGTAAATATGTATTTTAATTTTAAAAGAAAATTCAGTAAAATTGATTTCTATGAAAATATTTAAGACTTTTTTTATTAATTAAACAAATAACAACTCAGGTTACCAGCTAGTTATAGACAAAATGTCCCTGGTTCTTTTAGTGGCTTGCAGCAAAAGACAGATACCAACTCTGAGCAATGAAGCTCGACCACAAAGAAGATATAAATATGGCAGGAGGAGTAATTTCTTTGCAGCAAGGACAAGATAAGAAACAAAACCCCCAAAAAGTGATATGGCCATGTATTCTCAAACAAAGCTTAATCCTTGAGGGCCCTTTAGCATCCTCACAATATCCAATTCTGCTCTAATCCCCATCTAGAAGGCTAAAGTTAATTGCATTAGGGACTGACCATTTGATTTGTATTTTCACTACGCATGAGTTCATCACCCCATCACCCTCAAGCTGAACAATCCTGTCATTGCTCATCCTAACTCATACTCACAGGAAAGATGGCAGTAACATAATATTGTATTATGTGTGGCTCACTCCCATAAAAAGTGTACATATCCATTTATACTTTTACCATTGCCTAGGGCTAACACTGAGAAAATGTATTAATACTGTTTATCCTATTACATTTTTCTAAGCTTTTGAAAGAAAAATAATAATGTTAGTATATCACAAAAACTTGCACCAAGAAAAATTTAACAACATATATACTAGAAAATGAGAAAACTAATGCACAAAGGCTGATTTCCAAGTTTCAGTTATATATCAGCAAAAAGCTGAAATGGGGAAGGATCTGAAACAGAGAATTTAAAATATAGAAAAGCTACAAGCTGTGAATAGTAAATTTAGGAACATAAAGATTTCCTGTCATCAGCAGAGAGAGATGAGATAAATCAGTTGAGCTCAATCTATCATTTAACCAATGATTTACCCTTTGACATCTGATCTGTGTTTTAATTTCACTTTTCCATGCTTATACAGGGTATCATTTTTTAATAATATTGAAATAAAGTAACTGTGAAAAATAAAAAAATATTCTTTGACTCTGTAAAACCCCCAAATCCTGAGCCATAAATAATCTTGCTTCCTAAAACAGACCCTTTCCTCCATAGCACAGAGATTCAATAATACAATGGACTGAAAGTAAGGAACTTTATTTAGAAAATGTACCATCAATAATTTTGAGTTAAAAATAGGAATGGTATACAGTGAGAGGAATACAAATAAAAAAGAGGAGTTATCAAGTTTGTAAAATGTTTCCACTTCAAAAGAAATGCACAACTAGATCTACTTTGGACTCCTACCAAATTTTGTGTTGAAAAGAACTACTAAAAATAGTTTAAAAAAAGTTTTGTTAAAACAGGTAGATGAGATTTTGGATTTTCAATACATCTCTCCCTTCTCATGTTAATTTTCTTCTTGTCAGTTTTTTTTTAAGTCTGACATAAAATTCTTCATATTATCATCAAAATACTTCATAAAGTAAGTGTTCAGGAGGAGAAAAGGTGAACTGAGATTTGAAAGCAACTAATTTTTCAGATAATTTAAATATCAGCTGTGGGATCTGGCGGGCCTGCCGTGGCGCTGCCGTGGAGGGAGGCGCCTGGGATGGGGAGGTGGGCCTCCTGAAGAGATAAGGAGCATTGCACAATAACAAAGTCCAGACCCCCTAGATAAGGAGAACACTTTTTGGTTACGGAGACCCACAATTCTTTGAGGGATTTTTATGTAGATCTGTTGGAACCCATTGGTTTGTAACCCCCCACACCCACCTATGTACCCTTATAAAAACCTCTGTACTTTCCCCCAGACTTTGGGGATTTCGCGTCCCTGGCTTCCCTTTGCTGGGTGCTTTGCAATAAAGTTACCCCCTGCGGAATGGCCACACGAGTCCCTCATCTCTCTCTCCGTGCCGGCTGTGAAGGGGTTGCCTTGCAGGATCACTGAGCTGAACTCACTGAGCTGAAACTCACTGAGCTGAATTCACTGTAGCCCGCCGTGGCTACTACCCTGCTAAGGCACCCCTAGGCTAGCCGAGGGAAAGCCGCTGGCTCCCTGGAAGGGATTCTCCGAGGAGAGTACCTCTCTGGGGTAGACCCGGCTATCCTGGCCTCATACCTCTCAGGCCTCTTCCCGGAAGAGCCGACATTAATCAGCATCCTCAAAAACTTGATATTCAATTTAGAAAGAAAATTTTCTCTTAGGACCTTAGGAAATTTTTTTAGATGACACCTTTGATTTCCACAAGCCTGTGAGTTTACTGAAACTTATTGACTCTTTTTTTTTTCCCTTTTATGGCTGATGGATGAGACAACACAGAATCCCAAAACAGGAGGAAAGACATGGCATTGCACATAGCTCCCTTAGAGTCCATCAGCATGTTCAGAAGGCATTGCTTCAGCAGAATCCTCTCTAGTGACATGACTCAAACTATCATATTTATAACAATTTGACCTACTGTACAAGCAAAACAAAAGGCAAAATACTTGTGAAATAAATCAAGAGATGAGAGTCACTTGACTTACTGTATAAAACTTATAGACTATTGTCCCAAAGTATTTTAATATTTTTATAGCCTGAGAGTTCATCAAGGAAAGACATTCAATTATCAAGTTTTAATTTTTTTCTCTTCTTTATATATGAGTTATATGAAAAGACCTTAATATCTTGAAGTCAACAGGAAACTATTAATTTTTAGAAAAGTGAGAAGCATCTCACCTCCTATTTATAAATGTTCCATTAAAATAATGACAGAGAAATCTATTTTGGTCATCCTATTAAACATTTGTATGGGTTTTTGTTATTATCATCCTCTTAAATAGGTAGATCCTGTAATATGGACAACTAAAGAGTTCTCTCACTCTAAGTATACTTTGGATGAGTATTTCACCTCATAGAATGACAAAGGCATACACTTAACTAAAGAGAGAATGGTTGTCTACATCTCCAGCAAAAGAGAATACAAAGATCTGATTCATGGCTCTTCTTTTTTGTCATTTTACTAATATACAACATTTAATGCCAAAATCAGAGTGATTAAAATATGCTGTAAAAACCAAATACTCTTCTAAGAATAAATGACAATGTTATATATTTGACTTTCCAACCTACAAAATACCAAGACAAGAAAAACAGAAATGATCAAAATGTTGGAAGCAACTCAATGACAAGGGTTTTTGTAGCCTCCTTCATGTGAAAAGATAGCTGCTTCTCCTGGCATTAAACCTACTATACTGTACGAAAGCTATCTCTTTAATCCCAGCAGTTTCTTGAAAGGTAACTTGGGTTTCATATTTTAAGCGACTACAGAAGAAGATACTGAATTCTAAAATAAAACAGTCATACATTTTACTATATTTTACTAAACCTGGTTCCAAATACAATTTAGTGGAATGTTAGTCATGGAATAACATTAATTACTGGAGAGAAGGAGTTATATTCTTCATGTGCATTTGAAAAAGTTTCCTGGTCAAGTGTTGTGGCTTGTGTTAATTTGATTTGATAAAATTTATTGTTAAGATTTAATGTTAATAGTTTATTCACCCCCATGTTTTCTCCCAAGCTGGTTTAGTCCCAGAGTTGTGTCCTCCCACCAGTTTCCCTTTATGGTGTTTCCCCACCCTTTGTTCCAGCTCCTTCCCTATCAGTCACTGTTACCCTGCCCCTTGTTCCAGTCCCTTCTGTGTCAATCCTCCCCAGAGCCAATCCCTTTGCCATACCTCCCCCTGGTACAGGGGTTCCTGGGTGTCACCCAAACCTCGATGCCCCATTGGTACATGTGACCTACTCTCCCCTGCCACCTACCCTGATTGGCCCTAAGGCAAGAGACCCAATCCCTGAGTGTCCCTCATTGGCTCGTGTTCTGTATCCACCCCCTGATTTGTAACCACATAAAACCCCATGCACAGGGGTGCTCGGGGCTCTTTCCCTCTCTCCTTTCACCCCAATTAACCCTGCTGGTTGGAACCTCAGATCCAGAGAGCTTCTCTCTTCCTTCTTTATCCGAACCCTGGACGCGGTACGGCAATGACCACCTAAGAGCAGCTGCTCTTAAGGTTCAGCTGCTGGCACAAACTCCACATGGCAGCTGTTCCCCACACCTGGCATGGTGCTGGTGTGCTTTGAGCTAGCCCAGGCTCCAGTGAGCTGTGTCAGTCAAGTGAGACAGAAACTTCAGTAAAACGATTTTCTATAGCCATTTCCAATTTCCAGACTATCATGTATATTCACCTATAGAACCATTTCTGAGAAATGGTGCTACAGCTGATAAGACACACAGTATGAACCAAACTGAGCTCTTGATTTAAAGCTGTCAGACAAAAATCATAGTAATTTTATCAGATTATAAATAAGTATATTAATTAAAGAATGGAAGCAAAGTCATCCTAATTTCCTTGTGACAACTTTACTTATATTTTACTTATGTAATGGAATAGGATTTGTAAAGTTATGATTCTATGCCATTTAAAGATATTTACTCTTATAGTGAAGATAACATTTCTTGACAATAGGAAGCTTGAATTAGGATGAACATTAAAAAAACACTTTTAAATTTTTCTTACCTATAAAATGTTATAGTTTTCCAAACTAACCAATCATATAGAGGAAACTCAAGGGCAAATAAGGCAAATTTAGTTAGTGTTTATATTTAATTATTTTGCTTTCAATTTTTAATTTTTTTTTTTTTAATTTGAAAAAAAAAAAATGTTTCTATCAGTTTGACTAGAATCCTAATAGTTAACTCAGTCAATATAAGTCATGTGAATTAAAACAGTGATGCCATATGATTTTTGCATTTTTCCTTTTATATATTCTCTGTATTCTTTACACATATATTTGTAGCCTATTATTGTATTAGTAGCTAGTTCCAGTACTTTTCACTACCTTTCCCTGAGGCAGAAAGATAAATTCAGAGCTCCAAGCCCCAGGGGGTACAAAGCCCCTGTCCTGTCTTGGTTCTTCCTGGGAACCAAGGCCGAAAACTAGCTCTTCAAGACACATTTTCATAAACAAAGTTTAGTTCCCCTCTGAGGGGGGACAATTTAGAGAGGGTTGAACCTGGGGAAATTGCATCGCCACTTGTGCTCCTAATTGGTGATTTTTTTCAATTATGCTAATTTACTCAACTTATAAAATTGTATTCACCCCATGATGGGGGGTGGGTGCGCATTTTGTGGACCTTTTCCCTGTGGATCTACCTCTGGAGGTCTCCAATAAAGACCAACCTTTATATTACCTCCTATACTAATATTATCTTTAAAGTAGGTGGTTTTATTTCTAGGTACTTTAAGGCATCAAGAGGACTTTACAGAACCACATGGTGAAATTATAATTAAATAACTGCAACAGTCAGGGAGATTACAAATCACTGTTTTCTATGTCCTTCGGTTTCTTGCCTATGAATTTGGTCTGTGAGCCACTTTCTATACAAAATGCTATCAACAATAATATATCAATAAGATTTCAAGACAAAGAGTATAAATATCTTCTAATTTCAGTGATATACATTGCATCGATATTCATCAGCTTAGCTCACTGATAATTGAAGGCACTTAAAAAATAAATGCAAATACATTTTTCTCCATAACTTCTTAATATGCTTCTAGCAAGGAAGCCTTGCAGTAACTCCATCTCTTTTACTTACTATAGACCCATGCTGTGGTTACTACCATCTTGAATACTAAAATACAGCACTAATATAAAGAAAATTTCTTTTTTTCCATAAGGTAAAATCCACAAGTGCGATACATTCTCCTAAGGATTCTTTAAAAAAAAAAAAAAAAAACAACCCTATAAAATAATAATAATAAAAAAGCTTTGGGTTGAAAGTGATCTTAAAGATCTTAAACATCTTCTACTTCCAATGCTTCTTCCATGAACAAGGCATATTTTACTAGACAAGCTTACTCAGAGTCTCATCCAACCTGGCCTTGAACACTGCCAGAGATTGGCCATCCACAACTGCTCTGGACAACGTGTTCCAGTACCTCATCATGATCACAATAAAGAATTTCTTTCAAATATCTTCTAGCATAAATTTACCTTTCAGTTTGAAGCTTTGCCTCCTTTCTGTGTCACTACACACCCTTGAAAAAAGTGTCTCTCCATCCTTCTTGTAGGCTCCCTTCATGTACTGGAAGGCTGCAATGAGATCTTCCTGAAGCTTTCTCACCTCCAGGCTGAAAAAATCAATTGTCTTAGACATTCCTCAAAGGAGGGGTGTCCCATTCCTCTAATCATCTGTGCACACAGACCATTGCCCTTCTTGGGTTAGGAATCCAAAATATCAAGGTGATGTCTCACCAGAGCAAAGGGACAGAATCCCCTTCCTCTCCCTGCTGGTTATGCTGCTTTGGATGCAGCTCAGGAAACAGCTGGCTTTTTGGTCTGCAAGTGCACATTGTTGGAACATGTCCAGCCTCTTATTCACCAGCACCAACAACTCTTTCTCATCAGGGCTGCTTTTAGTATATTTATCCCTCAGCCTGATATCAGGCGTTGTCTCAACCAACACGGAGGACCTTGAACTTGTTATACCTCATAAGATTCCCATGGGTCCATTTCTCAAGCTTATCTAGGTCCCTCTGGATAGCATCCTGTCTTTCAAATGTGTCACCTGCACTACTCAGCTTGGGGTCATCTGCAAATTTGCTGAGGCTGCACTTGATCCCTTTGTCTGCGTCATTAATGAAGACATTAAATGGTACTGGTTGCCATAGAGACCCCTGAGGGACACTTCTTATCAATGATGCCCACTGGGACTTTGAGCTGTTGATCACTACCCTCTGGATTGACCATCCAACCAACTCCTTATCCACCTACTAGATCACTCATCAAATCCATCCCTCTCCAATTTAGAGAGAAGGATGTTGAAGGGGACCATGTGAAAGGCCTTATAGAAGTCCAGATAAATTTCATCTGTAAACCTTCCCTTGTCCAGCAACGTAGTCATTCCATTATAAAATGCCACTAGGTTGGTTAGACAGGACTTGTTTTGGTGAACCTATATATATATACATATATATAATTAATTTATACCTTAGCAGTAGTGTTTTAAATTTCCAGGTTTCAATTTCTACACAATTTCTATTTAAAAACTTCAATATTTCATTTTCAGTATTTAATTTTATTTGATTTTTTTAAAGAAGCAGTAATAACTGATCTTAAATGGCAACAGTCATCTTAACTCTTTAAGATTCATTATGATGTGGAAATATATAATAAATGTGATTTAGAATTTAAATACCCTTTTTTTCAAACAACAGTTGGAGTTGGAAAACTATATAGAACAATACATACCTAAGTGCATTACCAAGAGCAAAGGCAGAAAGCATCAATTGGTCAGGGCGAAGTTAACAAAACTGGTAAAATAACAAAATTGTATAATAAGGTATCTACAATGAGAAGAGAATTTGTCAATCACTGTCCTATAAAAACATGGATTTGCTTTACATTTCCCTGTCTCTTTATATTATTTCTAGTGCATTAACTGAAAATGCTTGCAAAACCCATGAATAAAATAAGTGTGCAATGTGCAGACTTTTGCATAAAATAGTATTACATGTCTGTCCCTCTCATGTTCCAAGGAGATTTTGCCTGCAATTACTACTAACTGTTTTTTCTTATATGATAAGGTCAGGTTAATTGTATATTATGTGAATGTAAATGCATATTGTATAAATATGTATGTTGTCTTCTATTCAGCATTTCTGGTTTGAATAGATTCTTGAAACAACTAGGATTTTTTCAAGACAAACCTGTGTGTGTAAAAAGTCCTTGCATGTGTTTTGACACCTGTATTTAAAAAAATCATGGTATTTTACTAATTTTTTTATAAACTCAGGGCTCTATTATTCTATCAATATCTACACTATCACACATGGTTTTGTGATATTTTCATCATCAGATACATTAATCTGTAACTGTCACCAAAGGTCACTATATGATGTGCATGCTGTGCTGGAACATACCTGTTGATAATAAAACAAAATTTATCAAAGAAGGTGAAAATTTACAGAGATTTTTTTTTTTTGTATGAACCAGCAATTAATTTGCAATTTAGTAACTGATTAAACAGCAACTATATTTCATATTGAAACACAACTATACATTTTACTGTAATGTTAGTCTCTTTCTCTGTGGTAGCTGTTAAAAATATTATTTCAGAGTGTCTCAAGATCACTTTCTGATTCATTTTTCTTTATAAATAATAGAACAAGATTAGCAGGTCATACTTTAAGCCAGTATTCCCTGTCCACCCCAGTATTGCCTCCATTTGGAAGATTTTATGGAAAATCAGTTCACCAATACAATAGGGTTTTTGCATATAATATTGAGTGGGGTTTATGCAAGATTATTAATTCAAAAAGAAAAAATCAGGAATAAGGCCGTTCATTTTACAGTGACAGACATATACATACACTTGTATGAAATTAAAAGGAGTGCCTGTTCCAATGTGGCCCTCTGTGACACAAGAGTAGTGATGGAGGGAGGGGGATGTAGAGGTCTTTCTCTGACCTCTACAACAAAAGCACAGAAGACTGGCAGATTCACTGAGAAGCCTCTGTAAGGAGACATTCTCAGTTCTTGATGTAGCACTGATGAAGTGTTGTTACAGACAGTGAAAGCCTTCCACAGTTATTCAAACTGCAGTGGGAAATGATTCCTTGTTTTTTTACTAGCAACGGACTAGTTTTTGTCGTATTGTTTTTACCTATGAACAGTCATGCCACCATTCTTTGGGGCTAATATATTTTTTGCAAGAGTTTGTCTTGGCTTTATTTCAAGAACTCTTAAAGTTCTGGAATGCTTTTCTTTTCTACCAATAATAAATTAAGTGAAAGTGTATATATTACACAGCAAAATTTTGTTATTTCAAACCTTATATAGAAGATCAATGAATTTGTGGCTACGCATATTTAAGGAGCTTTGTCAACAATCATAGACAGCAGTAGGCTCCAAAGCAATATATTCCAGGATGTTCTAAGGTGCAAGATGGTAGAAATGGAGGATTTATAAGTTTATGTCATTTGAAAAAAAGATTATTTTATCCGTTAATCTGACTGGCTTTTAGAAGAAACAAGTTGAAATAAGAGACCAAATACGTTCCTCAGCTAAATAAGGAAAATCTATTTTCTTGGCATCTCAATGAACTGCTCGGACTTCAGTTCATTTCATGCTTTCAGAATCATTTCTAATACATTGCTAGACCATATATTTCTGTTCTCAATCTCATTTAAGCACTTTAAGCACAGGCTTAGCCAGGCTTCTCTCCTCCACTGCATAGTCCCTGGGAAAAAAATAAAAAAATTGCTCATTAACCTTATATTACCTAACCTAGACTGGTAGGACATTTTTTCCCTTCTGACATCACAGTTTATAGGGTTCCTAAATCAGGATGGATAAAGAACTTTTATAGTTAATCATGTTACAATTACAGTCAGGTTCAAAGTAAATTAGTCACTGCAATTTATTGAAGGGTGTGCAGTAGAATCAAAAACCATGTTTTTCCGAGTTTAGGTCCTTATATGTTCAACTCATTCAAGCTACCCAATAATTACTACCATTTTTGCAGTCAATAGAATCCCATTCCACAATTAATTTACTCAGTAATTGGGGGGAAGGGGCAACTGTTTTCTTGTTGATATAAATCTCTAGTGTATAAACTCCTATTTGATTTTCAGCTGAAGATTTTTTATAGTGTACATGTTTTCTTTAAGGTCATTCTTACAATGCTGTTTTATTTTGTAGTATTGGCTTTAAGGCCCATATATAGGAATCAACTATTAAATAGCACAAAGAGAATAAAAATGAATATTATGGTAATACAAATTCTTAGCACAGAAAAAAACTAACTTTAAAATTAATTTTCAATTGAAAATTTAATCTTGCTGAATCTAGAACTAAAGTTAACCAAAACCAAAATCTTTGGAACATAATTCTTTTTGACCTCAGGCTAAAAGTCATACTGAACAGCAGGCAGGAGAATTTTGCTCAACTGGAGATCACTAAATTGCTCAGAAATCTACTGAGAGAGAGCAAAAGCACATTTCTCCTCTTGAAAAGGGAAACCTTTACAATTCCAAAGTGTTATTTCCTATCACAACATATTTAAGGAACTCAATAGAATCTGAGGAAGAGACAGACAGAGGCAAAAGACCTTGAACTGCACCACAAAGAGCATTAAAGGAACCAATTACTTAAATTAAACCAAGAATTAATAAATTACTTGTTTTTCCATTTCCATTCTGACCTGTGTGCTTCATTGACTAAGGAATAATAGCATGAACCCTCCTTGTAACAAGTGGACACTGAAGATGACCAAAATTAGAGCACTCTTCATTATTTTCTTTTCATCATATTTATGGGTGTCATCTAAAAATATTTGGGACAGGAGGTGAAAAATTACTCCCTTATATTGCCAGTATTTCCAAGGGTTTCATGCTGATTTTTTTTTTTTTTGCAAGATTGTCCCTAGAGAAAAATATTAGAAGCTCATCACTCTCAAGCACACAGTACCATGAAAATTTCAGGAAGATCTTTTACAGGTTTTTTTCAGAAGAAGAAAACAATTTGATCCTATTTTTAACCGTATTTCATTGCACTATAAAGCTCTGTCAGTCAGTTATAATGGAAAATATTAAGATGCCAAATGGAGGATTATCTTGTCCTGACTATTATCTCTACTAGCATCATAAGTAAAGAAAACTTGTAAAACCAAAGATGCTGCTTTCTTTCAAGGACCCAAACATCATTTAGAAAGGAAAATAGAACAAAAAGATTTTGAAAGACATTTTTACATCTAGGTCTTAACTGATTGAAGTTTTCTATTACAAATGAAATTTTATGTTGTGTAACACAGCATTTTACAAGCTTTATATGAACAACCCAATTATTTACAGTAGCAAGAGAGCACATGAAGCCTGCATTTTTTAAGCCAATGCATTTAGTCCATTGTAATCTGAAAGCATCTGGAGGGTGCACTTTTGCATTATAGGAAATTTATTCTAGATTTGCTGGGATTGCAAAAAGCTTTGTGCTGTTTATAAATGTTTAGCTCTTGACAATGATTACTGGCTTTTATATAATGTACTCTGAGGACACAACATTCCAAAGTGCATGTTGTAGTGCTGGAATACAGGTGGATGGAAAACTGAAAAACAATGTAACGTTTGTATTTTGTTATAATCATCCCAGAATGATGGAGAAGGTTCCGGAATCCCAGAACCATGTAGCAGTGGTGCAGTATTACAATCTTACAAGTAAATGATTTTAATTTTCTCCAAATTGGAAAGAGAGCTAATACATTACAATTCGTAAACCAAGGAAAATATCATGATGATTTCCTTCTGTATTGCATCTTTTTCATTCTCTCAATCTTTTGCAGCCAACACAACTTCCAATACGTTGATATAGCACTTAACAGTAAGACTTGATCTAAAATGAGATTTTCATGCAACATTCCAGCATGAATAGCCAGTGAGATGCACCAAGAATATTCTGAAAGTGCAACTAGTTGGTAATTATGAGAACAAAGAGTGAGCTGTGGTAGATTGCCGTGATTCTTACAAGATTTATATATTCTTGCAAAATGATTTAGGGCAATTATATTTGAATCAAAGAGGAGATTCTACATTTTTTATTTTTTTAAACTGATTTGATTTAAAAATCCATGCTATGGTACAGGAACATTTTAAATTATAAATTCCTATAGATAAGAGTTTGCAAAATCACTAGAAATATTTAAGTTAATATATGTTCTACGTGCTTATAGAATTACAGCAATTCTGTATAACAATGCTAGAGTATGTAATATAAGGATTTAAGGAAACTGAAGAAAAAAAACAGAATTTTACTTCAGTTGACTGAATCTTCCAATTATTTTGCAAGATAGAACATTGTGGTATAAACAATGTAAATTTGCACAGTTAAAATAGTTAATACAGTCTACAAAAATATCATTTTAGTGGTAAATATTCTTAAACATTTTATTAAAGAAGGTAAGAAAAATGTGGAAGTCTCTACTACTAAAAAACTGTCCTTCAGTCAGGAAAATATTTGCAGATCAGAATAGATTGCAACTGCTGTCTTCATCTCCTGCCTACAGGCATAACTGAAGCATAAAGGTATTCACTTTAATTTTATTTTTTTAATTCACTTGTAATGTATCTAAGCATCAAATGGTATACTCTGGGAAAAAGGCCAAAAAAGTTTTATTTCCCACATGAACAATTTTGGCATACAAATTCTGAGGCAAATACAGCAAGATTATGCAATTCCTGTATAATTAATGAGACATATATCCTAGTTTCTATGCACAGAAAGGTGGATGCACTGAAGAAGAACTCAGGAAACAAAATATGGCAAACAATGGGCAGTTTAGAAATCCATATCAGTCTAGACGTGAATAACTTCCCTAATACTTTGTCATATTGAGCATATTAAAAACCAATGAAATATGTCTGAATGTTGCAAAAGTTACCTCAGATTAAACATGACAAGTATTTTTTTTATGATAGAACAGTATATTTCAAATATTTTGTTGTGTCATTGGCAACCACATGCAAAATTACAGTGAAAAGAAAGAAAAAAACAATTACACAGAAAAAGACACAGAGAGGACAGTCATCACTTAAGCCTATAGAAAAAATATAGGAAACAACACTTTTACAGAAAATCCTGATTTAGACCTGTGATTAAACTAAAATTTATCAGAAAATTAATTTCCCACCTATATATCCCAGTTCTGGGAAGGCATCTTTTGTACCTCATACCTAAAGAACTTCAGCCTTGGCCTGAGCAAGTAACTCTCAGCAATAAGCTGCATCAGCTACTCACAGAATCATCAGGCAGTCCTCATGAAATTCATGTAACTGTGTGCAGGTGCATACACAGACAGATATGTGAGTGCTACTTATATTAACCATACACAGACAGACAAGGTATGTATACAGATATCCATTCAGACAGTTTCCATCCAGCCACTTTCCTGGGCACCCTCAGGAGAAGCTGCAGAAGCACTTTGGGGATGTGGTCACTGGGGTCATCCTCTGGTCCTGGAAGCTGCTCTAAGCTGAGGATGTGCCAAGGGGCCTGCCCTTGGCAGTGGCCATCACATTGCAGAGGCCTCAGCCTTCACCTCCTACCCACGGATCTGTACAAGGCTTTGTCCCCAGGAGGTGCCTGCTGCCCAGGGCTGGGGCTGTCTCAGTGTCCCTGAGCTGCCCCTCTCCAGTCTGGAATGATGGGAGGACCCTGCCAGGTCCTCCCCTGATCCACTAGGTACCCTCCCTAACAATTTCTGGAGAAGTTAAAAATTCAGCACATCCATTTAATAGCTATAATTAGAAGTATCCAGCTTCCTGAATGCCATTTCCCCCCTTCACACTATTGGTTCCACAGGTCACCACATCTCCTCAACAAACAGTTTGAAATAAACATATTTATGAATAACGTGAAGGTAATGGCAAAATCATGGCTTGGAATCTAATCTCTGGGACACTAGCCTTTCTGTACTCTGCAATTCTCAAAGGACCACACCAAAGCTTTTTTTTTAATGCCATAGAACACGTCAAGTCTCAAGTCAGTCTGAAATACTCTCATTTTTAAAAAAGCGTGGTATACCTAAACAATGAGACTGGAGCTTGAACAAATGTTATGCCTTTCCAAAGAAAGAGGAAAATACTAATATTCAGTGGATATTTAATCCAGGCAGGAAAGTAAGAAAGGAAACAGAGTGTCAAGGGAAGTGGTAAGGGGAAGAAAACCCTTGATTTTGAGGGGGTTTAATGACATAGTTTGGGGATAGGCTCCATGCTCCTAATTTCAAGTTTTAAAGACTAACTGTCATGAAAAAACCAGTTGTCAACATAAGTTCCAATTCACCAGCACTATGTAAAAAGGAATGTGCTGACTTAGGCTTCCTCTTTTCACTCTTCTGCATACATACAGTTACTTTTTGTGTAGCTGTTCTTGTGTTTAGTAATTGAACATGTCTTCTTTCGACAAGCTGTGAATGAACAGTGGGAAAAGACTTTCTAATATCGATGATTAATTTAGCTGCTCACACAATGAAGCTATTTTTTCCCTCACTCACATTGATATAATTGATTTATACCAGTAGAATAAGCACAAATACATGGCTTTGTTTCATCTAACTGTAAGAGACTTAAAGATCACAATTGCCTCAAACACTGTCAAGGCCACAGAAGGAACTTGCCATAAGACAAGCTGCCACTAGTGGGAACTTGAGATAAGCACAGAAGAGAGGAGCTTGAGACAAAGAGGCACTAATCCCAGGCCCAGCACTGGTGAGGTCTAGTTAACACATTCTGACTTGTGCATGTGGACAAAGGGCAGTGGCAGACTGTGATAAAGGAAAAAACTGTTTATCCCAAATTATGGGAACACCAGCAACCACCCCATGGATACCTGGAACTTGGACTGTATAAAGGTGGTATCTCCAGAAGAACAACTCTGGGACTGCAGCCACTCTGAAGACCACACTGAAGAGGGACCAACAGGATGCCACTGGATCCATGGGGTGGTGACTATCTTCTGCTTAATCTCTCTCTCTATTCCTCTTCCTCTTTCTTATTTCTTTCTATTTCTATACCTCACATTTATTATTAAGTAAAATCTGTACTACTGACTTCAGCATATGGTCTCGTTTACACCTTAGTTTGGGCAGAGGCATGTCTCAGTAATCAGATTCTAACACTAACACAACTTTTAAAGTCCTTCAAGGTAATTTTCTTTTGCTGCTTGGTTTATTTCATCAGGAAGGAACTCCAGAACTCATCAACTATTCTCCATCAGATTATGTGTATGTGTATGTGTATAATCAACAGAATAATTATTGTTTCTTTAAATCACTGTGAAGGTGCACTGAGAAGGTCACAGTAAGGATCAGGAATTTATGCTCAGAGCTTTCATTTGCAAAACTGCATGGTTTTTGAAAGAAACATTTAATAGAGAAGAAAAATTTTTTAAAAATTCTTGAAAGTGACTCAGTCTTCAGCTGTAGTAAAGCCCAATGTTTTACTGGCACTGCAACCCACACCAGCTGTAACATTGATGAAGTAATAGGACTATCTTTAGAAAATCATGCTTTAGATTAGAACTTATTAATTCATATAAAAACATTCTATTAAAATCTTAGCTCGATCTGTATTACATTTCCATCCATATCCTAATTAATTCATTATAATAAGTGAAAGAATTTGGACTTAGGAAAACATACATTTTCTCCTTCAGTTCACCTTCAAGAAACCTTTTGAAAATTTTTGGTCATGTTTCAAGAAGCTATATTAAAATAAAACTCACATTTTTTGTATGATCTTATAGAGAAACAAAAGTTTAAAAATAATGGCAGTTACATTATGAACAATATTTTTCTCTGGTTAGAAAGCCCATACTTTAAATACCATGTCTTAAAATATGTTTCTAAGTCCTAAGACATTATTACACTATAATTAAACCAGTGCATGCTGAGTCTTTTATTTTCACTCCAGCCACTTATTGTCATGTTTTGTTATCTGGTAAAATTTCCATTATGTTTAAAATTTAACAATCACTTCCTAGTTTAAGAGTTATAACATTGTGTTATAGCAATATCTTTTTCAGTATCTGCTACCTTCTTCTGGATTTCTGGATTTAAGGGTTACACAAAGACTTATACTTGTCTATGAAGTTTTACAAAATGAAGTAAGACTGGCCTTATGTCGCTGTGAAAGTGAGTATGGTGTGTATTGTGAGTGCTGTGATTTCTCTATTTTTATGAGCAAATGTAAAACCCTTGTAATGAATTATGCTTTTTTAATACATTCCATGATTGATATCATGAACGAGGAAAAAGCAAAAAGAAAAGAAGATAGCTTTTAAACTCCCCAGTAGAAAAACGGGTTTAGGGCCCTATAGCTAATTGTTTACAAATGGACAAAATGCTTCTAAAATAAAATTAAGGTTCCATTGCATGGAACTACTTCAGGCATAATACCTAGAGAGACTTACGAAGAAGAAAAAGCCTCAAAGATTCTCAAATTGTACTTTACAGTAAAATCATGAGAACTAGATGGTTGTCCAGATATATTAAAAAAAACCAAACAAAAAACCAAAAACCAAAAGTGATGTTTTCTTTCCCCAATCAAGTAAATTTTTTTTCAGTAACTTCTTATTTTCTACCCTAGTCTGGACTTTCTGGCTAACTGAAAGAAATATATTTTCCCAAGAAATGCAGGAGACTTACATGGCTCAGCGTCATGTGAAAAGGAGATGTCTTCAACCCTTAGTGTGAGGAAATTTTCTTGATCCTTACTGTTTGATTGGTCTGTCAGAGCCCCAGAAAAGGAGACCCTCGTACTTGACCAGTCTGTCAGCGCCCCTTTAGGGGAACCCTTCACTGAGCAATGCTGCTGGACTGGAGGACATTTTTACTGACTTATTCAGGGACACACACCAACAGCACAAGGGAGGCCCCTCAGCAGGTCTTCCCACTTTATGTTCCTTGAGTGGGCCTCAAACTTTCTTTGAGAATGTTACTCATTGCCAGGAAGTGCTAGCACCCATGGAAGACTCACACCAACAGTTTACAGGATAACGTTCTGTATTCATATAAAATTGTGACAGGTTAAGGTTCAAGGATTTCTGGTGAGAGTATCTGACTGCAAAAATGTATTCAAAACAAAATACGGAGAAACTCTCATCCCCAGTAAAAATATTGAGTATACAGAATGTTGTTCTAACCCAGTAGGTGTCTCTATAGGGGAGAAAACAGGTTCAGCCTATTACAGTTAGGCTATAATGAACTAAATTTAATGAAGGAGAATGATTTTGCCACAGTTGTTGGCTCAGCAGCAGGACATCTCTTACCACCCTTGGTGAACAGGTGCTATGTGATTTATCAGTTGCAAAAACTTGTACTGTCAATTTCCTCTTCCAGCAAGAATTTCAACAGACTGGCCATGTTGCTCTGCTCCACTCTGCTCCATCCTCTTCTCCATCCCGCCCCAACTCCCGTAGTAAGGGCATAAACAGTTGCAGATCATGTGTATGAGGAATCATTGTGGGACAGGCTTCAAGCATGCCAACCCCATTCCATCCAAGGAGTAGAAGCTGCGCTTTACCCTATAATTTCCATACTCTTTTTTTTTACTTCTAGTCATATCTCCACACTCAGTAAAGACTCTCTGGTCAAACTAAAGTGTGAGAAGGAAATGCACATGCCATGTAACCTGGGATACATATCCTGGGATGAATACAGGGACAATTCCCAGATGGGTAAGGATGGGATTGTGAAAGTTAAAGTCCAGCTGGAATGCAAAGAATAGTAGAAAAAGAATTTACAGGCATGTTGATCAGAAAGGGAAGATTGAAGAATATGCACTCCCCTTGCCATAAGATGGCAGAGCTTGTGACAATCAACATGGCAGAGGTACTTGTCAGTATTTTATGTCTTAGTTTTCAATGGCAATTTCTCTTCTCAAGCACTGAAACTCAAGAGAGGGAGTAGGATATGACAGGATAAGATCGGGTTTTAGACCACCTGAAGAAAGTGAAAATAAACTCTTTGGGACCTAACAGTATGTATCCCAGGGTCCTGAGGGAAATGGCTGGTGTAGTTGTCAAGCCATTTTCTGTGATATTTCTGTGAAATACCATGGTAATCAGACAAAGTTCTCAGTGAATGGAAGAAGGAAAATGTTTCACACATTTAAAAAAAAAAAAAGAAGGTAGAAAGAAGTACTCTGGGAACTACCTTACTTTGTACAGTAACATCATGAAGCAAATCCCCTGCAGGATGTGCCAAAACCTAAGAAAGACAGCTTCACCAAGAGCACATCTTGCCTGACTAATCTAGTGACTTTCTGTGACAGAGTGATGGAGTAACTACACTAGTGGACTAGGCAAGAGCTACAGTCATCATTTACCTAGACTTCTGTAAACCCCTTGATATGGGACCCCCAGCATTATTCCCCTTATACTGGAAGGATATGGGTATGAGGGATGGGCCATTAGGAAATTGGCTGGATGACATCTAGAGAGTTGCAGTCAACAGCTCAATGTCCAATTTACTTGTACATGCACTCACACATGTGCACACAGACACGGAAGTCTGACCAACTGCAGCTGTAGGGTATCTGAACTGGCCCAGATCCTCCTTGCCTTTGCCAGTGAAGTTTAGTAATATGAAAGCTATTGACTAATTCCTTAGCTCTGGAGATACTCCATCAAAGCTGAATGACGTCAAGAATTGCCAGATCTCTAATGAAATTTAACATTTAAAAGGTCATGTAGGCCAAACCCAGAAATTTCACTCTTACATGAGTAAGATCAGCAAGGAAAGAAGCAGACATGAGACTTGTGGGCTGGAATGATGTACATGAAAAGAGAAAGATAGTGGAGAACACTGAACTTCTTTTAGAGCTAGAGGGTTTAAAAAAGCATAATAAAGAAGACAGAATGTACTATAATTTTTGTCTCAATAGAGAGGACTTAGGGATTTTCCCCCAGTTAAGTATATTTGTTTGAAGTACGAAGTTTATGGTTTCTCTCCAACCAGGAAAAGGTTTGTTTTGCAGTTTAATGCCTTTCAACAGTTTTCCACTTGATAAAGTATATTTGCTCTGCACAAAAAACAATCCTGTTGAAATGTTTGCTGTCTCTACAGATGCTCAGAAGACTTTTAGACTTGTAGAAAGAATCTCAGTGAGAAATATGGCAATATGAAAGTGGTGAATCTGCAGTCTTCCTTAAAGTAACTGCATGGTACTCTCACAGTAAGCACTAATAAAGTAAATACCAGAATGTCTGAAATAAAAATGTTGGAGATAAATAACAGCTTGTAAATATTTGACTACTGGACTTACATGCTTTCATTTCCCAAACTTTTGGACAAAAATGGGAACAGAACCACTCATTTATGATCTCAAAAAGTGAAGTTCCAGAAAATTTTACACTTTGCTTTTATAAAGAAATAAAATTTTATATGATAGCACTAAATGGTTGATTAAAGACAGTAATTTACATTCCTCCTATATTTTTTCCCTTACTTACCAGACATTGATCAAAAATATTACTTTTCATCTTGGTAAGATGGAATGCTTTAAAATACCTTTAGTCTCAAAAAGAAAATATATATGCATAACCACATTGAAAAATGAATGATGTTAAATGGGGGAAGTTCTGTACCGTGTGACTGGGGAAAATTCCTGCTATTAAATATATTTTCATCTTCTTTCACTTTTCTTTCCTACAAACCAGAAAATGGCTAATAAACTTTAGAAATGAGACATCTTTAGAAGAATTTATAAGAAAGATATTCCTGAAGCCCTGCCTTTTATTTTTTATTTTTTTTTTAATCACAGATTACTCAAGAAGTCCATGGACTTTGGCCTTCAATCTTTAACAGAATGTATGGAATTCACTCTGTGAGACCTCATCTTAAACTATGGGCATTCTTCAAGTGATGTGGAGTGCAAATTACTTAAGTTTCTAGGAAGAGCACATTTTGAGTCACCTCTCAGTTTAATCTCTTAAGTCCTCAAAACAGAGAAAGCAAATATATTGCTTGGAAGGAAAAGTTTCGCTTTGCAAGTTTGGCATATCTACTGCTGTGCCATCATCATAACATTGTACGACCCTTTCAAGAGACTAACATAGGCATGTTTCTTAAAAGAATTTGACTGAACTTTATTTCCAATCATTTCAACCATCAGACATCGTGCACTTCTAAATGTGACAGTAGTATCTGTAGCTCCATGAAAATAAGACCTCAATTCATAGAAAGTTCTTTAGGATTTGTACCAATCTAATAATATAACTTCCACTCAAATAATGGTTTTAATGATATCTGCCTAGAGCATCACTCTCCTGACAAGTCTGCAATATGATGAAAACATCATATTATTCCCTCCAACCCATCCTTTCCCTTGCATAAAAGGAAATCCTTTTGGGCCAATTGCTTTCCTGCAGGATAATTCTCAGATATTCTAAGACTTCTGGGTTAACAGCAGCTAATTATATGTAGGTTCCCAGGAAACCACATTTTTTGATCCCAGCAATAATTGCAGCATAGAGATTAGAAGAAGAAACTATGTCCTGTAAACTCCCACAAGTTGATATATTAAAAAAACCCCAGACATGCCAAATTTACACATTTGGAGTACTAAGATGAATCCATATTATTGTCACAGGCAGCTATGAAAAAGCATCCTAAAATTAGTATATCACAATAGTCCCGAAGATTCCACTTTTTAAACACTGTTTTTTATCTACCTAACATTGCCTAGAGAAAAAAAAGAAATATATCAAAAATTGCAAACCAAATATTTCCATGATCAAGATTTTACATGTAATTATCTGAAAAGATAAATAAAAAAAGGGACAAATATAATTACATACTAATAGATTAACTTTTTGTTCCAGTATATTTTAAAATGTCCTATCCATGGAAAAATATTTTTGGATTTAGCCCACTGATAAAGTTTAAAAACAATAAAAACTAATCCTTTCTCTAAATAGAAATAGTCAAGTTTTCATTACTTTCAGAAATTCTATACTAGTACAATATCTGCTAAGCAGTCTATAATGTTCAGCAGCACACAGGAGAATTATCTGCTATTCAACAGCCTTTTTGGTTGAAGTTACAGATTGGCACCTTCATCATCATTTCACAGCACAATATATTCTCTGTTACTTTACACCTCATGCAGTGATTGCAGAACTAAACCAGAATCAGACATTACACCTGTGCATTACTTTTACCTTACGCATATAAAGGACTTGGGAAGATACAAGGCAATGAAATATCACACATGTTGGGCCCAATTATATGTTGTTCTAGAATACTTTTCCCCAGTTCTGGACATATAAAGTGTATTTAATCTAGGCTAGACACCATGGAGGAATATCTCAACTACAAGTGTTATCCTCAACAGAATCATAGCTCCATCTTTGCCCCCATTCTTTCCAATCTTACCTCCACATGAGCAGAGGCAAAGGCAAGTATAGCTTTTCTTCTTTATTTCACTGCAGGTCCATCAAGATTATAAATACAAATTTATCTAATTTTTACCTTGGTTATGATTACCACCAAGCACACTTAAGAACCTGAAGGATCTGAAAGATTTCTGGGTAATAAAAAAAGTACAATTCATATGAAGACTGCCAGTTTCAACTGCAGGGAATCAGCGAGGAGCTGGAAGTTATTGTGATTTGCTGGTTTACATCAGCTGTAGTAAAAAAATAGAGGGATTAAATTTGAATTTCATGGAAGATAGCAATATAAAAAGCTTGTTGCAAGTAATTTCTGTTACAGGACATTGACCTTTAAAAAAGCTATAATTTCAAATTACTCAATATTTTTACTCTACAGCTGTGGGCGATTATGTTCACTGCAGATAATAAGAAGTACTAATGGTCAACAATGTGTACTGAGCATAGCAGAATGTATTTGTGTAATACAGAGGAATGCAGTTCAGTAGTCTTACTTGAAAAGATTCATAAATAAGATTAGAACAATTTAAATATGATACAATGGACTATTTCAAGAATCTATGCATATGCAGCAGTTTCAACAGTATGCATTTTATGCATATTATTGTAAATAATGTTTTAAGAATGCATTTTATTAGAATGGACAGAGGAGATAAAATTGAGTAATATATGGGAAAGCATGAAGTAAGTATAAAATTAGAGAGAGATTTTACTCAACACCAAGTAAAACAAGGAGGATGGGAAGTTGGTGTCATGAAACAGCAGCATCATGAACTCCATTTCTGGATTATGATGTATGATGTGATATGATGCATTGCAGTATGATATAGGATAATATATAGCATAACATATTAAAATACAATTTAATTAACAATAAAGACAGGTGCAAGTCAAAAGGCAAACAACCTAAGCATAAGGCAAAAGCAATTCTTTATTAAATAACTTTAGTTGCATTAAAATGTAGGAAACAAGTCAATGAACTAAATAATTTACATAAATGTGATGATTTTCTCTTAAAAAGATGACATCTCCAACGATTTCTGTGAGAGCTGACAGTCTATCCTGTAGGCCAGATAGACTTACATTCTATGCTCAATAAAATTTTGAATTTTATTTACATTGTTGATCATCTTTACATAAACCATACCAGAAGACAAACAACTTTTTTTTTTTTTCACTTTTTGAACTGACAAAGAACTAAAAAGTACCCTTTTTAATATCCAGACAGTACTTATAAATATGATCTATAAACATTAATGATTTTTGTTTGAGGTTTTTTAAATCTCACTAATGTATAAACAAAATCTTTGGTATCCAAAGATTAATTATATTTGCAGCCTGGAAAACTGAACAGTATTGCAGATTCACTTTATCACATTCAATTCCTCGAAGTTAATTAAAAAAACCCAAGCCAAAACTAAATGACAGAAATTAAGGTTTTGCTATTTCTCACTTTAGAGAATATAATATATACTTTCAGCAAAACTTCATAACATGTTAACAGTAAATTAGAAACTTATAATTAGATAAAGTGTCTAGTGAGTCGATGACTTCTTCATAGCATCATCTGTAAATTCACCTATTTAACCCATGATCATCTTTACCTACTAGAGAAGTTCAGTCCCAGTTCAATCTCTATAGCCTGACAGACAGTACTTATATTTGTTTTTGAACATCTCTTACTTTATCAAGTGAAAGTTAAAAAATCCAATAGATTTAAAATTTAAACATTTTATTTTAATTTTTTATAACTGTAAGGGAAAAATTACGATTTGGTGTAATTGAGGTTTAAATTTTTGTGAGAAGATAAAAGGTGAAAATAATTAATATTTTCATCATATTTTTATATATGAAAGCAATTCCAGTTTTAAACAACTGAAAAATAAATAATTTTGTCCTTATCAATATGTATGTAAAAAAAAAATAAAATCCCCCACCTCAGAAAATTCTAATTACAATACTAATTTGGCTTTCCTATGCCTAAAAAATTGCCCACATTAACATTTTCTGAAAAAGGTTTTTTTTTTATAGGACAACTTAGTAGCTCCCCTTTTGTAATGATTACTTGTTTACACAGCTGTGAAACAGTGGTGCTGAAAGAAGCTCTAAGGTTCAATTAGTTCATCCCTTGTCTTGGGGAATGTTTTACCATTATAGCTGTCATTCTGGGCAGGTCACTATTTAATTCATTCTTTAAAAATGTTTGCAAGGGAGGATGAAACCCCTGTCACAATCTATTCCAATGTAATAATATCTCTTAAGAGGAAAGCTTTCTGAATAGTAAATCTAAATCTTCCTTTTTGCAGTTTAAGCCCCCTAGTTCCTGTGTAATTCTTTGCCGGTATGGAAAACAGGTTGTACCTCCTGCCTGTTTGCAAGTGTATGAGGTATTAAATTGTTTTTTTCTTCCCCCTGGGACTTATGATTCTAGTTGTCTTCATCCACCATACTTCCTGGGTCTTAGATAACGTTCCTTTTTCGTGAGCTCCTGCTAAATATAATTTCTAAGGTAACACAGCAAACCAGTTCTAATACACTTATATTTGTCTATAAGCATATGTTTAAACGTGTATGATTGTGGTTTAATGCACATGGTTTGTGTACACAAGTTAATTCATGGTTTTTATTGGAATTAATGCTGAGTCTCTAAAGCATCAGAGGAGACCTCCATTTGGATAATCCTTTAAAAGCATGAACACTCACATGTGGAAATCAAAACATTTAAGTTAGTGGGGGTTTTTCTCTGTCCTCTCTTTTTTCTCCTCAAGCAAGGTGTGGGCTGCTGGGTAGGTCCATGTGTAGAGCAGCCAAGGCTGCCCATTGTTGCACAGAGCTGTTCCAGTTGGGTCCAGCAGCCCCACCACATATATGACAGAACAAAGTGAAAATAGGCCAAAGATGTAATATTTAAATCTATATCTAGAAATAAATCCATTTCATTAAAACTATTAGCAAGTCATAGTGTGTGAAGACCACATATTGACCCTACTGCCTCTTGGAATTTCCATCAGCTGAACACCCTCTGAAACCAGGAGTTGTAGCTATATTTGTTCTTTTCTACATATTTTCTCTTTTTCTTTCTTCTCCATCTTCCAATCTCTTATTTTCTAAATTCTGAGTAACTTATAATGGGGTGGGCTTGTACCTTGCTAAATTGAATGGGCTAAGTTAATGCTTTGTGAAACATTTTGATTGAATGCTACTCCATTTGCCAAAGTTCTCTGATTTTTCTGAAGTTGCCAGCAAGAAGTTTTTTTTGTTGTTTTGACATCTTGAGAATATACTGTCATTTTCTCTCTTGTGTGTGTAATTCAGAGCACAGAAAAAAAAAGAAAATATAAGCCCCTTACTAATTGAGAAAGTTTTTGGGGCCTTACCACTTCTCTGGCTCAAAGATACTTTTGTGCTGTCTAGTCAAATGGACTTCATCTCTTCCAAGAAGCTGTTAAGCTTCAAAGAGAATCCCACATGCACAGACCCAGATATCAACAGTGCTTTACAGTTACTAAAGTGCAGAATTTGTCAATTCCTGTTCAAGGCATTCCACCTTACCAGCAGAATTGAAGAGAACATCACCTGGCCCCTCCATGTGTTTTGATTACTGCTTGTCTGATGTTTAATGCTTTCCAGATCACCCTGGCGTGAGTAGCTGGCATGAGCTTAGATAATCACTTCACAACAACCAGAATATGAGGAAGCAGCAAACATTCCTAGATGATAAATCAGGTATAGAAAGCAGGGGCCTCTAATCATCTTTAGTAGTCCCTAATACTGTTCTTCCCAGATTCCTTCTAGTGGTCCTGTGTATCTTAGGCACAGCCCCCAGAGGCATTCTATTTAATGACACTCCAAGTTTCTCTCCAGCTACAATGGCTTAATCTATTCTGTAATTGCAAGTCACAAGGTGGGACAATTCCTCCTGCTACATGAAGTCACTGACTTCCAGCCTCAATCTTGATGGTAGTTTCCGCTTTCCAACTTTACAGATGTAGGCCGTAAATGGCCCTCTGCTGCAGGGAATAGTTCAGGTTCTTGAAGTTGTAAGGTCTTAGAATAAACCCAATTGTTCTTTCTCACCCTCTCTGATGCTACACAGTATGATGATCTCCTCCCTACAGCTCTTTCATGAGAGCTTCTCAAGAACTGTGTGCCTCCTGCAGACTAGAAAACCACACATCCCAGCACCAGCAAAAAAGTGTTAGGCAATTTCTACTGCCTGAAGCTTGCATAGCTCATGTTGCTTCTCAACCTCTGAGTCCCAAAGTCCAACTGGAAATGGAAAGTTACTCCAACAGTGACCGTGGGCTGTGACCTGAAGTATATGATCACCATATCTCAGGGTGCAAGTGTTGGGTACAGAAAATATATTAGTCTTGCTCTCCTCCTCATACTCCTCTGCACAAACTGCTGTGTTTCAGAAGCTGTGCTCTGGACCTGGCTCTTAGACATATTTCTCCATGTAAATGGGTTAAAAGAGTGAGGTTTCTCCATAAGCGTGTGTTAAAAGGGTGCTTGAGCCTTCCTAAAGTCTGAAGGTCCCTAGGCTTCAGACGCACCGTGATCAAGGACAACTGTGCAAATCTGTTACAATTTGCTTGAACTACCCTTATCCTTAGTTTTACTTAGACACATAACACTGTCAAGTCCCTAAGTGCCACATCTACATGTCTTTTAAATATGTCCAGAGATGCTGACTTAGCCACTTCCCTGGACAGCATGGTCCAACGCTTGAAAACCCTTCCTGAGAAGAAATACTTTCTAATACCTAATCTAAACCTCTCCTGATGCAACTTGAGATCATTTTATCCCCTTTAAGATAGTTGTAGAGAGCTTTAAGTTCCTCCCTGAGCCTTCTTTTCTAGACTAAACAACCTCATTCCTTCAGCTATTTCTTAGCAGGAGGACCCACAAGACCCCTCAGGTTCTTCTGAGGATTCCCAGGAGCTCACAGATACCAGGACAAGTACCCAGAAGGTCAAGACAATCTCAAGATAATCAAGAAGATTCCAGAGTCTGCTGGGAAAACTGCCACATTAACTGGGTGTTCCAAAAATCTGCTGTGTATCAAAAGTATTCATTCTTGGAGGACTAAAGCTTGGGACAAAACCCAAGGACTGTGACACACTGATTGTGTAAAACATTGTGTAAAAATGGTGAATCATTTCCAGTATCAAGAGTATTATCTTTCTTCCCTATATTATATATTATATATATTATATTTCTTCAAAATATATATTGCTTCCATATTTGGTAAAGGAGCATTCGTATTTCTGTGTAAAAATGATATAAAAGCATAAAATATATTAGTACATTGAGGGATATAGTCTGTCCTGTGTTTTTTCAAGAGACGGAGGAAGAGGCTACAAATGGAAATGGAAATAATTCAATTTCAAGGTAAAATAATGCCTTTCTGAGAAATTAATTATGAGAAAAATAGTTAATCCTATTGCAGCTCTCAATCTGCTAAGAAGTTACCCCTTAGTGTGCTGTATAGATGGGTAGGCAAAAGGACCACAGTCTTCCCCAGTAATTAAGACATGACTTAGAATTCTCAAGAACCTTACACATATCTGTCTCTAAGGCTTTCTGTGCACCTTGATACAGACTTACATAACTACCTTTAAAAACTCTTTAGTCTCTGCATGCCTCAATTTTGCATATCTGTAGGATGCAAAAATTTCTCACAAGAAAGATGCAATTATGGTAATAGCAAATGTGAGGATGATCAACAGCAATAACTTTTTACATAGAAAGCTGAAATATTTCAGTGGCATGATGACTGACTTGCCTAAAAATTGTTATGGCACAACTGCTCTCCCTGTTATAGAGGATATGCTGTTATGCAAACCCCAGTTACTGCCTGTGGTTTATTTAACTAAGATACAATAAAATATTCTTAAGGCATTTTGCTTTTTCTTTTCCCAGATCTGACACTGTAGAGGGAAAATAACTCAATGCACATTTAAATTAATGCAGTATAAAATAGAACAATTTAATATTTAATATACTAAATTTAAGAAAGCATCTATTAGCTCAAATTGAATGCAGCCCAATTAGTATTTTAATTTCCCTGTTTTCAACCTATAAAAATCTTTTTTTTTTTTTTTTTTTTTTTTTTTCCAAAAACCGCAAAACCAGCAAATTGGAAAAAAAAAGCCCCAAGGCTTTGTGTAGGAAAAGAGCAAAAGGGACGATTACTTAATTACTTTCTCTTGTGTGTTTTGTTTTTTTTTTTTCCCTAAATCATTTGGTGTCTAATGATTCTGAGAAAGAGCAAGACTAAAAGAAATACTACCATTTCACAATAAATCTGTTTATATACCTACAAGCTGTGCTGTGGTTATACACATGGAAATGCATCAGCAGTATTTCCTAGGAAGTCTAATTTAGAAGGTTCATGCCATCAACCTTGCCATCCAGCACGGAAACAGCAGGTGGGTGGAAGGCTGAGAAATACCACCAGTGATAACTAAGCCACAGGCTAGAGGAAAAATCTTAAGTAACAGAATATTTACAACATTTTTCAAAACCAGGTCTCCATTGATCAGAAAACAGCATTTTGGACTTACCAACTTTCAGATACTGTATTTAACAGTAGTTGAGATGGTACAGTGTCAAAGGCACAAACATTAAGGTTTGGCTGAATATTCAGAATTGGGATGTCTGGCATCTTCTCCAGGTTCTTCCTATTCTCTATCCCTCCCAGATGTATTCCTCTACTGCTCTCAGTTCCAGCAAACCAACGCCAAAATATGTTTTTCCTCCTCCTTTCATTTCTGCATCCTCTTAGCTATTTTACCTCCTGCAACATGAGGCTCAAGAAATAGTACAATTTGTAGCTTTGGAAGATGTAAGAAGAGTTACAGTTACAGAATTTGATAGATATGTCTTTTCTATTTTTGGTTTTGTGTCTCATTCAGACATTGTAGTTGGACGTGAAAAATAGATATCAAGCAATGATGGGAAACAGTCATTGACAGCCTCCTGCAGTATCACATTACAACACAAGATGAAAAAGCTGATCATGATGAAGAAGTCTGCCAGGAGGTGGCATGGAATTGACATTAGAAACTTATGATGCTGTTACTCATTTGCCAGGTTTTCCTTGTCCTCAAAACTCTTGGTAATTGTGTCACACATCTGAAATGAGATTTCAACAATTTCATAACAAATTCAATCTGAGTAACTACATTAGCACCCAAATCTCTTCCCTTTTAGATTGCCTAAACACTGCTTGGTTTCTTAGAACTTGAACTCTTTGTTTTAATAGAAGTGAGGCCAGACCTTCAGAACCTACCATTATGAAACTCTATAAGTAAGATTTAATTCTCTAAAATAGAATTGAAATTTTGGCTGTCTTTGAGATTATATTACTTACAGCAAAATGTCACTATATTAAAAGCACCTACAGCTGTATCCTCAACATCAGAATGGCTGGACTGGAATAATTAAAAAATATAAATAAATTTCTCAAGGTGAAAACATGTTTCCTCACACACACAAAGGCAGTATGACTAGGTTTATACAGAATGTCAGACACTAACAAACCTTAAGAAAATACAATGTTACAAGAAACAAATACCAGAATTTCTAAATAGAGATTTTAGGTACATGACTTTCAAGAGTCCTGCATTGATATTAATGAAGCTATCCCTTTGCAATATAATTAACACAATACATTTTTTTTTTTAATTGTTTTATAGAATCTATGCTTATTTCAGAAAATTTGGTGTAACATTTCTATACTAGAATGCAAAACTTTAGTGTGTGGACAGATTAGATATTTGTTCCTTCTCATATCTATACCTAACTAAGCTTACTGTGCTTGATCCATAAATCTATAGTCTTTCTCCAGGTAAAATTATATTTATAGGATAAATGGATATCAGAAATAACATAATAGAAAACATGTTCCTCAGTCTTATATGAGAAACATTTTAGAGGCTCAGAAAATGATTTACAACATGCAGAGAAATAAGTGAAATTAAAGCTCTTCCAGAAATATCTGTAACATACCTGAAATGTGCAAAGAAAAACTAGATACTCTTGAAAATTGAGAAAATTCATTACTCTTGTTAGAGAAACCATTTTGAATCTACCAACTCAGAGTAATCCCAAAGAAAGAAAGACAGGAGTAGAACTTAGTATGTATGAAATTATCCAATCTACCATCTACCACACAATACAGACAAAGCAGGTAGAAAATAGGAATGACAGAAAGCACACATCTAAAGATAAGGCTACAAAAAAGGATTATCTTAGATTTCCTGTAAATAACACATGCAGAGCTGCTCCTTTAGGCATTTTAAAGAAAATTAGCTTTATCAATTAAAAAATCATACCAGTGCCTGCAATATCAATTTAATATAACCGTACTATGAATCAATTTAGTGCAAGCTAAGCTCTTAAGCAAGCCTCTGACATCTCTTTTTTTCATTGCAACAGAATTAGAAAATAACACATACCTTGATTATGATCTTCTTTATGTGACTGCAAATCACATTGAAATCAATAGATGTGCTTCCAATTTATAAACTCAGTACACATGTTGTAAATGGAGTGATACACTTCACTCGAAAGAGAGAAGCAACAGTATGCTTTATTAAAGAAGCGAGTTAATGAAAAAATCAATGTTAAACTCAACAGTGGTTTAATTAGTTTTGATGCCAAGGTGCACATGATTATGTACTGCAGAGGGGACAAGGTAAGATAATGCTCTCAGGGAGACCCTCCTATTGAATCATGAGATTCAGAAGGAATCCCCTGTATTTCCAAACTCCTTCTCAGAGAGGAGTCTAGGGGCTCCCTAATCCTAGTCCTAGATTTAGTCAATGGTTTATGTCTGAAGGATTAAATGTGCATAATTAATCTTTTATATCACTTCAGTAAGATTTTAAAGTTTAACACACTATCAATCACTTACTAAGGACCTGTTGTGGCAAAGACTCTTTCAGCCCTAAGGAGAAACCTGGACTGCTGTCCCTTCTCAAGGGGAGATCCCAGCATGCAGCTCCTGCCATGCAGGAGAGCTCAAGTGGCCTGAGCTGTCTGATACTTATGGAATAAGATAATTGACTTAATAGTGATATCTGCATACCAGCAAGGCATCTGGATCACTGTTCCAAAAAGCCTTGCCTACCATGCTGTCATCCCTCTCCCAAAGTCCACTATAAGGTGAATGCTGCCATCAGAACCCCTGCTGGTAGTTGTAGATTAAGTGGGGGAAGGGTGGAGGAAGCATACAGTCACAGCATGAGTTTTTTCTAGTCTTTATTCACGATAAGGGGTAAAAATCAATTGATTTAACATTTTTTCTGTGCAGGATAGCTAATCTTTTCCTTTGGTTTATATAATGTGTTTTATTTTTTTTTTTTTTGCTCCTCAGTCATATGTTAGGTTATGCAATTCAAAAAAAAAAATATTTTCACAGTATCAAGCTGGAAACTGAGACCTGAAATAGATTATTTTCTTTGACATGTCTGTAGCCAACACAAAAGTATTTACACTAACTTGTATTTGCTTAAAAATCAAAGAAAGGAAAAGAAAGAACTTTGTATTCCTCAAAGCAGCAAAGGCTCACATAATGATGTGTATATAAACTACGCAGTGACAATAATCTCAGTGTTCACTCACAAGAGCAAATGTTTCCAGGATTCACAACCCAGAGTAAAGGTGAAAGTAGACTATGTGCTCAGACTGATTATCTTTTTGTCACAAAACAAAGCAGTCCAAATGTTGCTTTAAGATGCACTTAAAGTGCATCTTCAGAGGTGTAGTTGTGTATGGAAATTATGGGAGCTAATGCATCAACTTTCCTAAAATTGTGAAGATGGTACCGGAGACAGTTACAGCTTTAGTAGGCAGGAGGAAAAGTAAGACCAAGCTGAAGCTTTTTTTTTTTTGTGCAGCGTACACCTGAATCTCTTGATCTACATGGATAAAATCATTTTAAAAAACCCTAAAGAACAGCATCACTTGAACCTTAGTCATGGCAATAATTAGTGTCAGTCAGGAAGAGGTACTTGCATGATAGAAAAGGAGAAAATCTTTATAGAACTTGCCTGAAGAGTTCTACTTCTCACTGAATTGTCTCAAATAGAAGGGCAAATCTGAATAAACTTGTGCCAGAAATTAATTTTTTCTCAGTAATACAGGAGATAAAGTAACTGTGTTGAGTTACACCAGATACCAAAAAGATTTATAGAAGTGGAAAGTCCAGTTATTCAATCTTTAATCAGAAAATTCTGACATTTTGAATGGCTCTGAAATTCACCACAGAAATGTACTGCAATTACAAGGCCATGTAAAAGCTGAAAGCTGCTAGGAGACATCTCTTTGTCTAGAAGTCAGGGAGACTTCAATAAACACATGTCTACATCCATATATTTGTTTTGATATTTCGACCACCATGGAACAAGATATTATGGAAAATAAGAGAACCATTATATATCAGAATAATGGTGTAGGTAGTCATATATGTGAATGCATATTGATGACATTCTCATGGATGCTCTGTTCTTTGTCTTTAAAGAAATTTATTTTCTTTTATAAAAGAATTTTGTACTTATGGGAAGGAATAACTTATTAACAGCAGCCAGAAAATATAAGTTAATATCAAATTGTTGACTGAGAGCTTTTTGGACATTCTAACACATATACGGAAAAGATATTTCTGTCTCACCCTAAAATCAGGAAAACAAATTTGTGCCTTTCATTAAAAAAACAAAACCAAATGACACTTTCATGTTTTAATGTGCATTAGTTTTCAAAAAGACACCAGCACTAGTATTATCAGGCAGATGACACTCTTTTCCTACAGATAGAACGGGAAAAGAAAAATAATCTGCTTAACATTAAATTATATTTGTAACTAAATTTTTATTCCGTATTCACCAATTTTCCAAGTGAATGCTAAAAGTTTTTCTTCACTTTCATTTGAAAAATATTTTAGGTTCCAGAAATCCAGTTAGGTGGAAAATAGTCTCTTTTCTTCATTATCCTAGTTTGATAAAGGACAATATTTTTTATCCAACTGTCTTAGTTGTTTGCTATCAAAAACAAGATGCTGGTACAGTCAGGTGCAGCAATAAAGGTATTGTAATGAAGCCCATGCTAAAGAAATCTGCAAAATCACGTTTTCAGCAAGACTTTTGGGTCTTCTGCTCATGTATATTTATTGCTCAATATCTTCATGAATGATGTTGAAAATGCAGGCATATAGGAAAGGTCCAGTTGAGTGCTGTGTTTTGGAGATTTTTTTTGGGGGGTGGGTTTTTTTTGTCATTTTTAGTTTCTTTAGACATTGTTGTAAAACATAGCACCATTCTTGATTTGTGTACATGAACTTTCCAATCGCATATGTGAAAGTCCATAACAAAAGTGACGGCTGAAAAAATGATTGTCAAATTAAATAAATGAGATTCTTTTCCTTATGTCTTTTTTTTTTTTTTTTTTTTTAATTAGTGGGCACATGCCTACATCACAAGATGACAAAAATACTCTGCCTCCTTAAACAATGGTCTAAAACTGACACAAATTCTGTAAATCCTGAATAAAATCTTCATAATTAAGACTGCATATGCAGAGTTATTGTTTCCAGTGTATTTGACAGTCAACCCAATGGACAAAAGGAAAAAAAAAATAATGAAAAAATGTGTCCAGAGGTTATCAGAGACATTTCCAAGGAGTGCTTAATATCATGAGAACACAGTATATTTACAGAAGCATTTTCAAGATCAAAGCATCAAGTGAGTACAACTTTAATCCTGGAAGTGCCTTAAGTGAGTACAACTTTAATCCTGGAAGAAATATGTAAATTCATGTAGAGAGGGTCACAATACTGCAGGGAAAACCAAGTTCAGACTTTTATAAATAAGGATTTATATTACCTGCACACACCTGTAAGAGATCAATTTAATCTCTAAATAATACAAAGAGAAAAAAATAGCTTTGAGACATTAGACAAAAACTATAATTAAACCAAGGATTAAAAATATAACAAATTATACAGTACGTATGAGAATGCAGTTCCTCCTGAGCCTGGAATCATTTTCCATTCTTTTTTATTCTAACATGTCTAAAGGGTTGGTCCCAATGTCTTACACTATGTTGAAGCTGCAGTTACCGATTGAGGAAAAAACCCATCTGAATCATTCACCTGAGTCATGACATAATAGAATAGTAACTGGCACATGTAAAGAGCAAACCATACAATTAATATATGGGCTGGAAATTTGAAGGCATTTTCTAAATCATCAAATCATATTCAAAAATTTTAAAACCACAAGCAGTTTAGTAAAAGGTGTTGCTGTTTGTTGATTCATTTGTTCCCACTGAACCCCTAGAAATCTGCCAGTCTTACAGTATACATTCACTTTTACACATATGGTGCCTTCAAATATGAAAAACATAGGGTTTTCTTGGATAAGGGCACTTGTCAATTAGTAAGAGTGGGAACAATTTTAAAGCAGGAGGAATTACAGCTTGCAACATCTACATAGAAAGACAGCTACAATTACTTATAATAAGACAGTGACAGCAAAAATCCCTTTGCTAAGCAACCCTGAACATCCTGTTTTAAGAAGCAGTGACATGCAATATGTTGAATTGAAGGACAAGCAGTAATACAATTCCTTAAAGATAAAATCTTACTGAGATAAGTTTAGTTAGTAAATGGATGATTGCATATAATAGATCAACAAAATATTAAGCACAAATACATATTCTGGACTACCATCTTTGTTGCTCTCTCCTTGTAGGTGTAACCTTTTGGGTGATGTATGTATTGTTATGAGAAATTACAAACACAGGCAAGAAAAAATTCTTAGAAAGAGGAATGAAAACAAAACAAAGCAACAGTTTTTCAGCTGTCTGTGGCATGTTTCTATTTTTACTTCTTAGATATTTTGATTGAAGGAAACAGATCTTCAATATGAAACTAGTGATGACTATAGTGATCACAAGTGCTGGATGCATCTACTAAGTCAAAGAGGAGTCTAAATGACAGTCAGCTCTTTTTCTCAGTGTTAGACATGGACCATGGACCACTTTCCCTTCCAGTGGAGTGGCTGACAAGTTAGAAATAACCTTTATGAAGGGTAAACTAGAAGGCTTTTCAAAGATTCAATTGGCCACTTGGGGTTAGACATGCAAATTGATATAAAACGGTCTGAATAGAGCAAAGCAGAGCTCTTGCATTTATCGAGACTGAGTAGAGTATATTTCCTGCATTCATTTACTCCAACAACTATTTTCCCAGTTAACTTTCACATTTCAAACCCATTCTGGCATGACACAGGTGTCTTGATCTGCTCCAATGGCCAGAGAGAGGGTGTCTGGGAGGTGGTCTGCCTGAGGCTCAGATCCCTGCAGTAGAAGTCATACCAGGAGGGGATTAAGTCACTTGGTTTTTTTAACCTGGAGAAGAAGAGACTGAGGGTAGAGACCAGGAAGATTTCTTATCCTGGTCCACATCTTTCTCAAAAGTGAAAATGGTGGTGCAAGCAATATTCTATTCTCTCTGCTACCCAGTGACAGGACCCAAAGAAATGGCATCAAGGCGTGGCAGGGAGAAATTAGCTGGATATTAGAGAATGCCCAACCAAGAGAGTGATTGGGCACTAGAAAAGACTCCCTAAAGAAAAGGAACAACACCAAGCCTGACAGAGTTCAAGCGTTTGGACAATACTCATGGACATACGGTGTGAGTCCTAGGGTGGTTCTGTGCAGGGCCAGGAGCCGGACTCAACAATTCTTGTGGGTCCTATTCAACTCACGATAGTCTTTGATCATATGAAATATTTTTTGAAACAAACATCTCCACCAAGATTTCCCAGTTATTTTTGTATTTATACTACAGTTTAAATATGAAAATATTATCTATTTCCCAGGTTATAGACTATATATAGTTTATTTCACATCCACATTACATAAACTTTGTAGAGAATAACCAAATACAAGAACACATGAAAAAAGCAAATATTAGTCTGTACAACATTATGAAAGAAATCCTTTGGATTAACCTATATTCAGAAAAGCACTGTTGTCTATAGCTCCTTAAGTATGCACTATAAACTATTCAAGTTACTGAAAAATATTCTTAAGCACATCAATTACTTCCCCATGACTTATCAACGCAACAACTTCAAATCCCAAAAAAGGAACTGCTAGCAAAAAAGAGGTCTGAAAAGGACAGATATTAACAAGAGAATGATTCCCTTTTATTTTGCTCAAGATCCTGTTTATGGGCAAAGAGAAAGTACAATTCTTCATTTCTTTCTATGTATGTATGTATGTATGTATGTATGTATGTATGTATGTATGTATGTATGTATGTATCTATCTATCTATCTATCTATCTATCTATCTATCTATTTATCTATCTATCTATCTAACTATCCTGAATATACTTAAAGTGTTTCAAAAGTAATGGTCCACTCTTTTACAGAAGTAAAAAAAAGTACAATAAAAAAAAAAATTACAATACTTCTATGCTGAAAGAATCTCAATATCAATAATAATACAGCTTAAATTGCAATACATATTTTCCATTTCTATCCTTGTTTTCTGCTGTTCTTCTTACCCTTCCTCTGCTCATCTGGGTCTTGAGACTGGTATTGTAGCCTGCTGAAAGATGTTTTCTTAATATATTTTTATATATTTGTCTTTCTTCATAGTTTTATAGCACTGTGTTGCATCCAAATTTACTATATATCGCATATTTTACTTGTCAGATATTATTTCTGTGTTCTCTTTTTTGCCCCTAAAACCAGTTGTGCCAGCCCTGGGTCTGCATTTCTTTTACTGACCACTAGTTATTTGTTAGTAGATGTGGAATCTCCAGTGTCAGCTGTGTCCCCCCTCTTCTCATCGCATGCCTCTACTGTACATCACATGTTGTGTCTCCACTTCTACAGTCATAACAGACCTGCATTTTTCTACACTACATTATTGTGTTGGAGTTGTAAGAACCTTATTTTGGGTAGATAGCAGAAAAACAGAGATGTTCGATATAAAATTGTGGTTCCAACATGCAAGATTAATTTTTTAAAAAATAATTAAGGAAATTTGTTGTACACACTTGGCAAATTAAAAAAAAAAAAAACAAAAACAAAAACAAAAACAAAAAAACAACAAAACAAAAAACCTGTTGTCACAGCTAAATCTAGTAAAACAAAGCTACAGTCAGGTCAAACAAAGTTCAGACAAAACAAGAAGGAGAGACCTCAACCCTGAGGCTGTGCAGAGTTTATAGTCTACTGGCAATGACAGTGCCACATTACAGGAATACATGGCTTCCCTTTCTATGCTATATCAGAGTAAAAGAAAAGACTCACACAGGGCTGCTAATTTGTATCTTTTATGTTTCAGTTTGTTTTAGATAGAAGGATCATGTGTAGCAATACTTTGATATTTCAGCTTTTCATGTCCAATAATTTAACAAGACCAGATTAATTTTCCCAGTTTATTAAAGGATACAGTTGTGATTTTTCCATTTTACACTAACCTGAGTAACTACTTTAATGTATTTGAGCAATTAAGGAAAAAATGTTAAGCATTTTGCTCTTTCTATTTTTTGCTCTTTATCTGTGCAGAGAAAATGGCTTCAGTTAGGAAAAAATAAAATAAGAGAAAAGAAAAGAAAAAGAAAAGAAAAGAAAAGAAAAGAAAAGAAAAGAAAAGAAAAGAAAAGAAAAGAAAAGAAAAGAAAAGAAAAGAAAAGAAAAAGAAAAGAAAACTCCTATGATAGCTTATTGTTGTGTCCAGACCAGGGGGGCACTCCAGCCCTGTCCCTGGCTGCACTCCCCAGCGCTGCTGCTTTCAAGTTGCTCTCTGTCCTAGATCCATAGAAGGCAGAAATGCTCCCAGCTCTCTAGGTTCCCAACTTCTCCAAGAGAAGGTCTGAAGAAATAGTCCCAGGTAATACATTTTCATGGAACTTTATTCCTCTCTCAGGGGGTGCATCCAAGAGCCCGAGCATCCAATTTCCAAGCCTGTTAGCTGCATCCATCCCAGGGGTGTTCCTGTTCCACAGCTCAATGGGGCAGGGAGTGGCTACCTAGGGGCAGACCACCCATTGGGAGGGGTAAGCAGGGACAAAACATTTAGGAAAAATCAACTTGAACATCCATCCCCACAATAATAGAACTTCCATGAGAGATTTTCTGAGATCTGAAGGAGTGGAGCTAAAGAAAATATTACGGTGTGAGAAAAAGTAGAAGTCAAGACCATAACAGCCTTTTAAAATCCCAGTATACAAGTCCAACAATGGATTTGTTGCATGAGCAAATGTACACAAATTCACAAACAGATAAAATTATAATAACAAGACATAATTCACCATGGCTTTTGGTCAATATTATTCTGCTGTGGTGTAGGATTCAGTTCATGATTTTGGCAAGCAACTGAAATACCTGAAAACGACCTCATGGCTTTACAACTGGGATAGGGATTACATGCTGCACACACAAACTGATACCTCAGAAATCCTCATAATGCCTAAATGTATGTTTCTGGATTGTATTTTCAAAATGGTTAAGGTTATCAGTGAATCACTGACAGATGTTCTTTGATTTTGGATATATAATTAGGCTTGTAGCAGTCAAACAAAGGCTACTTGAATTTTCCAGGTATTGGGAGGGGACTTGAGTTTGATTGTTTGGGCAGAGAGGGGTTTTTTTCAGTCTTGGTTAACGAAGAGAGAAAACTTTTATTGTCTTTTCTCTTGTTTGGAATAGCATACCTTTCAATATACTGTATAAACCATGAAAAAAGCATTAACAAGGAGGGGAACCTCACATATATGTTAGTGGACAGAAGGCACAAAGAAAAGATAGAAAAAGAAATGAATCATAATGATTCTTCCACAGGAAATATCTTCTATTAGAGTCTAATCACCCATTTAATGTTATAAGAGATCTTATTGGTATAGTGAATGATGTCTAATGAATAGTGATGAGATTCACCTCATTAATGACCTTAGCAGGTAAAAATGATTTTTAAGCAGAATTGTTATCTTGAGAGATTGATTAAATTGATTCAAATTGTAACTGGTTACATACTAATTTGGTACACATTTTCTTGTGAATGTGGACCAAATCAATTTTCCGAGTGGTAATGGCAACAGCAACTAATTTTGATTGTTCTTTGCTCATTTTCAGATAATTATCTAAAAAAAAAAAAAAAAGGAAAAATAGCTCAAGAGGCTTCTTTATGATGTAAAAATAAAGCCAGAAGAGGTTGGGGTTCATTTAACAATAATTTTGGGATGGTTTCTTCCCACATATTTTCTGGGTTTGATATGTCAGAAGTTTTATTTTACTTGGTTCCATTACCATAGGATTGTTTGAGATCTGTGGTATGAAAGGATGCTCAGATGTCTCAGATTCTACAAAAATAAATGAGTTGATAAAAATACTTACATTTTTTCCTCAAAAATTACTGTTCTTTGCCACTCAGATTTTTAAAATCAAATCAAAACAAATTCAATATATTCTTTTCAGAATACTAGGATTAAAAAACACAAAACAAAACCCCACAAACCAACCCCCCTCCCCCCCCCCCCCACACTCCCACAAGCTTACATTGCATCCATATTCATCAGATCTCTCATCATTTGCTTTGTTCTGACATTTTTCCTGGCATGAAAATGCAGTATCAAATCCAGGTTTTTTAGCCTTCCTGTAGTCTTTTGGTGTGTCTACACATTCAACAAACTTTTCAGTGATGGACTGGTACTCCAAAGGTATTATATTTTTATCTTATTATTTTGCCACTCAAAAGAGCTTTTCTGGAAAAAAGAATTAAGAACACAAAATCAAGCCTCCTTTACACTAAATATCTTCATTGTTTTAAAGCTGTTAATAATCCATAAAGATTGGAAAGACAATAAATAGTAATTTTTTTCCTCTGAAAAACATACAGTGATATTCCAGTAAAATCAATTATTTAAATCGGTTATGTCCATATTTTTTTTCTCTTTTGATGAATGATAGAAATTCTATGGTTTTGTAGGCCTGATTTCCAAATGAGAAAGAATTAAAGTTGTAAAACATGCTCAATTTGCCAATAACCTGTCTACAAAATATAAACAATTCCTGTTTTGCATTCAACAGACAGCTGAAAGGGTACCTTGGAAATTTTAATCTGCAGAAATTCCAGCTAACATACCACTGATTCTAGTCCTGTTGCCAAGAAACAGTTCTCTTCTGTCTCCCTTGGTGCTAATCTCTACTTTTAGCACTGTTCCCCTATTCTCATTAGTCATGCAATGCTTCTTTCAAATGCTAAAGCCAGTGCTGAACATTCTGCCAATTCGTATATCTGGCAAACTTTAAAATGTGCACAGTATTTGGCACAGCCTGTGCATTGACTACACGGTTATAGCAGTTGAAATTCAAGTGCACTAATGCATAGATGCTTTAACACATTTTAAATAATAGCTTAAGAAATTAAAATTCTTTTGAAATTGAATTATTTTGGTTTCCGAAGAGAAATGCTAAAAGAATTGCAGTAACTGAACTTATTCCAGGACAGCTGGAATAAGTGTAAGCCTTTAAGTGTATTTAATTCTGCACAAGATGTGAGTAAGCAAGGTAACAAGTCATTGTTAATTCCTCAACGGAAAACAGTTCAGTCTATTTTGCATTTGATAGGAGTAACAGAATAGTTTAAACAATATGGTAGATTTATCTGTAATAAAGAATTGTATTTGCTAGTAAATCTAAGTTAAAAACATGTCAGTAGAGAAAGTATCTAAAAAAAAAAAGTCTTCCAAATTAAAAATCCAAAGCAAAAAAATGCATCAAATGACAAAAACAAACAAACAAAAAAACCCAAACAAACAAAAAAAACCAAACCAAAACAAAAAAACCAAAAAGACATCAAATGACTAGTCATAATGGAGCAAAATATTTAATGTTTTAAGAGTACGAGTATAACGGTATAGGTAGAAATATAAAAAACTTAAGACCAGCTTAAGTTTATATTACAGTTGGTAGATTGTGTCAGATTCCTATGTTGAAGCTCAAGACAACAATACATCCTTTATTTTAAACTAAGATGCATTTTAAGACAAATTTAAGTATTTTCAATCAATGTTTCATAAATAATTTTATGCATTTATTCAGTTCCTCAGATGATTATTGAAATGTAGCCATGCCTACAAAATGAAAATTAGTGCTGCCAATATCAGTTCCATGTGAACTTCATGGTGTTGTGCACTTTTTTTCCAAGTTTTGGTTATTCTCAGCTCTGACTTTTAAAATAATTCATGAGTCAGAGAAAAGCTTGCTAATGTAAATGCTAGTGGCAGAGAAAGGAACAAAATACATTACGGTCTCTATTCCAAATCTTTGAAACTGTGTGGAGGATGATAACAAGTAACATACCAGTGGTCTAGAGAAGTGTTAAGATTTCACTTCTGACAGTTCTCTAGAATAGAATGCAACACTGATTTTCCTTACTTTTTTCCATGTAACTTCAAAGAAAAACAGTGTTCCAGTTGTAAATATCAATCATGATAAATTTTTTTTTTAAAACAGCTGAAAGACACTGTGTAAAGACATATTGTGTACCTTTGTTTTATTTAGCTTTGTAATCGTTGAGCATTGTAAATTCCAGAGTACTTTATCAATCAGCCAGTTTGCATGTTTGTTAGAGTGAAAGCAGATCTAGAAGGGTTTTTTTTTGCTTATTACAGTGTTTCTTTCAAAATGCTAATTAAGTCCTTAAATAGAGGAAGGCTTGCAATGAAATATGAGTTGAAATTTAAAGGTGACAAAGAAAAATTAACACTTTTCCTTATATTAATGAAGTAATTGAAAGTATTTCATTAGTTGCCAGGCAAATGTATTGTTAGTGCTGCATTTACCACAGATCATTGTTCTGGCTACTATGTCAGCAGCATTAGCCATTTTAACTTGTTAGCTGCCTGCCAAATTTCCCTGCTGTAGCACAATTTAACAATTTAAGATCCTGAAAATATTAACTATTCATATGCATATTTGTCAAAGATTAGCTTCTCAGTTTTTGTTCTCATCTTCCAAAAAAGTGGATCCATCCCATCCCTAATGCAAAACAATCTTAGGAAAAGCAAAATGGGGATCACTGCTCTGCTGGTGACTGTTTTGCTAGCAGAACACAGATGACAGGAAATGCCATCCAGTAGATCTGGTTTACTGAGTAATTTGAATAAAGAACAATTCAGGCTGAAATGGACTTCAGGAGATCTGTAGTTCAGTTTTCTCCTCAAAACAAGAGGTCAGACCACATTGCTTGGGGTTTTATCTAGTCGGATTTTGGAAACCTTGAAGGACAGAGACTGCAAGGCCTCTGGGCAGACTTTTCTGCTACTTGGCTGTTGTCAGGGTGAGAAAGTATTCCTTATATGCTGAGAAAAACTCATGTTTCAACTTATGTTCATCAACTCATCTTCTTACCATGTGCTGAAAGAGCCTGTTTCATCTTCTTGCTTACCTCCTTTCAGTTAGGGACAGGCTGTACTGGGTTGCCTTGAAGCTGTCACTTTCCAGGCTGAGCAAACCCGCCTGCTCATCTTCTGCTCAAAGGTCACATCCTTCAGTTAAGACTAGTTTGGCCTTTCTTACATTGGTCAGTGTCATTCTATACCACAGGGCCCCAAAACTGAGCAGAGTATCTAGCTGGGATATCATGAATGCTGAACAGAGAGGGATAATCTGTCCCTTCAATGTCTTGGCTTTGTCACCATGACTACTTTCTGGGGTGGTGTTGGTCATTTTCACAGCTGGGGCATACTGCTTGCTCGTAATCAGCTTGTGTCTGCCAGTGCTCACAGGTCTTTTCCTGCAGAGATGCCTCTAATCAGGCCCCAGCCTGTCCCCTTGCACTGGTGCTTCCTGCACAGGGACAGCCCTTGATATTTGTCATTATTGCATTTCATGAGACTTTTTAGCCCTTTCTCATAGTCTGAGTAAATGCCTCTGGATGATGGCTCTTATTTCCTGCATATTGACTCACCCTGTTAAAGTACTATCATCTACAAAATTGTTGAAAATATCCTCCATTAGTTCCTCCAGATCGTGGATAAAGTAGTTAAACAGGTCAGGTCCCAATTTAAATCCCTGCTACACTCCATTTCTTACAGACCTCTACCACTTGTCACAGGTCTCCAGGTAGATTATGACACATTAACCACAACCCTCTGAGCCCAGGCATAGAGCTAGTGCTTAGCAGCTAGATGTCTGCTAATTCAGATAGTAGGACTCAGTAGAAAAAGCTTTTCTGAAGCCAAGTTAGTTAATATTCATTGTCAGATAATCTACTACATACTCCAGGTAAATTCATCTAGGCTCCTTTTCACATGAAAGTTGGACCAGACGATCTATCCATTCATTGAGCAAGCTGAAGTCTGTTTGTTTAATGCCTCAGATACGTGTTCTGCTACTCTCTCAGTACTTTCAGCTTCACAGTCACTTCAGGTTCATGGGCACTACTGTAAAATCTGATTGACTACCCAATCCAAGCAGCTTTTCCTCTGCCAGTGAAGAGAAGACCAAGAGATGCATTACCTCTGTTTTGCCTCTTCATTACCCACATTAGTAAATTATCCCAAACATCCTCCAAAAGTCTCCACTGTGTTGCCCTTCTAGCAGATGTCAGAAAGGTTCAAGTCCTACAAGAGCACCCGTCATCCCATGACTTCCTTATGTCATGTGTTAGAGAAGTCTTTGCACACTTTCTCACTCTGATCTAGTGATATGAAACAGTTCCATCACGTTATTACCCTCATTGGCCTCTCCTTAACTCATGAAGTATAAGCCGCTAATGAGTCCATTGTCCATCCCACAGAAGTGTTGATACTCTTAAGTTCTCTTTACTGTAGAGGGAAACCATCCTTACCATCTTCCTTGCTTTTCCTTTGAGTTTGTTTCCATTCAAAGAGGAACTCCATTTATGCAAGCTGTCCTTGGACATCTCATTAATCCAATAACATTGTAGTTTTAGGACTACTCATGGAGCTTTTGCTCTTTCTGCATGTTTCTTAGGCTTATTCATTTTTTTTTACACAGACTTAAGGCTGGTGTGCTATCACCATTTATTTCCTTAGGTGTCTCTGCTTGCCATTCCATTAATTGTTACCAAATTTACCTGATTGTTGTATTCACCTTCTTTGTTTAAAGCTCTCCTCATCGGGTTGGTCATCCTACTGGAAAAGACACTCCCAGTCCACTTGAACAGGTTAATCCTGCCTATTCCCAGCATTACTGGATCCCCATAGAGACAGGAAGTCAACACACTAAGCATGGACTTTTGTCCCTTGCAAGGAGTCTCCCCACTGCTATCTCCTGCTGCTTACTCTTGGCGCAGAGTGGTGGTTCAAGCTCATAGGTGGCTCTGATACATGATGAGATGTGACTTTCTTCTCTTTGCCTGCTATCAGGTTACTGTTCACATTCTGCAGTTTTAAATCTCCAAGGGAGGAGATGCCTTCAGTCAGGAGTTAATGGTCTCAGCCTTAGAACTTGGATTCACTTGAGCAGAACCCTCATGCAACAAGGGTTTCAGCCTTGTCTATGTAAGGTTTCAGTGAAGATTCTATCAATCACTTGCCTTCCCTGGTGCTTCAAAGTCTGATCAGGTCCACCCACAGTGCCTTCACATGGGAGCAACCCCTCAGACAATACACACATTTGCCAGGCAAGGACACCCTTGCTGCCTTCTCCACCCATGGAGAGGGACTGTAGGCAGTCCCATAGCTGGGGAGGGACATCCTTCGTCCTGGCCAGCTCTGGTGTAGTTTGGTTTTCTAAGCCTGAGGTTTCTGAGTTTCTGAACTCAGTTTCTTTGTGGTGTTTAGGTTTCAGAAGACTTTGTTTCCACAGACTTGACATAAACATTCTAAGTGTTATCGTAACGAGAGTGATGTTTTGTATTCTTTTCTGTGGGATGGACTTGTCTCTATCTATCGGTTTGGGCCAATGGGAAGAAGAGTTCTGGCACTCTTCTAACCAATGAGAGTGGCCTGTTCTAAAAGGTATATAAGGAGGGCAATTGTTTTAATAAAGTAGAGTCAGATACAGTTTTTTTATAACGAGGTCTCATGTCGTTTGTTCATTGCCCACAGCGACACTCTGGGGTCAGGCCTTTGGTGTGACAGGAGAGTTGCTCCACTGTCTTGTAGTGTGGCATCATCATTGCTGAGGTGTTCCACCACCTCCAGTAATATTTTTCTTCTCTTCTGGTTAACTTCTGTTACTGGCACACAGAGATCTGTGGTCCAAGGTCTGGCAGCTATATAACTGTCTTCCTGGCATAGCTGGAAGAGGATCTTGATGCTCTCTGATCCCTACTCTGAAGTGAGCTAAACAGCATTATTTTACTGAAATGAAGGAGACTATAGGCTCAGAGAGAATGGGATCAATATTTATGAAATGTAGACAAGGCAAAAGAGCAGATAACCAAGTCTATCCTGCTCATGTGCTGCTTACAAGAATTTATCAGCCTAGCCTGAAATAAGTATTCATGCCAGGCTATCATCTTTTATAACCGATTTAACTCTCTGGTACCATTGCTTTTTATAGAGGATGCCCCTAGTGAGCTCAAAGACAAATTAAAATATGTATCACATTATATTTATATTAGAATCTTTTGTACATTTTGCCTGAGAGGGACAGCTATCTCTCTGCAAGAAGGGTATAATTGCAAGGGATGCATCTCCACAGGACTTCCATGATGAAATTGGAAAGTTATTTATAGTAAAGAATAAATGACTACATGGTGTGGCAATGGCAAAATATTACTGAGAATTAGAGAAATAAAATATGACTTCTGAAGATGAAAGGTAAAAATGAATCAAGGAATTTACAACAGATGAAATATGGGAGGCCAGAAAAATAATGACATGTAGTTATTGTGAATAAAATGGTAACAGTAGGAAAAGTGCAAAGCTGACAACCAGATACTGAAGTGCTGAGGATATCAGCAATAGATTTTTCTCAATAGATTAGCAACTCCCACACACAATTTTTCATGGGATAACAATTCAAAAAGGACAGTCAAGCTCCTTCCTTTTCAAAAGGTTAAACTCTAAAAAGAGTCAGAAGTTGCAAAGCTAAATTAGCCTTTTTCTTACAATAGGATCTCAGTAATGTATAAAAAAAAGTCTTCAGATTAAAATGGAAGAAAATATATTATAATGAAAAGCATAATGCCTTTGCTTTATTTCAAGGAGTCTGTCTTTACCAGTGTTTAAGGGGAACAAAGAGATAAACCAAATTATCATCTCTATTCATATCATACATGTGTGTCTTCCAGCTAGGAGCAGCCTCAGCTTGCAGATTACTGTTCTTAACAACAGCTAGGAGGCTGTAAGGATTCTGTTAGGTTTTACCTCCTGAAAGCACTCATCAAACTCTACCACACACTTATCAACATTATCAACATTTGCACCGACAAATTGAGGAAAATGACCCTGTAGAAGGGGAGATGAATGTTAAAAAAGAAAACTGTTTCCCTTCACACTCACTTGCCAAGGCTCACAGGCACCAACACACCTATGTCCAAGAGCTCTAGTTGAAACTCACAGCAAAGGCATATTTTTGAACAATGCTAGTTCAACCTATATTTCACAGTTTCTTCTTAGGTTGGCTGTCTTGTGGCATTTGGATATGCGTACTGTACCTTTGAGGTGCTCCCAGTGATCACAGTCTTTTTTGCATCCTGTCTTACTTTTCAATCATTTGAGATTTTTTTTTTTTGCTAGAGACAGAGGGAAGAGTCACAGCTTCAACTCCAGTCCTTTGCCTTTCCACCAATATCTTTGGATAGCCTGTGTCTGAAAGTCTGACCTTGATTTTCATCACATGGAGGCAGTCTCGTGTTTTTCGTGAATGTTTCACTGTTATGTGTCAGCTTTTGATCTTGATGATCTGCTGCTTTAAGCATTATCTCCTGCTGCCATTCTTAACCATGCTTCCCTTTTGCTGTTGCTTCTATACCCAGTCACACTCTTTCAATCTCCACATACAGGAGATTTTACATTTTTCTTACAATTCTGTGAATCACACAAAAAATATGCTTGATAAAATTGAGTTATTGATAGAACTCATTACTTTACATAAATGTAGGAGACTAACTTCCAGCTTTATTTATAAAATGATAAAATACATGTAAACAGAATTAAAATCTACGAAAAATCAGGACCTCCATTTTTTCAAATCTTCTTCCCCTTTCTTACTGAGGGGTTCATTTGGAAACAATATTCAGACAATAAATGCAATTAAAATTAATAACACATGAGATTTGAACATTTGTACAAATGAGATAGATTTACATTGTTTTAAATTATAAGAAAATGTTGCCAAATATTATGGCTGATGATACAAAGTGCTTCTGGGGACGCAGGCAGGCCACCATTTCCAGTCTTTCCAGTGTTGAAATATGGGGTCATATACATGACAACCTTGGCAGATCTCAACAAAGAGGAAAGGATTTATCAGTACAGTGAGGAATTCTTAAATATTTTTGTTCATTTAACATTATCAGGGAAAGAATTTCCACATTAACATCCAAAATTAGGACATGATCACCTATGATGTTGATATTGAACTTGATGATGGGTGATATAAGTCCTTGGACCTGACTACTCTTTCCTTTGGTTTTATTAGATTTTAGCTCTAAAAGTGTTTTACAGATATTTTTTTCCTAAAAGCAAAACAAAACAAAAAAGATACTCTCTTGCATTTAGTAAAGGGCTTTTTCACTGTAAAAAAGGAACCATGGAATTGAACATTGACCTAAGAAACAGCTGCTGTAACTCTCAGTGGTATGAAGGTGTTTCTGTTCTGCATGCAGCCATAAGAATTACCTTTTAGTAATGGCTGCTTACTATACCATGTTATCTTTTCATGTGCAGTATCATAAGACTGTAGCATCTGGTATTTGTCTCTTGCACAGAGACAAAGCCAAGAACAAACTGTGGCTTATAGGTATGTACCTTTTAACCTTGAACAGGTTCTGTTACCATGAATTGGAAGAGCGTAGTCAGAAGATGCATTTCACAGTTAGGAGTTTCTGAGAACACAGTGAAGGGGTTTCACCTGACATCTGTTTTCTGGATACCAACTGTCATAGACACTGCTGTCACTCGGCTGTTTCCTTCATCTTGCAGGGGATTTCAGTGAGTCAGTAGAAATGACAGAAGGAATCAGCTGGAGTCTAGTTAAGTTTAAACAGAGTCAGCAGCATCTGTTAGAATACCTTTGTAACAAAGGTCTGATTTCTAGCTCAAACTTCACAAAACTTACAAGCTGAGTCACTTTTAGACATGCTTGCGAGAAAATGTAACATTTAGTTCAAGGTCACACTGAAAAGAATGGATGAAGTCAGACTTTCAGAGACCAGTTCCTAATACTTCTTTACATATGAGTAACTTAAATGCTAGATGAAGTCCATTTCTAGAAATTTAAAAGAATATTTCAGAATTTGATTGGTACTATATATATAAAATGTGCAAAAAGAAATTCCTTTCTAAAAGAAGAAGCAGAATTATAGTAGAGCATACTCCTTTTGTTCCAAATGTATCAGCAATCAACCACAAAACTTTGGCCCACAGACTAGTCAATGTTCTGAACAGAGTATCAAAAATGTGTATAGCAACTGGGAAGAATTAAGTAAATCAGAAGTATTAAATAGTGCTAGAATATGGTTCTATTAAAATAAGAGAAACCAAAGGAAAAAAATGTCTCCAGGATTATTGCTTTACTCAGGTCAGTACTTTAACTCCCTTTGCGATTCATATTCCAAAATCTGATCTCAGAATTAGATTTTGATAGCCTTTTCTAAAGAGTATTCCCTTCTTTAAAGCTTAGGAAAGGTTGTTGAACTTCTCTGTTCAAACACAGAGAACACCCAAGCTCAGCCCCCTCTTAACCTATGAGGATTCATAACTTCATCTTCCCTCTCAGTGAGCAGCATTTTGTTTAACATTTGGCTATAGCCTACAAACACTTTTCTCCCTTTCTCTGGCATTCTCTGAATGCTGATTGCACTGGTCTGTTCAGTAAAAACAAACTAAAATTTAAAAAAAATAGGGAAAAAACAAGAAGAAAGAGGAGGAAGTGCACTGATTCCCACTGCCAAGACCTTGCACATTTGAATGGTGAAAAAAGCTACTAAAGCATTCAGAAAGCCTTTCTGCTTAAAACTCTGGAAATTAAATACTTATGAGATGAGACAAAGGCTTTAAAAGGGTTTCTTAGATTCAGGCAGAAATCAGAAAACTCAGGCTACTTGCCTTTATTTCCCCAAATTTAAAATGGAATTGTAAATACTTTCAACCTCATAAGACTTTTCCAAAATACACACCTTAAGGCTGAAGAGAGGGAATAAGAATATAAAGCAGTGGGATTCATGTAATTTAACAGAGTGAAAGTCTCCCATTCACGTTTTTGCCTTCGTACTTTTGGTACCCTTTCTCAAACCTTGAACCAATCATGATGATTTAGTCTGCGCACACCTAATTGATCATCCAGATACTCAATCAGAGCAATATATAAAAAGGCTGTATTGTCAGCCTGTTTTTTCTTAGGCCTTATTACCCCAGTGGCAGGAGTTAATTTTTTTTTCTGTTTGCTTCTCTTTCCTGCAATTTTATTTAAATACTTTTTTCTTTTCCCATTCTATTATAATAATTCATCCAGTAAAGCACATTACAACTATCCTCTCTCCTTTAACTCTAGTATTTCTACACGTAGGAAAAACACCTTATCTATCAGAGGATAAAACTATTGCAAATATATTATCTTTTATTTGTTACTGTATATGAGCTTATCAGAAGGAAAGGCTTTAGAGTGTGCAAGCTTATGAAATTCTAAGCAAAAAAGGTATTCTAACTCATCACAATTTTGAGCAATCTTACCTATGAACTAACAATGAATACATAAAATGTCAAACCACAGGGTAACTCCTTCAAGGTTATAAGCACTTGAAACTTATAGCAAATGAACACCTTGCAACCATATTCACCATGACAGAGTAAATACACTGATTGAATTCTACTGCATCTCACAGTCAGAAATATGGAGAAAAGCCATTGAATAGTTGCTAAAATAATAAGCTGCAGCACCTAAAACTAGGACACAAAATGTACTGAAGCAGAACAAAGAAAAAAAAATTAACTCCTCTGTCCCAGAGTTATCACAGCTTCCACTTAAATACCCACATCTTAAAAACATAACTTTCACTGCAAACTACTTTAAGGTCTGTTTATGGTACATGTCAGCTGTCAATTATTCCTGAGCAACTGACACTGACTAGGTGATGTGTATGTACAATATGTTCAGCAAACCAAAATATAATGTATATAGGAGGAAAAAAATTTCAGAAAACATGAACAAAATGTTATGTCAGGTAACACTATTGACCTTTTCCTGTAGCAATATGTTTTAACTTACTATACCTGTAAGTTACCAGTAATGGATAAAAATGCCAGTCTAAGCAAGATGGGAAGAAGAGTGTTTTTATAACATTGGAAATAAAGTTTAGAGGATGTTTGCATAGAAACAGCAATGCCATGGAAATATTAGTGTTATAATTACGTCTTGAAAATATGTTTTATTTATGGTAGAAGCAAAAATTGCATTTTTTCCTATATTAATTTATTAACTTTTGGATTCATATGCTATATCATAAGTGTCAGTCATCAGGTTCTTTATTTTGGTGAATAGAAATTATCATCTTTAAGCAATAATTTTAAATGTGTTTGGCGTGCTCTTTATAACCATCAGTGATACTGATACAAAGCAAAAAGAGGTTTAAGTGACTACAATAACTTTAAAAATCAATCCTGAATTTTAAATTTTTAAAAGCATCAGCACAGATTCGAAAGCATATTTGTCTCCAAAGAGATATTTACATTTGAACATTAATTTCCTTTTCCATGCTGTTTTGTTACAAAGCTTGCATTGGTAGAAAAAAGTCACAATTTTTTGTGACAAACAATAATATAGCAATCATATTGGATCATGCAAGAGAAGGTATATGTAAGGTTTTGTCCACTAGGAAAGAAAACATTAATTTAAGTAACTTACTATGTTTGCCTTATGTGGCAAGGTTTTGGTAGCAGGAACGTAGTAGGGACTGCAGGGGTGGCATCTAAGAGAAGATATCAGAAGCTGTTCCCGTGTTGGACGCTTCCATACTGGAGTTCCAGCAGACGGTGGTTCCACCTCAGTGACAGCATGTTTAAGAAAGGGTAAAAAATGTTGTGCAACGGCAGCTGGGCAAGAGGATTGAGAATATGTGAGAGACACAACTCTGCAGGACAAGACTGCAGTGAGACAGGCTGTCCACTTGCAGCCTATGGAGGACCATGATGGAGCAGGTATCCACTCTGCAGGCCATAGGGGACCCACTGATGGAGCAGGTGGATACGCATGAGATAAGCTACAGATTGTGCAGAGCCGATGCAGGAGCAGACTCCTGCAGGGTCAGTAGTTCCATGGGAGACCCACGCTGTAGAAGTCTGTGCCTGAAGGACTGCACCACATGGAAAGGACCCATCCCAGAGCAGTTCTTGTAGAATTGGAGCTTGTGGGAAAGACATACATTGGAGCCCTTCACGAAGGATTGTATACCGTAAGTGGGAATCCAAATTAAAGATGCAGAACTCTGTGTGAGGAGGAAGGAGTGGAAAGACAACACTCTATGAACTGACTAAAAGTACTATTTCCCATGCACCTGCACCACTCAGGAGAAGGAGGTAGAACAGTTAGAAGTGAAACTGAGCCTGGTAACAAGGGAGGAGCAGGGTGAAAGTGTTTTTAATTTTGTTTTATTTCTCACTATCTCACTCTGTTACAATTAATTAGCAATAAATTAAATTATTTTCCCCAAGGTGACTTTGTTTTCCATGATGATAATTGGTGAGTGGTTTCCCTGTCCTTTTATTGACCCATGATTTTTCAATGTATTTTCCTCTTGATGGAAAGGGAAGAGTACAGTGGTTTGGTGGCACTGGCTGGCAGCCAGCCAGTCAATACACCACCTTTATCTATAACAAAATATTTAATCTATATTTTTAAGATTGTACTAATTAATCCCTTGTATGTATGTGCATTTCTAAAGCACTTGTATTATATATACTGTGGGGGTATTTTCGTCTGTTCAAGGAGTTTGGTTTTTTTGTATTTTCTTTATTAATGATAACTTCATCAATTCAAAATGGTCAGTTTTCCCTATCTTTGACAAATTTCTGGGAGATTTAAATAATTACTTGATGTAGGAATCAATTTATTTTGAAATTAAAATTGAACCTTATGCCTTATTCCTCTATTTTAAATACTTATTTAACTGCCATGAAGACCCAAAGTTCCTGGTATCTAAAATAGTCCTGTTAAGACCATGATAAATAAACTTTTTTCCAAATAATTCAGACACACATGCAAGTGTTAAATGCACAACACCTATCAATAGCTACCAGATATTTGGTGCTACAGTAGCAAAAGCATAAAGTAAGTTATCATATTTCTCAGAAAAAAAAAATAAAAATGTTGGTTCTATCCTTCATGCCATCATTTTAATGCCAGCCAAAAATTTTAAGTTTATATTATAAGAAAACTGGAAAAAAAAGCATTAGATAACATTTGACAAAGAATTTGCAGACCAGTTTACCTTATTAGTTTAATCCATAGAGCCTCAAGCTCAAGAAGAATGAAACCTTGGTTTTCCATTCTTAAATTTTGATAGTGCAAGTATATTTCAGTGGTAAGTAAAGACAGATAAACAATAAAATCATTGCTCACCAACAGCGAAAAATGGACAAATAGAAACATTTTCAAAACAAAGACACTTGTGAATAATATTTACAATTCAGACAAATTTAATGAATTCCAGAACCAAAAATATGTGGGGAAAACAGAAGCCTTTTTTCTGAGATTGAATTACTCAGCACATTAAATTTACTTCTTTTATCAGACCTAATTTTGCAAAGAAAACATTTCAAAGACTGATTTCATCTTAGTTAAGGCCAAAAAATTGTTTTCCAAGAAAAAATCTGGGGCATTTCCAAGTTTATCCCATCCACTGCTTTTTGATGAAAATCCATGATTTCTAGCAGTTTTTGCTTTTCACACCCTCTCCAGCATCATTCACAGCAAGTTTGACTCATGGGAAAGTGTTTGCTTCTTCAAAACCATGACTACAAACAAAGGAAATCATAAAAAATACAAAATAAGAAAAAGCTTAAAATAAAACATTCAAATATCATGTGCAGCTGCTTCAGTCCCCATTTTTAATCCCAATGAAACTTTGTCATCAAGATTATATTCTCCAATTCACGTGAAGGTAGTAGGTCTTACAGTGCACGAATGCTCAAAAGCAACAAAAAGGAACAGTTTATGACAGGAGATTTAATTCCGTGAGCTCAGCTGCTAGAAAAGAAGTGAGGCACAAGATGAACCCTGCAAGTAACTAGAAAAGCATTCTAATCATAATATATATTTCTGAACAGAAACTCTTTTTTTTTTTCAGTGAAAAATCTCCCATAGTTGTTGAGAGTTATATTTTCTCAGTCTTTTCCCTGTTTAATGAGCCCACTTTATGCCTGAAAGTAAAGCTAGATTCATCCCATTTTACCAAATCTGGTATACACAGGAGATTTTTCTTGGAAATTACCATAGAAAAAAATTCTTACAGGCACCTTGATTATATGAATGCAACAAACATGGTATCCTGACTCAATCTGTGGTCACTGCTGCTGTGACTCTTCTGGATCTGTCAGCAATTGAGAAAAAATATCATGCCTTCTCAAACACAATGCAATCTCTGATTTGGATTTAAAAAATTAATGAAAGCTTGATTATGATGTTTTTGATCCATTAAAAAAGTGCAAAAATGCAGCTTTCTGTTCACAATCTTTAAAAGAATCCTGTTATTCAAATACATAAACAAAGTGAATAATCAGGTAAAGTTTTAACAGATGAGATTCCTGGTTGAAGTCTACTTAACTTTTTCTGCAAGTCAGTTTAAGGAAGTAAACCCAAAGAACATTCTAAGAACAAAGCCTGTTTTTAACCCCTCCAAAGTTTTATCTTTTACCAAAATCTCTTTGGAAGGGTTGTAATTTGTGAGGAAGTAGCTCAAAAGGATTGAAGATGTTTTCAGAGTAACATAAATTACTAGAAGGGTATTTGGTTATTTAATCCTGCACAAGTGATTTTTATTTTTGTAATGTAAAGTTGTAGTTCTTATACCATTGTCTTTGTTTGAAAGGCAGGTATCAACCCAACGCCCAACAATATATACATATTTTGCACACAACACTATCTCTAGAATTGCAAAATCAGATAGAGAAATGAAATTAAATCTGCATTTATTCTGACCATAAATTTACAACACTGAAATATCTTCCAAAAAATGAAGATAAAGTTCACAATAGCTAAGCAGTGAAGGTAAAATAGGTTATTTTTAGTATCAAAGAATACATTTTGGCACAATTTCTAATTCCACTGTGCATCACTAAATGCTATGCTTTACTTCTGTGGAGTAAAAGTACCAATGACAAGAAACAGAATATTAGAATATTTATTTAGAATATCTCAATTGAAGTACTCAATGTTTATTATGCTGAAATATATCATGGCAATTAAAAAAGAAAAGTATCTTTGTTATTGAAATATTTTATTTAGTGTAGCTGAGATTTTTTTTATTCACCTCAGGCCTATGAAATTTTAAGCATTAAGATATATTAAAATGTTTATGCAATGATAATGCTCATTCTATCCACTGTTTGGAACCATTCCTCAAAAACTTGCTAGAAGGAAGGTGAGGAACAACAGTTTTCAGCAGTAAATAGAGAGAAGTTTATTTTTCAGTTTAAAACAAAATCTATAAACTGTAAGTGATTCAATACCACAGCATTTTTTTTCCCTGTGAAAGTAATACATGTTAGTGTTTGGGTGTTTGAAGTATTCTTTTATCAACACTAATGTCAGTTAAATACTTTAATTTATCAATTCTATTTCTTTATCCTAGTGCTGTTAAATGCATGCAGTTTTAATTTTTAATTGTCACTTAACCCATGTTAATTAAACACAAAATAATCAGACCTATTGATGGGAAAAAGCCTCAAACAACAGCTTTCTTATAAAGGAGCCCTCTAAAAAATTCTTCTTCCTAATATGATTACATTCAGTGCTGTGTTCATGTTTCAAGAAAGAGCAATGCATTACTTTAGCCAATCATCTCTTAATTTATTTTTCATATACAACTGAAAAAACAAGGTTTGCCATGCTTGTTATGAAGCTGTGTTCTATGATGAAGTAAAAGAAGTGTTAATTGATTCTGATCGACAGAAAACTAAAATTATTAGATGTGTCACTGGATAGTCCCTGAGGCCTCAAGAACAAGGACAAACCGTTGTCTTAAATGAGTTGCTGCAGGCCTGTGAACAAGAATGTCTCATGCAGGTACCTGCACTTTCCAAACAGCAAAATGTTCATCAGATAGCATTTAATAGCAAATTAATTTTAGGTGTAATTAAGAATCAGGTAAAGAAATGTTTATGAGTGCAATCATGGCAGCTGACAGCAATATTCTCCCACCAGCCTGTACCCTTTCAGTCACCTCATCTTTTTCTCAGGTACTACAGCTTTAAGACTTCACCTGCATTACCAAGCAATTTGGAATTAAAGAAGATTGGTAAATCAAAGCAGTAGATAAAGATGCTCCTTATACCTTAAGTTGTTGTGGCATGACATCAGGGTTTACCCCAGGTTCCTCCCCTGAATATTGCTTCCCAGGTGTGTCAATCATCCCTCCTTTCCTCACCCCTGCTGAGCACTGTCTGTCAATCCTGGAATTCCAGAAGGGTGTCAGTGATTGGCAGATTCAAAGGATGCTCTCTGCCCCTGGGGGGGACATTGGGCCATCCAGGTGTCCTTTGTCCCTTAAGACCTCCTCACCTGTACCTTGTTGGTGGCTTCCTGACCCCTGCCCTCCCCCTCTCCCACGGTAAAAGGGTGAGCAACCACGTGGTTGAAAGTTCTGGAGGGGCTGTAATGAGATTCAGAGGCCTGTGGGCTAGAATAAATGCTCTGGATTAAACCCTCAATCAGAACTGACTCCTGTCCTTCACCATCGCCTTAAAACTTCTCTGGCAGAGGAAAACCTGGACCAAGCCTCCATGGGAGAAAGTTCCATCCCACTGCTCCTGGAGCCCCGGGTTGCCCGGACTTGTCTCTACGGTCCCAGCTGTATCACCAGCTAGCCGAAGGTGACTCTGGGGTGAAACACCACAGCTGCCTCTATTTGGTTCAGCAGCAGGGTCCAGACAAGCCAAGGCACGTCCCAGCAGCAATACTGGTCTTTCCAATACTAAGTGAGCCTTAGGAAAATTAGGAGTAGTCCCTCGACAAAAGATCCTAATTTTTCACACGTGCAATGCTGTTAAAAACACCAAAACAGTCATGCTGGAAGGATTCATCTTCCTCAACTGATACCCCGTTTCCAAAAAGCATCACACTTGCCTTTCATCTCTTCCTGGAATAAAGGTAGCAATAATTGTCCCTACCATCATTGCTCTTTTAAAATTTTTACTTGCAAAATGCTTCTACTTCCATTTGTGTCATTTTCTAGGTGAAACTATGGTGACAGCTGTCCAGTCCTCACAGGGATGATATCCTCAATTTCCAGAAAAGATCACATTCTGCCCAAGCCTCTAGATTTCACCTGGGGTTTGCATACCTTGAGGAAATGGCAGTATCTATGTTTTCTTAGCTGCTTATAATTCCTTTTTACACACAGAAGTCTTCCTAAATAAAAAAGATTTCAGTTTTAACCTAGTAACCAAATATTTCTTGTTTTCCCAAGAGCTTTGACAAAAGCTGCACCACACATGTTAAAATACTTAACTTCTAGTCACACAGCCCTAATTCAATCCCCTGTGTTTATAAGTTTCTTTCCCTTCCCTCTCTGCTTTGATTGTCTCACAACTTAAATTAGCGCCTGTGCTACTGATAGCCCTCTACAGACCCCTGTTTTCTCTCTAACATCTGCTTTCAAGAATAGGTGACAAGCATATGCAAACCAATACACTTTACCTACTTAATGTAGTTCCTAGGACTCTCAAACTTGGCCTAATCTCTTTCCATGTATTGTACCATGAAAAATCCACTAACATGAATGATTTCACTACAGATTTTTTTATCCTCCTGCAAGAACATCATGCAGGCATTTATACTTTTTAATCAGACAAGAATCAGAATATACTGAACTGATAAGGACTTGATAATTTCTAAATGAGATAAAGTTGGTGAATGAGAATAGTTGACTATTCTGAGCTCGATTTGCAAGTTATATTTTGTTTAAAAAGTGAGTTAGTTAGACTGAGCCTTAGAAGAGAGATTGTTTTCCTGGTAAACCTCTGAATCTGGGGGATCCAGGGTACAAGTTTGTGCAAAGGGAGCAGAGAAGGAGTCAAAGCAGGGATCTTGCAGCAGAAATAGAGAGAGTGCAGTGGTGGACAGGGAATAGCCCCACCCAGACCTTTGAGGGAATGGACAGGAATTTTCATGTCTTCATGGAGATCAGGAGCAACTGGATAAAGTTTCTTCTAACTCAAAAAACGCAGCAAAGAAATTTAACCTGGAGTTAAAGGGTCTTCCAATTCAGGTTTTTAGAATGTTAAGTATTATAGTTTCTATTTAAATGTAGCCCAAACTCTCAAATACAGATTATATATATGATGCCTTCTTTTGGGAGGTAGCAATAAGGAAAACTTCTCAACAAACTCGCTTTAAAGAAATTAAAGTGTTATTGTATTGCTCATAGTATATTGTAGGAAACTGAGCCTCTAACAGGAAAAAATATTCTATGTTTTATTTTAGAATTTCCAGCAGAATTTTCCACTTTGGTTATTTCTGAAAACACAAGATAATCAGGTATCAATGGAAAATTTTGCCACTTGCACAAGAACATTTATATAAGATCTGCTCCCTTGATCCTTTCTTCTTACTATAATACGTTGAAAAAGTCATGCATTTCTTCTTTTTTAATCACCTTCTGAGCCTAGTACAACCCCTTTACAGAGCAGATCTGGATGTACTGAAATATGTAACAGATGCTCAATAAATGAATAACAAAAATCTGGATATATTTTTGTGTAATTTATTTCCATTACACATATATGTCAACCTTCTAACTAAGTTGATTATAAATATTCAGTTGGGCAATTATGGTGTTAAATATCCATGTCTGGAATGAAAACAGAATTTTATAGAGCAGATATAATTTTTTTAAAAAATTCTAAAAGGAAACAAAATGTTTCTATTTTCTTATTTGTATGTTTGTCTTGTAACAGTACACTGCTGTCCCTGCAATGGATGCGATGTCATAACATGTCTTCCATAGCAGAATATTTGTTCATATTTTTTATGGAACCTGGAAAACATCTAGGTTTGTCCTAGCTGGTGACGTACTTTTTAAAAAACCAAAAGTTTATTTAATGTTTTTTAAGTTTATTTTAATGTTTTCATAAAAAAAGAGTAAAATCATGGCAGTAGAAATAACTGGAATCAAAAGAAAAGCATTGTAGAAATGTCAAGTTTGAATGAATGCAAGGAATTTAAAGAACATTATTTCTAATATTTTCATTGCAAAGAAATAAAACATAATGTAAATATTACCAGGTTACAAATGGTTACCCAATACACTTCCTGAGTCACCTTGAACTGTGAAGACTGATCTGCTCATAAAGGTTAACTTCAATAAGCTTGGAAATTTGGCAGTCAGTAGATCCTTCAGCAGATAAATGTAAGGAAATAGGAAATTTGTGAAAAAGCTGCCAACTATCCAAAGTTATAACGCTGAAAGTTTAAGTACAAAAAAATGTAAAAAGTTTAGTAGATCAGCTTAGATAAACTACTAGCTCTTCATTGGCCTCAAATAGAAGAAGGAAGTGTTTAGAAACAAAAAATCAGGAAAGATTACTGAAGACAAAAATAAAACCTAAGGATAGAAGAAAAAAATTGAAAGGTCAAGACACAAATGAGATGCAATTAGCAAAAGGCATAAGAATGACAAGAAATCAGTTTCTAAGTATAAGAGGAAGACCAAAGAAGGCATTGTTCTGCAACTAATCAAGAAGGAATGCTGTGCACAGATAACACAGAGAGGGATGAAGCTTTTAATGACTTTTTTTTTTCACCAATCTGCAGTAAAAACATCCATTAAGGAGAAGCGCCTAGCATAATTAATATCAGCAACAAAAGGAGAAGATCTCAATATGGAATAGAAAAGACATGAGTTGTAAGCACTTAGATAACTTAAATCAATGCGATCTGATGAACTTTATTCTAGGATAGTGGCTGATGTAATAAAAAAAACCCTTAGTGGTTATCTTCGAAAACTCTTGGAAGACAGCTGTGGTACCAAATTATTTGAGGACATAAAAATCCCTGATCATAAAAGAAGAGAAAATACAAAGCTGTAGAATTATACAGCAGTAAATCTGACTTCATTCATCAGAATAAAACCAGATCTTTTTAAAATTTAAAAAACCCAAGCCAACTACTACTTTTAAAGTACTGTGAAGATAATAAGGAGATGACTGAGAGCCTACATAGGTTTTTCAAGAACAAATCCAATCAGACCAAGCTGTTTTCCTCTTCTGACAGAGTAATAAAATTTTGATTATGGAAGAATGAGGGGGGCAAGGATGAAGCAGTGCTATACAAGACAAATTTGTAACTTACTACAGCTACGTTTCATATAAAGGTATGCAAACCAGGAATTAATATGTATTTGATCTAGTTCTTATGCAGATGAGAGCTAATTGTGAGGTACAGAAGAAGTCTTATTTATCTGGTAAAATTCTTACATCAGTATGATGAAGTGAGTAACAAAATCAAGCAGCTGAATACAGCAAAGAAACAAATATGTATATTGAAAATACAAAAGCTTGTCAATATCATATAGGATAGTCAGTGGTTAAAGACCATGCTTCCTGACATTAAGAGTGATTGGCTTCATGTCGAATACAGGTTTGAGCAAACTAAGAAATTCATATCAGACATAAGTAAAACAGCAATAGCCAGAAGAACACATGACACCATGTGATAAAAATAACCAAGAACTTGAAAAGGGGAATTAAATGTGGCTAGGAAAGCTCTTTCCTGAAAGAAGTATCTTGAAAACACATTTTGAAGCAAACAGCTGAGGCTGGTATCTGAGCAATATCACCCTGAATGGCAGAAAATTATAAAAGCCTCTAACTAGAGTGCAGGAATTTTCAAAGTTCCTCTGTGGCTCAGATGTCACTGCATCAATTGGTCAGTAACATTAAGTAGCCTCAAATTCAGAAAAGAACAGGCAACTTATGACATCCTAGTGCCTTTAAATACTATTTCCTATTACATGGTCAAGAGCAAACCACAGAAAAAGGACAAAGACTGAACCACAGTAACTAAAAAAGCTGGTAAGTTAATTTTTAAAAGGGTAGAGCTGCTCTTCTTGGCAAAAAGGAACTTCTCTTGACTCTGACTCCTTTCTGTATTATCATTATATACTTGTATTCTGGAATAAGCAAAAACAAAGATATAGGAATAGATCAAATGGTAGAATTATAAATTACTACACTGAATGGATATAGCCAGCTGCACTGGAACAGGGTATAAACCATCCAGAATATGACAATTCTCCAAGGAAGGATCGGGAGTTTTTAGCAAATGGCTGGTTACTGACTTTATGAATACAAATATCTCACAAAGCCATTATGAACAGACTTAGGGACTACTGATCACATTATTCCTATCTGTGTAATAATTCAGATGTTTACACATTCTTCTACTTTATACATATTGGTAAGGCCTTAGTTGGAACAGTGTACATAGTTTCACATGCTAGTTATACTTCAGGAAATATTTACATTTATTGTTAAAATCATAGCACAGCAACAAATATGACAGAAATTTAGGAAGTTCCTGAGGCGAGGACCTTAAGTCAACCAGGCTTTTGTACTAAGCCTATGCCTACTTTTTTTCTTTATAGTGAAATCCCCAAAAAGAACAAATTGTTCTTAAATACAAAAAAGCCAGGGATTATTAAACTATTAACTAGTTTAGATAGGAATTCCTAGCTTTTAAAATTTAGCCAGAGTAGAAATAGACAGGATTTATATGCAGTTATATCTCCCAACTCACTGCTTCATTACTTCCATTCTGTTCAGTGACTAAGACACAGAAAATAAAGCCCAGTTTTCTGTGCTCCCTCTGCAACACCTCTGAAAATTTTGTTCTGCTCCCTATTTCTTCTTAGCAACTCAGGTTCTCTTCCACCTGCAGACTTCTACATAATTCAAGTGACTTTCTCACTCTCTTCTGCTTGCCACCGTATGCAGTTTCCAGAAGCCCTGATTTCTGCCAGCTTCTGTTGCTTCCTGAAAAGAAACATGTCTCTTCTCTCTACAGAAAGGAATCTGAATTAATCCCTTTCCTGAAAGGAGATAACATGCAACGAGAAAATGCAAAGTTACCATCTGTCCCATTCCTGTAAGTTCCCATTAGAAATAATCTGTTCTTTATTGCAGATATGGAGAAGAAAATAAGTGATAATCTTAAATTTCAGCAAGAGGGATTCAGGCTTAAGACAAGACAGTGGAACGGATTACTTGGAAGACTGGAGTCTCATCATAGATACTTTTAAAAAGAGCCAACTATTCATCTGTCAATATAGTTTTCCCACAGAATATGGGTATAAGCAAGAAGATATGCTAAATATTTTATTTATTTATTTATTTATTCCTTTTTTTTTAGCGTTTATTCAAATGTATTCTGCTATCACATTGTTGATTTTAGTAGGTGTTGAAGATGGAGTGTAATTTTCCATATTCAACATTACTGGGGATTGGGTGAACCTTGGGAGTGGTATGAAAGCTTATGGGCAGAAAGAAACTGCTTGAAAAATATATAATGGTTGAGTAAGAACTATTTCAAACATAACACTTTCTAAGTTTGACTTTAAAGATTTGAGTCTGTTTGACTTATATTCATGACTATGTCAAGTATCTCTTAAATTTAATGTAATGTCATAACAACACTGTACATAGGATATTAGATATAATTTAAATTGAGTTTTGAATGGCCAGAGAAGTTATTTAATATCTACAGTTAGCTTTTTCTTTGTCTGAGGCATTTCTCCACCCAAACTTGAAAATGTATGAACAACTCAAAAATTAGATATTAGTGTAGTGGCCTTTAAAAGAATTAAGAAAGATTTTATTTAAGGTTTTCCTATTGTGTTAATTTGACCAGCCCACAGAAATGAGCGGTCTGGTTTTGAGATTGGCATTTTATTGGACCAATTGGAAGGTATTTCGTCATTGTGAATATTACATTTCAAGACGAAACTAATCCCGGGAGATCTGTTTTCCAGGGTGAGCACAGTCACAGCGTGCCCTGGCCCCTCCGCGCGGGCGGGCTCTGCCTCTGCCGCAGCACGGGCTGAGCTGGGCTTTTCTCCCCCGACTCCCCGGCTGGGGGAGGAAAGGACATCAGCCTTCCTACAGAGACCGCTGCAGGAACCCCTTAGTGCAGCAGCAAGTGTCCGAGGGGCTGTCCCGGAGCCGCTGACACCGTGCAGCTGAGATCAAGTGAAAATATCAACACTTTCTAGACCAGGTGGAACTTCCAAAGCACGGATCATCTCTCGAGTAAGAGAAAGAAGAGACCGAATGAGATGTGAAGAGACACAGCATGAGACCTAATGACAGAGAAAGTGAGAGAAGCATCCTAGGTTGGAAGGAAGATTGAAAGAGCTGCCTTAGGTTGGACTTCTCTTGTAAGGCCATAGAGAATGGACTTCGTAACCCTGAAACACATGAAATGCTTTCAGGGGGATGCAGAGTTCTAGTCTTAATTGTGAGTTGACATAATTGTGACCTAATGGAGAAGTTTAAACAGAGGAAGACAGAGAGAGAGAGAGAGATGATGCCCTCTGTCCAGTGAGGGAAGATGACCTCTGTTTCTTGAGATGAAGATGAGATAAATGAAGAGAATTTTTATTTTATACTAGAAAAAGAATCCTTAAACTGTACCCAAATAAGCTGATATGGCCCATGAGTGGCTGTGGAAGGCTGTCTCATGGGAAGTGCTTCACAATGGCAAATTTTCATTCCCCAGGTGGGCCATTTGCGAAGAGAGAGAGCAAGAGAACTGGTATCTTGTGAAAAATCTCTATGGTACTCAAGACAGCCTCCTCTCCCTTTGTGAATAGAAAAATGATTATTCTAAGGGTGGTGAACTGACTGAAAATCCCAGGTTTTGTCTTCTTTATATTATCAGTGAGAAAGTGAACTGTTGGGGGGAGGGAGGAGAAGTATTTTGAAAGTTTCACTCTGATTCTTGTTCTTTTTTTCCCTTTTAGTGTTAGTTAATAAAGTTTATACTACTTTCAAGTTAAAGCCTACTTTCCTTTTATTAGGAAATTTCAAATTGGTTAACCAAAAACCACTACACCTATATTTGTCCAGCTTAAATTTCATACCACAAGAAAGCAACTGGAAAGCAATTTTGGTTGGTTTGGGTTTTTGGTTGGTGTTTTAGCGTTTTGTTCATCTGTTTGTTTGTTTTAATTTATCTAGAGGTACAATCTTTGGTGGTTTTCTTGGGGGTAGATTGTTTTAGTTCTGTTCTGATTATTGATTTTATTATTATTATTATCATTATCATTACTTAGTATTAGTACTAGTATTAGTATCCCCAGGTCTTTTTTTTTAGCTGAGGCCAGTAAAGGATGCAACGTTTTGAGCAGGGGTTTCAATATTAGTTGGTTGTCAATATTTCTTCTAAATGACACTTTCAACTTGTTCCTGAATTTACTTGCTCTTTATAATTTAAAACAAGTACAGTGGTTAAAAATAACTCTCTAAAATAATGTTTTGGCATTTGTATGTCAGTTTTACTTTAACTTCTATATTACACATAACCTTTATTTTATGCAAAGGAAAAAAAAAAACAAACCATAATGTTGTGTTCCACAAACCTCATTGGCCCTTTGGGTTTTTTTCCCACCAGAGGTATGTATGTTCAATACATGCACAGAAAACATTGTAAATGAGACCTTTGTTGTGCATGTCAAATTACACCCAGAATGGTATTTGTGACATTTATTAGGAAAGGCAGAAAAACCTGAAAAACAAAAGAAACAAACAAGCAAAAGATTAAAAATTAATGGGATACTTGCACGGCATTAAGCAATCTTATGGTCATATTTAAACTAGACTTGTATGTTGTTCAGACAGTAAATTCGAAAGTTTAGGAATAGCCGCAGCAAGCTGATTGGCCCACACATACATGGTAATTTAATGTGCTATGAGGAGCACCTGCATGGTCAACCTGCAAGGAGACTTCAGAACCACCTACCTGTCTTGACTGAGACCTAGAGACAAAGGGGATGAAATTGGATCCTATCATGTTTACGTCTTCTTCACATATAACCTTATCCTTCACAGCGTCAGCAAAACAGCCTGGAATTCTCTCTCTGATAATGAATAGAAAGAAGTAGGTCACTTATACCACCTCTGTGTATTTTCTAGTCTTATTTGTTTGTAAAGAAGTTGCTGTGATGGACTGACCTTTGCTTGGATGGGCTGGTTGAGCCCTGCTATTGTTTCCCTGATGTCCCAGGACTTGTGACTTAAGCAAAGTGTTTCATAATAGCCAAAGGAAAAGGCCAACATGCAGTTCCTGTTGAGGTGGTCATGCTTTGTATCACGCCAATGTCCTCCTTCCTGGTAAGGAAAATTCCCCTCAGGGAGATAGCGGCAGCTCTCAAGTATGGCTGAAGTCATTCCTCTCTTTGGTCATGTCACTAAAAGGATCCATAAACCGTCACAGACTCCAGAAGCATCCCCTTCCCCCATTAATCCATACTACTCATTTTCAGTACTGAATCAGACAGTGTAAATCCCTCCCAGGGGAGGAGTCAGGGCATTCCTGTGTATTCCTGAATGTACATAACCAAACTCTGTTGCTCACACTCTCATCATCAACCTCAGTGTGTCAAGACTTCAACCATCACTCTGACCACAGACACCCAAACTGAAATGAAAGGACTCTTGTCCTTTCCTTCTCTTTCTGTCTTTTCCTTATATATTTTGTTTGTAATATTTTAATACTTCTAAAGAACCAGACTAGCTACATACCTCCTTTCCATTTCAACCAAATTGCTGTAAAATGTATGCCTCATATATAGACTAGTCACTTACCTAGTGTTTTTCTGCTTTAATCTGCCCCATGGGATCTATTAACAAGAACTTCAGTTACCTTGCCTCAGAGTCAGGTTGTAACAAATGCAGAAAGACCACCAAATGGGTACACACACCAACAGCAATCTCAGCATTCACATTGCATTTGCAGGTTTAGTACAGAAAGAAGGTCCCAAACTGTCAGAGCTGAAGTTTTCTGAGACGGTGTGTATTTGTATAATGATTGTTGTAAATTGCATAATATTTTTTTGTGTGATCTTGCATCCAGTCTTACAGTGTAGAGACATCCTTATGGCATAGTTGTCACACAAACAGGATTACAAAAGGGGAATGAAGTAGCTTTCAACAAATTTCAACAAATTAGGTGGTACAGTTAAATGGCACTTGCTCAGTCTCCCTCTGGAGTTCCCGAGTTATCTCTTTGATGTTCAGAAGTGTGATAGAGACCAAAATCCACTTCTGGATGCTTTTCTTGAAGTAGGGGTAATATTACTTCAGGGAATTTAGGAAGAATCAAAGTGTCCTTTGAACATGAGTCAGAACATCAGAACACACAATTGAAAAGGAATGGAATGATCAGTCTCTGCTTTGGACTTTTACTGTGGTGCTTAAATTCCTTGGGGATGAAAATTGACAGTTCAGTTGTCAAATTGCCAGGTGAAAGGGTTCTTTAACTCTTGGTGTTTGCTTCATAACTTAACATCTGTTATCTCCTAGTGTATGATTCCAGCAGAAGATACAGGGTCAATTTGTACTTTGGTTTGTCTCATCATTGCTTCCACAGGTGGTGCTGAGAAGAAGAAAAGTTGTTATGAATAACTTCTCCACAGTAAAGTACAGGAATTTTTATTTCACATCAGGGAATGGATAATATTTTTTACTCTTTAAATCTTTCCAAAAGATATATTAGGACATATTTAAACATGCCATAGAATCAAGATTTTACTTTAGCCCTTTTTTCCTCATATTGGAAATTTAAGATTGTAAATCTTAAACGCAATTTTAAGAAAGTATATTTATCTAAATGCAACAGATTTGGAAAGAAAATATATGTCACAAATTTATGCCATTTTACTGAAAAATTACTATCATTTCCTCAGCTACACAGCATGAACAAGATTATTATTAATAGAAGATAATGCTAGCTGAGTTATCAGCAGGATTATTTTATACATAGTTTACTGGACTTGATTGGATTAGTGAGGTATTCAGGTACTTATTCCTTTATGAAGTAAATTTTAGAAACTATATGTTTGATAGAGTCAGGACAATCCTTCTGGGAAAGAGGAGAGAACAGCTTCACTATCACTCTGTATATACTGACTAGGACAATTCACACAACCTGTGAGTCTTCCTGTCTGCTGAGCAAGAGCTTTCCACATGGAGACAGAAAGTTAGGTTTGGGGTATGTAGGTTACTCTGGGCAATAGCATACTGTTCACTCCATCCTTCTTTTGTATGAGTGGAAAATAGGTGTGCTAGCCGCAGGAGGAAGTGCATTTCAGACATGCAATATATGCAGAGTTGTTAAGTGACTTCAGATAGACCTCTGAACTGTCAGGCTTTGCTTATATACCCAACAGCATTTCCCCTGTATTTCCATCTTAGCACAGTAAAAATTCTTTATTGTTGTTTTTAATGAAGAGAGGGGAACTATGATTCACATCTAGTAAGTATTTTTCAGTTAAGGCCATAGGCAAGAAAAATGCAATTTTGTAGGTCCTTTTGTGCAACACTGTGAAAAATAGGGCAGACTGGGATGACCACAGTAAAAACTGTGTCAAAGTTGTGTTCATTTCTCAGTAGCATCTACAAATGTGGACAAAACAAAATTCAGAGCTTATAGAGGCCTTCTCTCTGTCTAAAAAGTGGACCTGAAGGAAAAACACAAACATACAAGGCATAGGAGGAATTCCTTTCTTCTCATTTACACCTTCGCATGGGATTATCCAATTTTCACAAAGCTAGCAAGTGTGTTACATACTACAGACTTAAAATTCACTTTTTGTTTGCCTGAGAAATTGTTCACAATTTAAAACATACTAGAATTTTAGAAGAACTTAAAGAGAATTCTGAGGTCAACACAAAAGTTATTTTTCAATATTTTAATAATATTTTTAATTAAAATTTTATATTATTAGAGTTTTTTAAAGTGATTTTTTTATTCAGATGCTAATATAGATATTTCAAGGGACTATATAGTGAAACAGAATAGATATTTTTCTGAATTCACCCACATGAATTTTCAGATCGGAGACTATTGTTAAATATAAAGTTAAGCTTGCCATTCTTGACATTTTTTTTGCGATTTATGGATCAAGGCATTATTGTTTCAATCTTTACTAAGACATAGTTCCTTTAAAGAACTTTCACAGAGGTTACTTTGTGAAATTGAAAGCCTCCCAAGATGCCTTAGTTTGACTAATGGCCAAGATGAAATTATGTTTGAATTTTAAATGACTCTGTCTCAGTGTAGTTTAAGGTTTCACTCACGTAGTGCTCATGCACACAAAGTTGCCATCAGTCTTAAAGGAATAACATAGATACAGGAACATAGTTGGGTTCTTTTACCTTAGATGCACCATTTCTCCTACATTATACAGCTTACCCATGAATAAAACCAATGCATTTGCAAGAGTGGGAAAGAAATCTTTGCAAAATCATATTCTTGTTTCAGACTGAAACATTCCCTCTTGCTCCACACTACAACAGAATGCAGAAGTGACAAAGCACAAGCAAATGACTCAGAAACCATTTTAATTGAACGTTTGAGGAATTTAAAAATACAGATCTGCCATGGAGGAAGCTAAGGTGGGAAGTGTGATAAAGAATTTCAGTGGTGAATTTCCCTATTTTTTGCCATGTATTTGAGGTTGTCTGTCTCTGGAGCCTGTACTCATCTCCTCTATTAACTTGTCTAGAGCTAGTAAGTCCAACTTTCTCAATAAGCAACAGACATAAAATTTCATTCATGGCTCTGTTAGAAATATAAACAAATCAGCTAAAGATTTCTTCACCTGAAGCCTTAAAGCTGAATATTGTATGAAAGGATAAAACTGAAAATTGTAAACCCTCAGTGGATGTTAAAGTTTACGTGGAACACAAAATATGATAAAGCAAATGTGTCAGATTTGTTAAAATCATAATACAAAAAGCTCTTTTCTCTCCAGTCTTCAATTCTTTTACCCTTTCTCTCTGTTTCACATGTGAATTGACTGAAGTTTTTTCTTGATGAAATACCTGGAGAAGTGAAGGTGTATGTAGTGCTATTCCAATTTATTGAAATAATGTCTCTGAAGACTAAACCAGCATTCATATAAATCTAGAATAACAATTCATATAAATCTAGAATAACAATATCCAAACTCTTCAGATGGGGATTAGTAATCTTAACAGCACTGGACATGTCCTTAAGGCAACCTAAAACACACAAATAATGACTTTTTATTAGTGAGGTATTTTCTCCCAAGACCATCATAAAAGAAAGTTTATTACAGATACTAGAAGGATGCAGAGGCTTTTCAGATATCTAATTTCTTTATAAAATATATTTGTTAAATGATAGTTTCTAAATCTTCCAAGCTGTCCATCCTGACTGATTTTATTTTTGAAAACAACTTAATAGGGATTGAATTTTCCCTGTAGTAATAGCTCCTTGAAGGCCTTTGGAAAGTGAGCAGTGAATTAAACAACCTACGGAGTGACCTAAATTATGAACAACCTCTAGGGCACCTGAGGCAACTGAACTTTCTCTCACTGCATGCTGGAGCTGATGTACAACAACGCTTTTTTGTAAAACCTAGCTGCCATTGGCTATTCTATAATTACTAGAGTTCTCTAAAATAGTAGCTGCTGCTGCCTGCACAAATCTGGTACTTTGCTTGCTTGTTTGTTTTCTTCTAATTTGCTCACGTAAGTCTTAGCTATGTGGAAATTATGTAATAAAATAAAATTTAAAAAGAGTAATATTTTAACTGTATTTTTGTACTTCTAATTAGCAGCACTTTTGATAAGCATTTAAATTTGTAACTGTTGGCAAACATCAGTGCTTATATTTTTCCCACTCTTATTTCTGCTGAAGTGTTCTAACATAAGTCTTTCTTCGGTGTCCTCTGAACTAATTGTTGAAAACCAACCGAAGCTATATTCATTAACCATGAATTTTAAGAGACATTTTTATTTTAGCTTGAATAATATGAAGGAGGGGGGGAAATCGAATTTTTTATCTACTTTCCAGTAAAGAAATATACGAATGGAATTTCTTGTCCTTTGAAAGCAGAAAAAAAATCTCCTCTGTAATTGAAGAGAAATACCTATTTTGTCACACCTCCATATTCCCTAAAAGTGTATCTAGTCCTATGAATTTAAAACTATACTTATAGAGAATGACATTTTTATACAGATATTCTAAGTACTGTAGGCACTTGATGAAATGGTATGAATTTCTGGTTTGTATCATATTTTAAATGTAAGACAAAAATTAGCAGAATTGAACACAGAACTCACATGAAAACAGTGACAGTGTGGTTGTGGGAACAGTATGTCTCTTATATTAGGCTTATAATATTGTTTTTGCAGCTAAAAGGAGTCGGGCACAGCAGTTTCAATGGTTTTATTGAAATATGCTCAGTTCATATTTAATATCACCTTACTGGCTTCATAAGAGAAATGTCAAATACATTTTTCTGTATGCATGTAACAGAAGCTAGGAAGCTTATGCTTCCCAAGCTCATTTTCAGTTTTCCCTTTATTTTATATACACTTTTATTTATTTATTATACTTTTATTTTTAATACCAGTATTTTGTCTCTCCATTACTATCTGTTTTAAATAATTGTCTTTTCTTTGTTTGGGGGCTTATAATTTACTGATAAGGAACCACAGATGGCATAAAGTACATCCAAATTTTCTTCTTATTCTTTCTCCTACTTCATTGCTTAATATTTCAGGAAACTGTCATCTGGGGAATGCCTTAAGATAACCTGTTTTTTTCCTCTGATCCTATCTCTTTTGAGGCTTAAACATAGGTCACTGTGGTGGTGCTTGTATGCTCAACTTACTAAGTAAAAGGCCATGTAAAGAGATTGCAGACCCATTTGAAGGAAATATTTCTTGTGCTTCCTAAGATTATCTTATTCAGAGATATTACAGTACATTTTCCAAGGTAATATAATGTTAAATATTCTCCAGATGAATTTAAAACTGTTTTCATATTAATTGTTCCTATTCTCTGTGACAGTGCTAACCTGGGACATCAAGTATTGTAGTAAAAGTAATTTCGTTCCTTCACTGTTCAGAAATGTAAGTTACTTTGTAAACAAATTAAACCACCCACCAGCATTTTACTGCAGTTTTGACATACCAATCTCTCTTTCTAAGAGTTCTATTCATTATTTTGTGACCACAGTAACCCTCAGCTACTGCAGTAGTCCTCTTCCTTTGTTAAATTTCTGGGCTTTCAAATACCAGGTGTGCAACAAATATTTTTTTCCATCTATTTCAGATTCTTCAATATTTTTCATAAACTGTTTTACTATCTATATATATATAAAAACCCCAATCCTCTTTTAATACACAAATAGTGAGGCTTTTTAACCACTAAATCTATTTTATAGTTTTAATAAAAATTTCACAACATTAATATTTCCACAGAAGAGGAAATTTTTAATAAAAGAAATATGAAAGAATGAAAAATACTTAAATGTTGAAGACAAAATGAAAATATGGACAAATCTTTCAAATTTATATCTTTACATGTGGTTTCAGAGATTTTATTTTTTATATATTTTGACAGCGTAGGTATTTAACTTTGGACAAGTTGATGCATATTAAGATATTTGTATTATAGACATTGATGAACCCCAGGGAAGGATTAGATTATATATTAGGAAAAAATTATTCACAAAAGGGTTATCAGGTATTATAACAGGCTGCTCAGGGAAGTGGTTGAGTCACCAACCCTGGAGGTGTTTAAAAGATGTGCAGATGTGGCCCTTTGGGACATGATTTAGTGGTGGATTTGGCACTGCTGGATTAATGTTTGGATTTCATGGTCTCAAGGGTCTTTTGGAAAGTAAAAGATCCTATGATTCTATACATAGGAGTAGTACAGAAGTGTGCTGCATAAAAAGCATCTTAGGGATAACATTTTTGAAAGGGACATGTGCTTCCCACCCAATACATTCCTTTCTGTTAGATGTCTACTCAAAATTTCATCATGTGACTTCAGAGCATTTAGATTTAGGTTCATGTACAGAACAATATCTTTATGCTTTTCACAGCAGTAATGATTACTGCCCATATGTTTATGCAAAGTCCCAATGTTTTACTTCCACACTATTTGCACTGTCAGAACTAATAACTTAACCAGAAGACACGTTGGATCAAAAGACCAGCCTGTATGACCTGCTTTGGTTCAGGATTTTTTCTGAATTCTATAGCCCTCTAGTCAGATTCAACTCTGCATATATTTGACTTAACAAATTCACTGTAATAAAGGCCTGAATATAGGTCTGATACCTAAGACCTCCTGAATCGAAATTTTGGCCCTTGAAGACTTAATACCCAGGAGCTGGTGTGTTGATTGGACAATTTAGTAGTATTGACACATGATTAAACCAATGAAAAGAGTTGATACGCCTTCAGAAATACACATATTTTAGGTGAGATTCTGGAATTCGGCACTTCTGGTTTCCTGCTGGAGAAGAGGTCCCAGGGTGTGGTGTGCAGCCTGGCGGGGCTGGCCCAGGTCCAGCGTGGCTGTCAGGAAGGGGCTGCCGAGTGCCGGGAGCAGCCACGGTCCGCACAGCCCGGCGCGGGCTGGGCTGTAGCTCCGGCGGCGCTCCCGACAGGGACAAGGGGCGGCCATCCAGCCCTGGGGTGTCTCAGCTGAGCCCTGGCCAGGCTGATTAGATCCTAGCCCAGCGTGGCAGGTGAAGAAGCTTCCCAGCGGCTGAGGCCAGGAGCAGCCCTGCAGCTCTGCAGAGAAGGAAGAGACCGAATGAAATATAAAAAAGACACAGTGTGAGACCTAATGTCAGAGAAATTCCTTCCTGAATTGGAAGGAAGATTGAAAGAATTACCTAGATAGGTTGGACTTCTCTTGTGAAGCCATAGAAAATTAACTAAATGCCCTGTAATACATAGAATGTTTTTAGGGGTTCTAGTCATAGCTGTGAGTTGATGTAATTGTGATCTTGGAGAAATTTGAACAAAGGAAGACCGAGAGAAAGGGAGAAGATGCCCTCTGTCCAGTGAGAGAAGGCATCTTCATCTGTTTCTTGAGATGAAGTTGAGATAGACGAAGAGAACTCGTGTTTTATACTAGACAAAGGCATCCTTAAACTGTATCCTAATAAGCTGATATAGACAATAAGCGGCTGTGGAAGGCTGTCACATGGGGAGGGCTTCACAATGGCAAATGTTTTCCCCGTGTGTGGGCCATTTTGCAAAGTGTGAGAGCAAGAGAACTGATATCTTTTGAAAAACCTATATCGTATTTCAAGAGAAACTCTTTTCTCCTTGGTGAATTGAGAAATTACTATATTAAGGATGGTAACTGATTAAAAATCCGAGGTTTTGTCTTTTTATATTGGAGTAAAGAAGTGAATAGTTGGTGGGGGAAGGAGAAGTGTTTTTGAAGATTTCATTCTGATTCTTGTTCTTCATTCCAATTCTTGTATTTTTCTTTTAGAGTTAGTTAATAAAGTTTTTATTACTTTCAACTTCAAGCCTGCTTTGCTCTATATTGGGAAATTTCAAATTGGCAAACCATACCTAATACACGAATTGGTGTTTCTGCCTGGTATCGAATTGAAACCACAGCAATGCTTTAGTGTTAATAGCAAGTTTCTGGGCACAATATTTTCACAGAAATATTATGGACACTTATAATGCTTCTAACCATAATTTGAAGCCAAATGGTGCCATACTTTTGAGTTTTTAGTAGCTATAGTTCCTAGTATTCCTAGTTATGAAATTTGCATAATGCATGTGTTTTCCATACTTACTTAATCCATAAAGGAATGAAAAATAATTGGAACATCCCTATCAGTTCATAGCTCAGACATAAATACTTGCATAATTTAATTACTATTAATCCATTCTTGAAATCATGGGGAATTTTAACTATCATCAAATCACATTGTGAATTCTGGTTAGGCTTTCCTGCATTTGGTGTTGAAATGGGGTAAGTCTGGGCTGTTGCATGGAGAGGTCTTGAGCCCAAGCAGCTGTTTGTTGTGTTTCTACAAGCAGTTGTGCATATGACAAGCCAGATCAGGAAACCAAACTATGCTGAGAAACTTCCACGATCTCAGAAGCTGCATATTTTGCTGGAGCTCAAAGAAACACAATAAATGCCAGCCTGAATGCAGAAGGTAGTACTATCCTTTTTTACAGATGCTTAAATTAAGTTACAATTAAGTAGAATGTCTTAGTAAAATTCTAGCTTAAGATGCTAGGACTAGACAGTGGAACACATTCCAAAACTGACCAGACTTCTCCACACTTAGACTTGCTCTTTATATATGGTTTATCATGTTATATAAGGAATGTCAATTTTATGTATGTAAGTTTTATGTCTTTTCTGACATATTTGCTACCTAAATGTCCTTTGTGTCACATCTGTATTTGTGTAGGTGTCTGTTTCAATGCATATGTAAAAATAACTTTTTGTACCTGTACTGGCTATACTTCTGTGGCATTTGCTGATCATTCCATGCAAAATCTTTAAGTGAGACTTGTTTTGGTGTGTTCCCTATTACAGCAGCTGTGCTAAACATAAGAGCCTTACAGTCTCTTTAGGGAATATAGCAATTAAAAACACAATGCCCACATCAACATCTTCTCTTCCAGGGAAAATCCAAACCATAACACAAAACATCAAAAAGACTACTTATCATTGTTTAGTTACAGTATAACTTAAAGAAATATAACATTATTACAGTATTTACTTACAAATACTTAATATCAACCCAACAAATAAACTAATGATTTTTAATTAATCCTAGAGGTGCCCCATGCTGTTAATTGAACTAGTTAATTTATTACAGTGCTGTCAGACAAGTACCACTTACACATGCCATTTCACATACTGAAGAAATTGTTTTATTTATATCAACTCTCATAGAAATCCAAAAGTAATTTCCTCAAGTGTTTTACTTCAAAGGGTTCAAGATTATCTGCTATCTCTTCCAAAACCAGGTATACTTTGGAGTTTTTGCTTGTCTTTCTGATTTTTAGATTTAGACAAACTTGTGGTTATTGTTATTAAAGTAAATACTGATAATAATTTTGTCTTGAAAAACCTTATTTGGGTATTTTTGGGGGTTTCTATTTAATTTTGTAGGGGTTTTATATACCATTCAAGTTGTTTAGTCGAAATTCTGTTTTGCTTTTCAGAAAACAAAACTGAAAACATTATTAAGTAGTTTATTTTCCCATTTCCTACTTTGCCATCTTTTAAATTTAAGCAACTGAGCACCTGACAGTGTCCCTAGTGTTACTCGTACTGCTTTTTTTTTTTTCCTTTCCCCTCTTTCTAGGCTAGTAGACAAAGTACATCACTCTGTAAATTTGTCACAGAGCATGGTAGGATTTAAAGTGGCTTCAGACCAAAGGGAATGACAGTTTAATAGGGAAATTATAAGCTGCACACACAAGCAAAGCTAAACAAGGAACTCATTAATCACTTCCCATGGGCAGGCAGGTGTTCAGCCATCTCCAGGAAACTAGGGCTCCGTCACATATAAACGTGACTTGGGAAGAGAAATGTCATAAGTAAGAATGTTTTCCCCTCCTCCTACTTCCCTCAGCCTTTACTGCTGAGCATGATGCTGTATGGCATATATTTCCATTTGGAGAGTTAGGAGCACATGTCCTGGCTGTGTCTCTTACCAAGATATTTTGTGCCCCAAGTCTTCTTGCTGGTGGGGTCATATGAGAAGCAGGAAAGACCTTTATCCTGTGGAATGTTGGGGTTTTTTCCTTCCTTTTTACTTCCTCTGTGTCCTACAGTTTGTGAAAAAAAAAACAAAAACAAACAACCCTACAAAACAGTAAAAGCATTATGTATTATGGCTGGTTCAAAATGAGTAATTTGATCTACCTAATTCCTAGAGTATAATTTTGTTAAGAGTTCAAGAAATATTTGGACAATGCCCTCAGGCAGATGGTGTTAATCTTGGGGCTGTGCTGTGCAGGGCCAAGAGCTGGATTTGAAAATTATTGTGAGTTGCTTTCAACTCAGGACATTCTATGACTCTGTCATTTTAGGAGCATTATGCCAGGTTATAGTAGCTTGGAAGTTCATTTACCCTGAAGTTATTTCCAGAAAAGAAAAGACTTGCCCACCTTTCTGGCCATGATTCCTAATCTACAACAGAAAAATGTGTTTATTATTTCACTTCCAATTTTTGTAGATATCAAAAAAATTTGCTCATATATGCTTAAATTGATTACAAAGCTTTTGCTTTCTCTGAGATGTGAGTCTTCAAGATGATAAAAGATCTTTTACACATAAACAACTTTATGTCATTTTGTGAAATAAAATGGAATGGTCAAATGTCTCCACTTTATATTGATTCATTCACTAGGAAAAAATGTAAGACACAATTCATACAAATGGAAATGTGAGGCATAACTGCATCTACTTGCTAATGGGATGAAAAGCTGAAAATACAATAGAAGGCTTCATAACAACCTTGGGTGTACAAGCAGATAACATGATGAGACAACTGTAGAAATATTCTGCATTAAACAAGTTCTTATGTAAAAAAAATTCTGAAGAATTGCACCTATTACCTGTGTTTTTTCTAGAGGAATAATGTAGATAGAAAGGCATATCTAACTTGTGGAAAGGAAAAGTATGCAAAAAAAGAAATGTAACATGGTACAAGTAGTGAAAACAGAACTAATTATGCTTGCATAGTACAAAAATAATCTATAATAAGATAAGGATCTTAAAAATGGATAAATTCTTTGATTAAAATCACAAAGCTGACAAAGGACAAAATGAAATTATATTGAACTAGTCTGCAAAATAAATATAAGCTAAAATAAACATAAATTAAAAAAATATTTGGAATCTTCCTGTTAAAACAAACTAATTGTGGTGGTAGCCAGAACAGGAAAAAATGTTGCTCATTTTCTGTGATTTACTGTCTTTAACACTGGCATTCAAGATCCACATTCATCTATTTTTAAAATTGACCAAGGAATTTTTTTTTTGTTTTATTTAACTAGGACTTAATTAATTAATTAATTAATTCAGTACTTATTTGAAATGTTTCTTCAACAATCTGAGTCCTTTAAAAGTGACGAAGACTCTATTGACCTATCTGATAAGAATGTACTAAGCATTTGCACAGTGGTTTAGAAATTCCAAGTCTTTGATTAACACCAGGAATTACCTTCAATGAAACCAAATAGTGCTGAACAGAAATAAATGTGGGTGACAATATCAGGTCTTTTCTTCTGTGGAAAAAAACCCACCATAGAAGTAATTGACCAGGAAGTAAGTGTAACATTCACAGTAGCGTGGATGGGAAATTATATTTAAATCCCACAACAGAAAACTTGTAATTTTCATAGGTTGCTTTATCAGTGATAGACTGAAGAACATCAGATTTAAAGACAGCAGTACAATCCAGTGTTTTAATTCTTCTTGAAGTTTAAACCTTTGTTATACAGATACTCAACTCTTTGAGATTATTTTATTATAATGAAATCACATAGTTAATTTATGAATTATATAATGAATAAAGTAATGTATAAATAGCATTTTTCATTCCCTAATTCCTTAGTCTTCAATCACAAGTGACAAATATTCTATCTTAAATCTTTTTACCCATTATCAATTCTCTCTACTTGTTATATAAATAAAGCTGCAAAGAACTGAAATGGCACAAGGGAATACTGAGAAAAGTTAAATGAGTGAGGAAATCTGTGTTGCTTTAAAGCAACACATATCTGAGGGAAGTCTTGAGTGTTTCCATGGTTATATTCTGTTCTGCCGTTGCTTATGGAAATTCAATAGAGGAGTTACATTTATGTTAATAGGGCATTAGCATAAGCAACTATTCAAATTATATATTATATTACTGTGGTCTACAAGGAGAGGAAGCACAAAGGATAAAAAGGAACAGAAGTTCTGAGACATCTGAAGACTCCAAAGCAAAAGAAGCTTTTTGCAAAGGTCTACTATTTTGCTTGCATAGATGTTAATTCTATTAATTTATTACATTTTATTGTCTCAAAAGTATAGGAAAAAGCCCTCCAAAACACATATCAGACAATGAGATGAGGAAACTTAGAAGATTTAATAATTATAGGAACATTATTTGCATGAATAAAAGGACAGTAACTCATCATGAAATACCAAGATAATTAAGATAATTGTTTTGTTTTGGTTTGGTTTTTTTTTTTGTCTTCTCCTTCATTAAACTGCTGTCAGAACTTGTGCTTCAAAAAATAATGGATTTCACTTTAAGGATATAAACAGAGGAAAGAGGGTAAAAATAGTCTTATCTCAAAACCAAAATAAACTTGTCAGAAATTCTAGAAAGGACAGGTGGTAAAATATAAGGAGAGTAAAGAAGGCCCTAAAATAGAAGGTCTGAGAGTTTTTGAACCAAGATCAGAGAATAAATAACAGTGCAGTGTTGTGGTAAGGACTCATCATAAACCTCCACAGGACAAGGCAATTGATGAGGCTTTTTGTACAGAATTATCAGAAGTCTCATGATTTCAAAACCTGGTTTTTATTTGGGTTGTCATCTCCTGGGAAGAAAATACTGAGCAAGCAATTCAAATAGGTTTGTAGATTATAGTGGTGATTATCTCCCAAGGCAAGGGCTAGAGGACTTAACTACCTTAACATTCTACTTGTTAGTACCTGGTGCTCACAAACTGAGACTTCATAACTATGGACTGATTGAATTCAGGGTCTAGAGGAGGAATCTGGGAAAATAAGCAGTATCATTTGGACTCTGGACTTACATTAGCGAGCAGCCTTCTTTTTATTTAAGGAATTACAAGGCAGAATACACTGAAAAATCACCATGAAGTAGAAAGGTGCCTATGTGAGATGGCTTATAGTATTTAAAGAGAGAGAGAAAAATAATAAACAAACTACTTCAGAGGTCAGAAAGACCATGAATTTCCCAAGAAAGTCCCCCCTGATATATAAAGAGTTTCAAAGAACTGAAAAACATCCAAGATTTTGAAACAAATATAAGCAAATAAAGAAGAAGCAAGAAACTATTGCTCGGACAAAATTATTATTTGGACACTTCTGCATGAAATCAGAAGATCCAAGGACTTACTGAAGTTAAAATAAAAAAATGTCATGAAATGTAATGAGGAAAAAATGTTCAAGATAGGCATAGAAAAAGAAAATTCAAGAAAGAGATGGATCTGTTGTTAAACAGGGGGGAGAAGTTAGTGATGGACAATGTTGAAAACACTGAGCTACTGCATGCCTTTTTTTTCTGTTTTCAGAGATAAAGTCTGATCACAGAAGTGGGAAAGCAACAAGTTAGGGATGCATTCACGCCCATGAGGTCAGATGGAATTCAAATGAAATTGTAAAAAATTATAAAAAAGAATTCTAATCTGATTGTGAAGCCCATATGTAGCATCTACAAAAAAAGCCAAAACATAGTAAATGAAAATGGTCTCATGTAATCAGAAAGAGGATGATATTGGACTCAGCTATCCTTAATACAAACGATCCAGGGACCTCTCAGCCAGTCAGCTTGTCCTCAGTCCTGGAAAAATCACAGACTAGCTTCTCATGGAGCTCATTTTCAGGCTTGCGAAGTAAAAGAAGGCAGTTAGGAAGATTTAATGTTGATTTACCAGGAAGAAAAAAATGTTTGAGCAACTTTATTGCATGTTATGGTGAAAAGACTGTTTGTGCAAATGAGAAGGATTTGGCAGCCTCTACTCCAGTAAGGTTTTTGTCCCCTGCAGTGAAAAAGAAGCAAATATATTTTTTTAACTATATTTTTTTTTTCTTTTGGTTTACTTTGCCATATACCATATAAACAATTCAAAGCGTATTCGTGACAGAAGTAATAATTTTACCTTTCTTTCTTGGTTATTTCAACCTCATTTCCTTACTTTAGGGTAAAATATTTTCAGTGCAGTAGCAAATATTTGCAGATATAATTAAATGGAGAATTTGATATGTTCATAACTAAGCACATATCACTTGTCAAATTATGCATATTCTTATATATTTACAAATTATTAAAAACTATTAGCTAATTTGTGTAATACTGTTGAAATTAATATTTTTTGAAATAATTTCTGTTAATTAGTGGTCTAAGTACTCCAACTAAATTATATTACACTACTGCTGTAAGTAGAGTCATTCTTTTCTGTTTGTAGGGTCAAAGCTTCAATCGATGCAGAAAAAATTATTAGACTGAAATAAATTAATGTGCTGAGGACTCAAGGAACACTAAGATTCAATTAAGCAAATAACACTTCAAATAACAAGATTGAAATAAATAATTTTTCTGTTTATTTAGAAATTCATATGCTTTCATTTAATTCTCTGAGTAAATACATATCCTTTTATAGTTTAAATTTATAGAAACTCATAGATATATAATTAATTTCTTTTCGTTTGTTTTATCCTAGAAATGAAATTTCTCTAAGAAGCTTTCTGAATATATATCGAATTTTTCTGTCCCTGTAATTGAGCAACATGTACATTTGATTGTCCAATATGAAACACTTAAAAGTAAGGAAATAATTTGTGATACTGTAATTAAAAGAACATTCAAGATTTAATAAAATAGTACAGAGACATGATGTTTCTCTAAAACAGTCTTACCTTATACATACCTGAGTGTATCTACTCAGAACTGTTTGCTGATTTCAGGAGCAAAAACATATCTTAATGTATTTTTAATCCTTTCTATTCCTATATTTTTTCAACACATCTAAAAGAGTATGACTTCAGTCTTGTATTTCTTCCTTCACCAACAGATGCGTCCTGTAAGTTTCAATTCTGTAAAGTCCATTGAAGTTTGCAGAACTCAGAAGACGGGATTTCTAATGACATAAAATAAGGAACTTAACTGTATTTGAATTCTCTGTAGATTGTTAACTGACAATAAAAGAGAACATTTTAGTCAAGAGGTCACTGAGGGTTTGTTTTTTTATTTAACTGACTTAATTTCATAGTTTTATTTTTAATGGCTTTCAAAGGTAGAGTAGAAAGATGGACATGTGTATTACAGGCTTAGTTTTATTTAGTGCAGTTTCTTAATCTTTTGCATAATTTTCCTAAACACATCTAGATTAATAACTGAAGACTTCTTGCACTTTACCCTCTGCATAATAACAGAATAAAAATAATGATTTTTTTTTTTTTTAATATTAAGGTCTTTGATTGATGTGATGTCCTCCATCTATATATAATTTTTAGTACATTGAATGTGACAGCACTGGAAGTAATAAAAGGCATAATCCTCCCTTAGTCCAGGAAGCAAAACAAGCAAAACAGTCCAAGATGTGAAGATATAACTACGGTGTGTGACAGACTAAAAGAATCAGAAATGACAAGTGTCTCATTGCAGACTAGCAAGCATGAAAAATATATTCTCAACTTCTACAAATTAGATAAACTCAGGCATGTTCCAGCTCACTGTTCCCATATTCCTGTAATCCCACTAAACAGTTCTCAGTAAACAGCTGGATAGCTGCATACATCCTGCCCTTCTGTCCAGCTCTGAGGTTGCTTAAGCCATGATTCATTGCAAAAGGTGCAACACGATTCATCCATCTTTCTGTCATTTCAAATTTTGAGCTAAACATGAAGGAAATTCCCAGTGGGAAGTTGAAGACTGGCAGCAATGACCAGGTAGGGCTAGCTATCCCATGTATGATACGAGTTGATTAAGTTTCTATTCCTTGAGCTGCTATCTTAAAATGTATATTACTATAAATGGTATATTGCTACTTAAGTCCCTGTGACAAATGCCGTGAAAAAGTAATAAATTCATGCAATACATCACCACTCTGTCAATCAGTTATTGCAACCAGTAGGATCAGTCTCAATATATCTATGATTCCACATGGAACAAAAGTAGCTCAGGAATATTGGGGTGAAATGCGTGTTTGATCCTGACACTTTCATGCTCACAGCTATATTCTTAGCAAGCTAAATTAGAGGTGTAAACTATATTCCCCTCCCCAGAAAGTGTTTAAGAATATTAATCTGTCTATATATCATCAATCACTTGTACTCCTCCTAGGTATTGAGGTAACAGAGACCAGATGTGCTGGCAGGACCTGTGCTCTCTCCTTTCCAGAAGGAACTGTGCTATTGCTTCCCAACGAGCTGAGCAAGGTGGCTCATGGAGGACACTCCTGAAGCCTCTCTCAGCTCACTCTCTCCTGGTCCCTGCCCAACAGCTCCATTTGAGGACCTGCTGTGATTCCTGGCTAAGACAGACTGAGAAATGTTGGGTGGGATCATTGGACCTATTAACTCACTGCAGATACTGACAATAACATGGTACATGTGATTTATCTTTTTTTTTTAAATCATTGCCAGAAGCCTGTGGCCCCTGCAGTGCCTAAGGTTCAAGGTCTGGGACCTGTGGGGCCTCAGCCTGGGCCTGATCTGGGAGGACACCCTGTGTGTCTGGAGATGAGCAACTCTCACCTCCCTGGGGCGAGCTGGGAATGTGCAGTGCCATCTGTGGTGATGGTGCGAGCAGTCACCATCCTTGTTGAGTGACAAACTCCAGCCTTGAGCATTGTTGTTTGGAGGATATGAGATAGTGGGTCTGGCAAGACACAATCTAGATCATTGGATCCTCTGTAGATATTTGACTTTCTTGAACATCTCAAGCAGAGATTTAAACTAAACATCAATGCCATGGTGGACATCTGCAACCAGCTCTGAGACAGGTTTGTCCCCAGATGTCAAATATCAGCTCTTAAAGCTCTCAAGTTGTTTAACAGTAGCAGAGATTTTCAGTGCTCTGACATCTTGTCAGTTACCAGCAGGTCTTAGTGGATTTTGAATTAGGAAGGTGTTTGACTTATTCTCTAGGAAATGGAGAGTTTCCCATAGAGTGACAGCAGTTACCACGGCCCCAAACCAGACCATGACTACACATTCTCAATTTACAACAAAGAATTTCCCACAGTAGCACTGCTATGATCTATGTCTTTTTCCTGGGAACTGACATGTAATCAAGGAGTCCAGGAGTTGTTTTCTTCCTTTCTTCCTCAGTGCTTTTCCTCCCACTCTTCTGCACAAATTCATCTCAAGAGAACTCATTACTTCTCTGGTAGGAGCAAAAGAAATGTCTGTGCCAAGTCCCTTCCTATTTTCTCATCCAAAATATTAAATTACAGCTATCCCTGCATAGATGTTTTTTCAAGCCAGTTCCATGATCATTTACCCTACTCTCAAAACTGCCAGGACACCAGACAGCATCAGTGTGGCTACTCTGCTTCAACTGCTGTGCAGCTTTTACATTACAAGCCATTTGGCTCTTGCTTCTTAATCATGAAATGGTTTGGATTAGAAAGGACCTTAAAGATCATCCAGTTCCAAGCCCCATCTCCCCATGGTCAGGGACAAGCTTACACTAGACCAAACTGCCCAAAGTTCCATCCAACCTGTTCTTGAACACTTCCAGGGATGCACAATTGCTCTGGGCAACCTGTGCCAGTGTCTTAATGTCCTCACAGATACATGTAGATTTTTTTTTCTTACTTCTCCCTTATAGTTAATCTCAACCTATGCTCCTATGCTTAAGTCAATTATTCTTTTTGTATCACTACATGTTCTTGTAAAAAGTCCATCCACAGCTTTCTTGTAGGCCTCCTTTAGGTACTTGAATGTTCTATAAAGTTTTCCCAGAGCCTTCTCTTCTCCAGTATGTACAATCTCTCTCTCAGCCTGTGTACATAGGAAAGGTCCTCCAGTTCTCTGATAACCTTTGTTTCCCTCCTCTGGACTTGCTCCACATCTTCCTTATATTGGGGATCACAAAGCTGGACACAGTCCTCCAGGGTGGGGTCTCTCACAAGCAACCAGAGCAGAGGAAGAGAATCACCTCCCCCAACCTCCTAGTCATGGTCCTTTTCCATCCATACTCCAAATCCATCTTCTCAGGGTTACTTTCGATCCATTCTTTGCCGAGCCTGCATTTGCTTCAGATTTCTCCAACCCAGGCACAGGACTCTTCTCTTGGCCTTGTTGAACTTCATGGGGTTAGCACAGGCCCACCTCTCAAGTTCCCACTGGATGGCATCCCTTCCCTTCAGTGTGTCAAACACACCACACAGCCTTGTGTCAGTAACATTAGTTTGAGGCCATCTTCACTAGTTTGACAAGCCTATTACCAAAGAAGCTTTTCTCTTTCCCTGACAGGTGGACACCATCAGCCCCCAATGGACCGGATTTCTCAAAAAGAATCCCATGGCCTAACTAGCCTAACCTCTTCCTGTGGCACTAATCCTGTAACCATGATTTGCCAAACTTGACTGGCCATTTCAAACCCCTAATCACTGAGAAATTTTGTGTATCTGTCTGTGCACACTTGAGTACACACTCCACACACCACAGTAATTGAGATTACTGATGTATGCAATAGACAAAAGCAATAACTGAACCCTGAGCTCTGAAAAGATAAAATTAATGTTCTGTAATTTTTGAGCAGGTATATTAGTATTCTGATGTGTTAGATGAACACAGTTTTCTTTTTTTTTTTTTTTTTTTTTTGGGGGGTGGGGGTGTTTTTTTTTGGGTTTTTTTCCAAAGAGAAAAATGTTGCTTTTACTCTGTGGATACCAGCCATCAATTGATAGCGGCTCCTCAGAAATCACTAAGGATTTACAATGCACATACTAGATAAATGAAACCGTTTAGGGGAAAAGTTTTGGAATGTTCATGAATTTATGCAAATATGTTACCACCTCAGGTCATCTGAAACTGGAAATTTAAAATCCAAAATAAATAAGAGACTCTCCATATTTTCAGTATTTCAGTATTACAAAACTAATGCATGAAATACATTTTTGCTCTCATGATAGGAAAGAAACGGAGTGTAATGTGTTTTCTTCTGTTTTCATTTTCTCTTCTTTCTGGAGTTACTGCTGAGGGGAATGGAACTGACTTCCCTGGCAGAGTAACAATTTGGGTTTAAAAGGAACATGGCTGGTTTTCTGAAAAGTTTGTGTTTTGCAAGGATGTGTCACAATCTGAACAGAGGAGAAGGAAATTGTACTTTCTTTCACGTCTCCATCTTTTGCTTGCAACTCACAGTGTTCTAAGGTTTTTGAGCTGACAAGTTGTTTTAGTGAAAATCTGTCATGTTGAAAAGTCTTAAAGCCAGACTTTAAAGGATCAAGAATACAGTGTTTTTTCTTCCTAACAGTGCTCTAGTAAAACTGAATGTCGTTGCCTCAGGGTAGTAGAAGTGTAATTCCTGAGGCATTCATATTTCATGTTAAGTACACATTGCCATGAGCTTTGTAATTCTTCTTAGAAATAATTCCATTTATTTACAATCATCTGTGCCCATCCTGCCCTCCAGGAAGATGGGAAGGAAATAATCTTGCAGGCAAACCTGCTAAAAGCAGTGATGTAAAACTTATAAAAACTTTTTATGATATTATGCACTCTTTCATAGTGAATATTAATTCATTGATATATATTTTAGCATTTTTTTATTAAAAGAGTATTTGGAAAACATTTGCACTAAAAAGATTTATGTTTGGAATGAAAATCCTTTAAGTCTAGAAATGTATGTTATCATAATATTATCTGGCAGGAAATTACATACTGCTTGGCTTCATGATATCAATCTTTTCAATGCCAATTTGTAATTACATAATTGATGGCATACAAGCAACTTTATGAAGGTGTTAATGATGCACAGCAGACCAAATAAGCTACTCCCATATGTCAGGAAACAGTTCTAATAACTTCTTCATACAAATATTTGCTCCTAATGAGTAATTCTTTTAGACCTCTTCTACAGGGAAAGAGGAAGTAGATACACATTGGTATGAAAACAGTGCGTCCATCATCATTCACAATGACTAATGATTTTGGATCGTAACTTTATGTCTTGGAGTTGATGGCTGACTTTTGGTGCATTCATCCTGGTGGCAAATAAAGAGTCATGTGCCTAGGCATCATCATTCTGCCTTTGGAAAAGGGATTAACTTCTCCCATGACATTTAGAAAAATTGCACTCAGGAACCTGCCTAGCTTGAACAATTTTCAGAAATCAACACTGATTCAGTGTTAGGTTATTTAACACACAGTGCAATATGGTATTGCTGCATAAAGAAATGGATTCATGTGCTTTTCAATTAGCTCCAATCCTCTCTCCTTAAGTTAGACAAAATAAATAATTTAGAAATTTCTGTGATCTATGACAAGGAAGCTCAAAGATTTCTTTTTGTTTTTCCTTGAGGCATAATTGGAGTTGAATGGGAAACATTCTTGTACTAAGTATACAGATTTCATTAAAGTAACTTCAGTGTATTACATATTTATATAGAATCCATTTGTTGCCAGAATTAACAGGCCCTGTCTGACTTTTATATAGATGAATGCTTGCATGTAAAGTGGTCACTATAGAATAAGGCTTCTGGAAGTAAGTGGGAGTCAGGAAGCACCATTTTGGGACTACTGAATTTGAATTACTTTATATCATAAGCATTTAAAACCTGGTACTGCACTCACCAAATCTGGTATCATAATGAGATTATTCTTCCATTTAAAATATATAGACTCATCATGCACATAGTGAATAATGTTCTTTGGAAAAAATGATGTTTCCAAACTTCAGTATCCAAAGGAAAAGAAACATCTTTCTCATGCAGAGACGCATTCAGTAGGATACTCATCTGAGGCTCAGTAAACTCCATTCCACAGCTGTGCAGGTCAGACAATGGGAAACCACTGTCAAAGAATATAGCAAGCAATGATTTGAATTATTGTTGTTTCAAAGCATATGTAATCCTAGTCTTTTGATTATGTGTGGCTTTGCAAGTGAGGAACTCAGCAGAGTGCTATTATTTCCTTACACTTAACATTCCAGTTTCTTTTTTACCTGTAGGCTCCTGTCTATGGGCTAAAATATTATCTAGCATACATCTATGGAGGGCCTTTGGATATCAAGAAAAAGAGAGTATAGCAAACTGGTGTAAGGAATTTTACTAAGGGAAGTGTTACTGTAGACTTGACTGCTCTTACACTTTTCTGCTGAGCTTCTGACCCTATTCTTTGTAGGTAAATGAGATGGATCTTTAGTCTATCGCAGAACACTCACATTCTTGGTCTTACATTAAATTTTTTAATATCAGAGCCAAATCTAGATTTATACCTAACTTGATATTTAACACCAAAAAACCCCCAGACAGTTAATTTTGGATGGATTTACTTGAAATATACAATTTTTTTCAAAATGACGATATAATAATGATCTGTAGATCAGAATTACAAAATCATGATATTTAGAAAGGAGTTCTGTCAACTGTCTAATCAAATTCTCTTGATCACAGTAGGATCAGCTAAATCAGGTTGACCAAGACCACAAACAGTTAGTTTTCCAATATTCCCAAAAATGGTGACTCTACAGCTTCCCTGGGTAACCTGTTTCAGTGTTTGACTGCCCCTCACATTAATTTTGTATGCTTCTGTTTAAATAGAATTTCCTGTGTTTCCTGTGTTTCTGTCTATTGCCTCTTTTGCTGTCACAGGGTACCACAGAGGAATCACTCTCTCTGTCTTCTTTATTCATTACTATCAGAGATTGGTTGGGCAGGCAATTGTCCTACTCCACACTGCACAGTTGCCTAAATCCTGTTACTCTGTGCAGTTTCAGGTGCTTCAGTATGAGAAGCCTATAAAATGATAACAGTGTGACCAGAGGAGGGAGACAAGATGGTGAAGTCTTGAGGGCAAGACTTACAAGGTGTGGCTGAAGTCACTTTTTTTAGTGCAGTCTGGAGAAGAGAAGGCTGAAGTATGGCCTCATCACAGTCTACAATTTTTTCAAGGATGTCAGCAAATGGAAAGCTGCTGATCTCTCCTCTCTGGTGATCAGTGATAGGACATGAGTAAACTGAATGAAGCTGCATTAGGGAAAGCTCAGATTGGACATTTGGAAAAGCTTCTTCACAGAGAGTCACTGGTCACTGAAGCATTTCTTCACCCTTAGAGGTCCCTCTGGATGATAACATATCTGTATGATGTTATTGCCGGCTCCTCCTAGCTTTGTGTCATTTGCTGAGGATCGTTTGCATGCTGCCCCACTGTCCAGTTCTGTAATGAGAGTGTTAAACAGTATTAGACCCAGTATAGACACTTGAGGTACTCCTCTAATGACTGAACTCCACTGGACTAAATTCTGACAGGCCTCCAGGTGTGCACGGATCAAAAATACCTGAACCTGACAGTTCATCTGGTTTTCAGTCCAGGTCTATGTCCATATATCTAGTTCATATTGCCTTGGTTTGTCTGTGAAGGCTTCACAGAAAACAACACTAGAAAACTTTCAAAATTCAAAATAAACAACATCCATTGCCCTCCCTTTGTCCACTAAGCTAGTAATTTCATTGTAAGAGGCTACCAGGCTTTTTGAGCTTTATCTTCCTTTCATAAATCCATAAATAGTCACTACTCTTAATCTCCTGGTTCTTCACATGTTTGGAAATGGCTTTGAAGAGGATTTGCTCCATGACCTTCCTAGGGATCAAGGACAGGCTGACTGACCTGTGGCATTTCAAATCTAAATATATGCACAAACCACAATAATTTTTGAAACCAAAACGTTTACACATTGCCTGCTCTCCAGAGTAGACAGTCATAAAGAGAAGATAGATGAAAAGAGCATTTGAGAATCAAGACACAAAATTGACAAACATGAATTAGATATTGTAAATTATCCCTGTGATTCTAAATATGGTGAGAAAGATGTCTCATTGTTTGAGTTCGTAAATGTTAATGTTTTCTCATGAGAGAATGACATTTTTTTAGTCCCATTAACATTTAGACAGAAAGAAGGGTATAGAGTTCCATGAATATTCAAGTAGAGTTTGGTTTTCAGAAGCAAAACATAAACACCTCTCCAGATTCAAACAGAAGCTGAAGTGAGACTATTTTTGACTAAAATGCTCCTAAATTAGTGGAAACACATCTTAATCTTGGTCCGTTGAGCTGCAGCTTGAATAAATATTAGAGATTGACTTAGCATTATTGGCATTTTCCTAAATTCTTATCTGTGAGGGATAAAATTAAAGAGATTGGAGGTTTATTTACAATGACTAAGCTTTTCACTTTACTATATAGTATAAAATTAGTCTTCTGATACATTTAGGACTTCTTTTTTTTCTTTCTGGAACAAGGAAGTAGTTGTTTAATGACTTTTGTTCCAGAAAGAATGGAGTTGCTTAAGTCCTACTTGGAGTACTGGAGTTTCTATATTTGAGGTTTATTTATATAATCAATGTTTATTATCTGAGTGGAGTTTCTGGTGTTTAATGGCAAAGTTTGACAACAGAATTTTCTTTAAATCTAGTCGGTCATTGGTGTTTGCACTCTAATATACCACCTTTCACATTGTCTCTCCAATTTCATTAAGAGTATGCATTTGAATTCAAATTCATCATATTGGCCTCTGACAGATGCCTTAATAAATAAATTCTATACTTTATCTAGATAATTTTTTTGTGTTCTTTTGCTCTGCTAACTGGAACAAAACTAGGCCTGATTAAAAGGACAGAATGGAAAAGTGTGACTGAGGAAGAAAAGGACATTACTAGTGTTCAATCCCAAATAACATCAATTGAGGCCAAATCCTGGGATGTGCTGATTTACAATGCATTTTTTTTCACAGTCTGTATACTCATAAAAATTTCTCATATTCCTGAGTATTTTCATAAAACACCTTTGTACTATTAATCTTTATTAATAAGGATTGTTTGAAAAATGGTGTCTAAACTAACATTAATCTGTATGATTTAAGCTAAACAAATAGTGATGTTTCAAAATGTATATTGATACTTCAGTCTTTATTCATATAACACTATAGGCATGTGAGCACTCAATTTCTCTTACTTTTATCATCTAACTAGCCTTACATCAAATGTGAGTGGAGGAATTTCATGTTTTTACTTGTTCTGCAAGCAAATATATTATGAATAAAATTATATTGGATACCCTTTAAAATAAAATATAGCAAAATATATTTCAAAGTAGAAGATAAATGATGGAAGAATTATTCTAACTAATCATTACTAATAAATCTGTCTATTGTTTCTTTTTAAGGCTCTTGAATACAGATTACACAATACCTTGTGTTTGCATAAGATAAAGATTTTTTAAATTATGTAGCAATCTCTTAAAGAAATGAAATATGAAGATACTAAATTAGCTTTTTCAATCACTGATTGTCCAAATAACTTTAACTGAAGAAATGGCATTGTCAGCTGTTAGATACACAAAATAGAAGACTTATCCCAAAAAAGGATTTAATTTAGCACTTAGAAGAAACATGTCATGTGAACAAATTTTGAAGATTGGGTGGAGGAAGGGATGCTAAGTGTTTTGTTTAATGCATAGTTAAGTCAGAATTTGCCAGTTTCAGCAAATTCTGGATACGCTTGTGTTTGCATCTCTTCAGCATGGTAATCTTATGAGTATATAATCAGCAAGTTGTTATTTGGTATGAGCATCATGTGGTTATACTGAAAGAGCTATTTTGTGGGAAAGAAAGCACATTTCACTTAACTGCAATTTCCCTCTATCAACAAAACCCACAATGCAGCTCTGTGCAGCAATAACAAGTACCAAACAGTGGGATCTTACAGTCTGTCAAATTGTTGTTAATTACAGAATGTTGTTAAAGGAAAACATACTATGCAGAGCAGAGTAAGCATAACAAAGGGACATTTATAGGCCAATACAGCTGTCATTGAAATAAGCAGGAATTTTGCTGTTAACTTCAATCCAAGTAGAATCAGCTTTTATAATTTAACTGTGAATGTAAAGTGGCAAGTCTTTTGCAAACCATCTCTCTCTCTGTCAACTGAAATAATATGATTCTGTATTAAGGCATAGAAAATTTCTAGGCATGTGATGAATGCATGCCTTTTAGTGAAAGCACAAGTATGTTCTAGACATTCTTTCTGACTGCCTAAATATATTTTTCTCCAAATTGGTGGCTGCTTGTCCCCAGACTGGTCCTGTCATGAAGATGAGATCTAAGTCCATGTTACCAGAACACCTAACAGTTTGTGCCAATTTCTGAGGATACCATTTGATGTGAAAATACTGCTCTCAGAAAAGCAGTGTTCAGCACCTCCTCAATTATACAGTGGTATCGCATATAGAAAAGGTTTAGGAATAAGAATAATAATTAAAAAAAAATAATATCTCATTGCAGCATTTGTATAATATCACAACAAATTGAAAGGTGGTAATTTATACCTGAAAACTTCACTCCATTCTCAGCAGTCAGCCATCAATTTCTCTCTCAAGTTGTTCATCCTCCAGCTGAAACTGTTCTGCATGTTGCAGAGAGCTACTTGTTTTGGTTACGATGCTTATTTAGGCTCATGTATAATTGACTGTATTATATAATGCAAATGGAATATCAATAGTTACCTTTCAAGACATCATAACTGTCCTTGAAGTTTCAAAATAGAAATTGTGACAGTTTCTCTCTTGTTTACCTGCTAACTTATTCAATGACTATATGCTGACCTTCATCATAGTAGAGGCTTCTGACAGAGTATTCTTAAACTTCTTTTGGAATAGATATATCTCAGAAGATGAAAGAGGAACCCTGAAATGACAGTTATTTTTCCTTTCTTTATGTCTTCTATCACCAAAGTAACCAAATTGTAGTCATAAATATATGCCATGACATTTTACAAACTACACATATTTTAGAAGCTTTTCAGTATCCTGAAGTAATTATTTATTTTTTGTTCCTTTCTTCTTCAGTTGCATGAATTACAAAATAAACTGTGGTTCTGTGATTCTGTGATAGAAATTTAAAGCAGTATATAAACCATCATTTCTGATAGACTGCATTTCACTGTATTTTGATTTCTGTAAGGACGCCACATTACATAGTGAGGGAGCAAGTAACTTCTTAAGTATATATGGTAAAAATTTTCTCTTCTTTGTGATATTTTAGAAATAGAACTGCTTATTAATGAAGATCAATTAACAATTTATTTAATTAATAGAAGATAAATTTAAAAGGAATGATTTTGTTAATATAGTTTTGTTTAAATTGTGCTTTGAAGAGATAACCTAATCCTGGGACCAAGATCATGATTACAAAATAAGTATTAATGTAAGCTAAAAAATCTTCCTGGGTAACACGCTGCTTTAGATCATAAGGAAATGAAAAAAGAAACATTTTCCTCCATTTTACTGGAGAGCACCATTACCTCTTTAACTCCTACATCAGATTAGAAATAATTATTTTCATGAGAAAGAATATGCTCAAAGGAATTCTTTTTACTTTGATGCATATATTTTTACATCAAGGAGGGGGGATTACATTAGATTAAGTGTATTGAGCAGGACTGAAATAATTTCTCGTAATTAGGTACCTAATTTCTGAGTTTATTTATTAAAAAGCCTTCATTAACATATGAAGTAGAGTTGTCTATACGGATATTGAGAAAACTTATTTCTTTTTGCAACCTAAATGGACATATCCTTAAATTATGAAATCATGTACTTGATGTTTTGTTTGCTCTGTTTTCTTATTTGGAACTGGTTACTAAGACTAGAAAAATATACCTTTTCCTATTTGAAATTTTATTCTACTTTTCAGAGTGCTGACATGCTTCATCACCTTGGAAGACACCCTAATTTCTAACTTCTTCATTTTAATTTTGCAATTGTTTCCACTGGAGAAGGCACCTTTCTCTAGACACCAGATATTACTCCATGAATCCAACATGTGGGTCTCCAGAAACCTCTGACATAAGTCTGGCTGAAGTTGCTACATGAAATATTGCTGCCTACTTGGCAGCAATACCTGTGAAAATATCAAATGAGCTTCTGTAAGTAGAAAGACAGAAATAATAGAAAAATGGCTAAATGTCAAAAGAACAACCAGAAGATTGTGAGCACTGGGAACATTAAATGCACCTTGGACAGTGAACAAATAAGTAAATTTTAGATACAGAATTGTGACTCAAGTATTCTACTCAAGTACCTTGAGAAAGGTTTTTGGGAAAGGCTTGGGTAAAAATAAGGAGCATTATCTCCTCTCACAGTGAAAGAATGTGAGAGTGTGTGCATGTGAAATAATACTTCGGATTTTACACATGGAGATAGAGTTTTAAGGTAAATATTTCTTTTATTATGCAATATTATCATCAATCAGACATATAAATATAATCCTTTCAGTTTGGGGAAAGATCAAAATACTGTTGTCCCAAGATTTATAGGGCTTTAACAGAACATGATTGACATCTTCAAAGCTAATACAGTAATCAACCAGATGAGTTCTCTATTGACCAGCGGATTCTTAGATTAAATGCTCTGTCTACCTTTAAAGAATTTGGGCTCATGGGACTCCTTTATTACTCATCCTTCTTTGCTAAATTTCAGGTGAATTCAAAGATCATAACTGTTTGCACAGATGGATAATTATGCTGCTTTGACTGTCTAATTGGTTATGTCAGAAGTTCAGTAGGAAGCTTTTAAGTATGAGCATGGGCATGATCACATGGTTCAACCTTTCTAAAAGGCCTCTTAAGAGGAAGATGACTGTCATCTGGTTTGAACAGTAGCCAGGCAATTAGAAAAAAAAAACTTTTGAACCAAAGGAAAGCCCCTCAGAAGGAAGCATAAAAGAAGCAAAGAAATTAAAACAGTGAGACCTCAGAGTGAAAACAGCAGCCTGAAAACAGTCAACCCCTGTTTTGTCACTGTTGGCAGTCACCCTACAAGCATTGCAGCCTGTCTGAGGGCTGATGGTACAGCCCGTCTATGAAGCACTGGGAGCCTCCTGCACGCAGCTAGCACAGAGAGTGTGGGGGGCAGCAAGCAGGGTGGTGTGGCTATGGGGACTCATGGAGTCCTCCTTTCTACCGTTTGGTAGTAAGCTGACGCGGATGACCGGAGCCCAGGCTAGCTCACTGCACACCGGCATCGCGCCAAGTGTGGGGAACAGCTGAGGTGTGGGGTTTGTGCCTCCAGCTGAACCTTAAGAGCCAATGCTCCTAGGTGAAAACTGTCTCACTGCATCCAGGGTTTGGGTAGAGAAGAAAGAGAGAGGCTCTCCAGGTCTGAGGTTCCAACCAAACAGTTTATTTGGGTTGAAGGGAAACAGGCGAGAAGAGCCCTATGCAGCTCTCTGCAAAGGATTTTATACAGATGCAAGACAGGGGGTGGATACAACACATTGCCGATGGAGATAACTCAGGGGTGGAGTTGAAGGATTAGGTCATGGGTCTTGGGACAAATCAGGGTAGACGGGAGGAGGGAAGGGGTCATGTGCACCAATGGGACATCAAGGTTTGGGTGACACCCCGGAATGCACAAGGGGAGGGACAGCAAAGGGATTGGCTCGGGGGAGGATTGGCATGGAAAGAACTGGAACAAGGGGTTGGGTGACAGAGATTGATAGGGAAAGGACTGGAACAGAGGGCGGGAAAAGGCATACAGGGAAACTGGTGGGAGGACACAACTTTGGGAACAAACCAACTTGGGAGTGAACACAGGTGAGCACAGGAGAACAAACCATTAACAATCAAGTAACAACAACTGAATTAAGCTAAACCAAACATGAGCCGCAACGGTAAGCAGCAGGGAAGCACACAGAGCAGGATCACCCCCATCTGTCAAGGAGGGGTGTGTATTCAAGAAATCTGCCTTATTCCCCAGCAAACAGGGCAGCCCAAATGTAGCTTCACCAATATCATAGAATATCTTAGATCAGAATGGACCTTAAAGGTCATCTAGCTTCAATATCACTGCCATGTGCAGGTACTCCTCCACTAGTCCAGGTACCTCAAAGCCCCATCCAACCTGGCATTGAGCACTTGCAGGGATGGGGCATCCCCTTCTTTTGTCAACCTGTTCCAGTGCCTCTCCACCCTCAGAGTAAATGACTTTGCAATGGATTAGAACTGCATGGGGTTAGATATCCAAATATGCTTAAATTTTGTAGCTATATTAATATTTTGTAAGTTTCTAAATAAGGCTGTCTATCTATTGAATTATTTATCCCCCTACATGTATAGTTCAGTTAATTATGTGTTGTTAACAAATCAACAGACCACTTCTGTCCTGAACTGAGCAGGCTTTTCGCTGATATACTGACAAGCTGTTACATTCTAACCACCAAATGTGATCATTACATCCAATAGCTAGGTACTCTAGTGCACATTCTGACAGGTAAAGCAACACCTATTTCATGAATTTATTTTTATGTGTGCAGTTTTTCATGTTTTCTTCAATAGAGATTCAATAACCAAAAGAGAGACTTATGGTACTAGACCTGAAATTTAGGCTTGAATTCCCAAGGGCTATATTATAACCCCTAGAAAACCTCAGTACAACTGTAATATTGAGAGAAGGAAACACTATCACTCCAGTGAAACATTATCAAGAGAAAGAGATACTGATATGAAAGGTAAGTAATTACCATCATTAAGAATCTTCAAACGCTACAAGAAAAAATAAAGAAACCCAGAAGGCTTAAGTGTTTTTTCAGCTGTGAAACCCCCAGCTACAACTAAAACAATACATTCTCTTTTATTCATATTTTACAAGATTTTGAGGAACAAATGGAACTGGAGACTCATTTTCCTTCTTCATGACACTCTAACAGTTAACATAGAGATACAATTACCACATAAGAATACTCAGTTCAGTCTTCATGGCTGCACCGTGGTTAGTAAAAAGGTTAACTAATAATAATTTAATAATAATAATTTAATCTCCTTTTACTAAACATCATAACTCTTACTTGGAAATACATTATCAGTGTTGTCATTAGCGTTTACAGGTTTGTTTTCTGCAGAAAACTGCATAATTACAAAACATCTGAAAATCCAATACAAATTAATTCTATTAATAGTTTTGCTGTGTACGTATCTTGCTATGAGAAAAAAGAAATTGCTATGGAAAATATATTAAAGACTGTAGAGAGCCTGACAGAGATACAGTCAGACAATGACAGCAGGTGACTTTTAGATGGATCCTTCTGCTTCTCCACTGGGCTCTTTAGCTCTCCTCAGGTAATGACTCATTTCAGGGTTTTTCAAATGAGCACAATATGAGCTATTCACTTAAGAGTTGGACTTGATCCTTCTACATCCCTTCCAACTCAGAATATTCTGTGAAATAAAACCCCAGAAAACTCCTTAAATTTCATCCATGACACAATAAATTTTCCTTACCTTATGTGCAAGTTGACAAACAGCAAAGTTTTAAATATGTTCATAAGAAAATAGTTGCTATATACATAAAGTACAGGCTTCATACTCACTGTCTATAAAACTTTTGAAAAAATCTGATTCAGTGTTTCATGGCCTTTTTTCTACTTTTTTTAACAAAGATATATTTCACTCTCCTTAGTTCTTTCTGGGCCTAAATGAAATTAGATAACTAAATTTAAAACCCATGTCCACCAGGACAGTATTTTTTCTCAGTACCTTCCGATTCCAGTTCTCATCATCATGCTTGGTTATTTTTTCTTTAACAAAATACTTTTACAAATACAGATATTGATATAATACAAAGTGTGAGTTTTTATATATATAAACTAAATCTTCAGTTTTATCATAATAGTATGGATAAGTGAAGAATTATGAACATAAGTATCTTGATATGCATTGTCTTTAGGTCAATCATGTCTTGCTGGAAGGACATATAATCTTTAAAGCATGATTGAGATCATCAATTTCATTTTCTGGTCAAAATAGCTGTCATGAAAGCAGAGAAACAGGTTCAGTCAATAGCAGACAAGTAAGTAAGTCATCTATTTAATGTTTTGGAGTAAAAGGCTTTTCAGGAATTAGTTGGGACATACCTTGCACTTGAAATTAATAGAATTATTGAATTATAAATATTATTGAAATAACAAATTTGTTTACAGGATTTCTTCTCAGAAGTGTGTTTAAAATGTAAAATCATGAAACAACATTCTAGAGAAGATCCTATATTTTCTAACATAGCTCATCCTGGCTCATCATTATGACATTTTTAGTATCAAACTCTAACAGGCAGTTGTGGGTCTGAGAGAGTTCAAGTGATAGGTAGGAATAGATCGAAAACTTAAGTCTCAGGAAGCTGTACCAATGGAAGTTAAAATGGCATATGCTGACAGAATTGATTTGATTAGATTTACCATAAATTCTGATCTCCTTTGGAGATCATGTGCAGGATCCTGCACCTGGAGAGGAATAACCCCATGCATCCGGACAGGCTGGGGAATGACCTGCTGGAAAGCAGCTCTGTAGAAAAGGACCTGGGGGTCCTGGTGGACAACAAACTGTCCATGAGCCAGCAGTGTGCCCTTGTGGGAAAGATGGCCAATGGGATCCTGGGGTGCATTAGGAGAGACATTGCCAGTAGGTCAAGAGAGGTGATCCTGCCCCTCTGCTCAGCCCTGGTGAGGCCACATCTGGAGTGCCGTGTCCAGTTCTGGACAGTACAAAAGAGATAGAGGGTTCCTGAAGCAGGTCCAGCAAATGATAACAAAGATGATTAAGGGACTGGAGTATGTCTCTTAACAGAAAACTGTGAGGGAGCTGGGCCTGCCTAGCCTGAAGGAAAAAAATGATTGAGATGACACCTGGTCATCCCTTCCACTCAATCTCTTAATTCTTTGATTCTGGAAAAAACAAACGCATGTATTCGCATGTAGATTACACCTTATTCATTTAGTAAAAACAGGCCTAAAAAAACCATTTCTCTCAACCTTTCCTCCCGTGTTAGGCTGCCCAGTCCTTTGATCATCTTTGTAGCCCTTCTCTGGACCTTCGGGAGCCTTTCTACATCTTTTCTGCATAGCAGGGACCAAAACTGAACACAGTATTCCATGTGTGACCTGACAAGCACAAGTCAGGTAGAATAATGACTTGTTTATCTCTGCAGGTGATGTCCTTGATGAAGCAACCCAGAATCCCACTGGATTTCTTTTCTGCAGCAGCACACTGATCACTCATAATAAGTTTGTTGTCCAGCAAGACTCCCAGGTCCCTTTCCACAGAGATGCTCCCCATTCAATCCTAGCCTGTGTTTCACTCCTGGATGAAGTTTTCATACGTGCAAGACCTTACACTTGTCCTTGTTGAACTTCATAAGGCTCTTGTTATCTCACTCTTCCAGCCTATCCAGGTATTCCTCCAGATGGGTTTCCTTCCTCCATTTGGTATCATTGAAAATCTTCATCAGGTTGCCCATTTGAAAAGGAGCTGTTTACCATTCCCCTCCAGGTTTGTCTGGTCAGTCTGATCCCCACCCACTGGTCTAAACTGCAGTGCATCTATCACAACATGAGCAGAGAAGGTTACTTTGTCATAGAGGATGATCAAGTGCTTCAATTGCAATTTGCCCTTGGTGAATCCATGCTGGCTTTTCCTGATCACCTTCTTCATCTGACTTGTGATAGCCCCCCAGAGGATTCATTCTGTAACTTTCCAAGGGACAGAAATAAGAATGAAGGGCCCAAAATTTCCTGGATCCTCATTTAAGCCCTTTTTTCAGATGGGGGATAGTAGGCTTCTTTCAGTCTTTTGGGACATCCTCTGATCCCCACAGATTTGAAATTATTATGGAGAATAGCCTCAAGAGAATGTCAGCTAGCTTTCTTCATACACTTAGATGGACATTTTTAGGTCACATTAATTCATAGGGGTCAAGCTCCTGTGACAGCTCATACATCAACATTTTCACTGGCAGTGGTTCTCTGCATCAACCTGGATTTTTGTGCCCAGGGCTGAGAGCAGGTGGGGGTGAAGAAAGTTTTGGGAACATCTGCCTTTACAGTGGCAATGTGACTAATTCACACCCTCTGTTTTACAGATAGGTTCCTACCAATATTTGATACAATATTTTTCTTATTGTGCATTGTGTTCTCTGTTTATTTTGTCGCTGTAGTGGAAGAATCATCACATAAGTCAGTCTACTGAGAAAAATAACTAATTTGTCAGAATAGCAGCGGTTCAATGGTTGGAGTGAGGACAGAAATATCTATGAGAATTGCAGGTATTAAAACAATAGAAATCACAGTTCTGTAGTGAACCAATTACAGTAAAGACTCTTGAGGTATTACCTGAGCTCAGAAAGTACACAGTGAAGAAGTATTTAAAACATGCAGTGTGAATATCAATTTCCTTAGGTACACAAAACCTATTCAGTTTTCTGAATTTATTCTGATTGTTCACATTCTGTATAACAATGGTCATTTATTGGAACATATATGGACATAATGCCAACCTCTGCTCTCCAGTGTAAAAGGACAACACTTTTCAAGAAGCAAAAATCCTGCTGGCAGAGATTGTGATAGCAAGATACAAGACAGGTGATAGCAAAAATATTGGAAATGCTTATTTAAAATTTTCCAGCTTCTGATAAATTATGTCAAAACAGCATAATTGGTTGTCGAATTATGCAGCTGCCTTTTACCACTATCACAGAAGTTTGTGGGGCTTTTCCCCCACTTTATAAACAACAAACAAATCACAGTTTATCAGACTTATCACATATACTCCTTCAGAAAGAGCCATTTACAGAAATATTGAGAGTGACCTCTTCTTTGTGTGGAGGTCCTGAATCACATAAACCAGTTATTGCTGAAGTTTGAGAGCAGTGTAATTTCATTCTGCTCCCTACACTGTGAAATATAGAACCACTGGTGTCATGAAATCGAAGAAATATAAAAATGAAAGTTCTTACTGGTAGAAGCATGTGCAGTCTATATTAAATTAAGAAGGATGGAAACAGATCTGTGACTTTTGAAGTACATGAAAAACTACAGCACCACCAAAGCCATCAGCAGGTCAAGGGTGTAAATGGAAATAACTACTTTAGGGACAGACTGTTCAGGACCCATACTGAAAACCTGTGTGTCGCATATTTTCACAAAATCAATTTATTTCCAGCAACTTGGGAGCTTTAGGGTTTATGAAATATAGTTATAGCCCAACTGTCAGCAAAGAACAAGTTTTCTGAAAGTAGAAAAGCTATTGAAGGCCGTGCCCCTTCAAGATAAACAAAGAAACAAATGAAAAAAAAAATTCCAAAATATTTCCTTCCTTTCAAGTCTAATGTCTGTTTTGTGATATTTACCTCTTGCAAATAACTGGTTATATTTTTTATATATGTGCATGTGTATTTATAAATATGTGTGTGCAGCATACATACTGTAAAAATCACACACACTTCTGTGGTCATATGGAGTAAAATGTAGGGATGGTGTAATGAAAAATGTTTTAGTTATTGCTCACAAGTGTTTTTAGAGAAAAGCCTAGTGTAATTGATAATATTTTGTAGAAGCCTAGTTGTACCAAATACATTTAGATATTTTACATTTATTTCAAATTAATAATAAATTCAAATTTATTTGCAAGCAATTTAGAATTAAAAATAGTTTAAATTAATTAGTTTTAAGAAGGATATGTTAAGTGTTGCACAATTAAAATTGCATACAAATTAGGCAAACTGTATTGTGCACTATATTTTCCTATGGAGGCACAGTCAACAGTTAAGCAGTACTGAGTCACTTAATTGGAAGGATGCAAAGATATATCAATGATTAAAGTAAAGAGATCTCTCACTGTTTCTTAACACCTGATTTGGATCAAAAGACTAAATCAGGTAGGAAATATTTGCTATGATTTGCACAGATTTTGTTTTACTAGACTGGCTAATCTCCCTACTTAGCATTTTTAAAGTTCCATGCTATAATGTAATCTAAATTTTTACCTTGAGACAAAACTCACTGCTCAAATCAGTGTAATTTGTGCAGTCAGTGAAAAAATAATGAAAAAAGTTTGGGAGTATGCTCACTCTTACTCTCCAAAGCTCAGTTAAAATGCTATTACTTCACCACATACATCTACTCTCTTGCAGTGTAATTAATTTTTTTTTTTTTTTTTTTTCAGTAGGGAGATCAAGGGATAGTCTTGCTGCAGCCTGGTAATGCAAAGTTCTGTATAATTAGAACCTTCAGAAGGAAGAAGTTGCCAAACAACTCTTTGCCTTTCATGGTCTCTTAGGGCTGTCTACAGAAAATGGAAATAGCTTTTAGCTGCAAGATTTGGGGCACAGTGCAGCAGCTGAGTTGAAGGTCTCAAAAATAGCGTATAAAGCCCTCTTTATGCCTGCCCCTTGACTGCCTTGCTTGCTTCCTCTTAACTGCTCAAAACATTTATCAGTTAAAGAAGGCAGTCAATAAGTGCAGACATAAAGACTCAGAGCCAGTAGAAGTGTTCTTATGTACTGGCAGAGACTGGGATGGATTTACTTGCTCTTGAATGGTGCTTCACATCAGGCAAATCAGAGAATCTAATAATAGTTTAATTCCAGACTATGGTATATTCTGTTTGGGCATTATATTTTCAAGGAAAATTGCCAGGGAAACCCTATTTATTGCCATTTATATCATAGTGTATACCCAGTTTCCACTGTTGTCCAAAGTGGGACAGGGAATTGAAAACGGGGCCAAGAAATGTCTTGCAGCAAGATTATACATCTGCAAGTGCCAGGAAAGGATAGCACTTACTTGTTTCTACAGTGTATATTCTTACTACTTTCTGAAATAGCTTCTCTAAACCTTAGTTGTACCTGAATCACATAAAATAAATATTTCTATAGGTGTTGTGCTTGGGAAATCCAATTAATGTGTAATGAATATTGATATATATTTAACTACATTCATGCACGCACACACACGTGCATACATGTGCTAGCACTTTTTAAAACCTTTTCAACATGTAATATTGAACTGAATATTAATTCATAAATAAGATTAATTTAATCTTATCTGCTATCCAAATAATTCAAATAATATCCTCACCTGCAATTAATTCCAAGGAAACTGACAGTTAACAAAAGTTGCAAGGTAAACCAGATCACTGTGTTTATGTCAGGAGTATTTTCTCCCTGAAAGCTTGTGTTCAGAGAGTTATGAGTGATTTCTACTTCCTGCATCTATTTGGTAAAGTTTTGCTCGTTGCATAATCAATATAGTTATCTATGTCAAGATTTATTGTCTCTAATATTCCACTGAAGAAACAGTTATACAATGAAAATATTGATGTATCATATTGATACTGCAAAAATCTTCAATAAAATTAATAGAACATATTTTCTTATAAACTAGAAGAAAGATAGGTACCATATTACATTCAGACTGGATGGTCAAAGATGTGATCTCATAAGTATTATAAATTTTATGCAATTTATCTTTCCATCATAAAAAGAATGATGTTTTTTCCCATTTACATTTTTCGAAAGCGTAATCTCAATGAAAATGTTTCTATCTTTTTAATTTTTATATTCTCATTAAAATAATTGCAAGAGAATTTTCTAAACTACATGCATTTCTTTAAATAAGAAATAAAAATAGCCTCTTTCAAGCCAAAAATTTCATTAGGTATAAGAAAATTAAATACTCTGTTTTTAAAGAGCTGAAGAGCAGTAAAGTGCAAGACTCACTGCTGAGTGGGAAATAAAGTTTGTTACACCAGGTGTCATCTTCTTTAGAAGTGTTAGAGAGCAGAAATAAATAAGAACTATTTATTTTAGAAGATAAGAGAAAATAAGAGGAAACATGGAAGTGTGGCATACAATAACAGGGGTTATCAACTGTACAAAAAGCCTATAACAATATGGATTTATTCAAATGCCAGTTAAAAGAATTAGATCTATAAGAACGCAATACTTTCAAATAATTCCTCATTTGAGAGAAGATAAATGCATCTTTCTATTTTAAGGCAGAGAAAATGTAAAACCCAAGACCCAAATCTCTATGCAATATTTGCTTTCTTTCTGAAATTCATATTGATTTTCTCTCGCTTTTGTTTGTCTTTGTATTTTGCAATTGCCTCTTGGTTTTCTACTTATTATTATGGGAAGAAATAAATCACACAGTTATGGTCCTATTGTTTACAGCAACAACTAATCATCCTTTTCTGGAAAATAACACTTCTGAGGTTCCTTGCTGTGAAATTTCTATTCAGTTTCTGGCCAATGGATTTGAATGTTTCTTTATGACAAAGAAACTACACCTCCCACAAGGCAGTGGGAAATAAAATAGAAAATAGAGTTTAGTATTGTGAATGAATAATAGAAACAGAAATATCTTGGTTCCATTCAAAGACAGACTATGCTTCTATAGGCCAGATCAATGCACAATAAAATGGTTCTTTTTTTCATTGTATCCAAATAACCTTATAATTAAAAATGTTTTTAACATATAAACTTTGAATTATGATTGGGTTTGAAATATGCTTAAGACAGAATTCAGAACTTAGAGAGCCTGAAGGGGAAGGTTTTGAGGCATAATGAGAATCTGAAATACCATATTAGATGTCCCTTAACCCTTTCAACCTTAAAGAATAAGCTAGGAGTGAAAGTGATAACAGTACCTCCCCAAAGTTTTTTTATTCATCATCATTGAAAAGAACAACCAAATTATATTTTGTGACTGGCTGATGAAATAGGTATCACAGATCATAGGGATGGCTTAGTAACTGTCAAAGTCAGAGGATATTGGATTGTCTATTGTCACATAATCACAAAATCATTTATTTTTTATAAATTGCTTAAAGCTTTTTAGAGAGTTCATGACCACCTAGACACATATTTAGGGGTTACTGTTTCTTTTGAAATCAAGTTTGATCATATCAATTATTTGATCTTTTTTTCTTTCTGATTTTCATATATTTTCCTTAATATTGCTGCTTACTTATTTCCACAGTTCCACAAATTCTACATAGATAAAGATGGTGGAAGCAGTGGTTTTCATTAGTAATAAAGTAGTCAGTGTCATGACCTGAAAGCACAATATCTGTCTAATGTGTGCGAGCTGTCATTTCTTTTGATCCCAAGTTTGTCTTACTGGGTTAAATCTTGGTGTCCCAAATTCCTTGAGTAATTTTGATAGCCACTATCAGTTTAATTTGTCACATATTACTTGTCTTCCAGTTAAAGAAGGCAGACAAACCTTCCAGATGTGCACTTGAGAACTCTATTGACATCCAGGTAATATATAGAAATGATGGCTTTAAGTCAGGCTTTAAAGAAAAATCAATTTTTTACTGACACATGACAGAGTCTTAGTACATATTTGGCTCATGCAGTGACAGAGTTGACCTGAAGCCTAAGTGTATTTAGAGGTTTTTGCTGCAATAAATTTTTTCACAGTTGCTGGTATGAAGCTGTGTTTTGGATTTGAATAGAAAACAGTGTTGGTAACACAGGGATGCTTTCATTTTTTCTGAGCAAGGCCCTGTCTTCCCCTAACAGCACCCCACCAGTGAGGAGCCTTGGGGAGCACAGGGAGCTGGGAGGGCACATAGCAGGGACAGCTGACCCCAGCTAACCAAAGCGATATTCCAGCCCTCATAGCATCATGCTCAGCATGTAAAACCAGGGATTTATATTTTTAAAACCACAAGTTTTTTTCCTCAGATTTGCCCTTCCAATTCTCCCCTTGATCCCACCAAAGGGAAAGTGAGCAAGTAGCTGCATGATGTGTAGTTGCCAGCCTGGGTTAAAACCCAATGGAATGAAGAACAGTATTGAATCTAGCCAGTATCTTCAAAGCAGCCTGTATGATGCTGTGTTTTTAATTTGTGACTAAACCAGTGTTGACAGCACACAGTTGTTTTATTGGTGAACAGGACTTGCACAGAATCCAGACCTTCTCCATCTCCCACTCTGCTCTCACAGTGAGTAGGCTAAAGGTGGGCAAGAGATTGAGACACAGCTGGGAAAGCTGACCAGAATTGAAAAAAGGGATATTTCATGCCATATGACACCATACCCAGCAATAAAAGCTGGGTTGTATTCTTTCCAAAGTAACTTGCTTGCTGGGTGGCTGTGCATCTGTCTACTTTTTGGATGGAGCAAATGACTGTCTTTGTGGCACTTGCTATTGAAAAATCTCCTCCTTCCCTTGCACTACCACTCCCCCACACCCCTAACACCCCTCCACCCCACCACCCCCCCACATTTTTCCTTCACTTAGTGTACTTCTTTTGTCTTGACCCACACATTTTTATCACTTTTTCTCTTCTGGTTCTTCTCAGGGTGAAGAAGAGTAAGCAGCTTGGTAGGTGCTTAATTATTGACTAAGATCAACCCACCACAGGAACAAAATGCTTCTAGTCAATCCCCATTTCGCATACATTTATAGTAAAGGCTGTTTGTGTTTTAATATTAAGACAATAGAATGTTCAAATTACAAGTTAACATTATCACATTCCAGACATTAATTAAAACTTCTAATGAACAATACCTTACACTAAAATTCTGGTCTAAGCCATAAATAATAGCATACTATAGTAATAAGAAAGAACTCTATCACAGTTTGAAACAGAGTAGACCTAAAAATATCTGTTTCTTCCTCTTTCAGAACTGGATTTTTTTTCTTACTTTCTAAAAAATACATTTCTAAAAAATACATTTCATTTTCCCCATCCTTTCTGACTCAGTACTATTTTCACTGATGCACTTCTGTACACAAATATGGAAATTGTATCAGAATGAAATGTCAATACTTTCTTTGTAGCCGATGGTTTATTCCTACCATGTGTTTCAATGGGAAGACTAAATGTCAAATATTGGCAATTACACGATAAGTACATGACATTTTATATATTTGGTGGCTAAAGAAGGAAAAAAAATATTAATTGAAATTATATTTTCATTGAAAATCCTGTACAAGTAAGAACATAATTAGTCTCAGTTCAAGTAAAACTTCACATACTCAATACTTTGAATATCTTAGTACAAACTTAAATACGTTGTGAGATGTCTGAGAAAGAATGAGTACCATGACTGAAGGGAACACAAACAGGAATTTTAATTTTTCCACATAGATTTTTAGTGCTCAAGGAACTTGATTGACAACACTGGCTACTAAAATCCCTAGTAATATTTATGGGATATATATTGTTAATTCAGCTAACCTATAGAGTTTACAGCTATGGATCTCACATTTATATTCAATTTTGATAATTTTGTCCATATTCACGTACTTAGTACCAGGAATTCTCTATCTCTATCTAATGTTCTAATTCAGGTAATCAAGTAATTTTCATTTGGAGATAAACAATGTGATAAATTGCATTTTTACACTTGTCAACCACATATGATCACCTTTGACACTTAGTCATCAAGTAAACTGTCACTTCTCAGAAACTTAAGCAGCTGCTTCAATTAAGATTCTTGAAAACAAAAACTGAATACATGTGTATTTTCAACTTTTCCCAAACTGCTATACTCTCCATATACTTTACATGTGTGGTAAAAAAATTCTGACTTTGGTAAGAAGTGTTCACATTTATACCAACAACAGGTTAAGTTACAGTATTTTTCTTGAAAAAAGCTATAAACAAGTGTTTGTACATTAGACAAGGGTGCATTCCATCTACCCAGCACAATGCACTCAGCATTGTTACAGTGCCCTGGAGAGCCTGCATTTATTGTGTTTCAAATCCATTGTGCTTGTTATGTAAGACCATATCTTGCTTTTTTTTTTTTTTTTTCTTTTCATTACCTTGTGGATAATAAAGGTTGAATTAATGGCACTAATGTCTTGGTTCTTCAGAAAGCAAATAAAACTTCTTGTAGTATAATCAGGTTTCAGAAATTATGCTTTTATAAGTGGAAACTTGGAGAACTTTATATCAGTGTTGTTTTATAAAGATTTTCTTAAGTCCAGGTGAAAAATTCTCATATTAAACTATCTGATATTACATATCTGTACATAAATAATATTGGGAGTCTTGGGAAGACTTTCATAATTTACCTGAGATTGCTGTCTTTGAATAGAAAAATCAAATTTAACTCATGGCAATAAATTTTCATTATACATATGTCACTGTAATGTACTTTCTATCTATCCAGCAGAAAAGCCTAATTCAAATTCACCTTTTCACACACCCACAGCTTTGGAACTTGCAATCTGACTCTTCATATAAATCATTGGTAAAAAATAAGTATCCTTTTCACATAAAAGTATTTATTTTTGTATGACGAGGGGAAAGCATTTATAGATTCCTTCAAAAATACTACTGGATTTAATTTGTTTCTTCTGACACATTCTTTGATGACAGCATTTTGACCATTTTGCATAAATTTAGTTTCTTGAAGAATTAAGACAGCATGCAGACTCTAACATTTAAAACTCATTTGACATTCTATTTATAGAGGATATATGAAATAAATATTTAAAATATGATCAGAAATGTAATTCCACATTTTAATTTTGATCTGCTAGAAAAAAAAGTTAATATTTACTATGAATGAATTGGATGACTGAGGTAAAAAGATGATTGATGACTTCATATGTCTTTCATTCCTTTCTAAAAACACTTCTACAACATATAATAAATTTTAGACAGGAATACAGTGTGGAACATCCTTGCCTGAATTTTAACTTAGTGACTCATCAAAGCACTTATGAAAACCTGTATTAGCATTATAATTATGATTTTGTAAAAGTGACGGACACAAAACTGCTGGGTAATGCTGAACACTGAACTTGCATCATTGATATTATAATGATGGAGGGTCCTATTATGTAAGTGGAAAGATTTTATTTTAGTGGAATGAACTAGGAGTAAGTGTTGAATCCTGGAAACATATAATGACACCTTAAAGATCATTTATTTCCAAACCTCCTGCTGTGGCTAGACACCTTCCACTAGATTGAGTTGCTGAGAGGCACATCCAGTATGGCATGCCAGGGCACCCACACCATCTCTGGGCAAACTGTTCCTGTGCATCACCACACACAGAGAAAAGAATTTCTTCCTAACATCTAATCTAAACCTGTTCCTTTTACTTAGAAGCTGTTCCCCCTTGTCCTGTCACTACATGCCCTTGTAAAATGTCTCACTCCATCTGGTTTGCAGGACTTCCTTCAGGTACTGACAGCCACAATAAAGTCATCAGGCAGACGTTCCCAGGCTGAACAATCCCAATTCTCTCACTCTTTCCTGGTAGGAGAGTTGCTCAATCCCTCTTGGTGTTCAACTTGGTGTCCTTCCTCTGGACTCATTCCAACAGGTCCATAACCTTCCTGTGATGGGGCTCCTGGGGCTGAATGCAGCACTGCAGGTGGGGTCTCACCATAGCAGAGCACAGGGGCAGAATACCCTCCCTGTCCTTGCTGGCTGCACTGCTCTGGCTGCAGCCCAGGACACTTTTGGCTTTCTGGGCTGCAAATGCATATTGTCAGATCACATCCAGCCTCTTATCCACAAGAACACCCAGGTCCTTCTTGGCTGGGCTGCTCTCCACTTCATTAACATATATAATAAGTGTTCTGCTGGCACAAGATAGACTGGCCAGTGGTCATGACTGTCAAGAGTTTCAGATTAAGAGTATCCAATATAAAACATTTGAATTAAAACATTTAACTGCATCATCTGCTCCATTTAATCTCAAATAATTCCAAAGTTTAGGCTCCATGTTAGTCTAAAGTTATTTGAAATAGCTCAGAGAAGGTTAGATGAATATTTGATATGCCTTGAATTCTTGTTATAAAATAGTTTCAGGTTGCATATACTCACTCAATTTTGTTTCACTATGAGCTCAGTCTTCCCATTCAAAGTTGGCATCAGTAAAAGATAGCATATTCTGTTTCGTTTGTGGTCCAATCTATGCAATTCCAGTAGACTTCTGACTGTTACTGTCACAATATGGATGAAAACACAATTCACTTCACTGAGTCTGGCTTCTGCTTTTTGTTCCTAACCTTTCCCGTAGCCCAGTTACCTTCCTGCTTATACATGAATAAATGTTTTTAATAGAGTGAATCCTGCTTCTCAATATGTTGAGAAGCATGTTTTACAAATCATTTAAATCTTCTCAGACTAGCACTTCATGCTACATACACTGCAGGAGTGTAAATGCTACAATTTTTATGGGATGCACAAGTTATTTATGGAACATTACCTGTGTATCTTCAGCATGATTCTCTACTTCATTGTATACTTGAGAAGAGAAGGAAGAGGCTATAAACAATAAATGGGTAGTCAGGGATTGCAGAGACTGGAATAGCGGGAAAATGTGGTTTAATACAAATAGGATTATACTAAAAAGTTTGAGAAGTCAGGTCTATTAAAATGCTGATTCCTAGCAACAAACTGATTAACTGCATATTTACGATTTTCAAAAAAGTAAATATTTAAAATTATTTTTTCCCTAGGAAAACTATACACCTTCTAGCAAGCATTTTTAAAATCTTATCATGTTTTACTTTTGTCAAAAACATTTTATTTTATGAAGAAAATCTTGTTTAATGGACTTATACCATTGTGAATACTTCCATCGAGTGTGGGATATTTTCTGCTAGCTGCCAATCAACAAATTTGTCACATATAGCAATGTAGCCTGTTGGGGTCTTTTTGTAATATATATAGACACTTTTCGTTTAATCTTTGAACAGATCATATAACATAGTGGCTAGAAATGCATGGTCTGTTCATGCCAGAAAAAAATATAGATACTGTTGGACATATTCTATGTCTTAAAATAGCTGAAGTTACTGATGGATAAGTAAGTTTTCATAAATATTGTATAAAGCAACTAACTTATTATAGGCTTGTCTATATCTTATCTTCTGTGAGATTATCTTCTCACAGCCCTTTGTTCATTACTGAAGCAAATTGACCTGCTTTTATTTTTATTTGTATTTGATCCTGATCCCTTCATAAAAATACTTCATCACATTACAGATGTTTGATAGGCTCATCACTCAATTCTTCTCTGTCCAAAAGAACAATAGTCTATTATGTAAATCAAGATTTTTTTCCTATTTTTAAGTTTCTTCTTAGAAAATATTATGACATATTTCTATTTCAGATGAGTTTCTAACTGTTTTTAGTTGTGACAAAGTTGAAATTTATAGCATTCATACCTTTTGGGTTGCTCTGTTTTTCTTTCCGTTCTTTCTCATATATGCTTGTCAGAGACTATGGTTCATGGCTTAACCATTCTTATGAAGGACTTCTGGCCATTACAGCAAAACTTTATAAAGAAGCTACAGTTACCGAAGCACTCCCTTCCCTGAAGATGCCTCCTAAGGGGAACTTAGCACTGTGAGTTAAGCTACCTTAGGGAACATGAGATAAGACACTACTGTTCAGTCATCTCAGGTCTAGGAAAAAGCAGACAAGGCTGAGGGAGAAAAATGCCAAACAAGAAAGCCAAACCCAGCAGCTCTGCTGAAAATTGTCTCTGACTGGGCTCAGGGTGGAGGAGGCCACAGCCCACAGACCCCTTTGCTGAGGGCAGGTTTACATATAGTCCTCCCAACAGAGGGGAGAGGAGGTTTTGGGTGTGTGGCATAACCTCTGGTCAGAGGCAGCGAACACCCATCCTCCCTTACATAAACTGGCTCAGTTGTAAATGCCCACACCCCAGGAAGGCCAGATCCACGGGACATTCATGTGAGAAGCAGCTGAGGGGTGCCATACTCCATCAAAGACCCTCACAAAGCTCTCCCCAGAGGCCTCGCACCACAAGACTGCATGCGATGCAAAGTGGAGCAACAAGTCCAGACTCTGCTTCAAGAGACAGTGTCAAACTTGCCTCCCCGAGGGGAAGTACCTGGGCATTCCCACATGGCCTGAATGTATTCTAATTTATTGGATTCTATGTTTTTTGGGGGGACCTTCACCAGCAAAAAGACCTGATCAGCAGAACATTGTTGGGATCCAAGGATTGGTGATATTTTCTTTAATCTGGTTCTGTCTCTATATTTCCAACTTTTTCTGTTTCTTTTTCTTCCCTTTCCTCTCTCTCTCATTTTTACTATTAAATAAAATCCATACTATTGACTCTGGCATATGGTCTCATTTACACCTCGATTTGGGCAGAGATATTTCTAATACTTTTAATAACCAAATCGTAACAATGCTTCACTAGTATTTGCTGCTCACTATTAAAATCATGAATAGTGATAAAAACATTTGACATATTAGCCTAATGAAATAATAGAATGCTTTTTATTAAGAGTAATTCTTTCTTGTCACATCCTGCAATCTCCAAAATCTCCCCTGAGTAAACTTCATGCTTCTTCAGAGTAAAATCAGCCTTCAGTTTCCAGAAAGATTATCATAGAAATACAAGACAAAGGTAAATAGTGTAAATAAATTCAATGACTGTCTACCGCAAGTTGTTACTGGTCTTATTTCAAAAATTCTATTGCTTTCACATACTTTTTTCCTATATGGTTAGATGGCTTGCTCTTGGCATTCATTCCACATCTTCTGTAGTCTAAAAAGATATATCACAGTTTTCAGGAGTTGAATGACTTGAAGCTTTTATTTGTCATTTATGGTAAAGTATCTTCACACAGTTTATAAGCTTGTGGGGGTTTCTGAGCTCTGTAGTATATTTTGGGCCCAAGATTGCTTCCAGTAGAAGACTATCTCTTTCATTTGTGATAGTATCAGCCTGTTAACAAGACATACAGTAGTATAAAATACCCTAGGATGCCTATTAGCCCTCAGAGTGAAGACATAAAGTTGACATGTGTTAATTTTGCCTGCCAGTTTGCATCAGTTGGTAGTGAATGGATGTGATATATTGTGGTGACATGAAGACAAGCACTGGAGTTTTCTATCAATAGACACTTAATCTGCTTTCTTAACAGTTTAACTGAACAGATCCTCCTTCACTTTTCTCATTTAGAACATGATAACATGAGTGTTAACATAACTCAATAAAGAAAATGACATCAAAACTAAGAAAATATGGGATACAGGAGAACATTTCTTTTTTCAGTTCATGCGTGCCATTCTGTCCAGGGACTTCCTAGAAAACACAACAGTGCAAAACATGACCTCTTTATCATCTCTCACATATTTTAGATCACTTGCTTCTAAAGATATACACTGCCTTGAAAAGTGTTTTTTAAAATGTAGCCACAGACTGTTACATCTCTTGTTTTATATATGGCATCTAATTTCTTTGACACTTTTTCAACATTTTTATAGTTGTATATAAATTTCATTATATTTGTAAGTACCTTCTATTTCATTTACTGTAATATTTTGACAAAGAGTAGATTGAGCATCTTGTGAGAGCTGTTTGTTTGTTTTCTACTGAATGGTTTTTCTAGCCCAGAATCCACTAAAACCAAACGTAAATTTGTGCTCTGAGCACAAAACTTTCATGAATTCCAGCCAAACCCAGACCTCTGTAATTCAGGACATTGTCTCTGGACTTTTTGTCCCCTTGATGCAATTGTAAAAATCCATCATATTACCACTAAGGTCTGAATGCAAATAATTTTATCTGTTTTATGACCTTTATTTGCTTTCCACTTGCAAGATTTAATGGACTGTACACCGTTATTTTCTTGTCTTTTCTCATTTTTCATATCCACCCTTATTTTCATCTTCTGACATCTACTTGCTTCTATGCCTCCTTTTTCCTAGTTATCCTTTTTATTCTTCTGCCGATTATTCCTTCCCTTTTGTTCCTTCCCTAAAGTGTTTTATATTATAACTATGTGAATTCAGTAAATTCTCTGCATGTAATCCATAAAACAGAGGTTAATTATTTTACATAGTTTTCATGCCTCAGTTTCCTTACAGTAAGGAACTGGGAAATTGTTGATCAAATATTCACATCCATGCCTGTTTAAATACATCTAGACTTGTAGGCATGACAGAATTAAGCAATTTATGAACCTCCCAGAGATTAATTCTGCGAGCAATAATAATAATATAACAAATATTTCTTACTGTTCAAAAAATGATTCCATGAATTCTGTTGATCTACAGATCTACACTGTATTTAACAAGAGACGTTGAAGCTATGTGGCATACACTGAAATATTCAATGAAACAAAAATTGAATTGTGTATTTACTCAGACTGAATGTATTTATATTTCTGTACTAACATCTGTATAGTATTAATAGTATTAACCATATTAAATATTACATGATTTTGAAAATGAGACTACATTTAATACCTAAATATATGCAAAAGATTGTAAAGGAAATCTTATAAAGCAGAGCATAAGTTCTCAGCTTTAAGTACCTTTAAAAATCTAATACATGTTTTCCAAATTGGTTAGGTCTCCCAGGTTAGGTAGAAAAACATTAACAAGAAATTATCTGGTTCTGAATCCATCTTCCATATTTGATACATATGCAAGATCCTCCATTTTTATTGAAATATTTTTCCCCAAGTTATAAAGGTGAGCTCTGTGATATAATCAGCTGGGAATATGTACTCATGAAGGAATATGACTGTTTACCTCTTTTAGCTGCCAGACACTTCGGTGGCTAAGTAGATTCTTCCAGGAAGGATCAGTCCTAAGACTTGGTTTTTAGTATGCTGTTTCTTAGTACTGTCTGATTTAGCCTTCGTGATAGAGAGCCTTTTTTATGGGGGTGATTGAATTTTGAAATATTGTAATTGATGTGAACATGAATAAAGCAACATGACTGCAAAAATTATGAATGGAAGAACTGGGGGAGTGATATTCACTTTTTTTTTTTCCTTTTTTTTTTTTTTTTTTTTTTTGTAATTTTATCCAGGGAATTTCAGACTGATTTCTTCTAATATTTACAACATATCCAAGTTTTCCAAAACTTTTAGGCATGAATTGCAATTTGATTCAAGCAACAAATACTAGAGATCCCTGATCTACTCCAATCATCAATATTAGTTTCTTGGTAATGTTCTGGAAACGTTCTACTAAATTACTGCTACTCCTCTCCTCCCTTGTCATAATTTTTCCACAGAACCTTGATGATCTTTACCATGTAAAGAAGGCCAGGAAGGATTACAGACTATTTCCTAGCGAAAGCCCTAGATTGTAAGCAAAGAAATGAATCCTGGAGTCCTGTAAGGAGTGTCAGGATATTGTCTTGCTTATCCAACAGTCTCAAGGCATGAACAACTGCAAACTAGTAACTTCTGAATAGTGTTTGTGTAGCTTGTTCCTACCTGAAAAGATTTTCCAAATATCTTCTCTGCGCATCTGCCATGCATACAGAGGAAATATTTTTGGAGATCTTAAAACTCTTCACATTCCCTTGGATGTCTTTTTCTGACTTCTGGATAAACTAAACACATTTCCTATACTTCTCATTATTTAAACTTACTGTCCACTGGAGTTTGCCAAAGCAACCATTGCCTTTTCTAAAATCTGAAACCATCTAGAAGTTTATATTTTTAGTTTATGCTTTCCAGTGTGCTCAACTTCTGAATAATATCTTGACCATTGTTTAGCTTGAGGTTCAGTGTAGCTCACGGCTGCTACCTAACTAGACAATATTTCTTCTATACTTAGGCAGCTGATTAATCCTATGAACACATAGCATTTTGTACTTTTCCCTCCTGGATGCCATCTTGGTTTTTTCAGTTCATTGGTTTAATTTGTCAAAATACTTTTCAATTCTAATCTTGTCCTTCAATATACTTGCTGTCTTTCCTTGCTTGGTATTGTTTACAAATTTAATTGGTACACCCTCTTTTGTCAATTTCTTCTTATAGACCTAGTCCTGTGGATCCCATTCCTCATGTCTGAAATCACAAAGTAAACACTATAAATATTTCTAAAATATCATCTGTGATAAATTATATTCTTATCACAATATTGATGGCAATATTAAAGTGATGGTAATATAAAAATTAGTATGCACAATACTGATGCATATTAAGGTCAAAGATAAATAATATAAAGGAACCACTTATGCACTTTAATTATGTTACAACTTTACACAGAGGGCATTTATAAATACTGGATAATGCTAGAATTATTTTATATTATGACCTTATAGCAGTATTACAAGTAAAATATTAAATTTTCTTCTATAGTTACAAATTTCTTATGAATTACTTTAGAGCATTCTAAATAAACAGTTGTAAAAATTATTTCTTTAACATTGTTGCAAAGTGAGTTGTGTGAGTTTCAGGTATAATTCTCTATTAGCTGGTTCTAGAAGGACATTCAGTATTTACTTTAGGGTCATATTCCCCATAATAGTGGGAGTGCAAAGTGAATACTTTGTAATACTTTGTAAAATGTAAACTCCTTAATTGATGGGAAGGGTAAAGACATTTTAGAAATAAATGAATTATATTCATCAACAATCTTGAAAGTATTTAACTTTTCAAGTGTTTATTTATATCATACAGCATCATACTGATGTTCCGATGTTATGGTTTAATTTAGTCTCGGTTTTCCTTTTCTTTCTTTTGTTTTAATATGCTGTTTATTTCAGTTCTTACATGACTTCTGTAGACTTCTAAAATTGTCAGTATGTGAACTTGTGTCATAAATATCTCTAGTGTGATATCTCCTGTCTGAGATTAGCCAAGATCCCACTCTCACAGAATTTACAGTGCTGTTAAAAATGGAGTAATCTGATTTTAAGACTTTTTTCCTTCCCCATCAGAGTGTGGTGTTCCTTTAAAGCATAAGGTATTAAAGTACTTTATAATTTTATCTAAAGAATCTGTGGACATTCTCATGCATGTAAATGTCTAATCCTTTTTTTCAAATCCTTATAAAATTTTGGCTTCAATTATATCAGGATTTATTAATTCCACAGCATGTTATGTATTTCCTATTTGTCATATCTCATGGCAGAACACTGCTGACTAAAGTGGATGATACTTTAGAGCCAAGGAAAATATTCTGTATTTATACTAGTTATCTTAAAACCTGTCTCTTGAGCCATACCAGTTTTTATCCAAAGGTACTCTGGTGCTTAAGCGAAGTCTCATGTAAACCAGACACTGAGCAACAACCCACTGCTCAATAAAACAGACCCCCTTTCTTCTGACACCTTTCTAGTGCAATTCAGGTCCTGGTCTGTGTCCATTTTGCTGTTCCGTTAGAAGGACCTTTAATAAAGAATACAATAGTACAGTAATAATGACACTCCTATCTAGAGTATAAAACAGTAAGGAATGTTACCCAATTTTATAAAAACTCACACATGGAAGAAATAACTGTATTTTTTTAGACATCAGGAAAATTATGCTAATAGAGAAACATGTAAATTTTTTTTAAACATGTAACTGTTCCTAGTTAAAAATGGACTGTTTTTATTTGAAGTCATGGAAATGAGATTGGATATAATCATAATGTATGTTCATGAACTTTAATCCAAATCTGCGAACTACCTGCTGAAAGAAACAAAAGAAACTGAGTATATTAAATTCAGCATGGTGTCTGAACTGCTGATAAGTACGAAGAAGAGCCAGAATCTACAGAAGGGTTATTATCAATGACCTAAGTAAATTAAGAGACATCTCCTGGGAGACGAGACGAAGTAATCAGCTGATTGCCATAGAATCTGGGTGACTACTCTTTCCATCTTCAGTGAAGAAGGAAAAACTAAGTACCCAGTCAGTAGGTCTGACATTTCTGACAGGAAAATGGCATTCCGAGTAGCAAAATACCCCAATCAGGTCTATTATGGTAACTACCCAACACCTTTTTCAGAAATCACCCACAATAAAAAAATCCACAAAATGGCAGCATTTGTTATGAGCATCCAGAAAGATACTTGGAAGAATAATTTTCCCTGCTGTGTACTGTTTACTCTACCCCTCAAATTACTTTAAGCAATCCAGTCTACCTTTTAGACCAACATCAACAACAACAAGTCTTGCCATGATTCTAGCCATCATTTTATTTTTTTTCTTACGTGTAGAATCCTATACGAAGTTATTTCCATTTTTCTGCAGAAGAGATAATTTTCCTTGTATTTTTCTCCTTTCAACAGAAAATGGTTATGTCTACTTTCATTTCCAAATAGTCATACTCAGTAACAGAATTTACTGTAAGTGAGATTTTGTACTTACCTGTCTTCCAGGTAATGGAAGGTTGGAATCTGGAAGGTTGCATTCCAAAGACACATTCATCCCATTTCTTCCCACCAGTAGCTCTAAAATTCAGTACTATATTATGGCATACTAATTGAATTGACACTCATTTCAAGATTAACTACTGTGTTTAAAACACTAACAAAAGTAATAAAAGAAATTAATGTAGCTTAAAATTTTGGATAGACTTCTGTACATGTACATGGTTATAAGCTGCACTGCACTAAAGAGATTTACAGGTATGGATTCTATCTATAATAGTATATTTTTAATACAATTTTTTGTGGTTTTAAATTCCATAATTGAATTTTTTCGATTTTCTTTGAAGGAAATAAGATGGACATTATGGATTCTTCAGATTCTTTTTTTTTGTTTTTAGGTTTTAGTGAGCAGATTTTGGGTCAAAATTTTACTGTTGCTCTATAGAATATAGTTTCATTAAGTATGAGTATGCAAGCATACAATCATGGATGCCTCTGAATAGAAGGGAATTAATTTCTGAATTTTTTTCCTTTTAAGCAATCTTTGGAGGTGCAATAGAACACCTGAATTATTAGCAGTATGTAGATCTTTTTTTTTTAAAGTTACGTTTTTAAAGAAAAAATTTAAACTTCTAAATTACATAGTTAGTATAGATGCATTTGCTACTTATTCTATTCCCTAACAGTCCCATCTGCAAATATCTTGTCTAAACATGTTGAAAGGCAATGGATGGCACCAGTAAAAGCAATAACACTGCTACCCCAAATGTTCATTAAACCTGGAATGAAGAAACATAAATTTTCCCATAGACTAGGAGACTAAGGAGTGTTACTGTGACATAGACAGAAACACACAGCAACACACACAACAGGTGTTCAGGCAGAGAAGAAGAAAAGAAGTCTCTCTTTTATTGCTGATCTCGTATATATAAGTTTCTGGACAGTGATCAGAGATTGGACAGAGAAGTTACCACCTCTCCATCTCCACTGGTCACTTGAGAAGTCCATCAGGTGATATCTTTTACAAAGGAATGCAAACATGATTCTTGTTTATCTTACAATTCATGAGAACTGACTCCACTATACTAAAACAAATCAGAAGGCTTATTTTCAGGGACAACAGAGGAGATATCTTTTTTTTCATCACTTGGTGTACTGAGGTGTTCTCCTGCTAGACTCTATATGTTCCTCTAACTGCAACCTTCATAGTCACATATTAAAAAAATTAAAAGTAGACTACATATCACAGGTGTATGATGTTGGTTTTGCATATTTCTTAACACTTTTAAAAGTGGTAGTTCAATAATAAACTCAGTTGGAAACCAGGGTCTGAAACTCAATCACACAAAAACAAGATAAAGGAGAATATTTCAGCTCTCTTTCAAGCATACAAACTATTGCAACATGGCTCTTAAATTGTTGTGGTTTGTCTGCCTGACATTGTGATATGGATCCTCCAGAAACACCAGCACAGCTTTGCCAGTGTACTGAGGGCCTCTAAAGACTGCTCAGCGCACGAAAAATAATTGAATGAACACTTGCCCATGCTCTCCTATGGCATCTTCTGCAAAAGGTAAACTGTTGCCACAGTTTTCCAAAATGAGGATCTATTATGAAAACCTTCTACCGTCCATCACAGTCCTCTGAAACAATCTAGATAAGAGGTCCTAGAGCTGCCTTTTTAAAAGTATTTTACTCTTTCTTCAAGTTACATATCAGACAACAACAAAGGAGCTGGGTAAGTCTTTAAATTACATGCAATTTTAATAACTTCATGTGTCCTATCGTTGACATTATACTGCAGTTTGTATTCTCAGGTTTATGATCTGCAAAGAGCTGCAAAGGAATCCCAGATCTTTATTGGCCTCACATTACAGGAAATCTGTTTTGATTATTGTAAACTAATGAACAAACCCAAAGTCTCAGAAGTTCCCTCTACACCCCAAAGATGAACAATTATGGACAGCAACCTGTTAAGTACTCATAGTAAGTTATGAAGTGGCATAAAAACTAAGTTGTAAGTGCCAGGGCAAGGAAGAGGGCTAAAATATTCTGATAATTAAAGGTGGGAGGAGGGAAACCAGCAACAAATAGACAGTAAGATATGATGTTATTTCAGGTTTCAAGCTCTGATTTTGATCTATTGCTTTTTCTTAATAATAACTTACAGTAACAGAAATCATGAACCAGTTTATTTACAAGAACATAATAATGGCTTGGGATAATAATTTCAGAAAAATAAATTTACAACAGCTATAGGAAAAAATACAGGAACAGATCACATGCATGTCCATACACCTTGAACTTTTTTAAAGGATGATGACCTGTATCAAGTGAAACACAGATCCACCTCTTCCGATAAGCTTCTTCAAGGAGGTTTCTTCATGAGACAGAAACTTCAAAAGAAGATGGTGTATTGGTGATGTAAATTCTTTCTTCTCCCTTCAAAACTACTTTCTCAAAACTACAAGTGGGGCATCACCTGCCTTGCTAATTTTCTTACTTATTCAGAATATTTCTGCAGGGGATGATCCATTTAAACAGACTTAAGTTCTGACTACAAGTATGTGCATAATATTTCTAATGATAAGATGTGTGTCAGGGTGTGAAAGTTACAGGACTTTCTCTTTTTCCTCCACAATTAGATGGCAGCTACAGAGTATAAATGAATATGATCTCATAGCTATGATTTCTCTCCCTTCTACAGATAAGAACATACAGTTGTCTCTCGCTGCATTATAATGATACAAAATTAACCAAAATGTGAGCAGAGTATTTTTTTTTTCAATTTGAGTCATCATCTTGGTGATATTTTTCTTAAATGTAGACTGAAATTAGACTCTCAAAGATCTTAGTGTAACCATGCATCTGTTCTTAAACTTTTCGCATATCTTGCTATTTTCATTAACTAGATTTCAATCTTTTTTTCTGGTTAATCAATTAAAGTTATTCTGTTAATTTCCTTCTTCTGTTTTATTATTATTTATTATTTTATCCTTCTAATTTATTCTCTTAATTTATTTCAGGATATATCATAGTATAAAATATGAGTTATATATAGAAAATTGATTTTAAAACATTTTTGAAGTATACAAGGTGATTTTAAATTGAAATATTGATTTGTGTCTGTTTTATATAGCATACAAGTACTGAGGAATGTATTTCTTATTGTTTCTTTGGCCTTTATTGCTGCTGAAAATAAAAGGTATGGGCTTTACATTAAGCCTGAATCATCAGATGCAGAAGCAAGCCTTAATATGACTGCTTCTACGACTCAAGTAAAATGCTATTGATAGTGGCAGCCTATATTATTTTCCGAGGGTGGCTTGGAGAAGAAGTAACCTTTTGTGTGCCAAAGTAAAGAATCTAGGTTTTGTTGAATTCCTCAGCTTTAGTATTTCCACAGCTACATTCTCAGTGGTTAAGCATCATTTATGTTTGTGTGTATGAAATGAGAAATCAAAAGTTCACCAGAGCACAGTTGAGAGTGGGAGTAAGTAGGTCTTCAGCCTGGTGATTAAGGTGCTCACATGGGAGATAAGGAGGAGAAGCTGGTTCTAGACCCAGCTCTACTGTCTCTGACTATGCCCAGTACACACCTGGAACTCCTTGACACTGAGAGAAACTGGCAAGATTATGTGCTATATTCATACTACTAAATGCTCTCAGTCTTATTCAAATCACCTTGTCCTCTTTTATCTCTCCAAATGGTGCCTTGGGTTGTCTTGGGTCAAGCCTTGGTCAAGATTGCTCCCTCAATTTATCAGAACAAATGATAGACTACAGCAGCCAGAAATATTTTCTGACACTCTGATGTATTGATATTAATTAAGATGTAGTATTTAAATATTTAATTTAATGATTGTTTCAAGTAAAATAATTAATATATTCATTTAATTAAATCACATCCATACAACTGTTACAGTTTCTCTTATAAAGGGGAAGAAGGCAAATACATGCTTAAATAAAAATTCCACTAAGACAAGAAAGAAAATTATGATTACATTAAGGTTGCAATGAAGATTACATTAGATTCAAAGTATTTTGTCACCTAAAGTACTATAACTGATAATCAAAACAAATTATAACAAGAGATTATTATAATGTAGCCTCAACTTGGGAAATTTAAAGAGGATTACTTTCTTCTTTCAGTTTATGAATCTCATGAGGTTTAACAAGATTAAGCTGAAGATACAGCAGCTGGGTCATGGCAACCCCTGGTATTAAAAGGGACAAGGGATGAAAGGATTGAGAGCAGCTGTGTTTAGAGGACTTTGGGGTGCTGGTGGATAAGAAACTGGACACAACCCAGCAATGTCCACTTCTAGCCTGGAAAGCCAAAAGTGTCCTGGGCTGCAGGGCCAGCAAGGTAAGGGAGGGTATTCTGCCTCTTTGCTCTCTTCTGACGAGACACCACCTGGAACATTGCATCCAGCTCTGGGAACCCCAGCATGGGAAGGACATGTATCTGTTGGAATGAGCCCAGAGGAAGGACATCAAGCTGAATAGACAGAGCATTTCTCCTACAAGGAAAGGCTGAGAGAATGGGTATTGTTCAGTCTGTAAAAGGAAAGTCTGCGGGGTAACCTTATTGTGGCCTTCCAGTACCTGAAGGGAAACCTACAAGACAGATGAAGACAGACTTTTACAAAGGCATGTAATGACAGGACAAGGGGGTTGGCTTCAATTTAAATGGTAGATTTAGATTAGATGTTAAGAAGAAATTCTTTACTGTGGGAGTTGTGATACAACACAGAGAAATTGTGGGTGCCTCATCCCTGAAGCGTTCAATGTCAGGTTGGATGTAGGTTAGTGCAGTTTGGTCTAGTGGAAGGTGTCCCTGACCATGGCAGATGAGTTGAATCTAAATGACAGTTATGATCCCTTCCAACCCAAATCATTATGTCATTCTATGATTTTTTACCCTAGACAGCATTATAACTAATGCAGCCTACTGACTTAAGTAATGACAAGCAAAATTATCTACAGAACGCCAGCATCACTTCTTTTTCCAAGTTTCACCATTCTAGTTTGCTCAAGGCAGCAGTTGTATTTCCTTTATTTTGGAAGAAACCAAGCTGCCCTGTGTCACATGAGAGTGACAACAACTTTTGTTTGCTTATTTTCCTTCCATTCACACAGGTATACAGATTATTATCTCACCCTGAACCCAAGGGTGAGTTAATTTTATGTGACAGAATTCTTTTAAAAACCACTATGCTTAACCCATAAAGAGCTACTGACATTGTAGTGGTTGACACTTAGTGATCATCTTGCAACACTGGATGGCCCACATTTATACCCTAACATATCCAGTACAGAAAGAGAAAAATCAATGTAGCTGGAAATTCAATCAGAAAACAAGTGAGCTTTCAGGATCTTTACCTCCCAAATTTATTATTTACTAGATGCTGAAGGCTTAAAATAGAGGTGATTTCTTCTATTAGTGTTTGGATGGGCAAAACACCTGATATAAGTATTTCACTCACTGTCCCAGCACCACTTTAGAGAAAAAAGAGTAAATAGGTGCTGCTGGATTTGTGATAGGGTAAAAAAGGAGAAAAGAAAATCCAACAACTTTCACCACAGCTGTTTTACAGGGATTATTCCTGGTTATTTCTGCCTCAGTAATAATAATCTTACATGAATTTGTGACAAATGAGATTAGTTGAAATAGTAAATTAGAAACAAGTCATCCTCTTAATATATCACCTAAATTTGTAGTAATAAGAATCATCAGCCCATGACACCATTGCAAAGTATCTCTCTGCTCAGCGTTCCCTGCTACTTTCTTTCTTTTATAGTATGGTTTGCTACCTCCTATACCATATAGTAAATATATACCATATAATTATATTAAATTCTACAGATGTTGCTTTTTTTGGAGTTTTTTTAGTTGGGATTTTTGGTTTGATTTTTTTGGTTTTGTTCTTTTTTCATTCCAGTTTTTGGTGCTCTTTTATCAGCTTGTTATGTAGTGCAATGTAATAAATCTCAAACCTCCTAATTTATTATGTTTGATCAGTTTCCTTTATAACCTAAAAAGTCATCTGTTAAAGGAGAAAATCCATCTGGGAACAACTTTTTAACATAACATTTAAAGTCTGAAAGTAATTATATTTTTATAATTTTTTTAAGGTGTTCTAGAATCAGCTTTTTCTTTTACTGTTCTGCATGGAAACAGCCAAGATAACTTACCTTTCTACTTATTTTCCTTTTAAAGTGTCCTCAAATTTCTCACAAACTTTGTTGTATGATCACTGAATCTAACATTTCAGTAGTCCTTGTGGGGATGTTCACCATAAAATTTTGCAGTCTTGACTGATCTCAGATGCATCTGTATTTTATATTTTGTTCCCAAAAGACAGAATACCGTTCTATTTTTTTTTTTCAATACTTCAATCTGCTTTGAAAATATGGAATTACAGATGATGATTGCTAAATAAGTTTCTTAATCATTTAAGAACATTTCATGGCAGCAGGTTTTTTTTCATGCTTCAAGATTATCAGATGTGTCCTTTCTAACTTTTCCTTCTGTAAAAGGCAGGCTTCTGTGCGACTGATTTGCTGTTTCTTTTTTCTGAATTCCATATTTAGAGAAAAAAAGGAAAAACATGAAAGGATTATGTAAACAGTATTGCAAAACCATTTTATTTGTTTAAATACATTTATTATTCTACGAATTATCCCTGTATTCATGTAGATTTGTTTTATTTTTTTTCTTCCTAGAATCAAACATTAGGATGGCAGCGTTGCTTTTTCACAGTTTTATTTTAACTTAGCATACTATTACAGGTTTCAAGAGCACCCTTTATGTTCAGGGCCTTCAGTTACAGCAGTTCGTATAGTGAAAGCTGATGTAGTAATTTCACAATTCACAATTACTTTTAATATGAAAAACATGAAAATTAAATTACTTTACTTGTATTGAAAATTGATAGTTTTATGATACACAGATAACCTTCGTCTTGCTCAGATCAGCCTGAGATATATGACAACTTTTTTTGCTTAAGCATTGTAATTTCCAATGGATTTATGCCTGAAACTTATCCACATACTCCCCCATAAGAGATTATTTTTAAAAGAAAATTAAATCCCTTTTTGACAGAAATATTGAAATATAGTTATCTTTGCACACTTGATATTTCTCCATTTTCTGTATGACAAATAAATGCTTGCACACAAGTATACACATGCTTCTTACAGGTTTTATACACAGCTGCATTTTAGTGTTGTGAAAAGGGATACTGTGTGTAATGTACAATTAATATAAGGCTTTAATCACTGTTATTAATAAATATATTTAATGTTTAAAATGGTGATGTAATCTACTTATGTTTGCAATAAGTCAAAATTTCACCCACTACCTAAAATGTACATAAAGGATAAATCAAATCAAGGGGGTTTGTAACTGTGCTTTCATATCCTTCAGAATGGAGAACATATGAAAATTTTTAAGTTAGATGAAATGAATGTTTAAATTTCTTTTCCTTCTTTTCTACGATAATATACTGTTCTTTATGTTCAATATGCCCTACAGGTATAAAATGTTTCTGGTTTTAAAGCTAAAACAAAAGTAATAGCCAATAAGTATTCACTCAAATCTTAGAGAATTCTATAATCTCCATGTAATGAACTTAATCTTTTAAAACATCTTTATCTAAACTTGGTTATCACTCTGTGATTTGTTCACAGATGTACCACCTTCATCATACTAGTATGTGTGTGATCAGACTAATAGTTCTAAGGAGATAGTTGTCATTAAGTAAATCAAAGGACTTGGAAACAGTCATTATACAAGTGTGACATTATGAAATATAAATAAGTAAAAAAGTAAGGCGGTGAGGAAAATAATGAAAGTAAGCTTGAAAGCTGTTTGGAAATCATTATTAAAAAGGAAAAAGAAGTGGCACAAGAAAGTATATTAAAACTTAACTTTGGTAAGATCATATTTTTGTTCATTATTCAATCTTTGTCCTGCTTTTGTTTGATCACTAACTGAGTACATGGAAGTACAACTCTCAGCTTCGTTTGGTCCATTTAACTGTGGCAACACGTGCTAAGCCAAGATTTAAAGAACATCTTACAGATAAGTACAAGTGAGACTGTGTCCTGTCAAATGGGCCATTATTCCAAATTATGAGAGGTTCAGCATATACAGTTTAAATTAAAGAAACATACTCTTCATTAGTCCTGCTAATTTCTTGACCTGAATATTTTTATAACCATAGTTTTTTATAGAGCTCATTAGTTAGGCCTGGGCTGTATCATTGTACAGAAATCATATGCACTTTTTAATCAAGCAATGACTTATATTCCTAATTTTTTTCAAAGATATATTTAAAAATATATTGCAAGACACAATGTTCACATTTCCCCCCCCCCTCCTTTTAAACTATAAAAAGATTTACAGGGAGACAAAAAGACCAAAACGTGACAAGAGAATGCCTATTCCTATGACAGAGTAATGAAAGCACTTAATTTCCAAAAGTAGAGAGGAAACGTATGTGCAATTTAGAAAGAATTTGAGTAGAACTTGTATGTGAAGCTTAACATGTTATTTGCCTAATTTTAAATACAAAGCAATATGTCAGAGCTCAGGACATCGCTTTGGGAGTCTGGAGCTGCTGGGATCCCTACCAGGGGGCTCAGAGACCCTGGCACACATCCCAGAACACTAGTGGGTTTGATTACGAACCATGGAGCAAATTGCCACCTGTACATGAGGAGATAAAAGCCACAGCAGTTTAAATAGTGTAATAATTAGTATATCACAGGGTGTAAGTGTAGATTTTAGGATTTTTTGTATAGGGGTTTTTGGGGACAAGATGGAGGGATTTGGGCATGTCTAGCCTTTCTTCTTCTTCTGTACATCCATCTTCATTGATGATGTTGGCACTTTTGGATTGGTTTAGAGTAGAAGCTCACTGTCTAACAAAGGTGATGGGTATTGGGGAATAATTGTAAATATGTCATATGTAGTTTTCTGTATGTAAAGATAACACTGCCCTGGGGGCAGGCAGGGTGCCTCTGGCTGCCCTGCTGAGCAGACCTTGGCTGGGCAGGATGAAAATTTTATAGATAAGAAATAATAAACAACCTTGACACCGAAAACTGAGAGGCGTTTCTTCATCCTTTGAACGCACGGGCTGAAGATATTTAGAACAACAAATTGGGGTCCCAAACCTTACAGGACCCCACAGCAATATAGACTACATTTGGAAAGACAGATGTTTGACAGAAAACTGACAAGTATTAAAAATCAATGCAAGTTCTTGGGCTCCATGTAAACAAATTATAGTTTAAGACAAATCTTGCAAGGCAGCAAGTACATTTTCAGAGCAATGAACAGTAATATGACATGTAAATGTTCACACATGCACATACTTCTCTATTTCTGTGCTTACTGGGTTTGAGCATTTTGCAGAAGCCCCTCAGTGCCCTGCTGAAGTGTAGCCTTGGTAGCAGTGCTACAGCTGTCAAATACAAGAGTTAAACAATACCTGCTATTCTGTGCTAAATGCCATGAGAACATGTGCTGATATTTACAATTATAGACTCCTTTCTTAAAACTACTGGGGAAAAAAAAAAGTTGGGGAAAAAAAAAGGCAGAAAATTAATTCAGTATTACTGTAAAAATTGTAGTTTTTCCCTTAAAAATCATATTAGAACAGATTTGCTTTTCCCTTCCCTAGTAAAAAGTGTTACATGCCAGTATTCATTAAATTCACAAATGAATTCTAAACCAAGAATTTATTTTCAAAGAAAAGCACAAGATGTTTTTTATCCACCAGCATGAGGCAAATGGAGCTCTGGTAAATTGATGGAGTCTCAGCAAAGGTGTAAATGTGTGCAGTTCTCCCATTTGTCTCAGTTGATACTCTGCTGCTAAACTATAACCAAGTTTTTCATCCAATTTGAGTCAACCAGGATCATAGAATCACAGAATTCTCTGAGCTGGAAAGTGCCTCAAAGATAATTTTGTTCCAATTAGCCATGGGCAGGGACACCTTCCACTAGACTGAGTTGACAGGTTTCTGCCCAACAGGTATGTGAAGAAAAGAGTCCACCAAGGTAGTAATCTATAAGCAGAATGGGAAATACTTGAAAAAGTTGGCAACTGAGGACAGAAAAATGGATGCATCATGATCCCCAGTCCTGATAGGGTCCAAAAGCTCATGACAACATACAAGCAAAATTAAGTTAAGGGCATCTGAGGAATGAGACCAGAAGAAAAGAGTAAGAACAATGGTATCCTGAGTATTTACGAAAACAGAGATAAAACTATGTCAGATTCCTAGTGATTATTCAAAAATGTAGGAGGAGAATCAAGATGTCACACTTGAAAATATTCTTATAAAATAATGAATGTCTAGAAAAAGGAGGCTTTCAGTGCTGATGAAATAAATCAATAAAAAGGTTTCAGATCATCTGCAGAAATACAGACTAGAACATCAAGCCAGAAATAAGTGTTACAATGTGTCATAAAGGCAATTTCAGATGGAGTGGATGAAATGGAAAATGAAGCCATATGATCTAAGCACAAACAGGAAAAAAAATAAAAAAAAAAAAAAAGAAGAAGAAAAAGTTTTTTATTTAGTCCATCATTTAGAAATGGAAGGAGTGTGCATTGTTAGTTTGTGGAGCAAAGAGGGTCAGTAGTCACATGTGAAACAGGAGAAATATCTTGAAATTACTGACTGGAGATGCCTCTCTCTTTATAAAATTAGTTGCCTGGACTTATATGCACAGTCATACACTCTGAAGTTCTAACCACTTTCCTACATTTTGAACACTTTATTGCGAATATTACAAATTAATATAATTATACCACAGTGCATTCCAGAATTTTAAAATCAAGGAGTAATGGTAATATGCTATGGCATTGATTTTCAGTCAATTTCACAGCTTTTTCTTTTTAGCTTGAGTATTCCTTGAAACTTATTTTAAACTGGAGTGACAATGTGGTATACAACTCCTTGATCATCCTACAATGGTTATGCTAGCTTTACTTGAATTTCTCAGCTGAGTATATTTTCTCAGCTTTCCCTAAAAGAAATAAAAATATCTCTGATCAAATAATTGACTCAACAATTTGATAAAATCTTACTGGTGATTTAGTTACACGTTAACTTTCAAGTACGATTTTTTAAACAAAGCTTCAAAATACGTATGATACTACGTATCATACTAGCCAATATTTTAAAGGCAAAAATTATAGGAATAACCATCATCATGAATGACATAATAGTCCCAATGGAAGACTCCAGATTTTGACCACTCAGAGCAACAAACTCCACCATTAACACTAGCGTAAACCACTGACTCCACAACCTAAAGGAGAAAAGGTGATTATAACACCAGGAAAAGTGTTAGAAACTAGGAAGTGAGTTACAATTTTAATTTCATTATTGCTATTATTATGTCTTTTTCTGAATGTAAATACTCTACCTGCATTATTATTAATCTTTTTTTTTTTTTTTTTTGTTTCCCTATAATAATTGTATCTAGACTATTAAGATTTTGATAACTGAACTATTGGCTTAAGTTGTATATCTATAAACTGTGCCTACTTTTTTGCCTCTAAACAGTACTTTGAATGCAGCCACAATACCTTTGCAATGAAGTTTTTAAATTTCTTATGGGAAAAGAAGTCTATTAAATTTTTCGTGCTTACTGGAGGACTATACAGTAATATTCCAAGTGGAATACTGGCATTGTTTGCATTAAAAGGTATAGGAATAAATAAAGTGTGTAAAGCTCTAATTGATAACTTATACCTAAGACTTCTTGGAGAACTTGAAATGTTGAGATGTGAATTCATGGCTTGTTGCATTTTCCCTGTACTCTTTTTCCTCATAAAAAGTTGCAGTTCTAGATTATTATATGATATTGACGTAGTCATCTGAATGAGTATTCCAATGGAGATTCTGGATGTGTTTTATTTTGTGTTTGGTTGTCAGGTCACATTTTTTATGCACTTCTAATACAAAAGCAAAAACTAGCAAAATTATAAAGAAATGTCACTTAATTAATATTTCATTCAGCTGTAGTTACACTTTTTTTTAATCCTGAGTTGGAGGTTATTTATCAAGCTCACAGATAGATGTCTCTTATTTTGATAAGATGTTTTTAGCATGTATTTTCAGTGCCATGCTCCTTCTTATGTTCAAGAGCCTCCACAGACAACTTCAAATATTTTTACAAAACACAGCGCTCTTAGTATTTTTCAGTTTTGATATTTTAGATTATTAGGATGTTAGTCAATCGATTTAATACTTTTTTAAAAAAATATGTTCTATTTTTTAAAGCTAGATAAAACCACAGAAATTAATTTTCCAAAGAAACAGAGAAATGGTATGAGGTAATACTTGCATTCCAAAGTTCCTCGATCTTGCCAGATGAATAGCATCCCACACAGAAAAAAAGAAAATGGGCACAATAGTTCTACAAATTGCCATGAAAGTTATTTATTCCAGTAAAAAACAAGTCAAAAAAGGAATTATGTTAATATCTGTACACAGAGACCCAGAAGAGGGAGAGGATAAATTGAGGCAAATCACTTGGTAAACGTAGCATTCTGAATGTATGACCATTGCTTTCAGATGAGGAATACTGGATGCTTTTGAAATTCACCAGAATTTAACAACAGAGAAATACAATAAGCAATCCATCTTTACCTTGTTTTTATTATATCGGTAGGATGTGAATTAGCATAAATCTTTAATAAGGAAGCTACCAGGGTAAAACTTATAGCTTGTAGTACAGGGACTTGCTAGCCCAGGGAGAAAATGAGCAATGTGCTATGTCTAGGAAGCAGTATGGGATTAGTCTAAAATGCCACACTTTCATTTTTCTTCACTATTTAGGAGACAAACCAGCACATCTTGCATCCTGAACCTGTCGGTAATAGAATGCACTTCTACATATGCATAAGTCTACATGTATATGGTTTATTCCAGGATGAAAGTTCCTTTTCCTCTAAGACTGGAGTGGAAAAAAAAACTCCTCCAAGTGGAGTTTTCTTACTGGGCTTGAATCGTCATGGGTATTTAATACAGCAGGTTAACAGATCCTCTTCAGCTGGGCAAATAAAAGATAAAAAACCCTCAGAGAACTGCAAACAATATTCAACAATACTTCCTGAGGAAAATATACATTCTCTGGTGTTCTTTTCATGCCTGCTATATTTCAGGTGTCTGTAGCAGTTTATAATTTTATATGTTTTCATGAAAAAGGAAAAAAAAAGGTAATTTATGATGATTTATATTAGTCACACAAAACAAGTACAATCAGCTTGCCATTTTATGTAACACCCATGTCACAAAGCTCTATTTCACAAACACACTGCAGCTGTTCTGTAGGTTAGTTAAGGCAGCTTTAGATATGCAGTTAGGCAGTAATCTCTAATTCCTCTCAAATATTTTGATTTAATCCCTGATCACATATGGATATTATTTTTTCCAAAATATATATTTGCAGTCTTAAATAGAGACCATACTTTTGGTTTATTTTCTTTTTGCATTGAGTTGATATATTTCAGTGCCGCAATCACAGCTGCTAGAAGCCTCAAAAATATCTGTGTCTCTGATCACAACTTTCCTTTATTTTTTTTTTCCTCTGTTTAATAGTTTTTTTTTATATTAAATTCTTTTTTCTTTCCTGATGTGTTGCAAATTTCCTACCCAGGCTGAGACAGTTCAGCAAAGAAATCTGAGTTAGAGAGAAGTATTCAGGACTGCCAAGAAATATGAATGTCACCACAAGCAAATGACAAGACTGTTGGGGGATGACATTCTTTTGATAAATGATCACCAAAAAAACTCTGTTTTTATCTTGTCTCCCTAACAAGAACATACAGAACATCACATAATTTACTGTTCTCATGTTTGCAGATGATATTCTGTAAGTGGGCTATGGTAGAAGCTATGACAAAAGCTTTGCATGTGTTATTTCTATCATGTTTTGGATGCATACAGCATTTTTCCTCTGTATTATATATAAAGATATTGTGAAAATGGAAAAAACGAACTATTTCAGCACATCATAACCAAACACAAGTTAATTTATTTTAGACTAATGATTTACTTTTACATTTTGTATTCATGAAACCTGATTCTTTTGGAGTATTTTTATACAGCTATGTTGATTTTATATATCTATATGTGTTGTAAATAAGCAGCTACATCTCTTGATCTCTACTGCTACTATAATATCATCATGAAGACAGTAGTTCTGTAAGATATTGAAGAAGAGATTATTAATTTGAATATTTAATGATATCTGTGAGTAATGTTAGGTTAGGAAGGACGTGGATCTGCTGGAGCAAGACCAGAGAAAAGACACAAAGATGATCAGAGGCTGGAGCACCTCTCCTATCAAGAGAGAGCTGGGCCAAGAGAAGAGTCAAAGTAGTTATTGATTTATTCATTCTGCATATTATACAAAAACTAGTTCAAATATGCATCATGAAAAATATTTTAAAATATATTTTTACTTTTAAAAATTTATCCATAAATGCACAAATTGCTTCAGTTTCTTCTTTATTCCATTTATCAAAATAATACTTCACATTCTTTCATTCCTCTGTCAAGAGACAGTCACTACTACATATCTGATGAACTTGCCTGGAACAAGTCCTAAAGTCTTCTGAAACATTTACAAGAATTAAACATATAAGTGAAAACATGTACTGAATCTACATATTTGCTGTATTTAGAATTTAAGTTATTACTTGAAAAGTTAAACCAAAAATTACACTGAAGAAACTTTTTGTCCTGACCACATTTCACTTTGCTTCCCATATTTTAAAATAATTATTTCTTCGTCATTATTATTATTATAATTATCATTATCATTATGTCTGAATGTAAAACGTCCAAAGTCTGATTATTATTATTATCATGATTATTATTATTATTACTTCTGTCTGAATGTAAAAAGCCCCAAGTCTGATGTTCCAAGATTCAATCTATGCCTATAGAAATTAAATTTGAATCTGTGTGAATCAAAGGCTGCTTGTACATTTCAAACTGGATTGTGCTGTGTTTAGTCAAGCTAATGTTTTCCTGTGAAATATAAGATAAAAACCTGTGCCATTGATTTCAGTATGCATTGAAAAACACAATAAAGTACTTAGAAGAGAAAAAACCCTGACTGGAATATTTTCATTATAATTTCTATCTAGATTTCTATCTAGATTGCTGTTTCAGATATATGTCACACTTTTCTTTACAGTTCAGGTATAGTTCCACAAGCAGAACACAGCAGCTTCATATTTCAGTTCATTACTTAAGTCAAACCCCATGGTAACTCAACAAAGTAGGTTTCAATTTATTTTATTCAGTTGATTTCACCTGTCTGGGGAATTCTCTTTGGAATTTAAAACAAGCCCAGAGGGCTATCTTACTGAAAGATAATAACAAAAAGAGAAAAAGCAGAAAGTTCATGTGCTGAGCACAGTCATTATTTACCCTTTCAGCATATAACAGTATAGTAAAGGAATATGATAAACTATTTCCAAGTAGCAGCAGAGATTTGATAAAATTTTAGAGAAATATCATATTACTTTTTTATATTTCTTAAGTTGCTAACATTTTTATGGCCTAATTCTTTTTGATAAATGGAAGGCAGAAACTCTCCATTAAATGGGAGACTAGGCAGAGGCACTATTCCAATAGTTAAAAGAGTTTTCTGATCTCATGGGATGTTAAAACCATGTCCTAAGAGAAATTTCCTTGACTTATCTATCTTTTCTGGTCATTTTACCATCTCACAGAGTCCTCTGGCAATTGCAGCAACTGATGCATGAAAAGCTCATACTCAAAATGTCTTTAGTATATTTTGTTTTCTTGGCTTATAATTTACCTCAAAGCAAAGAGAAGCAGTGAGACTAGGAAGCTCTCTAGCTTTATAAAACTGTGTGTTGTAGAATAACCAGGTTTTCTGGATTCCCCATTGAAAATCATGTAACACAATGGTCCTAGAACTTCTTTTACAAATTTTGCTCTGAAAAGTAATAGAAAGCTCTGAAAGGCTTACCATTCTCTCAAAGGACCATGAAAAACATAACACATCATCTTCACATCAATGCCTGTAGCATGATGCTTCTTCATACACATGTTCCAAGAAATAATATTAATTTTCTGATGTTTTTTCTAGAAAATTTGGATATAGTACAATTTTTCATTTAAATCCTGTATAAATATAATAAAAAGAGTTCTGGTCTTATATTTGCTGAACATCTTTATTAACATTAGTGTCACACACTATCCATGTGGGTGTAGTTACAATTATTTGTGTTAAACAAGCAAACAAAGCTATTTTTGTTTTATTTTTAAATTTCTTTATAGGTTTACTTAATATTCTGGACAGCATATCAATGACATCTCATTCTTTCTGGAATTTATAATTAAAGGTATGATGGGAGTTTAGATAGCAAAATTAATTTACTTAACAGGAAAGTTAATTAACTTGCAACTGTTCTTTCTCAAAAACAAAAAAAAAAATCCAAAAAAAAAAAATCCAGTGTTGGAATTACTAAGTCTATAAAAAAGAAGAATAACAGAAGATCATAATGTTTTGTCTTTGAAGAGAACTAAATTTTCTACTTGATTAAAAAAAAAAAAAAAAAATTGCTCAGATTGAGATTTTCAGCATTTATAATTCATAGTAGGACTGCTGCCCAAAACATGTTTTTGAACAAAATTTATGGTAATTTATTTCTGTAGTGTTTTTAGCAGGAAAGTATGTTCTAGAGATTGCTAAGAGCTAATTAATTTAAATATTAGTGGCAATAGCAAGTAACCAAATTATAAATAATTATGTACTTTTCTACCTATTCATTCTAATATATTTGGATTTTTATTTAAAATAAAGGAACAAAACCCCAATAGATGCAATGTACACTGAATCATGAGTGTTTTCACATGCAGTCTTTGAAGCTGATAAACAGAACTGTGACAGCAGAATTACAATAATGATTTATTGAACTAAAAACCTGGGGTTTTACCAGTGACTAGTCTCGTCAATAAAATAAATTAAGTTTTACAAAGCCAAAAGATGAGAACAATTTCAGAGTGATACCAAAATGTGTCAAAAGTAAAACAATAAAAATGCCTTTATCTATCAAGCCACATTAGAAAGGACTGCATTTGCTTTAGTGTTTTGCATATGGTATGTCATTGGTATCGGGTATTCTTAGCAATCTTAAAATGAAAATAAGAGGTAAAGTCTTTCTATTAAAAAAAAAAAAAAAAAAAAAAAAAACAACAAAAAAACCCCAAAAACCTAGCCTGGTTCTTGTAGACAGAAACTTTTCCATTTTGTTCTCTGTGAGGTTTGAGGTTTGCAAGGTTTTCTAACCTTTGAGTGAAATGTCTTGGATATTGTGTTCAGCTTGTAATGAGTCAAAGATACCAGAAATGGGACCAAGGAACAAAGACAGGAAAGCAAGCAAGAAAGGAAAAGAAAACAGAGAGAAAAGAAAGATAAAAATCAAACACAAAGTTCAGTGTGAAACAGACAGGGCTTAACAGTATATTACACTGAAATTATTTTGAATGTATGTGACAATAGGAAAGAGATTGCTTCCTGTTACCTTAGCCCCTCAGAGGCTGCAGCCTGAGAGTCACACTGTCCAAGAAATATGACCTCAGGTGTATGAGGTATAAAGACATTGTCGGATAAATAAGAACTTACAGTGGTAAACTTATTGCCTTAATATTCTTGAACAAAGAAAGGAATTCAGAATTGTAACATTTCTAAAAGGATTTTTTTTTAAAGACCACACTCTAAATGTGTCATTCTGTTATTATTGCCAGCATTTGACTCAACAACATGTGCACATTTCTCAGACTAAAGTTTTTTTCTGGTTTCTTTGGCATCTGTAAATGTTTATAAAGAAATGATAAAAGATTATGAACTTTTTAATGAAAAAGAAGAAAAGTTGAAATTTTCTTCTTAAAACTCTTGTTTTCACTTCAAATGTGCATATTTCTGGTAAACATAGGAAAAATCTGTTTATAACCTAACATTTAATATTTTTTGAAGTTTTTAAGAAATAATGAAAAATACTCTTGGGACCTTGGACATAATGGAAAAGATGTTATTTTGTTTGGAACACATTAACCAAGCAGGGTTTTTTTTAACAGATATTTAAAATAATTCATTTTTTTTTTTGGTTTAGTAATGCGCAGAATGAACAGTGTCAGACAACAGAGCCACTTCTTTACACGGGAGGCTAATCTAAAGGTCACCACTTATGGAAAAGAACTTGTGAAGGTCAAATTCAGTATGAAAGAAGATTCCAAATAAAATGAACCTTAGGCAAATATAAATACTTCCTTGGACATTTATTACAGAATGTTAATAAAATGAGAAGCCAAATACTGAGCAACCTTTGAGGTTAGACTTTAACGGGCGTAAGGATTTCACTACTCTCAAAAAAATTTCTCAGGACCTCATCTTGAAAATAATCAGAGTTTTGCTATCTGATTTAAATTTAAAAGGGAATTCAGAATTGACTGAAGTGTCCTAAATGGTGATCTCAACCATTTGCCATTAGGTAGCAGAGTTCACACTCACCAGTTCTCTTTTGGGGGAGTTCCTAGTTCCATAATTATTTGTGGTTAGAAATATGCCACCAGTTGTACACATGTATCACTTAAGCTTAGTGGGAGGAAGGAGAGAAATTAGAGATTGCCCAAAAGAAAGATGGGATCCTGAAACACATTTAATTTCTGCTACTAAGAATATATCATTCTCCATAAAGTAGCTGTTCTTATGGTCATTTTTCCATTATGTAATCTCACTTATAGAGAAAACAGTCCACCATAATACTGTATAATTCATAAGTATTGTCAAGGTTGCTAAATTACTCTAAAGCCAGATGTAATTGCTAATTAAGTATCTTATAAACACTGAAGTCTCTGGAAAAATTCACTCAAGGGGTTGGTTTCACAAACTTCAAAACATCTAGTATTTCCTGTAACAAAAGCAGCTAACTGCCTAGGAGTAGTACATATGCTTTACAGTGATCTCCATGAAGATACCTCAGGGAACACACATTTATTTAATAGACTTTTGTGTCTGACTTTTTTTTTCAGGTAGTTCGTATCAGTTTTCAAGAAGGCTGTCAGTACTTCAGGCATTCACATTAAATTTCAGTACAAGTACATAAGAGTTTATTTTATTTTTGTGAATATTTTTGTATGCACACCACATTTTCACTGTTTATTGTTATTATTCTTTTAAAAAGTAGGTCTTATGCCCACAGAAAAAGGGTTTGTCAGAAATTAACTTGCTGGTAATGACCTATTATATGCTACTATAACTGCTTCTAATTAATGCTTATTTATTTGTGCTTGTTTTTAACAGCTACCATTGGCCAAGATAAGATCTCTAAAAGTTTAATCCAGTTCTTATCTACCTGAGAGTGACTTTTAAAAATCTACCTATAGAAGATTTCTTCTTCATTAGATTAGAATGAACTCTTTTAATAAAACAAATTTACAGTGGTAAATTGAGATTATACCTCATGGTCACTATTTGGATGTCATATTTACCATAAAGAAAACAAAATAATTTAATAGAAATTGTTTCTGGGAATCAAATCTTCATTCTGTGTCATCAAAACCAGTGAAGTCTTGCAGTATGTTACTTTCCTGTCTGCATTGCTTTGTAGCAGTAATGCTGTAGAAGCACAGAGTGCTTAAACTCCCTGCTCCACTCTCTGTTGTGATTTCAGGGCTACTTGCAAATCAGTGTCAGTACATGCAAGGCATGGTAGATTTTGATAAGCATGCAAGGAGGAATTTGCATTAGCTAGCAAAAATACCATTGCACATTGCTGTTGGGCATAAGTACCTGTCTTTTCAATGAGCACTGTGTGCAGCCTGACTTGTCAAATGCAGAGTTCTGCAAAGATTCAGCTAAGCATAAGGTTTCATTTTCACTGGGAAGAGACATCTACCAGAGACAGAAATGTCCTCTGTAGCACGGAAGACAGTACAATATTACATCTTAGCAAAAATAAAAGTTTAAGTCAATGAGAAATAGGTGTGATGGCCACTCAAAGAGGTGTTATGAGAGGACAAAGACATAAATGATAGTGGCAAGAAAAGAATTCACTCAAGATCATTGACTGCTGCCAGAAGGATAAATACTGCCTCAGTGAATGCAAGTCCAGGGACTGTTTAGTTATATCACACTGCACCGACTCCTCTGAATGTGGTTACTGGTTAGTGATGGCTCAAGATGATTCTGCTAACAGCATTTCCCTCCTCAAGGAGCTCAGCTGCCCTAGCCGTAGCCAGTAACTGAATTTTAAGAATTATCTATCTTTGACATATCCTGTCCCCTTTTATCTACCTTCCTTGGTACAAGATACCAATTTTCAGTACTAGGTAGAGCACAAAGCCCCTGAGTTGGAGCTAATACAGGCCCAGTGCTATCTTGACAGCTGTTGAAGTTTCCCTGTAAAACAAAGCATGAATGTTTTCCCTGTTTGAATTTTCTCTGTGATTTTCTTGCCCATCGACAACTGTGCTTGATGTCAAACTGTTCTGCACTACACTACATCAGAAGAATAAGTCTAACCTTACCATGAAATGACTTGTGCATAAATAGTCTTCTAGGACAATTCCATCAGTAACAATATTTTTATGTTTAGCAGATAACATTAAACCCAACATCGGGACTAACAATTAAATACTTCTAATTTTGAAATCTGCAACAAATTAATGCTATTTACAAGTGAATTAAAACAAGAGCCTACCCAAAGGAATACTCAAAAAATGAATCACCCTGGTTTGAATTGTGGGAGAACTAGTTTTATTATTGCATGGGAACTTTTCAATCTTAGGCTAAAACCAGTTTTCGTCCTCTTCTAATACTTACATGAACTGCAAGGAAAGCTTCCTAAGATTTTGAGCTTAGCCTTCTTATTGGCCATGAAATACTTTATTCCAATTCTTCTTCCTGCACAATGTTAGAACAGTAACAAATATACTTCCAGTTAGAGCAAAGGCTCGGATGGTCATAGTGTTAAACTGGCTTGCCTTGAGTCTACCTAACACAACTATTCTTTGTTTGTCTTCATCTTTTCTCTATTTCATTGCCATTATTTTTTCTTTTGCTCCTTTTTTGTGTCACTCTAACCTCTGTTGCTATTATCCACTCTTCTGTCATTTTTATCCATCACTGATGACTCCTGTACTTTGTTTTGCTATCCTTTACTATCTGTTCTTCATGTTAGACTTACCTACCACTCTCCTTCTTTTGCCCATTTGCTTTCTTTCGTTTTAAAATATTATAATACTGTGCCGACCCCCTATATCCACCACAAATGAAAAACCTTATTCTTCCTTTTCAATACTTTGCCCTTTCTTCTTTATAATACAGAAAACAATAGTGGTGCCATTTCTTTTCTTACTCCAGGACAGAAACAAGATCTGAAGCGGGGAAGAGAGGGACAGAGGGAGGAAGAAAGTGAGGAGGGGAGGGAGGAGAGGAGGAGGGGAAGGACGGTGTCACTTATTAGTTCTTCTAACATCTCATGGGTGGCAGTTGAAGAAAAGAGTAGAAAATGGGTTGCACAAGTAAAAAAAAACCCAAATTAATAGGTCAGAAGCAGTTCCTGGGGAATTGACAAGCAACGTTTCTGTACGTGCTGGCTAGAAGAAGTAATTGCAAGTCATTTGGGCCATAAAATTGCTCCTTGACTTTCTTTTGAAGCTTCTTTCAGTTACTGTTGACATTCATCTTACCATTACAAACCTGAAGCTCTTCTTTGAGGTTAGTAGAAGCAATTCTGAAAACTGTTGCTTTTTTCACACCACTATTGCTCTATTTTTGCTGCAGCTCCGGCAACTAATATTCACAGTGGGAAACAGTAGAAGCTATTTATTATTTTCCAAACTAATCAGCTATTAGAAATAAACCTGAAGGCAAACTTGCCCATTGGATTAATTTGATTTAAACCTTCCTTGAACAAAACTCTATGCATATATACAGAAAAAAATTAGAATTTACTATACTTTGATCACATAAGCCAATTAACGAAATGTTCTTTAGGGAGGAAAACGTAGTGGCTTTTTGTGATGTGAACATTTATGATAAGTTTGAATTAAAAGACACGTGCTTTTTTTTTATATGCATTCTGGAACAAAAAAGAAACTGTTATCAAATACTGTTGTCAAATTATCTGAAATAGGTCATTATTTGTGTATGTTGACTGATTTTGACAAAAGCATTAATGTATTTGGCAGTACATAAAAGCAAACCTATATGTACCTGAACTCTCTGAATAGTTAAATGGTTGATTGATTGATTTTTGCCCAGTCATTTGGACTTTACAGAATCAGATATTTTCCCTTGCATTTTTGCTGACATGTAGTATATATTAAAGTCTATTAAAAGCAAGATTACTTTTGTACTTGGGCTGATTTATTTTATTTTCTATTGTTTTTTTCAACTTTTTGTGATTTAAAATCCCCCTTAAAGCCCTTAGTTTTCAGCTTATACACTGTGTAAGACTTCCTTTATTCACTTATCATCTTCTATATTATGCTATGCATAAAAAGATTTTGTGCGTGTGCACTGCATTTCCAAAGCCTGTTAATACACTTAAGAATAGTTGTTATATATGTAGCTCTAAAAATGTACAGTAGGGATAATACCAACTTTTTTCCTTGTATGCAAGGTTACTTCAAAATGGAATCTAAAATAACTTTTAAATAAAGTTTCTTCACACCTTTAAAATCCATGCTGTGCCTGAATGTGGAGAGTCTTATCACATTCATGCATATATGTATGTATAAATATAAAAGAAATATACACTCCAACAGACACAGAAGTTGTGATACAATCATTGTATTGGTTTAATCCACCATACTGACCAAAATTTTGGTGATTTTCATTTGAAAAATGTTATGTCAATTTTTGGCATAAATGTCTTATTCACATGAAAACTTGCTTTGTTTTTTTTTTTTTTTAAACGGTATTGGTCAGCTATTACACTGATTTACTTTTGAGTGCTGACATCTACTTTTGACACAGTCATGAAGATGCTGATTTCCAGGATGCAGTTTTCTTGCATAATTACTTTAGGAGGGTGTAGCTCAACTAATCATTTTAATTGAACTAAACAGAATTGTTGATATCACAACTTCTTTTACTGAAATACTGAATTTTTAAGTAAAATAAGAATAGTCCATTGGAAGCAAGATGGCATATAAGCAAATATTTAAGTACTTGAATTATAAATAAAAGAATCAATTATGTTTCAATGTGTTCATCTCACTTGGCATGTGGTTTCAAACTTTCATCAGCTAGTTTAGCTAAAACAGTTACAGAACAAAATCTTGAACACTGTAGTTATTTAAGACTAAATGTAGTGATTAAAATGGGTGTTTTGTTTTTTTTTTTTTTTTAATTCTCCATAATACCACCACATACTGTTGATAATTTGAGGAAAAAGTTATTATCTCTGCCTTTTACATTAAAATGAACATGTGACATATTTGATCTGATCTTTCATATTTGATCAGTTTAACATCTGTTTAAAAATCTGGTTGCAACTGAAATGTTAACTCCAAACAGTAACCAACAGAAGTCATTTATGGAGAAAGCATGGAAAGAGTTCAGATTACTGTGGTGAACTAATTATGCTTTTGTGTTTGAGAGACTGACTCTTTTAGTTTATTGAGCCTTAACAGTTCTTGCAGGGTATGAAGGATCATGTAATTGTGGAAATTATATGATGCTGCTCTACATGGGGGTCAAAAAAGATCGATTTACCAAACTGGGGAATTCATGAATGTGATATAATTTGAAGGCTGATTTTTGGAAAAACCTTGTCTATTCCACTTGAAAGAAGAGTTCTGAAGATAGGCCTATTTTTCCCCTTGTTTTTTTTATGCACATGTATCTTCCTGTCAAGAAATCCTGCTAGATACTACAATTTAGTTCATCCTTATATAATTAAAAGAAGTTAGCTCAAAACTAAAATGACTCTTGACTAACAATGTACCTTGTCTAAGTTTTTTTTTAAAAAAATATAAATTAGCTTTATGATCACTGAGCTGTTAACTCACATGTTTTATTAATGAACAGAGTTCAGATAAGATTTTAGACTTGTTAAGTATTATAAAAAGCATGAAATCCATAAGTCAAATTGTTCTAAAAATAAAACCTGAGATTAAAAGCAATTTCAAAAAATATGATTATTGAGAACTTTTTTTTTGTTGGATGGAATAATTTATTTTCAATTTTTTTCTCAGCTCTCTACCTTATACCACAATATTATTTGAAATGTAGTAGTTTAGAACTGAAAGTGCTATGTTTATTTTCCAGATTAAAAAAATATTAGTTTCTTTCCCTTGATATATATATATATATATATAAAAGTACTTTGTTTCAGGTACTAAAAAGAAAAAAATTTAAGTGCTTGTATAAATATTGCCTAATTTGTGTTCTCTCCATCATAGTTTTGCGTCATAAGCTACATCTAATGTCATATAGTGCTTTTTACAATACAGTAAAGACTGTCTTTAGCCCTAACTTTTGAAAACAAAGCCATGATTGGGAAACTTGAGAAATAATGAAAAGCAGATTACAGATATTATTCTATTACAGATATTATAAAAATTTTGAGTATTTTCAAAAAAAGTGCACTTTAAAAAATGTGTCAGTTAAGGTAGGATGTGTTTTAGGAGGTGTTTTCCTAAATGTACACATTCACCTTTGACTTTGGAAAATGTTCTAGCAAGTACCAAAAATATTGTTTCACTTGTAAGCAGTATTTTAATAATGCTGTAGAAATTAGAACATAGGTCTACACTTTCTGAATTGAGAATCTCAAGATAGAATCTCAAGATAGAGAAAATAGCATGAGAAAGAGAATGGACCACTAGCTTATCCATGCTGACAAAAAGGAATAAAAAGGCTGGGGTTACATTAGTGCTCTGGTAATGTAATGTAGAACAGACATTTAATTAAGATACAGGTATATTTGTTCTCAGGACAAGTACTTTCTGTCATTTATATCTTCCTCCACTATATGTCAGGGTTGAGCAAACCAAAGGCTTTGCTTGCAGCCTTGGAAACAAGTACCACAGTTGTAATGAATGACTGGTTGCGGTGAGGTTGTGATGTGGTCCTATCACCCCTTGGGAGTTAATATGTTAATGTTTCTAGAAAGTTCACAGTTCTTGTTATTCCCATTGGTTTTGTTGTCCCTGCAATGTTTTACATATTCCTAATCCTCACTCCCTATTGGACCCCTTCCTTCAGACTTCGCCCTTAAACTAACCTATATAAACTACTGTTTCACTCTGGCCCTTGTCTTTCCTAATGCACCCCATAGAATGTTTGACTTCTCCTGTGTTGTTGTGGTTTGTTATTTTTCTTGTACTAGGGATGATTTGTTTCAGGTCACTGGATTGTGCCCATCCCTCATTTTATTTACCACCTAAGGGATTTTCACCCTAACATTCTGAGGTCATACCAGGATTCCTAATACACCATGTGGGCCCCCGCCGGGGAGTTACTACAACTACAAGCATAAAGACACCAGAGTATAGACACATGGGTATCGAAAGTGAAAACCACCTTAAGGTTAACTGCCTGTAAAACACATTCTGCCTATGATTGGCGCTTATAGCATCTGTGAAGCTACTGTGTTAAACAGTTCATCACCTTTCCAAGCTGGCAGATGTGTCCAAAAAGGGATATTTTTTTTTATTTTTTTTTTTACCCAATACTGTGATTTTTTAATTCTGGTAAAGAGGAGGAAATGCTATATTGTCTAAGTGAGAGGCAAGTCTTCCATTCACTACCTATCAAACTGTTGAATTTAGTCCAGTTTACTGCTGTTTCAGCCACAGGGCTCTAGCCCTTTTGTTAATTGAACAATAAATAGCAGGACACAATCTTTACATTAAATATTTTAATTTCAACCACTTGAAACAACAAAATACTATATATATAAGACCCTTGGTTCTCCTGTGCCTTTACTTTATGCATGAGGCTGGATAGTCTCCTTCTTTTTAAAGATGTGATTCAAAATACATCTTAAATCTTTGTGTATTATGTTCAATCTTCAAGTCCTCCTTTATAGATTTAGACACTGATGTGCTTTTTGCTATGGGGCTCTTAGGCACAGTTTACTGCTGTTCTGTGCAAAATAAATATATAAATAATTTACTTAGTCTAGTCTATACAAATGATTTGTTTGCTTAATGTCTTGGAAATAATTTGACGCATTATAGTTGCTGTTGTTGTTGCCACAGCATTACTACAAACAAGCAAGATCTATATCTCATTCAGTCTTCCGGAAACAATTTTCAAGCTCTTTATTTTAATATTATTTTTACAAGTTTTCTGCTAATAAATACACAGTTGTGTTATGCCTTGAGAAATAAAGACTTAAGAACAAAGTACTCTTTTGAATAATCAGTCTCATTCTCATTTAAACTAGTATTTTTATTCATACTTTCAGTAGCACACAGCATATAGAATGTAATTCATGCAAAACGTAAAAAATTGTTGTAAGCTCCCCATGTGACCTCAGAACTGCATAACACAATTTCTACACAATCTCCCCATTGTCATCTTCATGTATCCCAGACAGAAAATCTAAAATAAGGTAAGAAACTTTGCCAGTCTTGGTTCCTATGAAAAACATGGTAGAATTTTCTTTTCTTGACAAAAGCCCAAGTCTCATTTTTTACATTAAACATATGGAGGTATGGAGATTTCTCTCATGATTACGAGCACTGTACTAACCTCAGGAAGACCAGAGAGTAACTTTGGTGTGTACAACAGTTATTTCAGATTAAAATACCTTTCAAGTCTACTAGCAACTGGACTCTATAAAAAGTCTATAATGCATTTATAATTAATTTTCTTTAATCTCTTGCAAGGTGTCTTTTAATTGTTTGCTTTCGCCCTTTCAGTATGTGCCTCCTGGCCTTACCATGCACTATTTCAACCCTGCTCCAAGTTAGAATTAATCAGTTCTGCATGGATGTTCTCTGTAAACATAAAGAGAACAAAGCAATAAGAAATATTTTCATGTTTTCATATCCAATGTCACTGTGGTGTTGCCTTTCTTGTCTGAGGGAATCTTGAAATCAGACAAATGCCTTTCGCAACAGTGTGAACAATTCCCACACCAATAAGCAAGATGGGTTTGAAGGACTGTGTTTAAACTTTCTACCTCTATCATTTGTCAAAAAGTGGCTTCTCAGGTGACAATCAAGCAAACATTGTTTTTACCCATATATTTTTTTCAAGAAGGTGACTGTTAGTGACATTCTGGAATGTTTTTGGACTTTATTTTGGTCTCGTAGTCAGAATCCCCTCTTTCACTGAGGCACAAATTCTTTCAAAATCTCTGGCACAAATTTTTTCCTATTTTTAAAATCAAAAAGTGTACTAAATAGATACTTTGTCCAAACTTCTGATTTTCCATGGTGTTTGAAAACAAGCAGAAAAATTAAAAAAAAGTTACTGCACTTCATAAAGAATTAGAAAGAAACTTATTCATCTCTGATATGACTGTTCTTTCATTTTAAAGGTGTCAAAAAGAAAGTTTTATTCTGAGGCTATTGCTGAAGTGTACTTTTTTGAGTATATTGTTTTATTTTGTTTTCATATATTTTCCTACGTAGATAAGAAATATTGACAATATTTAAGCTCATCAGCAGCTGTTTATTTGGTGTAAAAAATTAGCTTATGTCTCATTACACTACCCAAATTTGCACAATTTACCAGATGAATGCAATTCATATATTTGAAGGGAGCCCAGAAGTTTGTAGAACTGTACAGCCATTCAGTTTTAAGTTCACATGAAACAAATCCCACAATGAACTTTAACTATTTCTAGACTAGCTAAAGTATTAATGACAGACATGCAAATTCTTGTCTGTGGGTGTGTATATGAATTATCTATCAGGAAGTAGAAAAGTAAGAAAGGGACTATTGAAGCTCTGGAATTTTAAAACATTTTTTTGGCCAATAGTAAAGTCTATTTTTATAACACATGATATAAAGGCTTTGCATTAGGAAAAAACACAAAGTAGATTCAGAGCACCCAGACAAAAAGTTAATTGATGGATATTGTACTGCTTAATTAAAATCCATTATCAAAACCAAAGAGGGGTAGCATGTTGCAAGTCCATTTGCTATTTGTTACAGCCTCCATGACACAAAATTTTGCATCAGAATTTCTTTTATGGTTCCTGATTCATAAAGTTCAACATTGCAGAAATATGTGAAGCCACATACATATTATTTCCAGGTAAAAGCAGGGTTTTTTTCAAAGAACAAGTACACCTGCTTTATTATTATTTTTTTTTCTTTCTTAACAGAAGCTTAAGTTCAGATGTAATTCCTAACTATCTGTTCTAGAAGAATATGCTTGACACTTGTCTGTAATAAATGATAACCAAACCTGTGGCCTTACTATTTAATTACCATGTTATATGGGCCTTAGAAGATCAGTTTATCTTGTGCTACATCCTATTTCAGTTTTTCTGGATTTTTTTGACAATGAATGGGTTGGATTTGCTATATGAAGTCTGTTAGCTGTATTTTAGAAAGCTTTTATCTAATCTTCAAATGTCAATAAATACCGAGGACAGACCTCAGATATGAGTAGAGACAGGAAGCCTGAGCAAATTTTCTTCCACTCCACAGCAGTGAACAGTTCTCCATCTCAGAGAGTTAAGTGCAGTAAGAACACTGGAGTAATAAATCCTAAATGGGTTTAAAACAGGGGCAAAAAGGGCTGGGAGGCCAGAGGAATGTATCATCCCAAAATGGACACCATCTGTGTCTTGAGCTGCTGAATACGGTGAGCAATTCTACTTTTTTGCTCTACCTACCCTCCTTCTCCCATGATATATCCTTTAATTTTTAATTTTTTTCCTCATGAAGAGCTCCATGATCAGCAGAAGAAAGGGAGACAGAAAAGAGGCATAAGGAGCGACAGCCGAGTACAAGAAGCCGAAGAACAGGGCACTGGTTACTGTTGTCTCGGAGGTGAGCCACCACTCTAAGCACTCATTCTCCTGAATGATGCTGAGCTGCCCTCTGCCTTGCCTACCACCCTTCTCAAACTACTTCAAGGCAGAATGCATTTAATTAAAAACTTACTGTGTGGATTTTTAAGCATTTGGAACATTTCACATCTTTAAACAGAATTACCTCAATCATAAAAGAACTAGTGTCCTACTATGACAAACTAAACTAGCCATGACTAATTCACATGATTTTCACATAATATCATCCTACTTTGTATTATAACATAAGAACAGTCATACAGGGATAGAATAAACATTCACATTGCTCAATATCATGAGAAATACTATCCTTCCACTGGAGATAAATCTGTGCCAGAGAAGATGAAAAAAGAAAGCAATGATAAGAGGATAATGTCCATTCACATCCCACCCCTACACCACCCCCCTCCTTAGTTCTCCAAACTCCAGCTATTTTCAGCCCAGGGAACATTCTAAGCAGAACACAGTCCCATATACATCACCACTTCTAGAGATTGCTCTTCCATTTACTTGACCTGTCTCTGCTTGAATTCTAATAGGTCTTGAACTTGTGTCTGCTCATGTATCAAAAATAGCATTTGGCCTATTATTTTCCTCTGGGTGCACACATTGAGCAACATTATACGTGCATTTTGCCTCCCAGCAGAACTCAAAGCAAAAAGGCTCTTCCTTTCAAGTTTGTTGCCCTGGGAGTTTGAAACTCATAAAATGATAAATTCTAAGACCATGGCCTCTTGAAATGCTGATAAATCTATACCTGCATTGTAGACTTAGGTTAATATCTGTGAGGAACTCTTTCTGTGGACCCTCAAACAGAAGCATTAGCATTACAAACAGTTGCAAAGGTACACCCTGATTGGCTGTGGCTAGAAAATATCTACATTTCTTTCTTACTCTGTCAAAAATTTCAAAGTATGAAGCCACATATTAAGATTTATTCTACAAAAAGGAATCATCATTAAAATCAAATGTAAAAATATTGTAAGGCTTATTTCTTACGGTTGCTACTTAGCGATTCACTGCTGGACAGAATATTAAAGAAAATGTACCTGAAAATATTATCATTGCTGATACTGCTTAAACTATTCATTACCCAGAAAGGCTGTTAGCAGTAGGCAAGTTAAGATGACCTCCAGATATCTCTTTAAACTTGAATTGCTCTATTATTCTGTATGTCTAAGTAGAAAAAATACCCCAGCAAACTAAGAAAAAACAACAACTAATAAAACCAACCAACCAACCAACCTCTAACTAAACCCAAAACCAAATCAATTTGTAAAGTGGTCTAAAAATGCTGATAACTGCTAAGACACTATCTTATATTCTAAATTACTGGATTTTACTCAGGCAAGCTAGTCTTAGTCTAAATAGTTGCAGTTTGGGCAGGACTCAGTGTTAAACTGAATTAATGATGCCTTCAAAAGCACAGTGAGTAAACAGAAAGTCAAACAGTGTTTTAAACAAAATTTCATGTGAATTTCTCAGAGGACAAGAGTGTACAGATGTCAACAGAACTTCTAATGGACAATGTAAATTTCCAGTTTAGGGACTACTGACTTTTAGATTTTTATTTATTTAGTTTACTACAGAGTATTTTAGTTATTTTGAGAAAAGATTTGAAACTTTGAATTTGTTTCACAGAAAAGCCACAACAAAATAAAGGAAAAAAAAGAAAAGTGAAGGGATGTAAACCGCTGTCAAAGGTTTGACGTTGGCACAAGGCCAGTGCCCCTATGACGATATACTGTCCCTGGTATCTGTTGTGAGATGTGACCAAAAACAGAGCAAAACAGTTTCTAATTTAGAAAGCAAAAGGAAAAAAAAAGAACTTTATTACTTATAATAGGCAAAGAATACACATACAGAAGAACATGGAAACTTTAAAAACCACTCTTCCTCCCCCCCCACCCCACCAGTTCTCAACCTAACAAAACAAACTGAAAATTCCCTATCATGTTACCACCTTTTAGATAATCAGTACTCAGTTCATTGAGGAGAGATAGGAGTCCTTCTTGCACCACATCGTGGCCTCTTCCTCCATGTCCAGTGCTCTCACCACTATGCATGGACCAGAGCTGCTTCTAAGGTTTTTTTTTAAAGATGCTTTGGTTAGTTCCAAGAAACGACAGCTTCTCAAATTTTGGGACACCAGTCCCCCCCAATATTACCCCCTGGGGCCGAGGGGCCTTGAGAACAGAGCTCTTCCTCTCATCTCTGTTCACACTACTGTCCACTCTTGGCTCCAAGTCAATGCCTCTCCCCAGATGCAGTCTCTGTGTTATAGAAAAGAAATGAGTCCGTCCATGGCTATACAAAAAAGTCCAGCCAAAGGCCACTCCATCATCTCCTCCCACCTAGGATTCTTTTCAGCATTCTCTGACAATCTTCTACTTGCACAAACTTTCATCATCTTTGCTTAGTTCTTTCTATCTTTCTTCTTCAAATTCAGGAGGATTAGCATTTATAAAGTTTCCATCATTTACAAAAAGGGTTAAAATCTTGGGCTTTGTTTCCCCAGAACTCTCACAGTATCTTTGCTGCTGGGCACTCTTCTCGCGCCACCCCCCATACTCCTTCGGCCGTGCTGTCTAGTTCTTGATATCAAATTTCAAGGTGACGGAGATCACAGACACGGTTTCTCAGTCTCTCTCTCTCTCCGGGGGGAGGGGGGGGGGGGGGAAGGGAAAAGAAGGCTGTCTGATGCCTCTCAAGGTTCTTGTACTCTCTCCACCCTTCCATCCTGCAGGATTTTCCCTCTCCCCCTCTGTGCCCAAGGTTCCAGCCTACCTCGCCCAGGCCGCTTGGCTTCCCCTCCCCCGCCCAGCCAGCCGCTGGGCAGGGAAGATCCCTCCGTCCTCAGGGACCGGAACCAAGAGAGAGCTTTCCGGGGAGCCCTCTGCTTTTAACCCCTTGTGTTCTCAGAGGCGGATCCTTGTCCTCAGTGGCCACACCAGGTGCCAGTCTTTAAACCTGAGCACTCATTGGTTTGACCACTGAAGTTCAAAAAAACTCATTTTTTCCAAACTACGACAACCGCACAACACTGATAGATAGGCTTATCAATCATATTTACAGACTTATTTGAAAATTTCTCCTGGTTTGTGAAAACAAACTCTGTGTAAAATTCAACTAGCTGTGATGAATATTGCAGTTATTCAGCATCATCTTTAATTATATTGTGTGGTTTGTTACAAGATGCTCTGTTGGTCCTTCAATCTGGCTAAGCATTTTATAAAGACTGTTGTATGAATAATCAATAGAATTGCAGGCTAATGGATAGGAAAGTACCTGCAGTATACATTTTCAGTATTGCAAACTTTTAAGTATTTTGTGAACACTCTTAGTTGTCCAAATATTATTTGTTAGAATGAAACTGACCCAGATCTGTTATGTGCCACTGCTCTCCAAGCTAAGCCCTTGATTTGAAGGATTGTATGCAATTTTAACTGGTGTATAAACCTCATGTTTACTGTTAATAAAGGTGTAAATTGTATGTGGAGCAAATACTGTTCTAAACACTGTAACCTCTTTCAATTACCAGTGGAATTAATTATCTTGCTCTTCCTTTTCAGTTATTAACTTACTATTTTTCTACCATTGCTTCTGATAGAAGGTTTTCCTATCTAATAACCACAAATTTCAGGAGGAGAATTGTTTGTTTAAAACCCCTTCTTTGACACAAAAACTTTTATAAGCTTTAGTTTACCTCAAAACCTCAACTTCATTTTGTCAGGTTATTTTTTTCAATTGACCAGGTTACTACTCTATATCTCTGGAGTCCTTAACAGTTTCTCTCCTTTCTTCAGTTATTTGCCTCAGGAACAATAGGAATTTGGTTGTTATTTTTTAAAAGAGATAAAAAAGCTATTTACGGAAGCGTTCAAAAAGATTTGTTGATATTACTTGCTCGTCATGAATGAATATGGCTTTAGGACTCTTTTCCCTTAGACCACATTTCTGTACATGTGTAAGTTAAAAAAAATCATTCTAGGAATTTTATTTTACATGGTGTTTGCTTACATTAATCTGCATGTAATAAATAAATGGTATGTATTTTTATAATGTTAATCATAAAAAAACCTCACAGGATGAAGTCTTTCTTCTATAATATTTGCAAGGAAAGACATGCTGAATACTGTGAAATTTTGTAAAAGGGAAGGATAACCAACCAAAATTAAGAAAAAAACAAAACAAAACCAAAAAAAAAAAAAAAAAAAAAAAAAAAAACAGATAAAAGCACATTTTTGAGTGGTTTTCAAACCATGTTTTCACATTTTAAAGCAGTAATGAACCATTCTGTAACTAGGAGTTCTGTATTTAAAGCTGGTATTTTCCTTTCTTTTTTAAGTGTGAAAGAAAAATAACCTCTGCTTGTTCTATTTACCTTGTCTGTCATTATGAGTCCAGTTTGTAATTCTTTTTTTTAATTTATACTATACATATTCCAAGCAATTTTTTTGCAATTACATTTGTTGAATTTTTGTAAAGAGATTTTACATTACTTTTTATTAGCTATTAGAATTCACAATACAGTTTCTTCTACAGAAGCCAACTTTTATCTTAGAGTAGCCAAGTTCTTGCAATTTATTATGCAACTTTCTATGAAAGTAAGTCAACTATAGCTGTCAGAGATGGCACCTACTCTCATATTTCACTTTACAGACATCCTAGCACAAAAAAACCCCAACAAATGTGTTATGAAAAACTAAGTCAAAGCTACTACTGAATAAAGCTTAAAACTTAGATTCTTTTTATATAAAATTTAATGAAACTAAAATTTTAATGAAGGAACTAAGGAAAGTTGGACTATTGCTTTTTCAATATGTGATTTTAAGAGAATACACACTACAAAATTCAGTCATAAAAGCTCATTACATCTTACACATGCTTTGAATGGTAAAGCAGCATGATGTAAACTCGCAGCTTATTATATTTAGAAAGTCATGGTACTGAGTGCACTGTTAGCCCTCGCTCCCACTGAGCATGCCTCAATGGCTGCCCCTATCTCTGCCCACAGCCCAGTTTGGGATCATCAGCAAACTCATTAATGGTGTATTCAACTCCTTCATCCAGATCACTGATAAACAGATTGAACAGGACTGGCCCTGGAGCTGCATGCTGAGAAACATCGCTGGTGCCCAGTCACCAGACAGATTTAGCTTCATTCAACACAGTTCTCTGAGCTCTAAGAAGCCTTCAGCTTCTTCTTCACCCAGTGTGCTTTAAAGCCTCACACACATCTGCTAGACTCCTTCAGAATGCTGGGATGAATCCTATCAGTCCACATGGACTTGTGAACTTTCAGTTAATACAGCCGGTTGCTTATAATTTCAGTGATCACAAATGAAGAGGCACTGTTCCCACAAATCATGGTCCTCCAGCTCAGGACTGGACAGCCCAAGCTCTGCTACCATTGCTAAAGACTGCAACGGAAAGTGCATTGAACGTCTTCATTTTTCCTTCATCCTTATTAATCAGATGACCATCCCCAAAAAATACTTGTCCAATATTTACATTCCACCTCCTCTTGCTATTAACATTCTTTTGAAAGCCTGCTTCTGAATCAGTAGCTGTGGTGAAATCACCCTCCATGGGCAGATGCATTCCTCTTCCCAAGGTTATCTTAGATACTACAGTAAGATACCCACCCCAACCCTTACTGAGTAAGAGTTATGGCTAGAGTCAGTCAAACTCCACCTAAACATAAAGAGAGAATTAGAATGGGGATGAGTTGAGGAAGACTCCGTTGTAAATTCTGGCATCAGTCCATGGTCTAAACCTTCTTCTTTCCCATAGGAAGATCTATTGGGTAAGAACCATGCTCTGTGAGCATTGAATGATGATCTCACACCAGTTTTTATTGGATATTAGAGGTTTTCTGCACAGTGCTTTGAATTAGAATATTATATTAAATATGCTTTTACAGTCAGATACTAACACCAACAGTCTTTGAACCTTAACCTACCACAATTTTATTAATTAAGAGCATTATTCTGTACACTGCTATTGCAAGTCCTTCAGGAATGCTGGCAATGTCAGGCAGTGGATAAAGGTGTGGAGACCCAGAGGTGGCCTCTCTGGAGTGTGACCCTGAATAAATGGTTCAAGCCACCCTCTGATGTCATGAATGGTTCAGTGAAGTGTCCCTATAGTGGGACATTGACAGAATGGCTGGGAACAAGGGTCTCGGATTTCCTGAGGCTCTGACAGACCAATCAAACATGAAGGGCTTGAGTAAATCTACCCTTTTCATGTAACAGAGCAATCTAAGTAAACTCAACTGAAACAACTGTCTTTAGGCTCACATGCAAAGCTTCACTGACTTGAAATAATTTGAAAGCAAAGATTATTTCCCCCTTTCCTCAGTACTTCTAGCATTCTGCCAAAATCTCTAGAGTATCAACATATCAGTTTACAACATCAAGTCATATCTCAATAGCCCTGACAGAAACCTAATAGCCTCTGCTCATATTTTTGTTTCAAATACTGTTCCAAAATTAGAGATTATTAATAACAACTCATACTGTCATATAATGTCTTTAATCAATAAATATATTATAATCCAAAGTATGTGAAGTACTCATGTAAAAATCTATTAAGCTCTCTGAGAAAATATGCTCTTCCACATTTCATAAAAAATCACACATCAAAGCTCTTTTCACATTCAGGATGCAGATAACCTGTAAACCTACATAATTCAGATATAGAACCCTCAATAAAGGTGATGAGAGAGCCATAACTGTTTCAAGAAGCTACCATTCTTTCTTGCTTTTTCCCTGTTTTCTGCCACAAATAAGTATTTCCATTAATAAACACTTCTACTAAAATGAAACCTTACTATAACAAAGATAGCAAAGTTTAGATATATTTCTAAATAATTTTTATGAAGATTAACAATGTCAGTATGAAGCTAGAGCACTGAATTTTTTCTGGTAAATATTTGCACAAGGGTCAGCATCTACCACCACAAGTATAAAATTCTTCGTGATTGAATTATATATATTTTAATAGAAAATTCACAACATAAAAGGAAGAGATAGAATTCTAATCTTGAACATATACACAAAATACATTCATTGAACTCATTTGAACTCTAAATTGATTTTTACTAAACATAACTCAAGGCTAAGTGAATTTTAGTTAAAGAGTTAGTGTGGTATCATCTGTCCCTCTAACAAGAATGTCAAAAATAGCCTCTGGTCTGCTTCCAACTGAGCTCTTATCTTTTGCAGAAACCCATCTGCTCTAGCATCAATGAAGATGATTTTTTTTCCCCAAGTATTTTTCAAATGCATTGATATTTATGTTAGGTACTGTAATAGGTATCTATGTTAAATTTACCTTACTTAACATTTGTAAGTTAATCTTAGACAAAAGAATCTTAACAAAAATAATCTTCTTTTTTTTTTTTTCTTTCTTTCTTTAGGGTCCATGTAATTAATTTAAAGAAGCTTTGTAAACTAAAGCAATTTTAAGTATTTCTTTGCTTTGATATCTGAATTCCTTAATGAGTGACTAGTTTCCCTAGGGAAGATTTTCAGGGAGGAAAAGGATGCTCCTGGAGACACTCGATCAAATTTAGACCAGCAGTAAGAAAATATAACTTCATTGGGTATTATGCGCAGTTTCATCGCAGCTGAAATTATCTATATCTGTGAAATGTATGGTTTGTAAACACAACAAGAATCATGCCACTGTCACAACCAGGGGCAATGGGCACAGACTGAAACACAAGAGGATCCCTCTGAACATACAGGAAATGTTTTAACTGTGAGAGTTATGAATATGCATACAGGTTGCAAAGAGACATTGTGGAGGTATTCAAAAGCCATATGGACATAATCCTGGACAGCTGTGTCTAGAAGGCCTTACCTGAACAGAGGTGGGGTTTGAACAAGATGACCTTGATGATTTTCCAGCTTCAACCTATTCTGTGAATGAAGCAATGAGCTAAGATGTCCACATAAAGTAAGGCAGAATAAAAACTCAAAGATTACAGCATGCTTGTCAGCTACATTGTTGGGCTTGAAGATCAGCAATGTAGGAATTAAGTTCAAGTTTTTCCCTAAGCTTCATGGGTATTTTTTTAAACTAAATCGGCTCCTTGGCTATTCAGAATTATCATCTATAAAATAGGAAGATTTTTGTCTGTCTTACTGGCATGTTGATTAATTCTTGCACCTGAAGGCATTTTACAGAAGTAGTATGAAAACCACTAAATTTATTAATAACGAAATGAATACAAAGTAATTGTAGTAAAACTGGGAAAGAAGTTAAAATAAGGGAGATTGAATGGGAACAGGGATTGTTTTGAAGATTTGGTTGCACAGCTGAAGACTTTTTCTGCATTGCTAGTTTGAAGTATAAATGTTCCTTATTTCCCATTGTACACACATAATATATCAAAATAGGTCTGGAAAGAGAAGTTAAGTTTTACTTCAGGATGAGCCTCAGTGTTGAAAAAATAATGAGTCATGCAGTACTCCTAGGAAGGTAGCAGTAACCATTGCACCTTCAAGAAAGACCTGATGTGTCTCTCTTTGGATAGTACAACGTCTAATTAAATAAGCAATTATTCTACTGACAGCAGATCGCTAAATTTGGTACAATTGAGATGAATTCAAAGATCCCACCTTGGGTGTATTTATAACCCATACTGAGTAACAGAGACACAAGCTTACATTTAACTGATGATTTTCTGCCTTGATTTTTAGTTTTTTAAACAATTGAAGTTTAGGCCCAAGCAGTAGATATTTACTAGGAAAATTAAAGAAATAAAAACTCCCCTGGCTCATTATTAAATATTTTTTTTTTCATAATCAAGGGGAAAAAACAATGTCTACACAACTTTAGCAATTATTCTTCAAGCTTTCTCAACATTAGACATTCAATAGATAAAAGAAATTTCAGATCATTCCTACCTAATCCACAGCAACTGTCCATTTGTCATAGAAAATGTAATGCAATTCAATTTAGCTTAGCCTGCCTCTCATGAGGGAAGCATTTGAGGGTATGGAACCACACAGTCAGACCAGAGAATAAAAACAAAGGGAAAAAAACTGCCATTCTAAGGGAAAAACAACATTACAGGAAAAAAAAAAAAAATGTTTCTCAGATGAAGACAAATACTTGGGGTGGGATAATTCATTGGGTTGAGGAACAGATGCATACATGTGGCTGAATGCTTGGAAGCAAAGGGAATCTGTATTGAAGCAGGTGCCAAGTACTACTTGAGCTATTGCTATCAAGAAAAGGAATGATACTGGCAAACCACTAAACCATATTGTCTGTAAAATGGAGGTGATTATTTCATCATTTGTTGCTATCAAAATAGCAAAAGTTCATCTAAGAATAATCAGTCTGCATTTGACTCTGGAACAGATATCCTATTCCAACCCTCCCCCAATATCCAGTATCCAATGTGGAGAGATCAAGCTAAAAATGTTAAAGGGAGGTGAATTTTCTTTCATAAATAGTAATAAAAACGTGATAATTTATCTTCATATGTTTAGAAAGTTCGTTTATTATTTTGGTGTTATGAATTATTAAAAAAACACATAAAATCTTGTTCTATGCTTCAAATTAAACAACTCAGGAAGTATTCCTAACAAAAAAGGGTAAGAAATAAGCTGAGTAGAAGCTTGGTGCCCAGTATCTTTTAATCCTCATTGTGTTTGATGAAGTAAACTTAATTTTATACTAAATGTAATACAGCAGGACCAGACTGCCAGGGACAGAGATGCAGCATCGGAATAATTTGACTTTTTTTTTTTTTTTCTATTGGTCTGCAAATTTCCTAAATAGTTACTGCAGCCTATTCTATCCAGTTAAGCATCACACTCTGAGGAAACACTTGCCTTCACTTCCAGTAACCAGTCAACTGTTTTACAATAGAAAAAGACAATCTGGAATAATGGATTACTCCAGCTGCATAAGTATTAATGAGCCATTTGCTTTATGTTCACACACCTAGATTTCATTTTATGATATCAGTAAGGAATGAGTTTTATATCATTGAAATTGCAACCATATACAGGAACGTAGTAAAACTCCTGAACTAGGGATAGGGGAATCAAAATGATGAATTTGAATACTTCCATGCATGTAAACTTAACACTTCCAAACTACAGATACACAAAATCTCTACAGAACACTACTATGATATTTTTAATAACTCAAGAGATTGAATGGTAAAAGTTTTACCTTCCCAGTTTGTGGCAACTATGTAACACAGTAGAAAAAAGCAGAAAACGCCTAACCATATAAACAAATTCAAAAGAGATGAGGTTTATATTGTTAGAAGGAATACATAACCTATTGAGGGCAGCTATAGTAGCCACTGTTTTGAGTAACTGACCATCTTTATTGCTACAGGAAGACAGCACAAAACTTCTGTAGTAACAATGAAAAGAGCGTCATAAAACATGGACTTAAAGACTAGTAAGATTATGGAGAGATATTTTGTGACGAAGAGGAACGGTGCTTTTTCAGTATTATATTGTGGAGAATACCTGTACTGTGGAAGGTAGGAATAGTAAATAAAAATCATAAAAGCAATGAAGGTGAAAATTTTTGTCATACTTGAAGTTGGGTTTTATTTGCCCAGTGCAACAAAGCTTTCCAAACGTTGTTCTAGAAACCAGAACTGTGCTTTTTGCTCAAAGTTCAATAGAATAGTTTGCACTTCTTTAATATAAATTCTGTTAAGGATAACTCATTAACTGTATTAGCCATTCCACCCTTTTTCTCAGGTAATTGTCAAATTTTCCAGAATGCAAAACTTTATAGACCTTCTATCGTGCAATTGTATTGCAAAAGGTGAGGTAATGTTAATGTTTTCAATATTTTTTTTTAGTATTAAAAAGAATACTTTAAAATATTTTGCAAAGACTGAGATGTTTGTACACAAACATGTTTTTGCTCCTGTGTGTCTTAATATTGCATCCTTTTGTCAACTCTTTAAATAACTATTCTCATATTCATTGGTTGATGTCAAAGGTACCTAAATATTTTTCTCAGATTGATAATAAGATTCCAGTGGTTTGGTACTGTTGTTGCTCCAGGTTAATTCTTTGTTTTCTTTTTTCTATTAGTATAAGGTTATCTTATTATAAAAGAATTCTTAAATTTCTAAATTATTTTTTCTATTCCCCCACCACATTCCGCTTTATTTATAAAGCTGCTGGCAATATCTACTTCTTTAAAAACTTGCCATTCATTGTATAATGACAAACCATGGAACTTAATGAAGGAACAATAGTATTCTTAATACTTCTATTTATATATTATATATTATACTTCTTTAACCTATGGTTAGATTTTCATGGGAAACACATTCACTTCTCTATAAAAACAGAACTGCACTCCTCATTGTGCCCTAGTGACTTCTGAATCCAATTCAATTGGTTGTTGAAGCCAAAAGCAGAACATTGCAAAATTTTAATTAGAAATGGAAAACTTCAGAATTTTTTCTTATATTGCCAGAGGTATGACTTTCTGTCTCTGTTCCTACAGAATTGTAGCTTCAGGACTCATCTACAGTTAAGGTACAACTCTATCACTGTGGTGTAATCCCTCCTTCATATTTTGTCTCTCCTGAGTTTGGTTTTGTGTGGAATGCTTAGTACAAATAGACTGCTAATCAGTATTAGAATATCAGCTATTCAGAATTATTAATAGGAAATAACATACCCCTACATTAAGCAGCACTACAAAGTAGTAATAAATAAGTCAATGTAAAGAAATGCAGTAAAGACAACACCCTACCATGATAAATCTTTTGAACATTGACTATTAATGTCAGAATAGTTACAAGATTCGCATGAAGGGAATTCAATTTTTAAGACATCTGGGTTTTTTTTGTTTTGTTTTTAAACAATTATCTTCCCAATTTTCACAGTCTATATTCTCAAAGTAACTCAGAAGTTGACATTTTAAGGAATTCTCCTCTTATGTGGATGTCAGACATTTAATATACTCAGATCTCACATTTCTGATATCTCCATTACTTGAATATATTTTTTCATAATATTGCATATTCTTTGCCATTTACAAAACAGATGGTAAATTCAGGAAAGCTTTCTTCATTTTTAGTGTCACCCCTTAAAAATCAGACTCAAAGTGGAACAGCCTTCTTACCTTTAAATAAGAGTGTAGACTTATCCTCAAAAATGTTTTGATAGGAAGATTAATTGGAAAACTGCAACCTGTTACTTATAATATATGATTTGTTTTCAAAAGTCTTCTTTCAATCACTAGATTGCAGTCTCAGAAAGGAGGACAGTAAATGATCTACAGTTATTAGTTACCTCATCTTGAAAATGTTCTAACCTCATATTACTTTTCTTGGATGTTCTTCTGTTCTTGAAGTCTAAAAATCCAAAGGAGTCATCTGTCAAGTTGAAGTCCCTCATAAGTACAAAGAGGATTGTGAGACTTCTTCCACCCTACTGTAGACTTCATGATCTGCCTGTTCTTCCTTGTTCAGTGGTCTGTAACAGACAGGACATCCATCCTGCTGACCTTTCCTTTGATCTTTACCCACAGCCACTAAGCCTTGTCATCATTATCTTTGATTCCAGTACGATCAAAACACTCCTTAACACACAAGCCCACTCCATCACCTCGCCTGCTTTGCCCATCTCTTCAAATGAGCTTATAACCATCTGTTGCAGCAATCCAGTTGTAAGAGCCTTCCACCACATTTGTGTATTAGCAACTTGTATGCCAGTTTCCTGATGAACTGTAGCTTCCAGCTCCTCCTGTTTGTTACCCATGCTGCATGCATTGGTGTACATGCACTTCAGCTGGGCTGCCAATTTCAGCTCCAATACTGGCATGACATCCCTCAGCTCTTCTCCACTGGCAGTATTCCCACCCTCCTTCAAACCTAATTCAAAGCCCTCTGAATCAGTCCTGCCCTCTGTCAGAAGCAGGTTGACCCCATCCATTGTCAGTTATTGCTGGTGCTGTGTAAACTCCACCATGATCAAAGAAGCAAATTTCCACCTATTGCACCATCATTTAAACCATAAATTAATCAGTCCAGTTATCCTGTTCCTTTCAATATTCACCCGTGGTACTGAAGGCATTGAGGAGAAAACAACCTATGCATCCTTTGACCAGATTTCCCAGTGCCCTGTAGTTTGATGAGTTTCAGTTCACTTTAAGGATGACTTGTTTAGTATGTGCCTTTCATTTGCATTCTAAGCGGTGGTAGTGAGCTAAATATATATGGTTAAATGCTATTTTATACTGAAATTTGCTTAAATAGAAGTGCCACAGTGACAAATTGAGTAAAAACTTCCAAGGAATGGAAACTCTTCCAAGAAGAGTTTCTGGAGAACAGGAGACTGCACAGAAAGGTGGATATGAATGTTTGGAGGACTATAGCCTCTGGCTGGGAAAAGAGGAAGCCTGTGATGAGTTAACAGACCTCTGGGTAGCCACTGATGCTTTTAACTCCAACTCCTTAAAAACCTTCTTTCTTTAGTAGGGCTGGAACCAAAAAATAAGAAGGTCTCCACTGAGGTATAGCATTGTTAGATTACTAGCCAAATTACTGTTACACACATTTAATTACACAAAATGGTACCAGAAAGCCCAGAAATCATGACATTCTGGCTGAGCTTTGTCTTTACAACAAATCCTTTTGCATAACATAGTATTTGTGATTGTTGATAGTTGCATTTCTAGTTTTGAACACAGGCTGCTCAGCCATCAATAAATTAGACTTTAAAGACCCGTTTCATGTAGTCTTTAGATGTAACTTTCTAAGTGTCCTTGTCAAAGGAGAGGGAATATTTTTGCAAGGACAAAAAAATATGTAAATCAAAGTGTCTTGGATGATCCTCTGGATGTCACAGGGGCTGCATAATTTTTATGCATTTTTCATTCCATTTCAAGCAAAGTGTTATAACATTTCTTTGTGAAAATGCTTAGTTTAATTTTGAATCCATTATTTTCTATTTGGTCAGCACTGTCTACCTTTCTGGGATTTAACACAAAGGCACCTGAAAAAATAATGGAGCCTTTTCTTGAATCCCTGAAATTGTAACACTGCTGAGCAAAGCGGGACAGTGATTTAATTAGTGCTCTTTTATCTAACACAAGTCAAGTAAAGGACAAGAAGGTTTGAAAAATCAAAACAGTAAACATGAGTATTGCTAATTGGAAAGGGTTATTTGTTGATAACATAAAGATACTCATTAAAGCCTGTGCATAATGTGAGCCACAATTCAAAAATCTATTTTAACATTCTTCCAACTACTCGCCATGAGATTTAGTATGTAACTGTAGGGAATGAAGTACCAATTTTAAACTAAAAACTCAAAATGTCACAAACTCAGAAGGTGCAAGGCTCCAAAGGCAAATTTTGAAAAGGCAGTGCTATCTTACTATCCTTAAAAAAAAAAAAAAGAAAGAAATACTAGCAAACTGCCAAACAGCATAATCTTCATCTCTGTAGAGGTTCAATGAAAACACTTTGTTCTGTTACAAACACAATTTCCTGTCAAAATAATTTTTAGTGGAAAATTGTCACCCCTTTTTACTTACAGCTTGTGCATGCTTTCCCTGCTGAAGGCACAGAAGTATAGACATTGCAATTCTGGCAGATGTAAAGGAGTTTTCACATTCTAAAGGAAATAGAGGGTGATATCTAGAAGACTAGCAATCCAAAATCGTAGACTCATATAATCATAGAATATCCTGAGTTGAAAAGGACTCACAAGGATCATCAAAATTCAGCTTTGCCTGGAACAGGACGACTCCAAGAATCACACCTTGCCCCTGAGAAATACTGTCCAAGAGCTTCTTGAACTCTGTCAGGCTGGTGTTATAACCACTTCCCTGAGGAGCCCATTCCAGTGCCCAACCACCCTCTGGGTGAAGAACATTTTCTTAATATCCAACTTACACATCTTCTGACTCAGCTCCATGCTGTTACATCAGGTCCTGTCACCGGCCACCAAAGAAGAGATCAGTGCCTGTACCTCCACTTCCCCTCATGAGGAAACTGTGGACTGCAACGATGTCTCCCCTCAGTCTCCTCTTGTCAAGGCTGAACAGACCAAGTGACCTCAGACACTCTTCATATGGATTCGCCTCAAGGCCCTTTGCATTCTTTTGTGCATTTCTTCGGATGCTCTCTAAGAGCTCAATGTCTTTCTCACATTGTTGCAGACAAAAGTGCCCCAGCACTGGAGGTGAGGCCACTCCAGTGCAGGGCAGAGCAGGACAATCCCCTCCCTTGCCCGGCTGGCTATGCTGTGCCTGATGCCCCCCAGGACAGGGTTGGCCCTCCTGGCTGCCAGGACACTGCTGACTCATGGTCAACCTGCCTTGGACCAGGGCCCCCAGGGCTCTTTCTGCATAGTTGCCTTCCAGCATCTTGTTTCCCAGTCTGTACGTAAATCCAAGGTTGGATGTAAATACAAAATGTACAGGAAGTACAAGCATAAAGAATTGAATTGTTCAACTCTCCAGACTATGACTATTTTCCTGTATTTAAATTGTATTATTACAAAAATACTGCTAATATTCTCAGCTTTTTGAAATACCTTTGTCCTAAACTTCACCAGGGAACAACTGGTGTTTCCTATGTTGCTCTGCCTGAAAGGTAACTTTCTGCTTTATTATTAAATGTGACTTTACCATTCCTACTTATTTTATAGTAAAAAGACATTAAGCTAGAGGAACAGCCTCTATTGCCTATCTTGGAATATTATTAAAACTCCTCTTTATTAATGGATTTCAAGTTTCAATATTTCATTTAGAATTGTCAGTGTTTGCAAAAATACTTATGTATATTACAGATAAATAATAACACAGAAGATGAAAGATAGCTGTTTTTTTTGTTGAGATGTATTTTATTGAAAAATTTAACAGTACGTCATACATTATGTTACTGGCATAATATTTTATCTTCAGTTCTCAGGTTTATTTGTGGCTTAACAATAAGTGTAAATTATTGTCTTATAGGTTTCCAACCTCAAAAATATTGAGACATTTCACATTAGCATTTGTGTGGGGAAAATGTTTTTCATTCCTGATTATTTAATGTTATAAAGTTAAGTTGCATATAATTGCCAATAGTATTTACTCACATGTATGGAAAACAGCAGCAAGATGGTATAGGTGATAACAATGACTGCAAGTTTCAACCATGGAAAACTGCTTATATTTTAATTTTTAGCATTTTCAATATTAATTAGATTAATGTTAATTAATAGGTTGGAGTAGACCAATCAAAATTTTATTTCCATTTTGCCCATCTTACTTTTTGAATAGGACAATTGAATATCAAATTAACAAAAATTTCCTGCCTGAATTTTGGCTTAATACGGTTTCCTACTAAATTTTAGGTCTCATGTTTCCATGTGTAATAATATTTTTACCAAATCCAGAGCACTGAATAGTACAGATATAACTGAAAGCATACAGTCAATTGGTAACAAAAATGCACAAATCTTGAGACTTAAGAGCACTCATACTACCCAAGTACCATCTGATAGATCACCCAGACATCCTAAGAAGCAGCTAGGAATTTACAGATTTTCTAGTCCAATATTCTACAAGGGCTATAGAAGATCACAAATCAGGATGTCCATCATAATTCTAATAAAGTAATGTATTATATATGATTTTTTTGCCTATAATTTTCTCATCAGTGAATACTATAGAAGTGATTAGTTTAGTGATTCCTATCTTAAATCTGTTAAGAAATTTATTTCCTTTTTCCTGTATTACCTATTGGACTTTGTGCTTTTGACTCTATGTATTCCTTCATACGTTGTTACATTCTGAATAGCTTTGTGCCTACTTCAATTTCAGAATATCTTTCTAGAAATGAGTGCCCAGAATTATATTAAATATTCTACGTGGTGTTTCATTAGGCTTTTTTTCACTGTTATTGCCTGTTTCAATTCGAAATAATGATACTGATACATTGCCTTTTTCACAGATGAATCAAATTTTTATGTTGCAATTTTGCAGTGGTCAATTCATCCATCTAGGCTCTTTTCCAAGAATATAGTCAATTTTCTTTTCTTTCTTTTTGTTTTTATGTTTGGTTTGGGTTTTTGTGCTGTTTTTGTTTGTTTGTTTGTTTGTTTAGTCCCCAAACACATGACTATGATTTTTTTTTTCCATTTTTATACTACTTCCCCTTTTTATTCCTCTTTGTAACCTCCCTCTAGAATTTTTTCTACTTTCAGTAGTACTCATTACCATCTCCTTACCTAGCATACAATTAATTTTTAGTCATCAGTTTTCCTCTGTTAAAGAAGTTATTTACAGAACAACAGAATGTGCTAAGTTGGAAAGGACCTGCAAGAAACATCAAAGTCCAAGTCCTGGTCCTGCACAGCACCATTCCCAAGAGTCACACCATGTGCATGAGAGTTCACTTCTTGAACTCTGCAAGGTTTGGGGCTGTGACCACTTCCCTGGGGAGTCTGTCCCAGTGCCCAATCATCCTCTGTGTAAAAAAACTTTTTCTAATATCCAACGTAAACCTCCCCTGACACAACTTCAGGACATCCTCTTAGATCCTGTCACTGGTCCCCAAGAGATCAGTGTCTTCCCCTCCTCTTCCCCTCACGATGAAACTGCCATGAGATCTCCCCTCAGTCTCCTCTTCTCTGGGCTGAACAGAACAAGTGACCTCAGCTGCTCCTCATATGGATCATTTCTGTGGACTGGTGTTTGACTTGCACAGTTTACAAATATTCTCAAGAGACCTGAAGTTTCATGTGCCAGTTTCTTTGTACCCAGAGGTAATATAATCATCACAATTAGAGTGCATTGCGATATAGACAGGCACATCCTCAGAGTGAATTAAAGTCCTTGAGCACTTCCCCACCACATTCTTATCTTTCAGATGCTTGTTTTGTTAAGTTACATTATAAAGAGGAGATTATTGCACTTAACACTATTTAGGGAGCAGCAAATTAACTGTGGGGCAGAGTTGCACAGGGGATGAAACTGTGTCTGAAGATGGAGCTCTCTGAATATTTCATTCACTCCAAAAATGGAAATTTCCATGTTCATACTTCATTTCCATTCTACACCAGGCTTCTGCTCATGCAGGAGGTTTCAGAGACCTTCATAAAGACTTATGTATAACATTTACTTTTCTTTTAACCCAAAAGTTGATTCTTCTGATTTCCATTTATACCATCAAAACTCCTCTTTCCCTTACCCTGTCTGGTTAATTTTTGTCAATATTATTTCAGTCATCAGTGAATTCTTAATGATTGTCAATATGTTTTTCAAATTTAAATTTACTGTAGCTTTGGCAATTGATATTTAAGATATATCTTTGACTTTAAAATGTTTGTTTTCTTCATTCCTTAGGGCCTATATTCAGGTTATGTAGCATCAGACTAACACAGAAGTATCATACAATTGCTCAGTTTTTCCTCTGTAAAAGATGCCAACATGAATGAATATTTCTGTATTTATGAACTCCACAAAATGATAGATGACTGTAAAAAAACTCAAATTACCAGCACTTCAAACATTTAGATGAGGAGTTTCCCATATATTAAGAATGCCTCTCCCTGGGAAGTGTTGCTTTTGGAAGACAAACAACATTATCTATGGATATCCTTCCTTTCTCCCTGTTTCCCTGTGGCATTATTGTTGAGAAGGATATCATATGTTATGAAATATCCTTTTGGTCAATTTGGGCATCTGTGTCAACTGTGTCTCCTCACAACCTCTTGCCCTTGCTCAGTGTTTTTGCTTTGAAAGAAGAGTGGGGAGAAGGCTTTGATGCTGTGCTAGAACTATTCATTAACAGTCAAAATGCAGTGTATTATCAACGCCGTCTCAAACACACGTGCAAAACACGATATCATATGGGCTGCTATGAAGGAAGTGAACTCCATCCAAGACAAACCTGGTACAAGAGGGGAGCATATCAGTTTTTATTAAGATAGAAACTCCTTTCAGGCAAGAAAAATTCAGATGAAATATTTCCAGTGCATCCTATCAAATAATACGAAAATATTTATATGTAACTGAACGCATATATTTAATTCACTACAGTATCCCTTAAACTTGTTTAAATGTTATACAGAAACGGTCAATAGTAGACTAGATTTTCAAAACCATCTAAAGACAGTGGCCAATTACAATGGTATAAAGACTTAAGGAATCTTTAGGTTCCTTCAGAAAAACGCAACACATGCAATTCTGTAATGAAGAATACAGTGCAATAGTATGTGCCACACAGTCTGCCCTACTTATTGATTCTTTCTGAAATCTCTTTTCAGTGGCACCTGTACAGTAGAACTAACCCTTATGGTTTGCCACTGTGAAGCTGTGAAGTGGCAAATCAATGAACTTCCACATACCACTTCATCAACTAGACAAATAATTTGGCATTACAAATTCAGCAGGGTTATCTGAAAGATCACATGTTTACCTCATGATATTGAAACTCAATAAACTTACAGATTTATAAAATGTTGAGTTAAACAATTGGACAACAACTTCATCTTCAAAATTTTTTCCAGTTCCATAACCTTTTCTGTTGTGGTCAAATTTATTCATCTGAGAATTTCCATTGGATAGCAGTATTTACTTTCTGAAAATCTGTGTTTTACCAACTTCTTCCATGCCAAAGACTGGTTCTGTAGGAGAAATATGATTGAAGAGTAGAAGCAAAACTCAACAAAAACTCAAGACTCATTGTTAAGTAAAACCTCTTAAAAAACAAAATTTGGAAAGTTCTATGGCATCCATACAATTGCAGGTGTACTCATAAAATGAGCTGTTATAAGAAAAAATTAAGAAAAATGGTATTAATGGAAAGTTAGACAATTATAAAATGAAGTTTTAAGTCACTCTCTCCCTCTTTCCTCTCCTTAAACCTGCACGTGGACTTATGAGAGCAACCACAAAAGATCAACCAGTTTTATCAGTCTCTATAGGTATTTGATGAACATCAAAGTATAAAAGCCATTGCCAGAGGTCTGCAAGATTTAGCAGAAAATGTATGAGATTAATAGTAATTATATCCAATATGCAAAAATGTTCCAAGACAAACAAAACAGATTTAGTTTTTCCCTCAAAGTTATTTTTTTTCCCCTCAAGGACTCTATTCTTTGCTGTTGACTAAAGAGACAAAACGATATGACAATATGATGAAAGATGGGTAAATATTTATTCATGTAGTGTGAAAATGCCCATTACAAGCCTAATTTAAACAGTTATCTGAAGGAAACAGTGTTACAAAGAAATACCTAAATTTTGGATAATCCGAAATGGGAAGTGTGAGAAGATAGTCTGAAATAAAATTACCTACACATGGTATTGCAGAGTCTTGATCTTCACTGAGTTTTTCAGTGTCTTAACTTTTGTACCTTGCAGATTTTGGAAGTATTTATCAGAATATTCAGCAGTTCAGCTAATACAATACTTCATGACATTAACTGCCGTTTTTCACAGCAAAAGCTGTATTCCAGCACTTAGCTGTTTCTGCAAACTGGTTGTATAATACTTTCTGTTTGATCTCATAGTCATGCATTTAATGTAATTCCTCTACTGTATTTTAATATAGTTCTTATAATTCTGAAGAATATTATTCTATATTTCTCACTAATTTGTGACCAGTTAATATTTAGTGGTTCTTGTGACAATATTATCTTTCTTCTCTTCTGCTTCTGCAACATCTATGCACTCCATGTAGCGACAGTCTTAAGAGAGTTCAATAATCTTCCGACCCTTCTCACAGACATAAAACACATTTACAATTGAAGCTAAAATCTCCATTATGGTAACAATAGTAAATGTAGGTATTGTAGATACGTGCTTGAAAGTTGACAGAATAGAAGTATGCTGGTCTTTGAGAGCAAGGGAAGAAACAATAATGGATTGTTCTCATAATCCATGACCTTTCACCTCCCCTTCCACTGACTTTTATGAAACCCTTTGCCTGCTCTTTCTGCCATTATAATCCTTTCATTTTGTGTAACCTAAAAGGAAATATATTAAGGATATGAACTGACACCCCAAAAGACTCTTTAATAGAAGAAGTCTAAATCAAACTTTCACTAGCAATTAACTACATAAAGAAGAAATTTTGATAGCACTGGTTCAACATCATACTTTATCCTTGCTTTCATTGAAAGACATGATAACACTGGTATTTATGTACCAGCATCTTTTGAAAACACCTGCAGGCAACAGAGCAGAAGGTAGGAATGGCTCTAATTCTTGCTCATCTGTAGAGAAAAACTGTTTACTTCACTTGTATTTATGTGAAGTAAAGTTAAATTTAGCATTAGCTCAGGTTAGTCATGGGTAATTATGTTGTACATCTGCCCCCATGAATGTTTCTGAACTGTCATTCTCAAAGTTTGCTTGTTCTGGTGCTAGAGTAGGTGTTTTAAATCACAAGCTTCCAGAAAACCAGGCAGCATAATTAAAGTCATATAGTGGCAAGTCTGGTATCTACATTTTATAATTAACAAATGAATTCTTGAAGTTCCTCTATACTGAAAGGCTAAAGTTTCCTCAAGCTGATATACTTAAAGCTAATATGTCACATCATTAAAACAAAGTGGTTTGTTGTTTTTTTTCTGTTTAAGGGTTATGAAAATATTGTTAAGATGTTATAGAATCGAGGAAATATTATTGTTAAAACCTTCATTTATTATAATACATCTCTGTGATGTTCTTTAAAAATACTGAATCAGTTTCAAAATTGTATTATGGGATAATTTATTTGTTCTTTATTAGGTCTCAACAGCTTATTTTATATAGCTTTTTTTGCTTGCAGCAAAGACAAATATCTTAATTGATAAATTGCCTACAGCTTTCTAAGCAAAAATAAACACATAAAATAAATATACAAATGTACATAAATTTCTTATGTGTCAACCAAGATTTTTCAAATTTCTGAAGATTTGATAACAGGAAGAGTAAGGAAGAAGAAGGTTAATTTTCTAACCAGGTTAAAAATTAAATACTCTCCTGAGTGAATAACAGAATTTGAGCTACATACAGTGAGAAAAGCCCTGAAAGTCTAAAATTAAACTAATGTATTTGATTTAAATTAATAGTATGTAAATTGTGTAAATCATTGTGGAAAAAAAATATTATAAAATTTTAATATTTCCAAGAATTTTCTCATACAAATTTGTAGATGAAAATACTGGAAGTCCATATACATAATTAATTATTTCTGTATAATGTTGTCCTTCCTTATCTTTCTTATAAAGTGTATCTTATACTGTTTTCCTTTAAAAAAATTATTTTTTAAGGTGATGTTCCTGTGACGTCTAGAATCTTTGTAGAACAGTAGAATAAACCCAATGTTTTATACCAGTTACAATAAACAGCTTGTCTATTGTTACATAGGATATATTCCCCTCTCCCCTTCATTTCCTTAAACTAGCAGCAGATACCAAAGCCATGCCATCAGAGCCATCAGAGTTAACACACTCATCCTTTTGACAGTGCATTTGTAAGATAAAGTCCTTTAATATTTCTATTTTGAGGTTGCATTTGCAAATGGCTGGAAGAAGTTATTCATTGCATGAAAAGAGAAGTCAAATTCAGTGAGGAAATAACATATTTCAAAAGGAAGAGACAGATAATCGAGTTACTAAAGAGGACAAGAGTGAAGGCAATTTGCATACATTTGTAATTGATAAACAAAAAGGATTCTTTTCTTTATTCTTTTCAAGTTGTGAATGAAGACATTCAGCTCCATAAGGAAAAAGGAATTCCAATAAACTGGTCTCAACTGGAAAAATACTGTCCCAATTCATTTAAAGAGTAACAGTTCTTTCTGGTACATGTGTACATAATATTTTTTTTTTACTGTAAAAGATTCAAAAGGTATTTGGATTAAATAGCTACAGTAATTAACTAAAATCTGAGCATTAGACTTCTAGAAAAAATTGAGTGTTCTGATCCTCATAAAGTCCCATAAATGGACAGCTCCTTTAATTACAATACTCTGTAAGCACACTATCATAAACCTAAAAATATGATGGTTAATATTTTATTAGTTTTAACAATTTCCTTTTATCACACATTTCTTTTTAAAAACAATTACATTCTAACAGGTTATTATCGGTTTCTCAATATACATAGGAAGTTTTTCTTAGTTTTCATTATTATATTATTCTTAAATATTTATTCAATAAGATTTTATTATTTGAATGCCTCTATCTGTCTACCTGTATATTTGCTTCATTAAGACACAACTCAAGTAAAAATATTAAAATCTGTTATAACTAGAAAAAGAAAAAATCCATTATTTTTAACTATCGTTGCCTGCACAAATAAATTTAAGTGAGAATACATTCAATCTTTTGTCATTTACAGTAATGCTATAGTCAGTTGTTGAAATACCAATAAAGGTTCACAAATACTAAATGAATATTAATATTTAAAAACAAAAAACCTTGACTTTTCTATGAGTTTGGAGTTTTTCGGTTAATGATATAGAAACTAATGCTTGATGACTTCCTTAGGATACAGAACAGTGTTAATTCAAAATTTATTTCGTTATTTCCTACAGATCTATAATGTGATTATATTATCATCTTATTTGCAAAATTGTTATTTTATATTGTTTCTTAGTTTCAGTTTCCAGTATATTAGCTGAAATAGTGCAGTTGGTTTCATAGGTTAGGAGTAACGACATCTATGTACCACAATTTCATCCCTCTTTTTTTCATATTCTAATGATATTCACAATATTTCTTGTTTTCCCCTGTTATGAGTTGATAAGAGAAATTGGTGAAATTACTAAGTTTATAAGTAAAATAGTGTTTTTGCTGTAGATAAAATTTTATTGACTATGAAAGGGGAATAAAGTAGGAGTAATTAAATTTACATTTAAGAATCTTTTATTAACAGTAATGTTAAATAAGATTTGGAAGAATAGAAAATATATTAAAGAAGTGTTGCTTCTTCAGTCTAAAAATCCTTTTAAATACCTTATTTATCTTAGCTGTATTCTGACAAAGTTTTTGGCAGAAGATACAACTTACACATATCTGCATAGCAGTGAACATTATCTTTCCTCAAATCTAGGCAAATAAACTCTTCTTTTTACTCTACAGGTGTAGAAACAAGGGAATCAAGTTTGAGCTCCAAAAATTTGAAATAGATAAATAAACTCCCTTCAAAATGTGATACAGTAAGTACGATCTCTGTGGCTAAAATAAGAAAGAAACAGCTGTGCAACATTCATAGTTTTCTTATGCAAAAGAGCCCTAAACTAAATAACTGATTTTTTTTTCCCTGTTCAAGACAAAGGAAGCCAACTGAAAATTCCCTTTCTCCATTTCATAAAACAGCAGCAGCGTGTGGAAAAAAACCAAACCAACAAGCCAAAACAAACCCACAAAATCCCCCAAAACAAAAAAAACCCAAACCAACAACAATCAAACTGACAGAAAAGGACATTATAAACAGAGTTAACAATGTGCCATTCTGTGTGAACATGAGGCTTCAGGATAAAAAACACTTTTAAAAAAAATTGCATCAGTTTATTGTGGCTGTAATATCAACATTATTAATTGAAGACAGAGTATAACAGATATATGTATCCAATAGAACATAAGAATTAAACCTCATATTGCTAGAAAGTCAAGAAAAAAATGTCCAGGGTTATTTCTTACTGAATTGAAAAGGGAAATAATAAAATTACTGGTAGTGTATCTTCTGCTCTACTACCCATGCTCCACCACCCAGCACTTCAAGTTGGAAAGTTATAGCTTCTCTAAAGTTGTAACATATCCCAACACAACCTAGTAACACATCTCAACAACCAGAAGTAAAAATGTGACAATACTTAAAGGAGCTATGGAAATATTACGGGCAAAAATTCTCTCCTTGTAATATTTGTGTAATATTAGTGTCTTGTGTCTTGACACCACAAATATTACAGTATTTGTGCACTATGTTAATAGCTATTTCCTTGAATACATGCCTATTGTCAGAAGACATTGTTTGAACTAGCCCTGTGTGTTTGGTTATATGAAATGACATATGTCTGAACCCAGAAGGCTGTTCAGCAGGCAATGCCCCGTCATATGATATGACATATGTGTGCATCCAGGCTATGGAGCCGCCACATAAATAAGGGCTTTTCTGATTTAACAGATGAGCTCTCTATTTATATGATACCTATAAAAGAACATTTTCTGCTTCTTTAAGCCTGCTTGTATGAGGGAAGCAACAAAAAACTGAAAGAGTGGAAGGTAAGCTCTTTCTTACTGCTGCCTTCTTCAAAGAAAATATATGTGATGCTTAACATGTTGGAATTTAATTCAACAACTCTGTAATTATGGTTTCCTAAGAGATGCCATTTATATGGTACTCTGCCATTTTCTGAAGTGATGCAGTTAAAAAGTTAAGTGTCTTGCAGAAACTTGTGGTAAAGCAGGAGCTGTATGAGCTAATCTTATGCAATTCTATCACTCCCATGGAAATATATATCAGTGCTCCTAAAGTACTGCAGAGAATATTTTTTTTTAGTAAGCAATGGCTAAAACAAAAGAAAAGGTTCGTTCTGGATTTAAATATGTGTACTTTCTTCTATCTTTTAGAAACAAACTTATCCAAACAAGAGTAATTCTTAACAGTTAACAATGTAATTTAAAAGTAACAAAATTGTGGGGAAGCGCTTATAGTGCCTATTAGCAGCTGCAAACTCCAATAAGCATGTGCAGCTTCCAGCTGTAAAGTACTTAACATACTCATAAACCAATCTTCCTACAAAATTATTTAGTCTTTGCTTTACCAATTAATTATTTTTAAGAGAGTAGAAAAAGCATCTATTGGTATGTTTACTGCTGGAAGGAAAGGGTTAAAATCGGAAGAATGGTGAAGTGGGTAGTAAATTTGCTCAAATGACTTTGCAGCTGGGAATGCTAAGAATACCAGGCTGGGAAAACTCTATTTAATATGCCTAGTGTTGTTCATCCTCTGCCTGTTTTGAGAAGTAGAATTCCTGTGTGCAGATATTACACTCTCACAGACATGCTTGATCCTCCTGCTGGGAGAGAAAAAGATCATGAAAGCACAGCCTTGTGCTAAACTGCAGGTGCATGAAGCCCATTGATTTATTGCAGACCTTCACAGGTATGGGATCTGTATCAGCACAATTTTGGACACAATCTAAAAGTGCTGCCTTTAACATCAAGAGGCATCATAGAGAAATCAAGGTGACATCAAAGTCCATTATTGCTAATTTTTTTAATTAATTTTTTTAAAAGAATAATAAAAGAGATTTCCCAAGGCAGTCTTATATATATCAAATCAAATGCATGGGTTGAGTAGTATCAGAATAACATATCAGAGAAGAAGAAAAGGATGATTCAGCAGAGAATGGGAAAAGAAGAAATAAAATTAGTATAAAACTAATGCTGATTGGTTTCAGATTTCTTGGGTTTTTTCTTTTTGATATAATTTTTACTACACATTTTTCATGCTCGTACTTAAAAAGTGCAAGTGACCAAATTTTGCAGTGTCAAGTTTCAACAGCTGTGGAAAATTTTAATACAACAACACATTAAATGTTGAACATGCAGAAATTAAGATATTCATTGTCCCATGTAGCTTATGAGTAGCCAAGACCTTTTCCAGAGCAAATCCATTGATTTAAATAAATTATTCAGCACTTTAAATTGTTTCATTTACTTAATTATTGTCACAGTTGTAATTGTTTGCTTCAACTACATTTGAATCTGTCAGAGTCCAGCTATTGCAGTTTCTTATATCTTTGCACGGTAAAGAGTACAGACAGCTGGGACTGTTCAGGATGGAAAAACAAGGGCTTATGAGGGACTTTTTATTGTCTATAAATGCATGATGGGAAGGGATAAGGACAAGAAAGATGGACTCTTTTAGTGTACCCAATGACAAGAGCATGGATGCAAGGAGCATGAACTGAAAAACATGAAATTCCATCTGAACAGTAAATACTACTTCATTACTGAAAGAGTGGTTAAACACTGAGAAAGGTTATGGACTTTCCATTCTTAGAGACGCCCAAAATCCAACTAAATACTGTCTCTGGCAATCTCAGTAGCTAACTGCTCAGGTAGGAAAATGTTGGACTAGATAAACTCCAGAGGTCTTTTTCAACCTAAATGATTCTGTGATTTTATGTAATAGTTTAGAGGAAGTACTATGAAAATAATCATGACAACACGGTTTGTATGCACCATGGCAGGAATTTCCTAGTCTCTGATTGTCCAGTGAGGTGGTTGAGGAAGAGGAAAGGGAGGAAACAGAGAGGGAAAAGATAAAAAAAAAAAAAATTTGGAAAAGTGTAAGTTAGGAAGGAACTCAGAAAAATATAAGAGATGAGAGAAAAGGACAAAAAGAAATCATATAGAAAGTCCTATCAAAGGCTAATTTAATCTTACTGTGCGTTGCTTAAACAAGAGAAGTGAGAGTAATAAGAAAGAGCAGGTTGGAAACTGAGTATTTTTGAAAACATGACAGAAACTTTTCAACACATACACCTCAAGTCCCAGAATAGACTGTTATAGACCTTTATGTTAAACCTCATTCTTCTTACTGATGGTAATTTGGTCTCTACTTGAAGAAACACAGAAGGCACCACATCCTGTCTTTAAGGGTGGAATGTAAAGCTGACAGCCATTTTCAGAGAAGAAAAGACCACCTTCGCTCTCTCCACATATATGCAGACAAGAAAAACAAATAGGAAGGGATAAGAGCAATAGTGGAAACATTATAACTGACATTATAAACATTCTTTTTCAATGCATTCTCATTTTTCAACACCTCTAATTCACATAGTTTAAGAGTAAAAAATTTAAAATAACATAAAAGAATAATAATTTCTGTGGTGTGTCACTGACTGTATTCAGATTAAATGAGATTATCTGAGAGTAAAGATATATAACTACCAACACAGGATAAAGGAGATCAGAAGCTGTGGGTCCTCATTAAAAGTGAGAGTTTGCCTGATATATTGCAGAAAGAATTCTGCATTTTTACCAGCAAATTTCTAGTCTGCTTAGGTGGTAGGAAACACCTTTCATAGATTTTGAAATTCATTTGTTTGGTTAATGAGGCATGAAGATAATTATTCATCCCTTATTTTCCCCTTCCCCTCCTCTTTTTATCAGTGAATTTATCATTGAATTTGAAGCAAAAAAAGATTTATTATGTATGTTATATTATGCTAAGTTCTCATTAAAACCTTACTGCTGTTTTTATGCAGATGAATAGCTATACTGTTGTTAATAGATATATTAATCTAACTATGAGTTTCAAGGAGCCATAGTACAAGCCTCTTGCTGCCAGAGGTCTACCTTACACAAAGGCAAGGAAGCTAATAGGAATGCTTGAGTCAGTAAATAACTTGTATCTTCTTATTTTTTGAGTCAAATATGTTTTACAAGGACAGTTTATTTATGCATAAGCTAAATTTTTAATAGTAGCAAATATCCAAGGTTAGCTACAGATACCTTAATGTCATGACCAAATAAGCCACAAGACATACCTTGAGTATAAATCTGCTGAACACTTTATTTTTATTATACTGGTAACCACAACTTAAATGAAAAATGTAAGAAGTTACATAATGATCAATTCACATTCATATATTCACAGTAGCATTCTTTCCTTTGTTTTTGTCTGGTTGGACTACATCATTAAACAGAGAAACACAAGACATCAGGTTGAAGGCTGAGGTACATACCACAAAGGACAAAGCTCCAGTGTATTGTAAACATCTCAGTAAACAAAACTCTTGATGAAAAATTCTGGAAGTCACAAACTGCAATATGAAAAAAACAGATCCATAATAGAGTATTTCAACACATCTTGAATATGTTCTGAGTATTTTCTTTAAATTATGCATGTTTTACTGTTTATGACAATGTACTAAACCAAAAACAATACAAAAAACACCCAAATAAACAAACAAAAAAAAAACCAAATCCCTTTTGTGTTATTTTTTAGGAAACATTTTAAAATTTGACTTTTCTAAAATGGCTTTGCTGACATTTCTTTTACATTTTTCTGATTTCTTAATGGCAAAATGAAGTCATATAATGTATTAATTAAAAAAAAAAAAATCCAAACCCACAATTTGTTGTTCATCAAACAACCCTCCTCTGATATATTCACATATGTCATAGCTGAATGTCAGGAGATGGTTTTACAGACATGTTAATTAGAGGAAACTAATTTCAATAATCAAACAGATATAACACTGAAAGTTATTAGCTAGTGAGAACACGAGTAGAAATTTCTTAAATTATGCCATATTCTATGTTACATTAGAGCCTTACTTTAAAGGTTACTTCCTAGCTAGAAAATATATAATTGCTCCATCTGCCAACCCTACAGCATTGCAGTACTGTCAAAAGTGCCATATGTAGAAAAGCCAGACTGTTGGTCTGTTTATCTAATACATATATATTCTGTAGAACCTGTGAAATCAAATGGTAACATCTCTCAACAGATCTCAAAATACATTGTGAATGTTTGTTTTTCTTTTTCCCTTTTAAATAAGTGTAGGTGATACGGAATTGTTACAATGAACTAATCAACTTTTTTATTGCATCCAGGAAGATAGGTTGATTCTTCTCACCACTGTAGATTGGAGTTTTCTGAAGAGATACACACTGAAGAAATTTAATTATAAACCTATATTTTTAAAGCACCATGAGGTTTGGACAAAATAATTTATGCAAGTACCATACCTTTTATCTCTATCTTGTAAACGTCTGGATGCAAAATTTTAAATTTATGAAGTTAATATTGGAAACTGGTAATGAAGACTGTTTGTATGAGAAAGCTGGACTGAACTGAAATGTTAACTTGTTCTTTGGTGACAGATAATGGATAAAGAGCCTTTATGTTCATTTTTTTGTTGCCCCAAATGTGTGCTCTTTATCAAGTGAGAAACATCGACTCACACACTAAGGGAAGGTATTTCAATTTTGATTCTAGTTTCCACTAATTAGGGAGCTGGTGGTACTCCACAAAAGGCTAGCTACCCTATCATCAAAACTTTACACTATTTACACATTTTAACAAACGAAGGCCTCAGCATTCACTGCTCATTTGAGTCTAGGCTCCATTTCGAGGAGGTGGTCTGTGAGTCAGTACTTTTGAACTCCCACCACCAGAATTATTTTCCCCTAGTTAGTGCTCAGTTCTGCTGACTTCATTCCTGGGGGCTTCCAGCCAAACTGCACATTAATCTTAGGATTGTCTTCCCTTTTCCATTAAACAAAAGACTAGCCAAACACAATGATCACAGTGCAGTTGCTTAATCATAACTCTCCAGCTAAATCTACTGATTAATAATTTAAAAAATAAATTTTCAAAGTTTGATTCAAATCTTAAGGGTCTCAACATAATTTTTAGTGTAAAAGAGAATAGAAAGTAATAAGTGATTACCATCTGAAAGCATGATGTATTTCTTAGATTTTGCATCCAGTTTACTGTAAATCAAGTTATTGGAACAAAGTGGTATTTGCAAAAAGGAGTTCTGTTTCCAGTCTTTACTCTGGGGGTGGAAAGAAAGAAAAAAAAAAAAAAAAAGAAAAAAGATTTGATAAAGTTTCCAGAACTTCTACTCTAAGTAGCTGCTTTTCTGTGATTACAATGTCTTTCCTCAAATACAACCATTACAGAAACACAATGTCATTTATTGACAGCATGTAATGCTACATTATAAGTTATAATTCAATAAAGCTATTCACTCTACACAAATATTACCTTCCTTTAAAAGAAGGCTTATAACCTAAGGCAGCAAGTTAATACATATTTGCCCTGCTAATATATTTACAAGCCATTTCAACTACTTTGTTCATGCATGAGAGAGTCATCTGAATAATAACTTTGTTTAGAATGACATTATGAAAAATGTTCAGTTAGAATCAAAGCACTTTTAGAAGACGTTGAAAATAGAATCAACTCTAAAATTTCACAAGACAATTTCCAAAGCAAGGGAAAAAAAAAAAAAAGAAAAAAAAGTGGGTGATTTTTTTAAAGCTTTCTTCTTTTTTTTTTTTTTTTTCTGTTAATTGATTCCTTTCATTCTTCTTTCCATCTTTACAAGCTGGTGTGGGTGGTGTGGGTAGCTATGAATCAAAAGGTTTTATATCAGTATGAATAAAAGCCTACCACTGTCCTGTAGTTCCTAGGCTCCACCCAAAATGGATATCTGGAGTCTGTGCTAGTGGATAATCCCCTGGGTCCTCTGAGAAATCAGAGTAAGGACAAGAAAATTTGTGCTTGGTGTTCATACATGTGTGTAGTTTTTCTGGTGAACACCTATTGTATTGGTACTGCACTTGCTAAAGGACTTCAACTAAGAATACACATATGACTATTACATGGTGCTAAATCAAAAGATGCATGAAGTGGAGGAGCAATACTTCATTGATTTGATTACCATTCTTTTACATCTATTCTAATTACACTGTTGTGTACCAAAAGAAGAAATTCAGCATTACAAACTGACTGAGGAAGCATTTGTGAGAAAATTTCATGGATTTACATTTCATAATTTTACATAAAAAGTATCTATGCAACTGCACACGTGCCTACACATTTAGTGAGGAACAATCTTAATTCTTTGACAGCATAGGGAAAATTTTTCCACTCTCCAGTAATCAGAGAGCATCTTCCTACTTCTGCTTTCTAACGCTGTCCATTTTCCCTGTAGCACAGATGAACTTTTTCATAGGTATTAGAGATGAGAGTGATTTGTGCTGTACTTTTATGATAAATAAGCAAGCATTTTCAGAACATTCACATTGTTAATGGTGTATCATGGTCTATTTTCTGTTCTAGGCACTATTTACCAAAGGGTGGAAATACTGTGGTTTTTTATTTTCTTGCCCCTGGTCTATTGTTTTTTCCTCCCCAAAGACAAACATGATTTATTGTCAGTCTTGGTCTAGAAAATTAAAGCTCAATCACATGAAGGGAATCTGCTCCATCCTCTCATCTGTTTTGTGATCAACTCCATAATTCTTTATAAGCATAACCAACAAGAATGTATTTTCAATGTACTAGAACTCCCCTAGAAAATACGTTGTTAAGAGCAAAGATTTTATTCTGAAGCCAGAAGAGACAAACAGGAATCTCTGAGTAATACTTTGGAAGTGACACAGTGTGACTGAAGAAATAGAAAAGAAAGCATCAGAAATTCAAACATTTTGCTTTGTACAATTCACAGGCAAATATATGATGAGATTAACAGAGAGACATATATCACTATGAAGACCATGATTTCCCTCAAATAATACAAAGGTCTAATGGAAAAAATAAAAGAAAAGTTTGGATGGCATCAAAATAGTCTCTTTTATCACCTTCTCTTAATTTCTACATTACAAGAAATTACATTCTTTGATTTTTTTATTTCTCTAAAATTAAAACGTATAGTGCTTTTTTCCTTTCTGGTGACAGCATTTCATTTCCTTTGGGATGTGACTTTTTCTATTCTCATCTCTCCTGGCTCCTCTTCCTTCCAATCTAGATTTTGATAAATTATCAAAAGGAGAAATAGAAAAACAATGGCATGAAGGAAAACTTGGGGAATACAATGAAGAGACAGCTACTGCTGATGACTCTACCAAGAAGAACATAAGCAAAATATTAAATACTCATGAAATGCAGCTAATATTAAACATTTCTCCCCAGTGCAAGGAGGAGTCTTACCAAATCAAGATTTGAAACCTCACAATGGCGGGAACTGGTACAAACCTATTCCTCAGCTTGCACAGCTGGGATGATCCAGACTGCTAGCCAGAATTTATACATGGTTCATCTGCCTGGCTAAGCTCATATCCTTCCTGAGTGGTTCTGATTTTTTTTCCAGAACAAAGCTTTTTTACTGTCAGGTCTCATAAGTATCTCAGCAGCTAAATTTTCTGTATCAATTCCTTCCTCCTTCTGTTGCATGGACTTTCAGGCAAATCAAGGGAAGAGAGGAAGAATTAGAGAACTTTACCAGTTGTGTCCCTGCTACCTTTTTCTGTTAATTGAGTTCTTGAGGACAGAGCAGGGAGATTTTTCATTTGATTTTTGGCTTACAAGGACAATGTAAAGGAAGAAATAGGTAGAACGTATTTCTGTTCTCCCAGTCTTCTCACATTTTCCATAAGGAAAGAAAAAACAAGGCCATCAGTCCCACAGACACACTGGGCTGTTTCTGAAATATGAGAGAAGTTGTTTTCTTGTCTCTTTGAAAATGCATGCAAATCCCACCTCTTCCTTTCATTTGCCCTGTACATAATTTCCCATGTTATCCAGAAAAAAAGATCAATCATTAGATCATTTTAATGACCTAATTTTTCTTTGCCTTTCAGAGAAAGAGGGGAAAAGCAGCCCTTGGCAGCAGAGCAGACAACACCTTTAGATTTCTGCAAAAATTTTAGTGATCAAAGTAGATTCCTACCATGGAACAAATTTATCACTTCATGCCTCTAGATAGGCCACAGATGTGGTCCTGCACGAGTCACCAGGACCCCTCCCCTCCTTGGACCAAATCTCAGATACAGCCCTTCCTCCTCCAACAATCCAAAAGAAGTCATGGCAGAGTTAGAAACCATTTATTCTTTGAAATAGACTAAGGAAGGATAGTTCTCATACTTCCCCTGTCAACCAGATTTATTTTATTATTGTAATGGCAGGACCATTTAAATGCACTTCAACCCATTAAGATAAGACATCAGCATCCAGAAGACCACAAGTGTTACTTTTATTGTCTGGTGACATCAGACTGCATCACAAACTTGCAGGGAAATGTTACCATAACAAATGGGACTTTTCAGATTTTGACTTACACTTTCCCCTTCTTCTCCTACTAAACACAGGGCAGTATCTCTCATAAGAAAATTAAACCTAAATAATTGAAAGAAGACCTGTTTTTCAGAAAAAGACTTCCTCAAACGCTATTGTAGTGGCTTTAGTTTGCCAATCTGAAATTTCCCAATCAAGAGCAAAGCATACTTAAACTTTGAAAGGTATAAAGAAAATTCATTAACAGAACTGAGAGAGGTATAATAAAGATCAGAATAAAGCCTTCAAAACACTCCTCCTCCCCCCAACAACTTTCCTTCCCAACTGACAACATAAAGAAAACAACACCTAGAATTCTCAGTCAGCTTTCCACCTCTTAAACAGTCTTTCTTCAGATCACTTAGGGAGAGAAGCATCTCTCATTACTATGGAAAATTCCCCTAAAAGACAACAATTATCGTGTGGCGTCTATCTTCACGAACAGTCGCCTGGAAAATCCATGTTGTGAAGCTCCTCCCAAGATCACAGCCCTCTCACAGTTGTGCCTCTGGGCCGGGTCAACCTATGGGGGTTTTATTTTTAAAGATAAACTGTTCAAAAGCAAAGGTTCTCTTTATCTATCTTTAAGAGCATCTTCATCTTGGGGAACAGAGATTCACTTCTTCTCTCAGAGCAAAGAGTATCACTTCATCTCTCTGTTCAAACTTCTCATGGAATCACAGCCACTTCAACATTTGCTCACTTTAACACTGCATTCCTTCACTCAGGTCTACAATTTGAACTTTCCATCTCCCCATACTCCTCTATGGTTTAAAGGAAATATCTCAATGTATTATAGTCTATCACCACAGTTTACAAGAGAATTTCGGCCTAAGAAATCAGGCAGCTCTCCATACTCCTCCCGTCTAATACTTTACTCCTTCTTGACTGACTTGATCGTGGGTTGGCCAAGCTAACACAGCTATCATCTATATTTTTTATGGCCTGAAGAATATTTCTCCTGTATTTTCAAGTCAGAATATTTTCCCTAAAATATCTTTCAATATAAATTTACTTTTTGAAAAACAATATTAGTTAAGGACTACAATAAGGATATTGAAACTTATTGTTAGACAAGCAAAAATGGAGAACAGTGAAATGATCAGCAGGTAAATGTAAAATGGCTATTTCAAACTTGTACTTTTGTCCCCAAATTTAATTTTAATTACTTTTCCTCCTCCTCTCTGGAAAAAAAAAAAAAAATGTCATTTGGGAACTTCTAATGAAGTCTTAAGAATGGAACAATTTGCTAATCTTTCTTCAGAGGAAGTAAGTACATAAAAGAGTTAAATATATGTGGTTTACCATATCATCCAGTATTCCCTCCCACTGAGATTTTATTACACAATATCAAGTCATCATGAAGTCAAAAGCATTCACAAGTAAGGGAATGCTAGAATATGGATTGTCTGCAAAGCAATAATTTAATACCCCTGTGTGTGTCATTATGGTAATTCTTCAGATATATAATTACACTGTACTTTATTCCATATTATTTTATGCAATTCTTGCAGAGGAAGGACTGTACTTGGTTAATGATGAGATAGTCCCATTCATCTCTATTCTTGTGTGAAGTATCAGTTACTGCACAGTATTCAGCTCCTGTTCTGAACACAGAATTGCTAGTTTTTTCATTTATTTTTTTAGAAGGATCATCCATATAATGGAACTGCATTTAATAAATTAAAAATTTTGATATCATTGTTTCTTGGGAGTTAGGAAGGTCGTGTAGACAAGGGACCAAGACCATGAAATCAAATAATTTGCTATATTCACATAGCAAATGTGGGAGATGCAGAACCTAACTTTTCCGATTGACTTGCGTTTTCTAGATTCATATATTTAAAATTCATAGAATTCCATTGTATTTATCAGTTCCTCCAAACTGAGCAGTCAGAAAATTAGTAATATGCAGCTAAAAATTGCCTTTGTGTTACTGAATGTCGCAGGCTCTTTGACAGTAGTGTAGACAGACATGAAGGTCTTTGGATCAGTAATGACCTGTTTAACTGGGCAATGTTCTTTTTCTATGCTTGCCACTGTAAGAGGACAAGTTATTCAAATGAGTTCCTTCCAAATTCTGAAATAAGCAAGCGCTATGAGACTGTACCACTCAGGATTGCTTTGCCTTTCAGGCTTGATCTGAGCCTTGGGAAAAATTGCTTTCCTGGTTTCATTGGGTGGGAATAGGAGCTTGGGCCAATGGACAGCTAAAGGAGCTGCTTTACAACCCGGGTACTTGTGGTTATGGCAAAGTTGTTCCTGAAACATGAGAGAATCTGAATTTCTTTAAAACAAAAATTTTGACTGCTTTTTCTGTTGTGTATCTTCCGTGATCCCAATATTGCCTGTGAGTAGTCCATACCCAATAAACTTGTCACAGTGAGCTTTCAAATAAAGGAAATCACAGAGCAAGCAAAGTTAAAGTCCAAAAGGACATCTTACTTTAAGTAAAAGGCCAGTATAAAACCAAGTAAGGGTGAAATGTCCTCTGGCTTCAAATTGACCTTTTATCAGTTTTATAATGTTTCTTTGAAGGTGGAATACAGACAAAGCTTGACACCAAATTCATATTAAAGGGATTCACTTAGAGAAAATGGGATAGCAGACTCTTTGAGTTGCAGTGACTGGATTACAATAAAGTTTTTTAAAAGGTAAATTAAAATTTCTGAAGGTTTCCTGTAAATTTCATTCTAGTAGAAAATTTTATTAAATTAAATATTTGAAGAATTTTTTAATTCCAGGCTGAACTGAAATATTTTTCTTCAATTTGGAACTGAACTGAAACAATAATTTTTAAGTATATGTTGAAACTTGTCAGCAAACAAAAGATGAGATTATTTTCTTTCTTTTATATATATATATGTATATATATATATATATATTCAGAATACATGTTAAAACAATGTTTGTTCTATTAGAGATTTATTCACATGGATCATTTATAACACATGGATCATTTGCAGCTGTTAAGGACTTCAGGACAGCAACAAACAGCAGACCTTTCCCATGTCTTGTTTTGCTGTCTTTACTTGGCAACATGAATCAACACTTTCAGTCCACACATGTTTCAGCATCATGACTCTGTTGTTCACTGTTCTGTTGATTGGAGCATGGACCTCTTTAGAAAATTAAATTTTGTCCTCATCTGATACCAGCACTTGCTAAATAGTTACACAGGTCAACAGATCCAAAAAGGAGGGTGCTGTCCGTATTTTTCAGGTTTATATCTCCACAGTAATCCCTCTTGCTCCATTGGAGAACTTCCCATGTTCGTATTTGTAGGTGCTGATATAACGCTCTCTATGTTACATGCAGAACTAGTAGAAGGAGAATAGAAGATATAACTCATTAGTCTCATAATGTCAGCTGCACTGAGGAAATTCTTACTGCCAGGGAAGCACAGCACTGTGGTCTCTTCCCACCTTCTTATCTGCTTATGACAGTGCTAGGGTATTTGGATAGAAATTGAAATTACATGCTAGAAATGCAAATTATGTGTAAGCTCTTACATGGCTGCAAAAATGTGAGATTAAATCCTTTCACCAGCTGTTCCACACTGTCAGATGACCCTTCCCTGTATAAAATGTGGTCTTTTTGAAATTTGTTGAAGTGGTGCTGGATGAACCAAACCAGCTTCATCTGTAACAGCTATAAATATGTTGGTATGGTTGTCTGATTTATACAGAACATTATTCTGATCATTCCTTCTCCTATAGGAACTATCAAGGTAAAATTGCAAAAATGTATTCATAAAAAAACAGGGTACATTTCCTCCACTTAAAGGTAAAGGAAAGCTGAACATTAAAACCCAGCAAATAGCAGTGTATTATTTGCATTTGAGAGCATGTGTTAAGTAATTGTATTTCAATACATTTTAGTAAAATGTCCACTTGTAAGTTTATGAAAAGAGGAAAAGGCTCATGGACAATTACCATTTTTGCCATTCCTGTGATGTTTCCCTTTTACTGCTTTAGTAATTGATATGGAAGAATGCACTCACAGTCTACAAATTTTTTATTCATATGTTGATATGAGAGGAAAAGGTAGACTGTGACAGATAAATGACTACTTATTATAGGTCCTGGAGTGCACAAATTGAAGTCTTAGTTCCTAATGTGATGACATGAAATGACCTCAATCTAGTTGCTCCTACTCACCTTTTCCAATATATCTTTCAAGAACAGGGCAAGCATATTTAATGTTACTCAGACCTTTACCATGCAGGATACTCTCCTCATCTAGATTGGTTGTATCACTTAATGTACTGGAGGCCCTCTGTAGCAATCCCATCCGTAAATACAGAGGAGTCTGAAGAAAATAATTATTCTGAGAGAGCTAAGTCAAAAATGAAAGTTGAGAAAATGATTTTTTTTTTTTTTGCACTGTGAAATGAAAAATCTTGGTCTTTCAGAACCTTACTCTGAAAGTAAAAATATTCCAATATCCCATCAGATAAAATATATTCAATACAATACACAAGTGTATAACTTAAGACAGAAGGAAAAGAATATAGCCTAATAATAAACCATGGTAGTTTGGAGGCTTTTTTTATTTTTTGGTTCAGTGTTTCAGTTTGGGGTTTTTTTTAAATTAATTTATACTAAGTTCTTGCTTAGGTCATTAGCTGACATTAGCTCTTGCTTGACATTATTTTGCATATTTGTAAAATCTATTTCATAGTTCACTTAACAGGAGAAATTTTAAAATCCATTAAAATCCATTAAACTGTACTGAGTGTCAGATGAAGACTTTCAAGTGCTTGAAAAGTCCCTTGATTTAGAGATGGGATTTTCAATACTGTAAGTGAATTAAAAGCACAAGCTTTCATTAATGTATTTTTAAAATTCTGCATAAGTTTCTGCTTCTTATGAAACTGACATTAAAATTTTCCAAACTTACAGAACTTATAAAACTTACTGGTCCAGAGTGGCTTGCACAAAGTCAGTCACTAACTGACTGAGAAATATCTTACATCTTGTTACAGGAAAAAGACAGATAAACATATGAGTGAGCCTAAGAATACATTTTTAATTAAAAAAAAAAAAAAAAAGAAAAAAAAAAGTTAGTCTAATAGACCCAAACTATTAATTACTAAAAACAATCTTTGATAATATAACAGTTAAAAATGGGATGGCAAGAAACTCCTCACTGTCCTGCTGCTGCCCTCTTTCTTGGTGTTCGTGCTCACTCCTTGGGCATTCCTCTGGGTGTTCAGGTGGGCAGTTTCATTCTCCCTTGAGAGAAGAGGGCGATTACAAGCTTTTGTCCTCAGGGTTTCAATAAGAGGACTCTGATGCTCATGAAGGGGGTCCTTTTCGTATAAGTTTTAGGCCTATTTAAGTTTATTTTTTATACATTTCCTCTGAACAGCCTATGTCCTTGTCAGTATCTCACATCCTTACTGTGCCCTAGGGAGGTAAGAATCACTGACCTGCAGGGAGCCAAGTCAGCCAGCAACACCTGGACCTGAACTGGGACAAAGACAGCCCCACAGAGTACAGACCTGCTCCCTAAAAGGCACACTGGGACTGGAGAGCTTCTGCAAATAGTGTCAAAAATCACATTTTCTTGGTTACACATCTAGGACAAGAATGAAGAAATGTCAGATTAACTTAGACAAAGTTTCAAAGTAAAAAGTGACAAAAGGTTGTGCTTCAGAGGACACAATTTCTGGGAGACATTGGGATTTCAAAAAAATTAATAAGTGTTCTATAATTGTTTAGCTTCATGATTCAAATTCATGAGAATAGAAGCAAACTTCTTAGCCTAGAAATAAAAGGCACCATTTGGAAATCAGAAATTAAATGAACTATAAACTAATGGAAGCCAGGACAATGTCTGCACTCTGTGCTGCACTCTGTGCTGCACTCTGTGCTGCTGTTCTCTTACTCTTAACTAAACATTTGTCTGTGGACAACATCTGTCAAAAACAAGGCTATTTGTTTGGCAAAATATGGATCTGACCCATACCATTCAGTTCAATCTTACAATCAAAAATTTAGCATGTTTTGTAATAAAACTGTTATTATCATCATAAGCCTCATAAAATAATTGGAAATACGAACAAAATATGGTCTTTATAGGCACTCTTCATGGTCTTTGCCTTTGCCTGTCTGGATTTACAGAATTTTGTAAAAATAAAATATTTTCCCAATATATGAGTGTCTAGGCTAATACAGTGGCCAAATAACTGCGACAAAGCCATTGGAAGTAATATGATGTTTAACTATGTGGTCTATAGTAAGTTCAATAGAACAGAAGAATTCTGAGAAAAATTAATCATGCATCCTACTCACTCTAGCTTTCTACATTCACTTTCTATTGACTGACATAGAAGAACAATCAGTTCAGCTCCATATACGTTAAATGATCATGACAAAACACAAAAATTCATCTCAATTCGCATCACTGGAATCAATAATATCACACTGCTGAGAAATCAGTGCAAGTTAAGACAAGAGTTGGACAAATATTTTTATGTTACTCTCAGTCTCTGAAAGGAAATTTAACTCTATTCCCATTAAAGAATATGCATCTTGTGTGAATATTAATTGGTCTATAATATTTTGGATTTATGAAGATTTCCACTTGTCCTAGATTTGAGAGAAAAAGACAAGATAAAAGGATTGTGGTTTAATTAAGTTTCAGTGTATTAATTCATCTGAGAGCTGTCTGGCAATAAGTCAGGCAGTGCAGGTCATGGCTTGTTTTTGTTTCTATCTGGTCAAGAGGTTCTCATGAATTGCGTTTGTTCACCTGTCCACCATTTAAGTAATCTCTTTATATGAGAGCCTGTCATCACAAGGTACTTCCAGAGACCTAGTCTTTTACCTAACAGTCCAATAAGTTTTCACGTTAGCAATTTCCCTAATAATAAGGGCAAAATATATATATTCAGTTCCTAATGAGAAAGCATGTCCATTAGTCCTGGGAAAATTAAAATGACAGTTGGGCTGTTTCATCACAAAGAGATTTTGCCTTTTTGCTGCAATTCATGCACCTTTTGGATTGTCAGTGTCTTTCCCCCACCCCCCAAATTAATTGCTTCCCATCTTAACATCTGCTGCAGCATTTCAGAGCTTCTAAATCTGAGAGAATGATTTGTATTGCCCTTAAATCCTTTTGTCCTACTGTGATTACAAGGCACGTTAAGTGTTTTGTCCAAAGCAGGGCATGCACAAAATGCATCCATACTAAATGAGATACAGTATTTGCTATCTTGTATCCAGTGAGAAGTGCACAATTGGTGATGGTGTGTACGCATTTTACAGCACTTTAACACCAAAAATAGAATTTTCTAACACAGCTGAGACATAACTGTAAAGAGGCCAATAGAGACTCATGGCACAGTTACACAAATAGGGTGAAGAAAAGACATGCAAGACATGAAATCTGCAGGCAGAAAAGATAGCTTGGAAAACTAACATAGTTCTGCAGAACCAGCAGGAAGGGTCTATGTTAGAAGTAGCAAAAGAAGCAGGAAAGATACCAGAATCCTATAATCATAAAATTCTAATTTGGAAGGGCCCTCTGGAGACCATCTGATCCAACTTCTTGTTGAAAGTAGAGCCTTATATTAGTTTATCTGAGGATCCATCAAGCTAAATTTTTCCAATGAGAAAGATATCATTACATTTCTGGGCAACCACTCCTTAACTCTTCCTACAGTGAAGGTGTTTTTTTATTATATTCAGAGATATTTTCCCTGAAACAGCTTGTGAACATATTCTCTTGTCCTGTCACCTCATTTTGTGAAAGGAACACATCCGTCTTCACTATTTTGTTTAAGTACTGGAAAGATACGATAACTCACACCACATATGCATTTCTCCTTTCTAAGCTGGACAAATCTAATTCCTTTGACCTTCCCTCACATTTAAAATTCTCCAACCTGCCTGTCTTTTTGATGTTGCCCTTAGTGGTTCCTTAACCCCCTCCAAGTTTTTAATCCCTTCTGAACTGTGGGGACCACAACCACAATATCCCAGCTGTGGGCAAAAATTTGCTTTCACTCACTGCCGTAAGGGCGCTTTTATAATGTATATTTAACTTGTCAACCAGGATTCCCAGACCTTTTCCTGCAGCTGCGTCACAGCCAGTCAGACCCCTGCCTTTACTGCTGCCTCGGAGTCTTCCATCTTAAACTCCTTGCAATTCTTGCTGACCTAATCTCTCAGTATGCTTAGGTCTCTTTGATGGCCCCTCCTTCTAGTGGATCTATATTATCTCCCCATTTGCTGTCATCCACATAGCTGACACTAGTGGGGTTCTTTCAACCCTATCATCCAGATCCTTTATAAAGATGTTGTATAGTATCAAGTGTCTAAGGAACTTCATCGATTACTTCCTGCTAGTCCCTCAAAGATTCAGTTGAACCAGGAGAATACTGAAGAATAAGGGAACCTGAACAAGCATTGGCTACAAGATTGGAATGTCAGGGGCACATTAAATCACCCCCTTTATTCCCTAGGGCTTCATATTTGGGCCAGTTCTGCAGTTTAGCTATGATATGATTGATAGTATCAAGGGCTGACAGTTTGCAGATGACAACTACTTGGATGGGTGTGTTGATCTGCTAAAGGTTAAGAAGGTTCTGCAGAGGAATGTGGACAGGCTGGATGAATAGGAGGAGACCATTTGTATGAAGTTTAACTAGGCCAAGAGCTGAGTCTGTACTTGGGTCGCAACAACCCCATGCAATGCAACAGGCTTGGGGGACAGTGGCTGGAAAGCTGCCTAGCAGAAAAGGATCTAACATGTTGGTCAGAAGCCAGGTGAATATGACCCAATGTGTGCCCAGGTAGACAAGGAGGCCACAGTAATTCTGATTACTGTGGCCGGAAGGGCTAGGGCAGTGATTATCCACTTGTCCTCAGCACTGGTGAGGCCTCACCTCAAACACTGGTGAAGGGTCTCTAGCACAAGTCTTATGAAGAACAGCTGAGGGTGCTGGGGTTGTTTAGCCCGAAGAAAAGGAGGCTCAGACTATCACTTTCTACATCTAGCTGAGAGGAGGCTGTAGCAAGGTGTCTTAGTTTGGAAGACAAGTATCTGATAGGGACAAGCAAGACCCTCTCCTAGAATGGAGATGCAAACCTTCCCTCTCCAAATTATTATCATTTTGGAATTAAGGGGCTCTCAGGCAGATATGAGGATAGGGATAACAGTTCTTTACTTGTGTTTAACAAGGCAAACAGAACAACAATAACTATGATATGAAAAACAAACAGAACCAGGGAAACAGTCACAGTTTTCTCTGCCGCTGGCACCTTCCCCTGTGATGCAGTTACCGTGACAAGCTGCCAGAGTGAGAAGGAGTCCCGGGATGCTGGATATGTATCAGGAGCTCGGTGGCAGTAGCTGGAGCTGCAGAAAATGTCCTGGCAGGGCATGGAGTGGAGAACACCCAGAGCAGGAGTGAAGGATCAGTGGGCACAGAAACTGCAGTGGTGTGGCTCCCGGTGGGGCAGAGAGGGGCGAGGTTCAGAATTCCCAGGGCACACATGAAGAGATGGTCGCAGGTACCCCGATCTGAGCTCCAGTGGTGCTTGTGAAAATCTCCCCAAAGTCTGAAACCCACAGCCTTGCTGTTCCCTTCCTGAGCCAAGAACTCCCCAGAGAGCAGTGAAGTCCATGTGCTCACCCTCCCCCTGACTTCAGCCAATTCTTTTGTCTTTCTTGAGTACCCATAAGTGCCCAGTAATTAGTTCCCTAGCAACTTATGGGAAAAAATTCTAAAAGGAAGAAACCTAACCCCCAACACAAAGCAAGTGTCATTAGCAACTGTTTGGAGGAAACTGCCTCAAGGTGCAGAAGAGTAGGTTTCTCTTAGATACTAGGAAAAAGGTCTTCACTGGCAGGGTTGTCAAGCATTGAATGATGCCACCCAGGAAAGTGGTTGTGTCACCATCCCTAGAGGCATTTTAAAGATCCATAGATGTGGAATATAGGGACATAGTTCAGTGGTGGACTTGACATTAATGGTTGGACTCAGTGATCTTAGACATCTCTTCCAACCATTCTTTTTCTTCCTCTAAATGGTTCTATGATTCTATGATTTTCTTTTGTAAATGGGGTGGCACAGGAATGATGGAAACGAAATAAGGGCAAAAGTAGAAGGAAGTCTATTTAGATTCTGACTTCTCTTATCAACAAAATCTCAAGCTTCTTCACCTTAACCTTGGGCAGTCAAGAGCCACAGCCGTCAGTTCTATACTTCCAATGTTTCATGTCAGCAAGTTTGTATGTCAGCAAGTTTGGGTAAGTTTATAGATATCAATTGTTTTGTAGATGTAGTGTTAATTATTGATAGCCACTTGGTAATATACCCAATCCAGTAAAGGGTAGCTTTGAAGTCTGAAGCTATCCTGATTTTAACACTTAAAGTGGTCTTTAACGCTTCTGTCACAGTGGTATCTAATTTTCTACCAGATATGCAGATCTATGTATTCAATTGCAACAGCCATCAAACACAACTGTGCAGTGTAGTTATATTGGGGAGGAACTGAAAAATGTAGGTCTTTTCAGCAGAATAATTTCCAAGGAGATCAAGAAGCAGTGTCATTTTTCTGTTTAATTGCAATAGGGACAGAAATGCTATATTTTTTGTAGACAGTGTCCTATACCGTCCCCAAGACAATTTTTATACTATTCACAGACAATTCGCAACAATTCAACATCCCTTTTGTCACAGATTTTCCTTGCCAATGAGACACAAACTTAAATTCATTAAAGCTTGGTCTACCATGTCTGTGGACCCATTTCCTACAGGAAAATTCTCTTTAGATCTTCATCTGTTTGGCCTTGTAACACATTCTATTAACTGTGCTTAGTCAGAAGTGCTTAGTCATACCATTTAAGTATGGGTAAAATGCAAACAAGCCTGTATATATGTTCATCTCTTCCTGCAGTCCTATTCCTGTTCAAAACACTGAAGGAAAAAGCAACCAAAGATACATATGAATTCTAGTATATATAAAATATTTTTTCAAAAAGTTGAGCAGATATTTCCCTACATTTTATGAAAGTGGACATTTATGTCCCTAGATGCTACTGTTTGTAATGCTATTTTTAGGGTGTACTGGGTTGTAATTAAACTGAGTGTGAACAAACAAGATCCTACTTCACCAAGATACCTTCAATAGTAAATGCTTGATTTGACTCTTATTTAATTTTTAATTTAATTTCCCTTCCCCTCCCTGTTTAAAATTGTGAACTAGCAGTACCATCAGTCTCTGCAGATCACTAAGCTAATTGGTACTTGCTTGACCAGGCAAATACTAACATGTTCCTCAGTTTCTCAGAATGTCCTCATTTTACCATTTCTTGGTGATTTTATTTTTTAAATATCAGTTCTCATTCAATTATCATAAATTCCTGCATTTCAAGAGAAAGGTTCTTCTGCAAAGCTGAATTTACAGTACATCAGAGGTTCTGTGTTAATCATAGAAATATATTGCAACTCTTGTCTCAAAGTAGTAAAGCAGCCTATCCATCAACTACTTTGAGAAAGCACAAAAAAGGGATGAAACACATCATATTTATTCTGAGGTACTATTAGGTAGGAGCATGCATACATGGATGCATGCAGGATTTGAAGAGAAGCTAATGCACAGAAAGATCATACTACAATTTAATATATCCCAGTTTTACCTACTAACTTACCTGCAAAACATAAGTTATAGGAGCTTCTCTCCCAGCAGATTGAAGAGAAATGAGCATAGAATTTATATGAATCATCTTTTGCCATACATTTATTCATCACAAGTAGTTAATTCTCTTAGTCTCAATACCCTTAGGTGCATGCATGAGAGTGGGAATGTCACTGTGCCTTGGTTAACTATCCAAGTATCACTGTCCAAATGTATTCTGTCATAAAAGCAGATCCATGGTGCAACCATATCTATGCTAGAGTAGATGGTTAAGCAGTAAGCATTCCCAAGCTTTTGGTTAAGGGAAGTGGAAAAAACACTCAACTCCTATCCCAAATAATAGTAATATGACCTGGAAAGCTTAAGGCAAATCTCATTCTCCGAGCTACTTTTTCGTGAGCTGTTCATGCTGGCCATCTGTCTCTATACTAGCAGACCTGTTCAGTTTCAGCATCAGGGTAGAGAGTTAATGTCATTGCAAAAGGCTCCTGCTGTTTCCAAAAATCTGACTATGCCTTACAGCTGTGTATATATAAAAAAAATCTCACTTCTTTAGGATAACCTTCCCTGAAGGCATAGTCAACTCTCTTTCTTACATATTTTACTCTATGTAAACCTGCAATATCCAGAACCACCTTGTTGAAAAACACCTTTTTTCACTTGCCTTCAGGTTCTTCCAGGCATAAATAAGGAAATAATTTTTTGCTTAAAAAAACTCTTATCCTGTGGTCAGCCTTTTCCTTTTTTTTTTGGGCCAGAAATGCACTTCTGTTTAAAAGAAAAACTATTTGCTTTATTTCTGTGGAAATTTTGTGAATGTCTTCCCATTTCATTTTTCCTCTCCCAATTTGTGAAATTGTCATTTTGATAATATTTTGCTACCATTCATTAATTTTCCTCTGTTAAGGCAGAGGTGTATCTTGACTACACCTTGAGATAATCACAGACAGGTTTCTATACTATTCTGTTTTCTGAACATTTTTCAAGTTTGTGGATTTTTAGTGGATCATTTTATTCCTTCTCTAAAGAGATTTTCTGTTCAAGTGTACATACAGTTGGTTAAAACTCTAGCAAAATTTGCCCATTGAAGAAATTAAATTATTTTTAAAAAAACTAAAATTTTTGGAATATCCTTTCTTTTTTCTCCTGATAAGTCACAGATCCTCTGAGTTGTAAATCATCTTGCAGAAAGTATTAATGTTTACTGAAGACTAATTTAATCAGCATGATACACGTACAATTGACTTGAGCCTGAGAAACTTACCTAATTAAACAATTCTAAAACACATTTGCAAAAGTTTGTAAGATATTCTCCTTTTCTTTCTGTTGTATTTTTTTTTGATAGGCATTGTTTTTTTGTCTTTTTTGATAAAAGGTATTAAAGAACAAAACCCTGAAAATATATTAATAATTTCTATATAACTAAAAAAAGAGAGAGATTTAATATACTCTTTCAGAGTTAGGTATGCTCTTCTTTTTCTTTCAAACTATCTTGAAACTAACCCGAAAATGACAAAAAAAAAAAAAAAAAAAAAAAAAAAAAAAAAAAAAAGACCTCCACAGTGATAGCCATCATATAAATGTTCTTTTGAGAAAGCAGGGATGGGTCTGCTAAAATTGTGGCAAAAACTATCACATGTCAAGGAAGAAAAGAAATAGAGGTAGTCATGAAATCTGATCCTGTAATGGAAAATAGTACAACAAAGAAATATTTTGTTTACATTCACTCACACTCTCCCAGGTAAATTTTATGTGAATAGAAATAAGGAAAAAAAAAGCAAAAGGAGCTTATGAATTAAGCAGCCCACTGTCCTTTCTTGCTGCTTATAAGTTTTATTTATAAGAAATTCAGTGATTTTTTTTTTTTTTGACAACGTGTACAAGACATGTTAATTGGACCTATTAAAGAGAACCAGTGTTTATAAACACCTTCAGATAGAGATTTCTCAGTTTTACTACATGTTGAAATAAGAGATGGAAAAGCATAATAGAGAAGATGAAGGCAAAACCAGAAAAAAGCAATATTAAATATGCCAAAAGAAGCAGTGTTCTAATGTAAGAGAAAGCAAAATCCAGTATTAATCTCTTAGTGTACCAAGAAGGAAAGGAGATGGGAAAACAACAAACCATTACCGGCCTTTTTCTTAATGCACATTTAAGTAGCTTTTCAATTATATTTAATCTTGCTTTTAATTAGAAATCCCTGCATTCATTGAGATACTGTAATTTGCAATTTTTTTGCTATTTGGATATAAACACATAATCTATATCCAATATGGAACATAAGGATGCCTAGTATGAATTCACATATCTCCAGGCAAATGTAGCATGAAACACTAGATATGGAAGAAGGAGCATAAAATCTATGAGTCTGTTCCAAAAGTGAATTTTTAAGTTATGTGACGACATACACCAGACTGATTTAGATGTATCAAAGTCCGTAATGCAGGAGCCCTAGACTTTCTGTACGGGAATACTCTTTGACTTAAATCAGAAAGAAAACTTGCAAGACAACCCTATTCAGGTTCTCCAAAGCCTTAAACCTGCTGTGCAGTTTACGTGCTTCCCTCCCTGCTAACCACCAAGTGAGATATATGCCACCATCTGCTTCTAATTCTCTTGAGATTCCAAATCAGCAAGATGCTTGGACTGACAATATATATGCTTAAGTCATTTCATTGATTTTAGTACTCACGCTTAAATATAGGCTGGTTTCTAAGTACCTTGTTGAATCAGGACCTGAAAGTGCATTTAAGGAACTCATAAACACAGTTAGCAGTGAAAGATATTATTAAATGCATCGGTAAATTGGAAAAGATCAGATTCTTCCTTAATACCATGCTACAGAGCAAAATATTTCTGTTAGCTTACTTGGCCTTCAGAAAAGATGAAAGAAAATTATGTTAAATAGTAAAAAATTATATACAATTGAATTCACTCAGGGAAGCTGCCCTGTCAGACATGTATTCCTTGAGCGGAATGGGTGTAGTTTTATTGACATTAACAGCTAAAATATTGGCCACTAATGTGGTTTCATTGCTCATGAAGAATCCAATTTCTATTTATTCCTCATGGAGGTTACAAGAGGTGTGTATTTACTGAAGCCAGTTCAATAACTGAATGCAGAAATGTATATTTACATTTACTCACAGTAATCTATCATTTAGCTGCTTTCACTGCAGCAGAGCCCTCCTATTGAAATATATTGCTTTTTCTCTATATAATTTTCTTCTGTCTCGCTTCATGTAGACTTTCTATTACATTTCTTTACTAGCCACTGTCACCCCTCTAACTGCTTTTCTTTCCAACAGATTCAAGACTCATTTTGGTCAAGATCTGTTAAGAGATTCTGCTTTTGCTCCTCACCTTGTTAAATATCTATAGACAAAAATGGAGAGGGGGAGGGGCTGAGAGGGAAGACATAGCTAACTCAATAAATTACACTGTAGAAAGAACTTCATGTAATGTTTAGCACAATGTTTTGTATCAGTGGAACATTATTACATGAGCTCTTCATTCTCATGGGTCAGGATCCAGCAAGTATCAAATCAGAATTTCTCCAAGCAGGTTTCAATCCTCCCTGGCGTCCTTAAATGCCCACAGAAGGCAGGAGAAAATCAGGGTTATCAGGCTACAGTCACAGAAGAAATCACTTTAATAATACCTTGCAAACACCTTGGGATTTGAAGGGATAAGGGTAAAAAAGGCTTTCCAGAAGAGCAGCCAAACACTCTCTACCCTAAGTGCTGACTTAAGTGAAGGATGTTACCAGGTATACTACACCCTTACAGTTTCCTAGTCTTTTTTTAAAAAAAAAAATATAACACAGCAGTATCTTCAAGCCAGTTTAAACTATCATAACCATGTATAAGCAGAAGTAATACATTTAAGAAAAAGTATAGCATTAACCATTTCAACTGATCTTCTGATAATTCTAAAAGTTTTTCTTATAGAACTATAAATGTGTGTATATATTTTTTTCCCACATGTTTTTCTTTTATTTTAAAAAGAAAAATATCTATAATATTTTAAGCAGGTTATTATAAAGGTAGGGTATTCTCACAAGTGCTGTTATTTTTTGTGGCTCAGTCACTCAATATTGTGAAATGAAAAGTCAAAGTGATCCAAACAGCCTACAAACAGGATAAAGAAACAAAATTTACTTCTGAAGGCCTAAAATATATGTCTAAAATTCTGCAGCTGAATGCAAGCAGAAATTGCTTTTAACATTCATTTTACGTTTGGTCATTTCCTTTGCTGATTTTTATTATTCTGTTAAACTTTTGCCCTTTTTTTTGCCTCTAGATTCAAGAACAATCGATGAAATTTACAAAGAATGGATGTAGAAGTTAGATTTTGAGCACAACAAGTGGTATTTAAATTGTATTTTTCCTGCATAGTAGAACAAGTATTGCTACTTGTGGAGCTAGGCATTTTTACAGGGGGAAAATCTACCTTTGCCTGGGAAGAGAAAGTGTCCAATTACATAATCATATTTCATACAGACTAATTAAGTAAGTTAATTAAATGAAGATGTGGTCAAAGCAGGCATGGATTTTTTTACCGTGTTGACAGTGATAAAGTAAAGAACTCGGGGAAGTGTTGAACTCTGTCACATTTTTCTAAGACTACTCGTTGTTTATTTTCATCCAAAATGGGACTAATTTCTCCCTCTCTCAAACTGGTATAAATTAGGAAAAGTTCTACTTAGCGGACATAATTGCCATAGAATCACTGAATGACATGGATCTGGCTAAAATTTTGTTTTTTTCATATTTCTAAATGAATAGTCCTAAAAAGGCAAGGAAAAGTGGTGAATAAATATAAAATGAAAATTAAGATTGTTTCTTATTTAAAATGTTTCTAGTTTGTGATTGACATTTTGACCTTTTCAACAATTTGTTTTGGTAAAATTATCACATAGGTTCAAAATAAATGTGTGTTTTACTGACACAAAATGCCTGCACAGTAATGAGTTGTCAGGATACTCTTAACATACTCCCATTCGATTTTCCTTTAGCTGTTAAATTAACTAATACTTTTCTTGTACTATAGGTTTCTAGTTTCGAGTGTGTGTTGATTAAAGATCAGCATACATAGTAGTCGATCACCTGCTTTGTAATTACACCTCTCGGGTTTCTAAGCTGAATGAACAGAGCCTGCTTCTAAATATTGCAAGGGCTTTTTATTCTTCCTCATTGGTATACAACTCTCAAGGACTGAACTGACATCCAGAGACAGATGTGGTTTGTTTCTAGCAACAAAGAGTGGAGGAGTGGTTTTGGCAAGAATCAAACTCTCTATGGACAGGCAAATAAGCAAATTAGGCTCAACAACATAGCAAATACAGCGATTTACATCTCCAAGAGCAGTATTGTAGCATGTCTTACACTCCTTGCAGAGCTGTCTGATGAAAGCTACAAGTTTTGATGATAAAGCCTTTTTTTTCTACTATATGCATAATTTTGTGAATTTGCAAGTCCCCATCTACACTGAATCTGCTTTTTTCCACAGTCATCAATGCATCAGCATGCTTTTTTTACTTTTCTCCTACTTTTTTTTTTACTTTTTTTCTACTGTCATGATTGCTTATAAAACATAAACTTTTAAGATTTTTATCCTTCTAAAATTTTAATTCTTCTTTAACTGATTCCTAAGTGGATTCTTCATGTATTAGAAACAAAAGAGACTGGCATATTTATGAACAACATTGTTCATCCCTGTCTAATTTGTGCACTGTACACCAGCTGGCACTTAGTAGCCAAAGTTTTAAAGGGAAGAACAGTCATAACTTGCAAAATTAACATACTATTCTTCATTCTGCTTAACATCAACACCACAGGATTTTCTTCCTTTCAGCACAGGCTTTAAATTTAGGCATTTTTGTAACTTAAACTGAATTCCCGAGTTCACGTGCTTCATGATCTATTACTTGTAAGAATGCAAATAATGCAACTAATATCTAAAGCTGTGAGGCTACAGACAGTTAATCCAAAAGTGATTTGATTCTTAGATCTACCCAAGTAACTTCTAATTCCATTGTTATTTCCGAAGACCACTGGAGGCACAAAATCCATATAGAAAATGGGACAGGTCACTTTTCTTAACAAACTGAAACTCAGCAGTCAATGCCAGGATCACTTTAAAATAGGAATCAAGAAAAAATGTCAAACTCACATCACTGAGGCTTCCAAAATGTCCCTGACAATTTGCCAGATTTTGCTGATGTTTCATGCTAACTGAAATCTGAAATCATGCTAACTGCTAACTGTAATGAGCGTACCTAGCAGGCAGAGAGCATTGCTATGATTATTCAGGAAATCCTATTTTTAAATTAGCAGAGACTGAAACTAAAAAGTACATATACACATTTTTTTAGGGGGAGAAAAAAAAGATATTTGAGGGTAAAATTCATCACAAAGTTGAAGAGTTTCAATTCACTCAGAAGTATAGCAGTGCTTTGGCATGGTGGAGTGAGGGCCAGCAGCTCCATAAAGGAGGGTAAGCTCGTCTGAATGTCACTGTGGCCAAGTCTGTTCTACAACTACAAGGACCTCAGAAGTTATAGTTTTTAAAATGCCAGGATTTAACTTGATGCAGCTTGCCCTAAACATGTAAACCAGCTAATAGTAAGCTTTTTCAGAAGGTAGATATAAATATTTGTATTCTCTCTACTGTAAGCCTAGACGATAAATATACTTGCAAGTTACTCAGTATACCCATATTATGATTTAAAAATCTAAACAGGACAAAGCAAAAAAGACCTGAAGCCCACATATCCATCTCTACAAGCTATTCAGAGTGATTTTTTTTAAATGTTGCCTTTCAAATTTTGTATGAATTGCTTAATGTTCAAAAACATCCTTTCTTCTGTTCTTCTGGCACTTACACATAACCTAAAATCATGAAGGTGAACTTCACACATACTTTGAGCCAGTTCCTGAAAATTTTATATAATGCTAAAAATTCCATAAAATGATTTTTTTTTGTATTTTTCAGTCTTTTTTCTTATCATTTGCTATGTACCAAGTATATAACAATGAAACAAATATATCAAATACTATAAATTTCTGTTTAGCAACAACTAGTGAGGCACTGCATCAGGTGTATCTCTATTAACTTTATAATTCAATTTTGCAGTTTTACTACTCTAGGTTACTTATGAAGAATCAACAAAACAAAGAGAGTCTAAAGTTACTGAAAAGGTGATTTTTTTTACCCATGTCTCCTATGCAGTTGAGGTACCTACTTTATCAACTAATAGAAAGAACGAAAAGATGCCCTAAAGACAGTGGCTGTTTCTGGAAAGTTTTGAAAATTTACTGTTCAATTATTTTCAGAGTTAGCCAGCTTTTACTGTCTTATGTGGCTGTCAGATGAGAGATACAATATGACAATGTGACAAAAAACTTAACATCTCCATTAGGTGCAAAAATAAAATCGAAATGAATTGACTAGTAAAGTGTTGAATGGGTCTCTAGCTATCAGCTCATGATAATCATCACTTCCAAGGTGTAAAATTTGAAGAAAAAAAACCCACGTAATTTTATTCTTCATATTGTAATTCCACTGATTTAAAAACGTTATAGATTATATTGTATGATACCATGATCCTGTTTGGGGCACTTAAAATCTGAGAAAATCACTGATTTATATGGAATTCTATCAAACATATGTGGGCCTGACTCTGCCTCATTGATATGAATGAATGTTACTTTTTACATTGCAAATAAAATCTTATGGGTACTAATAGTATTTACTGGAACATTTAACTACATTACTAGATTTTATCAATATATTAAAAGGAGAACTATACTTAGAAAGTTCTGAAATTACATTATTTAATATCTGACATAAGTAAGACATATTTTCAAATGCCAGAGGTGAGAAAACATATTAAATCATTTCCTTTCAAGCAGTGGGTCTCAGTCAAGTAAAGTCAGAAATATAAATAAAGCCTAACTTCAAGAAAATAACAGATTTATGTACAGAGACTAAAAGAAAATAACCTGTGAAGAAAGATTAGCTACCTTAGCAAGAACTAAAATTACCTGGGGAAAAATAAAATATGAAGTAATACTGTTCTGTAACTACTACATGGAAAAAAAAAATAATAGTAAATATATTTATAATATCAAGACATTGCAACACTTTTTAGTTTTATTTTGATAATTTAATAAACACTGAAAAAAAATTGCAAGAAACTTCTTGAGTTCTTTAGTGCACCGTAAAAACTTGCTATATCTAGACTGAGTTACAATATAAGTTATATAAATTATCTGAAATAACTCTTATTTTGGATGCAGAACAAAAATTTCCATTATAAACTTCTGGAGAAAATCAGTGTATCAGAATCCTTGATAAAATGCTTCACTGGTCAACTTTATTAACAAGAATCTGCATTTCATTAATAAATTTTTCCAAGCTACATGCTATACTATCCCTGAGTGTAGAGGGATTATTGTTAATGTAGACTTACTGACATCAACTGTATTGCATGAGTGAAACTGGCCTTATTACTACAAGACAGCCTGGTTTTCTATATTTTAGAAGCTAATTCCTTACTCTATAGAGTTAATTAATTGTGCTCTTTCTTTTCAGTTTACATTTCATCTAGATGCCATATGCAAATTTTAATAATTTCCGCTATGTTGTATATTATATACAGTATATATTGCATATTTAATTCTATATATTCATTTATTGGATTGTGCAGTTTTATTTACAGATCTATATAGAATCTTAATTTGTAGCGTACATTTAAATTGTCATGATTAGTGAGGAAATCTCAAAACACATTAAAAGTAACTGTGAATAGGAAGACTTTGGTTTTGGGAACTTCCATGGCTGTGGCACATCAGACATTTCCTTGCCAGTTTACTATGTCAGCTTCAGCCCCAGCCCAGGTGATACCAGAAGCAGATCTTATGTACTCAAGTTTTAGAACAGACAAGTCATGCACAATCATTGATTATTCCTGATTCAAAAATGGAATATGGTGAATGTCAATAGTGAGAATTTGGTTAAGATGATTTAGTGATTCAGGATATTCTCTCCAGAATATTCTCTCATATACTGCCAGATTGTGCTATTGTTTGAGAAATGATCTCTTCAAGAGAGAGAGCTCACTTTTGTGATATCATGGGAAAGGAACCAGAAAACTTTTAATTAAAATTTAAAACCCATGGGTGTTGTGGGAAAATCTCATCAAAAAGTATGCCAACAGCCAGGACAGAGTGCAGTCTTCATATGATCATTGGTGCTGGAGATAAAGGCTTAGTTCCTTCTCTCTAATTAACTAAACTTTTAATTTTTAATTTATTACCTGGGAACTATTAAAACAAACAAAAAACAACAAACAAATTAAAAAATAAAGAGTCTTACATACTGTATATGTATATATGTATATGTATATAATATACTAATGCATGCTATAATTGACTGATAGTTTAATTTATCAGTTTAAAGTGGGGGCACACACCCTCATGTCCGGTTTTCCATCAGTATTAAAAAGGGAGATATTTTGACAAGGCTTGATGCTTATTATATGCTTCTCTGTGTGACTGGAAAGGGAGGAACTTGACTGCTTCTAAATCTGTTCCACTTAAGCCTATTTTACTTCTTCAAACAATTAAATAATAACTCAATCCTCAGATGTAATGATGCTTTGATAATATAAGTATCCATGCTGGATAAACACTAAGAATGTTCACTGTGCTAATGAAATCATCAAGCTTCAGTAGTTTTCCACTATATATAAGATGAAAACCTCCTTCTTGAGAGGTAAACTATGCAGAGTGTCCAATTATCTTTTGGCAAAGGTTTATTACCTTTCAAAATTTCATTTCACTGGAATGCTACATAACCTGCTGCCTGACAGCTTTTGTGAGCGCTATTGTGGAAGCAATTCCCATCTAGATCAGGTCCTAAATTTTACTAAATAGAAAACTATCATTTTTTCTACAATATTAAATTGTCAATGTAAACAGTATTTTGGCAGCAAGTTATCCCAGAGTTTCAAAATACTTTCTCTGCAATTCATGATTAAATTTAAAGTGACTCTCAAGTAATGCTTGTCAGCTACATAGGAAAAAAAGCTACAGATTTTCTTACTGTATGAAATATTGCACACTTGTTGGTTTGCAGAGGGCCAATGAACATTTCTAAATAAATTTATTATGTCATTCCAAGAAATTTTGAAATCTGACTACATAAACTTAGGGTCTGTATTGATATTTTCATCTACAATCTAAATACTTCCTCTTGTACCAAACTGCTGAGCATGAGGAATTTGAAGAGAAATCAGTTGTAAGATCTGAGCACTTTGAAAACACAGACTTAAAATACCTTTTCCATTAAGTAGGCACAATATATATTGCAGTCCAATTAAATATGTATGAATCTAAGTTTAAACAAATTTACTTTTAAATTTTTGGCTGACATTTTCTAACAAAAATACAGAATTTGCATATTTAACATTCTTTAGATTAAGGTAAAAATCAGGAGATAACATTAGCATTAAACCGTTTCTCAAATATTATTATTTCTAATGGACTCATACATTACATTAGCTGGCAGTTATATTTTAAATCTAAGTACAAACATTGACAAACTAATGTCTAACAATTGATGCACAGGGAAGCAAATCCTTTGAGTCTTATAGTCTTACAGAAATCATAGGATGAAACAGATGATTCACTGAAAAGAAAGGACAAGAAAATCTCAAAAAGATAGACTATGTATATTTGGATTTGTGAAAACCATTCCTCTTATTTAGCATTGAAACTCTGACTAAGATGGTGACATTTGGATCAAGGGTAGATGCTGATTAATTAAATTCTATTTACTGAGGACGACAAGTAATTTCTGAAAAAAAGGTCACTTAAATGCATATACACTATCCCCAGAGTATCCTGTTTGTACCTCCTCTACATAAGCTCATGCATATAATTTTTCCTAGATATCTATTCTTTTATACCTATTTACATGAGGGTAAGTTTTCATAAAAAAAAGATGTATCCAACTTTGTGAAATCTGGTCAGATATATGAGGCTGCACTCTTTACCAGGCCTGGCCAGTTAAGAGGTAAAGTTCAGCTAAGGACATGAGCTCAGTTGGATATGACAGATCATGAGAGGGTAGCAGAGAATACTGACAACTAACACAAGGGCTAAGGGCATAGCATGAAGAGCAAGGCAGAAGTGACAGTGACAGGAGAAAGCCACAGCACTTCTTGGGGGCTGTGCAATTAAGCTGGAGAGGAAGTGCTGCCTAGGATTTCACTATTTGTTACAAAGAAAAGACTGAACAAAACATTTTTTTCTCACACTGTAATTTGAATTCCACCTTGCAGATGTTTGCTTCCAGTGATCCAAGAAAAGCTGCAACAATCTCTGGTGTCCTGTTACAGAGACAAAACCGCAAGATTTCCGGTTGTCTGGCAGTTCTCCGTTGGGTTCCTCTTATCTTTCTTATCAGTGCCTTCCATTACAATGTTTTTCAGACCATGAAACATTGAATGGAAACTCAAAATCGATAGTAATCCTGGACACCAGACCTACTCCGAATTTGTCAGGTATTCCACTTTCCTAGCATAACCTCTGCTCTGCTGTTGATTGAAACATTTTCCCTGGAGGAGAAAGGTTAGATCCCTTGAAATATGTAGGCAATGAAAGTGGATTTTCAGGACATTTCTACCTGGGTCCATTGACAAGAAGCATATGCAGGGAGCTCAAGAATAGAACAGTAAACTGGGAATAGTGATATGAGGGCCTGATTCTCTGCAGTGAGGTAAGTAGCATTCACAGTGAACTGGACTGAGAGAAGCTCTGCAGCAGGGTGACTGGGGCGTAGTGATTGGGGAGTACTGCAAACTCTGAATTGGAAACTTAGCTCATGTACCACCATTAAAGACCTTTCTACTCAGATACAGGTTCAAATAAGATAACTTCCAGTGGAAGATTAGGATCAAGGGAAAAGTTATTTTCCAGAACTCAGTCTATACAAATTCATGGGGCCAAACAGTCTACATCCTGGGATACCAGGCAGATGTGTTACCAAGCGTACTTTCTGTCTTCATTGTAAGGTCATGGAGATGTGGACAGTATCTTAATGTTTGGAAAACGCAAATGTTCTACCATCAAAAATCCAGGGAACTACACGCAATTCAGCCACACTTTCGACCCTGAGTAAATCATGGAACAAATTATCTGACACCATGTTTCCGAGCACAAGGAGGACAATAAGGTACCTGGGAACAGTCAACATGGCTTTACCAAGGGTAAATTATGACTGACAATGTAGTTGCCTTCTGTGATGTTGTCTGGGACTGATGGCCCTGGTGGTGCTGAAATGCATTCCATTGCCAAGCAGGGGCAGAAGGAGATAGCAGTACCCTCAAGGCCCCATTTCTACACTCTTCCCTTGACTCAGTTCTATGCACCAAGGTGAAGTGTGTTTGTGTTCCCGTAATTTATTTTCCATTTGATTTCATTACAGCATTCCAATTTCTACTACACATTCATTTCATCTTTTATCTTTATGTGCCTAAACTTAAAAATCCCTGTATATGTCAGCATCTGTAAATAATGAATCAAAATCAAAAGTCACTCACCAATTAAATTTTAGTCCAAGAGGCAACAGATGCTATGAAGTTCCATTTTGTTTTGCTGCTACTAAGAAAGAACATCTGTATTATCATGATCTTTTCACTGAGAAGGTGTGAGCCTTTGAAGGACAAAGATCTTTATAAATATTAATTCTCATTTATGTTCACACCACTGCTAACTAAATATGATTGACCTTAAATGGAACAGGTTTTTACTTTTTGTTCGTATCATATTTTAACTGCCCCTCTGTACTTATTTATTCTAATTGTTAATAATCTGTTCTTCAGATGCAGATGATGTGATGCTGACAAAAACGTACTATTGTATTTTTAGTGTAAGCAAAGCATACAACACAGAACCTAAACATTGTTTAAAAAATAATTGTGTCCTTTTGGCCAAAACAAAAAAAAATAACTCTGGAACAGGGTGTGTGTTGCGTGCATGAAAATACATTTTGCCAGCTGGAACATTGAAAATGTTTACAGTATGTTCACAATATGATTTATTGGAGTTTACAGCTCTGGGATGGGTACATTCTCTAAGGTACTAGGTTGCCTGGAGCCTACAGATTTCTTCATGTTCTTAAATCAATTTCAAACTACTTTTAAAGTGTATTAGCTATGCTTGCTAAGCCTCCTTGTTCTATGACAGCCAGAACCACAAGCACAATCTGTGGAATCTATGTGAACAGATGGATGTTTAAAAGGAAAGGAAAAAAAAAAAGACAAACAAAGAAATAAAGCAATCTTCCTATGTGAATTAACCCCAAATAAACAACCAATGACTTGTAGAGATTACTTCCTGAAACAACATGGGTGAGGGAGGAGTAATTAAAAAGACCATTTTACAGCATTTACATCATTTGTAGCACTTAAATTCTAAAATATTTTAAAACAGTATTGATGTCATGGCTATCCAGGAGGGGTTAAAAAGACATGACCTTAAAACTAGAGTTATTATTTGGGTGAAATAATGCACTAGTGCAAACAGACATTTCTGAAAGTAAGCTTTTGAAAAATTTTTCTGATAAATGGAATACTGTAGTGCTCCAGCACACTTTCTTCATAGATATGTTTGAATATTGCAACTAAGCTTTTCTTTGTAAGTTAGAAACTGTTTTCTGCCCATCCTTCAGTGAAAGGTTTCTTCACTTAGAGACTCATTTTCATGGCACTTTTATGCATCACCTTTTTTTAGCAGTCTTTTAAACTAAGGATACTAGAAAAACATAATGTCCCTAAATGCATTCCAAAGATGCGTGTATGAGGGTCATCAGTAGGTCAATAGACCCCTACTCGTAATGCTAAATTCTCAATTTTTTTTTTTTTTATATCACATTATCCCACAAAGTCTTTACTATGTCATATGAATATGACATAGTTTGACCTCTACATTCTTTTCAGAATCATTGTCACTCCACACTCAAGCATTGTAATATTACTCTGTATTTTATTCCCAGGATGCATTATAATAAGGTTTCTTACAGAATGAAACCCATCAGAAACATGTCATTTGCACAGACACTAAGACTATTCACAAGGTAACTGTGCAAATTAGATTGAAAACTCTTTGTCACAAGTAGCAAATGTTGCACAAGGTAAGGAAAGAAGTGCATGGCCCCTCAGATGATTCCAAAAAGAATAAAAAAGTATCATATAATTGTGATTTACCTGTTCTAGCATACACCAAGCTTGTTCTAGTCCATCCTGCTGTACCAGTCTCTAAAAATTCATGGTTTGCTATTACATTAATGTAACATTTTACCCTGCAGATGGGCTTTATGAGTTAATGAGTCATTAACTCATTAAACTGCATCAACCAGTTTTCCAAATCCTTCTAAGAGAACAATTCTCCATATAAGAAGCAGTCATTCATTGAGTAGGTATGACTTGCATTCCATCTTTTTAGATTTATAATTGTAATACTGCTGTACAGAGTAAATGCTATCTAAGTGCATCACTTATCAAATAATCCAGACAGGTTTTTTCTGAGTGTGTTTTCTGCACTATGTCTCATTCCACTAACTTTTATGGCACATATAAATCTTCCCAGTGATAGTTTTAATGTTTATTTCCAGATCACAGATAAAAAATATTAAATCACACTAGTTTGGATCCTGTGGAAAATGTTTGAAATACACTCCTTTGATTATTGCGTACTTCAGCTAACTTTTTTAGAGATTTGAAAATTACCCAGGTCTTAATTAATTTAATAATGACCAATGAGTTCTCTAGTCATTAGAGTTCACAAAAGGTATCCTAGTTCCACTGCAAGAAAATGTCACATTCCGCTTTTTGTCATAAATGAAGTGTGGTCCATTCTTACCCAAATCATTATAATCCTTACTATAATATTTATCATAGAAACATAGAAAGGTGTGTTTTGGAAGGGACCTTAAAGATCATCTGTTTCTAACCCCCTTGTTGTGAACAGAGACACCTTTCACTAGACCAGGTTGCTCAAAACCCCATCCAACCTGTCCTTGAACACTTCCAGGGTTGTGACATCTTCACCTTCTTTGGGCAACCTGTTCCACAGCCTCACCACCCTCCCAGTAAATAAATTTTCACAACATCTAATCTAAATCTACCCTTTTCTAGTTTGAAGTAATTGCCCCTTGTCCTCTCACTATGTGCTCTTGTAAAATATCTATCTACAATTTTCTTGTAGGCTTCCTTCAGGTATTGGAAGGCTGCTAGAAGGTCCTCCCAGAGCCTTCTTTTCCTCAGGTGGAACAACATCCAATCTCTCAACCCATCTTCACAGGAGAAGTGCTCCAGTCCTCTGATCATCCTTCTCACTCCCCTTTGGACTTGCTCCAGCAGGTCCATGCACTTGTGTTGTGGACCCCAGAGTTGAATACAGTGCTCCAGGTGGGGTTTCATGAGTGCAGAGTAGAGAGGCAGAATCATCTCCCTCAACATGCTGGCCATGTCTTTTGCTGCAACCCAGGACAGAGTTGGCTTTCTGGGCTGCAAGCTCACATTGATGTCTCATGTCCTGGTCTTTATTCACTGCAAACCCCATGTGCAACTCATCTGGGCTGCTCTCAATCTCTGTCCAAACTGTATTTGTGTTTGGGATTGCACTGACCCAAGTGCAGGACCTTAACTACAACAATCCCAACTGCTTTATGTGTGTTCACAATTTTTAGTAGTCTACACTTTGTAATGCACAACAATACTGAAATATTAAGTTGTCGCTGTAGGCAAGTGACAAACAACATGAACCTCATTTATGAAAACTTCATCTGACTCCAACCTTTATTCAAAACCTGACCCCCTTTATATATCTTCTAGAGCAGGCCATCTCATTGGTCAGAAGAGTGCCAGAACTCTTCATCCCATTGGCCCAAACCAAAAGACAGAGAGAAGGTCCATCCCACAGAGAATTCAAAACATCACTCTTGTTGCAATAACACTTGCAATGTTTATGTCAAGCCTGTGAGAACAAGGTCTTCCTGTACCAAAACATCATGAAGAAACTGAGTCTAAAAACTCAGAAACTTCAGGCCCAGGAGCCTCAGACTACATTAAGTAACAAAAAAATACTTAGTTTTACACACCATTCATTATTATGTTTTTTTTACCCACTATATTTTAAATTTTTATACTCTACTTATTATAATTTATACATCACTTATTATTCTACCACTTTGCCAACAAATGTCTTTAGTTATGCAAGTAATCTATGTCTAGGACAACATGGTATCTGAGTTAAAGATTACCTTTGTTTCCTCCCCTCCTTCCCAGTTGTCTGAGGAGCTGAAGTTATATCACAGTAGCTCAAAAAACAATTAAAAATAGAGATTTTGCGAATTAAGTTTTTCCTTATTCTCATTATTTATATTTTCTCCGGGATAATTGGAAACTGTAATCAAAGTAACTGTGTTTTAGGATATTACATTTAAGTGCTATGAGCCAACATCCCTAGGTAGACTAGGTAACTGAAAGATAAAGTATATTTCTAATGACTGTAAAAAATTGTTTCACTTTTACTTCCTGTGTCCAGTTTTATTTCTTAGAACTGTGTCATAATTATGACACACATCTATACAGATAGTTTTATTTAAGGTGAAAAGATCATGTCAAAAATGTTGTGATAACCAATTCAGTATTTAACATCCATGTGATGATAAGAAATTTGAATATTTAACTCTTGTTTTTAGTAAAATATTCCTAATATTACAAAATAAACACACATTTTATATGACTATAATATATTAATTCTTATTTTTTAGTTCTTAAGAGATTGTAGCACAAATAACATTTCAGATTCTAGTAATTCCTATACATATTTACATATTCATCTGTCAGTCAAATAGGCTGGCATTGTTTTCAAGGAAAGATTTGATGTGAAATTCAACTTATGGCCTACAATATACCATGACTTACTATATCTTCATATACTTCCCACATTCCGTTTTGCCTTCTCCAAAGGCAATCACCTTTCCTCTAAAGGCAGTATAGCCATGGGCTGGCATTATAGATTAGAATGAGAAAGTTACCTTAGGAAACATGGATAATAGAGTGAGAGTACCAGTCATTTACACATTTGTTATGAAATTTTATATTTCAGTGTCAGGTGATACATTTAGGCATAAAAATCAGATGGTGCATAAGGGATGTTTGACCACATGATATTCATTGTCACTGAAACTCAAGGTACTTCCTATGAAGAGCATGAACCTGGATTTAATTTTAGGAAACAAGTAGCCAATAACTGATAGAGTTGAAGAACACATAGCCATCTTAGCAACTTGATTTTTCAAGTGTATATAGAATCATGGCATAATAAAATATTTATGGTTGGGAAAGACCTTTAAGACTATCAAGTCCAACCATCAATCTAGTACCACCACCATGTTCACCACTAAACTGTGTCCTAAGTCCCATATCCAACTCCAGGGATGGTGACTCAACCACTTCCCTGGGCAGCCTGTTCCAATGCTTGACAGTTCTTGCCACAAAGAATTATTATTTTTTAAACATCCAATCTAAATCTCCCCTTGCACAAATTGAGGCCATTTTCTCTTGTCACTTGTTACCTGGGGGAAGAAACTGACACTGACCTTATTCCAATCTTCTTTCAGGTAGTTCTAGAGAGTGATGAGATTCGCCCTGAACCTCCTTTTCTGCAGCCAAACAGCCCCAGATCCCTCAGCTGCCTCTCATCAGCCTTGCTCTCCAGACTCTTTGCCAGCTTTGTCGCCCCTCTCTAGACACCCTCCAGCACTTTTATGTCTTTCTCAGAGTGAGAGACCCACAGCTGGACACAGGATATGAGGTGTGGCTTAATAATAGGTCCTTTAGTTACAGGACAAGGAGTAAAAGTTTAAAACTAAAATAGGATTGATTCATATCAGATAAAAGGAAGACTTTCTTTATACAGCGAGGGTTGTGCAACATTTGAACAGGTTGTCCGGAGAGGTTGTAGACACCTCATCCCTGGAAATGTTCAAGGTCAGGTTGGATGGAACTTAAATTGATTTGAAGACATGGACACTTTTTCAAATCAGAGAGATTGGAACTAGATCTTTGATAGTTGTTTTCAACCCAAATTGTACTATGACGCTATGATTCTATGATATATGTTGTTTTGATAGATAACACTCTGTTATTTAATTAAGTTTAGCTCTCTTTATGGTTATTTTATTTTATCTTTGAAATAAGAAAAGAAGAAAATTGCTATATTTGAACAAAGAAATATGCCTATTAAATACTATTCCAGGATGACTTTATACAATTCTTACATTTTAATCTTTTTGACAGCCTCTTAAAATAATCTGGTTATTGGTAGGGTATAATTATATCAGCCTTCCATCAAATTTCACTTACACTGCTGCAGTTCACCCAAATTAAATGGATTATATGTGATCATTAAGAACTTCTAAATTTAATGTCATATTGGGAAGTAAATTACCTTAGTCATATTCTAAACCTTGAGATCTTTAGAAACTGTGCAACTTTAAAACTATTCAAAGTATTCAAAGCATTGGTAATAGTGAAGTTTTTTCACCTGTAAATATTACTGGCTCATTTTAATTTGTTTTGTATCTCAAAACTGCCTGTGAACACTTCCAGACTCTTGCTCTTTTAAGTTATTTTAATGCTGTTTTACTAATCCCCTCTTTCTTTCTCTTTCTTTCTTTCTTTCTTTTCTTTCTTTCTTCTTTCTTTCTTTCTTTCTTTCTTTCTTTCTTTTCTTTCTTTCTTTCTTTCTTTCTTTCTTTCTTTTCTTTCTTTCTTTCTTTCTTTCTTTCTTTCTTTCTTTTCTTTCTTCTTTCTTTCTTTCTTTCTTTCTTTCTTTCTTTCTTTCTTTCTTTCTTTCTTTCTTTCTTTCTTTCTCTCTCTCTCTCTTCTCTCTTTCTTCTCTTTCTTTCTTTCTTTCTTTCTCTTCTTTCTTTCTTTCTTTCTTTCTTTCTTTCTTTCTTTTCTTTCTTTCTTTCTTTCTTTTCTTTCTTTCTTTCTTTCTCTTCTTTCTTTCTTTCTTTCTTCTTTCTTTCTTTCTTTTCTTTCTTCTTTCTTTCTTTCTTTCCTTTCTTTCTTTCTTCTTTCTTTTCTTTCTTTCTTCTTTCTTTCTTTCTTTCTTTCTTTCTTTCTTTCTTTCTTTCTTTCTTTTCTTTCTTTCTTTCTTTCTTTCTTTCTTTCTTTCTTTCTTTCTTTCTTTCTTTTCTTTTCTTTCTTTCTTTCTTTCTTTCTTTCTTTCTTTCTTTCTTTCTTTCTTTCTTTCTTTCTTTCTTTCTTTCTTTCTTTCTTTCTTCTTTCTTTCTTTCTTTCTTTCTTTCTTTCTTCTTTCTTTCTTTCTTTCTTTTCTTTCTTTCTTTTCTTTCTTTCTTTCTTTCTTTCTTTCTTTCTTTCTTCTTTCTTTCTTTTTCCTTTCTTCTTTCTTTCTTTCTTTTTCTTTCTTTCTTTCTTTCTTTCTCTTTCTTTCTTTTCTTTCTTTCTCTTTCTTCTTCTCTTTCTTTCTTTTTTCTTCTTTCTTCTTTCTTTCCTTTCTTTCTTTCTTCTTTCCTTTCTTCCTTCTCTTCCTTCCTTCTCTTCCTTCCTTCCTTCCTTCCTTCCTTCCTTCCTTCCTTCCTTCCTTCCTTCCTTCCTTCCTTCCTTCCTTCCTTCCTTCCTTCCTTCTCCTTCCTTCTTCTTCCTCTTCCTTCCTTCCTTCCTCTTCCTTCCTTCCTTCCTTCCTTCCTTCCTTCCCTCTTCCGACACTTCCTTCCTTCCGACACTTCCTTCCTTCCTTCCTAGCTGCTTCTGGTGTATTTTGAACTTGATTCAATGAGAAAATTGAAAAGACATGTCATGGGGAAGATGCTACAGTGCTTTTCTTTAGTATTTTCAGATAAAATGTACTAATCTCTGTTAGTAAAAATGGTCTTCTCATTGAAGATTTGTTATCTGATTTCAGCAAGAAATCATTATTTTTTTATGAAATAGATGACATTTTCTATTCCTCCTTTACAACAAAAGTGGGTCTTTGGCTGGAAAAAACATCTAAGCTTCTCTTGATTTTACACTCTTTTTAGATTAAAATTATCACCGTTATGCTTCATGATTTTGCAAGCAGAAATTATTATGAACATAAACTTTATCTTTTTGCAGTCATTCTGTTACAAAAGTATAATTAACTAAAACCTTTTTTGTGAATTTTGGTGCAAGTTCCATTAGGTTAGTAAAATCCTTTAACCTAAATATGGAAATTCAATGAGTAGAAAGAGTGGGAAAATATAAAATTGGAAATCTAAAAACAGGCTTTAATTTAAATTCAAAGAAAATATTGAGAGTAAATAATATATTATTTTTTTAGAGGGAAATCTGCCAGCATTTTTAGGTTAGCATTCTAAAAGCCTCTCTGTGTTATGTGCATTATCTTCTTAGACTTGCCTTCTTGTATCACTCACATTCAGAAGCGCAATTTAGCCCAATGAATTGTGTGGTAATATCATATCTCAGTACTTTGCTGATAGAAAACGTTTTTCCTTTTACATTTGGCTTTGTCATTCTTTCTAATTAAATAATATATAAGTATTCTATCATTAAATTAATTTTGATAGTTATACTAATAGGATATATAATATTTCAAAAACACTTGTTGATTCATTATTCTAATATTCTGATATTAGAAAAACTGAACAACTTTGGATTAGTTCTTTACTAGTTACGTCTTAATGTTAGCAGGGCTTTCAGGCTGTTTTCCAATAGTCTTTCATGCGCATACTGAAAAAATGCCTTTGATGAAGTGTAATGAATTCTCTACTGGATATTAAATAAGTTCAGTGACTTTAATTATTGATTTTGGAGAATATAATTCAATATAATATACTTAGAGTTAGTCAGCTAATTGGTATTAGCTGAAAATGCTGAAATAAATGATGAAATACCGTGTAGACTTGTAAAAAAAGGATGTGGGTTTAATGATTTTGAAAAAAAGAAAGAAAGAATTATTGGATAATTGCAAGCTAAACAAGAAGTAAAAGAATGTTTCTGAAGTATTCCTTCATTGTACTATGTATTTTATTACTTTTAATATAAATGTAACCTGTATTTTATTTACAAACCAAATTGAGTGTCATGTCCCTTTATGAATTTTAATGGTGGTTGAAAAATGAAAAGGGCATATAGGTACTGAAAAAGTACACAGTAATTTGGCAAACTCAGGAAGTCTGGTAGTGGAAGCTTGTATATGCTTCTCACACAATTGTTTGGTAAGAAGTTTAAAGTTTTTAGTTTAACATCCTTCATGAGATCACAGTCAGCACTATTTGTAAGATCTTACTCCAAAGCTGCAGAGAAAGAGAAGACACCATAATTTGGGGTAAAGTGGGAGAAAAAATATTCGGAAATGGAAGTACTCCTAATTATGTGGAATCTACATGTCACCGCTCATAAACCACACCTAGTTTTTAGAACAAGCTAAGTTCAGGCATGAGAAAGCATCTACAGACTTGCAGTGATGTCATGTGACTTCAATTTGAGTCATATCACTTTGTGAAAACTTGTAGTGATTTCTTTTTAATAATTCCAGTACTGATTAGAATCCATAAAGTACACTATGGTTGCTTATAGTGTCTATTTATTTAATCTATAATTTGTTTACAATTTATAGCCTTTATACTTCAGTCCCAGAGAGAATTCTTAGTTTGAACAAATCTGTTTCCCATCAGATTGTTCATTCTTAAAACTGGACCTGGTTAACAGCTCTACAAACATCCTTAACATGTCCCCCGAGGGACAGAGATCTGGAACAGCTCTTTCTTCAGCAGGCTTAGCATCAATATGAAAGCTGTTGCTGTAGCCTAAAACTAGAACACATTTCTCTCTGAACAAGCTCTTCTGCCAAAAATTTACCTCGCATTCTGTTATATTCACCTGTGATAAAAGGGATTTATCAACCTTCCCAATGCTTTCTTCATTCTTTTTCTTCAGCTTCTTTTTGCAAGCTGTTAAATGGCTTCTCAGTTGCAAACTTCCTCTGTTAAAATAATATATATAAGGCAATAAAAATTTAGAAATTTAGGCAGATAGAAATTTTTTCTTATGCAATGAATAAGACAGCAATTATCCAGAGGAGTTTAATAAATACACCTCCCCTGATTGCTAGGACACTTTTACAATATTGAACAGGAAGTAGTAGCAGTACTTTGAAAAAAGTACCCATCTACTATTTGTGAAATTTGCAATGTATACAATGCAATTTGAAATCACATTTTCTCCAAATTTTTGCCTACAGATTTGCTAGTAATAGCCATTTCTTTCTGCATAGTCTCTGAACTTCGCAAATCATCAACAATCTGTTAGCATGGAAATTAGTGTAAGACCAAAATCAGTGGGTGACAAAGAGCTGTTGCTTGTAGGTGGAATTATCCTATAGATTTTATTGTAGCAAAATCTGCAAAGTTGTAGTGTATCTCCACATGGGATTGCACTTTATTTCAGGAAGTTGACTTGGAACACTGGGAGCTAAAGTTGTGACCCATGTTAACTTCCCTTCATAAGCAGTCCATCAATGAACAATTAATGATATAACACTCCACACCAATGTCAGAAATGAACATTAGATAGGAAATTTTAGCTTTGTGCTTGCCTTTTTTATCTTTTGTTGAAGGTTTCCTGAGGTTCAGAAATATTTATCTTTTGAATTTTTCTGCATGATTTGAGCTTCAATGTGTTCTTAGACAAAAACTCTTTAACGGTCTGACACTTACTTATGCAGTTACTTCAAAATTGTTCAGTGATGCTGAGTGGAACTACTGGCAATAAGGACAGCTTGTTTATTTATTCATAGCAGAATTATTCTCATGCTTTGAAATTGGGTAAATTGCACTTTTCTGTGATAGCTTACTGTTTACTCTAGCAAATGTCTGATTTGTTTCTGCTATTTTGAAAACATACTAAAATGTTTTCTGAAATTAATATCTCATTAGAACTTTGGCAGGTAAAAAAGTGAAATGTTGCTACAGTTCTGTGCTAATAGCATAATGCAAAGTATTGCAATAGGTAAAAAAATTGGTCAGTTTAAGCCACCGGTATTTGGCAGATTTTGAAATGTTCTAATTATCTTGCCCATATGTTTAAATTTTTCTTGGCTTTAGGCCAGAACAAAATATATTGCAGCTGAAATACTGCTAAGTAGAATGAACTGAATATTCTTCATAGAAAACTTGAGCCAATGACAGTTAAAATTTAAATTCTATCTCTGCCAATTAATAGCCCGTCAAAGCCACTTAGGGATAGAGTCTGTCTATGTCTGAAGCAAACAAACAAATAAAAAGGACTGAGTTTTCCTTACTACTTAAGAAATCAATATTAATACTAGAAATCTAGCTGTTCCTAAAATGAGGAATGCTCTTATGTAACTAATTGTACATAAATTTCTCCATAGCTATAGATAAATACAAATAGGAAAATACAGACAAACACCAATTTGATTTTTTGTTATATGAAGGAAGGAAGTCTGCTGTATTTTCAGTATGCAAAAACATAAATGCATATAAATTAACATATAAATATTCAGGAATATTTTAGAAGCAGAATGTTGTTCAATCAAACATATAAAAAAAAGAATTACTACTCATTTATGAAATCTAATGTTCGCTATTTGTAAGAAACTTTTTTGTAGTTATTTCTTTCATAGTTGTGCTTTGTTATTACAATGTAAATCAATTTTATTGAAATGCAAAAATGTTTTGTTAGGAAACAACATAAAGTTTAAGTCAAAAGCAGTGTTGTTTCTTTTGTTTGAAATGGTACTAACTAGACCACATGAGGATTGGGTTTTTTAGATTGTGTTACTTTCACACTTTTTCCTCCAGCAATGCCCATTATTGCAAGAATGAGATTTTTAATTCAACAAACACTGTGTAAAAAGTGAACAGCATAGTGCTACTTTGACCTTTTCAGTGTTCTTTTTTTAATGGCTTCACATGTACCTTGCTACTGTGGGTATTGCAACGTCTGAGTATAAAAGAGAAGATGGCCAACAAATCAAAACATGTTACATCTAAAAAGATAGAGTGTATATGAAGGTTTTATGGCGTATTCATCTTCTAAATGTTCATTTTAAAGTAAATGGAAAATTGAACAAGCTCTCACTGATAAGGCTGTTCAGGTTTTTCTTGGCTGCCTGCAAATAATTTTAAAATTAAGACATACATTCTTGCTAGGAACATATTCATAATGAAAATATTAACACAGTGCATTTGAAGAAGAAATGTGTACAGAGAAGATGCAAAAAATTACACATTGGAGATTACAAAACATAAAGCAATAAAGTGAATCTCTAAAGCTTGAGGTCATGATTGAAATTGGACCTTTTAAGCATGGTCTTTCTGTTGGCTTGAAACAAATTATTTGGTATTTCTGACATTCCTTACTTAAAATGCAAGGAGGAATATTTCATTACTATGCATTGCATTTTTGAGGTCTTTGGGTGTTTTTGTTTTTTAAAAATTAATTGATTAGTAATAGAAAAAGCATGATTTTTGAGAATGAGTGTAATTTCCTTTTAAGGCAGACATTCAAAATAAATAAGATTAACTATGTTTTGAAAGTGCCTGGTTTTAGTCATTGACTAAAAAAATGCTTCATATTCTTAGCTTAGATACAGATTTTGACATCTGGCATTAAACATGAGCCTGAAACCCTAGGTAGGGTGAATTCTAATTTTTTTATGTCAAAGTTTAGAAAATTAGAGCATAGTTCATTAAGACTAACTGCATTTTCATTCATACACCTTGCTATAAGAAAAATAAGGTTTGTTTTTCCCATATCTTTCCCTTGAGGTGTATTTCAGAAACTCACTGCTCTGACGGAGATTAGACACTCTTCTTGTGTCCAGCTTATAATTTTTTCTCAACCAAATTTTTTCAATAGGTTCTTTTATCATCTTTTCTCAAATTAAATATCAACACATGAAAAGCCTTTGTTAAGTCCATCAGCCTTTGCTCTTTCTGCTTCTAACAACTGAACATACTCTGGAGAGTTTTTACATTGTACTTCAGACACAATTCAAAATGACTCTCAATAATGTGGTCTTTCAGCACTAAATATATAATTTTTTGTCAATGTAGATTCTTCTGAATGTTCTTTTATCTATACAGTTCTAGCAAGTACTACTAGCACATTACAAAATAGTTTCAAAATTAAATTCACCATATTTCACACAAGTTTCTCTCAATACCTTTTCTGATTTTGCAACATCCTAGGCAGCTGTGGCACTTCTGATAGATCACAGAGTCCATAAATGAGTGATGAGATCTTCCTGAGTGGAGCACTCACAAATACATTTGAGAAAAAAATCTGACTGATATAATTTTATTGTTTCTAATGTAAGAGTATATCCTATTTAATGAAGATTCCATTATTAGATGCCTTTGGTCATCACATCATTTCCAGGTATCTGAACTTGAATCCTGTCAGCCCTGATATACCTCTATCATGGGGCAAAGACTCCAATAATATAACAGGTGGTTTTAGGCTTTTACCATATATCTAGCAAAATTTTAAATGTCAAGTGTAGAAGTTCATATTCTATGAAGTTTACCCCTGGAAGTTTTAAAGATTCTCTTTTTGAACACTATGAAATTAACTGAAATTGCTAAACTTTTGGAAAGAAATAAACCTGAGCCTATTTACTTCTCTTGACATGGAGGTGTAATTTAGTCCTAAATGCCATTTTGAAACAACACTGGAGTAATGTGAACTTTACACATCAAAGGCTCTTAAGGTCATCTGCAATATTTCCTTTGTACTAAGACCATGTTTCCTCATGGGAATTTAAACTTCTGTTTGTTAAATGCATTGATAGGTCTTTAGAACTACCACCAAAATAATCCATGATTTGTGTTTTTTCAAGTGTTTCTGGCAGCATTACCTTATTCCTGTGTTAATTTGGAAAGAAACATTTAAATTTAAAATATCAAGAAACCATACAAAGATCATACCTGTTGTCCTAGAAACTTCAGTTGGAATCAGGGGTAACATTGGATGAATATAGTCTTCATTGAAAATACTACAAGCATTGTACACATGAGAAGCATATACATGTATCTTTATGATGCATATGATTGTAACTATCTAAGAGCTATAAATATGCTGCAATTCAAAAAGAATATTCCCTTAGAAAACCACCTAATTTGTAAGGGGCAAAATAAGAGTTTACTATAAAAGAATGCCATGAAATGTTTAAAATGAAATAAAATTTCAAAAAATATAATAAAATAGCATCTCAAGAGGTATGGTAAAATATAACACAATGCAATAGGGCATTCAGATACTGGAGTTTCAGATTTTAGTTAAATATGCATATTACTTTCAATTTTTACAATATGATGAAATTTCAATAAATTTTAACATGCTTATTAGTCTTCTGAAGAACTATAATTGCTTAATAACTGCAGTAGCCTCAAACAGACATAAAGTTGCCTGATATAATTACAAAAGATGGAGAAGATAAAATGAAAAATAGTAATAAATAATCAGCCAGAAAAATAACACTTACGGTTTGCTCCTCTTTAAAGTAAACATACAGGGGGAAAACATTAATATAGCAAAATTCAATACTAAAAAGTTATTCTAAAACTATGTTATGTATGAACTGTTTAGTCTACAGGAAGAATGGACTGCTATACTTTTAATGGAATATAAGGTCAGTTAACTTTTTTATTCATTAGCAAGTAGAAATTCAGCTGTCTTGTTTCTGTCCTTTATCTTAATGTGAGTGTAACAAGATCAAAGCTCTCTTAAAAGCTCAGTGCAGTTTCTGAAAAGAAAGGCAAAAAGAGCCATCTGCCCAAGTCCCTGATTTCCTTCTGAAATTCATTGGCAATTACTCATATCAGAGGTTCTTTGAATCAGGTTTCAGACTAGGTTTTGATTTTTGATATTTACCCCACTACAATACTTTGTGTCAAAGTCACTCACACATGGTGCAGTAATGCTTTTGTAATCCCATAGTGTAAATTTAGAGGCAAAATTTGCCTTAAAGAAAAGCCATGAACTTACATTTAAAACTTCCAAGGACTGAAATTCGTTGCCAGCTCCATTTAGTTCTTTAAATCAGGTCCATAATTAAGGTCAAAGTCGTGTCAACATGTATTTTCAGGGACCACCAGTTATTTCCCCCACTGTGAGCCTGTGGTTACAATATAGATTTCTGCTATTCAGAATTATTCCTTTAGTGGTGGTCATATATCTACTGACTTTATGTTTAAATGGAAGAACTGAAGGCCATTACACTTATTAAAATGCAGTGGAAGAAATAAAGGTAGTTTGACTAGTCTCTCACAGAACTTACACCTGTGCTATTTCATTGCCATTTACAAAATATATCCTTAGAATGTAAAGTGACTCTGGGGTGGATTATAGCCGTTATTGACAGAATTCACAAATTACATACAAGGACTAAATAGAAAAAAAAGTTTTAGATTGCTCAGGACCAAGGACAGGGGCAGCCCATATCCAGTGTTCTACAAAGCTAGACTAATAAACCCCACCTATTAAGTTTGATTAAACAATGAAGCTTTAATACCTACTTTAAAATAATTTAGATAAATATTTTACCTAATAAGTAATTAAAAATATTTTTTAAGCAAAATAGTTTTTTGAATGATACCCAAACCTTCAGCATTTGAAATTATGGTTAATGCTGTGCTACTAACTCTTAAAGCTCAGTGAATGTGTAATAGGTAGCAGCATAGTTAGCTAACATATATTAAAATGACAGCATGAGTTTTCCTGTGATCACTGTAATTGAGATTACTCTGAATGTTTTATTTCCTACCTGGATTTTAGTCTGCTTTGTCTTTTGCAATTGCAATTCAAGAATGAGAAGCTTCGGTATGGAAATAAAAAGAAGGGATTTATTTTATTTTATTGTATTTTTATGAAGGTCTGAAAGGAAATAGTGGAAACTTGGTCTATTTCTTGATGTATGATATGTAAATATGCTATTAATTTAGAAGAGGGAAATAATTTAATGCATTTTATTATTTTCTTTCTTTCTGAACTGTATGGCAAAAATATAAAATTATACACAGCTTTTTATTCTGCATCAGGTAAGTGATTATGTGTGTGGGTTTTTTCTGCACACTCAAGGGGAAAATACATGAGCAGAATCCCAGGATATCTTTGTGATTTCTTTTATATGATTCGTTTGATAGTAGCTTTCAATTAGGCTGCCATATGTTCATGTATGTTTACAACAGTAAACATGATCACTATGTTTTTCCACTGTTACATACACTTGGTAGCTACTTAATTTTTAATTTGATTGTGGACTCATGTAAGTGGGGTTAAGTTATGATATTACATCAGAAAGGGAATGAAAGGATGGCATGTTTGAGGACATCTGTCTCTTTTTCTGCATAAAAGAAGGTACACAATCAAGTAGATTGCAATACTATTGTTAACACCTAATTTAGAAATTATGCTTTTTATCATTAGTACACCATAAACCTTCTGATAAACCCAGATGAAGTAACTTTCAGAACTGTATTCCTTTCAATATGCAGAAGGAAGAGACACCTTGAAAATGATACATGGAATCAAATTCAGACCTTAACATGCTCACAAACCTTTCCCCTCCCTCCCTTCCCCATGCCGCTTCACAATGCTCTTCATTAGCACACTTGATCATAAGGGACAGAAAATATTTTTTTAATATCAATTTTTTTACAGACTATTAAGCAAAGATGGAAGTATATCAGAGAGGGTATTAGTACCCACAGTCATGGATGCTCTTTATCAACCTAACAAAAAGTCTAGAGATTCTTGAATTCCATGTTTTTAAGTGTCTCTGTTACCCCAGAATGACAGAAAGATTGACATTGGAAGGGACCTCTGGAGGCTATCTGATCCAACCTCTAATATGTCAAAACACTTCTGGTTATAATGTTTCAGGAATAATATACATATTAATGCAGTTTAGGTTCAGCATCAAATGCTATGTTTTTCCATATGAATTAAGATTATTTTATCTGTGAATCTATGCTTTCAAAGCTCTTAGATTTACTTCCACATAACAATAGTTAAAATTCTTCAAACTTTCCACTTCTTTGGAAAAAAAAATACCTTACACTTTTTATTATTCTCAACTACTAATTTATCAATACATAATTTAAATTAATAAATTATCAGTAGAAAGTACTGAAAAATTATACATTATCTCCAAGATTTTAAAAATAGCTCTGAAACTTTAAATATTCTATATCTCTATGTAATACTACAGAATGGTTTTAAAAGCCTGTCTGGTTCTGTTAAATTGTGTGCATAATTTTTTAAAGAAATTACTCACATTAGTAAATATATTTCCAGTAAAGGCCTCTTCAAGTCAAAGCTCAAAGGATAAAATATTTGATTCTTCAGAATAATCATGATCTACATATTTACTATATTAGTGGTTGGTGGCCAACTCAGGCATCTGAAAGGTTTTCCAAAATTCACCACCCCTTTTTCCTTTGTTGCAGAATGAGGATAGCTGCTAACAAAGTTGTGCAGATAATTTAATTATTATTATATTTTATTATTATTTCTATTATTATTTCCATCATTAGGGTGTTTTATCTCAAAATAGCGTATAATAAATAGAAGGAATATCTAGTTTTATGCAGCAGAAGAAGACGGTTACCTTATTTATATGATCTGTAGTAGTTAACTAAGTCACTGAGTGGATCATAAATTTTGACCATATGCAATGTAAGAATTAAGATAGACTTGAGTAAAAATAGCTAAAGTTCCCTTCTTTTTTTAAAAGGTAAGTTTGAAAGGACTGAATGCCTACCTTCCTGTGATTAATTTGAAACTGGAAAAGAAGAATAAATAATGTTTATAAAGGTTGTATTATGTACTGGATTAATATTATTTGGATAAGGTTTCTAATTCAATACTCAGAGAAAAATAAGATTTTTTTCTTGATATGTCCAGTTTGTATTTCCCTGAAATAATATCTTCGACTTCATAATAAAGATTTTTTAAGATCTTAATATCCTGCCCAAAATCGAGAGTGAATTTGAGATGATATGATGTTTTATTTGAAAACCTTTAAAAAAAATCTGAAAAATCTGCTTCCTTTAATGAACATTATTATTATTATTATTATTATTATTATATATTATTATTATTATTATATTATTATTATTATTATATTATTATTATTATTATTATATTATTATTATTATTATTATTATTGTTATTATTATTATTATTATTATTATTCCCATCCAAAAATAGTAATAAATTTTAGGCCTCTTGGTTTAAATGGGATAAATGTCAGTTTTGCAGACAATTAGAAACATTACTTATATGCAAAATAGCAAACTATTTCCATTTGTCATTGCTTTTGTCCACTAGAATGTGATAAAAAAAAACAGATCACCAATTTTCTGTTTTGAGCTAATTGGGTCTGCTAGTTGCATCCATACTCTGCATGCCTTGGCAGGATCAATTGGAATAGGAAAGAGGGCTAGCAGTTAGGCTGCTGAAGGCTCTCAAATCTAAGCCAAAAGTACCATTCACTCTTCTCAACTTCCAACATTGCCATTACAAGATTGCAAAAATGAAAACTACCTCTCCAAGCAAATGTGATGTCACGATCTGCCTGGCAGAAGAGGACTAATACGGTAATGGTTCCCGTGGTTGTGGCATTGATTGCCTAAATCACCAAACCAGTCTTGCTTTTAAATATTAGTGCAGTTCATTTGCTCTTGAAACTGGAAATCACTTATCAGTACTTCCCATTGGTAACAATACAACACAAGTAAATATAAAACTACCATCAGGAAAGAATAAAGCTTTTCATATTGAGTACCAACATTTCTTTAGCCCAAATACAAGATACAATAAATGGCTGTGATAGAAGTTACATATCTTAAAGATAGGCATAACTAATTGTTAGCTAAAGCATAACTATGACAAATGTGAAGACAAATTATGCTATTGCACAAGCAAATCTGACATGGGATTTTGAGCTGGAAATATCATTTAAAGTATTTTTAGTTTGCATGCAAAGATGTTCATTTGGTTTCCTTCAAACATTTTTATAGGTGTAATAAATGAAAAAAAAAATCTAATTAAATTCCTTTAAAAAAAAGTTTATTGATTTGTTTAAAGCTGTTAATAAGAACATAGTAACTGCCACCCCTATATCAGATCCAGAAATGTTAAATTTAATGTAACCTATATTTCTTGCAGGATTGCAATCTGAGGAACATTATATCTTGATTTCTGATGCCAGTCTGAATTAGTTTATTGATCTGTACTTCTGTTCATTTTAGAACTCTATTTCTGTTTGTTCCCTGGAGGGTCGAATATTTCCATCCAGAACTGAAAGGTATTAATGTAAAAGAGCATTGTGGTCTGTTTTACTACTCCAGTATGTATTTGGTATGTCCTACCTATATCCTGTACGAGGTAGTCACTTCTATGCAACAAAATATTACATAATATTGTGGTATATTAATATTGCATAATAACAACAACATTGAATTACTTTCAATTGAGAAATATGCTTCTGTGATTCAAATATTATTTTGAAATTCTTATAGAGTTACTTAGTATAATTTAGCTTCAATGCTATATAGAATATGATATGAAGTATCTCCTTGATTAATGTTTCTTGGGGACATTATTTCTAAAGATGGTCAAAGTTTTAATGAATTAATTTGACCATCATTATGGGTAATGTGCTGGAGACACATTAATCTAAGTGATATCTTATAGCCTATGCAGAACTAATTCATCTGAATGGGAATTTGGCAAATTAATCCAGGTTCCAATATGGAAAAGGAATTGATGCCTAGTTTTGAATCAAACAATAAATGCAGTCTGGCATATATTTTTCTGTTAAGGGTTTATGAATTTGGGGGGGTATATACCACACAGATAAATGTAGTTATGTCCCACAAGTGTACAGTTGTAAGGAAATGTATAAGGCTATGAATTTTAATGTGTAATAAATTGTTCCTTCACTAGGATTGAAAAAAAATCTGCAGATTACAAAAGATAATCATGTCTCTAATTATGTAACAGTTTCCAAATCATAAATAATTCTGCATGTGTCGTATTCAAATCAGAAAGCAATAACGGGATTTAGAAGTATCTCCTGAATTAATGGTCTAGCACAAAGTTCTGCTTCTGTCCTTTCCAGCAGATTGAGATTTTTCACCCATTAGCTCACTAACGGTATGTTAGATTTCCCAAACTCATGATCATCAAGGGCTTTCAGCTCAGAGGTTTCCAATCATGTAGACTTTGTGACGGACAGAAAAAAGACCCCTTATCAGATACTTATATATTTTTCTGTATTTGCTTTTTCAATCTTCTGTGACATGTGTTAGCAAGCAAACAATGCACAACTCTCCAAACCATGGAAAAAGATAGTCAAGGTTATATAGGAAAATTAGTTGAAGCTCTACAGATTCCATAGACTAGAGTTAAAATGCCTACAGAAAATTACTAACAATATAAAATGTCAGCTTTTGTCTAAAAAACTGCACAAAATCACGAATGGCTTTCAGTATAATCTGATTTGTTTTACTTTTATGTATGAAGCAAAGAATAACAAATATCTCTATTATAGAACATAACTGTATGACAGGATTATGTTAATAATGTTGGTTTTGTTTCTATAAGTCAATATTCTAGTAATGGAGATCTCAGAACATGTATAACAGGAATAAGATTCTATCAGGATTTTTTGACATATTTTTGATGTTTGAGAGCCTGGGCAATCTGTGACAGCCATTGGAGTGAGCTAATCATTTGTTTTCCAGCTTCTTGTTTTCTCTTGTGCTCCATGTGTGGAGAATGAAATGGGAAATTAAAATTCATTAGGCCAAAAGAGTGAAAACTTCCTACTTTGGATAATTTTAAACACTAATAGTTTTGCTCTCTCCATCAGAATCAATTGCCAGTTGTTTTTTATTGGAATTGTTCTCCTGTATGGAGAATTGGCAGAAGGTTTAAAACACATTTTCTAACAAGATTGTTAGAGCGCCATGGATGAGAATCCAGACAGGATGATCAAAAAAGAAGAAACTAGAGGAAAGCCAGACTTGCCAGATATCAGGAGCCTTCAGGCTTCTGTTGCACTTTTCAATCCTGTGCTTACTATCTACTGCAAAACCAGTGACAAGTGCTGCTGCTCTAAAACAGAGATTGAGTAATTTGTATGCCCAAACCCTGAGGGCACCTCCAGCCTTGCTGCCTGCAAAGTCCCTGAGGCTTCACTCATCCTGCCCAAAGTCCAGGGCCCCCTTTCAGTCCCCTGGAGCTCCCACCTCATCCCACCCATTGACCAGGACCCCACGTCACCCTCCAGGGCCATCAGTCTGTTTTGACAATTCTGCAGAAGTGTGTATTTCCAGCTCCTCCATGATCTCTAGATAATGCTTAGAAATTGTGATCCCTCTAAACATCTGACACTCAACACTATAGTTTCAGAAGAGGCAAGCCTGTCTGAATAGGCCAAAAGTTTTTCAGCAGAATATGAGACCTGTACTACCAGATAACCAACTAAATGTTTGTCAGCTCAATCAGCAGCTTCTTTGGTGTGATGGCAGACCCTGTGTTGAATGATAGTGGTTAGAGTTCTTTTCTTTCAAGCTCACAAAACTTAAAATCTCTCATTACAACTATTTTGATTACTTTTACTAACTTCTTGGCATATGAGTAAATCTCTTTAAAAATCTCTTTGTTGATGAGCTTGCTTTTAAGCTAGCAAAAAAATGTATGTTCTCGTAGTTTAACACTGAAAAAAAAAATCTTCCATATAATAATGAAAATAAAATAATAAGAGAACATTAAAAATATTTTAATTTAATAATAAAAATAATTTTAAAAAATCATTTAGAGTAATATAATACTCTTTCATTAAAGTGTACATAATTTTCAAAAAACCTTAATTTCCAAAATGGTTCTTTATACCAGAAGTTTTACAGCTGATACAAAAGGTTTTTCCTGATCATTTGCCACAATAATTCTGGCTTGTAGATCACAGAAGTAAGAATGTTTATAAAGTAATAATAATAATAATAATAATAATAATAATAATAATAACGAAAGGGGAAATTGTTGCTTAATAATTATGATCAAGAGAAAGAGTCTACCTTTTTAGATGTAGATAGTACCTTTGTATTTTAATCGTAGCTGGCATCTCTTTGAAACATACACTCAAATATCATTGACACTACATATAGTAGTGTCATATTTACTTCTACTTCTAAATTGCACATCATTCAGTTAATAACCTTGGCAACAACATGGCGACAACCAAAGAGGCATACATTGCCTCATCAAGAAATATCTTAATTGATTTCAAAAATGAAGGGGGAGGGAATAGCTAATCCTGAAGAAATTCTAGATATAGAATGAAGTACAATTATATCCAGGTTTAATTTTTATATTCTTAAGCATTCAGTTTCTGGTTCCTGTAATTATAATAATATTCTTCTAACAGAATAAACTGAGGCTAGAGAAACTTTCTAGAGGGAAACAGACAGGTTGAAAGACTATGACTCAGGAGCATGAAGACTGCAGCACGGGCCAATAGCAGTCCACTCTAAAGGACACCTAAGGGAATTCATTTTCCCAAGAAACTTGAAGAGGCTACAGTGGAGTTTGTCTTCACAATAACCCCACTGAAATTTGCTGGACATGGAAAAATGAAACTTTAAGAACACAATGAGGAGGGATATGTTTTTCACAAGCCTGAACAGTCTTATTCTGATCTTTAAACTTTAAAATGAGCATCATTCTGCATTCTGATCAGCTTAGTACTTTTTTAATGTGCAGACAAATTTGATATGCTCTGGGTGTTTATTTCCATGAAAGTCCATAATAATACACCTCAAAGCTCTGTCTGCCAGGACTCCATCACAGAATGAAGAGTTACTGCTACTGCATCAAAAATATGCATTTGCTCTGAATAAATGAGACAAAGACAGTACTAAACTTCTAGCACTACAACTTACAAAATATTTCTTTGTAAATTCTTGATTACAGACAGTCTCTTCTCTTGGAGAGAATCTCACTTCCAAGTAAGTGTTTCACATGATGAAACAAAATAAAATAAATTATTTGAAAACCTAATTGTACATCATCCCACAGGCTTTTTGTAAAACAGTTACTCTGAAAACACCCATAAAAATTAGCACTTTTAAAAATGTTATGTAATAGTCATACAGATTTGTATTAAAAATTATAACTTAAAATTATTAAGCGTCTTATAAAGTGAGACTTTTATTTCACAAAAAATTAAGGAATATACTAGTTCAAGAAAAATCTGTGTAAGGAGAGGAGTATATAGGCAGTGTTACAATATAGGTATAGTTCAATTATTGAGAACATATAAGAAAGTAAACAGTTAAGTTACAAGTAATACTCTTTACATATAAAAATAACTAATTTTCTACTTGGATGGGACTAAATTAATTGTTTTGGAATGCATCCTTATCAGTCGTTCATACTCTGGAGCACATACCAGCATTAACCACCAGAGAAATATTTTGTGTAATAAAACCTTCAGCAGCTGGATACAACTGTGATTGGAAGAGCATATAAAAATCTGTGTAATAGGCAGTAGAGATGGGGAAAAGAACATGATCAGGAATCCAATTAAGACACTTTACAAAAATAAAAATTCCAAGGCTTTTTTTAATAAACTAGTTGCAGGAAGAATTCTAAAAAAAGGCTCCAGGTTGTAAAGTGGTATAATGTGAATTTTGGAACTTAGAGTGAACCATTCTTTTAGCCCATGCAAATTAAACTTCCAAAGATAAAAACACTGCATGCCATCATCACGAAACTCTGACAAGATTGCAAAGTCTCCCAGAGAGAGTCAAAGGCATACTGTCAAATCCTCTTATATAATACTTGTTTTAGTGTCATTAGAAAGCAGAATATCAGCTAATACCCGACTTGTTTCCCTTCAAATCCCTGACCAATGAACCTTAATTAAAATGGTGAGCAATTAAAAGGAAACAATAATTTAAAGAATCATATGATTTCCTTGTTTGTTTTTTTGTTTTTGATAAAAGTAGAGTTAAATTTAAGATTAACTTTGAATTGCATCAATTAAGTGTTTTTGTTCAGTTCAAAATAGATTTGAACTGTAATTGTTAATTTTTTTAAAAATGCTGGATGATGCACAACTTCTTATGCAGAAGCATGTATATAAAGGGATTTTCCTTTGCGTTTGAAGTCTAATTAAATTTTATTCTGTCAGATTGTGATGTCAACTTTCCCTGAGCACTGATTGCCTAAAAGTCTATATGATCATGCAGATTTAATGTAAGGATCAACAACCCCTGCAATTTTCGCATCATAGACTGCATCCTTTGGTCTCTATACAAGTTAATTAATGATTTATTATGATTTATAAGTGATATTACCTTCCTAAAATCATGTGAGAATCACAATTTTTTTCTCTTTTACCACAGTAAATTTTTTTCAAATGCACATATATCAAGAGATACTTAAAATTTAGTCACGTTTGATGTATTTTACTATGTATATATTTTTGCATTTCTATGTAGACATACTCAGATAATAGTTGTGTCTTGCTCTTGTGTTTATCTGATAATATTTCAAGATTTCCTTTACACACAACTGCCAAATATATTTTCCTCCGAGTGGCTAAACAGCTGATGCTGCGTAATCTGGCTAAATGTAAACTTATTCTTTCAGTTCAGCATTACCTTTCTATAAATACATCCCAGCCATGGAAGTATTTGCCATCATGAACACAATAAAAGTGAATTACTTGCATATAGACTGCTTATTCCAGTCCTTCTGTCAACAAATGACCAAAACAAAATTTACAGTCATAGGTTCAAGAGATTTACTGTTTAGCATAAAATGTCCATTTAGCAGCTTTCAAGCTCTTATTCCTCAGAGGTGAGAAATAAATACTCAGGTGGTGTGTACTGCCCAGTAGTCAAACTCTTACCCTGTTCTTGTAAACAGGTAGCAATTTAAGTATTACTTGTCTATAACCAGATAAAAAGGTCCTGCTTCTCTTGTGAATATACAGTCCTCAGCAAAGATACAAACACCTGAGACTGAAGACAATTAAGAGAGCAAAGGAGTGAGACTGTCTCCTCATTTAAGAAAGCAGGAATATCCAAGGTTGGGTTACTTATTCGTGTGTTTTAGTTAGTTGTTGTTTAGTGTTGACTGTGGCTTTTTGCCTGGTTGGTTGTTTTTTAATTTGTCATTGTGAGGTTTTTTTTCATGGTTGCTTGGTTGGTTTGATTTGGTCTGTGATAGATAGGGGTTTTTTTATTTTTTGGGGGGTGTCATGCAGCAGCAGTAGTGGTGGTAGTAGTAGTAGAAGTAGCAGTAGTAGTAGTAGTAATAGTAACAGTAATATTAATAGTAATAGTAATTAATAGTAGCAGGAGTACAGACCAAAGTCAGAATGCAGCATCATAAGAGCTCCCTTAGATATTTTTGATGAGGTTAACTTAGGTAGGAGAAACAATCTGCTGCATTAAACCTCATTGGCATTAACATCAATTTTCAGTATGGTTGCACAGCAAACAATGGAGGTTTTCTCCACAGATCTTAGGGCAGAGGAGTGGAACTTCAAAACAGATTTAATCTCCTACTATAATATTTAGAACTTAAAATGAATAATATTGGATGCATATTTTTCTTCTACTGAAAACTCATGAAAATTTATCTTAATATTTTACCTTCTTGACCAGCCTCTATTACTTAGTCATATGTTAAATGTGCTGGTTCCTGGACATTTTTCATATGAAGTAAAAAGCCTGCACTAGTTCACAAAAATTTCTGAGTTTACAACAGTTTCTTTTAGTTTGCTTTTCTTCTTCCTAATTTTCAGTTAGTGTCATGCATGTTTCTTTTCATTATGGTCTTATGATTTTCCCTAGCTTATACACTACTTTTAAAAAGGAAATTGGTTTAGACTCATACAATAGTTTGTCATCTTACATGTTGCATTTAACATTGTTTTTTAATGTTGCTTTTTTAGTCCTTATATTTAGAAATCTACTTTAATAGGATGGTCTCATGTGCAAAAAAACCCCTAAATTTTTAAGGTTTCTAACATAGATATACAAGTTCATTGCTAATATCTTGAGTCCTTAAAGAAAATAGAGGGGAATTGGAGCAATGCTGAAAATTGTAATACTCCTTTATCTGCTTAGGTACTAACAGCTAAAAACTGAAGAATACATATGCAATTTTTTATATATATGTGTGTGTGTGTGTGTGTGTATAATCTCTGAGGCCGCTTGTTCAGTAAATTTAAAGCTGTTTAGAAATAATACTATGAAATATGTTTTACAATATAAAGAAAAGTATTCCAATTAAATTTGTTGCCATAAAGTTTAAAAATATATAAATAGTTCTGATCCTCTTTTCTGTATCAAATCATTAAAATTTAAAACAAATATTCTATTAAGCCTTTTGATTTATGTGTTTATAACTTTCACATTTATATAGTTTGACTATTTTAAGTGATAAAATAAGCATTAGCAAATTTCTACAGAGGAAGAAATTTGTTTCTAGGAGCCTTTACAGTGCATGAAATATAGTGCTGAAGAGCTTAGGGATAACGTTTGAGTTCAACAGAGAAAAGTTTATCTTATTTTACAAAAATTTGGAAAATATAGGCACACTACCTACTGCTAGACAACTTTATTCATTGTAAATATTTAACCTGGTTGCATATCATGAAATACTGAATATAATTTCAGATGCCTTAGTAACATTTTCACCATGCAGAAATATAAATGCTGCACACATTTCTATACACACAGAGAAATCTAAGACAATGATAGCCATTTTTATCTACTCCTGATTCTTCCCACATGCTAGGGTCACTCCAGGAGTCACTCCACTGCTACTCCAGGAGTTTCTAACCACCCTCAGTGTGCTGGTGGCACAGCTGTAGTCTTCTATCACTCTTATGACTGTACAGAAAGTGCATTTTAAAATTGCTTACATCAGCTATTGGATTGTATGAAATTAATTTAATGCTGCTCGTTAATGGCATTTCCCACACCTGTCTCCAGAGAATCTTTTTAAATTTGATTTTATGTGACAATGTTATACCATGAAGATTGTGTAGATTCAATCCCTGTTCCAAACAAAAGGTGTGGTCCCATAGGTTATACCTTTACCATCCATTTCTCAGAACACAGGTTATTAGTAGACCAAGAATAATAAGATTAAAAAAAAAAAAAAAAGTTTCAGAAATTTGTTTCACCAGACATCAAGGAAAAATGTTATAGGATTTGATTTTTTTTTTCTTCATTCTGGCTATAACAAATTTCATCCTCATACAGGAAGAAAATTGTGTTAAAATCTTTAACTAATTTTGTTTACAGCTGAGTAAGTTAATGAACTGTCATGAAGTTAATACCAAATTACACCTACACCAAGAATTTGGTGTATGTTTTACTTTTATTTGTCTGCATGTGTGAGGCCTGAAGCCAAGAACATTATATTAGTGAGATTGTCAAATTTGCTTCTACAGTGGCTCTGTAGTTCAAATTATACGGAAAAGGTAAAAGAATTCATGTAATAACAAATACACTCTTCAATATGACATTTCCATTAGCCACAGTCATTCTTTGGATAACAATTGAGTCAAAGAAAAAAATTATGAGTACTACACAGAACTTAGAAAAATCTAACAAAGACATGAAAGGTGCCTTATCTGTAGTGTATCCATGCACTATAAATTGCTGTTTCATGAAACACACCCGTCACAAGAAAGAAAATACTGTTATATTTATTTAACACATGGAAATATTTTGGTAGCTTTTGGTCAGAAAAGGATATATATTCGAGAAGAGAACAGATAAGAGTTAGATAGACCAAGGATAACACATCAACTGTTGCTGTTTACCCCATTTTTCATTATAAGCTCGCAGTATTCTGAACTTCTGGATTTCTTTGTGGCATAAATATTCATTTCTCCTTTTCCAATTTTTTTTAGTTGCAGAAAGCCACAACCTCTTAGTTTAGAAAAACAGCATATGTTTGTGTAAAAAACAGAATTAAAAAATTTGCAGAAAAAAATTACCAAGCAGCGTCATGATGTTTTCTCAATTAATAAACAGCTGCCAGCATCTCAAAAGGCATATTGCATACCACTGAATCTTTTGCATAAACTTCAGCCATTTGAAGTCACCAGGATTGGAAGGTGTCATTGTATTGAAATGTATCTTCTATTTCCTTTCTCAACAAAAGATATTTTGAATAAAATGAATCCAAGAATACATCTTGAAGTGGCTAAGGTTTGGACGAAATTATATGTGACATTCTCGTAAAATATGAAAATGTGGTTGATGAAAATATAAAATAAAATTTGTCTCTGAATCTGAACTTGAAGATTACATTGAGGATCTGATACAGAACACTTCTAAGATGATATAAAGATGTCAAGCGTATTGGCCAATGATATAATTTTACATGTTTTTGAAATATTGTGGAGAATCAAATTGAAATTCAGTGAAAAAAAAATGGGAAATATTAACTTTAAAGCAGGTGTCAATATTAAATGGAAACTCCTGAAACAGCAATACTTCAGGACAGACTTGGAGAAATATAGAGTAAAAATATGTCACACTTCACAGTACTAAGGTCATAGTTGGATCATGGCATTCTAATATTTTTCACAAGAAAGCTTTGGTTTAGCTTCTTTTTATTTTCCCTCCAGAGGTGGAGTGAATGATTTGAGAATACTGTGATACTTTAAAGGCCTAAAGGCCTTGGTTAGACACAATATTAAGAGTGGAAATGGAAAAAAAAAAGAAAAATAAAGGCACCATTCTTCTAATGATGAAGAAAGAAGAAAACCTGCTTATAAAAGTTAATTCAGAGAAAAAACAAAAGGTTCTCTTTTTCTAATTCAGAAATAAAATAACAGTTTATTTCATGCATTTTTTCAGAGTTCAAAAGAGACAAAATTTCAAACACTTCCTGTTAACAGAGAAGAAAAATATTATTTCTGCCCACTGTTAACCTTGTTTTCCAGCCTTATTGAAACATATTAACTCAAACATTAAACACAGTATAACATCACACTTTTTATCTTAGCCTAAAATGCTAGTAATCCTTTTTCTAACCCTAAAATTCAATATCCTCTAAGATATCCTCCTAAAATTACAGAAGTAACTTTATAAGTTGTGTATATCATTAATAAATATCAATAAATTATAGTATTTCCTTTTGTATTCCGTAATGGATTAATCTTGTTGAGAAAAACAAATAATAATGTAAAATACTTATATATGCCAGCAATACTCAGTGTTTAGACACATATATACGCTATTCATTCTTGAGGCACTGGATAAAACTAGTATGTGTTGAAGGTCAGGCTTCACGTTTCATGTCTTGTATAAGATTAACAAGACCTCATTCAGTTTGCAGATGTTGCTCTACAGGCACCAAGGCCTTTCACAGTGAACTAAGAAATCTCTTTAGGTAGAGCATCGTTATTTAATTTGACAAAGCAGGCACACAGTTATATTTAGATTTTCTGATATATAAATTGAGTTTAACTTAGGAAAATGGATTATACCATATTAATCAAGATACTGCTATCATTACTCTTGGAGAGGTTCTTTGTCCCAATCAATTTTTTTTCATGCCACTGTGGTAGGAGAAAAGGAGTAAAACTAATCTGCAAGACTCCCCTCAGTATCGAAAATTACTAACAAAACAGACCACTGTTTCTTATATCTCCACAGTACTCTGCACAGGGAGATCATCAGGAAACAATTTTAGGTAAGTGTATTAAAACTTGGGCTCAAGCTAATGTCAGCTGCAGTTCAGCTGGGGAGATGCCAGTCAGGTGGGGAGACATGAGTCAGCTGACACAAATTAATGCATGTCTCAGAGTCTGAAGTACTACAGCATACAGCTGATGAGCTGTAAAAAGAGGAAGGGAGATAAGGGAAGCTAGCCAGGAGTCTTAACTGCAAGCAATTTAAGTCTACCTTTGGAAAGCAGACTGGTATTGGTTTTTTATTTGATAGACTTACACATGAACAGCTTATAATTGAAAAAAAAGATCACTTCAAAGCGATTGTTTTCTGACTTCATTCTCACTCTATGATTTTTAATGTTGATCTTTAGGGCTAGAATTTAACCACTGGTCTAAAGTTTTAAGTAAAATAGCTTTGATTAACCCTATTGTTTGATGTGGGGATCACAATTGCTTCAATATGACTACACAAAGAACTAGATATCCACTTTTGTATAGATGTGGTTTTCTTTGATAACATCAATAGGAAATTTCTAAGCAACTTTAGCAATATATAAATTTTATATAAATTTTTATAAATAAAATGTATATAAAAATAATATAAAGAAAAAATATATAAAATTTATCCCAAAATATTTTCCAGAGTATTTTGAAGTTCATGACACAGAAGTACAAAAACCTTGCAACAGATATTCTTGTACTGCTAAAATGAAATAATTTATTATAATATATTAATGTCGGTATCGTTCTTACGGGTTTTATACCAGTAACTAAACTTTTAATGTCACCAGAGTTGGGCATTGCTTATATGAATATGAGATTAGAATGGTCTTTGCACATGCAATGCATTATTAAGAAATTAATCCACATTAGTTTAGTAAATATCTAAGAACAGTAGGTTTGTGAAAAACAGTCATTTTAAAATACCAAGTAAATCTAAAATCATTCTATGCTCCCTTGTGTCAAGTATACAGAAATATGGAACAAGTGATCTCACAGGAATTCAGACACATTAATTACTAAATAAACACAGCAGAAAATAGGTCACGATAGCTCTACTTTTCCCTAAAAATCACGCATTCTTTTTTATATGCAGTTAGAAGTACCATTCTTGTTTATTACAATTCCTTGCCATGTGCTGTATATTACACATAATTTTGGCTTATTAAATTCCTGAAGCATGCAATACAATGAACTTAATAGATTTTATGCAAATCATTATATGAAAAAATAAGAGCAGATGGTCCTCAACACATCAGAACCTTTCTATAGCAATTTCATATTTTGTTTAAATTAAATAAAATAAAAAGTTACCTTTGACATCTAACTTATTTTAATTTATTCTGCTGCACTGTTTCTTACAGGTTTTCTTTCTTTTAATAGCATTAAAGTAAAATATTTGTGCTCATGTTCCTTAGATATTTAGTCGTTTACCATTTCTGAATTGTACTGTGAACCTACACAGATATTTGTTCATTCCTACTTTCCCACAAGAAGGAAATCTATTGCTATCAATAGAGCACATAATTCATCTCACAGAATTGCCTAAAGGAAAGAAGGCGAGCATTACGCTGGGAATCTTAAACTAGTATCTTTTAAGCTCTGTTGCTCTACAACTCTGTGACATCTTTCCCTTACAACTCACTCATTTTGCATTTGCCCTAGCACTAGCCATGTCAGAAGATGCTTGGTAGACCAAATAAATCTAAAATAAGTTATGGAAACTAAACAAAACAAAACAAAACACAAACAAACAAAAAAAAACCAAAAAAACCCCCAAACCAAAACCAAAACAAAGCCATCAGAAATAAAATTAAGACAAAATTAAGAGCCATATAACTTTATTGTCTCCTGAGAGATTTAAACAGCATATTTAATGATGATCTCTCTCCTGTTGCCAAGCAAAATATGTATCTTATGATCTTCCACACCTACTCCAGTCAATGTTCCAAAATTATGTCTGATACACATCCATGTCTTTGAATTTATGCAGTAAATAATTAGCCTTTTAATAAACAACAAACAGAGTAGTCAAAAGGGCTATCAAAAGCTATTGGTAAAAAAAAAAACCCAAACAACTTTCCCAGTCATATTTTGAATAAAGTTGCTTATTACAGATAAATATTATATATTATTATAGATTTTTATAAATATTATAGATTTTGGGGTCTATTCATTTATACTATCATATACTGCAACATTTACAAGAAAAAAAAATCCTTCTTTTCACTATATTTACCAGTTCTAGAAGTGCTTATTTTTCATGAGACTCTCTATAACCTTACTTGCTCTATCTTTTTAGTTTCTCTGAAAAGCAACGATGTAATTTAGGGAAACAAAACACTGGATGGTATACTGTACTGGAAGTGGTTCAGCAGGTTCAAGAGTTATAGCAAACATTGTTTAAATTCAGTAACTTTCACATCTTTCCCTCTTTTCTTCTTTCTGTCCTTTAATTTGTTTAATTTAATTAATTAAAAGCCTTATCTCAGGATAGGACCATTCCAAGATGTATGATCATGTGGGGAGAGGACAAAGCCTCCAGACAGAGGAAGACCCTGTTACTGGTCTTGCCACCTTGTCTAATTTTCTAGGACAACTGTGACACAACTACGAGTGAGTTTTCATGTTTTATTTGGAGTTTTTAGTGAAATTATACCATGTATTCTAAAATAAAAGTCATAATGTTTAATCCATTTCAGCATAATTCAAGAATACTTTTCCAGAATCTCTATCTCAGCATTTCAGGTTTTCTGAATCTTGCTAGAAAGTGAGAAAACTCATCACCAACAAGTGAGCATGAGCTACAGAATTTCTTTTCCCTAGTTTTCAGGAAAAATAATAATTCTCTTATTTATTTAATATAATTTGTATCAAGGTCTGGGAAAATAGTAATACTAAGAAGTAATCATACCATAAATTCTTATGAGATTGCAGCCTGTTTGATCTGCCTGTGTCCCAGTAGAGACACTACAGTGCTATTTCAGGGGTCACAGTTAATAGGAAAATAGATTATGCTCAACACAAAACTAACAGTTTTGGTTGCAATAGAATATCAGTGTCCAAAATGGAGAAAAACACATTAACAAATGGTTTTGCTCTTCACCAGAAGGTTAATTTTACCCCTCAAATTAGGAAAAAGAACCAAAAGAACCCTGAAAAAAACCATGTGGTCTATCCAGATACTGAAAATCCTTATGACTTTTCTGCTCCTAAATTCCAGAAAGCTACCAAATTTCCTCCCAGCCTGGATGCCAGAAGTTGTCCTCAAAGGTGGCAGTAACAATATTTTTCCATCTATCTTTCCTTCTCATTCATTACAAATGCCAAATTTTCCAGCATTCCCTTAAAATTGTCTGAGTTCAATTGATGGTGCTTTACTGTAAAACAAATCAAAATGTCTGGAGTGATATAAAATATTTCAGGAAAGTTTCCAAACCAATATTTATTATGAAGAAGTTCAGTAGATACTTTGATGATTGGGAATAAGTCATACTTTTAATTGATTCAAATCTCACAAACTTTATATACTGTGAAGAATAAGCAATGACATAGAATGATGCTTTTTCTTTGTCCTGTCAAAAACATGTAATTTTTAATGTCATCAGTATGTTTTGAGCTATAATAACAAAAATGGTACAGCTCTGAAGGTGGGGAGAAGTTTTGCTGAAGCTCATAGAAATAAAATGTGACATCCAAAGAGACTAACAAGAGGAATAGTTTTATTCTGCTTAAATATAGCTGAACATACCGCCTCAAAATTACCCCACACAAAAGATCAGAAATGTCAAACATGTTAATTGACTTAAGTGATAGCTAGACATAGTCATAGCTGACTTGGCTTCCACATATTTTCTGTATTTGTCAGAAAAGGACAAGTGCTTCCTAAATGTGTGCTAGCTAAAATAAACAAGACCTCAAAAATGGGAAGAAAAAGCTGAAGAACAATGATGATACCAAAAAAAGAGTATTGAAACTGTAGGCAAATAAAGTATCACCTGTCATTTACTTATCCATCTCTAATGTGAAGGACAAAAAATATTTACTAAAAAAATATTCACTCCATTAACAATATGATTAGCAACATGAACAAAAGAAGATATAGTAACATTGTTTCATTTTGAAGTGGCCTATTAAGTTCAAGTTTGAACAACAAAGCAGAAAACAAAGCAAAACCATTTTGAGTTTAAATATTTATAGTTACCTGTAAAATGACAAAGTAAATATTTCTGCAACAGATGTACTACATATAGCTGAAGAAGGTTAATTTTCTGCAGTACAGAATTATTCATGTTCAGAAGTTAGCATTCTTTTCTACTGAAGACAAAACAAAGTATTTACTTTTCACACATGTTGATACACTCTTCTTGACTTCAGCACAAGTAGAGAAAGACTAACTGGGAGTAATTCTGAAGATTACACCTAAATTTTCTTTTAATTCTACAACAATGATTTTATATTTTTTCTTGAGGATCTGAAACGATTTTCTCAAACTTTAGTATTTAATCTGGAGACAATTTTTATTACAGTTCCTCACAGATTTGCTGGGGTTTTTATTTTCCTTTTGCCACTGATTAGCCTCTATTCTTCTCATGTTTTTATATTTAAATATATTTCCTTAAGAAAGAAAGATCTTTTTGCCCATGGGAAACAGTGAATGAATTCCTTATTTTGTTTTGGGTTTTTTGTGTGCAACTTTTTCTTTGCTGATTAAACGGTCTTTATCTTTACCCGTGAGTTTTCTCTCTTTTACTTTCTTGATTCTCTTCCCCTGGCCAGGATGAGAGTGGGCAAGTAACTCTGGGGTTAAACCACCATACAACTTTATGCAACATGTTTTGAAAATTTTCAGGAAAACATATATTTCTTAAAGGACAGTGTGTGTTTCCTTTAAATTTTTAAAATCCCTTCAGTAGCAGTTCATGCAGTCTTTGAGTCATTCAACCAATAATACTCCTATTAATTAAAGGGAATTATTTTAATTTTTGTTCCTTGCAGACAAGTGACCCTGAGAAAGAGTCTGGTAAATTCTAAGTATATTAATGACTATTAAATTCTCGTTCTGTTTTCAAAATTTCAAAACTTTTGTGCAAATCCATAGAAGTTTATGTTTTCCTTCTGCTTATCACTACAATATGAGTATCCACTTAAGTTTTCAAATAAGCAAAGACTGCAACATTCTTAAGGTAATGGTAGGGACAAAGAGAGGAAATAGACAAACTTATCTGTCATTGGTCTGAAAAGGATGAAACACATTTCTTCCAGTGCTTAGACTGTCCAAAGGTGTTGCAAGAGCTCAGGATAAAAATTTGAGCCTAATTAGTTCTGCATTACCTTGCCTCCATTTGGCCAAGCTACATAAAATGTTTCTTTATCAGCCTGCTCTTGGAATTAGTCATGTATTCTCTGTAATTGTTTTGCATTCTTAGCATGTATGTCCTCTGCCTTGATTTCATTTTATGTGCTTTTAAATTATATGCAGCTGTTTGCACGTGCATGTATTTGTTTAAGTAGATATGTACACAAGGCACACATAAAGATGAATAATTTAAATATTTTGTTTTGAACAATATGCATAGTGCTAATTATGCATAGTATTATAGTTCCAAAACTTTGAAAGCAATCAAGTGGACCACAGAAATTGCCACGATAGAAAAAATTCTTCATTGCTTGTCATGGTCATGACATTCAATTGTATTTAGGTCCCTCATGGTTCTTGTGTTCACCAGCTGAATTTTTTGCAACATTTTAGTTTATTAAATCTTTAAGAACAGTAAATTTGAACATTTAAAGGTCGCTGGTCATAAAAACCCTAAAAATCAAACATGCAAAATGAAGCAACAAACTAGTATTTATGAGTCACAGTCAAAAGTGGCTAAAAAAATGGGTAGATTTTTCTAAAATCTCCTATAGTAATTTCTTTTATAGGATTCTAATGATGTGATATAGGTTACTGTAACTTATGGGTTCTGCCAGAGTTACAAAATAACCAATATTTTGCAGCAGCTCTTCATTCTGCTTCGTCTTTCTACAATGAACCTAAATCTGTTCTTTTTTTCTGTACATACAGGTAGCTGGAGCTAGACTCAACGAAGAGGATATAAATGGCTCTACCCTGTAGTCTCCTGGCTTTTGTTTTCTCATCCATTAATGAACAGTGAAAGTTACTACTTAAGTCCTTGAACACTTTAAAAGTATCATACTCAGTCATTCTGCAGTGGTGGCATGTGTCAGCTATTTGCATACGTAAGTTTTTGAGGCTTGCACAAAATAAATAAAGTTACTAAAAAGAATGTCTCTAAAGAGTCTTAACTTGGCTCTGTGAGGCATATGTGGACTGAAATAGTTCAAAGTTGTGTGATTTAGACAAATGTTTACTGTTTCGGTTGACCATTAAAAATTCAGCAAACAACACATATAACTCCTCATCTGCCAAAGTCTTGCTTCAGAAAGATTGTCTCAAGAATTAATTAGTTGCACACCAATTATGTTACATTGCTAGTTATAATGTTACAGAGTACCAAAGTGTATTTGAAGAATTACATCACACATAGCTCCTGTCCACGTACTTTCTAATAATACTAACACACATTCATACTAGAAAAAAAGTGGAAGAAATGTCAAGTAAAATCTCAGCCTACATAATTAAAATTTGTCATGGTTATCTGTAACTAAAGAAAAACAAACCCCAACTCACTTATTTCTACCAAAAAAAATCAGACCACCTTAAATAGTAATGGCATTAATAAATTCATCTCTAATGATGAAAATGTAGGTGTTTGTGTGACAAATAAAATAGAAAGAGATAATTGGCATTAAAAAGAAAAGAGTCAGAAAACAAAGGAGTAGATTTACAATGCAGTTTTCAAAGGCCAAAATAGATTAACATAAGCAAAGAATAGATTGAAATAAAAATTGAAAGAAAACCAGAGAGAAGTGAAAACAAATAAAATACAATGGCAAAGGAAACCAAAATAACAAAGGAACTGCTGAAAGAACTTAGCATATAAACAAGATGCCATGCAAAAATGGAATGACAGACAATAGGTAGCAAAACCCATCTAATTATCAGACACATTATGAGGGAATATAAAATATGAAAAGTTTTCCTCTTGACACTTTTTAAATTAAAGCATCTAATTTGTTTGGTTGGTTGATTTTGTTTTGGTTTTGTTTCTGGTTTTTGAGACAGGAGTCCAAGACAGTTAAAATCTTTGAAAAGGAACTGCTTTGATTTTAAATGAGCTTACCAAAGACAGCAAAATTTTCCAATTTCCATAACTGTATTTAATTACAACACAAGGAGAAAAACTGGTACAAGTCAGTCTTTTAAACATACTTGCTCTCATAAAACATAAGTTTTGAAAAAGACTTCTGCTCTGTCCACTGGGTCATCATAGAAAAAGAACAATTTCCATGATTCCCCCTTTCTGTGCTGATTAATAGGCCTAAGAAAACAAAACCAACTTTTGAGTCTTAGTTTTGCTATCACTTCTAAACTATGACTTTTGGTATGGTGCTTGTTGGCTGCAACTTCACTGTTCATATCAGGAATCTCAGTTGAGATACTAAAGGATCAGGGTACACTGAAATAAATCCAGTTGTATTCAGAGAAGGAGCATGCCCTTTATCCCTTCTTCCAGAAGATTGCCTCTGCTTTGTAATGCAGTTTCAATGACAAGGTGACCAATTACATATTTTAAACAGATCAGTCACACAGAAAACATGCAGTAAACCATGAACAAGTCAGTAAGTCTCCTGTCATACATTTCCACCAGCTATGGGAATTACAGCACAACAAAAATCGTAATAACAGCTTTAACTTGTCAGGGAAGGACACACTGTGACTTAAGTAAACTCTACTGGAGGAGAAGAAATGCATAGAGATAAAGACAAGTTCTTTGCTGCCTAGAATTGATAATAAATAAAACTATCTCACTCTCAGGTTTTGTGTTGTTGCTGTGACCCAAGAATTGCTCAAAGTCTGTTTTTCCCAGCCCTGTGCAGAAGAACAGCCCAAGATCTCTTTGTTCTTGTGTTCAAGGATTGTTTATTGTTTGTTATCCAGTACATTGTGGCTCTGGCTTGCAGAGGTTCGACTCACAAACCCAAACGAAGCAGCCTGACACCCTCTGGGTGGTGTTTATCTTTTATACTAAAATCCACGTATTTGTTATTTACAATAGTTTTCCAATACCTATCAAATTTATTCGACAGTGTACCTGTACTCTAAACCTACCAAAATGGACCATGATCACTGCAGAAGATGGAGGCTAAAAGACAAAGAAGAAGCCCAGGGACACACCCAGAATCCTCTATCTTTGTCCCTAAACCGCCCCATTGTAAAATCCCTAAAAATCTACATTTTCACCCTGTGACAAGTTAACTATCACTCTACTCAAACTCTGGTGTTTTGTAATTCTTCATACAAAGTTGGTAATTTTTTCCATGGGCTCAAATCAAATGCACAGGTATTTTTGACTCTGTGCCAGGGTCTCTGAGACCCCTGCCAGGGTCTCTGATCACCCAGGTAAGTCAGAGGAACGTTCTGGGTTTTGACATCTAACTACTTACTGAGACTGGTTCTGTATTTTGTGATACACCATTCTGCTGCAATAATATTGTAGTAGGCCTATAAATGCCACAATATGGACTCTATTACTAAAACTATTCATTAGTTTAATCTCCATGCAATTTCTTGTAAGGTGTGTGCTTTATAAGTAGAAGTCCTTTGCCAAAATTTTTTTTTCTGGTCTACCAAAGGACTTATACTATTCTAATTATGCAAGTAACATTGTCACATTATGATTTGCGCTGACATATTCTCATCTTCATTTTCTTATTTTACTTCATAGAGCAAAGTGCAATGGTCACTATCGGGAGTAGAAAGTCTTTAAGGTTTTTTGAGAGAGAAGAAAAGAAAAGCAATTAAGTCAAATAACAAAACCAAAAAAGACAGTCCAACAGAAACAAAAGAGTAGGCAAGACTAAACCTTAAAAGCTTATGGGATTAAATTTTATTTCCAACAGTTGATGGCACTTTTCAGATCTTCTGAAATCTTACAAGATTACTTACTCAGTGAAAATTGTTAAATTTCTGCCTAAATAGTACATGGATTTTTTTTTTTTTCTTTTCAAAGTTGTAGTAAGACACACAATTTTTTTCTCTATGTCATAATCAGGTTAATGGATTATTGAACCTGAATAGTTTTAATTCCTAATGCAAAACTTTTCCACAGTCATTATAACGAAGTAGCCCTCTAGGACAAGGACAATTGGAATTGCTAGTATCTGGTTATATGCTTTGTATGGAATTTGAAAAACCTCAAGATGAAGGTGTCTTCATCATCTTCCTGTGGTTTCGCTTTTCTTTGTTCAGCTGTGACTAATTTTTCTAATTCATCAGACAACTAGCATTACTTTGTTTTGCTTTTGTTTTTATTTATTTGATAGAGTCATTGTTTTATACAGATAACTGTAATAAGCAGGTAGACTATGAGAATTCCATCTTTGTGATTAGAAAATAATGATGAAGTGTAGGGAAATGAAGGCCTGTTACAAGAGCAAAGGTTTTGAGAACAGACACACAATGGGGTGCAATGGAGTAGATACATGGGAAGAAAGCAGGCCCTGAAGCAAAAAACAACTCTTAAATGGTCAGTTAAAAGAACCCAGACCTGGATCTTGACAAAGGTGGTCTTAAGGGTAACAAAAAGAACTAAGAAATTTTATACAATACACATGAAAGGGATTTGGATACAACATGGACCTGCATACTAAAGAAGAAAGAGAAAGGTGCAAAAGCCTGTAATAAAAATATAAAAAATTATACCAAGTACATCCTACAATGAGGAAGTATCAAATATCAACATGAACATCATATTCCTCCTGGAGAAGGATTCACAAATGCTGACAACTTACCCAACAACTGCCAGCCACCCACAGTCACAACTGAAGCAAGACAACTCACCATTCAGAGCAATAGGGAAATTAGAGAAAAACACCAGGAAAAAGAGACAGACTAAGGAGTATGCATGTTACAATTTCAACTACACTACTTTATTTCTTTTTTTCTAGCAATATTTATTTTAAGCTAACAATTTCTTGTGTTTACTTATATATGATGTCTGCTTATTTTTTGCCTGAGAACAATATTTGCAATATTTCGAATGAAACATTTTCAGCTATGCTTTGTAGCTGGGATTCTCCAAACAAGAGTCCTATGTATATACTATCTGTAATGTTGCAGAAAGTCAGATATAAGTATAGAACTAATGTATAAGTCACCAGCATTTGTTATGTCAAAATTGTTATGATTGGTTGGGACAGCCATATACCAGTTCAACAAGTAATACTGTAAATTACAGTGGACATAGAGATTCACATAACACTACTTGGTTGTCTGTTGTCAAGATATCATGAATATTAAAACTCATGACCTGAGATGCTTTTGAAACAAGAATAGCTGTTCCAGGAAAGAGACAATCTAAAATTCTGAAAGAGTTTAGAGCCATTTTGGAATAAAAAATGAGATGTAATTCTTATTCTGCAAAAAAGATACCAACAAAAGCAAAAGAAATGGTTTAAAAATAAAGATGAGGTTGAAAATACAGACTGAATTCACAGATCAGACATAAGCCTCAGGGTTTTCTAGTCCTATGGCACAGCAATACAGAAGGCAAATGAGTAAAGAGATGAAAGCCCAGAAATCTGAGGTTTAGGAGCCAAGACTGGCAGGAACTGCAACTGTCTCTGTCTTATGAGAAGTTCAGCATGAATAATGCATTTTCACTCTTCTCTCACCCTTCCAAAATCATATAATAATTTTCTGAATGCAACTTGTGGCACTCAAAACTTCCAGCCAACCCTGTTATACTGAAACCTGGAAAGGTACTTAAGTAATGCCATGTCTGCCTTACAGCATTGTGGTGTCTTGGTGCTGGCTGGACAGCAGGTACCCAACAAAGCCACTCTGTCCCTGCACAGTCTCAAACAGACAGGGAAGATGATATTATGTGGGCCGAGATAAGGACAGGTAGCGATCACTCACCAGTTACCATCATGGGAAAAACAGACTTATAGGGGAAATCAGTTTAATTTATTATCAGTCAAATCAGAGTAGGATTATGAGAAGTAAAACCAAGCCTTAAAACACCTGGCCTCCACTCCTCCCTTCCTCACAGACGTAACTTTTTTCTCAATTATATACCTCCTTCCCCTGTCATCATCAGGACAAGGAATAGGCTTGTGGTCACTTGCTGTCTCTGCTTCTACTTTCTCCTCAGAGAGAAGACTCCTCACACTCTTCCCCTGCTTCAGTGTGTGGTCTCTCCCACAGAGGCAGTTCTCTGTGGACTCCTCCAATATGTGTCCTCACAGGATGCAGTTTTTCATTAATTGCTCAAGTCTTCCAAGGGTTGCAGACCTTCAGAAACAGATTCACAAGTCTTGCCAGGAGACCTGCTCCAGTGTGGGCTGCTCCAGAGACTGCAGGTGGATCTCTGCTCCACCATGAATCTCCATAGGTTTCAGAGGCACAGCTGCTTTACCATGGGCTGCACCATGGCTGCAGGGCTTCCAGCAGACTCTGTTACAGTGCCTGTAGCATGTCCTCCCTTCCTTTACTGACCTTGGTGTCTTGCAGGGCTCTTACCCTCAGTCTCTCAAGTATTCTCATTCCTCTCATCTGCTTTCTTTCTGCATAGTAACTTTTTTCTCTTCTTTAATATGTTACCCCAGAGGTGCTACCACTGTTCCTGATAGGCTTGTCCTTAGCCAGCAGTGGGTCTGTCTTGAATCCAGCTGGCATCAGCTCCATTGGACATAGGGGAAGCTTCCAGCAGATTACCACAGAAGCCACATCTGCAGTGCACTGCTACCAAAACCCTGTCATGTAAGCCAAATACAAAATTTCTCTTTCTTTTCATAAATGGAAGTTTTCCCCTGGCTTTTAAGGAAGATTTATTGCTGACAAATTATCTATTATAAGTTTCATCAAATATTCCTTTGCTATTTACGGATTGATAATGTTGAATTAGTAATTACCAGATATATTTGAAGGTGTACATAGGTTGGTACAAAAAGACTTAGAATAATATTGTTTTAACACATCTGTTCTCTAGGAAAATCTTCTTACTTGTGATTGAGAGTATTTTTTAAAGACTGCTCTGAGGAAAGATTGTGACTGGTTTTGAAGGATGATATGGGCTTCGATATACTATGGGCTCAAGGGGAATTATAGTGAGTAAATAACCTATTTTGTGGACAGTGTGTTCTGCTAACAATAATCATCAGTCTTCTGAGGTTTGCCCTCAATTACACATTTTAGCTACTATATATCTACCTTTTTTTCCAGATTTTACAGTATACTTATTACCAGACAATCCCAAAAGAATATGAACAGATTAGCTCAGGGAGAAGACAGGGTTATAACAGCTACAAATGTCATACTAGACTGTCTGAACTAATTTTAAAAAACAACAAAAAAAACCCCAAAAACATCCCCATGGAATAATTGAGGCAGGGCATTACACAAAACAAAACATTAACAACATTTAGAACATTGTTTAGAATAACATTTTTTATGAGTCCAGATGGGGCAGCCTAGGAATTCCCAACATTTAACACAGGAAAATAAGAGGATTTTGTGACTAGCAGTTCATTTTTATCCTTGATGTGGAGGTCATCAATTTTAAATTAAAATAAGAAAAAGGTAAAAGAAAATAATTTGCTAATAAATCACACTGTGGGATTTGAGATTTCACCTTGAACTTCACCTGAGCAATTCTAAAGAGATAGACATTATCATTACATATCACATGGTTCTGAAATTTCCCAGAAATTACATACAGTGACTGTCACACCCAAAACACAGAGATCTTACTGCAGCTGTGCAGTCTGCGTGGTGCATGCACCACACACAAGCAGAAAGTGTCTTGCACTGGGATGACCAATGAGGGTTCGTAATTATTGCCACACCATTGCCTATTGTACACAGGATTTCCACATAGTGAGATAAAATTGCACTGTAACAAGAAACTCTCCTATAGCTGAAATACTATTTTGTTGCTGTATTTAAATGTTTTTAAATTATTATTCGAGTACTTTTGCATTTTAAAGAGAGTACAAGCTTTGGAGAACACATGCAACCGCCACCAGCAGAAGAGGGCAGTTTCTGTCTTCTAACAGACATTGAGTTTCTCTCTTGGACCCTTGTGTGCAAGGGAAGGAAAAAGGTCTCCTTAAGCCTTTCTTCACATCCACACAGTGGTTCACTCTGGTGGGTTGACCTTGTCTGGACACCAGGTGTCCACCAAGCTCCTCTGTCAGTCCCCTTCCCAGGCAACAAGGAAGAGAAAAGAAGATGGAAAACAACTCCTAGATTGAAACAGGGTAGTTTGCTAAAGCGGAAATGAAATTTTGAACATGCACAAGCAAAGAGCAAAAATAGTAATTTTATTCTCTACTTCCCATCAGCAAGTAATTTTCAATCACTTCTTGGGAAGCAGAGCAAAAGAACATGTTGCTCCAGCAAAAGAACATCCTTGCTCCAGAAAGGAAACATGATAAATATTGAATGCTTCCCTGACCCCACTTCTTCCTCCCTTCCTTAACTTTTATATCTGGGCTGAAATAATTTATGAATATCCCTTTGTTTATTTTGGGTTAGCTGGCCCTGCTGTCTCCCACCCCAGGGTCCTGCCCACTCCCAGCTCATTGATTTGGGGAATGCTTAGAAACAGCGCTGATGCTGTGCCAGAGCTGCTCAGCAGTGCCCAAAATTCTGGTGTGTTGTAAACATCTTTCCAGGCACCAATGCAGAGCACAGTTGTCTGGGGTTGCTATGGGGAAATGAACCCCAGCTCATCCAGACCACTATATTGGCATGATCTGATCACCTGAGTTTATCAACTTTTGTTGAAAATAAAGAGAGAATAAAGGCAAGGCATGCAATGTGAGCATAGACCATACTTAACTTTAGGCATCACTTAAGGAAAACTGCCAGACATAAAAAAATGAGAAATAGGTATTTGAATGTTAGGAGGAAATAATAAGGATACTAAAAAGCATCCATACCTGTAGCAAATTATGATGTATTTGCCTGAGAAAAAGATAGGGCAATAGAAATTGTCACAAACTAAACCTTATTGCAATTATACTATTCATCAAATAATTGGTCACTATTTTCCATCAGCTAATCAAGCATTTAATAATTTGATTTAATTTGATTAGTTGCTGTCATTATTTTTTTTCTCCACACCATTTGTTTTCAAAATGAACCAACAGTATATGAATAACAGAATCACAAAATCATAGTGTAGTCTGTGTTAGAAGGGATGTAGAAGTGCCAGCCATCAAGTCAAACTCTTAGTCCTGCACAGGATAGCCCAAGAATTGTACCTATGTGTAATTGTTCAAATGTTTCTTGAACTCTGTTGCATTTAATTCTTATACTATTTTCACATGACACAACTCTGTTAAGAATAAAACTTCTTTATGTGTAACCCAGGCTCATCATGATGCATGTTTGAAATTTCTTTCTTTTATCATATTTATACTTTTACCTACAAATATTGATTTTGCCTTGGTGATACATGCAGATCCAGATCATTACCTGCTTTTTCTCAAAAATCCCAACAGAAAAAAAAAAAAAAATGCACTACGCATTCATAACCTATTAGTGAGGCTTCTATAGTAAAGTACTTTCTTCAAATTGTATTGCAAAATCTCAACAATTACATGATTTATTACACTTTTTTTTTGTCCTCAGTTTTGCAATGTCATCCTGTAGCTACTTATATGTATTTCTTCAGGAGACTGATGTTTAATAATTATAACTACTTTTTTTTAGTTGCTGTAACCCCCCTCTCCCTTCCCAACCCTAATATCAATTTGCAATTAGTGCGACAGCATCTGTCACAGATTCATCTGTGAGCTCTCCATTAGCCTTTTCATCTGCTTGTTTTCCCTTTTCCTTTCTTTCCACCACCACCTCTGCAGCTCTGGGGAAGTAGCAGGCCACATAGCAGGAACATTGCCAGTGTTTCCTATGCCATTGCTGGCTTCTCAGTCCCAATATCCCCTAAGGAGAGTCATGCTCCCACCTTGAGCTCCCACCTCTCTCCTCTCTGGCAGATGAGTAGGTTGTAGAGCAAAATCAGTAGGTGGTTTCTAAAATTAAGGTCATGGACATATGAGTAATTGATCTACACAGAGCCCTGTGAGAAAAAGAGCTCAGCAATCCCTAGGTAGCTAGCACCACAAGAAATAATAAGCTTCTTCTCCTGTCACATTGGACCACAAGACAAGGGGGTCAGGTGCCTCCCTCTGTTGTGCAGTGGAGACCTGCACCTCTCTGCCCCCAGACTCCCAGGGTCTTGAGCAGAGCAGGGACCCAATAGGTGGTAGGCCAACACTGATGCCCTGAGTTACCCCAGATCTACAGGGTAACCCCACTTGTGACTAGTCTCATCTCTACTAGAGACCCAGGGCCAGCATCCACCAAGTGTAATTCTGACTTGGCAAATGGAACAGAACCTGCAGATCTCAACAGGCAAATAAAAAATGAGTAAATTACTTACTGGCAGAGATGGACATGTATTTGTATCAAAGGTTGCATGTAGGGGGAGGGTGAGGAAACACACACACACCCCCACACCTAACAGTGCTGTACAGTCTGCCCATCTGTTTTCTGGTTGTAACATTACAAACCTGTTTTATCATTATACACACAATATGAAGAGATAAAAACATTACAGAGAAAGTGGATATTTGCATACAATATTAAACAAGCAATAGATGCCTCATGTTCTAAATTTGCATGACATCATGACAAATGCTAACAGATGGAAAAATTAAAGTTTAGAGGAAGGGCTAAGTGTTCCCTTGTAAAATTGCTGTATAAGTAGATATTCTCACACATCCTCCAGCTGAAGCATTTTAAACGTGGTTGCATAGTTGATATTCAACATGTTGATCTTCAACAATCAACAGCTACCTCACAGTAGACTGTATTTCCAAAAGGATCTGAGCTCTACATTTTTAATTAAGGTGGCTGAAATAGACTACGAAATATATTTTGAAAGGGCATTGATTCTATTTCCCTCTCACCAATATATTTGCAATGTACAAATATATATAAAAGAACCTAGTACTTTAGTTATCTGCTCATCATGCTAAAGAGAGATGGGGTGAAGTGAATAAATGGTGTATTTTTTCTCTCTAAAATTTACTTAATTTCCAATTAATTTAATCTAATGGGACAATATAACAGGCATTCTATCACATAAATCAAATTCTATATTGGTGTTTCTAGTTAAAATAAAATATATTTCTCGATTAAGTTATATATCTGTTTTATTTTGCAGTACATATAGAATGAGTCCTCACAGAGATATTTGATAAAAAAGGACTCAACATATAAAAACTTTAATCAAGTTTTATATACTTCTGATGGCTTTTGCTATATAAAAAGTTGTAATAATGACATATGTTGCCATATTGCAGAGGAAGAATATCTCACTATTTTAATTCCAGTCCAGGGTCATCTAACAAATACTTGGGTTGTATCTAATGCCTTCAAACCTCTTCTTAATAGACAGTGAAGCAACTGCAAAATTTTCTACCCAATGTATTTCTTCCTTGTGAAAACAGTGTTCCGATGACATAAAAACAATTAAATATATAATATATATATATTGTACATTTAAAGGGCATAAAGAATATGTTTGGAGAAAAAAATAAATGGCTGTAGTAGTTAATAGCCAAAGATTCATGCTGAGTGCATTAATGGGGCACTGGATTCTAAGATTCAACATGGCACGACCTGGTCGTTTAAACAAAACAAAACTTCCAATCTCTGAGTTTATTACTGTGTTGTTGGTTTGCTTTTTCTTACAATAGACTGTGGGGATGTAATTTCTCATGTTCTGCTAACAGTTGTCTGTATTTCGTATTTTCGTAAATAACCTGTCTTCATTTTATAGAATCTCTCGCAGCTGCCCTTTTTTCAAATTGAAATCTCAGTGGGGCTCTGACTAAAATGAAAAAGAACCAAAATGAAATTTTATTAGGTGATACAGTGTACTTTTCTCCTCTTAAACCTCTTTATATCAATCATCTATGATGATTTTTTGAGTAGTTCTTTCATACTTGGAGATAAAGATTAATTTTTTTCAAGTGTTGTTGACAAGCAAAAAAAAAAGATAAAACAGATTCTGCTTCACTAATTTATAGTATATCTATATTTAAACTGCAGCAATATATTTTTATCATATGTACTTTTTATTTATTTTGTATTTTAATTGATTTATTTGAGCCTTCTTTTTCAATGGTAGGTCAGGAGGGGTTATTTGTGGGAGAGGTTTTGTTGTTGTCTACTGTTTTAGGTTTTTTGTTTGTTTTTTTAATAACACCAGCTATAGAGCAGATACACATTCTGAGTTAAAGTATATTCCATGTTTCTCTCGAATAGTTATTATACTTGTTATGAACTTCTATACTAAAAGTTACTATACTTTTTATCTCACAAGGAAAACATTAAATTTAACTCTCTGGATTTTGTGAAATTTGTACATGTGATGATGACCACTGAAGAAAAATCCCACAAAAATCAGTAAATGGTAATGGTAGTGCATCCTTAGCTGATTTAATCATTCATATGGTAATGTTAAGGAGCCTATAGTGTTGATTCATAAGATTCTTGAGAATAATTATAAGAACTTGTATATGAAAGTAGGATATCTGAAAATTAGGTACTGGCCCAGTTTTGCTAAGGAAATTTTGTGTTCTGAGAATGTGATTTAACCAGCTGCAGAAGTCTCTTGATGACATTCACTTTGCCCTCTTGTTTTTGTCATTCAGAATAGTATGGAATCACAGAATGTCAGAAACATGGGATCATAGAATAAAAGATCAGTAGAATCACAGAATAATTTGCACTGGAAGGACTTTTGAAGGTAATCTACCCTGATCCCCTTACAGTGAGCACAGGCATCTTCCACTGGAGACCACATTGTTAAGAATCCTATCCATCCCCCCAGGGATGTGGCATCTCCACTTTAGGAAACCTGTTCAGTGTTTCATGATCCTCACTCTAAAAGATTGTTTTCCTTAATTCTAGTCAGAATTCCCTCTTTTAGTTTAGAACCAACCATTATGTTTTCTATCTCAACCAGACCTACTAAAAATCTGTCCCCATCTTTCTTATAAGCTCCCTGAAAGTGGGAAGGCTGTATTAATATATCCCTGTACCCTTTTCTTCAAGCTGAACACCCCAGCTATCTCAGCCTTGTCTCATAGGAGGGTTATTGAATCTCTGATAATTTTTGTGGCTTCTGGACCTGCTCTCCTTTACTGAGAACCCTGGAGCTGGATGCAGAACTCTGGATGGAGTCTCGTGAAAACAGAGAAGCAGAATCCCCTCACCCTGCTGGCCACATTGCTTTTGATTCAGTCTAGGATATGATTTTCTTTCTGGGCTGCAAGAACACATTGCAGTTTCAAGTCCAGGCTCTTGCTCATCAGCGCTCCCAAAACTTGCTCTCAATCCATTCATCTCACAGGCTGTATTGATTCTGAGCCTTGCCTCAATTCAGGTGTTACACATTGCACTTGGCTTTGCTAAACTTCATGCAGTTCCTATAGGCCCACTCCTCAAGCTTGTCCAGGTCCCTCAGATTGCATCCCATCCCTTAGCTGTGTCAACTACACTGCCTCAGCTTGATGCCCAAAAATTTGCTGAGAGTGATCTCAGTCCCACTGTCTACATCATTGATGAAGATACTAAACTGTATTCATCCCACTGGCAACCCCTGAGGGACATCACTTGCCTCTGATCTCCATCTGAACATCCAGCCAGTTCCTCATCTATCAGTCAAGTATCAAATCCATATGTTTCTAATTCAGAGAGAAGGATGTTGTGGGGGATCATATTAAAGGCTTTACAAAACATTCTTCACAACTTCTTCTTCCCAGTAACCTTGAGTTGATTGTCCTTCACATGCTACAATTTATTACAACCTTAGTGGAGAAAGTAAATTAGTGAAATATTAAACAAACATATATGTACTAAAAAATATGTAGACTCACATTCAGAAGAAAATAATAATATGTTGTTAAGCAGTTGTGTCTCTGGTTATGACAAAATTGGAAGTATGATCTGTGACTGTGACAAAAAAGTCAATTTGACTATATAAAAAACCCAAACATAACTAATGTGCATTCCTTAATATGATTAGGTTCTATGACATGTATTTTATGTATGGACAAAAATTAATTCTTCTTGATATCTACCCACTTCATGTATTTTATTTTTTAGTTTTATTGTGACACATCTTACTTGTAGTTAAAATTATCATGTTTAGCATTTTACTTAAAGTAATTCTTGCTGTCACATTAAACTTAATACTTTCTTCATGTTGACATGCTATGTAAGAATAATTTGAGTTATATGGTTGTTAGTTCTTTCAGCACCCGATGTTGTAGAAAAACAACAAAACATTTAAATATGTTGTTGTACTTAATTTTAGCATCAATACTATCTCTCAGGTCAGTTGCCCTTCTACTATGGTTTAATCAAATTGTAAGGAAGAACTGAAGAGTCCAGGGATTATTTTTGTTGAATGAACATGTTCAGATACAGTTCTGAAATCAATGAACTGGAAAGATGTCAGCTTATGCTGGGAACATGACTTAACTGTATGGTAATAAACGCACTGAGAAGGTGTCAGGCAAACAAAGCCATAGCCTGCAGCAGCAAATGATAGTTCTCTGAATTAGTATCCCTGTCCTTGAGCTTAAATTTGGATATACTTCAAATCTTTCTGATAAAATTCTTGATATTGCACTGTGACGTTTTCAGATTAATGCCTCTCTGGTTTTGCTGGGTTAAATGATAAGAAGTGTTATAAAAATAAAAAGAAGGGAGAAAAAAAGTTCACTCTATTTGGTTTTTTTTTTCCCTTTGGAAACAAAAATGTTGCAAAAGTTACGGTATTCCATAGAAATGTCAGCACTGCAATCTGTCTGCAGAAGTCTGCATAATTGGGAGAACTTTCACTAAACACAATGTTGAAGCAGTACCAAGTAAAAGGTCATGTGTTATTATTCACTGTGTAGTGCAAGAGGGAAGAGCAATTAAGAAATCCAGAGGAAAAGGCAAAAGCATCAGCACTGCTCCAAAACTCTAGCTAAATTTTAGATGTGGCAGAGTGGGAGGATACCATATGTATTGGTCCCTATGGCTAGCATCTTTAATTTCTGGATGAGATGAATCAAGGTTAAATCAAAAGTCGCAATCTAAGCTGTCAGCAAAAGAAATAATGAATTAATTAGGAAAAAAAATAGAATAAGAGAATAATAATAAGTTAGAAGCAATGATTCAGCCTCCCCTTTCCAACATCCTACCAACACTTCATACAAGCCCCATTGTATTACTACTAGGGACAGGAGAAAGCTTTTCCTTTTTTTTTTTACTGGAAGTGCATCTGGTCAGATTCACCAGCTGAATTTTAGAAGCTGGGGTATGCAGATTAATGGATTTTGTTTATCCCTATGCTCACTTTTACTGCATTCAGAGCAGGTAATTTTTCATCCTGGGTTAAAGCAATCCATTGCTAAAACCTTTCGTGAACAGTGATGTGACTGACTTTATAAACTCATTTTCTTTTCTCCTTGTTAATCTTTTTTAGCCAGGGGTACAAATATGGGAACACCTGAAAGGCATTTTTTTAATGATTGTTAAGACATGGAGCTAATAGATAAATATAACTCAGAAAATACACTCATTGGAAATATTGGTTCAACTTTCCGAGGTTCACTTAGTCTGGAGTTTCAATAATGTGCTGTAACTGTTTCAGAGGTGCAAGACTATTATGTACAAAATCTTCTTGTGGGCAAAAATAAAACGTATAGGTAAAGCAAATGAGATATTGCTGGATAACAGAAATCTTAACAACATAATCAATGAATTATTTTTAGCCCAGATCTAATTATTATAGGAAAAAAATCCTATTGTTACAGTCTAATCCTACTGGTCTCAGTGCAAATACTACAGTTAGACATACATGCATATTCTATTATGTATCTCTTTCTCAGGTGTTATGTTCAACATTCCTTTTGGGTCCTTTGTCCTTGGGTTGACAGCTTCAATTTTCTTGTGGTTGTACAGCACTTTACAAGAATCTGAAATTTTACTCCAGGAGGATTATAATGTTGGTGATTTCTTTTTCCTCACCCTAGGATTCAATTTGGGTTACTGTTGTATGTTTTCTAATGTACTTTTGCAGGTTCCTGCAACATCTGAATTTACTGTACAGAGTATGCGTTACATATCTTACACACTTGTTTTTTATACCCCATGACTGGTTAGTCTCAGCTTTAGATCTGCTTTTTTTTAAACTGATATTTTTTGGGGTTTGTAGTCCTGAGATCTCCAATACCTTGTCATTAAAGAAAAAAAAAAAAGCCTTAGAGCTAAGCAAAGTGAAAATAAATCTCCAAAAAAGGTCAACGTAAGTTGACACAAAAGAAGCATGACAAGTTTCAGTTTTTGCCAACTCAGTGCAAAGGCTGTGGGCTGTTACTAACAACGTTAATATCATATGTATCACTTCACTTTGCACTTCAAATATAGTGCACTTCAATAGCGGTCTATGGGGAGAATATAACAATAACTTTGTCAACTCACCATGTGTACCTTCTGGTTTAGAGCCACTTTTATAGCAAGAGTAGATTTTAAGATACACTTTGCATGGCTTTTAAACAGGCCATGCAAGGATGAAAAGTTCTTGTAGTTGTCTGCCAGATTGGTCAGGGATCAGGCATATATTATGACCAAAAGCACAACATGAAGTCATCAATTTTCAATTCTAATGAAAGAAATTAAAAGCATGACAAGCATAGTCCAGCAGGTTTAGACTTTGAATGCATACATTTATAACATATAAGCTAATATATGTAAGAATTCACTGCACTCTAGTTAGTCTGAAAGTGTAATTTAAGCCTGTATAGCTTTAATGAAAAAATTCCACAATACATGTATTACTTTTCATCAGCTTGAATGTTAGTCCCTGTAGCTGCGATTACAGCATATTGGCTTTAATTGTTCATTAGCATATCTGTTATGCTGCCACTAAATTATGCAAATAAAAATAATGAATTCTTACCAAATCATTATAGATCCTTACCTATAATTGAAACATGAAAAAGCCTTTCCACTACCTTTTCATTAAAAATGTATGTTGGTGGCAAGAGAGTTTAAATTGCAATGGTTTTAGTGTTATATGCTGGTCCATGTTTTTTTTCTTTTCTTTGGGTTTTGTTGGGGGAGTTCTGTTGTTTGTTTTTTGGAGGTTTTTAAACTCTTTTCTAAATTTTAAATTACAAAATTTTTAATATCCTGTTAAAATATTTAATTGAATAATAAACTCCAAAATGACTTTTTGGGTAAGTATATTGTGACATTAAATTTAGTTTTCTTTTTTCCTTTAACTTCAGAAAATCTTAATGAAATACTACCACCAAAAATATAAAAAAAATGGAATTATTATAAATATAAAATGAAATAATAATCATATAAAAGTTTATGTCCTTCCAGTGACTTATCAACACATATATGAATTACAAGAGTGACATAATTTTCAGTAAACTGGATTGCATTTCTTAATATTCCTTACTATTCCTTGTAGCCAGTTATTTATGTTGTGATGAGATTGACTACATACTTCAGTGATTCCTTTGTGCTGCAGTACTTTATTATTCATATCTTTCAATGCAATTCATTGACTGGTTTGTTTGGGTATTTTGGTGGTTCTTTATCTTTGGTAAGGTGGGTATCTATTCTTTGGTTATCCTATCTTTAATGTATAAAAAACTTGAAAGAAATAAAATCTAATATTTAAGCTCCACAGTAGCCAGCAGAAATAGTAAATATAAAGCTTGAATCAGGACCAAAGCATGATGACGTGTATCATGCATGATAAACTACAGTATAACTAAATCAATTATTATATTTGCATTTTAATTGACAGTGAATTAATGATTATTTTTCAGTAACAGGAGAATAAATTCTACTACATAGAAATTCAATACATATATATCGTTCAATAAGACTATATCAAGTGACACTCACTAAAAGTTATTTTTGTTTTATTATCAGGTTTTAGTCATAAATACATCTTCAGAAAAAGACACACTGGTGAAAAACCTGGTGAACTTACTTCTAAAATCCCAACAGAACTTCATTAAAAAACAAAAAAAAGAACAAACTACAATTCCCCCCAGAAATTCAAAAAACACTCTAACATTGAGAAAAGGCCTATCTGCATCTAACTTTCTGAAAGGCAAAATCTTTCAATAATCTGACATAATATTTTAATATAAATATTAAGTCATCTCCAGCTGGGAAATATTGTCTTCCAGAAAGTAATATAAGGATATAGTTTTAGGCCTTTTATTCTCTGACTTCAAAATATTGGTAATCCACATTCCAAGCATCTGTACATTGAGAGTAACACTTAAAAGAAGTCGAAATTTCAGGATCACAGACAAGAAATGCAAAAGAAAATAGAGTAACTGTTATTAGTATATATGTGGTTCAAAGTAAGGTATGAGTATGTCAGGAGTGGTATTATGATAGTGAATAATGATAGGAGACAAGTGATCATATGGTTGGGTTGCACAGATGACTAGATGTCATATATATAGTGATTTAATTACACTTCCATAATTTACTTGTATAAGAAGATATTTGGATGGCTACCAGAAATAAATTGAATATCTGCATGTTGTGCCCTTCACCACTCACACGGAGACTGCAAAAATCTGCCAAAGTCTGTCTGCTTTTCAAGAAGTTCAAAGTAAGTTCATGTGCAGCACTGATCATAAACAACAGACAATTTTATGTTCATGTAACTGCTAAATTAGGACCTTTGGGCTTTACAGTAATTTCACCTTTCCCTTGGATCTCAGAAGCGCTGATATTGAATTGGTCCAGGTTTGTAATGGTATGGATTAATAGCTCATGAATACGTGATTATCAAACCTCTATGAATTCATTCCATACTTCATATTTTGTATATACACTAACAATACCAATGAATAGAGAGTTATGACATCATCTCCCTGCTTGAAATTGAACATCCTGCGGGCCTGGTGTATTAAAAAAAATACAAAAAAACAACTTAAACGAGACCAGATCTATAAAGAAAAAAATCATGTTTCTAATACCTAGTAAAACATTCTGATAGCCTAGTTAATTTATGTTACATTTTGTGTTCCAAACCTACATGAAGACAATAAATGTTAAGTATTGTATTTTATTCCATTTAATTCAATTAGGATTTTGATGAAGTTTACTCTCCAATTTTGTTTTCATTAAAAATGTTCCTTTAACAATAAAAAGAACTAACGAAACAAAAATAGACTTTTAACATTACTTAAAAAACTGTAGGAAAAGGAATTTTGCAAACTCCTTCCATTTGCAAGGATTGCTATTTTATCACAAATACATTTACTCCATACCAGTATGTAAATCAGATAGAGAAACTTAATTCTTGCTGTTCTCTTCAGAGAAAACCAAGAGCTGCAGATTGTCAGGATCATTAAGTGTATAAAGAACTCTTCAAACACAAAAGAAGTGAGTCAGATTATTTTAATACATTAGTTAATTATGACTTCACATTAGCAATTGGTGAAAACCTTACTTTTTAATTTATATAAACAAGAAAACATAATGTGTAATATTACATTCATACATACTACCCCTATATGGTTGTCTCCTTAGGAAAAAGGAAAAAACTTTTTTATAAACTGTGTTTTATGTATAAAATGTCAATTATATTATAAATATGCAGCATGCAGTACATACAGCATTTGCCACCTGTGTACTCTACTCAGTGATTTTACCTTTTGACATAAAAACTCCAACATATCAATCATTGTCAAAATTACTGACAATTTTTTCTGGATTTATTAGAGTTTATTCTTCTCCCCTCACCTCTCTTTTACTTGATCTCCGTATTATGTCAGTAATCCAAAATTCAGTAGAAGACGAAACTGATCTTTAGAAGGACTTGTGGGATGCTTGTGTTTTTCACAGCTTTACAAAGCCAAAAGCAGGAGCTTTCTACCCCTAGAATACTCGCCAACAGGACATGAATTTTTGCTGTCATAGTTCTGATATCATAATAAAATCTTCCTCTGAATCCTGTTCAGTTATAATCACAATATAAGAAGGAAGCCAGACATCTGTTTCATGTATGATATTACTGCTATATAAGCCTCTTCACAGCAGTAAGCAATCTGGCTCAGCTAGGTCATTTAGTAAAAAAAATTTAAAATGGCAACAGAACAGTAAAATATTGCTATAACATTTCTGTTACATAGGGGCTTTTATATATATATGCCAACATTTTATTTGAAATTCTTGTTTTGTTCTGCAGGGATAATAATACAAGAGAACATTTTAAGGTTTTTTTGTCTGGTTTTCTTTCTTGCTTTGGCTTTTTGTTTTTTTGGGGATTTTTTGCTTTGTTTTGTTTTATTTTATTTTTTTCTCCAAATTGAACATTGTAAAGCTATGTGGTGAAGAATGAATCAAGGACTGAAGGAAGACTCTAAAACTTTATGAGCACTTTTCTGGAGATGCCACATTATGTATGGTAAATTGAATATTGGATCAATCTAGATGAAGACTAATGAAAACCTCACATACTGTCAGGAGGTTTAGTTGATTTTCATATTGGAGTATATACATTATTTACTAGGAACATTTTTTACTTCTTTTGAAGTCAGATACCATGAAAGAAAAGGAGAGAAAAAATCAGATTAAGACTACAATCTTATTTTAGAAAATACTTTTTTTTTTTTAAATTGAAAATACTATTATATAAAAGCTTATTAACTTTCCAATTGCAAAAATTCTGTCTCATTGAATGAGGATATCTCAGATGACTCAGTGTTATGCAATTTTCTTCCTTTTTTTTTTTCCTTTCTGAGTCACATTAATAGTTCAGTATTTTTTGTTCTTTCTCATATAATGAATATTAATTGACAGTAATTAAATTAAATTACATTAAGAATTTTAATTTGACACAGAATGCATGTTGTCAAGTCTTTCCTATGGTCCTGTATCTAAAAACTGTAATTTTACATGGTTACTATAAATTATACCTGAATAACTGCATTTTCTGTGGCAAATTTTGAAATTGACTAACTTTTGTGTGGGAGTGGTAACTTCTTAAAAGTTGCTTACAATTAACAGTAGTAAAAGCACTGCTGTTAAAAATTGCTTATGTTGTCCTATAAGCAACTTCAATAGACAAAGCTTTGATTCCATACCAAGAGAATAAATGCTATTATCTCTAGAGAAACCACACACTGGAAGTTCACTGCACCATTCCTCTTGTTTATGTATCTACAGACCTATACAGACAATATTCACAATTCTAGAAACACTTCATAATCGTTATTTTGCAGCCCAGATAGTAAGTGACTGTGTTTGTATATAAAGCAGAAAAGCACAGGATATTCAGAGCAGAGCTGAGAATTCTGTCAAAACCCCCTCATTTCAAAAAATGTGAAAATGTGCATATTATTACTTCATTTATGTTGGTATAATATCTTATTATAGGAGACATGTAAGTATAATGAATCATAAACCTTTAAAATTATGATACTTGAAGAATTGCTGGAGGCAAAGAAAGAAGCCTTGCTACTGGTACATCATTACCAGACAGTTTCTGGTTAATGACTATCGGTTCTTGTAAAAAGATTCAAAGAAAAAATAATGATTCCAAGTAGCAAAAGGAAAAAAATACTCATGAATTCTTGAAGTAAAGTACTATGGAAAAGACTCAGAGATTTTACTCATAAAGTGGGTATTGTATTATATTATAATCCTTTCACTGATGTTGTTTTGGGAGCTATCTGCCAATTATAATAGTTTAAAGATTAAGTCATTGTGTGCTGTAGCCAAGAGGTTTAAAGCCCATGAATTTCAGATGGTTTTGCCACCTACTTAGTGCACAGAATTCAGGTTATCCCAAGCAGTAGATAGCAGAAGGTTAAACTACAATTCACAGGATATTTTTGGTAAAACACATAACATTAGAATTATCTCTAGAGGGAAGCTAGTTTACAAAGTGACTTTTGATTCTATTTTCAGGATTACCTTTTTTTTGTACACTTCAGCAATACAAATCTTGGCAGTTCCATGCCATTCCAAATATAAATTGTTCAAAAAATAACATCCATTCATAAAAATACAGTAAGATTAGTTTGGCAGTACCATGGTATGTGATCTTCTGAGAATTTATTTCCATGATGAATCATTTACGTTTTTTAAGGACAAATATAGATTAAATATATGTAGATGAATAAAGCATTCAGAAATTAGTAGAATAAGAAAAGCTTCAGAAAATTTCCATGATTTTGATCATGATGGAAATCTTAGGTGTCTATATCACTCCTACACTTAAGAACACTCTTTAAATGTACAGTACGGTACAATAGAAGATTTGTCTTAAAACAAAAAACAACAAAAAAAACAAAATCCAAAACCAAGCAAACAAAAAAATAAATAGGAATGTATTCAATAGAGAAAAGGAGGAAAGGAAATGTGTGTCTATTATTTTTCTCTTTAATATTAGATTTGAAATACTCAAGACTACTGTTTGAGGTTAAGCAAATTGCATGGATATTTATTGATGAAAGAAATAAAAGTAAGTTTATTCTCAATATTCTTAGAACAGAAGAGAATATCAGAATAAAATCTGTCTTGAGAAGTAAACATTTCTTGTATTTAAAATGAAATTGCCATTCAAGAATGGCAGCACTGAGTTCAGATACAGTTACTGGAAAACATGATTGCTTTGTAATAAAGACAGAAGATGAGGAAGAAGTGCGCTTATGAACCCTTTATGTTTATTAAGCAGAATGAAAATCTTAGGCAGAGCAGAGACACCAGATTCCATACATACAGCTACAGACCCCCTTTCATAATTGTCTATGGTCTCACCATGCAATGTCATAATTTACTTGCTAGTTCTCAGGAAACAGTTTGTCTGATGAAGACAGACAGGACTGGACAGCTCTTTTTCTGATTTGTGACTAACCCAGAATCCAGGAAGTAGTATTTTCATGTAAATTTTCAGATATTTTCAATTTAACAGAGAAGAATAAGGCCTAAGAAACCCTAGTTTGTCAGTGAGTTACAGATTTTTTTTTTTTTTTTTAAACAAAACTAAATGAGGAATTGGAATGGTGCTTCTTTTTCTTACTTCGGTTGATTTGGTTTGGGTTTGTTTGGTTTCGGTTTTTATCTCATGATTAGTTTAATAATTGAAAAAGAAAATTTAGATAAGTTTTTGTCTGGGAAAAAACATTTTGAGAGGATGTTAGCTACTGAGAGGAAGGATGCTGTGTATACATACATACATATATACATATTAATTAATTTTTAATTATTTACCTACTAAGTGAGATGCTTTTGAGGAAAGAAGCTTTCAATTGCTTCATTTTAAGAGACAAAGTAAAAAATGTCTGGTTTAGAATCCTAACTACTAAGCACAGAAATATCAGCTGTTTCTTTTTCTCACAATTTCGTTTTGCTAGGAAACAGCCTTCTGCAGTTCTTTGAAAGAGCAGTTACAAGAGAGGCTTCCAAATCCTTGACAGAGTTACTTGAGCCTCAGAGAAAATCTCCATCAGGCAAGTTGATACAGCCTTATACATACAGTTTTTCTTTTACCTACTTTGAGTGGCTCACTGTTCAACCTAAGGATTTCTAGAGCTGCCATTTTAAAGCACCTAACGCTCCCCAGAGACTCTGCACAACTTAAGGAACTTCACTCAGAGGAGAGTTATACCATTAAATAAAACAAAGCAGCTTATAAACATTTTCTGTTTCTACTTATCTTAAATATATGCATACAGAGAAAATGGCTAACTTAATAGGATTTAAAATAGAAGATGCCTATCTTCCCCTCTATGACTCTCTTTTTATATAGCTGCACTTATCACTTCTGTGATTATTCAATTATTGAAATGAGTTCTCATGCTGTAGCAGGTGTAGGTACTATTGGGCTCATTTCTTGTTTCTTGTTCCTATTCTGATTATTTCCTCTTATCATTTGATAAAGGTAATGTCATGCTACTTGATTTGCAACCAGTATTTCTATTGGTATAATGAGCTTTTTCTTTTAATTGAAATTAATTACATAAATACCAAGCCATTTGACTGACATATATTGTAATATATTGTTTCTTGTATGCTTTCATACATACATACATACATACATATATATATATAATTAATTTTTTTGTCCTCACATGTTATGGCTCATATTTTTTTATTCTATTGGCTTATTAATGGGTTTAATGCTGATGGTTTGTTCTGGTGTTCCCCAAGTTGGTTTATCCCTGAAAGCTGTATCCCCCCCTAAGCTACTCTTTATGGCAATCCCCTCCCTTTGTTCCAGACCCTTCCCTATCAATCACTGTTACCCTGCCCCTTGTTCTGGTCCCTTCCATGTCACTCCTCCCTTGAGCCAATCCTTCCAGTGTTTCCCCCTGGCATTCCTGGGGAGCTCCCTATCCTTGACACCCCATTGGGACATGTGACCTGTTCTGCTCCCACCTTCTGTCATTGGCCTCAGGCCAGTGCTGTGACCCTCCTCACCCCTGCCCTGATGCTTCCCCACTGGTTTAGGATTTGTTCCCACCCCCAGAATTGCTGCAGTTTTTAAACCTGTGCCCAGCAGTGCTCAGGGCTCTCCTGTTGTGACCCCTTCAGCTCCAATAAACCTCTCCTGTTGGAACCTCCTACAGAGAGCCTCCTCCTTCTCCTTTACCCGACTCCTGCTGTGGCTGGCAGACCCTGCACTGTAGAACAAGCAGCTCTAAAGGTTCAGCTGTTGGTAAAACCCCAAACCATGGCTGTTCCCACACCTGGCACAATGCCAGTGTCCTTTGAGATAGCCCGGGCTCTGATGAGCTGCGTCACTCACATATCAATGTTTGATGTGTCATATGATTAAAATTAAAATATTACCAGGAATTAGTGGCTTACGTATATTCAAATTAAAGTTAACAGAACAGTTTCCTATGGGAGTTCAAACAAAAAGAATTAAGTTATCTTAAGAAAGAAAAAAGGACCATTGTGTCCTTTTCCATCATTTTTGTAACCTAAATGCTTACTTAAATTGTAACAGGGAGTATTAATAAATCCTAGACGATATTGTCCCCTTAGGGCCATACTCAAGATATTAGATAATAAGCAAAAGGGAAGTAGGTAGGCAAGTTCCTCTGTCACAATACACAAAAGATTGATCCCTACATACTTGCCTGGGGTTTTTTTCTAATTTTTCTGAGAACCTTATTTTACTGAAATAGTCCATTGAAACTTTTTAACCATGAAAAGATATGTCTAACAGGTGAAAAATGGAGGGCGGTTAAGATGCAATTTCCTTTCTCCTCCTCTCCTCCTTCTTCAATTACTTCTTATTTCTGTTGATTCATGTATCTGGGTTGTCCTCACTAAATATGTTATATTGAGCTATTTTTCTGTAAGTTGTATATCATTTTGTGTACGTGTGCATGTGTGTGTGTGTAGCATTTAATAAGGCTTTCACAGAGTGAGTGAGCTTGCTGCAATAATTTTTGGGGAGATTACTGTGAGATATAAGGCAACTAACACCTAATTTCTTTTGGTAGGTTAGATATTATTTGGTCATTTTTGGGGGGCATAATGTCAAAACTGTTTGTTTCAATTGCAGTGTCTGCTTGTGCTCCGCAGCCACACATGAGAGCTCACTACACAGCTGTGGCTGTGCACATCCTGGGATGGTATAAGAACAAAAGCATCAGATGTGCAAGGTAGCAGTGTTACTGTGGAGGGGTAAAGGGAAATCTTCTGAAAATTGAGCTGTATTCTTGGCTGGTTCTGTTAATTGTACTTTTCCTTAGTTAGTTTGCAGTTCCTTTGGAGTGATGTCTTTGCTATTTTCAGCCATATGGGAACCACTAACTGTAACTGCCTGCAAAGATTCATAGAGGTTTCATTTCTTTTAAAGTAAATCACTTGGGGGAATACTTTGAGGAATTTGGATCTATGTTTATCTACCTTCTTCAAACAGACAACAGGCAAAACATGGTGAAGCAGAGTTAGTATCAGATATTAAAGGGGACTGAGGAAAATCTGGATATGGTGTCAATGAAAATTAGAAATTAGTGTGTGATTTATTCATAGCTAATTTTGGGTTTATTTTTGAGTTATGACTTCTGTTAACTCTGTATGGAATGAAAAAAACGATTGAGTGCAGAGAAATGTGAGAGGGTTTAAGTAAAATCCAGCAATCCATAACTTCAGTTCAAAGCAAGTCATGCAGATAGTCTTGTAGTATCAAATTTCTAATCCTCCATTCTAGATAGTCATCATTTTCTACTTGCAAATAAGTAGTAATCCAAGTAAGAGATCCCATTTGCTTGGGAATTAATGGAGAGCTAAGGTGAAACAGGTAGACTCATAGGTGTAAGATATCTCCCTCCCTACAACAAAAAAAGTGGTTATAATTTTATTTTTTAACACCGGTGAAGAATTATTCTAAAAAAATCTGTCTCCTAATGTGGATGGACAGTATCAGTATGATTTAGAGCTTTTAATTTTTTATTATTTAAATAAAAGAATAATGTTGGAAAATCTAAATTTTAGAAATTACATCTCCAGGAAGAAAAGAAACAAATCCTTTTTTGTGTGTCCATTTGTTTTGTGCTTTTATTCGTATTGAGCCGAAGGGCTGTGTTTCTTCTTCTAAATCATCTGCCATTTGCCACTGTCAAAGGCTGAGGCTTATTATCAATAATATGCAGCAAAATCAGCATTCAGTTCAAAAGTAGAGGGAAAAAACAAATCTGTTTATATTTGCCTTTAAAGTTTTAAGCTCAAGTTCTAAAACAAAATTTTTGACACGTTTTTTGTTTATGCAGCCAATGGATTTAACTGGCATAAAAAATCCTCAGACTGGAGTTTTGCTAGGGTACTGAAACAAGCATTTTATAACTTCTCATAATTAGCATTTCCACTACAATGTCTTTATATGTTTGGTGTTCAATGTTATTTCCTGGCACATTTCATATCTTTAATATGTTTCTCCAGGGTTTTCATCAAAGAAAATGTTTTGATTAATTTTTGTAGATGAACATACTGTGTCTTTAGTGGATGTTTGCATGAGAACTTGTGATACTTCACCCTCATAATTGATCTGGTGTTTGCAAACCATAGAAAGTGCCTCAAAGGAAAATATTATAGAGAAACAGTCTTGAACACTGTCTTAATTTGTCTGTTTATGATGAGGTTTTGAACATCTGTTTTCCTTTCAGCCGGTCTTTACAAATATTTTGAAGTATCACAACAGCCCTGTTGATCAGAGTATGCTGGGGCCAACAAATGGGAAATGAGCACAAAGCAGGAGAGAGAGAATATAAATGGAAAACACGGTGACATGAAAGGTGATTGTAGAAGAAAAATGAGAAGAAAATAACAGTGTAGAGATCCATTTTTCCAATATCTCTGTTTTAATGGCCCTCAATAAACTTTTTACATAATAAGAATGTAAAATGATGGAAGAAATACCAAGTGTTTATTATATGCCTGGTACAGTTAGATCTGCCTCACAGACAGATCATCCAGATGTCATGAAAAATAAAAGAAGTCTAGCAAAAATGGAATGTTATATTACTCTGCTTTGTGATGTCTTGAAGCTTTCTGATACATTTCTTCCAATGATTTTTCATTCTAAGTATTTGTATATGGTGAAGCCCAGAAGTTCGTGTGCGTATTGCAACAGTTATTCCCACAAAATGATTTTGCCTTCTTACTGATTATAAGTAGGAAAAAAAAAAGATAATAGTAAACAAAACTTCAAAATGTCCTTCCAATATAAAAGAGCATTTAATACGTATTTTTAAGGGAAAGAGTGATAATTGGAAGAAGACACTATGCAACCAGATAGCAATATTTAAATAAAATTGTAAAACAAAGGAAAATATGTTGGAGTGCACAATTAAATATAAAATGTAGGTCCATACATTTAGATTTTTCCTGTGTTGTTTGCTGGCTTTCAGGCAGTATTTTCATTTTTCAACTTTGTTGCTAAAGAAGCAGCAAAGTGCCTCTGCTAAGCGATGCTATAGGGGATCAGTAGCTAGGAAACAGGTACACGTGCAGATTTGTATAACAGTTTCCATGGAAAGGTATATATGGTTCATCTGTGGTTCAACTTAGAAGACCAAGCAGGAGATAATAGAAGTGACTTACTGATAAATCTGAGCAATTGGTGGATAAAATAGTATGGGAAACCTGGGAAAAACATCAATATCTGTTTTCGCACTGATCACAGACCATTTTAAGATGCTGCTTTTTAAAGCTATAAATTTTAAAAGTGTCTTTGTAAGTAAGAAATATAATTTCTTCCTGATTCAGGAAAAAAATTAATTAGGCAGTTTTAGCAGGTCAAATATGATCAGAAAATCTTGTTAAAGAAACTGACAATTATATGAGATGAATATATTTCCTAAAATACAAAATGACCATTTCTTTCCTTTAACTAAGATTGTATATTGAAATATTACCTGTACCATAATATTCTTTTTCTGGTTTTTTTATTGTTCATGTGCTAAACCTGCTAATAGACTTCTATAACAAAAGCTCCATCAAAGCATGAATTCCTGCAGAGGAAAAAAGTGAAATCAATTTTTTTTCCCTTTCAAATTTGCTAATGAAAAATGCTCATGATGGTGTAGTGAGATCTACACAGTTGTTTGGTAGCAAATAGGAAATAGCAAACTGTATTAATTCAATTGCATTTTCATTGCCACACACAACTGCTGTCTTTCCAAAATATTTATTACTAATTTTTCTTTTCCTTGTAATCCAAGTTGGAGAGAAAAAAATGGGGATTTTTTCTGGTAAACTTGCCCTGAAAGTATTTACTTAAGGGACATAATTAGTGTCCCTTTGGACAGATACTCTACTGTTTTAAACTATAACTGTGAAGAAATATTTGATAAGCAATGCAATGTGGTACCATGTCTACAATATTCTTGTAATCTTGGAAATGTGGTACCCTCCCCGAACATATGAAAAGATTAAATGGAAAGAGCAAAATCAGCTATAGAATTGATTTACCAAAAAAAAAAAAAAAAAAAAAAAAAAAATTGTTAATAGGCATTAGAATGGACTTCATACTAGTAAAACTTAAGTAGTTCACTGAAACCAAAGATTAGTCACATACATAATGTTCTAGAAGTGATAGTATTTTCTGACTAGCTCATAAGTGATCTTTTTTCACATAAGCAAAACCTGAATTCTTCTCGAAAAAGAACTTCCCGAGAATAGAGGTGCTTGAGGGAAGATGTTCTGGTGGCAAACAGTGTAGCATATTGATACCTTCTTGGAAGGTAATTTTGAAATGTGGATTTAGAGGTTGGAGGAAAAGGAAAGCTAAATCTTTTTTCATAGTATAAATTGAATATTAATAGCTATCTATTTCTGAAGAAAACAGACAATAAGTTTCCTCAGAACGGTAGGTTTGATAAAAAACAAGCAATGCAGGCTGGCTACACTCAGTCTGTACTCACGATCTGGTACAATGGTACCCTACACTGTAAAAAGGTCTTCAAGGTGACCAGGTTTCTTGTGGAAGAGTCTGCTTATCCTGCAAGGAGAATTAGTAGAAACAAGGCATCTGTCTCACCTATGCTAACCAAATCCTTTCTACAAGACAGACTAGAAAACTATAGTAAAAGAGAGCACATACTCTCCATCAAAAATAGAAATCCTGAATAGCAATCATGAATTATTTCAGTTAATAGTCCATTTGGATAATTTGGAGGTAATGTATTTAGAAAGACAAAAAAATTCTCCTACAGCTTCCATGTGTAAAGGTAAACTGACATTATATGCAGTCTCTCTAAAAAAAAATAAAAAAGTATTTAAATTTCTCTGATATTTCCAGAAGCTTCAAGTAGGCATGTGATAAGACATTTTCCAGATGCAGAGTTGCTGTGAGCACTTCATCATTAATTCCAGGCAAAATCAGCCAGACCAGTTGCACTGATATTCTGAGTTCTTGGATGAACTTCCTTGTCATCAGGATAGCAGGGAAGCTAGCTTCCGTGCCATGCTGGCAGTGCACAATGAAGAAAGACGGCAAAAGAAAACCAAGATGCTATCTTTAGATATCACCAAGCTGAAGGCCTAACATATACCAAATCTAGCAGTATATGAAATAAATTTCTACAACACTCTGAACCACAGCTAAACCTTGTCATTTGTCTGATTCTATTAAAAACCTCTTAGTTTACAGTAAGAAATTAGTTGCTGACAATAACATATACATCAGTCATAAAAACAAATCAGAAAAATTGAGTTATGTTTGTTAGGATGTTCTACATTACTACTGTTTTAAAGACAATTAATTTAATGTCTCTGTGTCTATTTCCCACCTGGAAAATAAGGATTGCCTCAATATCCTCTGAACTTCTGAAGTGTCTGTGTGAAAAAGGTTCTTAAATCATAGGATCCCAGATTAATTTAGTTTGCAAAAGACCTTTAAGATCTTCGAGTCCATCTGTTAACCCAGATCTACCATGTCCTTAAGTGTCATGTCTACGTATCTATTAAATACCTCCAGGAATGGTGATTCTCCCACTTCTCTGGACAGCCAGTTCCAATGCCTGGTGACCCTTCCAGTGAAGGTTTTTTCCTTATTTTTCCCAATATCTGATCTAAACCTCCTCTAGTGCAAAGTGAAGTCATTTCCTCTTGTCCTCTTGCTTGTTACTTGGGAGAAAAGATCAACTCCCACATCATTGCAACTTCTTTTCAGGTAGTTGTAGAGGGTGATAAGGTCTCACCTGACAGTCCTTTTCTCCAGGCTAAACAACCCAAACTCCTTCAGCTGCTCCTCATGAGATTTGTCCTCCTGACCCTTCACCAGTTCCATTGCCCTTCTCTGGACATGTTCCAGCACCTCAATGTCCTTCTTGCTGTGAGGAGCCTGCAGCTGGACACAGACCTTGGAGCCTCACCAGTGCCGAGCACAGGGAGAAAATCACTGTCCTGGTCCTGCTGGTCACACTGCTGCTGGTACAGGAGAGGATTTCATTGACTGTTTTGGCTACCTGGGCACACACTGTCTCATGATCAGCCAGCTGTTAACAAGCATCTTCAGGGCCCTTTCAGTAGCTTTCCCACTACTCTTTATCAAGCCATTAGCATTGTGCAGTGTTGTTGTTACACAAGTGCAGAATTGTTATGCCTAGGCAAAGCAAGGTATGTGTTTCTCTCAGGATCAAAGGCAGAATAGGACTCTGAAGCTAATTTTTTTGATCTTTGTTTTGTTTTCACAGTGTGTTATTGAACTTCTCTCACCACCATGTACACGCACCCCAGGGGACATATAAGGAAATATGAAATGTTTGATAATGATCTGTATATCTTTGGAAAGACTGTGTGCCCATTACAATTCTGATGACTCCCTTGAAAACGTTATCTACATTGTTTCTCTTTGGAGGAGTGCACAAGCAACTGCCAATATTATCTGTCCATGAGAAACCCTATCTCTCTCCTCTGCCTTATCCAGTCTGACGTTCTTATCCTTCACGAGGTAAAGGGTATAACGTGATAACAGGATGCGAGGTGATGAAATGTACTCTGCTTCTGGGAAGGGCTTTCTGCCAGCATGGCTAAGGCATGATGTGATTCATCAAGCAATAATTTAAGTGTGGATTGTATTAGGAATGATTTCTTAAGTGATAAATTGAGCTGAATAAATGGCTGTCTCCTATGAAAGCCCTTTCCATTGTTCTGAATAGAGTAGAACATTGTGAAATGCTTTGATTTAATAAAAAATTTGTTTTCTTAGGTAGCAGCTCCTAAGAATGCACATTTTCATGGAAAGATCAATGTTTGTTTTATCTACTGTTCTGTGCTTAAAATTTATTATTTAGATCATATTTATAATCTTCTATTTTTTTATGATGAAATATAATGGATTGAGGCATTTAGACAAATTACTGAGATACCAAAGGAGAGAATTTAAAAACATGTTAATTTGGTTTGTTTTTATTTTTCCCCAGAAATAAAATACTACTCCTTTTACAGGTTATAACATTCCCAGGAGCCTGGCAGGTTTCATGCAGAAACCTGAAGCTGTTGTGGAGGTCAAAGTTTAAATTTTACTTGGATAGTCCTGCTTAGATAATTTCAACTCAGTACAAAGGAAACCTGGAATGTCAAAGTATTGTTAAAATAAATTAATTTCTGTATGTGAGCATCTAATAATGGAAAGTATTAACAGTATTTGTCACTTTAGTTTCTTTATTTTTTCTTGGTTTAAATCCCTATTCAATTCTTTGTTCTATTGTCTTCCTTTGTAATAAAACTGACTTACATATCAATATGACCATTAGCTCTTCTGATTAATTAGTCTGTACAAGTACCTACTTTCCAACAAATTAAAGGTAAGGTATAAGGCCATAGAAATAGAAAGCAAAACCACAAAACACCCTCTAGATTTATCAACACAGTGGTACTTTAGTTGACCTTTCTTCAAGCCTTTAAGAAGGTGTGGGCTTTGGAGAAAGAAACAGTTTTTTATCACATTTTGCCTTACATGCTTTCATAAAGTACTGAAGTGAAGAGTAGGGTCTTCTAGTCTGACACAGATGGTAGTCACATTCTTTCCTGTGCTTTAGAACTACAATACGGTATATCTCTGTCCTGAGGTGACTGTATGGCCCGGGATCCCATTGTCTGTTCTGGTTTACTACCAGATACTGAATTCTGTGCCTTTGATATTGGTCTGAGGGCAAAAGAGGAAATGTGGTGTGCAGTTTGTCTGCAGAAGCTTCCATTTACTGCCCTGGAATTCCTTTCTCATGGATTGCGTTGTCTGCAGCATGAACAGTGAGAGAGAGCTCTCCTTTGCTTTTAGTCAGTTCTTTTCTCATGCACTGAGGCCAGAAGATTTTTGGAACTGTTCAGCTATTGTACAGTCCAGGAACACCAGGACTATCTCCTGTGGCCACCCCCAAGCCTCAGTGCAGCAGGGACACTGGACCGGAGTCCCGGAAAGACTGAGGCAGAGCTGAGCCAAGACATACCCATGAAAAAGACTCTCTCTGAACTACAGCAGGACTTTCTGAATTTACCATCTCTTCAAAACAACAGGAGATTTCATTGTTTAATAATTTTTTTTTCCTTTTCATGTTTGCGAATTCTTTGCTTGTTAAATAAACAGTTTTTCCCACTTTTCTCCAAGGAGATTCTCATGGATCTCATGAACCAGTTGGAGGAGGGGCTGCTGTGTTCTGCCCTTTAGAGAAACGTCACTTTGGGAAGTTCTCTTCCAAATTTGTCCCAGTCCTGGATAACCTCAAGTCCAATTTATACAAATTTAGAAATGTGTTGTATTACTTACAATGAAGAATACCTCCTTGTGAAAAATATTTTTATTTTATATTTAGCATTATTTTCCCTCATTCTCATCTTGTATTCCAGTACATATTTTTAACATACAGTGCATATATTACATACTTAATTGGAAAAGAGGAAAGAAAAAAATATTGCATAACCTAAAATTAATAATATATAAATATTATTAATAATAATAATAGCAATTGTCCCTTCCCTAAAAAATTAATATACACTGAGTATTTTAGATTTCTTTAAAGAATTATTTTCAGTCTATACAGATTAACGTGATAACCTCTGGTTCTTTATTTTATTCCATTTCTATATTTTTGCTCAAAGATCTTTCTTGGTAAATTAATATAACAGAAATCTTCGCATAACATAAAACAAGTCTGGAAAGTAGCTAATTTTCTATTGTCAGCTTCAGAAATGAAAGGTAAGAATAGAAGAATGAATCTCATTTTATTTACTAAGGCTACTTACAACTGACCGTAAGTTATTTGTGTGGATACATAGTAACATCTGTGCACTCTCATTCAGAACGACCTTTATTTTCTTTGTACAGCACACTGATCTAGTTCTACAGCTCACATATGGTAAGTAGGTAGGTAAGAAGATGCATGGCACTCAACAATAGCATGGAAAAATAGTTACAACAGAATTAATTCTATGTAATTTAGCAAGGAAAATGGGTTTAGCTTCTTAACGTTAAGAAGCTTTAAAAGAAGGAAGATTTTCAATGGAAAAATATTTTGAATACTTTTTACTGAAATTATCTTCAACTTTTGCAAAAATATATACAACTGATTTTCTGAATACCAGTATTTTATGTCAACATAGTTGATAAGTCAAAAGCATCTTCTGACTAGTCTGATTATACATTCTGATTATGCTGTTCTCAAATTTCGCTTTTTCCCCCCATGATCCTCTAAAATTTGAATAATTTCAATTGACACATATTCCTTTTAGGATCATGAAGTTCTGCCTCTTTTCCATAGTATACAGTATACTTTTGTTGGGCTACTTAAAGCATCAGTGGCACTTAACTGTTGCATAGTTACCGTCTAATTTAGTGTTGCTTCTAGCACTATGGTGTGGCAAAAAGACATTTTTTTCCTGAGAGTTGTCTAACTAGCATCTATTATGTGAAAAGACTTTGGTATGTCTTTAGAAATGTTGACTAACAACTAAATCTTTGAATCTCTTAAGACGTCATTTTTTGGTCAGAGCTACGAGACTTGAGTGTATGTTTTTTTTCTCTATTTTAAGTATTGATACCACAGAAAATATAGCAGTGTCTCATACTCTCTTTGCATCCTCCAAGTATTCTTCTAGGGCACAGTAATCAATGGATCTCTGGTAGTTGTTTGGCGTTTGAGGCATCGTACATGGGTAATGGACCTGATTTTTCAATGAATTTCCTTGGACTGATAAGGACCACTGTTTAAAACTGTTTAAAACTGGAAAGGTGTCTGATGGTATCATTCTTCTCTGTGACAGTAACCAGTGACAGAACCCAAGGGGATGGCCTCCTCAGGGGAGATTTAGGCTGGATATCAGAGGAAGGGTTTTCATCTAGGGAACAGGCTCCCAGGGAAGTGGTCACAACACCAAGACTGAGAGAGCTCAAGAAGAATTGGGGCAATGCTCCCAGGAACATGGTGTGATTCTTGGGGTGTCCTGTGCGGGGCCGGAGGCTGGACTCCAACAATCCTTGTGGGTGCCTTCCAACTCAGCACATTCTATGATTCTAACAGGTTTTTTCATTTGTTATCAAAGTCTTAAAAATTTATTTTCACTAAAATATAATCATGATCCAAGTTATTTTTTCTTTCTTTCTTTCTTTCTTTCTTTCTTTCTGGACAGATCAGAACATTTACATGAAAGAAATGTAGTTTTTACATCTAAAAGTGAAGTTTTGTATATTTGTGATATTATATTCTAATTTGAATTTCTTAAAGCCTATAACACCACTTTGCATTCAATAGCATGCAGCACTTCTGCAGACTCAGTTACAAAAAATAACTGCTGTGTGAATTGGTAATGGGACATTCAATCAGCCTAAACCAAATTCTTTCTGCACAGAATATATTATAAGGTAGAAAAGAATTCCAAAGTCTAATTTCAGCTACAGCTTTTTGCTTCAAAGCTGTTTTGAACTATTCTTATTGCAACAGTTTATGTACTGGGTTGTGTAGTTGATAAAGATAACTGGAACTGCCTAACGTTTTTAAGAATTTATTAATACAGAGGGGAAAAACAAACCAAATTTGGCTTCTTGATTTAAGAGGTCACTTGAAGCTAATCATATCAATGTTTGAGGTCTATTTATTTAGTACTAATGATACTCTGTAGATTAGCAATTATTGTAAGACAAATTTTGCAGGTTACTGAGCAAGACTTTTTTTATATGAAAAGAACATGGAGATTCATTATTTGCTAGAAATTGTTCTATAAAATTCTGCAATATAGTAGTGTTTTATCTGAGGCAAGGTACTATTTAATTACTCAGATGTCTCTTAAACATGCAGGAAAACTTTACCTATTCCAGCTATTTAGTGTAACATTTATGCATTGATATTTCAGCTGAAAAATCAAGCACATCATTCTTAGTTAATTTTTTAATCTAAAAGCCTACCTGTATTCAGCTTTAAGACCTTGTAGAGAAAGGCATTCATCTATTGCACTGTGAAGTTATTTTCACAGTAAGCAACCAAGTAATGATGGTAGGTAAACATAATATACATAGAAATTTTACTAAAAAAGTAATTTTTCCTTATTCCCTGTATGTTGCAGTTTCCTCTATTTTCTCTTACCCTTAAAACTTTATAAATCTAGGACATGCTAGTACAATCCTTCAAGCTGAAAATATATGAGAGGACAGTTTAGTGCTGCATTAATAACAGCTAGTTAAATGGTTATTCTCTTTCTCTGAATATAAAAGGTTTGTTCCATTTTCTGACTGGGGAGATGTGATCCTGTGACTATGTCTAAACTGAACAGACTCTAATACAGCAAGTTATCACCATTCTATTGCATTTGCCTTTCCTTTTATTGCAAATATATGAACCTCTCACCTCCCTCTGTAGAAGACTGTATGGAATATATGTTGTATATGAAAGCACATGACTTGCTTATTCCAACAAATATTTTTCATACCATTTTCATAAAGGATCTGAAAATAAAAATATATAAATATTAATGAATAGTCATTCTTGATATTTAAAAACATTTTTTGAGAGAAGTGTTCTGTGAATTATGAAAGAATAAATAAGATAAAATGCTGAAATCTAAATGTGTGCTGAGGGATTAAATTAGGTTTTTTTTTTTTTTAAAAAATTATATGCAGTTGGAGATATGATGCATGATAAAGGAAACAGAGGGTCCTCCAGAATTTATGAAAGATTACACTATTTACACTGGAAATGCACTAGAAATAAAGGAATTACTCATGGGAAAAACCAAAAAATCAAAACAAAACCCTGAAGGTTTGATCTGTGTGGATGACATGGTTCTTTATATTCTTCTTCAAATTTGCAGAGTTTTGCAAATCTACAGATCCATCAGTGCTGAGTGGAAGTTCTTAAGTCTCCAAAATTAATGTATTTATTCAGTAATAAAATGCACTCTAAGTTGAAAAGCAAACATTAGGCACCTTTAAGGAAGTTTTTTCACTGTTGTGCTAATTTTTCTTTTTGTTTGTGTCAAGCTTATATTCCATTGCTTTAAACATAAGGGTGAACTCTCTTCCTTCAGACACATGAAAAATATTCTTGTTTATGTGTTTCTGTTATTGTGTGCTAATTTTTCTCAGTTATATAGGACCCATACAGTCACATATTGGCACAGTACAAAGCTGGAAATTTCAAGGGCTGGATTTGTGCTCCCATTGCTTTTCCTTTCATTTTTCATCTACCCGTCTGGCAGGAGCACTTAACATCTTCCTTATCTGAGCATTAGGAGCAACCTACACACCTCTCCTCTGTGCAATGGGGAAAGAGGTGCAAGGGAGGAACTGTCAGGACACTGCAGAAACTCAGATGTACAGCCAGTCTCTAGGAGGACAATACTAGCCACTGATCTGTCCTCTCAACAGTAACAACATATTGTCTTTTCCAAGCTATGAGCAGCTACTAAGTAAACAGGTATTCCACTTCTTTCAAGGAAAAGACAGCAGGCCAGATGGTAATGGATCTCCGGGGTGTTGTTTGAGCAGTGCAAGACTAATCTGGGTCCTATTAATCAGTTTGATTCTTCCTTGTTATCTGAGTGCATTCATCTACTGCAGAACACTTTAACACCTAGATTGACTGATTTGTGTGCCTTGTGGAATGTTAATACAAGAGACTGTTTAGGCTGCACTGTTAGGAACCCTGAATTCAAAGCAACTGCAATTGCACCTTCAATTCAGTTAAGCACAAGTACCTTTATTTAACAAAGGATGCAGAGGGACTAAGACAAGATGACACATGAATAGAGTCTTTAAGAAATTACTCCTTTTTGTTTCTGCTGCAGAGGAAGCAGTGCAGACAGCCAGTTAAAAAAATACAATTACTGTTTATGAAAGAACTGATTGACCAGTGTTGAGAAAGGGAATAATTCAAACTTAATTTCTTGTTTCTGTTCAGTATATTAGCTATTCACTGAAAGCAGATTTTATGTAGAAAATCTGATTGTGTCACTTAAAAACTCTCCCACATTTTCCCAGTTTCTAAGATATTTAACTGAACATAGATAATGTTAACACAGATATTTCTAGCTTGTGAAGGCTTTGTTTTGCAGGCTATGATAGTCTCTTGGTATGGAAACCAAATTAAATATTTCTCTATTACTATTAAAAATCTTTGAACTTTTTGAGTGACTGCCTTGTAACACAAAAAGGATTTATGAGAGTAAGGACCATTTTTTGGTGAAAATTTTAAGTAAGTCCACAGAGTATGGAGGAGAGAAAGTTGGAGTACATTTTGCATTCATATTTCAAATTTGACTCAAAGTTTCTCCTCATCCATGTATCAGAAAGTGTCAAAATCGATTCTGTCACATGAAATACAAGTATTAATGTGAATATGAGGTAAAGATTTCAATATATATACAAGTATGTGTATACTGGAAGTGGAGATCAAGAATCTTGCAAGTCACATTTCAAGATTTTGCTTGTTTATGTAATCAAAAACAGGTATTACCTCCTACTCAAGATTTAATAATTTTGTAAGGCTTGTTATAAAACCCCTACTTGTTAGCTTTTTTTTTTTTTTTTTTTTTTTAGCAAGACCAGTAATAGTTAATTTCTATTCAGAAAGAAATCTCTCTTATTTTACTACAATATTTATAATATAAATTTGATATTACCGGAAGGTATAGAATAGTCACATAATTTACTCATGTCTATGTTGAGATCCAAGTTAGATAAAGAAAATATTTAATAGGATCTTTCTCATGCTTCTGTATCTATGTCCAAGTTATCAAGATCTTATATGTTTGATGGCCAACAGAAAGCTGATTCTTCAATAACTTTCAGGGCACACTTGAAAATAGTATATGCTCACAAGTTTACAAGGAAATTCTGGCTATTGCGGATGGTTTAGAAGTTCCCTGACAAGTCAAATGATAAAAATACTATGAAATGGCAAAATGAAATATAATCTAGACCAAACCTCAAATGCTACTTCCATAATTTCTTAAGCCAGAATTTGAGTCTTTATGAAGTTAATGTGTAGCTTGAATGAATCAGTACTCTCACAAAAAAAATGTTACATTATAATACATATCCTGTTTTATGGTTCAGTAAGATTGGTTCTCATTAAAGTGCCTCTCACAGCCTGGGAAGGTAGAGATGAACTCACTTCATATAACTGATTTAAAATTAGGACATCTGCATTCTGCTGCTAGACATTATAAACAAAGTAGCTATTCACTTGAATTCCTACTAGTGTTAGCTTTATCCCAGTTAAAGGTTTTCACTTAGACCTAACCAACTAGCTTATATTAAAAATTTTCATTTGTCTTCCAAATACTCAAATGCTCATTTATTTCAGGAAGATCCCTCCCAGTCAAAAAACAAACAAACAAACAAAACAAAAAAAAACCAAACCCCCCCCCAAAAAAAAAAAAAAAAAAAAAAACCACAAAAAGAACAGAACAAAAAAGCCCACCAAAACCAAAAACCAATCACGTTCCCCAAAAATTTACCTCCAGAAAAAGATATTTTTGCCAATGTGTATGAGAGATAGTAGTCAGCAGTCTAGCTGAAGAAACAAATTAGTCACTCTTTCTCCTTTTTCATCCTGTTCAATATGTAATAGAAGAGTATAGAAGAGTATATTAATGATATTTCTATACTATTTCACAAGTCTGACAGCTATTATTTTAGGCTTTTTGTTAACATGGCAAGATATCACTGCATTAACTTACAACTGTGCCCAAAAATGACTCAGATATAGGGGCCAAAATTACTGGTGTGGTAAAATTCTCAAGCGAAAACTCAAATTCTTGCACATGAGAACCAATATACCTCTAGAGGAAAAAAGTCTCAAACATAAAATGCTAATGCATGGAAACTGGAACGACTGGGGATTTTTTTATTGAGGAACAAAGTAACATGCATATTTCACCCAAGTCTTTTGTCTTAGATCACTTCTATTATATACCACAGGTTCATTTATCACTGTAGCCAAGGACTCTGAAAGCATAATGTTATTTTAGACAAAATCACCGTTGCAGTCAGATGTTTTTATTGGGCTTTTCTAATTGTTGAATCTCTTAAAAATGATGGACAAGAAAGTGTAAGAAAACAAAACCGACAAACAAAATCTATTTTTTTTACAAGCCAAAGATGGCAGGTCTTCCAACAATGGATAGTAATTCACAGAATAAAAAAATCTCCCAGCAGAAAGTGTTTTCTTTAAGAAAACCTTAAATGGAGACTTCTTTTTACAAGCTTCTGTTTATAAAGTATATGATTATTAAATATTTTTAATTACTCCACTTATTTAAAATTTTATTTACAAATAATTATATCAGCAGTAGCTAAACCCTTTCTGAACTTCTTGCTTTGCATCATTTTTTAATAAAAAATATCAGCATAATAAAGTTATGATGGGCTGAAGTTCATTGACGTTAACTTAAAATCAAATGATAGACTTGAAAATATCAAGTAGAGAACTGTGGGGTTTTCTTTAATCTGCAAGAGCAAGGAATGGTAAAACACTTTTTAGAACACTTTTCATCTCTTGGCAGAAGACATTAGACATTTATTCATGAGAGTACTGACCTCTTGATCTTGCACAGAAATTCTTGACTAGTTATTTGCAATCTTCAACGATTGTGTTCCCGTGTTCTAATTCCCTATGGAAATAGTGTCAGGTAACTAGTGTATTTGAGTGTGTTTTATCATCATCTGGTTAGACACAACTACTTGGATATGAACTTTCTGCAGTATATATTACACAGAATAAATGTGCCCTATATGTGCTAAGTATTTAGAGATGATTTAGAGAAAATAACAAGGTTTTTATCCATTGCAATATTTATGGGTTTCCTATTTAAAAATTAGAAGGGCAATGTTCTTTACATGCATAAGAGTTAGATACTCGCTTACAGCTGAGTACAGCTAGACAGGAAATTTAAGAGGTACCTTTGTGGCAAGCTTCCAACACAGACTCTGCACATTCATGTGAACATGCTTTACCAAAAAAAATTCCAGCTGAGGACTAGCTAAACATGAAATACAGGGAGAGTAGAACTGCAAGTGAGTTCAGTGGCTGCTTGAATTGGAGAGGTCACAAGCACATTACAATGTTTCTAAACTTTTACAGAAAAGTGGGCAAGCAAAAGGTAAAGTTGGTGATGTTAGAAGAGCATGTGGTGTGGATCGGTGTGATGGAGCAACAACCAGGAAAAAAGGAATGTGATTTTGAAAAACTTTTGCAATTAAATTGAAAAGTGGATAACAGTCACTTACTCACAAGTTAAAGATTTAAATTAGAAAAAAAAATCAAAAAGCCTACAGCAATATCACAAGTAAACTAGAACATGCTGTGTTTCCTAAAAAAAGTTTTCAGAATTGCCTCCTATTACAATCCATTGTGGAAGATATTTTTTAATATATTCTTTGTGGCTAATTTAAAAGAATTGTTGTTTTCCTTATAAAGCATAAGTGTGCATTTTATTTGAAAAACTTCTTTAAAAATGTAGCTTTACTTATGGTGATTTTTGTTTTCAAGGTCTTCTCCATTACAAACACTCACATCTATTCCAAAGGGAAGTTTTTCTTGCTCAGCAGGATTTCACTCCCCACTTGGAAACTATAAAAATAATTCAATAAAAATATTTCTTTCCTTTTTTTTTTTTTTTTTCTTTTTTTTTTTTTTAATTATATGGGACAGAAAAATGAGATAAGGATAAAATCAGTTTAGCGATCTAGCAAAATTATGACTCGTTAGTCTTCAATTCTCCTAGTCACATGCAGAACAGGATATTTATTGCACTGTCACACTGATATTAGTAAATTCCCTTTCTGTGATAAATAGTAAATATTTCTATCAAAGGCAGTTCCACAAACTTTTTCATAATCAGAACATAAGCTTGCCCTGGAAAGGATTGCTTCCACGATGTGAAGCTAGTATAATTTGACTGATATACAGAAACCTTATTTAGAAGGAATTTTCCTCCTGCTTTTTTTTTTTTTTTTTTTTTTTTTTTTTTTTTTTTTTTTTTTTTTTCTGTTACTCTTGCAAGAAATAGTAGCTGTTATGGTAGTGATTATTACAGGCAATTATAAAAATGAAAGCAGAATTAAGAGGCAAAGGCTTTAATGTTCTGACTGAGTTAGTCCTTGTACAAAATGAGAGATGTAGAGATGAGTGCTGAGGAGATGGGGTAAATGAAGACTGCTTGACAGTGTGGCCAAAACTGAACATCACTGCTCAAGGGTGGTGTGTGCATGCCAGAGTCTTATTATCTTATTCACAAGAAATCATGGAGAATAGAGATGGATAGCAATCCCTGTTTCTATTATTTTTAGTAGGATGGACATACAAAGTATTAATGCTAGGAAGAATCGCCTCTGCTCATGACAGACCATGAGCAGAGAGGCTTATCCCTAGCACAAACAAGACTGGAAGCCTTGTGGTTTTCCAGGGATACAGCCTGGGCAAAGCACTCCGGTAAGGTTATTTTGTTCCAAGTGACTGGCTACATTGCTTATGTTGAGGTCTATCTCAGGTCTTAACCATTCTTCAAAAAACACCCATGTTAACTCATTGACTGAAACTGTGGATATGTCTTCATGGGTCACAAGAAAATATTTTAGCAGACAACTTCTGGCTTTTCAGCTAGTAGGTTTAAGTTATGTATTTTATAATACTATACCAATTTCTCACAATTTGGAAATAAGCCACTTTCACCATCACAGCAAGACGCCATAGCCATAACATACTTTCAAAGTGCCATGCACCAATTCCAAGTTTGTGCTCAGTTGTCATATACCTAGGACATATTTTGAAAAACATACAGAAGCATATATAGTAAAAGAGATTATGGAAATAATTTGTTAATTAATGGCATTTTATAAAATAGTTATTGCTTTAGTTTTTTAAAACTAATTTTTTTTTTTTTTTAATTTATGATGGAAAGGGAAAGAATTAGACCTAGTATCTGATCAAAGTAAAGATGACTATTGTAAAAACAATCCAAATACTTTTTGTTTGCCTCTCTTTAGATCAGTAATTTCTGGTTTTTTACAAATTTCTGGCCTGTGCATTAGGACTATTAAAAAAAAAAAATTTATTTGTTGAAAGATGCAAGGATTACTTTCTTTTAATTTCTTCTAAAATTACCTTAGTATCATTGCAAAACTTTTTCTTAATAGTAGGCAAACACACCTAATTAATTAAGATTCATTAAGAGTTCTAAAATATATTGTCAGAAGAAGTTGTTGAAGTAGAATTTTTAGAAGCCATTACTAACTCAGTGGGTTGCTGCCATACTAGGTTTTGTTAAAATATTTCATATTAACTTAATTACAAAGCACTTGATTATTTAATGCTATTGCGAACCACCTCCTCCTGAAGAGTTTACAGAGATTCACTCAGTAGTGGTCTCTTGTATTGAGCCATTAGTAAAAGAGCCCGCTGTTTTAACTTTCCTGCTTCTTAGAAGTTTTCTCTTTGTCAAATTAATTTCAAAATTCAACTGAAAAGTTTTTTGTTCCTGACCAGGACCTCTGAATACAAGGGGACTAAAGATTAAATTATATTTTTAGTTAAATGATGCGGATGCATCTCATCTGTCTTAAAAAAGGAAAAACGTTAATAAGTATTTCAGCCAAGGCAGTGTCTAAGTGGAACTACAAGTGGGCCCATAGATAATTTTGGAGAAAAATATTTCAGATAGGTGCATTTTATATTGGCATTCAACGCTGGATAAATATGAAAAATCCTAAGTAAAATAGGTAGAAGTATGGGAATTGTCTGAACATATATTGCCTGCTACATAGAAAGTACCTAACAGTTTCAGATATTTCATTATAAAAATGCAACTAATTTAATTAAAGGACTTTGAGATGAGGAAAAAATCTGAATTATTTTACTTGGAAAATTGTTACCATAAAAGTAGAAAAAAACAACTCCAGTTTGCAACTGTTTTTAACTTCAGCTCCTGAGGAATGGGGGAAGGAGTCAGACTACTGAGGATAGAACTTCCTGGGCTATTAAGGGAGAAACATGGCCGGAGACCAAGAGCAGCCTAATCAGATGGAACAGAAATGGAACAAAAGGGAGTTGAAAGTACCTATGAGATGAGTCAAGAGGAAGTGTGGGGGTTTTTTCCAGAACTGTGGAAACTTTGATATATGGTATATGCAAAACAAGTGAAGAGATTTTGCTGTTTTCACTGGTTGAGATGAGGAAAGGCTGTAATTTAAAAGAAATGGGAAGGAAAAAGTGAGAATAAGAAGGAAATCATGAGACAAATATTGATATGGATACAATGGAAGGTAATATCTTTATACTGACATCAGAAACGCTAACTTGCCAATAAAGACATTTAATACCTTTTTCAGATGATAAGGACTTATAACACTTAGGAAGATAGAAAACAGACTTTGCAATTCTCTTAAAGTAAAATGTCACTAGAATATTTAATTATTAGAACCTGACATGCATAAGTTCCCTCAGTAACTGGTTTGATCCTTTAACTTTTCTCCTTTACAACTAAGATTCCATAAGGCAATTGGGCAATGAGATCAATATTACCAATGTCACTGTGACATTTGATTAAGTAAAGTCTTGAAAGAGTTTTCATGAGAATATTTGGGATTCTCATTGCCAGAACTTAATTAATTCCCATTTTTCTAATTTGATTACCTTTGCAACTTCAACATGCATCTTAATAGTAAGCAGTGGTCAGAAGCTAAATACAACCTACATTGTCAAAAACATTGAGATTTATATAGTTAATCTTATTTCCACAGTGTGTTTATGGGCTAGGTATTTTTTTTTGTTTGTTTGTTTTCTATTCCTTTTACATGTAGAACACACTGTGTGATGAAAAATCTGATTTCTATTAAGGCTTGAAGGCTAAACAGGTTAGATTGTGACATTGCATTGTTATTTTTCTGCTATAATTTTGAGAAACTTGGCTTTATTTTAAGGTTTCCTTTCTATGGCATAATCACAGTTGCCATGTTGTCTTGCCTAGTTACCAGTTACCTTATCTAACCATCTAATCACTTAAAATGTGCTTTTTGGAATTTCAGTTTAATTCTTGGTGTGAAGTGGTTGTGGGTTGGGTTTTTTGTTTGGTTGTTTGTTTTTGGCTTTTAAAATTATTTTTCTTTTGTAAGTTATAAATAAAATATAAGAGTTCTTTATTATAAAGGGTTTTCTTTTTCCCTATAAAGAAAGAAAAATATTGTACTTGGTCTCTGCATAGTTTTTCTGGAAATCAACCCAGTAGCTCCTAGTTTAAGAAGAAATGCCTAATTGAAACATTCATATGGAAAGATGTGTGTCAGCAGGGAGGTTATTTTTTAGGCCACAGGAAAAATTAATGGGCATTAACCTCAAGCTGCTGGGAAAATGAAAAGTTGTGCTCAAGCTGAATCAAAAGTTCATAAGGAATTTCAAATATATCTGGACTAGGAAGAAGCTAAAGCTGTCTCCTACAGGGCAGGCAAGCTTTTGAGTTTCTTGAAAAGCCACTGATCTCAAAACCAGTAATGCATTTAGTATTATTTTATTATAATCCATTTTACACAAAAATAATCTAATTGATGTAGAATCATCATAGGATTCCTGCTGATACTTCGGCATGAGCTTTGCATTTACAAACAAGAATTCTGGACTCTTTAGAAACCTCAGTGGTACTTGACATTGTTGCCAAACTCAGTTTACCAGAGCTGAGAAATGTGCTGACCATCCAATGATTCATTTCATACAATAATTTCTATCATTATTAACTGCTCCAAGAAGGTATTTCAAAATTGGTCCATATGACTTGTAAATAAATACATAGACCAGAAACTTGTTTGTTTGCAAGACATCCAGGGGTCTATCAATCCAATCTGTGCTCCAACTACCTCATGTTGTGGAGTGCCTCAGGGACAGGGCTTTAAGGGATGAAGAGTTCAGAGATGGGTTTGCTCACAAGGCACTGCAGGCAGCCCCTCAGCCAGGGGCAGGCAGGCAAGGGCCCCGAGGAAAGGCTGGGCAAGGAAGGGCAAAACGCTGCCCGGCAGCCAGGGATGACCCGGAAAAAGAGAAAGATGAAGTCAGGATGGTCTCCAGGCCCCCAGCCGGGTTGCCTCTTTGGCCCCAGGAGAGAACCTTGTGGGGCAGGTGGACATGCCCCGAGGGAATCTGCAGCCCATGGAGAGCCTATGCCGTACTAATCTTGCCTTGCAGTAGGGCAGCTCATGGAAATGCCCCAGGCTGGAGCCTGTGTAGAGTGTGAGGAGGGAGGAGCATCAGAGAGGAGCTGTTATAGACTGACCCACTCCTCATCCCCTGCTCTGCTTGGAGGGTGTACTGGTGCATTTGTATTAAAGTTGGTTTTGATAATACCTCTGAGGGTAGTGCATAAAGTAATCTAAGCCTCTCATTCACAACAGAGGGGAAGAGGTAGAGGACTGACACATGAAGAAGTGAAAGTAAACCTGGGAAAAAAGAGGGGGATAGGAGTGGGCAAAAGTGATGTGTGAACTTTTGTTTCTCATTCCTCAAATCTTTTTTATTTGTCAATGATTTACCTTGCTTTTCCCCCTTTGATAGCATTTGTTAAGAGATATCCTTGTCTTTATCTCAATCCATGAGCTTTTTCATTCTTTCTTCTCTGGATCTGCTGCAAAGGTTGGGGGGGGTGAGACTGTGGGTGGGTGGGGATATGGCCATTACTTAAGGTAAAGTCGCCAGGTTGTCCTTCAAGGTAAATGTAGATAGCAATTAATTCACCCATTACATTTCGTCTTAAAGCCAAACTTTTCCTCACCCTTGTGGCCCTCTGCTGGAATCTCTCCAGTGCATTATCTCCCTTGTACAGGGCAGTCCAAAACTGGATAGTTTCCAGATGTGGTCTTGTAAGTGCCTGTTACTGAACTGGGATATCCATTTCCAGTTAATAATATATCCATGAGTTTAAAAGTTAACATCAACATTTATTTGAAAGACCTTTGCATCTGAGAGTCCTCTGTTCTAGAAAACAAAGGAAAATGGTATAAAGACATGGAATAAGAAGTTAATAATGAGTATCACACGTGACCACTTTAATCAACTAATATAACAGCATAGGGGAAATTCACTTCCGTCTTTAAACTTTAATAAAAACTCTTAAAATGCCAGAGAAAGAGATAAAAGGACCCAAAGTAGATATGAAAATTAAACCATTGTAGGGATATTACAAATGTCATTGGCAGATTTCACATTGACAAATTAAGTTGACCAACAAAAGGTCCCATACAAACAAATAAACAGATAAACAAAGGAACCCCAGGCATTGGATCTTGCCATGCACTTACTCAGCTAAGCAAGATAGACCTTTTAATTGCTTTACCTGTTGAGTTTTGTTGGGTTTTTTTGTAGACAAATTAATCTTAGACCACACATAAAAAGGTTCTAGAAGCAAGTTTGCAGCAAATTCTTAAGCCAGCGTCACCATAGCATTTCAGACTTCTACAGTCTTTAACTAAGGGATGCTGGCTAGCTGACAATAGTATTTTTGTTCATTTCAAGAAAATTTCTAAGTGGTTACCAGAGAGATAACAACATTGGTATGCTTTTACTTTGTTAAAGCATTTCCATTTCTTAGCAGTATTACATCTGATGGCAAAATAACAGCAAAGTGCAAATGTGCATCTCTTAGCAGCAAACCCCCCAAACTGAACAGCTCTCCAAAGGTTAAAGAAAGGGATTTTATTGTTAACTGCTTGTAGAATTTTCCGCACTCATGTTGGACTAGTTTCTCTCTTGATCCTTTTCTTATATATTATATAAAGCATATAAATATATATATTTACCTCTCTGTCATCTTCTCCCTGGTTATTTACAGTATGTTTCTGATTTTCCACTCATTGCATCATAATCAAATGTCACATTAATTTTGTTGCTTACATGTTTTTAATCCAATCCCTTTCCTCAGATAGTTAGATATATCTGAAATGTTTGCATTTTTAACATACTTTAGTTCAGATTTATTTGAAGCTAGATATACTGAACACTGCAATGCATTTGATTAGCTAATAAAATATCCCAGTTTGAATTAGAAACCATATCTTAAAATTATCTTTACTTAACCGTTTGAGATAACTACTTTAGGTATTTAATTTTGGAGCTTCGATATTGAAAAAAAATATTACAGTATTTCTCCTACTTATTAATGTTCCTTCATCTGCTTTCTAGTAATTACTTTTCAGTTTCAGCAGTTTATAGTTTTCCAAGGTGTGGGAGGATGAAATGTTAATGGGTATTGACTCAAACAATCAGCCATTTACAAAAGCAATGGGTGCTTTCTGAGGCCAGGTTTGCAGCCCCCAGGCAAAGGCAAGGAGGAGCATTCGGGATTTGTGGTGGTAAAACCTCTGATCCACATAAGACAGAGGTTGTGAGCACCCACTGCTGGAGAATAACCACAAGGCGACCTTTGTTTAGATAAACCACTTGAGCCCTGTGACTTACTGTGTCCCTGATAACCTCTGAATGATGTCTTAAACAAGCTGTTTTCTTGCTAGATAAGGGAAAAGGCCAATAAGAATCAGATCCTGCAAAGATATGATGCCTTCTATTATGCCAGTTCCCTCTGATAAGGCACAATATGAGAAGCAGGGCAAAATAATGGTCATGTCATTAGAAGGGGCCATAAACCACTAAACACACCCAAAGCCCCTCAGACTCATTTCTGGGGTCTTCCACCAGGGGACTGTGCACGATCCACAGTGTTACATCAGGCAGTATAAAAGCTCCCACCCATGCGAGGTACCTGGGCGTCTCCACCTGAACCTGAACATTTATCAGCCCATTGAACTTTGAGTTTCACAGGCTTCACACCAGACAGATCATGACTTTGACCATTACTTCACCCAACAGACATCAAATTTGCAACAAGCAGGTGTCATTTTTGGATCCATTAGTGGTGATTTCTTTCCTCTCCACTATCTATTCTTATCCTTTCTTTCTCTCTTTCCGTTTCTTACACATTTTCTTTATACTTTTATATTGTCATATTTCTATTGATAATGAAAAAAAACCCCAAAACCCAGCTACATACCTCCTTTCCATTGCAATCAAATTGTTCTAAAATAAACCTGCCACAAATACATATAGTGTCATTTCACTCTAATCCATGCCAAGGGATCTATTACAAGAACATCATTTTCCCCATCTTCAGGAGTGCGTCATAACAAAAAGCTGGGGCTTTTTCCTCCTGTCTAGTGGTATTCAATTTGTATGTTCCTAGAAGGAGGGCATTTACTTGTTCATAAGTTGCTGTGGACATGTGGACATGACACCTGGCATCATGCTGATATGAGAGCCAGAGTCACAAGGTCTGTTTTCTGAACTTTTTATTTGCCTCAACAAAGTTGAATATTCACTTAAACAAGTTCCATAATTCCAGGTTATATTCCAATAAAATAGTGCAAAGTTTCTTGGGAAAACACTCTTCTCTGAGTGTTTTCATTTAGCAAAGATATACAGGGGGGTCTGCTTCAGGTCCATTCACAACATGCCATAGAGGGTCCCAAGATTATTGTGCTGTGTCGCTATAACACTCGGGATTGTGAATTCTAAAAGAAATTTAAATTTCCTGCTTGAATTTACAACTATATTCAACATTAGAAAAATGAATGCCTTATAGAATGGACTTGAATACTTGCAGAATGCAGTACAAGTGGTGTCATGTGTCTGGCTCTAAGGAGCCAGTTTCAGATATTGACACAAGATTTAACCAATGAAAGGGGTGGCTACACCTTTGTGAATAAGATAGGGAGGCCCGAGAGTAGCTCTCTTTGTCTTCTGGCATTTGGGGAGGGCAGTGGCAGGCCATGTGCGGGTGGCCCTGCTCAGCCCAGCCAGGATTCTCCGTTCCTGGAGGGGTGGGAGCGGCTGCCAAGCTCCTCACTGAGGAACCCACTGGCCCTGTCCCAGTAGGAGTAAAGGAGCCGGCAGAGCCTGCAGAGCTTTTGTTCCAGTCAAACCACCAAAACAGCTAGCCGGAGGCTGTGTCGGCATCTGGAGCAGCTGAGCATGGGGACAGCACCTGGATGGGCACCAAAGGAGCTGAGCATGGGGACAGCACCTGGATGGGCACCAAAGGAGCTGAGCATGGGGACAGCACCTGGATGGGCACCAAAGGAGCTGAGCATGGGGACAGCACCTGTATGGGCACCAAAGGAGCTGAGCATGGGGACAGCACCTGGATGGGCACCAAAGGAGCTGTGCATGGGCACCAGCACCAGTGGCCCCCGTGGTTCGTGCTAAAGGCGGCCCCCAAGCCATGAGCAGCCCTGACCCCCGTTCCAGACTGAGAGCAGCTGGCACAGCTCACATGGAGTCGGCAAAGAGCATGCAGCCAGCAGAAAGAAGCAGAGAGAGCTTGTTTCTAATACAAGACTTGGACTAAATTGACTTTTTTCAGCGCTACAAGACTTTGTACTCGAAGAACACTAATTCTCTCTTGAGCTAAGAAGGGAAAAAAAAGAGGAGGTAAAACTTTGTAAGAACAACCACATGAAATTGAAGTCAGTAAAAAAAGAGATTTTAGATTGAAGGGATTTTGAAAAGTTTGTCTTAAGCTTAGGCTGTAAAATTCTTTTGTGAAGCTATGGTAAAGATATACTTGATATATCAGACTTTGAGTTTTCCCCAGTAAGTTCATGGAATGCTTTGGGGGGTTGGCAGCGTTCTAGCCACAATCATGGGCAGAGGCACCAGTGTTAGAAGTTTGATGAGAAACCTCGGCCCTGGGGATAAAAGGGGAAGACCTCAGTTCCCAGAGATGAGTGAAAGGATACTAGACAGCTCATCCTTAAAATAGCACCCCAATAAGCTGACATAGACCAAAAGCACAGTTGTGAGGAAAAACTGTGAAAGATGGGAAAGACTTCACAAAGGCAGATCTTGGGCACCTGTGGTTTGTGAGAAATGAAGCCACAAGAGTTCTTTTCCTGTGGGGAGTTTTTCATAGCATTAGCAAAGAATACTTTTCTCTCTAAATGAACTAAAGGAAGATTATTTGTAGAGGTGAAGAACTGGCTAAGATTTTTCTGAGTTGTTGTTGTTCTGTACATCATTGGAAAGAGAAAAAGGTGTGGGGGAAGGAAGAAAAAGGGTGCTCTGTGTTCTAATTTCTGATTATTCCTTTTTTTTTTGTTGTCCTGTTAATGAAGTTGTTCTTTGTATCCTCTCAAGTTTAGGCCTGCTTTGTTATCTTCTAATCCTATCTCACAGTAGAGAATAGACTGGCTACATATTTTGGTGAGCCAGGCAGGAGGAGTCTAAAATTGGCAAACCTAAATTCCCTATACATAATTGGTATTTCTGCTTAATTTCAAACTGGAACTACAAGTGGTTAGATGATCTTCTTTCTGTGTTCATAGTATATATCTTCCAAGTATGTAACTTGCAAGTTTCATCCAATGCAGATTTATTTTCTTTGCCTCTTACAAGAAAATTAAATTATCTATTTAATTCCTTTCATGTGCTGTTACCCAATTTGGTATCTCTTCTGATTTTGATTTTTAATTTCTGATTAGGTATTTTTTGACTTTACCTTTTATGTGAACTAAAAGAACCTTGTCTATGGGACAATTTGCATTTTTACTTGTTGTTTTGAAATTTTTTTCTGAGGTTAGAATGAATCATAGTTACTGGAGATATAATGAAAAAGATTTTGAGACGAAACTCAACAAAAAAGTTAAGAAACTAAACATTGGGGCTTTATTTTCAGAAATACAGGAAAATTTAATCAAACAGCTTGGAAGAATGGAAAAGGCAAGTTATTGGCATGGCATTTTCTCTTCCTAAGGCTTTGGGGATGACTCAGTATTTTTGCAATAATTTTGCTATTAATGTGGACTTTCATTTTCCTTATTAGCTGACTGTGTAAAGCCCATGCAACTATTTGATAAATTCATGTGTAAGAGAAATATCTTCAATTTCTAAAAAATGTACGTATGTGATCATTGATTATATTGTTTGACATATTGAATAGGCATTATATTTGAGCTGTGTAAATCATTGCACATACAGAAAGCAAGGTATCATTCTTGCAAACAGTTGCTTTGGAAAAGAAGAGGCAAACACTGATATAATTGCAATGTTTCTTGAAATAATTTCCCCCGAAGCAATATATACAATTTTTATGGAGTGGACTGTATAAAAGTATAGTTGTTAAACAGCATTATTTAATGTACCTTTCAAATACACAAGGTAGAAAACAATTAAACACTTTTACAACACCTTTCCAAGATAAGTTAGACAAGTTATTAACTTCTATCTGTAGCTCTCTAACTTTTGGCAGAAGCAAGTTAATGAATTCATTTTTTATGATACCTAGTACTAAAATTCATTATAATTCTCAGTTAATGAAAAATCAAAAATTTCTAGGAAGAGTAGTTTCACTAAGTGAAAAAAGTCTGGGACAGAAAGATGATGGAATGAAAATTTGTGCTGGTTTTGGCTGGGGTAACAAAGTTTGAGAATAAGGAGATGTTTTTGTTACTGTTGAGCAGGGTTTACATAGAGCCAAGGCCTTTACTGCCTTATGTACTGCCACGCTAGCAAGTTCTTGAATATCTTCTGTGATGGAGGCTCCACAGCCTCTCTGGACAATCTCTTCCAGAGCTCAGTAAGGAGCCCTGCACAGTACCTGCACGGTAAAGTTCTTCATGTTCAGGTGGAACTTCAACAGGACAGAATGAGAAACATTTGCTGTCTTAGTGAAAAAGTAACTGTTTCTACAGATGGGGACTTGATGACTTTTGATATATTATGTCCCACTCAAAATTTTTGCATTTGACTAAGTTAAAACAAGTTTTGCCTGGGGGAGAAGTGAAATATACTTCTGATCATATAAAATATGTAACTAAGGTTCAAATATATCTTATATTAATTATATATATTTATATATAATATAATAATATAATAAGATAATAATATAATAAGATATTATAATCTTATATATATCTCTCATTACACATGGCCATTAGTGTAACTTTAAAATCAACCTGTCTAGCTTGAACAGTAACTTAACACTATGCAGTACAAACTAGGAAGTGGTTAGTGACAAGTAACAGTTGGTGATGCATATTAGTGTCCTAACCTCTTTAGCTTTTATTTAATTATTGCATTACTATTATATATTTAAGAAAAATTCATCTTGAAAAGTAAACTGGCATGATAGCATTATCAGTTTGAAGATGTCTCCTGGGCAGCAGAATGTTTTTCAGTCATTACTGAATGGATATCTTAATACTGTCTCCTTCCAATTGTGTTTTGTAAATTTCATTCCTTTTTCCCCCAGACAAAATGTTGTATTTATTTCTGGAATAAGTTTTCTTTGAAATTATGGAACCACAATGACAAACTGTATATATATGTGTGTCACCTCCCTATTTTACTCAGTTTTTTTAACAGCATTAAAGCTTTTCATAACTAATGGCTCAATCTACTAAAGTAGACTGAGATAAATAATCAAGATCTCTTAACTTGTTAATGCTCTGTAAGTAAAGCATCTGGCAAGGGGAAAAGTATTGTCCTTTGTTTTTGTCATTAATTCCCTTTGGAAATTAACCTCAGAACTCAAATAAAATAAGATGTCCATTGGCCAAGGATGATATATTAGTGGGAGAACTTGGTTACAGAGAGCCAATAAACTGCAAACCTTCTAGATGTTTCACTGACATAAACAAGAGAAATAAGAAAATATATTTATGAGGCTCAAATAAATCACAAAGTATTTTTTATTAGTTCTCTGAGTTACTGGAAGACTTCTGATGCTAATTTCCAGTGCATTTATTTTTTGCTGGCTGACTTTTTAAGCTAAATTGTGCTAAAGATTTAATGTGCGCTCACCCTTCATTAGATACCAGAAATTGCTCATTCAGGAGAAATGTTACAAATGTCATATGGCCAAGTAAAATCTTGGTCAGCATTTCTCGTGACACAATCCCAGGCACACATTGTCTCTGTCAGTGGCTGATGGGTCCCCCACTCTCCCTTTATTTATTTTTTTTTTTTTATGCAATTAAGGCTAATATTTTATCATGGTATAAAAATATTTAGTGTTAATCACATTTTTCCCAATCTGTGTATCGCTCCCTCCTGTAAGGAATTATTTGTTTGTTTTAATCTGACATGCAAATCATAAAGCTTCCTACTCCTCCATCCCCAAATCTGCTGATATTTGTAGGGAGGGTTTGTTATGTGCAGTAGTATTTTTCTATATCAAATATAATAGTTTATATGTGTATGTATGTCATGTATATAATCATCTTACTTTATAAGTGTGTTTTCTTAATATATCAAGTGGAGTCTGTGTAAAGAGCTTGCACATTATTGTAATTTATTCTGTACATTGACAAAATTATATGTAGCTCAAATTATTATGAGTTCATACATATCTGAATGACTCAAAAACTGTAGAGAAATACTGAAAAATGTCAAATCAACTCTGAACAACACAAGGTGATTGTATATGCAGCTAGCCATGTTTTCTTTCATTAAAAAGTATAGTTTATTCAGAAACTCTTCTACCCTCAGCCTATTATGTTACTATTTGACCACCTTGTTATTCACTCACAAGCTTTACTTTAATGAAAATCATTTTTTTGTTTTAAAAAGCTGTGAGTCTTTACATCTCAAGATGACAGTGCACTTCTATATGCAGCGTAGTGTGTACTTCAGTTTATATCCTGGCTGGGTTCAATTTTTTATTCTAGAAATTAGTTATTGCTGCATATATAATCATGCTGAGCCAATCCGTTTGGTTTTGGCTTTTTTGTGTTTTTTTTTAAATCCACACTTTTTAAATTCACTGGTAACAGAAAGGTAAAACCAAAACTTAATAAAAGTTAAAAAAGCTTCATGATCATTAACACACAATTTCTTCTTTTTCCAAAGTTGACAGAAAAAACCCCATACTAGATTATAGAAAAATGTCACAACTCTAATAGTTTAACCAAAACAATTTTATAAGTTTTTTTGCCATTCAGAAGCTATCTTGATTTTGATTCACATGCAACTAAAATATAAAACTCCATGCTGTTGTCTGGAATGGTTTCTTTACTCACACATAAGAATTACATTTTTATTCCCTGGTTACTAATTGATTTTCTTATGCTTTGCTCAAAAGAAACTGAATTATTTCTGAAAAGTTGCTAAAACTAGAATGGCTCTATTTTTTAAAATTCATTATATGACTCACATAAAGGCTTTCCATAAAGCTTGACCTTCCAATTTTTTAACAAATAGTTCTAGTTTAATGTAGTTTCACTCTTTTTTTGTAGGAAAATAAAAATCTAATAGCAATTATGAAATAGGAACTGGATGATGGTTCATCAGAAATTAATTCATGCTATAGAGTTGCTCATAGTCAAGGTAAGTAGATAATGAAATAAACTTTTTAAGGATTATCTTCAAGCTGGTTTTATGAACCTCTATTCAAAGATAAAGAATGTTAAAGGCTGATTTATAGCTTGAAAATAAAGCTAAGTCCAAATTTAAGAGTTTAAAAATAAGTTATTTTGAAATTAAATCATGTTACATAAATTACTGTTTAAATGAAGTACTATTTAATTTTGCTTTCCATCAAAATATCTTCAAGGTTCTTTTCTGAATGCTTCCATTCAAAGTAAAGGGGGTTATTTTAGAAAATATTCCACATTAGTGATGCGCAGAAACTTAAACAATGAAGCAAAGCAGATCTTGACATGACTATTCACTTAAGTGTATGTCCACAGCATGTCTGAATGAAAGTCAATAAGTACATGACAGCGATTACTACAAGGCTAACTCTGTATCAGTACCGATCATCTTTGAACAAAGCACAATGTTCTTGCTTCTCTCAGTTGTTATTTTCTCAGCAACTGAAGGGACACTTGTAATTTATATCTTGAAAATAAAAAGATATTCTAAAAAGACTGAAACTTTGGCATATGACTGTAATTTAAGAGTGTTGCTTCTGATATTCTGGGTACTTTGATAAGATTAATTTCTCTCTCTTATTTCTGCAAAATTTAAACCTGAGGAAAAAAGATTTTAATCCATAACATCTTTGAAATATAGCAGGTTGTTATGAGATAACACAATTGTATCTTTCCTATATGATGTTAAGGTGTATCGTCATCATGAGAAAACCTGACTTGCTGTTAGCTTGATCCAGAAAGATTGTCATTTTGAGAAAAGCAACATGTCTTTAATGAACACTACAGCTGTCTGATTTTGGTTTTGCTATTCTGGTGATCTATAGAAAGTTTGTCTAATCCTAGCTTTGCAGTGACCTCTACACTGTAGGCTATAATGCTTTAGGTTGATATTTTTTTCTTTAGGCCAGTATTTTCCACCCAAATGTTTCTTGTTGTAGTGAAACATTAACTGCTTCTCTCCCCATGCACTATTTACATCTCTCTCTGTTAACTTCTAACCGTGGAGTAAACGAATATTCCAGAAACATTCTTGAGTTCTGTGGAAAATCTTTTGATGTTTCAGTGGGAATGGTGACCTTCAAAATTTGTCAAATTTAATGCAAACCTTATAATTGTTCTTCTGGAAAAAAATAAAACAAGTAACCTCAAATATTCTTAAAAATAAATAATGTGTTTTAATATGCTTTGTAAAAAGCATGTAAATAATTATTGTTTATTGCAATTATTATTAACATCCAATTGCTTTCTAACATCATTGTATGAACATTAGTATGACACTCCTTACAGTTCTGGGGAAAGACAATTAATAAAAATTAAATATATACAATTATTATTTGGTAGTTCCTACTGAAGTTATTTCATGTTCTTCAATGACAACTGAGACATTATTTCCCAATACATGTCACCAATACATTGCGGCTGGTTACAGAATTTTAATTGGGTAAAATCTAGACTTACACAATTAGGAAAAAACTCAGTATCATATATATTCAAGAAAAATTAGCCAGAACTGAGTGAGTTTCAGTGAAAAAATAAACCTTGTCATCTGAGTATTAAATGATTAATAATGCAGAAGAAATGCAAGGAAACTGTAAGCTTTGCATGAGCTATTTGCAAATTGAATGTGAAATATATTAATTCTGTAATTAATATCTCCATTGTAGTGATGAACACAGATAAGCAATTGGCCAAAATTCACGAAAAGCATTTATGACAGAGATGGAATAAGGGTTATTATCTCTAGAACTTGACATATGTCATTACAGTTAGGCTAGACAGCATTTATAGTTTATAATCTACTTTATAATACTTATAGAAGGGATTTTCTGCAGTTATCATCTTCTTCCTAGTACCCATTAATAGTGAGTTATGTTCCATGCATCATCTTACAGCTTTCACAGTTTAGCATAAAATTTTACATTTTTTGATTCTTTTGATTTTTGATGTAAGTTATGTCAGTTTTAAAAAAAACCAAGAATGTTCTTTTCTTCATGATGAAACCTAGGAGGTTGTCATGGTGTTCTCTCTGAGTGCACTGTCCATTGTATTTTCTATACACTTTAACTGTCTTGAGACCTAAGAGACCAGTTACCTTTTAAAGAAGTTTTTATTTACTGCTTTTACTTAAAATCAAAAACTAGACAAGGGCAATATTAACTGAAAAATGATAAACAATAATAGTCTGATTTTCAGGGTTCTGTTCTTTTTTGTGCATCTCTTAATTACTAATTCTGCATACGGCATTTATGACAAAATAATATTAGTTCCTAAAAAAACTGTGCTAATAGTCTCCCGTAGGCCTTCATTATACCTCATAACTTCATGTTATACTGCACAGAAGCATAATTAAAAAATGACAGAAGTTGGAACTCTTGAATACTTGTTTTTTGGGACCAGAATGTAGCACAATAAATGACCTAATACAACAGCATACCCAGGCTTCTTGTCTGATGTTCACTTTGAAGATAAGCTATAAAAGGGTGTTGGCTCATTTGGGTCCTCTTTGACTGAGTTTCGTTTTTTGCTGGTTTATTTGGTTCAGATTTGTTTGACTTTTTTTTCTTTTGCAATGCTATTGTTCTGAGGCTAAAATATTATGGTCTTTTAGAAAGCTGTATGAGAAATTAACTTTGTGCTGTGTTGTGACATTTTTGAACAAAAGGGAAGTATCAAATGACTGAAGAGTGAATCATTGTTTAGAGGTTTATTTTATTATTATGTTATTATGTTAGTAAAGGCAATATTATGCTAAAATGATGAAGAGTCAGAGTTTGAAGGTAAATTACTTTCCAGTAACTTTTAGGTCACTTCCTGACACCTGCGTAAAAATATCTTGTCACAGGGGAATATTTTTCTAGAATGGTGTCTATAACTTTATCCATTTATGTATCCCCTTATGTATTAATGTATTTTTCAGAAGATAAGAAACAGTTGGTTATACTATTGTGGTAACAAATATGTGCATAAACCTTCAGAACAGTTTTACGTTTACATTTAGAGTAATATAAATGTAACAATTTCTAAATTTCATGTAGTAAAAGAAATCATATCTGTAGCTACTAAAATATCTAAACCCAAAAAAATAACACTTCAATTCTTGTTTATGCCAGGAAGTGTGTAATATTACTGAAAGAAACATAATGCTATAAACAAAAGTAATATCTGTGTCTTGTATGTATTAGTTTAATTGTGTTTTGTTATACTACTTGCAAGAATTTTCCCTTGCCTTATTTTGACTAAGCCATGAAAACCAACAACAAAGCAATGCACTCCATGTATTAGCTGTCATGTGATCTTGATTCAATCAAATGTGATTGATTGATTGATTGATTGATTCTAAACTCATCTGACTTCACTGGTGGTTTTTCTTTTCTTGTGCTTTCTGCATTTGTTCATCCATTTTTATTTTGGCATCAGATTTTATGCTGTCACCTAAGCAAATCTCCTTTCCATTTTAGTTGAGTCTGCCACAAGGTTGCTACTCTAATGAGTACTGATGGAGATTTTTATGTGTGCATATTTATGATGTGGGTCCTTATTCATTGGGAGGTTTTCCAAGCAATAAAGTGATTTTATTTAAACCACTAACTGGACATTAAATGATGACGATTTCTTATATTAACTACAGACTAAATTTTCATATAAAGTATGTGCATAGTTTTGTCCTTGGTTATGTATATATCTGCCTGCTCTGGAAACATCCGTTTCTAAAATGAGACTTGCCTGTAGATATCACGTGATTTTGAATTGCAATTTAGTATGTTGCTATTTGGCTAAAATTTTCCTTTTGATGATTAACATGTCTCTTTTTCAGAAAGCTTAATGATGATAGCTCTGCACACAATGTAAGTGCTGATACTTTTACAGGATTCAATAAAGGACAGACTGACGAGACATTCTTTCGGTGACACTTCAGTAGGATTCTTTTCTCAATACAGAAATATCAGATCATGGTTCAAGGAGAAACAACTGTGTCATCCAAACATGGATAGGGACATTTGTTGACTTCAGGTAACTTGGCCCTAGTGTAAGAGTTGAGCACTCAGCACTCTGAAGTCTTTCATGTCAGATGAGGACAGGTTTTTTTCTGCAGTCTGTGAGTTCTGTGTCTGTTGGGTGCCCCACTGAAATATGAACAGCATGTATTCTAATTAAGGGTGCTACTTAAGACTTAAATCCCTACAAATCTCCTGACTGGTATGTCCCTGGTATAATATTCGGAATAGGGAAGCTGATGATTTCATTAAATTTTCCAGAAAAAAAAAAAAAGTCTGTAACACATTAATCCAGAGGTTAGAAAACAAACAGTTCTGTTTGAAAATATTGATGGTAGTTTTGCAAACTACTATGAGTTGTTTGACCTCTTATATTTACTCCTTGTAAATTTTTATTCCTTGTATTTCTACTCCTTGTATTTTTACTCCTTCCTCAGAGAAAGATGCTGCTATTTCTGTAAGAGTTAGGAAAGCTTAAGACAAGAAAGTTAGGCATCCTACTGGGAGGGGAAAATAAAGAAAAATATGCCATATGCAACGTTATGCAACAGCTACATTGTTTAGGCACAGATGCAGAGTTTCAGTCAATTATCAGCTTTTCTTTTTGTTAGTCCGTTTCAAAGTGTAATCCTTCTATTTTATGGGAGCCTGTTTTGGGGCTTTCCCCCCTTAATTCAATGGAAAACACAGATAAGAGATTCAACTTTGTGATTAAGAGTTTAGGGTAAACTCTGATGTTAAGAAAAGGTGCTAATATTTGTTATTTCAATGTCTTGTTCCTTTGTTACAAGAATAATAAGACTGCCTTCTTCTGCTTGGTACACATCTTTTAACATCCACCTATATTTATATACTAATTTTTTGTTTGTTTGTTTTACAGAGGCATCTTAATTTTCCTCACCTTTTGTTTTCTTTTACTTCTAGTCAAAAATATGTCAGTAACACCAAAGCTCTCACATCTGGAGATCAGACTATGTCTTGGTCAGTTTGTATACACAAAGTATTTTATATGTGAAGATAAGTTTCTGGTTTGTGTTTTGTGCCCCTAAAAATCTTGCATGAAACAGCTATAACCAGAATCTGGAAGTATTTGATTTGCACGTTTTTAATCTGCTCGGTAGAGATCCTAGGTTCCATTTTATCACTTCTGTAGTATTTAAAAGTATGTATTTTAAGCATATGAACTGAAACTCCTGGTTTTCTATCTGAGTTTTGGTACTGAATAAGAAATAATAGGGAAGTCTCCCTCTACATATTCTCAAGGGTAGACTAGATTATTGTTAAGACTATCTGGAATATAAATAAATATTGTCTGAACTATTTGGAAAACACCAGGTTAATATTTAATAGGGGACTTACCATTATCATTATTTTTGGTAGGATGTGAAACATTCAATGCCACATCACTTTTCTGTTAGACAACTTCCCTCTCTCTAACCAATGAGTTTATCCTTGTCCATTTATAAATAGAAGAGACTGAATATGCTTAAGCTTGCTAATCAATAACTATAAAGTCATAGAACAGTTTAGGTTGAAAGGGACATCAAATATCATCTCGTTCCAACCCCCTGCCATGGACAGGGACACCTTTCACTAGACCAGGTTGCCAAGAGCTCCATCCAACCTGGTGATGTACACTTCCAGGGATGGATCTCCACAACCTCTCTGGACAACGTGTTCCAGTGCATCACTACTCTGACAGTAAAGAACTTTTTTTCCTAATGTCTAATATAAACCTGCCCTCATTCACTTTGAAGGCATTCCCCTTTGCCCTGTCACTACATGCTGTTGTGAATAGAACCTGTAAAAGTTCTATTTACAGATATCTGTAAATAGATATCTGAATCAATTCTAATAAGAAAATATAAAATATTTGATAACCTCTGCTGTTACATAGTTTTGTATTCTCAGTTAGAACACGAATTCTAATCCAGTCCCTAGTAAAATCTCCTAAGGAGATGTTTCAAAGAAAACATGGAGTACAAGCATGAGGTTAATTCCTATTGGAGAATCTATAGGTGAAAACATAGAAGGACTGGGAAAGATTACAAATGGGACTTCCATACCTGCTAATTGCAGCTTGACTTGCAAATCACCTAAGATCTGCTAAGAAAGAATTGGGAGGGATTTTTTTAAATTGTTTTTTAAATGTTTTTATGTTTTTTTTTTTTTTTTTTGTCTGACTTGTGCCCTCTATATGTCATTGTCTATAGGTTCTGTGGAAAAAAACATTTCCTCAGGTGTACTGTTTTGTACATTGGACACTTGACCCACAACAGGGACAGCATAAGAAATAGCAGGTCCTTTCTTTATTTCACTTCTTATTTCAGTTTTATTATGCTAGACTAACTTGAAGGTGTACCTCCTGACAAGTAGACGATAGCACAAGAGTAGTACTTTTCATAATCTGTTAAAGCTAAGAGTCAATGTGAATCCTGTTAATTGCATATGAACCATTGAATGACTAAGAAGCTTAAAATGTCCCTAAGACTCTGAATTCAAATGTAATATAGCAACAACACTATACACATGTTGAAATTGAGCTGCTTCTTTTTTTATTATTATTTTTTTTTTTTTTTTTGTCTTTTCTACTGGGCAGGGTTATGATTTACTGTCTGCTTTTGTCTATAAATATAATTCCTGACATTATTTAGACTGAAAATGTATGCTGAATTTGATTTTGTTCTCTGAGGGAATGTAGTTTCTTTCAATTGTTAGCAATTGATCTAAAGATGGTTAGCAGTTTAGCTGTTCTTAATGTATCACCATAACACTTGCCAAATGCAAAATTGATACATTTAATCTGTGTTCTTCCAGATATGTTATCAAGGGAGGAAGGATTTCTTGTGTATTTCTTAATTTATTTGCAGTAGCATTTACATGCACACTCTTATTTAACTGTAATGGAATGACACTAAACCTCTTTGTAAACCTGCAGAGACAGATTTATGTGTAACAGCATTGGTATATGATATTAAATCAAAACCATGAATCTAAAGCAAACATGTCAATAAGCCTGAAGTATAAAAAATATAATTTTCTTAGGAATGCAGAGACAGATTAATGCTAAGTAGGAATCAAAGAACAAGTTTTTGCAATTGTTTGTAACATTTCTGGTGCAGTTATCACTGAATGAAAACTAAGAAATGGAAAAATCAAGGAAAAGAGATCTGGCAACCTTCACATAACTATTACTAAGGACATTTTGCAGTGTAGTGGGTTTTTTACACCATGTAATGTCTTATATCTGCAAATTAGCTTTAACAAGGCTTGAACCAGTACTAACAAAAAAAATAACGAAAAACTGCCTGACTTGAAAAAGGGAAATCCACAGAGTAATTTAATGAAGTCAAGTAAAGATATATTTTTTTCATATTTATTTTCATAGTATTATATAGAAACACTTTTGTCCAAATCAGAGGATAGCTGTTCTATCAAAAGACTTCTGCTTGTTTGTATTCATAAACCATTATTTTATGAAAGCACTGTCTATTCTAACTGCTACAGAAATGATAGGCTATTTGAAGACTGCTACCAATAATCATAAAGATTTGTCCCTCTGGTTGCTATAAATTTTTTTTCCCATAATTATTAAGTAAACCAAAGACAAGATTTTAAACAATATGGATTTTTTGACATCTTTCTTAATAATTTAATGTTATCTGTGTATAGATTTCTGTATGCATTATGTTTCATTATAAACGGCACATAATTCCATGTTTGTAGATGTCTTCCATGTAAGCATAAGCTTTTTTGGCTTATTGTACTAAAGTTCACTTGTAGCATAGAACATCTGCTCTCTAAGATAGAGGAGTAGGAATGCAGATGATTTATAAAAGCAAAAGAGTTTTGGCAGATATCAGGATGCGCACATTCCAGAATAACCACAACAAATGAAAGGCTGGATGTTGGACAGATTCTTCGGAGTCAGCTATTCAATTTTAGCTTTCAAAAATTGCAAAGAACCCCCATGTTTTGGTTAAAACGAGATGCCAGAAACCCAAAGAAGTCAAGCAATGTTTTAGCTGTTGTGTCATTTTTTATTTTTTTTTTTTTTCTATAACAATAGATCAAGGGGCATTTATAACAGAAGTCAGGGCATTGTAAGACACTGCTGAGACTGCATGGAGAGTTAAAGGAAATGGTGGTATTGTCAGAGCAGCAGCTGGTATGAACACTACTGGATGGAATGGAGAGGCGTTGCTACTTTTAGAAGAGTAATAGGGTTCTGCTGTGTTGGATTTTTTTTTCTTAATGCATTCACTGTGAAATATTTTGCTCCTCCCTCCTTTTCTTTCTAGTACTACTGGTGTGTTCCTCCACAGTACTTAAGACTGTTTGACAGGGGATCCTCTGCTCCTTTATTTCCATCATCCCTCCCTACTATTGATCATTATACTTTTATGGTTCTAAGGGACCTCTGGAGATTGTGTTGTTGAACCCAGCCCTTCTCACAAAAGGCCATCTAGAGCTGGTTGCCCAGGACCATGCCTACAGAGCTTTTGAATATCTCCAAGGATGGAGACTCCACAATCACCTGAACAACCTGTGCCAGTGCTCAATCAACCCTGCAGGATAAAAGCATTTCCTGTTGTTCATAGGAACCTCTTGCTTTTTGATTTGTGCCCATTGCCTCTGGTCCTATCACTGGGCAACTCAGAAAGACAGCCTGACTCTGTCCTCTTTGCACTCTCCCCTCAGGTGTTCATGTATGTTGATAAGATCTCCCGGAGCCTTCTATCCTCTGGTGCATAGAGTTTCATCTCTCTCAGCCTTTCCTTACATGTGAGGTACTTTTTGCTGGATTCTCTCCACTGTGCCCTTGTCTCTTGTGAACTGGGATGCCTAGAACTGGACAAAAGACATCAGGCATGGCCTTGCCAGTGTTGATCAGGGAGGAAGAATCCCCTCCCTTGATCTGCTGGCAGTATTTTGCCTAACACAGCCATCAGCCTGCTTTGCAGAAAGGACACATTGCTGGCTCATGTTCAGCCTGGTGTCCAGCAGAGCCACCAGGTCCTTTTCTGCCAAGCTGCTTTCCAGTTGGTCAATTTCCAGAAAATACTGGTGTGTGGAGTTGTTCCCCAGATGTAGGACTTTGCACTTCACCTTGTAGAACTTCATGAGGTTTCCATCAGCTATTTCTCTAGCCTGTTGAGGTGCCTCTGGATGGAAGCATGACCCACCAGCCACTCCTCCCAGTTTCACGTCAGCAGCAAACTGTCTGAAAGTACACTCTTCTCTATCAGCCAGATAATTATTTAAAATGTTCAACAGCATTCTCCTTGATAATCATCCTTGGGATATACTACTAACAAGTGACCTCCAACTAGACTCCATACCTAAGTACCTAATACATTCTTGGGCATTTAATGAATAAATAATCAACATTACAGAAGGGCATGTAGTCATTGTAGAAGAAAACAGCTAAGACTTTAGATTCAAACTTATGAAACTTTGGGAAATATAAAAATTATTTGCTTATCCTGCAGCTACAATGTGGTGCATAACAATTATGGTATTTTCCTAGATTATTGTCTTAAAGGCACATATTCTCTTTTTAAAAAATTCTGCTTCACTGTGATTATTCAATGTAGTGTATGACTTTGTTTGGGGCACACTTTTCAAATCCTGCTTCTTTTACATAATTCTTAAGGACTTTGGTAGTTCCTAACATTAATGTTTTCCAAATATTAGCTTGTCCTCTTACTAAGTGTCTGACTTGGGGCCATGATATTTAACATTTACAAAAATTAGAATTTAAGACAGAGAGAGAGACCATGATATGAAGTATTGGCTGACTTAGTGAGAACACACAGAGAATCAGACTTTACTTTTACAATTTTTGCTGTTACTTTAGCACATGAAACTGACTGTTCAGCACTTCTTTATATCAGACCTAGCCCTTCAATCAGAAACTTGGAAATATTAAGACATAACAGGAAAGCAACCGTTAAGAATATCCGGTTCAAGTAATGTGTTCGGCATCAAGCAGGTGTAAGCGGCAGAGGATTAGATATGGTCTCATTCAAAGAAAAATGTTTTCATTGTGAAAAATTCTATTTTCCCCTCCATTCAGCTCCATCCCCTACAAATTTTCTGGTCACCATAAAAGACAATATTTTCTAGACAGCTCTTGCCAGACTGTGACTTACCCATAAATCAGTCCATCTTGTGCATTGAGGAAGGGTATTTTTGGGATTGAGTGAAGGGAGACGGAAAATAATTAGGATATATGTTTAATGAATGATTTCTTTTCATACGTGCGCTACAGTATTTTAGGTTAGTTTTCTTTATAATAAACAATTCTGGCCTTTGATAATTTTGGAGCACTTGACTTTTATTGTTAGGTTTCTGTGTACAATTTTACAATTATTAAAAATATATCAAATGCAGAATAAAACCATGGAGAAAAAAGAACATTAGGTTGCATACAGGCCATTGCTAGGTTTGGAGTCCTTACAAGCACCACACTGATCAGTATTTCAAGTGCTCATGAGGATACTAATGTGCTGTCATGCTCCATGTGGGCCAACACTGAGTGGAGAGAATTTCAGTAGGTAGAACAGACATTTGCCAGTAGCAATGCTTAGGAGAATGGGGTCTAATTCCAGATATTTCTTTCTCATCTTTCTTATACCTTTGTATCTTCCTAAAAATGCAACTGTTGTTCTATGGGATCTCTGCCAATATTGTAACCAGAAATGAAAATAAAGGAAAGCATCTCCATTGTAGTGTAGTAGTAGATATATAATTTCAGATGATAAAGCTGCTTACCTTGAAGACAGAGATGGCAAAGAGCAACCCCACAGTCTCTGGTAAGATCTTTATCTGTCTGGCTTTTTCATCTTGTGTGCTTTGCCTTTTTTTCTTCTTTTCCCACTTCAGATTTTCTTGTTCAGTTTCCATGAATTTATTTCTTTCCCCTGTTCTGCCACTATTTCTTCCTTCGTGCTTCTATATCAGAAATTTGTTGTTGGGTTTTTTCCCTTTGCTGGCCAAGAAGAATGAGTCCTCCAGCCTCCACTCCTGCTTCTACTGCCCTTTATTTTTATGCTCCTTGACCTAATCTGTCCACAGTGGTAAGATTCTGTGACTCAAAGGCCAGCTGTACCCTGTGGAGTTTCACAGTCTGCCTTCAAAACATGAAGGTTGTTTCACTCCTGTGAGAAAATTTCAGCTGTAAAATTTTTCCCAATTCTCTGAAATTTCAGTATAATTTTTGTTGAAATGCTTTTAAATGATTTCTGCCCAAGGCAAACCATTAGGGTAGAAAATTTAATCCTAAATAATTTGTTTGGTAAATTTATAAGTAACTAAAAATGGACTGTTCTAATGGGAAGTATTACGCAGTGTTAAAAATAGGTTATGGTGCCACCTTGTTTTAAAGTTACTGTCATGTGTATGAATAAGTATATGGTTGAATAAGTGTTTTTCCTTAGATATCCATATGCTATCATTATTCATAGACACTGAATTTTAAGCAGCTGACCATACCAACAGAAACAGTAGTTTATGACAAAGTATGGCTTTTCTAGAGTTAAACCTTAACTCCCAAAGTCAGTCCAGTTTAAGGGTACAAGTGTGACTTGCAGTAACTATGCCTGAATAAATTAATATCTCTCTAGGATAAGATAGGTTCACTTAGCTGAATAAAACCCTAGGAGAAATGTACCAAAATGCTTCTCAGAAAAGGGAGTAAGTACACAGTCATGGTCTCTGACCTCCTTTTTCCTGAATTATTCCATATATTTTCTTGATGTCAAAATTTGGTATAGTTCTCCGTGCGTATGTGTGTGTGCATATGTAGAATAAATTTTTGTGCATATACACAAATCATCATTTATTACCAACTTCATGGTTGCAAACGAGAAAAATGTTAAAAAGAGATGAGGTTTTAACCTTAATATTCAACATTTAATATTCCGTTCATCATCCAAAAAGCAGTCCAATTTTAAAAAGCTATTTCATACACATTTTCACATATTTGTGTCTCACTTCATCATCATAATTCAGTTTTTTAGTATTACTAAATTGAAAGTGCAACTTTTATTCTAACATAATCCTTAGCATTCTGCTATGGGGTCAAAGCCTAAATCTAGTATGTTAGGAGACAGAAGCACAGTTGCTACAGTCCAAAAAGGAAGTTCAAGAAGAAATGAACTTTACCTTCAGATTGGTATGAGAGGATTTGCTTAAAATAAAGGAATATTATGCTTCCAGTTTTGCACAAATAAACATGTAAGCTTTGAAGACAGCACAGATGCCTCAATAATGTTGCCAGTTCCATGTGGATTACTGAGAACTGTGAACATACCTACACAGTGTAGTGTCAAATATGGTAGAGACCAGGAAGCTTGAGTTAGATCCTCCAGTTATCTCCTTTCCTGTCAAAGGACTGAGAATGAAAGTCTTCAGAAACCAGGAGCAGAGGGCCACATGGCAGTTCTGATTTTTACATTGATATAAGAATGGGAAAGGGAGAAAGAGAAATTATTTTACTTTTTTTACAGAAGACTTATACATGGCATTGTGTATTTATGAGATCAATTACAATGAAAGCAAATGAATTTAATTGTTTTCTTCCAAAGATTAAAAATCTGTCAGGATAGATGAATTTTTCAAAACAAAATCATTTCATATATGGCAGTAAAAAGCAGTTCCCTCTGCCCCCTCCACTTGGTATTTTGCTGCTTTACCTGTTTCTATCTCCAGATGATGTCTTCACATGGTAGTATAGCATGTTACTGAAATGCTGACTTGCTCATCTGCTGAAAGGTTGTGCTTAGGTGATGGGTCATTCCTGTTCCTACTGATGATTACAAATAAGGGGAAGCAACAGCAGGTGGTTACATTAGGAAATGATAGCAGTTGTGGTAAGGATCTTACCTTTTTTTTTTTTTTTTTTTTTTTTTTTTTTTTTTTTTTTTTTTTTTTGAGTTGTCCTTTCTCTTTTCTCCTGAAAGCAGCTAAAAACAAGCAGAACAGTTAACACTGAGTAGGCTAACAACACCCAGCCTGCTACATATTTCTGTATTAAATTTCCTAATAATGAAATAGGTTTCATTGTTACTTTCACCCTCACTTCCAAATACATTTTTAAACTCCTGTTTTAAGAGAATTTGGCTTTCCTATTTTTTTTAAAAAATACTTTTTTTGCAACCAGAGAAAGCCTCTTATGACACTTCTTAAATAGAGCAATACTGACATCCATTGGTTTAATCTTACGTGACTATTTCTTAAATCTCTTCTAACTAATGTACACATAACTCTCTACAGTATAACAATGAAAGGATTGAATTTGATATGATCCAAGGAGGATTGTGCTAAGTCCAATTTGCTGTATTAGAAACGTGAAACCAACACAGATTACTCGATGAAAAGAAACACATTGCAAAATGTGAAGTCCAAATACAATGACCAAAACAAAAGCAGGCATCCCAACTAGGGGAAAATGTTAATGGGAAATTAGCAGTGATGCTGAATTTTTTTTTAGAACCTATGGAAATGTGAAGATATCTAATTTTATATGAACCTGTCTTGTTTTGCATTAGTCATAAGGCAAAATAATGAGGTGTGAGGAAAAATGTTACTAATCTAATAACCACTTCAGTGAAGAAAATAATTACTCTCTGGTTTCATCTCAGCCCTCAAAGATTTTCCTTTAACTTGGCAGCATGCTATTTTTTAAAATAGATGTATCTTTTATAAACACTGCTGTAAGACCACTGGTGATACAATGAAGTGGATACGTTTAATGAAGAAAAACACAACACAAAAAGTGGAGGTGTTTTCAGTATTCATTACTACGACAAGCTAAGCAGATGAGGCTTAGTCTTCAAAACCAGAGAACCATTCTGGCAGCAAAGGGAGGGCGACAGGCTTTCACAAAAAAAAAAGCTTTCCGTTTGCTGTACCCTCCCACCGCATTCACTTGCAAATCACTGTGTGCTCGGGAACACTGCACTTCCCCGGGCTCCAACCTTCCCAGGGTAAGTGCTGCGGCTCCAGCAGCAGCGCCTCTCTCCCGCTCCCCTCCGAGGAGGGAGAGAGGTGTGTGTGTGTCCGTGTGTCTGTGCACGCTGCGTGTGCCTGTGTCTGTGGTGCTGCGTCCTGGCTTTTGGTGGTGTTTTTTTTTTTTTTTTTTTTTTTTTTTTCTCGGTAAATCAGGAGCTCTGAATGAAAGCCAGTCGGTGGGAGAGCTCCCCCTTAGCTATGGTTCCGGACTGTCCAGAGTTAAGTGATGCTGGGAGAAAAAGCCTGAGTTAGATCCAAGTAGGATCAGTCTTAAAAAATAACAGGAGAAAACTGACCAAAAAAAGGACTCTATTAGCTCGTTTTTCAGTTTGGTTGGGGTGGACACTTTCTCAGCACAATAAAAGGTAGGAACCTTTCTTATTTTCTTTATGTTGATATTACTACAGTTATTATATTAGAGCAGTATGTTGTTTAATGCAATTCGTATATTTGTTCTACCGTCTACAACTTTTTGCATTTTATAAATATGCGTCAGGAATAATGAGACAAGGGGTAGGAAATAACTGTTGTGCATTCTCTCCTCAAAGTAAACTGATAAAATCATATGCATTCAGGATTGAAACACTAAGCATTTTATTTTTTTTTCTCCTAGTAAGCAGGCTGTCTTTTGAGCAGCAGTTTCCATCTACAGTCAGTTCTTGCAAATTCAGTATGGGGGGAACAAGTCTAATTGAATTGACAAAAGCACAGTGTTTCATAGGGTGGCAGTTATGAACATAGCATGAAACATACACATATGTGCCCTCACTTCTGTATACCTGTGCAAGTCTGTTGCAGCTTTCACTGTTAATCTTTCTGCCCTGGATTGAATTTCAGAATAATTGTCCACACTCACAGAAAATGCTTCTTATGAAGAAAATCCCTGCGGAGAGGGATAGCAGAGTGGATACAGTCAATATTTCAAATATCTGTACAGAGCTATATATATGCACACAGATGGGGAAAAAATTGCCTGGTTTGACATTTCAGTAGAGGAGGAGTGGAGGGAGAAGGGAAAACCAGGGGTTAGAAGGGAAAAGGTAGAGGGAGGAAAAATTCAGTCTGCACCTGTGTGAGCATTTATTGTCACTGCTGCAATAAAATCCATATTTGATGTGGTGCTAAATTAATTCAGCACAATACAACTCTAAATCCATGCACCCAACTACTAACTATTGATGGCATTGTCAGCTGCATAAGAAATTTTCAATAGCCTCATACTGTACGTGATACTAGTTGCAGCTGTAAAAATCTAACAGCCCTTCAGTTTAGGAGAATGCATCTACACGTGCAATCAGTGACAAATAGCAACCAGCATTTAAAACGGACCTATCATCTCTGTTGCTTCTACACAAATGGAGCTGTTGCCTATAATCTTTGTCTTTCATTTCAGTAAAAGCCTCTATATTATCCCCACAGCACTCTCGTTGCTTTTGGTATTTTTTTAATTATACAACTTGTTGTGCATGTATGTGTGGATGCGTATGTGAGTGTGTGAATGTGTGCACAGTGTGAGGAAGCAGGTCAGTAAAAAATAGTGTCTTTTTTTTCCCCTTCTTTTAAAGGTAGTAGGCTTTAAATTTACATGGTGATGTTACTGGAGGGGAAGAGCAGAGAGTGGGAGACTGGAACACACTTCTGAATCTCTAAATCCTTTTCACATGTGCCATTTACTAGGAATATTATGAGTCTGGTACTAGGATTTATTGAGATCTTTACAGCTACACAAACTTTTATATTAATTGCCTACCTTTTGAATGTAATAGCAGTTTGTGCTCTTTTAGAGGAGGAAATGAAAGAAGGAACTTAAGGAACTAAGGAAAGCAAGAAGGAAACAGGTTATCTCCCTCAAGAGTTGAAAACCAGCTATTTAGAGTCAATATGGATTTATGTCAAGAGAGGAATACTTCTGGGTTTATCAACTCTTAATCTAGTTTGGGCCTGAGGGAGTCTTCTCATATTTTTATATACTTTGTTACATAAAAGTTTGAATGAATAGGTAATAATTTCTGCAGCAGTTTCTGTTAATTTTAATTTATATTTATGTCTCTGCTTTTTTATGTGTGGTGTCAAGACAATGTTGTACACTTAAACAGAGACACTGAAATGTCTGAAGAGTGTTGATTATGTTGCATTTATTTAAACTGAAAACTGATCCTGATTATTTGATTTTTTTGTTACTTTGGGTAGCATTGGAAAATATGTCTTGGCTACTTGCCTCGTCAACCATTTATATTTATAATACTTTAAACAGTTTGTGGAAGAGAAAATAGCAAAATACATCTTAAAAAGGCTGTATGTAGAATTTAATATATTACTAAATCATCTTTTCGGCTTTGCATTAGAATAAATGAGTATAGATACACTGAAACTTCACACTTGCATGTTCTCAATAGACAAAGGATCTGTGAAGAATGATGAAACACTGAAATGTGCTCACAGTAGACACTGTAGCTACTGTTCTTTTCTGTGCTTAGCAGTAGTTGAAAAATGCAGAAAAATAAGGTTATATGTGAAGGCAAATGAGCACAGAATTAATTAAATATAGAGGAGATTATTAAAATACACATCTATATATACAAAACAGTACACAAATTTCAGCTAGGTAAGTTTTTTCCTTGTTAACTAATTAAATGTAAAAGTCAGAAAAGGTTAATTTGAAGATAATATCTGCCTCTGATTCTGAGAGTAATTTCCTGATCTCAACGTGATTTCCCAAGGAAAGAAATTAATGAAATAGAGACTGTCTCATCTGGATAATTCTGTGCAAGTGATTTTTTTTTTTTTTTAGGTCTGCTAACCATACTTACAGGCTGATTGAAAAGGAGTATAATTTTATACCCTACCGTACCACTAGGTTGCAGCACGGGTACAGGGGGTCAAAGTAAGATTGAACTATTGTGAAACAGTAGTAATGGGGCGAATATGGGGTTATGATAATATTATTTTAATTAATTCATTATTATCACCTGAAATCAAGTTTGTGAACACCAAGGTGTTTTAACTGGACTTCACAATATGTCCTTCAGAGATTTGAAAAAATCTGCTCTGTGGCTAATTCTTTGTCATTATTATTAATTATATGACTGACATAAATGGAAGAAAATCACTGATTATTTGGGCAGAATATAAGAGTGTAAGGCACGTCTTGTGAATGTCTTCAGTGAATCACATAAGTATTTGTTCTGTATTACCACTGAATTTGCTATGGGCTTTTTACTAACATACTATTTGATACATTATTTATTGTAAAGAAGGAAAACTGAAATTAGAAAAGTAAAAACCATCTTCTCATGAGCATATACTCAAGTATGCGTGAGTAAAACATTATGAAGGGTGACTTCACTGCATGTAAGGATGTCACACCATAACACACTTTCGTTTGCTCTTAATAGTATGTAACTATCAATGAAAGCTCATAGAACTAAAGGTACAGTTCACTGAAACATTAGGTGATTAAAATGCACACATGCTGCACATCCGGCACTTTCAAATCTACTAATGTGAGCACTTGCTTTTTGAGAAAAAAAAACATAATTCCTCTATTGTCTAACTTCTGGAAAAACTTAAAAGCAAAAAGAAAGAAAAAAAGCAAGAGTTTTATTCTGAGCTCTAAACGTTCTCCAAATCTCTCTTTAGGCCAAGAACTCCTATATTAAAAGTTGGGGTTTTTTGCTCCCTGGATTTACATCTCTTCAGCTTTAAATCCTTGGCATGGTGACTTCCCTAATATGCCTATTTCTGTGGGTTAATGACTCTACAAGACAGCAATTAAAAAAAAAAAAAAATCAACATCTCTGGAAGCTGTGTATATTATAGTTACAAGGCTGCATAGAAAAAAAAAAATTAAATTAGAAAGGTATCAGCTGAACCTGAACACTTCTTTTCTCTTGCTCTGTTTTCATCTGGTGGGAAGCCAGGACGCCACCCAACCAAAGGCTATTGAGCTCATATTTTCTCTCTACTGGCCTATCAGTCTATTTTTTAATACGTGGGAAATCCGGCAAAAAATTACCAGTTAAATCCTTATACACATTTCTTTTTACATGCAGTCTTCCTGATTATTAAATGTCATAGACAATGACCTCAAATGTGTATATGTGTTTACAGTGGAGGTAAAACAGGGACAACCTTTATCTTAAACAGGGCTTGCATTCTAGGAAGTGGAAAACAGTAAAGTTTCTTTCTTAATTTGATTCAGCCTTTTATTAATTGACTTTTTCTGCAAGCCCCACTACCATTTCTTGTCTTTATTAACTTAGATGAAATAGGTTATGTTTATCGGGTTTTTTGTTAAAGAAGTGTGTCCAGCAGGAGGTATAAAGTTCTAGTAGCATCTCAGAGGTACTTCCTAGCTTGTCACAGGGCACCTGCTCTGGGATATAAACTCATGTCTGCTATTTGGAAGTGTGTACCATGTACCAACAGCCTGCATCAGGGAAATACAAAGATTTAGGAAGTTAATTGCATATTATGTAAAGCAACATGGGAAGTGTCCTTTTAAATATTATTCCCACATGTATATCATTCTTCACACGACATTTTTATTTGTAACTTTATTAATTGTAACTCAAAGTGAATTTTGAACCATATTTAAAACAGTAGGGAATCATGTAATGACAAGAGCATGTGTATGTGTTTATGTAAAGGTAATGATTCAAAAACATACTTGAAAATAGATGTTTCCAGAATTCTGTTGCTCAAAAGCTACACCTGTATTCTTTTATTTTCTAAGAAAACCAAAAAACCCTCTTTAAATATTTTCTCAGGGAGAACAGTATAAGGTATGATATATATGAATGTATGCACATGTATTTTACTGTTAATATTCCATCACCTACCACATTAGATTGGGTTTATTGTGCCACCCTATTGCAATGTTTTGCATTACAACATAAAGAACATGACATACCACCACTTAACCAGACCAGAGCATGATCACTAAAGATGATTGCAATCCTCATGGACTCTGCAATGTTATAATATCTAGATTTTTAGAACATGAAGAATGTATATCAGTGTAATTTGCAACATCATTAGCAAGACTCAAAATGCAGTGTCCCAGAGGACTGTTCATTTTTCTCTCCCAAACTAACATAAAATAAATAAATATAGAATTGATTTTTTTATTGCACAAGTGCTTCTATCACACTTCATTAGTTCAAATATTTCCATCTGTTAAATGTATGCAAATTTATCTTACTAATTGTCATATTCTCCTAATAGCTAATGTAAATAAAACAGAGATATACCTCAGTCTAGGAAACTTAGAAGCTGTGCATTCTGTCACTAGTTCCTCTAAGTATCACAGCCTTAATCAAGAGAGTTTTTAACATTTCTTATCTTACACAAAAGGCAAAATACATGGAGTAAATCTATGAGTTTTTAAATGAGAAAATATACAAGAACCCAAATTATGTGTAATTATTTGGAGTTAATATAGAGAATAGAGAGATGTTGGCTAAGTTTATTCTGCTTCTAAGAATTCCAAGAAAAATTATCTCATAAATGTATCAATGCCTTTCTCTTTGAAGTAGTGACCTGTCATTTCCCTGATGCCTTTTCCATGGTGTGTGAAACTGGGAACCATAAATGCATTCATTTTATCTCTGTGTCACCAGAAAGTTAGTTAAACATTCAGATTAGATATTAGGAAAAAATTCTTTACTTCTAGGGTAGTGAGGCACTGGAACACGTTGCCCAGTGAAACTGTGGATATCCCATAAACAAGTGGGTCACATCGCTGCTCATGGTAGGAGGGGCTTGGAACTACAAGATGTTGAAGATCTTTAAGGTCTCTGCCAACCCTGCCCTTCCTATGACTCTATGATAAAATGTCATTGATTCTGTATATCATGAAAATTATAGGTAATGCATTTATTAAAAGATTACATGTGCTAATTAGATGGATAAGATTTAATTCTTAAGCTAATGTTGGGTTTTATTGTTTTTTAAATGTTGAGGTTATTCAGAAGATGATCTGAGCTTTCAGTTTTTAGAAATAATTGCAAAAAAACCCCCAAGAAAAACAGAAAGAATAGAAAGGAAAAAAACCCCAACTGAATATGTTTTAACACAAAAAAATCCCCAAATATGATGAATTGAAGCAAGAGAATGCCAATATTTTAGTTTTTGCTTCCTTTCCACCTGTAAGAATAAATTTTAATAACAAATTAGGCAAGTAATATTTTACAAAAAGTTTACATCATGCTATAGTTCATATTTTGATTATGAGTACAGATACCTTGTAATTTTTGTTTTCTTTCATTTATGGGAGAAGGTTTTTACATGTCAATAGTGTTGCATGCTATATTATTTTTCATGCATTATAATTTTAATTCATTGGCATAAGCTATGCAGAGCTACTAGCCTGCTCTCCTGAATTTCTGCTAAAAAATAAAAGCACCGTTAATCGGAATAGTCTTGAATTAAGCGGTAATAGTGTAGACCTCAATTTACGAATGGGTTAATGGGGTACACCTAATTAATTTGAAGCCAAATAAAAAAAATTCCTTGCTTCTGAGATTGCAGAACTAAGACATTTCATTATGACATGAATATATTTTAAGATCTACTTAAGCATATTACATCCAAGTTCCCTTAATATACTTCTGCTTCCCACTTCCTATAGCCAAGTTCTAAACAGTTTTTTGTCTTCTGATCCTGTTTCTCTCAGGGATAGTTTACACAGTCTATTGGCAGAAATTTCTAGTGCCAATGAAAGAGTGGGATGTAGAACACTACCATGAGAACCATTTTAGGGAACTGTGATTTTTTTTCCCCTCTGTTGGAAAAAGGTTATTTTCTGACATTAGCATGCTGAGATGTGCTCTTTCCCTTCAGTGAGAAGAGTATGGTGTGCTCATGGTAAAGATAGCACTGAAGCTGGTATCTTGATTAAAATGGGCAGAGTCCCAGGCATGTTAGGTACATTTGGTTCTCTCCATGACTTGGGCCATTTTATTAAGTATCTCATTAAGAAGTTGAAAGCAATTGTACTATGTCTTGCTGGAACTGCTTTTCTTCTGGTAGTCAAAACTGAATGGAATGTGAACAGATAGAAATAGACGGATTGTCCTTTATAATAGTACTCTTTTATAAAATTGCCTATGCTATTCCTTCAAATTTCTCTTCTTAAGTGGTTTCAAACCAAATAGTATGGTGATGCATGTAATTAATTTGAGAAAACCTTTCTTAAGGTGAAAATGGTTTTTTTTTGTTTGTTTGTTTGCTTATTAGTGTGTATTATTTAGAGAGTCTTTAATCATTCTGATCACCAGAGTAAACTGATCTCTTCTCTAAAAGTTAAGCACACGTGGAATATTTGTACAAGATGAAAAATTAAAACAAAATCATACATTTCTTCTTTCTATCCTTGGTTAACAAGGCATCTGAATCACTCTGAAACACGTGCTATTTGTGAATGAATATATTCTAACTCTGTGGTTGGTTTTCTCCAGTTTTTATTTGAGGCCATAAAAATGAGAATTAGAAAAGAAAAAAATAACTAAGACATAGTGCATTATATTAATAATCCCATTAAAGTTTTCATGAGCATAAATCTTCTAAGGAATTTGAAATTCTATAATGTGACTAAGAAAGGTTGCTAGACTTCAGATATTCTAAACTGGATGCCTAAAATTTTGCGACAATGAAGAAAAAACAATTATTTAAGCTATGAAATCAGACAGGTGTTTTTTGTTTTGTTTTGTTGTTTTTTCTAATATCAGTATAAATATATTTCACTGCTTTCAGGGGTTTGAATTGTATTTGCTATATTGTGCTTTAGAACAGAACTTACAAACGAGCTTTTAAGTTTTCACTTCTAACAACAACCACTTAGCTGGAGTTAAAAAACAATGAAAAAGCTCAAAGTAGTTCAACCTCCTAAATTATAGGACCAAACCCGCCACATTAACAGAGCAGCGATTCCTTCTTACATTTCAGGTTACGTGCATTCAGGAGAGAAAGTACCTGCCATTTCCTTTCTCCCTGGCTGCAGTCATCAAGATCCAACCAGTTAGTGCTTGTGCCTGTGGGCTCTGAGGTTGTTTTGCCACTTGGGACAGGCTGTGGAAGTCAGGGCTAATGGCATAAAAGCAGCCTAGGTGGATCAGTCCCACAGCTGCCAGTTAAATGGTTCCAGCTGAATCTCTGGAAAAGCAGCCAGGTGGTTTTGCCTTAGAGGTATCCATGACTATCAGGTCGTTGCAGTGATGTGTCTGTTTCCTTGTTACTCTGGGTATGCTGGTTGGAGTCCATTTCTACTTCTAGTATATTAAAATCATTCTTTAAAAAAAAAAACAAAACAAACAAAACAAACAAACAAACAAACAAACACACACACACAAAACACCACAAAAGAAATCATGATGCCCTGGCACTAAGAAGCTACTTAGTTATCATAGTGGATTAAAACTGTGCTATTAGTAATGAGGAAAATAAAATGAAAAAAATGTGATGTCATAATGGCATGAGAATATGTTTCTGTACAATCAGCAATACTGGCAATGAAGATCAGGACAATACTGACACAAACACATTTCTTTTATAATCTTAACATTTTTCTTTAACGTAAAAAGCTATACTGACTTGAAAGTTGCAGTGGAATTTGTAGTTTTATTTTCTGAGATGCTTGGTTTCTTTATGGTTGGAGGTTATGAACCGTTTTTAATATTAGTTTTGCAGTAATTTAAATAGGTAAATGTGTTACTTGAAATAATTGCCAGTGAAGTGATTATGGTTTGAATTTTTTTGTCCTACGTGGGGCTATGAGGTTTGGTTTTGGTTTGGATTTATACCGTTAGTCCACTCCAAGCAGTTCATGTCATATGGTAATACTCTTCATAAAGGATGAGGTTTTACTGTGGGAATAGAAAAGCATTCATTTGATAATACGGTATCCTACATGCTAGAAACAGTGTTTCTTCACTTTTCACATTATATACCACACAACATTTTAAAGCATTCACTAAATTTTTTTTAACTTACATTTGGGAGCGAAGATTGAGTGGAGTAAAGGAATAATTCATAATGCATAAGTTATTGAAGCTTCATAAATTTTATTTAGGGGAAACTACATACATTGTTGATGGTTTGGGAGTTATTTTTTCTTGTGTTTGTTCAGTTTTTATTAATATACTGGATATGTTTTTACTTCCCTGTCCTATAGAAGAAATATATAATTCTAAATATCCACTGCTAGTTCTTTGCAATTTGTAGAAAATTTAAGTTTTAGCATAACAATTTTTTTCTCCATGACGGTAAAAATAATTACTTCTCTATGGTAAGTTTCTACATTTCAGTAGTTTGTTGAAGTAAGCAGAATGAAATTCATAGTTCCTAACCAAATTGAAAGTCAAATATTGAAGACTTTTCTTGTGCAATTCCCTGAAAAGTGTTCCCTTTTTCAGATGGGAACCTTAGGAATGCAGCTATTTTTAATCTTTTGGTGCCATCTTGTGGCAAGAGGATAATTATATAAAACAAAGCGGTAGTCTTCTCAGTACATATTCCCTAAGCTTAGCAAAAATGTACCTTGCTTTGGTGATAGATATGTATGTATAAATTTTAATAGTGACTGTAAAATAACAAACCAATTCATGCATAGGACAAAAACTATCTTTGGTATTTGGTTTTCTTCCATTTTAAGAGCCTATAAGTATTGATTTGAGAAATCTCACAAATATCGACTGTCATTACCACAATAGAAATAGATTTTTAGTCTGCTGCATTAGATCTCTGCAGCATACTTAACTGGTTCAAGGCAATTGTCAATATATTTTTATTGTAGTAGTGCATTACATCTCTGTAGAATACTTTAATACTTAGCTAGCTCAGGGCAATATTCACTTCAGCATCCTGTCATGTTTAACAGAAAGCCAGCGTCTGTGATAGCATTCTTGTTTTTCATTTTATGTTCTGTTTTTGGCTTGGGAAAATTCATACCAGCCTGCATCCAAAAAAAGAGCAAGAACAGCACAGAAATTATGTATATTTTCCTGGTATTTTCATTGGGATTCAGAAAAATGAGTAGTTTTTGTTCTGTGCTAAATAAATACTAGCTTAATACTTGGGGGGTTTAGAGATAATGCTTGTAGGTATCTGCAATCAGTTCAGATCACATTCTTGCTCAGTTTATGAAGGAGTTTTCTATACAATAGTCCATATTTTATTACTTATCTCTAACTTTCAGCCTGATGAAGGTTTCTGGATGCAAATACACTATTCTCTGTAAGATGCAAATGTACTGTTCTCTATAAGAGCTGGAAAGAGAATCGAGATGTCTGTCCTGCTTTTACTTAAGGTGGGGGTTCTCATTCTTTCAAAAGTAAGGATGTTTTAATTCTTAAAAAAAATAGTCTTGTTCAAATAACATTTAAATATTATGTAGTTATTGAAAATCAATGTCAGATTACTTCATGAGTTATTAAAGTATCATCCCAGCTGAAGGAGGAAATTATATTAAACAAAATTAGTGCCAAATGAGAACACTCTTTTAAGATCTCGCTTTTTCTTTTAATGTCAGATAATTCCGGTACTTTCTGTACACATGACCAATACTGTCTGTGTACTATATGCTTTCTCTATTTGTACAGAAAATTAAAATATTAGAAGGATAAAAATTCAAGATATATTTTCTAGCAATTATATGGTAAATATTAAAATGTTAGTTACTAGCATGTGACTTTTAATAAGCAGTCACTAGCTGAGGTACCACTGTGTTAAGTTCAGTGTACTATATGTAAGTCAACAGGTAAAGCATTGATTGTCATTGGTTAGAGATTGTGTGATTTCTCTGATTACAATTAGCTACACATAGAACTCTCTTGCCTGTCAGCTAGAATGAAGAGAAGAATTATAACATTAATGTAATAAGATACAGAATTTCAACAGTTTTATACAGGTATGTGATAATGTGATTATTTCCTCCTTATCCCAGTAAAACTCTCTTAAGTTAAGTATTGAAAACTTCTCTCTCTATATCTACCTCCTGCAATAGACTACAAAAATAAATTGGTAAATGGCTTAATAAAAGAAAAAGTTGTGATTGCTCATTCCAGTAAATTGACAAGGTGTGAATTCCCTTACAAGAACTACAAATCTAAATATCTGTCATAGTTTTAATAGAAACATGGACAAAAAAGTGAAAATTAGGGCCTAACAAACTAAATCTTACAAAGTTTTCTAGAAAGGTATTTACCAACATTATATCTTCTTAACTTCTTATTCTGGTTTAATATACATTTGCTTATGCATGTCAGTGTAATTTCTTTTTCTGTTACATTTAATACAAACAGTACGGAATATTTTGCAGAATATTAGAGAAGGAAATTCGAATTCTGTTATATGTTTAGGAGGGGTTTCTTTTCTTCTAAAAGCTTCAGCTAAGGCAGGCAGTATGCTTCACCTGAAACATGGAATGAGATGGGCAAAAAAGCAAGCACAGGTACAGAAAGATGATGCAGCATGTCATAAGTCAAGAAATAGAAAATCTCCAGTGATATGAGATTAAGAAAATTTGCAGAGAGTGTTACGTGGATAAGAGGGAGGTAAAATCAGTTTAAGGGATAAAAAGAATATGTAGAGAGTTAGGAAAATGTATTACAAAGATGAAATAATTCAATCTATCAATGTCTTCTTTGAAGTTAGGGAGGGAAGACGAAACATAGCCAACTGAAGTGATTCTTCTTAATTGTGGAGCTTCTTGTGGTGAAAAGTTAATGATTTTGTGATTATCTTCAGAAAAACCTGGACCTAGGTGTAGGAAATTTCAGAATATGTTTTTGAAAAAGTTGCTAAAATTTCCTCGTCTCTCTTGCAAAATTCCCTGTATTCCCTTTCTTCAAATTGCACCTGTTGAACAGTAGATTGTGCTCTTTCAATCCCAGTGTGCATAATTTAGTTAGAATTTTAGGTAGGTAAATACATTATTTATGCTGGAAACTGTTGGATTGTGTATATGAAGGGAAGACTGAAAAGTGCCTGTCACAGAACTTGTCTAGATGATCAAAAGGAAAAAATGCTTTTTAAAACTGTTTCTGGGGATAGTCTGTCAGATGAGGTTGATTGCTGGTATGTGGAACTTGTGTATTTAGTGTGTTCTGACTGTCAAAATTATTTATATCTAGTGTGACGAGCAGTTAGTCTAAGCAACACAGACCTAAGCTGTGGCAGTGGAAGAAAAAAATTCATCCTGCTGTACAACTGCAGTAGTAAATAACTGACATGTTTTAGGGCTCACGAGCTTACAGAAATTTTTAAAAAGTCATAAAGGTCACAAAAGCACAAGTTCCTGACAATCATAGGTGCTATTCTTACATGCACAAGGTAGCTGTGCCATCTTTTTGGACTCCTGCAGAAACAGTCTGAATGAGTTTGTAGCTATGACTTTGTCCTTCAGACAAACTGGGCTATTTAAATAGAAAAGAGAATTGCAAAATTAAAAGTAGGGACATGGATATGTAATTTTTTGCATGAGGTCACACTCACCTTTGCCAAAGTAAATTTGGTTGTTTTCTTGTGAAGATAAGCAGAGAAGCCAAGGTATCTGCAAATAAAGCACTTTTTTTCCTTCCCTACCAATGTAGAAATAATTTTAACTGTTTAAGGTATGAATATAGAAATAAGACAAAAAAATAAAGTTATCTCTTATTGGACTGATGTGATGAAAACAACGTTTCAGAAATAAAAATATGTTTTCCTACAATTGATTTATATCTATCTGCTCTGATGTACAGCACTATAACAGACTGTCATGGGGATAGTTGTCACATTTTAGTATTGTTAAGAGAATTCAGGAATCAAAAGGCAAAAGGAGTTGTAGTTCCTTAAAAATGGGGAGAAATTTCCAGCCTTAAGAAATTTTAAAACATATTTTTCCCTGATTTAACCATAATTTTTAATAGCTTTACAATGTCTTGTGCAGGATAGAAACATTTTCAGAGAAACTAAACTCTTATGTCTCTAGAAATGTTAAATTAAGCATTAAATTACGTTCTCCTCAGCCGAAGAAAAAAAAAAACACCTTTATCTCCAGATATTCCAGAAGCCTTTAGGATAGTTTTAGACCAGGCTGCAGCTCTTTTCTAGCTCCTTAGGTGTTTGTGACAACTGATTTCCATGAGAAAGGAATAGTGACAATGATAAGTTCTCCTGCTTCCTTTTAGTCCACAAGGACTTCACAGATTTTACACTTTGAAAAGACCATACTAGTCTGTCTTGCCACTCACTAGGAAAAAAAAAATCCTGAAGGAGATTAAGTAAGAGTTAATCTGCCTCTTTCTGTGTGTTTTGGTACTTTTCTGAAAGGCATTTTGGTTAACAGCAGCAGTCAGGTGCTCTTGTCAATTAGGGCACGCTTGAAGTGCTGGGTGCTTGTTCATGCGGAAGAGTCATGCATGTGAAGAGCCAGGAGACTCAGGGCTGGACAGCACTGCAGAAGCTCCTCATTGTCACTGGGTTTCTGATGCCCTCTTCTTAGTAACAGGGAAGGACTGAAAGCCACCTCCTTCCGTGTAATTCAAACCTGGAATTCGTATGCAAAAAAACACGGAAGTTTGAGGGCCAGGTTATGTTGGTAAACCCATGTGCTTCTGTGCAGGGGAGACTCCAGCAGTTCAAAACTTATTTAAGCTTGTGTTTAATTTCCATTACTTTTGACAGGATTTGATCAGAGATACAAAGTTCAGCACCGTTTTGGTTTTTTTTTTTTTTTTTTTTTTTTATTCTGTCTAGATATGTACACGCTTGTGCTTTGGGCAACCTCTTCCTTAAACTAATCTCTGCCTAGTTCTGAGACTAATTTTCTGGCAGAAAAGGTGAATAGAACAGCTCTGTATTTCTGAGGTTACCTTTTCTAACTTCCAGTTAACCATCAACCTTACATACTTGTCTCAGCTAGTGCTTAGTAGTACTATGTTCAGAATTTATAATTTTTCAGACACTTCACTGGTTTCCACCTTAATTTTAATAAAGGGTAATTTTAATTGCTCACATAATTCTTAGAAGGCAGTGACTTCTTTCATAGCCTTTCAATGATGTCCAATAAGTATTTGTCAGAAAGTTGATTTAATTGATTTAAGGACCAAAATGAGCAGTCTGCTTTAGTAATGAAATGAAGAGGACAGTTGGAATGATTACTTTTTATAGAGTTCACATGATCAGAGCTTGTCCTGGAAGAGGAGTGTAAAATGAGAACTTGCGCTGAGCTGAACATTCTTATTGCCTAGGAAGTGCTCAATTGCACTTTTGCTTCAGGGTACATTGAGCAGAAATTTTCATATCTGAAGCAATATATGGAATTATATATTTAATAGAATACTAATAAGTTACCTCACTAAAATACTACAGTGTTTTAAGTCAAACACTACCAAGTATTTTAGAATTATTAAATCTTCCACATAAGACTATAATATAAATTTATTAGGGAAATCAAATTGCAAGTCTTTTCAATACACATATTTTACTCCTAGAATTTTAATGATTGTGCATTATCCTTTATGTGTTTCTGTTCATAGAATTTCCAAAATTATAAGCAGTGTTTTTATGATGTTACTTTTATTCCAATGTGACCCAGCTCTTATTCAGTTCTTGATCACTGGCTTTCTTTCTTTGCTGTGTGTGTACACTGGTATTTCAACGATCCTTTTATGTGTCATGTTCTTAGCTTAGGACATACTTATGTTCATTGTTTCTCACTTCACATTTCCTGTCAAACACAGATGTTTATCTTTCACCTGTATGATGTAATATAGCAAATTAACAACTGAATGTTTTGAAATTCAATTAAAAATTGAGTCCTTTGAAACAACTTGTGCTTGTGAAAAATGGTTTACTGTGACAGGCTAAAAGGAGTCTGAACTCCTCTGTGAGAAACTTTATTATACAACTAAAGCATAGAACACTTGTTATTTAGCATCAAAATATATTAATTTGGGCATATAAAACTTCTTTTATACTGGGCTGCTTAGTAATCTCATGCCTCTTTCAGATATACCCTTCCTGGGCTCTATCGCCAGGATCCACAAAAATTGGTTAAACTTGAACAGACCTAATTAGTGCAGCAATGCCCTGAAACCATGTGAGACCATATGGCACAGTAGCAAGGAGGAACATTAAGAAATTGTTCAGACATCAACAATCATGTGATAAGTCCCTTTACAACTATCCATAAGAAAAGACTATCTCTAGGTATCAGTACACACATACAGATCATTCTTGGAGACACTATGATACTTTGCGTATGCTTACAAATATATTTTTTCTAGTGCTTCTTCATCCTTCTGCTAGTTTTTAAACATTAATTTAATCATGTACTTTGGTGCTTTTAAGAATATTCAGTGCTATCAAGGGTGTTCATGATGTACAACTATAGTTCCTAGATAATTTTTAGTGTATAAAAGCTATTATTTATGAATATTCAATTTAGCAATAAAGAAAAGTTTTTATCAGTTATTAGCCATTAATAGGTATGTGAAATAATGGGGGTTATTGGGCTGCAACAGTATTTGTGCATAGGCACAGGCCTCTTATGTATCTATTTGTGCAGTGACAGGTTGTTTGCAAAACAGAAAAGGCTTCTGAATTGCTGAAGAGCTGTAGGCTGCTTTTTGTCCATTCAATATATTATAATTAAATAATACAGCCACCACCCCCAGACTATATCTACTCTGCTTAGTCTGTACTCCCATTACCTCCTGGAAATGTGTGTAATATGGATGCTTGGGCAGCACATGAAGATTATTTAGTGAAATATAAATTAAAACATAATTCCATAACTGGTGGGGCTTTTTTTGTTTTGAACTCAAACAAAACTAACAATCAGTACTTCAGCTCGAGAGGGAGCACTGCAGTTACCATTGTATGGCAAATAAAACTTAAAATCAAGTCTTCTTGATTATTTGGGATTAGTGAAAATTATGGAATAGAGTCATGAGTGTATAGGTGTTGAAAACTGCATTCTATATCAATTTCATCTAATAATTGGGCTGCTTTGCATATAATCTCTGGGGCTCTTTCTTTGTGAACACATCCTGGTGGGATTTGCTTATCCTCTTCAAAAGCCTTCCATTTCCTTGAGGTCCTGTGCCACAATGCTTGTGGAAGCATTGCAAGAAAAAGGGAGAGAAGAACCAGGATGTCTGAGCTGTGTATTGGAAGGTGAAACACATAACTCAGGGTACATATTATGTACAGTTCTCTGAAGACGTGCAGCTTTACCCATTGAACACTACACAGGAGTGAAAACCAAACAAAATTTTCCTATAATGTGTTGGTGTTGGGTTTCCAGCGCTAAGTAGGATCTACGTAAACTGCCAAGTTTAAGTGCTTAGATTTTCTTGTGAAAATCCAAGAAGACTTCTAGAAGTCTTTCTACAGAATTCTTTGTATGGAAATATTGTTAGAGACTGTCACAAAGGTAAGGCATTTGTAAAGCTAAGACTGGGGAACAGTTCACAGAGTTTGGAAATAACTTATCCTAACTCAGGTGAACCTCTGTCCACTGGCTATGTATTGTATTTGTACTCTTATGTAAAAATGACATGGCAGTATATAATAAAATAAATCTGGGAACTTTCAAGTCTGATGAAGTAGTTTGCCAATTTAATAAAATGTTGATTTTTTTTTTTTTTTTCTTAAAGAAGTGTTCTGTAAACAATATTGATTTGTTTCCTCTGCTTCTTTCCACCACAGTCTCTGTGGAAACATAGCATTTTATGTTTGATGTTAAATGATGTGTCACATTAGAGCTTAGTGTGATTTGAATCAACTGAAATATTGAAAAGAATCAAATGTTATATAGAGACAGGTCATTCTTAATAGCAATGTGAGTACAGTTTTCATAGGATTTTCCTCTTTCAGACAGTGTTTCTTCTGCATGTTTAGAGTCATTCCATCTTCTTTTCCTTGAAGACACAGTGGGTACCTGAACGTTAACCAGTTTGTGATCAGGACCTTGGGCTGTTTCCTGTTTCCAGTGAGGTTATGAAGTACTTCTGAAAATCCCATAGTCTAAAGGTTTTGTAAAGAAAACATAAGGTGAGATACAAGTAAACAAAATATAAGTAAGCATTTAGTTTTTCAAATTATATTTAATCCCTAAACAGTTGTGAAAGCCCGCCTGCAAATATTACCTATTTTATGTTGAATCTACATTAATGGAATGCTATTATTTTTCATTTCACAAAATAGGGCCAGTATGATTAAGATTGGCTCAAAATCTTGATTCTCCTTCTTTGTTCAGTTGTTGTGTGGATGTGAAACATACGGGAAAGTATACATTATGTAATAATAGCCTTTTATTACTTTTTTCAGTCGAAAAAAAATAAAGTTCAGAGTTGGTCTTCTGGGTATAGCACTTACAAGATTAAGGACGGATAGAGGTGGAAAAGGAAGTTAATCTCCAAGACAGTCTTAAGAGATTAATTGTACTATGTTAATGTGTGCTAGTTCTGTCTGTAGATGTGATTATCATAAAAATTACAACAAAAATAATTCACTGGGCTGGAGTTTGTGTTCTTTTTCTCTTTTTGTTTTTATTTTTCTTCTTAGCTACAAATAATTTTAAACATTACTTCTTGCACATTCAGTAGATATGGAAAACAGATTAACCCCTGTCCAAGTCTCATATTTCTAAGTTGTAACTTATTCTGCCCTCTCACATGCCTTTTTTTCTATAATGTAGCAGCACCAGTTTATTTCCTTATGTCACAACAGTCAGGAGAGTTCCCCTCCTCCACACCTCTCTTAAAATGTGGTGCTCAAAATGTATTTATTATTTTAGCTGAGCCCTTCCCATTGTTGCTTGAGTAGAGAAGATGCACTTTATTTTTCTTATAGGTAATAATCCTCCTTATATCTGTTTCTCTTTTTTTTTTCAATCCAGATGATGCCTGCCATTAAATCATATTCAGTGATCTTTGCCTCACAAGCATTAAGATGGTTGACATTTAGTAATTTTTCTCTGTCCACCAGGCATGATAATTATTCAATCATAGGAAGAATTAAGAGAGGAACTGGAGTGGAAAATGTATACTTTTAATCAGAGAATGACTAATTATTCTGAAGCTGCTTCAGCCAATTCATGTTCTATACTAGCAGTAAATTCATTAGACCCATGCTTTGAAAACCTGTAAATTGCAGTGAACAGTGTGTGGTCCTTGAGAATGCCTGATTCTCATGCTGAGCTGGTTTTATTTTATCAACATGTGAATGTACTGCTGCTGGGCTGCTGGGTTTTCTAAATGTCTTATCACTGAGTCATCCCATAACTTAACAGTTGCCTTGCTTACAGCTGCACACCTTGTCCAGTGTTGTTCCATCCCCTTCAGGGGAGTTTACATCACTTCTCACCTAAAAATTGTTTATGGATTTCTTCAGTATCTTATATCTCTTGGTTGTAAAACATATTGTAACACAGCTAATAGGATTACAAAGGGAGGCCATTCACATCTAAATTCTTCAGCTAATCTTTCCTGTTTAATACATTGATCATAAATTCTTGCTGCCAATATAAATTGTAATAGCTACATGTCTTTCATTTATTTGTAAAAAAAATCCTACTGTGGTAACACACTGCATTCTCCAACTTCCTTCAAATTATCTGTAAAACGCTCTTCCTCCACTGAGTATTGAATCAAAATTTTCAATCTTGCTTCTGTTCCTAATTCTCTACAGAATTATTTCATCCTAGATATCTCTGACTTTTCTTTTTTGTGCCTTGACTTAATCTATTTTACCTCTTTCTTTCCCTGTTATCCCTTTATGCTCATATTTAAAAATAAAACGTAGTTTATATTTTTGAGATGTTTGTTTCACTGTTTTGAATGAAATTACAGTGTCCTAGCCAAAGTCTATTTTTCACTGCATTTTCTATTCCACTTTTGCACTACAAAAGCTTTTGTTTGTGCCATATACTTTCTTTCAAAAATTGCTCCTCCTTTGGTCTTCTTGTCTTTTCTGCAGATAATACTATCATAATCTTCCAGTCCTTTGGGATAATGCAACAGCTCTCTAAGATTCTTATTCTATGGGTTTGAACTTTCAAAACAAAAAATGGTGCATTTTTAATCACTGGGCTTTTTGTATTAATGTACAGATGTCAAAGACATCTGATTAGATGCCTAATGCAGTATCTTCTTCACTCTGACTTGTTATCACCTGTTCTTTTTATCCTTCTTGTCCCTTGACTCTTATTTATTTTATCCTGTATTATTTTTCCCTATCCATTCCTAACTTGTGTTAGCATACCCGTGTTTCATCTCTCAAATCCCTTTTACTAAGCTAGTACATAATTTTTTCTCCCTTATTCCCCTCCAGGTCCCCTAAGAAAAATATTACCTTTATTTAATAACTCAGTGAAAAGTGTCCCTAAGTGAGGAAGTCACAGAATTTCAGGTGACATAATCAGCCACAGATTTATTTCCAGAATATTGTTACAAAGTACTGGAGGGTTTTTTTTCCTTATGAGAAGGTTCTCTACAAGGTAATGAATAAAAAGAGTTCATTACTAAAAAGAGTTAAGTGTTTTTACAGATGTTGATAGTGTGAAAAAAGCTTGCAAACCTTGGCATGGATGAGCATTTGTAGCAGACCTCAGCAATTTGCATAAATAAAGATTTTGGAGGGGAAATTAAATAGGAAAAGGTTACAGAACAGGATCTGGAATAACCCGAGGCACAGAGACATTGAAGTAGCTGCTGTTCGCTTGCAGAGCAGAAGGGGCTCACATGCAGCACCTGTCAGGGCTGAGGATAGACATGACAGCAACAGTGCTGCAGCTGATCTGGTTGCTCTGTAACATGACTTCTTGCTGACCTCATTGTCTGTCAATGGTGTTTGACATCTTACCTCACTAGTTGACAGAAAGGTGCAAAATTTTCAACAGTGTGAGAGTGGCTTTCTATCGTATTCAGGTGTATGGACGCTTTTTAAACACCTTTCTCTCTCAAAACTGGCGTACTTCTTGTAGGTTTGGTATTTATTTTCTTTGCTGTCATAAAGGTGCCTGTCCTAAAGAGTTCCACTGAGTAAAGTGAAGGAGGGATTGCAAATTGGAATGTTTGTATATAGGGACTGGAAGAAATTACACTTGAGTTCTGTAATCCTCCCTCATATAACAGTTATTAGAGAAGAAATATCTGTTTTACTCTAAAATAATGCTTTAAGAGGAGTGAGAAAATCATTGCTTGATATTTTCACTAAGTTTTCCTAATGTTCATGTATATATATATATGTCATAATATTGTAGTTCTGTGTTTCTCAACACCGAGGAAAAGAAATCTCCATAGTTTACTTAAAAATCATAATATATACTTTAATTACTTATCACATTTTCCTTTGAGTAGCATCAGTGGATATTTTTAGCAAGTACACTTCAGTCACTGAAGTAGCTGGCTTTTGTTGCTGAAATTGAGAACAAATCCTTGACATTCTTGTAGTAACATAAGGATAACACTGTCACTGACATTAGATTCTTATGCTAGTCTGCCTTTCTCAAAAGGTGTTTGGAAGAGGAGTAAAAGAAACACCAGAGATAAAAAAGAAGCTGTGGGGAAAAGAAAGGGTAGTTGTCAACATGCCTATGAAAATCAATTTCAAAATATAGGTTAGAGCAAATAATTAGTCAGTGACACTGGATGGAAATTGGAAAAGTGAACACAATGAGTCATAATAATAAAAACATTCAATGGGATGTATTACCATTTAATTTATGTGACCTTTACAGCCTTATAATAATCCCTTTTACTTTCCATTTGGAGCCATTGATCCATTGGATCTTACTAAATTGCTGTAGGACCTCAAGTAACCTTCCTCCTATATTAAAGTCTTAAACTTCTTGTAGTTGCTTACTTTACTGTAAAGCAAGCTATAAATGAAAACAGGAAATTTAAAATGTTCAGCATTGCTTCTTCACATGCTGACACTAGCATTGGGTCAATGAGTTTTTTCCTGGCAGGTGCAACAAATGATGTTTGTAGCAATATGACAGAGATCCAGTCTGGCATAAACTTTTCAGAAGTGAGAAGCTGGATGCACCCTGTAAATATCAAGGCAGATTGGATAAAATAGTAATTCTTTATCTACTAGTTAAGTCATGGCATGCATTGGATGGAAACGGATTTGCTTCCCCTGGAGTGATTTTGATAACAGATGGTCAACATTCCCTATATTGTCAATTCCTAAAATTTTGTTGTGGAGAAGGTGTCTGAATACATTATAGTATGTGTACTCTTGTAGGTGTATCTTTATGGATTTATATCTTACCCAGCTTTTAGACATTAGTATTAATAGAAGATGGGAGATTCAGATTTTTCTGGTGACTTGGTAACCCCAAAATTGTAAGGAGAGTCTATCACATGTAGACACGTGTATCACATTTTATCTTCTATGGCATTTTCCTCCCTGCAAATGATTTGAAGAAATCTGCTGATAAAAATGTACAATAAATGCTGATAAAAATCTGGTTCTTGATATCCAAAAATAGTAACTTTATTGAAGATAATTTTCTGTGAGGGAAGGAAAAAAAATAAAAAGGCTTAAACCCGGTAGGCAGTAAGCACCACACAACTGCTTCATCACTCACTCCCCCTCCTATGGGACAAGGGTGAGTAGGGAAGGATAAAAGTGAGAAAACTCATAAATACAGTTTAATAGGGAAAGCAAAAGTTGCTTACACAAGGAAAGCAAACGAAGGTAATTAATTCACCATTTCCCATGGATAGGCAGGTGTTAAGCCATTCCCAGGAAAGCAGGGATCCATCGCATGTGGCAGTGGTGATATGGGAAGACAAATAACATTTCTCCTGATGTTCCCCACTTCCTTCTTTTTCCCCCAGATCTATTGCTGAGCGTGATGTCACATGGCATGGGACATCCCTCTAACTAGTCAGGGTGGCCTGTCCCGGTTGTGTCCCCTCCCATCTTCATGTGCACCCCCAATCTACTCACTGGAGGGGTGAGGTAAGCACCAGAAAGAGGCCTTTACACCATGCAAACACTGCTTAACACTAAGGAAAACATCCCTGTGGCATCCACACTGTTCCCAAAAAGAATCCCAAACAAAGCACAATAAAAGATACTGCAAAGAAGATTAACTCAATCACAGACAAAATAAGTACAATGAGGAAATGAATTGAGGGATTCTAGTATGTTATGCACCTAGTGCGATTAAGTGGTGAGATTTCTTTGGTTTTTTGCTGTACTTGATCAAAATTTTAAAGTATTGATTATTTTACAGAAATACTTTGTGTTTGTCCAGACTATTACTTAATAGTGCCAAGAAACTATATGTAAAATACCTCAGGTATAGGCTGCATATATCTCTATATATTTCGCATATCCCATTTTAAAAGAGTTTGCCTTCAAATACACAGAATTATCAAATTTCTATTGTCCTAGGAAGAATAGCCTTTTTTCCAAACACTCTTCTTAGGTATCTGGGTGGTATATACATCATTATCTTTTCATGAGGCTGGGATGGAAGTATATTTAGAACTGAACAGAGACTTTGAGAACATTTTTAATTCTAAGGATTGGAATTACAAAATTTTATCTTTTCTTGCAGTCTTCTTGTGGTTACTCATTTGTGATATCTACAAGGGAGATTTCACTTTCTGTTCTAGAGATTTGATAAATTTACAGAAGGATATTCAGTAGAGAAAAATGTCTTGATACGCCTAGGACAGCAGCACTCATCCAGAAATGATATCAAAATATTGCATATAATGTAGCAAAATGTAGGAATAAGTCTTTGTAAAAACATTGCAACACTTTAAAAAGTCTTTAACTTCAAAGATCAGTGTGACATTAATGACTTGTAATCCTTTTAGGTTTAATTAAAAAAAGACAGTTGTTTAAAAAAACCCTGAAGTTAAATATTAGTGAAACAGTCCCTTGTTCTAAAAAAAAAAAAAAAAAGAAAAAAGAACCTCAAAACCCCAAAACTCCAAGACCAGATGGTAACTGACAGGCATAAATTATTCCTATATAATAAATTTCTTGTATTTCTCTTGTACAATTTTTATGCAGTCACATTAAATACAAATAAACAGGACATAGAAATATGTTTTGAATTCTAATTGACTTCCAATTGCAATTAAACTATAAACATATGGTTTCCAATTATAATAGTATTTTATTTATCTTAGATGCAAAATAGAAAAAAAAAAGAGAGGTAATTAGAAACTGTTGTAAATACTGCATGCATCAACTACTTATTTAAAACCATAGAATTCACAGTACATCAGGTATATTGCTAAAAGTCATTGAGATTTTACTGCGATAAATGTAATCCTATAGAAATCTGTTAGGAAAAATATTGATTTTCTAGCTAACTGTATTTGTGGAAATGTATCATTTTAATTAAGACTGTTTGTTGTTTAACAAAGGAAGTAATTGGATAAAGCTATAAAGTATGAATCCATTTTCCCTTTGACAATGACAGTTACCTTGCTATTGTAATACAGTATTCCTAAACTGTCAGGCAGCCTCTTGTGAGCTTGCTAGCTAAATGTGACAACATATGCACTGTTTGGATTTTGTTTTCTGGATTTTTGTTTTTCCTGTGGGTGCAGGTGGAGAATCATTGCAACAAAATATCAAGACTCATTGTCACTTTGGATATGGCATGGACAGGCAAAGGCTCAGACTAGCAGAGCCTCTTGCAGGTTTGTATTTTCAGTTTGGAGTAAAAAAGGGCGGTTAGGCAAAAAATAGTCCTGCTTGATGTTACATGGGGCATGCAGGGCTGGTCAATATAGGTTGAACAGCTAATACTGGTTGATTCTTTATGAATGTCCAGTGGCCATGTAAAAGGACTCTTTAGTGATAGAGGGGAAAAAAAAAAAAGGAAGAAACGAAAAAAAAAAAAAAAAACCTACAGAAAAAATTAGCAGAGTTGATTGGAGGGGACTTATCAGAGAAACAGAAGTGAATTTCCTTGAAACACAATACTGAAAACAACAAAAATAAAATAGAAATTAAAAGCAAAACAAAATCTTCAGTTTTCTTAGTTTTCACTTGGTTTCCCTTCAGAATATTTTTCTGTCCTTATATATTATGTCCTCATAATATTCCTGCTAATATATACTTTGCTGAATAAACATCCCTATAGCTTCAAAATTTATACATGCACGCATACTTACATACACAGAAACAAAACAAATAAGCAACTTTACCCAGAACTGGAAACTTTAAACTTTATCCAACCACTTCTCAGATGCCACTCACAATAAAGCCTTTACTGTCTAAAGAGCTCCAGTATTGTAATTCCAATTCCAAAGCCATTCATGGAATTATCTTACAGAATTCAGATGAAAAAGAAACCAGCTAACACAAAAAATCTTATAAAAAAGTCTGATTCTCTCCATAGTCCTCAAATATTTCTTTTAAATCTTGATATTCTGTTACTGTTTATTTTATTCTAGTTCCTGATTATTTTAACAAATAATTACAGACCATTAATTTGCTTTTATGACTATTTACTTAATTTTCATCCAGACTTCAATTCTATCCAAAAGCAGAATTTCTTATTTCTCTTGGCTGAAAAGGATGAAAACTCTCCATCAGATGATCATTTAAAATAATACACCAATTGGCACTGTAGGTGCTGTATGTTACCTGCTGATGGCCAATTCACTCTATGCCAGTGTTCCAGCTTAGAAGACTGGTTGGCCAAAAACTGTTTTGTTTCAAAAAGTAACGTCATCAAAGTAAACCTTACATAAGTTCTCATCTCCAAATCATTGTTTTATGAATTAAAAAACCAAAACCAACCAGTGAAACAAACAAAATCAACAACAAACCATACAAAAAAACCCAAAAAAAAACAAACAAAAAAAAAAACCAAAAAAAACCCCAAAAACCCCAAAAACAAAACAAAAAAAAAAGAAAACAAAAACCCCAAAAACAAAACCCCAAACCAAAAATAGTAGAAATTTTCTTTTACTGTTCATCTGTCATCTATACTCCTTCAGGCAATCTCTGCATACCCCAAGAAAACATTTCAGATGAATGCCAAGGTCTGGGTTTCCCAGGCATTGTCCCATTTTCTTCCCTTTACAGCTCTCTTAAGAACAAGTTTATCTATAATTACATAGGATTATTCCAGGCTTTCTTAAGTCAAATCACTGTGTCCATTCATTTTCAGTTGTTCTAGAAGATCTCTACTTTCTGAGTTCAAACAAATATATATGCATACACACTTTGGGCCAATCATTGCTTTCAGTTTATACCATGAGTCAAGATTTTTTTGCTTGCTACTTGGTCCCTCTTTTTGCAAAAGTCATTATTTTAGAATATCTTTACGCCTTGTGCCATTCATGTTGCTACTTCATTACTTGCCGCTAAGCAAGATTTGGGTGTAGGAAAAGAGATGCAGGGTGCTGATTCTCCGTAGTCTTTTTCTTTTTTCCTTCTCACTCTCCACTTTGTCTTGTTTTTCAGTACGTGCACTGTTAAACTATTGATTCTCCAGACACTGAAACTGTGAAACAAACCTTCAAGTTTCAACCCCTCATGCAGAAGCTACAAATGTCCTCCCGAGTTTGCCTTATTTCTCACAGGTTTTGAAGAAAAGGGCTGCTTGTACTTACCCACATAACTTCACTCAATACTCCATTTGATACATAGGTTTCTTCTTTTGGTGCAGCAAAGCAGATATTTTCCCTATGGACTAAGGAGATTCTGCTTGTTATTCCATTTTGTAGTGGCTCATTAGTCCACACTCAATTATGTCAATGTCCTATTACTTGAGTTATGCAGCTATAATAACTTCAGTGTATTTATAACTCTCCAGAGCATAACTTTATCCCTACAGGTAGGAGCTTTCTATTGTTTTCTTGTCCTCCTTACTGAAAAGGCAAATTATTTCACTTGACTAATAGTAAATCTTTTGTTAGTCATATATTAATCACCTCATCAAGCAGGCTTGGAACAGGGTACACAAGTACAGGATACAGAATAATTTCTTCTCTCAGCAGAAATTAAGTGAAAGACCACTCAGTATTTTAAAAGGTGCAATTTGCCTTCTTGCCTGTCACATGCTTTCTCTGCAATCTCAGGTGATCTAGAATAACACAATAGTATTTTATTATTGTATTCTGTAGAGTCAATAGAAAAGAGTATTCCTTTTCTGTATCCTAGAGGAAACAGTAATGAACACCATAAAGATTGCTAGTGTTGAAGTAACTGTAATGATCCAAGTTGTTACAGATGAGGTAAAGCTCTTAATAATGTCAAAATATTTTGCCAGCCTATCTGGATGTATTTGGAAAAAAAGGAAACAATAATCCAAAGTATTTCTTCAGGCATAGAAATCCTTTCTATCTGGAATAGAAAAGGTGTAGTTTATACAGAAGTTGAAGAAAATTCTCTAATTTTAATTAGATAGCTATCAATTGCATTAATTCTGTAAAAAAAAATGTATATACATATATATTTGCCACTAACGAAATAGACTGGTATGAAAATAGTGTTGTAGAGAATAACAAGAGATATTTCTCTCTCAAGCGAGAGATTTAGTTATGATCTGCAGGCATACAGATGTTAAAAGGGAAGTGAGAGAGAATATGATGCACAGTATAAACTCTTTTATTTTTCATTCATTGTGTTTGTCTCCTGGATGAGTTTTGAAGTTCTGTTCTGTATTTATCTTTGAAAGGTGTTTTATTGGTGATGCTTGAACATCAGGAGAGAATGTAACGATCAGAGATGAAATTACTGTTTTGAATAAAATGTTTCTAGTGGCAGCTGGATGTAGCCCTTACCAATTACCCATGCAAGGTCATTTCCAGTGCAAAGCAATTGCTGATTTCCTCTCATGTATTTCTCAGAAAAGCACAAAGCAGAGTGTGAAATGTGTTACATTATGAGAAAGAAAAAAAAAAAAAAGTAAAATTCAGTGATTTTGTTCTCCAGAGAAGTGTGCTTGTTGGGAAGTGTTTGTCCTCATTATTGAGATGGGTATTACAAGTGTTTTTTAGAATGTGGATTTTTTTCCTGAAATAATTTTTAAGTATTTGTTTTTTTCAGGAAGTGTTCTATGTAGATGGCACCTGGACAGGAAAAAGTAGGCACATTCTTATTTGGCTTTTCTCAAAAATGCAGTGGCTCTCTTCAGGCTATCTGCAATAGTTGAATACTATTTCTATTTTCTCAGATGCTATAGTCAACATCAAAAAATGATAGCATATAGACGGCCAGCAAACCAACATATATATTTCTGTATAACCATCAAATATGAAAGAGTCAAGAGAAGTTATACAATGAAAATGTGTTCTTAAATGTCAACAGAATTGTCCAGTGAATACTTCTGAAATTCACATCTAACTGACTTTTCCAGCTCAGCTTGGTAGTCCAACAGAATCTGTTGCACTGGCCTGACCTCTCGTACCTTGAAGGCTAAGACACAAACAGAAATTGTATAAATCATAGAATTATACAGATACTACAGAAGGCATTCAGAACACACTTGATCGAAGTGTGGAACCCAGGGTCAGACTATGCAAAATTTAATTTATTTCATCAACCTCTGCTCTCTTTTCTTATATGGCAGTGTTAGTATATGTATAAATTATGTTTTCTGATCATGAAAAACACTCTTTAATGCCAGTGTAACTATAGTAGAGTTTTACAGTACACAGAAACATTTGTAAGTGAAAATTTCCTTGCCTCCAATGTTTCTAATTGCCCCATATTCATCATCAGTTTATCATGCCCATTCTCATGTGCTACCTAAGAGCAGATATCCTTTTACAATACCAGTCAAGACACATCCTTTTCATTACTGAAAAATGCAAAGAAAAGGTAAATTTTATTACATGATTTGCAGGATTTTGCAGTTAATCCTTGTGTAAAACTAATTTTCAAAAATGTCAGATGCAGTCTGCTGTGTAGTGTTTTAAAGCAAGAACCATTTGGGAAGAAGGAGCTCTTCTTGCATACCTCATACAACAGATAGTTTAACATTGCATAGGCAACAGCAAGTATTATATTGCCTAAATTGCAAACACTTCATCGTGCTGCAATGTACTGTAGATTGTCTAATGTAAGGCAAATTAGGCTACAGACTATTATCCAATATACATGTATCTGGTGTATTCTTAAGGGATTTCTCATCATGGTTTGACATTTGTAACAGATTATGAACACCTTATAAAATAGGATCTATAATTATGATTCACTGAATATGAAGAAATTATGATTATTTTATCCAACTGCAGCAAACTAGTTTAATTAATATAAACACTCCCTACTTTTTTTTTTTTTTTTCCAACATCTTGGTCCAACAAACTGCAGTTACCCCATAAGGAGACTTTTGCTTTGCTAGATAAACTGAGAACAATAAAAAAAGCCATAGAAGAATTATATACTGCACTAAAATAATTATAAAGTAATTGAGCACAAGGTGAAACTCCAGGCACATTAAGAAATATTTATAGGAAAAATATTCAAAAGATTGTAAACGTACCTTCTTGTAATTCAAGATTTTTGTTTTCTTTCAAATATGAGTTCTATGAGATTTGTCAATAATTGAATGAGTTTTGCAAGACTTACACTTTTATTCAAAAAAAGTAAGAAATAAAATCATATCTTAAAAAAATTTTTCTTAAAATTTGATCCTCTTGTTAACTTCAACTGTGATTTTTCATGAGAAATGGTTGCTTCCATTTCTTCCTGACTGCTAAGAAAGAATGTAATCCTTCTACTATCATCTAATTAGCAGGAATGTGACTATCCACGCTGCAGGCACAGGCACTAACACAAGTTTGAGGAGCCACTGTGTAGACATCAATGAACACGTTATTAAATTACACAGTTTTCTAAGCAGGGACAGTCTCTCAATGCCCCAATTCTTTATGCTTTAGTGAGCTGCCTCTGCTCTCTGAAGCTGTAAGGTTTCAGCCTGAGCTGAAGATATCAACTCCTGATGAGATTAGAGTGAGTTTTTAGATATTTGGCACGCTTCTGTGCTTATTCTATTTCCCTAATAAGCTTAGCGTTTGCTGCAGGTGAAAGCATTGATAGCAAGGCTAGAGATTTAAAATTCCACCTGCCTGAAGGAAAAGAATGCTTTTCTTACGGGTATCAGCATTATTTATTATAATTCACCCTGCTCAGGCAAACACTTCAGTACCGGGAGAAGGAATAGTCACCAGGTCTAAATATTCAATGATCTATCAGGTTTCATTCTTGGCAAAATTCATATGGAATTTTCTGATATTTTTATCTCCAGAAAAGCCATGGACTGTCAAAGATGAAATGCAAGGAATAAGAAAAAGAAAATAGGGATGGGGAGGGGAGACAGGAAGGAGTAATCAAATACTAAAAAGCTATAGCTGGGTTGGGATTTCAGTTAGGTTTTATAACATACAAAGTACAGGACTACCCTCTTTGTAAAAGAAAAAAACTCTGCTAATAGTAAATATGGATGTTTTAGAAGACAGTATGACTATAGGCTAAACACAAAGAGGATAATCATTTAGGAAGGTATACATTGGATGAATTCACACTGGAGGAAGAAAGAGAGTGTACTTAGGTTAAGTGTTAACTAAAGCTTCCTATATATTGGCTATATACTCTCCACTGTCTGGGAGAGTATAGTGACAATTTATGGGATAAATACAACTACAAAATCTTATAGAGGGAAATTCAGAGGACTGGCAAGACCTTTCCTAAATTGGAGGAAATCATGTGTCTAGGACTGTATCATTTGATGTGGAAAAAGCATGTTATGCTGGCTGGCAAGCAAGAAGTTTCAGCTGCTTTCAACCCACAAAAGCAAATCTAGAGCCACTTTTGAGATGAAATCAGATAAATGGAAAAGGATGTGGTTGATCTGGAATGAACAATCCATACTCATACAGGAGAATAAGGTGACCAATGGTAGCAGTATTCACTGTTAGCAGTGGTACCAGACATAGAAAGACATAATGAAAAGAAATAGTGACATGGAAAGAGAAGGGATAGAGTTCAATGGGATGGAGCTTGAAAACATCTTGAGAAATACTCTGGTCATACCAGCTGCAGGCAGCCCATTTCAGAAAGCAGTTTGCTCAGACTGTTCTTCCAATTCTTCAGTCAAATCTCATTTCAACTGCCAACTATCACTGCAAATATATAGGAAGCTTTAGTTAATGCTTAACCTAAATCACCATGGTTGTGAATGAAATAAATGGCTTAGACTATCTGTGGTGTGCATTGAAAATAATTTCTTAATTTTAAGAAGTAGTTCTAAAAACTACAATTATAGCCTTTCTTCCTCTTGTTTTCTTTCTGTAGACTGGGTGTAGTTGTTCTTCATTTTTTTTTTTTTTTTTTTTTTTTTTTGTGTTGCCAGCCTGATGTCTAATAATTTACAAGTTACAATTAATTAGATGTGTGCTCAAACCTGAACACTGAATCTACAATGAGGCTGAGTGGAGAGGAAGGACTATTTCATGCTTCTTAAGAATAGTATCTCTGTCCACAATCTTCTTTTTCTTTTCTTTTTTTTTTTTCCCTTTTTCTTTTTCTTTTTCTTTTTCTAAGATAACTGGTAAAAAATCCACTATATTGAGATTGTTCAGCACTATTATACTTCTCCATTTTCTCCAGAACTGTGCCTAGGTAGTTGTTGGGAGGACAGGGTTAAAAGCAGAAGAATGGCAGAGTGGGGTGAGGGGGAGACGGAATGGTAGATTCTCTCAGGTGACCTTTCATATGAGAATGCCAAGGCCTGGAGAATAACAGTGTGGGAAACTCCATATATTACGCCTTCTGCTGTTTGTCCTCTATCTGTCTTGTCAAGTAGATTTTCTGTGTGGAGATGATGTCAGTGTTTTGAGAGATTTGGAGACAGTCTCACAGACATGCTTGAGCTCCCTGTTTTGGGAGAGAGATCAAATCAAAGATCATAAAACCTAAAGAGGAGATCAGAATATGGTGATAAACTAGATGTACACAAGCCCTTGACAAATGTGTGCAAACAGAAGGGTCGCTGTCCATCAGGATGGTGCCTGCATTCCCTCTTGGCTGTCTCTTCCCAGCCTTGCTTTAGGATCTTCTGGTTAGTGAGTAACAAAGCAAATTTTTACTCTTTGTATTTCATACATGGGTTTGTCATTGTTCTGGCTGGCTGACTGTGTCAGCTCAACACAGTAATTTATCATGTTGTGCAACCTGTTACGATCTTTCCACTTTTTTTGCCACATTCTGCAAATTTCATGTAGTGCCTTTATTTTTTTTAATACTTTGATTTTTTTTTCTTCAATTCAGCAGGGAGGGCTTGTACATTCTATAAATTTAATAAATTAACTCTATACTTGTTCATCCTTCTCATGCAGAAAAATACTGGGTAGCTACCCTGCGGAACTTTAACTCAGTATATATACTCAGATAGAAAAGAGTCATCTAGAAGGGAGAGCAGGGTGCCACATGTAAAGAAATGCCTTGGGTACCTCACAAGTTACAGAAATTATAAAGATTCAAAAATCTTTTGCATGTTCACAAGTCACCTACCATTTTGTCACTGCTGCATGTATAAATTCTCCCACAAAATTTTAGCGACAGTGGTAAATTTTTCTATGTAGAAAACTGCTATAATAGTGTGGTACTCTCAATGTCTTACCATGAGAAACTGTATTCACTGTATGTAGAGAGCTAATCTAATTAACACACAAAATCCTCATTAATAAACAGTCAAAACAGTTTTGCAAGATAACTTAGCAATATTTTCTGCCTTTTCTCCGGTCTTCTGCTCACCCTTTGAATGTTCTACTATGTCTTAAGCCTGAGGGTTTCACTCTTCCTTAAGAAGACAAGGTAAAAGTTTTAGTGAGGCATCCAGAGATTTTTGGAGAGTGGAGGAATATATTCTTCACAGCAGGGGAACTGGGAACAGTGAGTTTTACTACCTTTTTCCTCTTCAATTTAACATCAGCTTGGAGTTATATTTTCCATGTTTTGGATTTCTTTTTGCTTAACTACAGTTATGGATATCCAATTACTGAACTACCAGTGGAAAGCAGATTGCATCCATAAATTTCTTCCACTTTGAATTTAGTATACTGCATGTTTATTTGGGGTTTTTAATAATAGTTAGGATTTTTAATAAATAAATATGCTTGAAGATAAGAGATAAGGTATGCATATATATTATCTCCCTTAGCCCAAAAACTTCAACTTCTCTAGAAAAAGTTGTAATGTTCAGTATTTCCTTTTCCTTTGCTTTTTCTGCTTATTTTCCAATACCTTTCTCCCCATGAATTGTGAAAATTACAGAAAACACTACTTTGAATGAAGTAATTTTGATGATTAGGAAATATTATTAGCATTACAAATTTTAATACCTAATCCCTGAAATGTTACTTGTTGGGGTTTTTAGTTTAGCATTGAATTATATATATTCAACTCAAATTCCTAAGCAGATTAATGGTTGAAGGACTTCATAAACAAAAATGAATTATAAAGTTCAAAGGTATAACTGACTACTTCACAAATTCCTGTTATAATTTAATAACTTTAAGTGTGGTCTCTGTGGTGTGCAAGGATTCTGCTGCAGGCTATGAAAATAAGCAGCTTATTGACAATTTACCAATTATCTTCTTAGTTCAGAATCAAGCAATTAAATTATGAATGACTTCAGTTGACTTCATTGGGATATAATACATAAAGTAACGAACATAAATCTATAGTACAAGGAATGATGAGATTAGAATCCATTACGAATAGATAATTTGACAGACCTAATTTGTCTGTTTCAAGTACTTTTACAATTCTTCATAAAAATGTATTCTTTTCTCTTAAGGTATATCTTAGACCAATAGGTAACACATACAGAAAGAAAGATTTGCTGTTTTTTGAGTTACAGGAACTTGCAAAGCTGGCTTTTTAAAGTACTTCCTTCATTGCATCATGCTCTAAAGCACTAGAACTTCTAATTTTGATAGAGACGGCAAATAAATTGACACAACTAAATTATGTGAGCCAAAGGCTCTTCTGAGGCTCTGTGAAAATACAGCTTTTTCTGCACTTAGCTGTCCTGATACTTCTACTTTTACTAGCTTGTTAAAGAGTCCCTGTTATTTTAAATCCTAGCCAGAGGTTTGAATTTTATTTCTGACATCATAAGCCAGGCTCCAGAGTTCTAATGAAACAGAAGCACCTTAGCAAGTTGCCTAATTCAAGGAAGAAACAAATAGGTAGGAATTATGTCTCATGTCTAATGGCCAAAGGGACTTTGGATGGAGGCTGTAGGAGCTATGATAGAAGGTCTGCACACTGTGGTGGTAACTCTATACCAGTGGCTGGAGAGTGTCTGAAAATTTGGGGAAGTTAGACAGAAAGTAAGAAAAGTTTCTCACTGTGGCTGTATGTAAGAATAACACTATTGGCATCAACTCCGCAGAGCCAGAATAAAACAAGAACAAAATATGGCCTGCTTACTTCCAGTGTAATAAAATTAAATATTGTTCTCCTCATGAGATTCCAACACAGTTTAATCTAATTTTTCAGAAAGCATCTTCAGTTCCAAAAATATCTTTCTTTTGTACAAACATAGCAAAAAGGATTGAAAGACAAGATTAGAGCTGTTAATGGCTCCCAGCTGAAAGAAAAATGGAGAAAACAGGACCGACATTGCATAAATATCTTTCCTTAAACAAGCTTTTTGAAATATCACACAGTTAAAATTCAGTTCAGGTTTGACCAAGGTCAAATACAGAACAAAATTCTTAAATGGCAGCTATCCCAAGTAAATTTTTTGTTGTTCAAATTTGCTGCCCACAAGTGAAATTTACTAAATTTTCTCTTTTAGAAAAAAGGAAACTAAAAGTCTTTTGATTGGTATTAAAATTTCTTTTGTTTTAAATTTGCTTCTGCTGAATTCCAAAAGCAACTATAGATGAATGCCAAAAAACAAACAAAAAGAGGACATAATTTAATACAGAAATAACATCCCTGGTGCAAAATTTCTCTCTTCTGAACCATTAAGTGGAACTTTGACTCATGCATCAGTTAAAAGCATTCATGGCCCATCTTATACAGATGTTAAATCTTACAAGTTTCAAGTGGCATGAAGAATGCTTTAGTATTGGAGGGAGGGGTTGCATGAATGAGAAGCAATATATAGTATTTTTCAAATTCAGCTAGAAGTTGAAAATCTCAAAATGAATACATTTTGAGCGGCTTTAAAACATTTTCTTCTGAGAGATATAGAAGGGATCAACCTGTGGAAAGTAGTGCCTAATGGTTTTAAAACTGTTACCTGAAAGCTAATGGTGATTTAACAGCTTCAGTGATGATTGATCCATCTCTTGAATACCAGAAATTGTTCCAAGAAAACTCATTAAAAATAATACAAAGCAAAACCCCTGTATAAACAAGAACAGTTGGACACAATGTACTTCTGCAGTAATTTTAATGTAATTTAGAGGGCTATCACACAGAAATATTGGCATTAAACAGGAGGATATTACACAGAAATTGGACATATCTGATAGATTCTTTAAAGCTTTTATTTTTTTCCCCTTGTTTCTTTTCTATTGTGACAAAAGTCCAAGAAGTGATCTTTTGAAAAAAGAGGTAGAGAGATTTGATGACAAAGACTGGTGAAATAGTTTAATTTTAAACTATTTAAAGCTATTTTAAACTCTTTAGATTATTTTCAAAATAAATACTTGAAGCCAGCAAAGCTATTTAAATTCTCCTGAGTTCTCAAACCCTCGCCTAAGATAATTTTTTTGCTGAAAGTTTGACAGTTTTTCGACTAGTTTTCCAGGGAAGAAAAAAGAAACAACAAACACAAACAAAGAACAACAAACAAAACAACCAAAAAAACCCCAAACACCAAAAAAACAAAAAAGACGAAAAATGTTTCTTCCTCCATTGACTCTTCCAGCACAGAATCCAGATATGCAATCTAATACAGAATTCACATTTCTGTTTACTCTCTGTAGTTATGGTTTAAAAGGTTTCCTACATCTAATTATCTTCAAACTTTTCCTTTATACAATGTTTTTTATTAGGTTGTTCTGTTTTTTTCAGTTTTGCTAGCTCATTTTTAAAGGCAAATGTTATTGCTTTAGAGTAGACTACTATCATACTCATCACATTCAAAGCAGAAAACTGAACTCCAACAGGACTCTCAGAGGAGAGAAAAGGCCTTGCTGGTATGTACATCCATTAAGCAGCTGTGCTTGCCAAGTCCACGTACATTAGCTACTTTTGTGAGTTTAATAAATTTCATCTGAGCTTTCATTCTGCTGACCTAATTTAACAAGAAGGAAATTCAATAACAACGCCTAATATTGAAGCATTATTTCCCAAAAGGCATTTAACAACACTTCTACATCAAATAATAATGTGTTGATAATGGAATATATGTACTGAGGACGACAAGAAAGTGAAAAAAGAGGAAAAAAAAAAAAAACACACACACAGACACACAAAAAGAGAGCGAGAGAATAAAATTCTATATACCCTTTTTAAAAAAACCTAATAGTTTTTAAAAAAACAAATTCTAGGGAAACTGAGAGGGAATTTCAACTTTGAATTTCATATGGTCTTTGAGAAGAAACGTTTCTAATTATCTTAGAATAAATCTTAGCCCTCCTCTCTTGCTCAGTATACCTTTGTCTCAAAAGAACACAAGTATGAGTTGTGATAAATAATTTCCGAGGTGGAGGACCACTTCCCCAGTTTGTACATGCTGCTATAATTCAGTATATTAGCATATTCATTATTAGTAGCTTATATTAGAACAGAGTGTTCTGTGTGTTAATCAAAGTTCACGAATCAAGTAAATGGCAAAATTTTAGGAGAAACAGAAAAGGGGTGAATGAAATGATACGTAACTTGGTCTTTGTTTAGACCAATGGAAAAGAGTATCTGTGAGTCACTGAGAACAGAGTTGGGACCAAAATTCTTAATAGCAGTGGCTTTGAGACATTGGTTTGACTTCCAAATTCTCTGAGAGAGGGGAAAATGTTCTCCTGAGTGAATATAACCTGAAGACAATAACTGGTTTCTGAAAAGGATCTGTTCAGTTATTAACATGCCTGCACACAGACAGTTTTTAAACTGTGTTACTATATATCATAGTGTACCCACTTTAAAAATCGTAAAATTTTATTATATGCTTTTTTAATCAACACAGGCTTACTGGAAATAGTTTGAGTAACACATCAATATCAAAGGGAAACACAGGAAGAATTTCAGAAATTTTTACATAGCTCTATGATAAATAAAAATATTTAATATTATAGTGAACTATAGTATAAAGTTATTGAAAGAAGAGCACGTTACTTACCAATTAAAACAGCAAAGAGGAGAAAAACCAATCCAAGCTTATTACTACTTGAGTATTTTGCTGCTTGTGGAAGAATATTCAAGGAAATGCAACAACCATCTGTGTTTTCTGTGGGCATGCTAGAAAGAATAGCAAACCCACCCTGATTAAAATTTTCAGAAAGTACACCCTATTAAGATGACAAAACATAGGTTTTTATGATTTACTAAAGGAAGGAATTACCAAATGATCTCACTAACAAAAACTGTTGCTATTTAAATTCTGGGGTAGAACTAAAGTGAAGAGAACTTGACTAAATTTCTCTTGCTGAAATAATATTTCATTGTTTTGTTAGATGAAGGAAGAAATAAAATAAAGCAAAGCAATGCACAAAACTAGAAGTGGAAAAAAAGAAGTGGGTTGGGAGACGTTTTTCTTCTCCCTGTGATACCGTTTCCCACAATGAGATTAAGTTCAGTATTTCGGGATACTTGGAAAACAGGTGTTCATGTTTTTAAAATGTTTCCTTACAGTTTAATGCTAAGCTCACATCACTCCATATTACAAGAACATCTCCAGAACTTTTTCTGTTTAAAAGTTTGCTTCTTGTCATGTTGTAGTTCTTCTGATGCATATGATATTCCCTTTTACCATTTAAAATACCCTGGAGAACTGGTGTTTTACCATTTGTAATTTCCAAAACCACTTTCTGTTAGAGTTTCGTGTCTCTTGATACTAAGATTAATAAAACACTAGGATTCTTATAAATGAAATTGGGTGGAAAACACTTGAAGCAAAGGCAGCAGTATTTAATGTTTAAGTTTCAGCAACATTAAATCTACAGTCTAAATAAAGAACACTCAGAAGTTTATAAATTGAAATTTTTTAAATTACATTCTTACTTTTTTTTTAAGGAAGTATTCTTACAACAGCTACCTAATATATTCAGTGTTCTCCCTATATGGATAACCTTTACATTTTTGTTGCTTTCTGTGTCATTATGTTTTGCATATGAAGGGTACAGTAGCAGTGATGTTGGACAGGAGGAAGTGAATACATTTCAACTTACACTGTCTCTTCTCTGCTTACTTTCAGGATTTGGTTACTATATAAAGTTCAGAGATGATCTGCTGCAAACTGCTTGGCTGCATCAGAAACTAGATACATAAAAAACAAGTTAAGAAAAACAGAACTTTATGCTCCACTGCTGACCGGCTTGAAGAACATCAGCAGTGGAGAACTATGACAATACAGCAAGTCCTATTACTTCTGCTGCTCTGGATGTGGCTGCCACATCCTTGCCATACAGAAATGCTCTTCAGAAGGACTCCTGATCTCAGACCCAAAAGCTTTGGAGGACGTGCTTTAGGGAGTGATGGGAAAGCAATTCACCGCCAGAAGCGAGGCTGGATGTGGAATCAGTTTTTTTCTTTAGAGGAATACACAGGATCTGATTATCAGTATGTAGGCAAGGTAGGTTTCTTATAAGGTTTTCTATATAATTTCCAAGTGTTCTTATCTTGCCACAGAGTCTTACTTTCTATGTTTTATGCTAATGTGTAAGAAGCAGATTTCCAAGAAACAGATAAACTGTTTCTTCTTCTAGAATGACTAACTTAATGTTGCTAGTTAGAGCAACTGAGAAATACTTGAAGGAAACAAAATATTTTTGACAGGATTCTTAGTTTGTATGTTTGTTTGTTTCAGCACATCATACCTACCAGCAGCCCACTCATTATGTCATTGTTATCGAAGCATAATATATAAATCATTATAAAATGATTTTCCAACTCTGTCTCTGAATATTTCATGTTTCATACAAGATATTGCATTCTTTTTCTATGCTCATGTTTGAGGAATGCAAACTATTTTGACGTAAAAATGATCTTCCTCTTTACCTCTCCCTAAAAGTCAATTAACTGCAGGCAATAAAGTTCATTTGCAAACCATGTCATAGAAATCACGTGGTTAGGAAGTGAACTGCAATAGAAGACTGCATACTTGTACATGCGACTGTGTAGCTTACTAGAGGTATACATAAACACTGGAAGTGTCATTTAAATTATTTTTTGTTGATGTTTTGGTTTCCCCATGTAATTTATTGAAAAATACATAATGTATAATGCCACAATAATATTCAAACAGGTACAAGATGTTAATTCAAAATGGTAATTTTCTTGAAAATGAAATTCAATGTTAGCAGTAATGGGTACAAATTAGCACCAGTGGTTGAACTTCAAAGAAAAGAAATTGAGTTTTCTATAAAGCAGATTTTCAGTATTTATGTGGTTTAGAACTTGAAAAACACCACAGTGAAATACTGACTTTTTGAAAATCATGGAATCACAGAGCAGCAAAGATTGTAAGGCACATTTGGGAACCATCTAGTCCAAACCCCATGCTCAAAGCAGCGTAATCTTGATCTTCCTCAGGCTATGTCAGATTTTAAATAGCTCCAAAGGTAGAGAGTCCACAATCTCATTGGGCAAACTATTCAAGTGTTTGTCCACCCACTCAATAAAAGATTTGTTCCTATATTTAAATGGAATCTCTTGTATATCACATTGTGCCTATTGTCTTTTGTCATGTCACTGAGCACTACTGAAAAGAAGCTGTGTCTGTCTCCCTCACTTCTTCTCAACAAGTATTTATATACATTAATAAGGTCCGGGCTGAGCCTTCTCTTTTCCAGGCTGAACAATCTCAGCTCTCTCAGCATCTCCTCATTTGAAAAATACCGTAATTCCCTACTCAATTTTCTGGCTATTTCCTGGACTCCTTCCAGTAGTTCTGTACCTCTCTTCACGTGAGGAGCCCAGACCTTGGCACAGAAGTACAGAGGTATCTCACTGAGGCAGAGGAGAGAGGAAGGATCATCTCTCTTCATCTCCAGTACATTTCTGGCTCCTGGTCAGCTTGCTGCTCAAAAGAACCCCAAGGTCACACTGCAAAAATGCTATCCAGCCAGTTGGGCCCCAGCATGTACTGGCATATGGAAGTATTATATGATAAAAACATTTCTTGGAAGAATTAAGGACACTGGGGGATTTGTGAAAGGAAATGCTTATTAAAACTTATGAAATTTAAACACTAAGTAAAAATTTAAGAGTGCAGGCTTATTAATGAGTAAGCCATTTTTGATTTGTTGCTTTGAGTCTGTAATATTAGCACTAGCATTTAAATAATGCAGCCATTTCCAAAGTATAATAGTCCTTATATTTATTTCATACAGATCTCAAGTGTAAAGTCATGACTTCCAAGTGTTCTGAAGTAAGTAGACCAGCTCCTCAGTCTGGGTTAGGTTGATAGCTTATGAAAATTGACCTTGCCCACAAAATAAGAAGGGTCACTGTATCAAAACACTGTACTATTGTATTGAAAGTGTATTGCTTACAAAAGTCCTAGGAAATAAATAGTTTTCAAGGGCACCCAGAACTTCATATTATTTAAGGACCTTCATAAACATGCTGATTACTTTTTTTACATTGGGGTTTTTTTTAATACTTATGATTTCAAATTATGAAGTGGGAGTTCCACTCATAAATAAGTAAAGGAAGACTCTTTAGAGAGGAAAGGGTTAACATTTTTTTAACTAACTCATCTGCATTAGAAAAATAGAGCTATTGATAAACATTGAACTACTTTGGCTGAGAGAAAATAGGTGTTTGCAAATGTGAAATGATAAAGTAAAGATAAGTAAAATGACAGATTCAGAGTACAGCACTGAGAAGAAACTTGATGAGCAGTTATGACAGCCTTTTCATCTAGTTTGCTCTGCTTAGAATGAAAGAGTTGTTAATTTGAGAAAGCAAATTTAAAATTAAACAGTATAAAATTGCCCAGTGGTAATTTTCTGACAAGTTTAGGAAAAGGGTAGAAAACACACATAAAATGGAGAGTATCATAGCATGGTATTTGTTCAGGGAGAGTTTTACACAAAGGAAGCTAATGGAAAAAGTTAAAATTATATGTGGAATAAAAAAATTGATTGTTACATTAATTAATGCTTTATTCTGATTGTCGAAAATCTCAAATTATTAAGTAAATAAATAATTAATGATTAAAATTTTTCTGTATAAATTTTATAGTATCTCTCTCCTTTCCCTTGTTTTTGCACTTTCCTTTCCAACATCCATCTCAGTTCTATACTCAAAACATATCTGGATGTTTTCTTTTACCTTATTTTATCCAGAGACAAAATTATTTTGATAGGTGGGTGACATAAAATGCCACTTTCCTGTAAATTTCTCTTCAATGTGTATGGAGATGGTGTTTGGAAATTTTGGGAAATAAAGCAGAAGCTTGAACTCAATGATTAACAGCAAAGGACTAAGAGAGAATTTTGGTGAAATGTCAGTGGAAAAATCAGCAGAACTTCCAAAGCTGATTCATCTGGGTTAATGGTTTACATGTTTTGCTTTCTGTTCTCATGAACAATATATTTTTTTCTTGTTTCTTAACCTACATCTAAATATCTGTCAGGGAAACTTAATAACTAGTGAATATCACAGTACTCTTGGAACAAGTGTCTGCAATTTATGCACTCATTTATTCACTGTTTGGGTCATCTTGAGAATGTCCATTTAGAATAATATGATGGAAATGGGGTTAAATGAATTAATGGGATACATAATCTCATAACAATCGAAGTATTCCTTCTTTAAGTCAACTATCTGTGTGAAATGGTGGCAGAGTATATATTGACTGGTTATGGACATGACAAGGTTTCTTTAGATCAGTATTTATTATTATCACAAGAAAGAGGATGGTTATCCTTTCCTTCATGTAATACACAACATTGTTAGGACTAAATCAAAATTATGCGATTTTTGTATATGCAGAACCTCAAATAATAATTCCAACTGTCTCTCTACTAAAGGTTGAAGTCATAAAGAAGAGTCATGTGGAAAAACAAACATATATATATAGGTTATAAAATTTGTTTTCAATGTATCCTTGCAAAAATATACTAGAAGAAAATCTGAGTCAATTCCTCTCATTTTCTGCTAAACAATGCAGGAATGTTCTAAGAGAAATGTCAAAAAAACCCACTTTATTCACATTATGGAAAGCTGATTCAGATTTTTTTTTTTTTTTTTTTTTTTTTGTATACAGTTTCAAGGCCCATTCATTATTTTTCAAATTAAGTGCCGAAATTATAAAATATTATACATTTTCAAACCTGTTCTGCAAAAATTCAATTTACTTTGCGTATAGCCAGAAAAAAAAATTCTTTTAAATCTAAACTTTGTTTTTTAGTAATTGTTACCTAAAGGAAGCACTACTGTGTACCAACAATATCTTAGTACAGAGTCATTAAAAAATAAATTTACAAATAAATTCTTTATCTGTGTAAAAGTTAATTTCCCCCCTTTTTATCTCAACAGATCTTGTCAATTGTTTTGTTTTGAAGATATTTTCCTAATTTAGCTTTCTGAGATAGATACTGACTTTTAGTAGAAATTTCCATTACAGTAGTTTCATTGCATAAAGGATCAACTGACACAAATATTTCAGCACTTTGAAAGACTGAAGTTCTTAGTAACACTGCAGTGCTTTTTAGTATCTCAAGGGATAATTTATCATATATTTGCACACAAATGTATATAACATCTGTGTGTGTGTCATATTAGAACTGTTACCAGAAAGGATTATCCTGGCAGTATTCACTATCACATGCTTGTAAGTGTAGTCATTATCTTTGATGGTGTAAAGAGCAGAACATGTCAGCGTCATTTAGTTCCTTCCACTTTGGGAATCCCAACATAGACATGATTCTGAGGAGAAGACTTAGCAAGCTGTGTGTGCATGACACATTTTCAAGAACAGCAGTTACTGTTTTAGTAACTGTCTGTTGACACTGTGGATGATGTACCATGTAACAGTCATAAAGATGTAAGGCAGTGAAGCCTCAGATGTTGCTTGTATTTTTCTTTCTGATGAAGCAACTACCAAAAGCACTGGTTTTGGAGAGGGTAGTAAAAAAATCATGTTTTGATTTCAAAGGATTCATTATCAGGTGTGATACATACAATAAAAGATCCCAATGAAGTGATATTATTGAAGGGGTAAGGTGAAGACATACCTTCAAAATCCCTTTTAAAAATTTCTGCATTTTGATTTCTGAAGAGGGTTTCTACCATAATTCTTTATTTTGTAAAGACCTTTGTTCTATGAGAGACTAAAGAGTAGGGTTTTGAATTGCAAGTGCTAATGTGCAGGCCTAATATTTGGTGTGAAGATCTGACTGAGAGATAAAAAATGCCTTTCCTTTCAAGTGACAGTAATCAGCTCTGTGGCACTGAAGTTCAGGAGAGGTTGAATTTTCAGCTAGAGCAGATTCTCATGACAGAGATCAATAAAAAAAGAATGGAAAGGGATGGAAGATATTCTGGAAACTGACTGAATAATGATATGGCAAGGTGAAAGAGGGAAACTAGTCCTTTTACAGTTTTCACATCAGGTGTTTTTAGTGTAACTCTACTGCAAATGAAGTCCTAGTTATTCACAACTCTATCTTCAAAAACATTATTGAAGGTACTGTAGTGTGGTGGAATTGACATTTGAGACACAACAACATTTAGAAATTTATTTATTTTTCAACAAGGCTTAAAACAGCCTGAGAAGAGGGTTATTTAAGGCACTAATTTATTTCAAGCATATGAAAGATTGATTTTGGGGGTACATGTGTGACCTCCTAGATATTTAAGAACAGGTCACAGTGTCAGAGTAAAATATTGTTTTCCCATAACATCAGTGATATCAAAACATCAAAAGCTTCCTATAGGATTGTCCTGAGGGCTAATTCATTTTCAGTGAGTGCTGAGAAAGATTCATTCTCAAAGTCTGTTGGGTCTCAGCTTAGTAGAAGTTTATGACTATAACTGCTTAGATTCATCACTTATGCAAAATTGTTAAGTGTGCAGAGGGTTGATATTTTCTGTTTGCAAAAGGACTATTCCTTTGGAAATCTCAATGTATGCTGGAGGCTCTGATTTCTTGCTTCAGAAAACAGCAGCAATAGGTACTGGTGACAGAGAGCTAACAAGGCTGGATACTAAGGTTTTATTCCCATAAATAATGAATTGTTTGTTAGTTACTCTTCTGGATGTGCCCCTACAAGACATTGGGTTTTGGTGGGTGACACAGAACGGAACTGACAGTTGTTGAAGAATGCAAAGGCTTTGTAGTGTCCACAAGTCTTTTAGCAGTGACCAAAAGGGCCATAGTTGTGTGTCTGAATTTGACGCCAGATATATTTGTTCACAGACTGTGGCTTCATAACCCTGGACAGATGTTTTTGTGTGTTTCTTTAAAGTATTGTCTGCTCAGGAAAGATGGATTAAGTCACTTGAGTAGGGCATACTGAGGGAATACTTAACCCAACTGATTAAGGGGATTCCCAGTAGCCAAACTATCTGATGATATTTTTGCTCAAATGTGCCCCACACTTTAAATGAAAGACCTAAGTGAACACACCCAGTTGCCTCTGAAGACTGCTAAAATTTTGGAAACCATGGAGAAGCACAGAGAGCTACAGTGAAACTCCAGTGTTTCACAGCGAAATAGTACTGGAATGGATTACTGTCATTTTAGACTTAATTTCATGTGTACAGGCCACATCCAACAGGGCTGAAAGTAGATGTTCCAAATTAATTTTTACCTTTCTTGGGGAGTCCAGTGCCAGTATTTGTTCTCTCAATGAGAAATCCTGGATGTGTTGAATGGCTCTCTGCTTCAAATTTGTCCTTAAAGATCTAACAGGCAGATTACTTGGAGTGTGCTTTTTCTCTAAAATGGTAAATTCAATAGGACTGTTCATGGAACCAGAACCAGCTAGTGTTGCAGCAGCCATATTTCATAAAACCTGAGGGGGCAGAGGTACTGGAGGGGAGGAGAGATGGAAGGCAGGAAGGCATTCACGGAGACAGGAAAGCAGGAAGCCAGGAAGGCAGGAAGGATAGATATAGGCAAAGATACCAAAATTAGAATGAAAAGGTCTAAAATTTTGAAACAATAGGCTTAGTAGCACTCATGTCATTTAGTCTCTACTACAGCAGAGATTTGGTTTGACAGAACTGAAAGGCAGCATGTCCTATATTTTTATAACGAATGGCTAGAACACAAGAGAAAGACCTCAGAACATATCAGTGCTGGTATGGATATTAATACGGTAAAAACTTTCTGGATAACAATGTTAATCTAGTTTTAATAAAAAGGAAATACCTTCTTTACCAGCTGGTGTCATGAGAAGAGGGAAACTCTGTGGGTTTATGTTATAGCTTTATCAAATCTTCATAGGCAGTGAAGTTTGGGCCAGTTTTAGGCTCACATCACATATCCACATACAGGTAATTGCCAGAGGACCTTGTGTCACACTTGTGGTAAGTGATTCATTGGTAAACAAGTGAACCATGAAACCAAGATGTAAACCATACTCTGAGATTCCAAGGCTCCTCTTATGATCTAATTATTGAGAGATACCTCTGGTCAAATTAAGTCAAGCCTAAGTCAACAGTATGGATCTTATTTAACAATACAATGTGAGGTAGAAAGATATGGTAAGATGGAAGGAAGGGGAATGGGGGGAAGAGAGAGAGAGAGAGAGAGAGAGAGAGAGATGCATCAAGAAGAAGATAGTTACCACCCATGGATCCAGTGACATCCTCATGGTCCTTCTTCACTCATGGCTTCTCACTCAGTGGTGAGGTCTCAAGGTCGTTCAATATCTGTTTTAATATCTCTGCAATTTTGAAAGCAAAGGAATTAATGCTCCTTGGCAACGCAGTTCTCTTTTTCTATTGCTTAAATGATTCCCTTGCTTCTGATGTTAATTATCCAGATAAAAAAAATATAATTATCCCATATTCTCAGTCTTTCTTTTGAGTCAGTGGGTTTTTTGAGTTGGTAGGTCATGATGTCCCCTTGCCAGAATTACCTTTTACCCAGCCAGAACTGATTTAGCGCAACTGCTGGTTTGACTTTCCTTGTAGTCCATAAATTCTGTATTCTTTATGTCAACTAGCAGTGATGTGTTCTTCTCTTTCAGTTTTTTAACCCCCTCCCTGTAACACCTGGAAAATAGTATGACCTTTATCTTATCCCAAGTTCCTGCTGTGGGGGCTTCTCTTACAGTCCAAATTCTGGGTATCCATGGAATGATCTTTGGGTGGGCCTAGGTGTTCATTGGTGGTCACAGATGCCATCTGTCCCACAATTTGAGGTAGTGTACAAGCAGTTGCTTCCTTAAGCAGTTTGCCATAGGGAGAATTTCTGCCTGGGAGCATTAACCAGGATGAGTTGACCAGATCTCTGCAACACCTGGGGTTCATGACATCCTGTTGCTCCATTCTGTGCTTGTCTCAAAGCAAAACTCCTCTGTGGCCTGAACAGTGCTCAAGACAGGCAACTGTGCTCTTTAACTCCTTGCAATTCCAAAAGGAGACGCAAGGCAAAATACATAGAAAAAGAATGGTAAGATACAAAATTGTTTTTCTAGGCATATCTTTATCTCAGGTAGACACATGTAAATGTGCTTATATACAATAGCTTGAAGTTAAACACTAAGCATAGTAGAGGACCTTTTTCACTTCCATGGATAGTTTTAGGCATACTCTGAATAATTATAAATATAATTATAATTATAACTGAAAAAGTTACAGCCAAAGAAGTGGGATATCATCTCCAAAACTAAATTTGCTCAGCTTTCAAGCAAATACTAATTTTATAATATTCTTATATCTCCTTGTCCTCTATAGGACCATAAGTATTTTACTTTACCAAGCTTAACTGTTTTAATGGTCTTTAATTGGAATCTGCAATAGATCTTTGTTGTCCCTGAAAATAAACCTTCTGATTTGTTTTAGTATAGTGGAGTCAGTTCTCATGAATTGTAAGATAAACAAGAATCATGTTTGCATTCCTTTGTAAAAGATATCACCTGATAGACTTCTCAAGTGACCAGTGGAGATGGAGAGGTGGTAACTTCTCTGTCCAATCTCTGATCACTGTCCAGAAACTTATATATACGAAGTCAACAGTAAACTAGAATCTCCTTCCTTTCTTCTTCTCTACCTGAACACCTGTTGTGTGTGTTACTGTGTGTTTCTATCTACGTCACAGTAACAGATCTTTACAAAAATGAGGTGGTTTTAATTTTTTTCCCCCCTAAGTAAAACAAACTCAAACTAAACGTAGGAGGTACAAAGTAGAAGATACTAATGGAAATTTTAAGTTCTGCTAAACAACGTTACGAATCAATTGAAAATTACATTAACTTAATCATTCTTCCTGACGAAAATGAGCCTTTGCAGGCATTTTAAAGCTTTCTGTTTCAAGCACAGCTTTTGCATACTAAAACTGGTATGTTGAACTTTTGAGGTCAAGCACTAAAAGGTGTTTCTTATCTGCTGTCATATGTCAGGGGCAGCGTTTTGCCCTCCCTTGCCCAGGCTCTGCCCGGGGCTCTCGCCCGCCCGCCCGTGGCTGAGGGGCTCAGCCGGGCCCTGCGCTGGGAACGCGGGCACCGCCCGGGGACGGGCCCGGACACAGCCCGGACACAGCCCGGTACAGCCCGGTACAGCCCCGGTACAGCCCCGGTACAGCCCGGACACAGCCCCGGTACAGCCCGGTACAGCCCGGACACAGCCCCGGTACAGCCCGGACACAGCCCCGGTACAGCCCGGACACAGCCCCGGTACAGCCCCGGTACAGCCCGGACACAGCCCCGGTACAGCCCGGACACAGCCCCGGTACAGCCCCGGTACAGCCCGGACACAGCCCCGGTACAGCCCGGACACAGCCCGGACACAGCCCCGGTACAGCCCGGACACAGCCGGACACAGCCCGGACACAGCCCCGGTACAGCCCCGGTACAGCCCGGTACAGCCCGGACACAGCCCCGGTACAGCCCCGGTACAGCCCGGACACAGCCCCGGTACAGCCCCGGTACAGCCCGGACACAGGGAAAGCCTGGCAGAGCCCCCAGTGCTGCCGCTGCCACTACCCAGGCACCTGCTCTATATAAGATAATATGCTTAGTTCACGTATATTAAAGCAGATTTGTATTATTTCCTTGTCCATGTGTCAATAGTTCTCAGTATTGTAGAAATACATGCTATGTTCAAACTTAATCTGCTATGAGTGCTTCACAAAAAACACTTTCAAAACAGTATGGGCGTTTCACTTCATGTATTTCCAAGTCCATCCGTCTAACTGCTTTTGAGTGTTTTACCCTTATGCAAATAGTGTGCAAGTCTACTCATAAACTAATGCAAATATGAGTAGGGACAAGTAGCTGAATATTGTTTCCTCCTCTTCTGTCAAGTAAATGGGAGCTATATGTCTGAGGGTATTGAGTGTTTCGAGTCAGCATAGTAAATGCAAAACATTAGGAATGTATGAATCATAGAACCAGAGAATCTCCTCAGCTGGAAAGGACCCACAAGGATTGAGCTCAATTCCTGGCCGTGCACAGAACAACCCCAAGAATCACACTATGTGCCTGAGAGCTCTGTCCAATGCTTCTTGAATTCTGGCAGGCTAGCTTTACCTATAAAATTTAATGAAAACTATCTCGTTTTAATACAAGAGTGAATAATACTATTTGACTTTTCCATGTTTCTTTTGCACATTGATACTTGAGTCCAAGCCATTTATCAATTGGATGAGAAGTGGTAAATGAGACCGAGGGGTAAATATGGTTCTCCTAGTCACAGAGGTAGATTTCCCTTGCCACTGCTTTTCTCAGTATCTGAGAAAACTAATTATTAATGTTATATTTTAATTTTTATTCTAGTAATCCCAGCAGCAGTAGTCTGCCATTTTGAAAATAATTTCTAAAATACATAATTCTCATCTGTGTGAGCACAAAGTGAAATAACATCTATCAGTTGTCAGGAATATTTAGAAGGAAGTCTAAATTACAGGCATACTTCCAGCAGGTGCAAAATCACCGATAGGATACATTTTGCTGCCTTTATGAAGAACAGCTATAGCTCTCTTGGGTAGTTTTCATTTAGAGTTTCTATCAGATTATGCATCGTACTTAAAACAACATCATTCTTCAAAATAGTGTAAGAAACTGGGAAATAGTTTAATCTGAACTCTCCAGTTCCTTTCAATTAAATTTATCTTTTGTTTTTAAAATTTTATCTGCTTTTCACATAAAGATAGTCCAAAAGGGAGAGAACTGATAAAACTGAAATAATTTATATTCAAAGCCACAACTCAGGACAAGTACAGTCCACTTCTTCACAGTACATTCATTCACTCAAGGAATTAAAAAACATAATATAAAAGAGAGCTTTTCAAATGTTTGACCTATACCTTATTTGAAATGATAAATGTGTAAATAGCCAATAGTTTCAGCAGCAATTCAAAGGCTGATTCTCCTTAGGGACTTTTTTTTTTCCTTCTCTTGATTTTTTTTTTTTTTTTTTTTTATTAAATCAGATGCAGATGACCTTTTAAATATCCTGTATACACAGATAGCAAGGAAGATCTGGGAGTAATACTGTGGAAAAAATGGTGACTTGCTACAAAATACCCATGAGGGAAAGAGTTCTAAGAAGTCAAAAGTTGATGTTTACCCTTTTAAAATGTCTTCCTGCTGGAAGGTTTTCTTTGTATTTATAAGATTGTTTTTCATCTTTGAAGATAATTAAAAATAAGCTGAAGCAAAAAGACTGTAATGGTAAGTTCTTTCAAAGTCTCTAATACCTTTTGTTTTGAGGCAGTAAGTGTTTGAAGTCCATGAAGACAGAGTAAGATTTGCTTGCAGGAGTAAACAAAATCATTGTCCAATGCCTCAGTATTAGTTTCTCCAAGAATTATTTCTGTTTCCTGAGGGTTTTTTTAATAGCTATTTACATCAGAGCATTACATTACATTAAAGGAGGACAGGACCACTGAGGAAAACCATTATCCTTTAATTTTATAATATTTTGGTCTGTAGCAATTTTAAATATATAACCCTAGATTAGTTCCTAATCTCTTCAAGCCTGACAGCAGAAGCTGGCTGGTTTTGTTTCAAAAATTGAATTCACAGACCATTCAAATACTTGAAAGGCAGGTACAAAGGTACCTTACACATCTGAACACATTTCAGACCTTAGAAAACTATTAGTGAATAGTTAGGAGGCTTGGCATACTAAAAAGGCATGCATAAACAGATTTATGCAAAGAGCTAGATGGAAAATAGGCACTGAACAAAGAAAGATAATGTTCTGGGATATTCATGGTATTGTAATTTTTAAAACTAAGAAGTTGCAAAGATTGCTGCCTGCACTGTAGACTCAGATGACTGGGCATGCAAAATTTGACTGGGAAAAGATTCTGCATACTTGCAAGGACATGTAAGAGCTGAAGAAAACCTTGGTGCTCAACAGCAATTCTGTTCATCTCTTCTGTTTCCCTTATCAAGGTTGAAGAAAAGCCTTGCTTCTTCATATTGGCTGTGTCTTTCTTCTGTTTCCTAGATTTGTGGTCTACAACCCAGTTATGCTATCTGGATTTAGAATTACTGTCTTACACACAATGCAGACTTTTACCAAGTTAACTTTTCTGGTGACATTTTTATTTAGGCTGTAGTGTAGATGCTCTCTCTGCCTCTGAAATTGTATTCCTTTAATCCTGCCTTTCCTTACGACTTGCCTAAGTATTGTATCTCAAAGCAGCTGTGGGGGAAGACATATGCAAATTAATCTTACTCTTGGTAATCATACTCTTCTTCACTGCCAAGGTTTTGGTGATCTGAGGGTTTTTTTTCCTGTTTGGATTTTTTTGTTGTTGTTGAGAATGTTCTTTCTTAATAATTCTCATCAAATGTCGTTTATTAACACAACAGGAAACAGAGGCTGGACATGATGATTTGGAATATTTCTAGGTGAAACTGGCGGGAAAAAAACCAGAGACAAACAAACAAAAACCCACCAAAAAAACTACTTTGTAGAAAACTTTGGAAGACTACATGATATATTAGAGATCATATGGGATGCTTTGTCTCTTCCATTCTCAAGAACAGCTGAGAAAAGATGCGACTACTCTTTCCAACCATTTGGTTTAGAAACTGGTTTATGTTACAGAAGTGCTTTTCTTGGTTTTATTCCTAAAATGTTTTAATAGTTTTCTTAGTAATCATTTGTAATTTAGAAGTACATATGTTACAACATAGAGATTGATAGAATAAATTACACTTGATATGCAGAAACACGAAGTAGTAATATAGATGTCTTCTTTCTGTATTAAGAACTCCATCTTCTAATGACAGTGTTTGCATATCCATTTTGATGCATGACATTTGCTGTGAAGTATGCATAAATTCAAATTTCTGAGTCTCCATGCTGATGATTGTAAATTTCATTATAGATGGCATCTTTAGGAATTAGAAATATTTAAGAAATACTATTTTAGGGTAAATATAACTGTTAACAATATTATTACCTAGGCAATCTTGGATAAAATTACATATCTTAATACTAAATTACACTGATATTTTAAAGTTTTGTCAGTAAGAAGATTGATTAATGCAACTCTGTGAGAGCTGAAGTAAATGGGGAGAGAAAAAGAATTCTATTTTTTAAATTTTGTTTTAACGAGTAGGAATTTAAAGAATTGTCATGAAAATCCATTTTAAGAAAGGAAACAGGCAAGATAGATAGACTACAACAGTGTTCCAAGCCCTGTTACTAAAATTTAAGAAAAGTTTTAATGAAGTGAAAGTACTTGTAAAAAGTGAAATTAATGTGGAAAGTAGAACATATGAGCTTCAGGAGAGGCCAGTTTTGGTAGAGCCATGCAGCAAATAAATCTATGAGGAGATAGGAAAAAGCATTGCTTTTGTTTATTTATATAATTTTAAAAAATTAAATCTTTTACAGAATACTTGCTTTCTCTTGTACTTTTGAAATACCTGTCCCTAAGAACTACTGTGCATAAATACAGACACATTTTTACACATTGTTGCTACTGAAGATGCCGTAGAAGACTTAGAAATGCCTCTAGCAATCGGCAGGATATGTTAGGTCATTCAAAAAGGATAATGAGACTGCTATATAAATAATACAGTTGGAATATAAGGAAACTGCTTAATTATCTATTTAGTTAGGTCAGGTTATGTGACAGACCATTCTCTATGTGTCAGGAGTGGCATGTTTTCTACTTAAAGCCAAGTAAAATAAATGGAATAGCTAGAGGACTCCTGATGGCTGTGACACTGGAAAGAGCTGCACAGGATTAATCAAGGCTTATAATTTAAGAATAATGGAAGAGATTTCAGTAATACTGATGTATTTCCTAGGAAAGGATAATGACATGCTATAGAAAACAAAGTCATTAAAGGAATAAGGAACACTATTTCAAGTACCATGTAAAAGTCTGTGCATCATAAAAGAGAATTAGAAAGTTTTCTAGGGATAGTTTAGAATTTTTTTACTATCGAAAGGAAGAAAGGAGCAAATAATACACAAGGCAAGAGCTAAAACTTCATGGAAATGAACTAATTTCTAGAGGAAAAAAAAAGAATGTAAAGGATTTCTTTTGTTCTACATACAAAACATAAAACCCACACAAAGAAAATGAAACACCAGCATCTTAACTAATATAGTACACTTTATTGGTAATTAGGAAAAGGGAGATTAAGTAAAGGGTGCTTTTTGATGTCTTACAAATGTCAGCAAATGTCACAGAAGCTTTATGGAGATACTGGCTAGGCCTATCAGCTGATTACCAGAGTTCACATAAGTTAGAAATAATTTTTCATCAGCAACGTAGTCCACAGAATGCATTTTTTGAAAACAGCAAGGAGAGAATAATTACTATGGAATGCAGTTCTTAATTTGTATCACTCAAGATCAGGATGGGGTTTTTTTTCCCCAGTAAAAGTATTTGAGAAATACATCATCACTGGAACTGATGAAGCTGTCTTTTTTTATGTACCATAACATGCTATTCTTTGTATGATTTCTGCCAAGATTTATATCCAAATCTAGTTATTTTGGTATTTGCACTCTGATAGTGGAATAAAATATGCTGTTTTGGTAGGAAAAGTTGAAATTGTAATTATATCTACAAACACAGTATTAATAGAAGCATGATTAAATTCAATTAAATTTAATTATGTTATTCTAATTCCATATATAATTGAGGTGCCTACAAGGTTTCTACAAGGCACCATTGCAGATAAATCCCCAAACTATCTTCAGGAGTTTAGCATTCCACTTTTAAATGCCTATATAGTGAAGCATGAGGTATGGTTAATAAACAGAATGCGTTAAAGACCTCCATACAGCTGCAGTACTCTGTTGGGATTATGGATATTTGGTGGAATGACTTCCTTGACTTAAGTGTTGCAATGAAGGGATGCAGACTCTTTAGGAAGGATGGGAAGTTGCCCTTTGTGTGAGAGAGCAGCTAGAGTACATGCGACTCTGCTTGGGGATGGGAGAGGAGCCAATGGGGAGTTTATGGATTAGGATTAAAGGGAGGACAGGCAAAGGTGACATTATAACGGGTGCTTGCTATAGTCCACTTGACCAAGAAGAACAAGTGGATGAGGCTCTCTAGAAACAGGTAGAAATGTTCTTACATTCACAGTGGGCTGAGAGAGGACACCCTTCCTCTCTGCCCAGCACTGGCAAGCCATGCCTACAGTGCTGTGTCGAGTTCTAGGCATGCCAGCACTAGAGGTGGACACACACGAGAGAGTGCAGCAAAGAATGATGAAGGCACTGGAGCACCTCACATATGAGGAAAGGCTAAGAGAGCTGCAGCTCTTTGCACCAGAGGAGAAAAGATCTTATTAACCTACATGAATGCCTGAGGGGAGGGTGAAAAGAGGACAGTCAGACTCTCTTCTGAGTTGCCCAGTAACAGAACCAGAGGTAATGGGCACACATAAAAATACAAGAGGTTCCTCTGAACATTAGGAAACACTTTTGTCCTGTGAGGATGACCGCAGTGGCACAATAATTCTACAATGTAATTTTATGTAATGATTAAAATGATAACTTCTTTATTTAGTAATTATATATAAGTAAGATTTTCCTTGAGAATGTTATTCCCTAGAATAACAGATTTCATAATTTACTAAAAGAAGAGACAAACTTGATGGAAAAATAAAATATGAGTTGTATTTAAGAATTTATACATATTCCACCTCTCTTCTATCACTAATCCTCATTTAATGCCTTACCAACCTGTTTACAGTTATAAGATTTCTCTCCTGGATATGTAGTCCCACCAATTTCACTATGATATAAATAAGATCAGGATTGATACAGGACATCTTTATCCCTCATTGTTTTAATTGCTATGATTAGATATAATATCAATTCAGACTCAAAAGAAGTCTCCTTAAACATGAAAAAATATGTCTGCTCTCTCTTTCCCTCCATTCCTTTCCTTGGGATTGAATCTAGCAATAATACTCTATTATCGTGGATATCACTGTTTTGGAGATTATTAAAACGGTTTTTATTCTTTAATTCTGATATACAACCTCCACTTAAGTTGACATTTTCCACTACCTGGGTTGACAGACATTGTCATATATTTCTGTGTGATAAATACTGAGTATACATGATGAGAAAATACACATATCACAAAGGCAGAAAACCTTCACAGCTCTTACCAATTGAAATGTTACAATGATTACAGATGGAAAGAAGGACAATCTTGTGTAACATGTTTTTAAATGGCCTCCAGCAGTAAGCAAAATAAATATATGTATAGTGCAAATTGAACATTAGTATATGTTAAAACTATTTAAATGGTTATTTTGTTAATAACTAGGCTACTTTTGGAAAACATATATAATAAAATAATTATTGTCCACAAAAAAAACCCAAACCTACAATTGGTTCTCACAACCACATTTTGTGATTAATGCAGAGAGTATAAGAAGAAGTGGTGAGTTTTCCTTAAAAAAACCTTTAAACTAAGCAGAAAAACCCCTGAATTTTCAAATATGTAAAGCTATTGTGAATTCAGTGAAAGAAATGTGCTGTTTTAGCATATTTACCTTCCTAGGCTGTACCTTGGTGGAAGAGGGAGATTGTTCTGGAAACTACTTAAACCTTTATACAATATTTAGTACAGATTTTTATTTTAGTCAAAAAAAAAGCCAAAAAACATAGCTCATAAAAACTGAGATATTTTTTAAAAATGCCAATCAAGTCTGAGAAAAATCTTATCAGATGTATTTTCATTTTGAGACAGGATAGTGTACAGAGACTATTGGTAGAAGTAGGAATGTAGGCTTGTGCCATATCGATTTCAGTAGGAGGAGAACCAAACAATGTGTCTTTGTTCAGTCCAGCATTTTAATGAATGGGGACCTGAACAACTGACTTGGGTCAGGACTTTTTTTCTCTTTAACACAAGATTTCCTTTCTGCTCACTCATACCCAGACATGTATGGGAAGTGCCAGGAAGCAAGGGCACTTCAGGTCTACTGGCACTTCTCTGCTTTCTGTCTTTACCTGATATACAGACTGTATTTATTACATGAAAATTGGAAGACAATATGCATATTTGCTTATGCAAGAACTTTTTGGTGTATGAAATTCAATTAGTCTCTCATCTTAGCTCAATGCTTGTGTGTCTTCTGGAGTGGAAGCTACAATAACCTAATGAAGCTGAAACTCTTGTTCTAACTCTCAGAACATCAGCTAAAGACCTTGGCCTGAGGAAGGAGATTTGGTATTGGCACTTTGACTTAGCGCATCTATAAAAGAACTTCTGCTGCTGCTCATATCATGTGTCTTAAAAATAATCCTGCCTTTTTCACCTGAAATCCTAGAATATTTTGTCAGTGACAAGACCATTTATCTTCTCCAGACTGTGACTCTTCCTGTGGTGGTTTGAAAAGGAAATGAGTTTTTTGGAATTCAGTGGTCAAACCAATGAGTGCTCAGGTTTAAATATTGGCACTTGGTGTGGCCACTGAGGACAAGGATCCGCCTCTGAGAACACAGGGGGTTAAAAGCAGAGGGCTCCCAGGAGAACTCTCTCTTGGTTCTGGTCCCTGAGGACGGGCGGATCTCCCCTGCCCAGCTGGGCGGGGAGGGGAAGCCATGCGGCCTGGGCGAGGTAGGCTGGAGCCTTGGGCAGAGAGGGGGAGAGGAAGATCCTGCAGGATGGAAGGGTGGAGAGAGTACAAGAACCTTGAGAGGTATCAGGCAGCCTCCCCTTTCCCTCCCCAGAGGGACTGTGCCTGTGCCACCTTGAAATTTGATATCAGCAGCCGGGCAGCACGGCCGAAGGAGTGAAGAAGAGGAGGTTTGAGAGGTGCTGGCAACTTGCTGTGGGAGTTCTGGGCAGGCACAGCCCAAGGTTTTAACCCTTTTTGTAAATGATGGAAACTTTATAAATGCTAATCCTCCTGAATCTGAAGAAGGAAGATAGAGAGAACTAAGCAGAGATGATGAAAGTTCGTGCAAGTAGAAGATTGTTAGAGGATGCTGAAAAGAATCCTAAGTGGGAGGAGATGATGGAGTGGCCTTTGGCTGGACTTTTCTTGTAAAGCCATGGACAGACTCATTTCTGTAATGCAGAGACTGCATCTGGGGAGAGGCATTGACTTGGAGCCAAGAGTGGACAGTGGTGTGAACAGAGATGAGAGGAAGAGCTCTGTTCTCAAGGCCCCTCGGCCCCAGGGGGTAATATTGGAGGGGACTGGTGTCCCAAAATTTGAGAGGCTGTCGTTTTTTGGAACTAACCAAAGCATCTTTAAAAAAGAGAAACCCTAGAAACAGCGCTAGTCCATGCATGCACAGTGGTGAGAGCACTGGACATGGAAGAAGAGGCCACGATATGGTGCAAGAAGGACTCCTATCTCTCCTTGATGAATGGAGTACTGATTATCAAAAGGGTGGTAATGGACTAAGGATTAATTATCTGAAAGGTGGTAACTTGATTGGGAATTTTTAGTTTGTTTTATTGTGTTGAGAACTTGGGGGGGGGAGGAGGAATGTTATTTTTAAAGTTTTCATCCTCTTCTGTGTGTGTCTTCTTTACATATTATAAGTAATAAAGTTCTTCTTTCCTTTTGTTTCTAAATTAGAAACTGTTTTGCTCTGGTTTTGGTCACATCTCACAGCAAACACCAGGGACAGTATATCTTCATAGGGACACTGGCCTTGTGCCAGCATCAAACCATGACACTTCCCTTTAGAATTATCTACAGTAAGAGGAAAAAGATACAAATCTAGTAATGAAAATTATATTTCTTGTATGGTTAGTTTCTGAAAATTGAGCATCTTCAAGATTATATCAGTAGTGAAAATTATAATTCTATTTATGTGATAGATATTATTTCACTCAAGGAAATGTTAAGAAAATTATGAAGTGTTAAAAAGAAATGTTAAAAAAGTATATTAATTTTAATTTACTTCTTGCCGCTTTAAAATGTTGGTAAGAACAAACAAAAATTTTGAACATCAAGGAACTACTGTGATCTTTATCAATAAAAATGGTGGAATTTTTTTTATCTTTCTTATTGAAAATGAATCAAGTTACGCAAATACAGTCTGAAAACAGTTTGCACTGCAGGCTGGAGTTTTTAATTTCCTTTACTTGCAAAAGAATTTCAGAGTACTCCTCATCTTGTTGTGCTTCCACTTTAGTTTGCTCATCCCTTATCTTTCTGCGTCTCACAAAGCATTCTTGTTGAAATCTGTCTTTTTCCTTTCTGCTCATCTCCTCTTAAATAATACACAATAGCACAGTCCTGGCAAACTGACAGTATAACTGAAGGAGACAATTTAATGTGTGACATGTCTGAATAAAACTTAGTGGAAATTACAGAATTACTGAAAAGAGTTGCTTAAAGTGTTATTTTTTTTGGATAAATTTAAATAAGTGAACCTCTTTGGTGAGTAAAATGTGGCTTATATGAATGGTAAAACTGTCAACTGTGAGAATACTGCACAGAATATGAGCTGATCTGAAAATCTTTTACAGTAAGTACAGCTAATGTTAAACAACTGCATCATTTAATAGTTCAGTTCATGATGCTTAAAACAAGTATCTTCATTGTGGGAATTCTATATCAATTATTTTTGCAGACTTCATGTCAAATCTGACAACCATTGTGGTTATGTTTAAAGACAAAATCATTAATATTCAACTAAGTATCTAGTCAGGTTGCTAATATTAAATGTGCACTAGAACATTGAATAAAATGGCAAATGCTTCTTTGATGTATTTTGGCTTCACCTTGCTAATGTAATTACTTAGAAAAAAGCTAATAAATTACAATTTGCCCTGAAATGTGTCCTCAGAATTAGGAGACACTCAGGACATATTAGTATAAAATCTGAAAGATAGAGTAGTTCAAGAGTGTACTGAGGTCTCATTGTTACTATGATACTAGGATTAAATTGATATATTGACACATTGCTGAAGAAAGTAGAAAACAAACTGTTGCATTATACAATTAAAAATGACTACTATAAAGTAAGAGAGTAAGAGTCCATTTATTAAGTTAATATTAAAATAGTCTGTCATCTTGCAAAGACTGCACAAATTTTAAATTATTTTGGAAAGTGTCCTATTCGTTATAGTATATTAAATTAAGATTTAAAATAACTTGGTCTATATTAATGCTTACAATAAGTTTTCTAACTAGATGGAAGTTTGTTAATACAGTCATATCTGGTGTCTAATTATTTGAATACCAATCACTGAAAAGTCATAGATGGGCTTCTGAATCTTAAATTCAAATAGAAATAGACATGACAAATTTTAAAGTTTTAATCTGGCATTGTCATAAATCATTTTGAATTCCAGAAAGTAGCTTGTATGATGAAATAGATCTGACTAGCCCAATCTTCTCTGTTTTTCACAGTAGCATCTTGTTTTTTGGTGAAAATAGGACAACACTTTGTATGCTATTGGGAAAAAAAGTCCCCTACTTTATACTCATTTTGGGAGATTTCAGAATTGAGTGGATTTCATGGAGGATAGAGGGGAGAAATCCCAAAATCCTTAGTGGACAGGTTTGATTTGAATCATTGGATGTTAATTTAACATGGATTTGCTGTGTTGTAATTTTCGAAGCAGAATTATTAGTTGTTCAACAAAAGTTTTCTGAAAATATTCTTACAAAAGTTTTTTACAGATCTAAAAAAATTATTGAGCTTAATTTGATTGGGGTGAATCAATTGATTTGATTCATTTCATTTATGGTTGCATTTCCCCTAAAGAAGGACAGAATATGTTAATTAACTCTTTTTTTTTTTTTTCCCAAAATTGAAGAAAAAGTAAATATGTCTCTTAAAACCTGTTTTTGTCTCTCTTTTAGATTGGTAATTCTGTTTCATTTTTTTAAGTGTTCATATAATGCTCCATTTTGTGGCCCTCTGTAAATATTATCTTCTGTTTAACAAGGTCTTCCTAATTTTTTATATGAAATCCTTTTGGATTAAAAAGTTTGTTCAGTTAATTTAGATAGAAGATATGCAAAAAATGTCTTTCATGGTAAATTCAATTACTGTATGATGAAACAGCTATATAAAATAATACCAACTGACATTTGATTTCCCATAAAGTGAGAAAAATGCATAAAATACGTATACCAGTGCAGCTGAAAATGGAAGTATTTCTGTGGAAGAACAGCTAGAAATTCACTGAAACAGGAGTTTGCAAAATATGAGTGACAGATATGAAAACAAAACCACATCTTCACAGCTGATCATTTTGCGCGATGAAATTGCTAAATGAAACAGATGTCTTTCCATTTCTCAGCTTGGCTGACATGAATCACAGATGCCCATTAGCTAAAATAACTATAGGAAACACTTTATACTAAAAGTAGCAGAGAAATATTTCACAGAACATTTTTTTAGTACTTGAGTAAAATGAAAAAACTCTGCAGCACTGATTGACAAACTGTTCACGCATTTCAGAGTTGGGTAATGATTCACCATACAGGGCTGTGAAGTACCTTGGGCAGTCTTTAGTCACCTTGATTCCTCTAGTAACATCTGGATTGAACTAAGAGCTAAAAAAACAAAACGGGAAGTATTCTCTTTTGTTGTTTAGATATACTACACATTTTGACCCCTTGAATTATGTCTCGAAGACTTGCTAATGTACCTGTATCTTTGTGTTTCCTGATCACCCAAAAAGACCTGGAAAGTTATTCTGAATTTGAAGTTTTTCTACAATATCTCTGGACTCTTATGTATATACATACAATTTAAATTGGATTACCAAACCAAAATCATTATTAATATTTTTTAGCAAACATAGTGTTATAGCTTAAAGTATTCTAACTATGTAGGTTGGTATTCCTTTTAAATGTGTTACTGTGAAGTGCAACTCTCAGCTCCATAAAAGTCTTTATGTGGATATCTCAAAGTCTTATATATAGCTCTCTTTCCAGAGTTTTGGCTAATATATGTGTGGGAGAAAACAAACAAACAATCCACAAGCCACACAAACGAAAAAATCCACACAAATAGGAAGTTTGGCAGAGGTAATAGGTTAATAATTTTGTGGCATAAAAACCATTTTCAAATCACCTTACTAAGATATACACATAGGAGAGGCAATGAAAAATCATCAACAATGATAGTACCTTACATATTAGGCAAATAACTATGTTACAAGATCTTTACATGCTAAATTGGATATAAATATAATTGTTCTATTTATAGTGCAGGTTTTTTTTAGATTTCTGATTTAGTTCTCTTTACCACACTGTTCATGTTTCTAGTTCCAGGCAATATTTTAAGGCACCAGAATATGATTATTTGGATTGCTAAATTATTTTACAAGATCCTGGCATGGTTTTGCTCTCCAAAACAATTTCCATGCATCATTTGTATGTTAAATTTGGCCAGACACTCTTGCTGGGAACTGTTTGCATGGAGTTATGCTGTTCTGGGGTGATAATGTGTTAGAATGGATTTTGCCAGGCTGCTTACTGGTTTCTGAGCCAATGAACAGGCGCTGTGGCACTGATTCAATATTGTCAACTTTGGAAGAATTAATAATACCAGACCTGTCTTTGGAAAACATGTGGAAAAATTGCAATGTGCCCATTTAACGATCCCTCTCAAACAGGACCTTATTTTATATTTCTGTCACAGGTCTAAGAAAGACCAGCCTCTTATCATGCTTTTCATCATTCTACTGTGAAAATAAATATTTCATAGAGTGGTCATGGAGCAGTAGTGAGTTCCTAAGACCAAAATGCTTTGAAGTGAAATTATATTCTAGGAAGACATGGAGAAGAAAACACTCAAGGACTACTTACACTATATTTAAAAATGGAACACAGGTTGGAAGATACTGTTGAGTCCCTGAAAAGGAAGGGTGAAAGGGTTAATTTGGGACATGAAAGGTCACGATTTTTGTGGGCCATCAAGGGAGAAGCATGAGGGATTAAAGTTCACTGTAAAAATTCATTTCTCAAAAGATGTGTGAGAATGGCTTGAAACCTTCAGTTTGAAGCCATCAAGAGAAACAGAAGGAAAAGAACGAAAAATATTTATTTGCAAAGGATTTTTCTTAACATCTACCTTCCTTCTCTTTATGCTTGGTGGAGTTTCCTATTTTTTTAATTTATTGTAGAATGAAAAGAAACAGTGAGAAAATACTCACTTTGTAAAGTAAACATATATGTATGTAGTGTAAGCAAAGTTTAATAGGTTTAAATATTTTTTATGTAGAAAATCAAAGTTCTGAACATGATAGTATACAAATTTTTACTGTGAAGGCTCTGATCCAAGATGCCTGGTGAGTTCTGTCTCTTCCACATATATGAAGCCTGTGGAAAATATTCAGTGTTTGAAAATTTTTCACAACACAGAAGTTTAATGTTTGACCTCAGCTTCCCACCAGTCCACTCTGTGTGTTTGGTTTCAGCACAAAAGACAAAGACACATTCAAAACCATAATAATTCAATATTTTTACATTTAATACTTAAAACAGATGCTATGGAAGACAATACAAGGGCATCAGAGATGAAAAAGAAATATTTTCATGACAGCATAGCAAGGGAAATATTTCTACTATTCTACACGTATAACATTTTTCATTATCTGAAATGTAAGCTTAAATTAACAAAAACTCTTCACATGACTGAATATAATCTTACTGCAGATCTAATTGATGCTGTTATTACATGTGCAGTATACTATTTTTAGAAAGACAGAAATACACTAGTTCTTAAACTGTAATATTCTGATATTTTTTGGGTGCGATTTAAGAAAATATAAATTTGAACTTCATTTTTGTAGTAAAAGTTTCTACTTGATTCAATCCTTCTGCTGAACTCAAAGTAAGTTTACAAAAAAAGGAATATATTTTGTGGTGAAAATAAATCTGAGTGCCAGATTCTTTCAGTTAATTATGGAATCAATGAGATTGGAAGAACCTTTCCAAGAAGGTGTTGAGAGAAATTATGCTAAATTATGCTAAATCCAAAAGATCAAATGAGCCATCATCCACACTACTGTTCTGAACAACAAAACATAATTTAATAATTTTTCTTATGAAGGCAGTCAGGACTGTTAAGCTTTATACAACTTAAATAATGGGTGTTAAATCAATACCGAATGCTTAATAAATTTGGATGTTTTTCCTTTAGTCTATTTACATTAGTTGATGGAGTGCAAGTGATAATGACTTAAAATGAAATGTTCCCCAATTTAGGAGAAATTTTTTTTAAAAATTATTATTTTATGAAACCAGTGGTTCTGTTTTCCTTAATTGTCTTGTATTTAGCCATGTTCTTTATCTGCTTAGTGGATATACAACTAGCACAGCAGTTGTGAATTTTTAATAGGAACTCTTTAAGGAAAGAAAAGGTCAGTATTAACATAAAAATCTTCTTTAAGGATGTAGTGCAGAGGTTTCTTAGCAGAGAACAGGTGTTGCTGCAAAAGTAAAGTCTTCTAGAACAGTCAAGTTAAAAGATCCTTGGAGCTAACTTAGGAAACTGGCTGTCACTCAGTGGTGAATAAAAATTACTTTCTCAATGGCATCAACCACATTTTCTGCATACCGAATAACTTAAAATATAATAATGATGTTTAAAAACCTCCATTCTTTTCATTGCTTCTAAACAAAATACTGTCTTCTTCCATTTCAGCTTCATTCTGACCAGGATAAAGGAGATGGATCCCTAAAATACATTTTGTCAGGAGATGGGGCAGGTACTCTTTTTATAATTGATGAGAAAACAGGAGATATTCATGCAACTCGGAGGATTGACAGGGAAGAGAAAGCCTTTTACACCCTGCGTGCCCAAGCTATCAATAGAAGAACTCTGAGACCAGTGGAACCTGAATCTGAGTTTGTCATCAAGATCCATGACATCAATGACAATGAACCAACATTTCCAGAAGAAATTTACACTGCTAGTGTTCCTGAAATGTCAGTAGTAGGTGAGTTCTCTATACTGAGGCACAAATGCCTTTTCTTCATTACTTGACAAATTACTTCCCCATCTTCTCAAAAGTCGGCCTTGTGCAGAATTTTACCTGATGAGTTTAGTATTTTTCATTTTGATATATTTGTTCAAATATTGAAATAGCATTCAGAACCATATTTTTATGAACCGAGATCTATTTCTACTTGGAATATCCAAATTATTTGCTTTACAGTTCTTTGGAATATAAATATTACAGATAGTAGGTAATGGTGAATCATCCTCCTCCTTAGGAACTGTTAGAATAAGATGACTAAATTAGCCTGTTGAAAGCTCAATATTTTTTTTTTCTTTCATTTTCACTGGAAGTTCCCAGTGGTGATAAGCACTGAATGGAGAGCTGTCTCCTCTCTCTCTGTGGGTGAGGAGAATTATATATTGACTCATGTACTGTTGATGCACTGTCTGAAGGTAGATACCCTCTTTAATTTATTTTCTTTCCTTTCACTTTTTTACTGTATAGACAAATCCTCTTGTGCTTTCACTTCCTTCCTTAACTCCATCCCTGAATGACACCTTCATAAATATTAAACAGCTGTTTGAGTTAATATTTCTTCTTATTGCAATGTATTTTCAGCTCATATCTTAACTAAAAAGTTGTGGCCTGGATCATGCCAAGTGGTGAATTTTATAAGCCATAACATTTTAGAATATGAGCTATTACTGATATTAGTGCATACAATTCATTAGGAATAATTTTGAAAAACTTAAAAATATATTACATTTCTTTTAAAAATAATATTAATTTATTCATTGTATGACTGTAGCTACTATAATATTAAATTCTAAAAATTCAGAAAACAAACAATAAATTCAATTTATTTTTTGTGTATTAGTACCATTTTAATAATTTCTATTGCCTGAATAGGTCAAACAGGTATTTTAGATGACTAAATAAGCCTGTTGAGATGATAAGCTTCTAAGATGTTTTGTATATACAGGCATTGATGATTTAGCACTTACTTTCCCAGGCCATGGAAAGTGTAAAAAGATAAAAAAACCCAAACATAAATATTGAAAGAGAATGGCCTCAGCAAATCTGTGCAGCAATGTATAGAAGCATAATATTAATAGCTTTTTATTCTTATTATTTCAATATGCGTTCAAATTGTGATTAAATCAGATTTTAAAATTCACACATTCAGCAAGTGGTTTTAATTATAAAGGAAAATAAATTTTAAAAAGAAAGATAAAGAAATCTGACAGATGATTGTGTAGGCCTGTACTGAAATCTCATCAAACCAGCCCACATAAAGAGGAGAACTGAAGAGTCTTCCACCTTTACTGTTCCAAAATCTAACAAAATGTAATACCAGTTTACTAATGTACTGATCAGTTTTCTAAATTTCCATAAACATATACAGCTTTAGGCAGAGCAGATTGAAAGTGCATCCTGAAAAAACATTACTCCATTTTCTAGAGGAGCATATGGCAAAATAACTGTAGGGTTGAAAATGTCTCAGAGTTTCTACTTTATTTCTCATTTTCTTTCTATAAATTCAAAAATTCATTGTTTAAAACATGATTGGAAATATATAAAAAAATTACCCAGTGTTTTCATTAAATATTATGCTATTATATAATATTAAGTTTTAAGCTATTGATTCTTCATTTCATCAGTCTCAATTCCATAAATACCATCTTTAAGTGTTCTCAAACATTCACAGCATTATTTCAATGCTTCTAAAAGTATTCAGATTGCAAGGTTCCAGTGTATCTGTATAGATCATAAAATTTTGAAACTGCAAAATGTCAGCATTAAAACAACAAAAAAATTGAGATAAGATGATAAGAAAAATACTTAGAAAACAATAATTTATAGATAAATAAAGAGCAACAAAAAAACAGCTTGGGTGGTGGACTTAATGTGTTAATCTTTTATCTTGTATAAATAGCCATGCTGAAACAAATGGAATTTATTTTTTCAATAAAATTAAAATAATTAAGAGAATCATAACTCAGTTCAAATCTGTCATCTTCCTGGATTATAAATGCAGCCATTTGGCTACTAGAGTGACTGACTGATTACCTGATAGATAGCATTTTCTTTTAGCTTTATTACTTATAGCTTTATGGCTGATCCCTAGAGGTATATATTCATTTGTGGTCCATGAGAGAATTACATGATTTTATAAAGTATTCATCAAAGTATTGATTCACTTCTTCATAACACTAATTTAATTCTCTAACTTAAACAAAAATCTGAAAACTAAAGTCTGAATGAAGGAGAAATCTTCTAAAAGGATAAACTGCTTAAAACTTCTGAGAAAAATAGAATTAATCAGAAATTGTAAAGTCATTATGTTAAAATTCTTCATATTTGGTACAATAATAATACATTATTATAATTATTGTGAAATATTTTAAAATTTGTATTTTTTCTGACATCATACAATTCAAACATTTTTAGTAAACAACTTACATGAGGAACTTATGAAAAGGGGAACAATTACAATTTTTATGACAATTTCACTTCCCTGTTCAAAGGAAAATAGGAAGAAATTCCTACATTTCTCAATTTTTCTCTCTCTGGATTATTTTTCTTTTTTTTAGTTATAGTATTGTAAGCAGCCCATTACTTGTCCAGTACTGTTGGCTGTGGGATAAGAAATGTAAGGAATGCAGAAATTTCAGTCTTGGATGTAACTGCACTATTCCATTGAATGGTGCATGTAGTACTCGCTTCTGTGAGAATGTAGAATTAGTTAATCTTTCTATAAATGTCTGTAAACACTACGAGGAGTTTATGATATAAATATTTTCTCAGTGATAGGTGCCAGAAAGAGAAATTACAAAGCTAAATTACTATGGCCCTTATCTAAGTAGAGATGAGTTATATGGTTCTATACTAAATATATATATATATATATAAAAGTATGGTGCTATCAGGACTGTAATATTTGCATTATCTAATCCAGCAAAGTCAACATGGCATGGCACTATGCTGTATATAGGGAGTCTGAGAGATATTGCTGGAACCATACCCTTCCTTTCCTGGGTCAGGCCTGCCAAAGCAGACAGAACACCATGCAAAGGATTCCCTATCCTCACTCTGTTCCACTTCACTGAATGTGGGGACTTAATGGATAAGGGAGAATGGTGACAAGTTCCTGCCAGTCCTGCAGGTGCATCTGTTCTGTGAGTACCTCACTGTCACTTGCATATCAGGCAGGGGAGGTGCTGATCTACCATCTCTGCCATTTTGCAATGGGACACAAGAAAATGGAGCAAAACTGTGTCAAGGGAAGCTCAGATTAGCCATTAGGAAAGAGTCCTTCCTTGAGAGATTGGTCAGTCACTGGAACAGGCTCCACAGGAAGGTGTTAGAGTGCCTTGAATGCTTCTCTTAGTCATATAGTTTAGTTTTAGGTAGTCCTGCAAGAAGCAGGAAGTAGGACTTGATGATCCTTATGGGTCCTTTCCAATCTAATATATGTGATTCCATGAGAGAATTATCCACTAAAAATATATCAATACTTTTACAGAATGCCTTGCACTCCTGCTGCTATTGGTACATCCAAGTTCAATAGTTTACTATCAATCAGTTGTGAAGGCTGTACCCCTAGACAGACACATAAGCATACCCACACAGTGGGTATGATTACGATATCAATTATTAATATATTTATTCAAACCAATTGCAGATCCTTATGTATAAAAGTAGGATTGGTGAGTGGCAGTAGTAAAATGGAGTGAAAAGCAAAATAAAACACATGCACTTTCACTATCAAAGGTAAAAGAAGACCTTGTGTAGATACATGCGGCAGATAGAGATCAGATGTCATGCCTCTTACTGGAGGACCCAACACCAGAACGATTCTCTTTGTTCATTGTTTACAGTTCCTGTGGAGGTTGTCACCATCTTTTATATGCTCTTTCATCATACAAATGATGTTTTATAGATACAAAATATTTTTTGGGTTTTGTCTTTGTTATACTCTAAATCCATACCAGTCTTTAATATGACTAGTAACGTATAACTTGTACATGTGCCTTGTGTTTATGTTATGCTGTGACTGCATTCTCAAAACCTTGGCCATCACCTGGTGACTGCATTCTATGCCCTGGTACTGAATATCAATGTTTCAAATGGGCTTAATCTTAGCTGTACTTCAAGAAGTGTAAAAACCCCCTCAAAAATCAACTATTCTGCAGTTTTTCCACTGTGTTGTCTATTTCTACACATCTATACTGCAGCCACAGTTCTGAGGTATTCATACGAACCTTGGATGCACTTATCTGGATACCAGAAAGAAGACGAACATGGTATCACATCATACAAAGGAAAGAATGAAATGCTGATGTACCAAAACTTGAAGTGATTGAAATCTGTGCCCCCTTGGAGCACAGGATTTGCTCCATCCTGAAGGTTCCCTGTACTAGAAGGAACAATAAGGTGATCAGGAAATCAGAAAAACATGATTCAGTCTTTATCTGCTCCATATGCCTCCATCCATGAAGTATCAAATCATGATGTAGCCATACATCAGCCTCTTTCAGACCACAAACAGCAGTTTTTATTTCTTTTCCCAGCTGTGGCACTAACCAGATGGACACCTGAGAATATGGCTATTTCTATTATCAAATAGAGTGTCTTTACAAAGGCCCATAAATTCTTTGTTGTCTTGTTCAGCTTTCTTCTGTTGCTCATTAAACACAGAAAAGGCAGATATAAATGGGCCAACTTCAGGATCTTGCCGGTGGGTAGATATCCTAGAAGATGACTTATTCTCCTGAAGTCTTTGTACTGATTACCGGATATTTCATCTTCTTTCACTTTTTCTTTTCCTTACTTTCAGAGTTTATGACCCAGAATATTCTTATGGTTTTGACGACAGTCTTCTGCTCTGTCTATCATATTTTTTACCTACCTCTTTCTGCTCATTTGGAGATTTCTTTTCAGAACTGCAGGTAGTCTATTTCCCTCTAGATGGATTTTCCTGTGGATTTTGCCTATTAGTGTATTTTAGAAAAGTTTTCAGAACTTTCTATTTAGACATCTTTTTATATATTTCTGTATCTTCACAGCCTGTATATTCTCTAATCCTTATCCTTATTGCATCTTGTAACTTTTCTGCTTCTAAACTAGGGATATCAATACATGTTTCAGAAGATGTAACCTCCTTCTGGGTTTACATGTGATGTACAGGGTGCCTTTTTGGCCTGTCATCTCTACCTCTTGTTATACGATTTTCTTTCTCTTTAGACAGCAGTTAGAGCTACTTAACTTTCTACCTTGGCTTCTTATATACTTCCTCATTAGTGCTGTTAGCCAATTCCCAATGCTTAGTCCTCTCTGCCATGGAATTCATCTCTTTCTGGTTTCCCACTAATATATTTTAAAATACTTTTTTTTCTTCATATACAGTTCTCTCAACAAATCCTTTTGCATCTTCTGATTTAGGACATTTCAAAAACACAAATTATGATTTTTTTACAAAGTTTGATTTTACTCTGCACACAAATCCTGCCATAAGGAGATGGAACAAAAAGTTTAAAAAAAACCAAAAAAACCAAAGCAACCCAACCCCCCCAAGATAAAACATTGTTTTTCCTCAAAAAGGACATCTTCAAAGAATTGAAATTATCCACTCCTGTGCTTGTTTACAACTTATTGTTTTATAAGTTACAGGACTCTACCATGTAGTCAAAGATCTTTCTGACATTGAATTCTCTGAACATGCAGCCCTATTCAGTTCTTTTTTGCATTCTGCAGCTTGAAATAGATTATTTCAAAGGAAAATATGTCATTATTTCCAGGGAATATAGGTGTCATTATTTCCTATCTTTTCCACCAGAAAGAGCAGGAAATTTCTATTAATTTGGCTTGCTATTTGTATGGATAATTTACTGTGGAGGGTACTTGCTCTAGTTAAATATCACATAACTCAGCTGGGAGCAAAGAAAACAAAATCTAAGTTTAGAATCCAGCTCTACAGTAGATATTTTATGGATTCCTTTTCCTAGATAATTATTTTCAGTGATTTTTATCTAATATGCATGCAACATAAATGAATTGTGAGGTCAAAGTCATTAATACTTGTATTGTGTTTGAAGATGCTTGCAGAAAACATCAGCAAGGGCCAAAAGTATTAATTACAATTATAGTCCAGACCTTAGGGAAAGTCAAACACTACAATTAAAGATATGTTAAAATATGCCTTCTGAGAACTATAATGAGCTGACAAAAGACTGGTTTTGGGCCAGGTTTACCACTATTGAATTCTAGTTCATGATATGGTAAAATAGGCAATTATACAAGTGGAAAATAACAGAATTCACTGGTGTGTTATTAATAACATACATGGTGCCATATTAATAGATTCATAGAATGGTTTGAGTTGGAAGAGACCTTAAAGAGCTTCTAGTTCCAACCCCCCTGCTGCGGCAGGGATGCCACCCGCTGACCACATTGCTCAGAACCCCATCCAAGCTGGCCTTGAACACTGCCAAGGATGGGACATCTACAGCTTCTCTGGGAAGCCTGTTCCAGCACCCCACCACCCTCACAGTAAAGAATTTCTTCTTTATATCTGATCTAAACCTGGTTTCCTTCAGTTTGAAGCTGTTCCCCCTTGTCCTATCACTACATGCCCTTGCAAAATGTCCATCTCCATCTTTCCAGTACATTATCACTGTCTCCTTTATGCACTCTTACAGTTCAGATTAGGCTTTAAATTCTGAAGGTCAAAGTTTCATCATAGTCACAGAAGCAAAATTACATGTGACTATGTAAAAGACAGAGCAAGACCTAGACAAAGTGGTGATCACTAAGTGATCCCTACACTGTAATTTTTAAGCCCTGGCACAAGTGATCATCTTCAATGTCTTCGGATTTCTGGTCCAGGTTTCAAAATAGAACTAACAACACATTTGTTTTATTGAGCATCAGTGGTCTTCAGTGTACTGAAGCAAAGCAAAACCAGCTGGTGGTTTGACAGCTGATGTGCACAATGTAACTGATACACTGATAGCACTACTCCTGTTCACTTCTTGACACGGCTTCTGTCAGGTTTTTAATAGGAATTGCTGATCCCTCTGCAGAAGCCTAGAGAGCACATGTCTTTTCCTAGAAAGGGCTGAGATCAAAGGGGAGCTCTGCATGCCAAATGACACTTGCACTTCTCCTGCCAGGTACCTGACCCAAAAAAGCCAAAGAGCTGAGGTAACATTAAAAAGTAAAGTTCATCCTTACCACAGTTTGGTAGTGGTGAGTGCACTGTCCTGATCATAACCCACCAATTGCACTGTGTGACAGTGATGAAATTAAGGATCATAACTCTTTTTCCACAGACTTTAAAGGAAATAGGGACATATCTACAGTTTTCAGAAGTATCTGATGTTTTTTTGAGTGGTGTATATATGTTCCTTGCAGGTGGAGAGAAGCACAGATGATATAATTTGCTCTGTTTCGTGTGTATGTGTGCTGAAATGGTATTAATTATAATATATTCATAATGACACTCAAATAAGACAGCAGTAACTGTTAGACACATATTATTATATTTTAAATGGAATTTTAAAAATATATTTTCAAGTTATCTGGCATGTTCTTTAGTTTCCTTCTAAATTATTCTTCAAAGTTGATTCTCCATATATTTTTTAAACTAAAATTAAAGTCTCATACAATTGACCTATTATTAAACACGTCTAGTTTCACAAATGAAAGAAATGTGAAAACTAGAAAAAAGTAATTATTCAGTTACATATAATAGAGACAAAGTATTTACTTTCATGGATTTACAAAGTTGAAGATTCTGATTAATACATCATGCTGTTGTGACAGATGTCTTGATTATGACTGTTCTGTTTTTATGAATATGAAATGGAGGAGTTGTTAACTTTACTGGTATAGTTCCACATTGGTCAGCATGCTCAGTGACCTGGGGGTTTTTTGCCTTTTTTTTAACTTGAAGCACTTCAGTTTCTGAAGATGATTTGTCTTATCCTTCTTTTACACAACTGCTATTTCAGAGAATGTGTTCTTTAGGAAGAAAGTATACATTCTAGCACTACCATAGTAGGATGGTCCAAAAGTACATTTCAGAATCAAGCCAACACTCTTCAGAACTTAAATATATTAAACAGAAAGGCCTAGTCATCTTTTAACAGTAAGCTCTATAGACATATATCTACACATGGAGTTCAGTGTGGCTGAAGACATGAGACATTTCTGAATCATAAAGAGACAAAGCATTTAGAACAGACCTATCATCCCCACATTCTTATTTTTTTAAAAAAATCAGATTTTCAGATTCAGCCATACTCTAGATGGCTATTAAAGAAATCTTTAATGCAAGAAAGGTATTTGATCTTAATTTCTTTATACTTGTGTAGCAATTTTTATCTTTTAAAATTTTATTTTGTGTTTGGGTCTTTTCTCTGTTAAATTTGTGATTTACTCCATTTTAATATGGAATAAGATAACCAGCAATGCATCCATTTTGCGTTCTTTATGAGATGCCAGTACTTTTAGGGACTCACTGAAACGAGTATTTCTATTCTCTAGAAGTCGAAAACTGAACATTTCTGAGAACTCATCTCTGTTTCAACAGTTAGGCACATCCTCGTTCCCTTGATATTGGTGTTATGATTGAACAATTTACTTGTAAAAAGTAGACTTGTTGTCATGTCATGAAAATAAATGGAGAAACAGCATTTACTTTTACTTGTTTTTCTATGTATGTTAGAATAAATGTGTAGACAGATAATGTGAGGGAGTAAATAGTTGTGCCGTCGGTCTTGGATTTACAGGTGCCTTTTTCATATTTGGCAGAATTTGGTGGGAAAAAGAATTTTGAAGGAATTGGGGAAAAAAGGAGAAACAAGCTTTAAAGTCTTCTCATCCTCAGATTAGACCTTGGCTAGCCAGTTATGTGCCTGTGATGATTGATTTTTTTTTTTGTTTGTTTGTTTTTGTTTTTTGTTTTTTGTTTTTTTTTTTCCCACACAATTCTTTCCTATATACTTAAAATAGTATCTGCATTTTATGGGTTCACAGTAGGGGGGGATCCTTGTTCATACTTTGTTTCTGTGATGGAAGAGTTGAACAGGATGTAGAAAATATTTTGACTGAGGAAAAACTGTCAGTAGTAATGGCAAACATTTCATGTTTTGAAGGACTGGTATATTCTACTAAAATTTAAAGAAGGTCTTTAAAGTTAGGAAATTTTCTGTAATCTAAATAATCAGCAGATTTCAAAGTTCATATGACAATGTTTCTTCTGGTAGTATCTACCTATAGTAAGACTTAGAAAGCAGGGAGGACCGATGACTTGTTTTTCACAAGTTCCAATGACCTGTTTAAACGTCTTTTTCTGTCATGTGTAGTTTCATATCATCCTGATATCATTGAACAAAATGAAATAATAAAAAAACAAATCACAAAACATCCCAAACACATTCTAGGCAACGGAAAGCAGGTATTTATTGCAAATAAAACAAATGCCTTCTGCAAAGAGGGTGTGAATACACAAAATTATTGTAGCTGGGTAAGGATAAGAATTCAGCTCATCCAGAGCTATTGTTTACATTTTCTAATTAAATCTTAATTACATTTGTGGGATTAGTGAAGTTTTTTTTCAATTTATGAGGAGGCCCAAAATAAGGAAGAATGCAGTTTATGTTGACTATAAGATCAAAAATATATTTGGAAAATCTGATTGATATTAGCTGAAATTTTCTTTGGTGTCTATTGGGATGGAAATTGATGCTGTGAGACCTCCACATTGTGTCATGTGCAACTAAGATGGCTTTGGATGTTTCAGGTACTTCTGTGGTCCAAGTTACAGCTACTGATGCTGATGACCCTTCATATGGAAACAGTGCCAGAATAATTTACAGCATACTTCAAGGGCAGCCATATTTCTCTGTGGAACCCGAAACAGGTCATGAAAATTTTCATTATTTTCATTCACCATAAACTTTAAACTTTTTCTTTCATTTAAAAGACCTTAGATCACCAAAAAAAATTAATTAAAAACTAACTTAAAGGAAAGAGCATTTCTTTGGTTTTTTTCCATGATTTATTACTTTTATAATACTTAAAATACTCAAGACATCTGAAATTATGAAGCATAAGTAATTTTACCGTGGTACTATTTATCGGTTAAGATTTTAATAACATTTCTGATAAAGGCAATAAAGGGGTCTTTTCTTAGAAAATATTGTTCTTTTCTTTCCTAATGATTCTACTTTGAATTAATAAGAGGTGTTCTTTCTCCTAAACCTTGTGCATAAACATCTTGAATCATTTTTCGTATGAAACTGGAAAGGGACCTGCAATGTAGAACAAGTATTTAACCAAGACATAGCCTGTACTAAAGACTACTATAATTATAAGACTACAATAAAACTTATGGACAGAAATTTCTACTATGAAACATCAATTAAATGAATATTTTAGAGATTTATTTCAAGACTAACATAAAAGAAGATGCAGCAGATTGCTGCACATAAGCAACAAATACATTATTAGCGATTTTGCTTTCCAATTTATTTCTTTTAGGCATCATCAGGACTGCATTGCCAAACATGAACAGAGAAAACAGGGAGCAATACCAAGTGGTCATCCAGGCTAAAGACATGGGAGGCCAGATGGGTGGATTATCAGGACCACTACCGTGAACATCACACTGACTGATGTCAACGACAATCCACCCCGCTTCCCCCAGAGTAAGCTGCATTTAATAGTTGACTTGGGCTGGAAGAGTTAAGCAATCACCATCTGGTTTAATTTAGAGTAAATCTAGATTATGTGGCACACATAAACAAAAGGCTTATGTGCTGATTATTATTATTAAAGCAGAATAGTAAATGTTACAGCATTTTTTTGTTAGAAAACAGTTACATGATAAAATATAACTGCAATAAACCTGGAATTCCTCCCAGTAATGTGGGGAGCAATAGTAGGTGGACTCGTAAGAGCATTACAGCAATGTTTTTGCTTTCCTTACCTATTGCTTAAATCCTGCATTTTCTCCCACTGGAGAATAAAACATGTTGTAATTCTAGATATGCAGAAATGTTTGAATTGAAGTATCTGCTTAAATATTTAATCATGAAGAATGTGGAAAAGAAATTACTCAAAGGGAATCAGACAGATTTGTACTTTTTCAGCTATTGAGCTACACAACAACATAGAAAATTTCCCAAATTAAAGTAAATAAAATTTTACTTTTTTAGGGGTTTTTACAGCTTTACTGAAGGTTTTTATAATGCTTTTTGCCTTTTGATAATACAGCTGTCAAGACTTTTTGTCCTCAAACCAAAATGTAAAAATGTTCTCTTGGTCTCTATCTAATATGGAAATATTAAACTATTTAGCATCATACTTGTAACAGGTAATAATTTTAAATACATTTGAAGCCTTTTGCATAAACTGAAGTTGCAATATTTGCAGGATGATTTAGATTTTCTTAATACGCAGAGGATTTAGAGTATCCTCACCACACATTTTATGCATTCTGCATAATTCTACTCAATCCAGTAGTTACTGATGCACTCTTCTTGATCAAAATAACAGAATCAGCTTCAAATTATGCTCTTTACAGCACATCTGGAGTACGTAATTATGTTCAATTTAATATTGCACTTAATATATATGTGTTTAGCTAAGATGTTTATCAGCATGTCATTTCATATACACACTTGAAATAAAAACGTCATGCACCATTGAGTAAGTAGAATTTGTGCATTTCCACAAAGGTTGTATTCTGAACAGAATTTATTGTTAATTTATCATTTTATTTTATTCATTTTCCCACAGTTTTTCATTTGCTGTTTTTATTGTTTCCATTTGTATATGGAAGAATATGGTATTTAAATTGTTGTGTAGGAGAAAAATGCTCTATTACCCCTCTCTGGACACACTGAAGAAGCCTGCTCAAAGAGGTGTCATGTTCAAAGCCTTACAAAAAAAGAAATTAGCAGTTAAACTTAAGACAGCATAAAAGCTTCAAAAGTGCATATTTATACTTTTCATTTTTCTCTTTTTCTTGTTTCTTAAACAGTGGGTTAAGTTAGAAGTTAGAATTATGGAATCAACTTTCTAGACCATTTTAACATGACTTATCTGGGAATCTAAAATACAATCTGAGTGAAAGAAGGATTTGATGCAGCATCTCTGCATTTTTCTTTAACGTCAGTTTAAATCAGATGTGTCATTTGCTTTAAAGAAACTTAATTTTGTTCTCATGGGCTTTTGTTGTTGTTTTATTTTTCTCTCTACTTTCTCTCTGCCAATTTTTTTGTTAGATATAAATGCATGTTCCATTGGAGATGAAAACTAAAACATTTATAAAGAGGACACATTTTACTAGATATATGAAAGTAAAAATAGCTATTGACTTTAAAAAATTATATTTAATCTTGAAATGGAAATAAGCATCACAATGATTCATGATTTTAACAGAGTTCAATGAGATTGCTGGAATTGAAACTGATTAAGTTAAATTATTCTTATTCTATTCCATTAATAAAAAACCAGATGTATTAGGTTAATGAAACAATAATATTCATATCAGAATTATAAATTATTAGGCTAAGTATTAGAATGCCCATTACGTTTCCAAAGGATTCAACATATTACAGCTATATGTTTCAATAAAATGTTTAATATCAGCTTAAATGTCTCCCACAAGAAAGTCATATTAAAATTGTGGAAAATTTAACATAATGTATGGTATCATACTTCCTTTAAAAAATAATAGAAGAACCCCTAACTACTCTGTTGTTTACATTATGAAGCAAGGATCCTTCAGAATATTTCTCTCTTCAGAAAAATACTAAGACCCACATCAATAACAGTGGTGATGAGACTGAAAACTTTTTCAAGGTGCTACAGAAAGGTCTTCAAAGACCTCAGACACTGGATCTCTGTTTCAACTGTAATATTTCCAGGTGCTCTCAGAAGTAAGGAGATAGTGTTGATCAGTGATAAACAGAAAATGTGATTTATGGACTTAGAAGCCTGAGTCTAAATGAAAATCAGTGCATTTGAATTATGGCAGACCATGTCTCCTATGAGACTATAGCCTATAGTACTTTATAATATTTACCTTTACATTATATGCCTATTCAAGAGTGAATGGGAAGTTTCCATGGTAAATGGAAAAATAAGATTGGTTTTCCATTCTTTATGACTGACTGAAGTATTTGCAATCTCAAGCGTGTAGACTTTAATCCTTGAGCTGATTTCCGCTCTCCTTAGTACATGGAAAAGTATTCCTTTCCTTGATCCTCCCATTTCTTTTTCTGACAGACAAATGAAAAGACATCATTCTCTGGAGTAAATGTAAAGAGTAAACTACTTTCTTTGAGAAGAGAGAAATAAGACTGACAGCAGAGTTTTGCAAGGATGATTCTACTATGGTGTGCTTTGTATTCTGATACAGTGTCTAAAACTGCACTGTGTCCCATACTTAGTCAATGCATTAAATGTCTTCAGTGACAAAAATAATAAAATTAAGTGTCTCAAACTGTGGTGGAGATTTCTAGAAATGGATAGGTTAGATTAAAAATTATCTTTTAGGTTATAAGTTTCTGGTTGTTTTCCCTCTCTGTTTCCACTACCTTATTAACAATTCATGATACGGACTCTTTGTAGACTAAATTAATGACTTGAGTATTGCACTGGGAGTCAAAGTAGCATCCGCAAGGCATAGCTTAGGAATGTAGTTTTAAGCACTCAAGAAAAAAAATGTGGGGAGTAGTTGATACCTCATAAAAATAATTATAACATATAAAAATTAATTGAGGTTAAAAAAAAAAAAGCAGTCTTTCACCATATTATATAGTAAAATACTAAAGTCCTTTCACCATATATAAATTAGATATTTAGAGAAGATAATGAAAATTTATGCGATAAGTACTATCAAATGTGATTTCACATATAAATAATATGGGGTGTACAGGGCCATAAAGAATACATTCTGCTGCTATATGTCAGTTTCATATTAAAATCTGCTTAATTAAAATTATACAAAGAAATTAAATATTTCACTATTTTTCATTCAATGTTTTAATTGCAAACTAAATGTGAATGTATTTTTTTTTAATTTTTTTTTGCATTTTTGGTTTTTTAGGTTTGTCACATGGGAGCATAATAATGTAATAGAACAGAAAAAAAAACCCTCTGTAGAAGCAAAAAAAAAAAAATCTCAAATGACACAATAAATAATAGAATTGGGTTTTTCAGTGAGTGTCACTCTGTAGGTGCCTTGTAACAAACCAATAATCCTCAAATGACTCATCCTTTCCTGAGACATGATAAAATCGTGTTGCCAGTGACCTTCCATACAGCCAACTTCTCCCCATGATTATTTTTGAATGCGCAATAGTAATACTCCCTTAATGGACTTTTCTGTACTTCTTATTTGTGGCAATGTACTTATGTGTTGCTTTTTGTGTAGCCTGTTCTACTTTTTACTTTTGTGGTTTCTGCCTTTTACCAATTTCCAGTTTTGTGTTATTTCAAGCATACTTCTAATTCCTTTAACTGAGGTAGTCTCTAAGTAGAACAGAAAACCTTGGAAAACTTAACTAAGGCCACAGAAGAAAATGTTTTCCAAGAGAGATTTGATGAATTTACTTTCATCTTTGGAATGACAACTGTGGATGCATTAATTTTAAAATATCTTTTCTTAGAATACTTCATAGTGCGTTATGTCCCCCACATGTTTTTCTAGAGTGTGTTCCAACAGATGGAATCAAATATCTCAACCCTTATTTACAGTTTTGACACTAAGACTAGGACATAGAATGCTAAAATATATGGTAAGATACTTACTTCAATTTGCTGCAGCATGTCTGAATGATGACAGTTTTATTCCTAAGTATTTTATCAGCTGTATGACACTACCATAAAGGGATATAACCGAGATAAGAAAAGTAGCACAAACCAAGAATTGCAATATTCATAAGCCTGATTAAGTATGAATTAATTGCCTTAACAAGTATAGGCACGATTTCTGCTTGTAGATCTTTAAAAGAACTCCCCCTGCATTAATGTCTTATTCAAATTTATTTAATATGATATCTTACTATCTAATTTTGAAAGCTGAAATGTCAGTCCGTTTCATAGAATTGGCCAGCAAAATCAAGCAGTTCTATTCTTCTTATTGCTTCTATGATAAAATACATGTAAAATATATCTCAAAGATTGCCCATAGATATTAAGGGGTACAAAAGGAGGGTGAAACCTGGCAAGAACACAAAGCAGTCTTTCCAGATGATATTTCAGGAATGAAAGAAAAATGAGGACAAGAAAATTACAAGGAAAAGAAAGTCAAGAAGAGTGCAGATATAGTTGATTCTTCTCTGAGATAAAATAAAGAAAGGTCTTTCTCAACCCTACTATTCTATGTATATATTTTTCTACAATTTTGTTTTCAGTCTTCTATATAACTTTCCTCTGGATGGTTCTCTGCCTCGTATTTTGTCCATCATCTTGGCCAATTCTCTAGAATAAAAAATACACAAAATTATTCTATCACCTATTGTGTCACACAGTGTTACTTCATGCATGTGTACTGGCTTGTGGGGATCCTGAATGGCTCTTCGTCTCTTTGACAGGTACCATCCATCTCCGCATTCCTGAGTCCTCCCCAGTTGGGACAGCCATTGGCAGTGTTAAGGCCACAGATGCAGACACTGGAAAAAATGCAGAAGTAGAGTACAGAATTATAGATGGTGATGGGACCGATATGTTTGATATTGTGACACAGAAGGACACGCAGGAGGGCATCATCATTGTGCGAAAGGTGTCTGTCAACAGCACTTACTAAATGATTTTGATGTCAATGTTATGTCACAACCATTTGTTGCTTGCATCATGTGATAACACATGCTAACTGCTTAACATTTGCAAGCATCCCCCATCAGTGACTGAAAGGTACTATTTCCTTTTAAGATGAACTGGAAATAAAGGTATGTGACCATATCTAAGATGCAGCATAGGTTTAAAGCATCATTGCCAGCAAAGTAGGAAAAAGTGGACCAGCCCAATGTGTTAGCACTAATTATCTTTGTGATTTCAAATGCAGACTTCTTAGGTATTTCTGTAACCTGTTTTCTTCAGCAAGCAATCAGCAGCTCACTCACTAATGAGACACGCAGATTTTCCTTCTCTGTGAGATTCTCATGTACTTGTGTGAATGAGATCTGTATGCCAGAACACAGACATGAGTTGTAAGCTATATGGTTTTGTTCCTGTTTCCAAAGTATGAGAGGGCTGCCACAGGAGTAATGTGTATGTAATGAAGTGTTCCTGTTCCAGAGCTAGCTTTAGTTCTGCCCTCTGTCTTGTAATGTCAGAGCACTTTCAGATGCTTTTCTTCTAAGTCTAAGACCTCACAAGTAGAAATGCCACTCTCCTACTCCTCAAAAATTTCCCATCCAGAAGTCCCTTGGTCCTTGTCTTTGGGACTTTGAGATGAGCTCCAAAGAGTTCAGACACCATTTTAAACATAAAGCCCTTTATGTTTAAAATTATATTAGCTTTCTAAACAAATATCCATAAGCATAGAATAATGAAAAAAACCCAGTTATTTAAAAGATACCTCTGCATGTCTTGATAATGGCAACCATGGAAGAGAGAAGATCTACAAAGAGTGTCCTTTATTAATTTCTATGTTTTATTGTGTTCATAGTCAGTGTAGTTGTTTATCTGAGAAAAACTTTTTAAAAACCCAAATTTGAGGTCTTATATTTTTTCTTTTCCTAATTTGTGAAGGCTTCTCTCAAGATGCTCTTTTCTTGCTTTCAGATTTCAGATTTTCACACAGACTATTATATTAAATCAATAGCGTCTTGGAAAAAAAGTCTAGTAGCTGAATCAAGCATAAGAAATTTCCTAAATTATAATACAGCAGTTCCAAAAATGTCAATAAATACTAATGCACAAGATCTTCTGATTTTGTCATTTACAGTCTGACACAATTTGCATTTTTCGGGATGCTTTGTCAGTCATGAATAAGTAGTTTATTCAATACGACAAACAACAGCACTAACAAGCAAGGAAGGAGATGAGAATGTTCAGTTTATTGGCTCATTAAAATAGTCTCTTATTTTTATTATTATTTATCCACTTTGATTGTAATTTCTGTTTTCAGTGGTGAATAACTACAAATAACTTGTGTTCCTTTACAAAGCCTGTAAGTTATTAAGTCTGAATTTATTATGTGCTTTAAAAAAAATTTCTTCTATAACAAATTTTTCTATATTATTTCTCACAGACAAAATTGATTTTCCACAATTTCATATATTTGGGAAGGAGTTCTGTTCATTACTGCTGATGTGCTAGAATGGCTGTATAATCCACAGGTTTCATAGCCATGTTTTGCACTGTAGCTGGACAAGATGTCCAAATTGGATGTGAATGTTGTAGTAGCAAGTTTACATACTCATGGTGCACATTCTGCCAGATTAAACCAATTAGAATAAATCAGGACTAGCATGTCTTCTTTGCTTTAAGGAATTGAAGCCAGCATCCCTTAACAGCTGAATGATACACTTTACAGACACAGCAATAGCCTCTCATCTAGGATACATAGTTGTGTTTCTCAATTGTATTCACAGACACTCTCCCATCTACTTTGACCACTTTTTAAAACAAGTCTGGGGCAGTGGAGAAACTCATTCTTTCACTGGACTGCATCTTTCTGGTTTTGAATAGTGTATTTAAATATCTAGCCTGTCACTTCAGCATCTTTAGTGAACATTAATTAGTATTTAAAAGCAGCTAGGCAGAAAAAAAAAAGTCATCAACCACCCATTTTGATGAATGAAAACCACCAGTTCTATATCTCTCTGAGAATCTGTGGGAGTTAATAAAGTCTTCTTTGTGTCAGAAAGGTAGATTTTCAGCTTGCTCATTTCCTTAGAATCATTAATTAGCTAACACTTTTTATCTATGACAGCTAGAAAAATTTGAAGGAATAGAATTCTTTTCTATCCAAAACTATTTCTAATTATAACAGTGAACTGTTCCTCCTTCAATTTTAAAAAGGAACTGCTGACAAAAATGTCAAATATATTTTAAAAAAAATCCCCCTCTGATGTTGGATTCATTAAATTAAATGAAAAGGAATAAGATTAAACCCTGCTGTTTCTCTCGATAAAGAGAGCTTTGACACACACACGCCTTCCTCAAAAGACACCTAAAACATTCCTGATATTTAAGGCCAGCTATATAGGCTTGACAGACAATAAGAATACTCTGGTCATTTTGATTATCCAGGAGTTTACAGAACTTCCAGTGAAATATTGGTGTTGAATACCTTGTTCTGGAATGTTTCTATTTCTAGTCAGTATCTCATTATAAATCATTATATGATTGTTTCAAATCCATATTCTTGTGAAACAGCTCCAAATTTCCCTGCAAAATTGGTTAATTTGCACTGAAAATATTTTTGTCATTCATGCTGAGATAACTGAACTGATATTTAGGAAAATATACTTCTTCTAAAAAGAATGGTAATTTTATATTAGACGAAGTGACTCCTGTGGTGGGGAAAATATTAATTGTGTTGGTGCTCCCACAATGCAGAGCAGGATCTGATAAGGCTTGAGCCCTCTTTGGTTTCCATTATGTACATAGGTCAACATCTGTCAGTATGTAAATCTAATTTAATAAAATTTACCACAATTTTCATTTTTAGCCACTGGACTATGAGACAAGACGACTTTATACTTTGAAAGTAGAAGCTGAAAATACCCATGTGGATCCCCGTTTCTATTACCTTGGGCCTTTCAAAGACACAATTATTGTGAAAATCTCTGTAGAAGACGTAGATGAACCTCCTGTTTTCAGCAGGTCTTCTTACCTTTTTGAGGTGCATGAAGACATTGAATTGGGGACAATAATAGGAACAGTAATGGCACGGGATCCTGATTCTGCATCAAGTCCAATAAGGTAATACTTCAGTGTCTGTAAACACATTATTTGCTAAGAAATTAAGATAAATACAACATTATTTTCCCATAAAGGTTTTTCTATTATTTATTAGTGTCCCAAAGATAGACAGAATTGAGAATGGTGCTATCTGTAAACCCACAAACATGTCAGGCAACAACAATTTGCTTGCACACAAGAGACACACAAAATATTTCCTGTGCCAGTAGAAAAACTGATTTCAAGTAGGCCCATCAGGATTGCTTCTTGCTTCACACTGTGAAAAGCTTTTAGAGTGCTGATGAAACAAGTTCTAGTCTTCAAAAAAACTATCACGTATGAAGTAAAATGAAATGCTTAGCATATAAGCCAAGTACTTAAATATAATTTCTCTAGAAAAAGGCAGGTTGTTGTTTTCTTCTAGTTAGGATTTATTAGAGTAAGCTAGTAGCAAAAAAAAAAAAAAAAAAAAAAAAATTTAAGTAAGTCTTTATTGCAGTATCAGAAGTTTTCACTGTCTGTTCTAATTTCCTTTTTTTTTGTTGTTTTTACATTAATTTTGAAGTTGACTTGTTTGTTGGGATTTGATTTGTTTGTCTTTCATATTTACTGCAACTGTGTGTGGTGGAGTGAGCAAACAACAGCCACCAAAACTGAATAGATATTATTTTCATATAATAGCATTTTTTGATTTGGCTCAATTTAGTTAAGTACTGTAAGTGAAACCGTAGTGAAACCAGATGCACTTGATGAACAGTTTAGATCACTCAAAAATTTTCATAGAAACATAAACATTTGTTTCTATTATACTATATAACTTTTTTTTAAAATTTGGCTCAATTTGGACATATATTCTGATAATCGTTCTGTATTTGGCAAAACCTACATTTAATTCCATGTCAGAGGTACAATTCTAATTTGAAGTCAATGTTAAATATTAAAAAAAAAAAAAAAAACAACCAAAACCAACAACAACAACAACAACAACAAATAAACGAAAAAGGAGGAAAGAGAAATTTTCTGATACTAGTTTGACACCACCATATCATATTGATGGACAACATGACTACCAGAAGTATAGAACTATAGAAGTATGAAAGGTCCTTTTAACATCTGTGTATGAAAGTGAAAGTTCTGCATGTGGACTTATTTTTATACAGTTTTTTAAATCTTGATCTCTAGTGAATTAATGCATCCTAAATAGCAGAAGCTGGGCTCATAGCAATACTTTTGAACAGCTTGTAAATTAGCTCTCAGTCTTAGTCTGAAGAAACAGTATATCAAGGACTATTTTCCTTTCAGGATTAAATTAATTCTTTAATTAATATATTGAAATTCTGATTTTTTAAATAATTCTCCTATATTCTTGCAAAAACTCCAATTATCAAATATTACACTACTGTATTACATTTTTAAAATTCAAATTTTAATTCCTTATTCTATGGAGCTAATGTTCAGAATTTTCAGAAGCATTTATAGAAACCAAATATATGCCTTTTCTAAACTAACCTTTGTAGTGTAGAACATAAAACCTGTGCTGACTTGTGAAATATATGTTTTTCTCTGACTTTCTATAATTTTGATGGTACTTTTTATTTTGTTATCATATTTAGGTTTTCTCTGGATCGTCACACTGACCTTGACAGGATATTTAACATTCATTCTGGAAATGGGTCCATCTATACTTCTAAGCCACTTGACCGTGAGATATCCCAATGGCACAATCTTAGTGTTATAGCAGCTGAGATTAGTAAGCTAATTTGTTTTTTCTTTTTCCTTTCAGTTTTCCTTAGCCTGTAAAGTTACAGCTGCAACTTTGTGATGAAAACACCCCTCCTTTATTTGCCCCCTGCCTCTTTCTGCTAAATGTTCTGGAAAAGTGAATTGTGGGATAGCTAACAGCAGCTCATTGCTCTTTTCCTCCCCTACCTGCACTGGCCTATAATGCCCAAGTTACTTCTGAAATGTTAGCCAATAAAATAGTACGAGTGGAGTAATTCTTTTTATTCCTTTACTTGGAAGACGATAACATGATATGCTGTTAAAATAGCCAAGTTTAGCATAGTAATCTATGTTTTTGCCTCTATTATTTTCTTCATTTCCATATAAATATTTTCATTATCTCTTCCTATGGTATCTACATCTACAGCTTTTAGAATCAATATATCTTACAAGTTCCATTCAGTTTCATCCCTAAGCTGTAACATTTCTTGGACCATTTAAAACATCTCTCTGTAGATATTTTCATGTTAGGAGTATAAAGAGAAGAGCGGGTATCCTCCTAGACCTACTTCATTATTGAGAACAACTTTAATCAATGGACATAAAATTTTCCATGGAACAAAGGTCTGATCTTTGAAATCAGCAACTAAGAATAACTTCCTCTCAAAGTCATTATTTTTTTTAGGGCTAATTCTGTATCAGTCAAAAAACAAAAAGGAAGAAAATATTGATCAGCAGTGAAACATGGCTGGCAAGAGCTACACTGCAGAGGACTAAATGGACCATCCTGTGTAAAAAACCCCAAAACAAAACAACCAAAAAACCTGTAATTTACTTTCAAAACCCTTTTTTTCTTGTGATGCTTTGTCCTGAGCTTGCAACCATTCAGAGTGCTGTCCAATGCTGTACAAATTATTTTCAGATTTATATAATGATTAAATTTAGCATCCTTGTCTGACTAGATCTTAGTGCTAAACTTATCTCTTTGTCAGGAAACTTAGAGCAAATTTACATTGTGGACATATTTGGATTAGCTAGCATTGTCCAAAGGGATATGTTAATTTGAAGAAAGACGTGAAGAGGGATGTTTAGATAATTAAATATTTTAAAATGTTACCTGTGAAGCATGACAGAATGTGAAAGCAGTGTTAGAAATTATTTGGGAAGTTAGTACAAACATAAAGAAGGTTATGAAAAACTATGTCCTAAACCTGCAAATTTAAACAATTCAGGATGTCAAAAAAGATCCACACTCTTTAGCAAAGGTATTACTGATAACAAGCCAATGTTATTCCAGCTGCTCCTAAATGTCTTTTATTTGAAGCAGAAGAAAAGGAGGGAAAATCAATATTTTGGAGCAATCTGTTACTGTTGTTACTTATCCAATTCCATTAATGTTGAAAAATCATATAGTGCTTAGCTACAACATACCAGAATTCCAAGAAACAGCTGCACTTTTTTACACCCAGGCATTATTTAATATTTTTGAGATGGCAACAAGGTCAGCAAGTGGGAACAGGGACACTTGTATTCCTGAATTAACCAATGCTAACAAAAGAGCACTCTAAATAATAATAGGATCTTGGCATTTGGCAAGGGGGAGGTTATTGTTGTTTCTGAACCTAAGGTCTGAAAATCTACATTAATATTTTTAAAGGCAATTTAACCATAAAAGAATTTTATTCTAATAAATTCTTTAGCAAATTTCTGGGGGTACTTTGTTTTGCTGGAATTTCTTCGAGGGGCAATAGAAAAAAGTCAGACTTGAAAATTTTTCAAAATATGTATGCACGTCATTGACTAAATTAACCCAGTCAAACCAATCAAACCAGTCAAAACACAATGCACAAAGTAAATGTTGTCTTTTCTCTGTAAAACAAACTAGATCACAAAGAATTTTAAAATTAAAGATTGAGACCTTACAAAACGTTCAGTCCATCAAGTGATCAAATTTTTTATAGTAGTATATAATACAGAACTATTTTTTATAGTAGTATATAGTACAGTTTTTTGTAGTAGTGAGAATACATTATCAACATTTTCAGCCCCCCCATCTGCATGAAAAACTTAATTGCTAGCTAGATATCAATACTTTATTTTTTACTTTACACAAATCATTTCCTTATTTTTAAGAAGGCCTGATTCTAACTTGTTACTGGTTTGTACACTAAATATTGACCAAATTCAAACTTATCTTGCATGTGTATTGCTCATGAAATTTGGAAGAAAACAGAAAACTCTTAATAAGAAAATAATCTCATGTTTCTTCTCTCTTCTACTGTCAGACAACCCCAAAGATACGACTCGTGTTCCTGTCTATGTAAGAATTTTGGATGTTAATGACAATGCCCCACAATTTGCTGTATTCTATGACACTTTTGTCTGTGAAAACGCAAGAGCTGGACAGGTATGCCTTTGATAAACACTTCCCAGTATCCAGTTTTGCTTTAGCGCTCACTTGTAGATCATTCTTGCCTATTGCTTAGGAAAAATCATATCCAAATTAGCTTTTGAAATGCTGAAAATGAAAGCAAAGAAGCTCTGTGAGGCTTAGAGTTAAATGTCAGTATGTTACAAGCGCATCAGTGTTTCAATCACCACTTTTCCTTACCTAACCTTGTACTGTTGTTAAATCCTAACAAAATATAGTTATGACTCAGCCCTTAATTTCAAAAAATAGAACACTATATGTAACTAAAAAGTTTGATCTACCTTTTCAATAATTCTCCAATTAGCAAAATTCAGATATATTTCAATCCATGCTGACAGTGATTACAAAAAAATCTGTCACACTTTTTTTTTCAATTAGTGGCTTCATCTTTCATTATCACACCAAAAATTTCAAAAAAGAAAACATTCAGGCTGCTACTCTTCCTTCCAATCAGTTTGAACTTAAAACAAAGAATTTGAGAAATTTATAATGCATAAAGTATCTAAAGGTACTGAGCAAGTGCATTTGTCTGCTGTGACAGGTGCAAGAGAATTCAAGCTGTTAGATAAAGAGAAATCACTGGCTAAAAATGTAGAATTTTGGACAGTTGAAGTGTCTACTATAAATGCTAAAATAACATTTTAATACTTTTAAATATGACATATGGATTAAGAATCTTAAAAGAAGAACATTGAATTTTCCTCTTCCAGTTTCATAAAAAAACCCAACATTCTGTATTAAAAATATATATATATATAAATGCATGAATCCACAAATTTTACTCATCTGAGATTTCAGAATATTTTCTGTACAGGTTACTAGTTCTAGAGAATACAGGAAATGTTAATAGAACAGTTAAATTTCCATGTAAATGTAATTTAAGGAACAGTTTTTTCTGTGCTGTCTAGACTATTGATGTCAGTATAATTTAAAAGTAAATATAAAAGTTATTTCTACATTGCATTGTTTTTTTGCTTACAATCAGAATAGGCTGTCAGTTAAAAAGTTGAATAAAATAGCACTAATCACTTATAACTAATAATTGAAGTGTTAAACAAGTTTACACATCCACAAATGCTTATTTAAATTGTTATATTGCTCAATAGCATCTTTACCAGAAAAAATCTGATGAAGTTATTTAAAGGGCAATAATTTTTTAAGAAATCTAAGGTGAAAATGCTTGCTTAAAGAAAACAATTTGCAGGAAGAAAAAAAATGTAATGCAGGATAACATGAATAATCTATTTGAATGTAATTATATTCTTCTTGTTTACTGGCAGCTCATAAATAAGACTTTTTATTTTTCAAATTCAATCTGTCAAGAGAATCTAATCAATCCAAACTGAACATGGTTCTCTGAGCTTGATTGCTCCCACATTTCTGCTATTTTTCTTCCCTTTCATATTTTCATAATTACATTTGATCCATGAAATTTATATCTTCTATTAGGTCACTGAAACTGATGATGCTTCATCAGTCACAGATTCTGTGGTATTCATTTCAGTATTTTCCATCTACTAAAGACAGATATGATACTTTTCCATTTATCTAATTTGTACAGAAGCCTAAATTTTATACATACATATCTATAGACACACTCAAACTATATGATACCTAGGGAGGTGCACATAAATCCATGTATACAAACATATGAATATATGCAAATATATAGCAAGAGAGAAATGTTACTTTTATAGTCTGCATGACTCAAAGGGCCTCTGATTTCCTGCTTGCTATTACTGCTGATGTCAGATTGTACTGTGAACTTACAAACGATGCAAATATCCTGTCTCAAAAAACTCAAGCTATACACAAGCAGCACCTCTGGCAGAATGCTATTTTGGTGGTTGCTGTTCTTTCAACCCTCCCAAAATGAGGGCAGTCTTGGTGTGATGGCATAAAGAGGACAGAGTCATTCATGTGACCTACACAAAGCTGACTCAATAGGAGTTCAGGGAAATAAAGCAGCAAAATGCTCAAACTGCTGCAGCTCTGCAAACAAAGAAGTTCAGCTGTCCTCTGCCCCCAGGTGAGAAGAGCCAGGAGCTGGGCATCTGGACAGATGGAATCCCACTGGTTTTGTCAGCTCCCAGCTGTCACATGTCTGGCAGCTCAGCTGCCAGCCTCCAAAGATCCTCTAATGTGAAAGAATAAGAATCAGTTTAGAAAGCAGAAGTCAGTCCTGTTTAGAGAGATCTTGCATGGAAGCTGAGTATAACTTTTCTATATATCCTTTTTCCCTATAGTAGATGTCAGAAGAGAGGCCCTTCTTCTCTATTTGTAAATGATGTGCCAAAAGAAAAGAAGGCAGGAGTTGACCTTGCTCAGCAGCTAAGTGCCCACCCAGGCACTTCTTTCCCCCTCAACAGTGTAGAGGGAGAAAAGATGAAAAAGAAAATGGCTGGAGACAAACTTACAAATTACCATCAAAGGCAAAACAGACTCAGTCTGGGGAAGAATAATTTAATACGCTGTCCATTAAACATGACATAGGGTCTTGAGAAACAAAGAAGAACTAAAACAACTTCTCTTAATACCCCTCTTCTTCCCAGATTCACCTTCACCCCTTCACTACTGACTTGCTTTCCTCGGACACCCTTTCCTCCTCACGCTTTTCCCTGCCCCAGTGTACGTATCCCCCATTGGTCGCATTCCTTCAGGATCAATCTGCTGCAGCTTGGGATCGCCTGCAGATCCGCAGGGCCGGCCCTGCCCCGCCGGGCTCTGTCCCCGGCCGCAGTCCCATCCGTGCCGGGTCCCCGCTGCCCCCGGCCCCGCTCCCGCTGTCCCCTCGGGGCTCGCAGCGCTGTTTCTCGCTCGGTTCCCCGGGCTCAGCCCTGGCTGCCGGGCAGCGTTTTGCCCTACCTTGCCCAGGCTCTGCCCGGGGCTCTCGCCCGCCCGCCCATGAGGGCTGAGGGGCTCAGCCGGGCCCTGCGCTGGGAACGCGGGCACCGCCCGGGGACGGGCCCGGACACAGCCCGGACACAGCCCCGGCGCCAGCGCCTTGCCATGGACACACTGAAAAAGTAATTCAAAAATGTGGCCAGTGTCTGTCAAGCATCTTTTATTAAAGATTCAGTGTTATGAGACCTGCACAGCCCCGGCACGAGCGCTGGGACATCCCCACCTGGCTCAAGTCCATACATGCCCACTCCCTTTTCACACGGCCCAATGTTATGTAAATAGGTCTAGCTCATAATGGATTTTCTTTCAAAGACATTTTAAAATATGAATGATGGAGTCTATTTTCTTTTTTCCAATAACTTAATTCAGTATAGATTATGTAAACACCAGGTTTCTTGAACAAATTCTTTTTATGCTGCTCCTCGTGTTATCAGCTCACTTGACCCATATAAAAATCCTTATCAGGGATGCTTTTCTCACCATAATCTTGCTTAAACACAGCTTTTGGGATCTTCATATTTCCAGAGATTTCCTTGTTATATTCACCAAGTGTCTTTCTAAAAATATCTAAAATTGATATCTATTGAAAAACTAAAATCCTTGAAGATTTTTTTCTAGTACTCAATTTTCACTTCCTATTTTTCAGATATTTCTATACAAATTTCTTAAATCTTTTAATCCTGAAGTGTTATTTTTTCTTTGTTTATTGCATCTCTTTAATTTCTTTGACAAATGACAATTTGTGATCAATTTAATTGAAATTTTGTTCTCTTTCTTTCCCAGTTTCCCTGATTCATTCTTACCTTAGTTTCTTCACTATATAGCCATAGATCTTATACCTTTTAGGGTATTGTGAGTATCAAAATATTGTCTTTGCCTTACCTTTGTCAAAAACTCTCAAAGGTTTACTTTTTTCCACTCAGGCAAGAAAAAGTTTTTGAACTGCAAATTGATGTAGGGTTTCTAAAGAGTTCTACTTTCTTTGTCTTAATAGCACATTATATTTTCTTTCTTTGTCCTAAATTTGAAAGCAAATCTATAGTATATTTTAGAAGAAAACATCTGCCTAAACAGTTGACAGAACTGATGCTTGCAGAGGTCCTACCAAGCAGAAAGATGAATTTTGTTAGAATAAGCAGATCATTCAGCAAACTTGTTTCCACTGGTTCATCATCTTTTTAGAGGCTAACGACCCTCATGACTGCTACTGGGCCCTTAATTTCCTGACTGTTTTCATGCATCCTTGTATGAAAGAGTAACATCCTTGGCTTCCCAGCAGCTGCTGCTTTGTGGCATTTCTAGAAAGAAGCAACTTAGAGTGTTATACTGCTATTATTCTAAGAGAAAACTGCTTGAAACCACATGTAAAACAGGATTTATCATGTTAAAATAGTAATCAATATTACCAGGAAACGGTTTTCAAACTGCAATATAATGCTTGCAATTCTACGCACTCTTTTAAAACTATGAGTATGGACACTCAGATCAGTTGATTTTCATCAGCCTAACACCTACAACTTACCATATTCATGGTCTCTAGTTGTGAAGTCAAATAAACTAGTGGATTTTTTTTTACTTGATTTTGTAAATATCTATGAAAATTCATATGCTAATTGCTCACTAAATAATTAAAATATTCATTATTCAAAACCAAATAATATTATACGCTTGCATTATCAGTTTTATTAATTTAGAAAGTTATTGGAGGATTATGTAAGAAAACAGAGTTGGAGAAACAAAACTCCTGTTGGGAAAGCAGGAAAGGTGCTATATTAAAAAAACCCCATCGTTGCCTCACTTACTGCTATTTTCTAGATGGACAAGAGAGAAGTTGTGAGTTAGTCACACATTTTTTAAGCCAAACAGTAGTGAATTGCAGTTGTTGATGTTAAGGATGATCAGACCTGACAAAAGCTGTGATATGAAGAGAAATGGCTGTATTTAGAAGAACTGGAAGAGGAAAAACAGAGTTTAACAAGCACACCCCAGGGAAGGAATTGTGTAAAAATTAGATGTAATTCCGTGGTTGAAAAAGCAGTGCAATTTAAAATGATTGATAAGAAATGAAGAATAAAAATGATCTAGACTAAAGATTAATCTATATTTGGAAGTTAAACTTAAGAACATAACTGAACCTTCAAGCATCCATGCCCAAAAATCCAGGCTTAAATTCAGTTTATAGCCATGGTATAAAAATGCCCCAGTCTGACATTAGGCAATAAAGTAAAAAATAAAAGTAAAAAAATTCATTTTACTTGGGAAACAATATTTTGCCACTCTTAGGTATAAAAATTTCAAGTGAAAAAGCCGCATATTCACTTACCTGACAGGTAAATAAGTGCTGATAAAGAGCTTCCCATTACTCCCCCCAAAAATACTCCCAAATTTTTTGTAGGCATTGCAGAGACCTCTGAGTCTGAGTAAGGAACTGACCTGGTGCAGCTTACTCTGAGAATTATGACACCAGATTCTCATTCCACTCCAAAGTTGTGCATCTTTAGGGTGTGCTACAATGTTTTGCAAGAGTTGAAATACATGTAAAATCTAACTGGCATTTTTCATCTCAGGAATCATGCTGGTCCGTTCTGCTATACTAATAAACAGAAAAATCATGTTTAAGAAAAAACAAAATGTTGAAATATAATTTGAAATGTTAACTTCCCTTTCAAAAATATCTGTTTGATAAAATGTCATTTTTATCACGAAAATAGAAAACTTTGTGTGAATCCCTGTCTTAGGTGTTGATTTGAATTTAAAATGATGAACCAAAGATGAAGTATAAAAACTACCAGCTACCATTAAATCTATTTTTAGCAAATTTTGTTCACTGTGTAGCTACAAAAATATAGGTGCACATGTACTACCACATGAAAAATATAGATGTTCTTGTTCAAAAATACTTATATAAGATATTTGTTGAACATTTGTTTAGTTTTTATATTTTACAGAATAAATATTAAGTCAATATGTGTGAATGCTAAGTTATTCTAATGCTTTTCATCTTCTTTGATCAGACAGTTCTATCAAAAACCTAGGTGTATTTGGGTTTTTTGTTGTTGTTTGTTTGCTTGCTTTTTTTTTCCTGCAGCTTATTCAAACCATAAGTGCAGTAGACAAAGATGACCCTCTTGGTGGACAAAAATTTTTCTTCAGTTTAGCTGCCGTGAACCCTAACTTCACTGTTCAGGATAATGAAGGTAAAAATTATGCCTGTTCAAGGAAGGAGTTTTACTTTTTGTGTCTGTCAACATTCTGAAATATATTTGCTTTTGATATCTATCAATATGTAGACAAGCTTTGAAGGTTGCTACTATCAACAATACTTTACCTGAATGTGGTTTAGGACTTTTACATTTTTATTTGTGTGAGGCAAAAATGTGATAAAAAATTATAAAGAAAATCAGAAAAGCATTGGCTTGGAGTAAGAGATGGATGAAATACTTGCGAAAGAAAAAAAAGCTTTCAAAAATGCCGTCAAGTGACAAGTTGAGATTTTTCACTTTAGCTTTTTTGTCACATTATTCCCCTGGCCTTCTGTTTTGCTTCTCTCTGACCATTAATGAAAATAATGGTTCTGAGAGCCGCTTTGGCTTTGCTTTTGATCCTTTCTCAATCCATCTTTATCACAGAAAATTTTCAGAAACTTCTCATGGGGAAGTGAGACTATGAATTTTGGCCTCATTATTAGTATGACTAATTGAGAGAACTCTAGATTACAGAAGAAATAAATGAGAGGGGATGTGATATCAGCCTTCGAATGTGTCAAAGGCATAAAGGCAGTGGGAATAATCCTCCATTCCTGATGAATATTTCAGGATGTAGTAGACTACAAACAACAGCAGAAAAAAATCTAATAGTAAGGAAAGTGAAGTAATTATATCAAATAAAATCCCTTGCATAAGAGGTATTTAAAGATCCATAAGACATGTAATTTTTAATGTTGAGTGAAAACAAATAGTGTTAAAAACACAAAACCAGTGGAGGGAAGCAGTAAAGAAAAGCTTTGTATTTCACATCTTGAAAAAATACATGATTTAATATTTTTAACAAACGTTATATCTTGGTGACGAGGTCCTGAGTACAGACAGGTATAGATCTTGATATTTCATTGCTATCTGTAATTATTTTCTTTCTTTTTGCACATGGGTTATTTTTGTTGTGCCTGAAGTTGGCTGTCAAGATAGCTAACCACATAGTTCAAGCATTCCACAAATATGATGAAAATTAGATTTTCCTGTTAGTGGACACTAAATCTACTCTCTTTTGGACTAAAAAGTTATCGACTCTGGTGTTGGCCACTACTCTCTGTTGTGGCCCTAACAGGAGATGAAATTGTCTCTCCATGTTATTATTCCCTCTATTCCTTCCCTTCTCTCTGGCAACTTAGTGGACAGCTTTTGATGCTGTAGTATCCTGTACACAACTAAGATTTGTCTGCTACAGATACAGTTTAGTAAGTTCACTTCTCAAAACTGTGCAGTAATATCTACCACCTTTCACATTTTCTGAATTCTTAAGACAATTTCTATCCAAAAAAAGCCCTACTTCATGTGCTAAGGTACATAATTCATTGTTCTACAGTGTGTTGAATGTGGTTTGGTGTAGCACATCTCATACTGAGTTGACAGCAATCCTGTGGGTGTTGTCACATAATCCATAGGAAGAATCTTCCAGAACAGACTACTTGTTGAACTGCACAAAGTGGAAGGTTATTTTTCCTCAGTTCGTTTCTGTGTTTCAGGGTTTCAGCCCTGAACTGTAACTGTGTCACACACTGCATGCATTAATCTATAAAACATTTTAAGCTTTGGGAAATCCTCTTTTCAAATCACATGCAAAAGTGGTGCAGAGGCACATAGAAGCTGGCCAGATGTACCTAAAAACTTATGAATAGCTTTCTGATCAAATGGGAATGTTGTTAGAAAAACAGAGCTATCACTATGATATCAGGAACTATTTTTAAGTCATATAAAATACAACGATTTGCATCTACTATAAGCGGTATGGTTCCTGTTTGCATAGCCTACAACAGTATCCTTTAATCGATCTAGATAACACTGCCAGGATTTTGACGAGAAGGAATGGCTTTAGTCGACACGAAATCAGTACATACCTTCTCCCAGTGGTGATATCAGACAACGACTACCCGATCCAGAGCAGCACGGGCACGCTGACCATCCGGGTGTGTGCCTGTGACAGCCGGGGGAACATGCAGTCCTGCAGCGCCGAGGCCTTGCTCCTCCCTGCTGGACTCAGCACGGGGGCACTGGTGGCCATTCTCCTCTGCATCATCATCCTGCTAGGTAAGAATGGAAACACATCTTGCCCTACCCAGGGACAAATATTTAAAGGCTTGACTCATTTTGTTAAATTACACGGGTTGATAGAATTAACAATCCTGGATTTTGCAAGAAGAATATAACTGTGGCTTAAAATAAAAAGGAAAAAACAAAGGCAAACCCTTGTTATCTGCTAATTTAACACCGTAAATAAGAATTCAAGTCCCAGAATGTGTAAACTATCACTGTGCAACCAGAAGCTCGTTTGTGTTCTTTCATTAAGTTGTCCAAAAAAGAAAGTTCAGAGTATGAATGCTATAATCAAAAATTGCTTTCATGCTTTTAATTTTAAATTTTTTTTGAGGAAGTCTTTTTTTCATTTAAATAACTACTGAAAATAAATATGCATTATATATTTCACATGTAATATCCGAGTAAGCAGCAATTTTACCTCATCAAAACCCTATATATCCAGTAGTTTCAGGGCCGTAATAAAAAAAAAAAAAAAGGAAAATTTTGTAAAACCTCCATTTTGTGGTTTTCAGAATAACACTTAATGACCTATAATTCAACTCAAACCCACTTTTTAACAATATCCTTTGAGCTTGAAAAGGAAAAATATCTTCAGAATAGACGTGGGTATTTTAAAGCTCATTACAGCTACAGAAGGAGCATGCAGACAAACTCATGGTCCTGCAAAGCAGAGTACACAATGTGTGCAAAATAGGGTTTTGATATCGACTTTATTGTGCTACCATTATATAAATGGAGGTGTTTATCCAGTTATCAAGAAAATTATTTGGTGAAATGTAGTTCTTGTACCTGGAGGATTTGCTGCAAAGAAATTGTTGAATAGAGCTCTTTACCCATTCTTTGTCTCCCTCTTTAAGTTATAGTGGTGCTATTTGCTGCTCTGAAGAGGCAACGAAAGAAGGAGCCTTTGATCCTCTCTAAAGAGGACATCAGAGACAACATTGTGAGTTACAATGACGAGGGCGGTGGAGAGGAAGACACCCAAGCCTTTGATATCGGCACACTGAGGAATCCTGCAGCTATCGAAGATAAGAAGCTTCGACGAGACATTATCCCCGAAACGTTATTTGTACCACGGAGGACTCCTTCGGCTCCAGACAACACGGATGTCCGAGATTTCATTAACCAAAGGCTAAAAGAGCATGACACTGATCCCTCTGCGCCGCCGTATGACTCACTTGCAACCTATGCCTATGAAGGAAATGATTCCATAGCTGAATCCTTGAGCTCCTTGGAGTCAGGTACTACCGAAGGAGACCAAAACTATGATTACCTCCGAGAGTGGGGCCCTAGGTTTAATAAGCTAGCTGAGATGTACGGTGGAGGAGAAAGTGATAAAGACACTTCTTAACCTACAGTAGGCTACTTTTTTCTTTTCCTTTGAGCGGAAGTAATTTTACAGACACCTTCTGCACTCAACAGTATTTAACATTCAGGAAAATTTTCCTGCCACTCAGCACAATGGTTTCCTTTTAAAATTTGTTTTAAACTTGTCCATTAATGTCATTCATTCTTTCTAGTAGGATGCCACTTGGAATATATACAACATTTTATTTAATCAACTTCCAAGAGCCAAAGCTATGGAAATTCAGTGTTGTACATTTTAGTAAGTAAAATAAAAAATATCTTACCTTCAGAAATTTGAACAGGGTGATAATCCCTTACGCAACCTCATGTACAAGCCGCTTCTGTTAGGTACATGTCCTATTCCTGCAAGTGCAGCTTTTAAGATGGCAACGAAGAAAAAAATCCAGTATGTCCTGTTCTGTACATTAAAATAAAACAAAATGTACACGTGGTGTTAATAAGTGTAATATGCAGCTGGTTTAAAAAAAAAAAAGTTTGTGCAACTTCATTTCATCAAATTCTATCTGCCAATGTTTTATATTTATATTTTTGTATTTATTTTTAAAAAATAAACCAGTTTTTACAACTATGTTAATGCTTGCCTGCCTGTTCTGGCCGTGAGTTTCAAGCTTGAAGAATACATGGAATTTCTCCAGTGATATCACAACCAACTGCTAATCCTTCTGTGCTGAAGTATTCTCCATACATGCAACTCAATCTGAAGTGCTTGTGCTCACTGAGACAGGAACAAGTTATACACTTACCTGCTTGCTCAAAAGTGCTACTTTCTACAGTTCAATGTTTAAGAGAATTTTTTGGGGTTCTTTTTAACTAAACTAATCATATTCTAGTCTAGAAAGATGAGCTACTATCTTGTGTCTACTCAAATAGCCTTGTTCTAAAACCATCTTGGCACTATTTATCTATCCAAACACATAACATTAGTTTCAAAATCTCAGTTTATTTGTTCTATAGTTCTCCATTTTGAATCCTACTTACATCATCAGAAGTGATCGGTGAGTGCAACAGATAAAGTGTAAAAAATGCTCTGTCATTTTTAAGCTCTATTTTTCCAAAGACAAATAATTTGCTGACAAACACTATGCGTTGTTTTTCGAACACCTTTAAAGCTATCAATCTGAAGACTGAGAAAGTGTCACAAAAACTAGCATCCCCTCCCCTCAATTTACTGAGATTTCCCAAGTCTAGTAAAAAGAAACATAAGCAACTAGCCAATTGTAACCAAAAATATACTTTAGCTATCACAAAACAAAGTAGGTATCCAAAAACATGTTGAAATGTCACTCTTTTCCTTTAATCTTTAGGTTACACAAGTTTTGTACTAGACAAGCACTGCAATTTTGAAATGCTGCTGAGACTAAATAATTTCAGAGCCAAAGTAGTATGTTACAAGGTCTGTATTAGCTCCTGTGAGAGAAACACACCTGAAGGTTTATTCCTCCTCTCTTTCTCTTAGCTAATTATTGGCATAAACCCAAGAGATATTGGAAATGTATTAGTCCTTTGAAAAGTGGAACACTGCATTGTCTTTTAGTTGGATATTTCTTCTCCTTAATGGGTTAATAAAACCCAGAGAAGTTGAGTACACTACCATTAAGCAATCTATTTTTTGTGCAATGGAGATCAAATTTTTATTGACTTGATATCAAGTTAAACTATTTGATCTATTAAGAAACTGTGACTATTATGGATTTTTCTTCATTTCAATCAATAATACTTTTATTAACTAAGGATTTTTTATATTCCTTAGTAGAATATGAATCTGAGACTATTAAGAAATGTCTTACATAATCAGCATTACAAAGCTTTTTAAAAGTCTTACAGGTGATACAGTTGATCTTCTTTATGATCTTCTAGTGAACAAGACCTAATTTTTTTCTTCCAAATCCACATTAGTCCTTCAACAGCATGCTATAAGAGGAAACAAACAAATAATATCTGTCAATTAAATACATAAATAGACAAAAGACACTCTTCCAAAACTAATTTTGTCTACAGCAACACTGAGGTCAGTGACTTCCTATGTATTTAAGTGAATACATACTGGAACAGAAGATAAAATAGGCATAAAACATATGGGGTTTTACCTCTTTGCTAAAAAACCAAATTGGTTAAACAGGTCCAGGCAACACTTTTACATATAACTCAGTAAAAATCTCTTGTTTGTTTCCAGAAGGAAAAACCACAAACATACATATCTCCCTCGCTATTCATCTATATCAGCAAACACCAAATAAAACTCTATGCCTTTGATTTGCATCACAGTACTAATTTCCAAGTAATAACTATAAAGAAATATTTTTCTATCACTGTGTTTAAGAAAGTTATTTTATAACTGTTCAGCAGTATCTGAATCTGATGTTTCAAATTTTATCCTGTATGTGTTATTAAATAAAATATTAGTATATATTGTGAAATATATATATATAAACATACTACCAACATTATTATATAAACAGTATAAATGATTTTTTTTATTATTATTATTTGTTGCCATATCCTTGGACATTTATTTCTCAGTACATTTTAGGAAATTTTAGGAATCAAGGGCACTATTACAATGTCTTCTTGCACCCTTCGTGTGAAATTGGAAAGCAAAACTCCTAGACAACTCAAAATGGAAGAAATGTGAAACAGGATAACTGTTTCTCAAGTAGTACCTCCTGAGCTTAGCCACATGAAATCAGATGAAAATTAACAAAACATACCAACGTCTAGTAAACAAAATCATGGTATAGCTTAGTCTGAATGAATTTTCTGTATGTTCTAAAGACAAAAATGCCACAGGACCAGAGAAACAAAGAAAATACATTAATATTGCATTTCAGTTGGAACTTGCAAGTTATTTACAACGACACCTTATGAATGCTTAAGAAGTCAGAAGCATATAAAAACTACTGTAGCCACTGGACATGCAATAGTCACTGAGTTCTTAGAGTCTGTTTCAAAAAAATATATATATTTAAAGGGATTTTAAGGAAGCAGATGTGCACAAGATCTTATGTTAGTGACAATAAAATAAAGAGTATTATTTCACAGGGCCTTTAAGAAAGTAGTCAATAGGAGGAAGAGTCTAAGTAGAGTAAAAAAAAAAAAAAGATAACAAAACAAGCACTTAACAAAATCTTCACATTACGAATGATCAGGTCAATATCCACCACCTTCCATCTCTGTATATGCAGATGCTTTTCACTCATTCACTCTTACAACATATCATATTTCCATCATTTCTCCTTCAGTCATATGATATACTATTCCCAGGCCAAGACATTTTTCAATTGCATTACTGTCTCAAGACGATACCCTTTGTTCCTCTCATTCATTGTCCAGTGTGACTCTGTTGCCTTTGAATCACATTTCTATGACTTCTTAAATTCTTCCTGTGCCACGTGTCACAAAAAACTGGAAGAAAGAGGACCAAATTTCTTACAGTATTTCCCTTCAAATGTGTTATTATAATTTACTCCTAGTAGGTTAACTACATAAACACTTGATAATGGCTACAGAGCTGCTGGTTATGCTAATAACAGAGTATTCTGAGTTGGAAGGGACACACAAGAATCATCACGAATGATGGAGAAAATTAAATGCAATCATTTCTCCAGGTTGAATCAGACTGGTTTGTCCTTATTCTATCAGAACTAAAATTTTTGACAGTGTTCCTCTAAGTTAATTCAATACTAAGTAAAAAGCAAATACTCTCTTTTGGCCCATCATTAACTACTCAAAAGAAAAAAATTAACCTTTCAGGAAGCAAGTTAGTAACATGCATCTAATAAAAGAATATAAAGATTTTAGGTATCCTTACTTTTTGTCAAATAAGTTGAACTAGAGACCAGAAAATAAAAGGTACCAGAATCCCTAAAAATACTGTTATCATTATGAGGCTCACTTGAACATCACAGAAATCACTCAGCTGTAATCTGTTCATAGCAAGATGCACAAATAGATGTTCAAGCTAAAACAATTTCACTTATTTGTAACAGTGTTATCTATTATGTTCAAAGCCATCCTATAAATAGTAAACATAAGGAGATAATTGGAAATATAAGGAGACATGTGAATACAATTTTTATTTTTCCAACAAAGTATTCTGGGCTTCTCTACTGTCTCTCCAGTTTTCAGAGGCTTATTTAGACTCTATTCTAATACGGTTAAGCTGGATGAAAAGTCACTTTCTACATGACAGAAGACAGAACTAATAACATTGGAATTCATAAATACAAGAAGCCAGAAAGACTTTTTTAAATTCTTTTGTTTTCTCTTCTTTACAGCTATTTTTGTTTCCATTTTAAAAGAATATAGTCAACCATGAAATCAAAATGTCAGTTTTTAAACCAATACTTTTTTCTGAATGTCAGTTTCTCTTGGGTTTTTTCCCCTTAAAAAAATCAAAACAAGCATTTAATTTTTGAGAAAATTCAATGTCTTTAAATTGTTGTACACCCTAGTCAACAAGGAAAAAATAAAAATATATTTGAAATTTGAAATATTCCTTTGTTTTTTTACTACAAACTACAAATCATATAAATTTTGAACTTATATTTGGCAAAATAATTCTACACATTTCCATTAACGTTTTCAAAACAGTATTTTGTTTATTGATTAAGTTTTGGAAGGTAAGCATTTTATAAATATTTTTGCACTGATGTCTAGGTACTGTGTGTGGAAACTTCTAGCAAAACTTTTTGAGTGAAGAAGGAAAAATTCTAATTTATTATATTCACTGAAAGTTCAGAGGAAAGTCAGTAGCTGAATCTAAAAAGTATCTTTTATGTTCCAAACAGGTAGCATGACTTGTAATTTTGCAGTCACAGAAAGGACAGCAAATACAAATTAATTAATCAGTAACTCCTGAAATGATTTGAAAGTCATGACACTGTTGAAAAACTTTAATTTACAGTTGAACCTCAATGTATTTAACATAGACGTGTAAGAAATAGCTCCATCATATTGCATTGTAACTCATCCTACTAATTCCAGAATTGTAAAAAAATTACAGAATCAATGAACTTTCTTAATTTTGGCTGGTTTCTGGATAGTTTGGTAATCTGCTTGTTCAAGAGGACAGAAATTAAGATTTGGCCATCCACAGGAATTTCATTTGCATGCTATGAATCAAGGTAGTCATGCTTTCTACATATAGAGGATGGAATTTTGGATTTCATATTCTGCTTAGCTTTCCAGAAGGTATTTGACAAGGTCTATCATCAGCATTTCTAAAGAAATTAAGCTAGATAATCTTCTCCTCAAAAAAATACAGAAAAATCATTTAAAGTAAATAATCAATAAAGGATGGACAAAAGGGGAATTATTCTAGATCTGATCTTTTGATCTGGGAAAAGAAATGAATAATGGTTATGACAGCTTATTTGAGATTGTTATTAAGACTGGTAAATAAAAAGGCCATTCAGAAGAATGTGAATGGATGAAGTGGTACAACATGGTTATTCACAAATGAGATCTTCTAGTTATACTAGCTAATTGTGGGAAAGTCTTAGCTCAGTGCTAAGTAAACAGAAGTAATATATTAAGAAATGTTAGGAAAAAAAGAAAAAATGTTATGCTACTGACTGTCAGTCCTTATATTGAAGGCTTTATTGCTGTCATTAGCATATCCTACCCCAGAGAAGGTATTCTCCATCTAGCAAAGATAAAGAGGATAAGCAATGATCAAAGTCAGAAAATGGTTTCTTTATAAAGAAGGACAAGGCAGGCTGGGATTTTCCAGCTGATAGGAGATAGATATCTATGAAAACATTATTTATATGCAGCAGTTAATATTCACTGTGTTTTTGAATAACAGAATCAGGAATCTTCTAATAAAACCAAAAAAAAAAAAAAATCAGGTTCAAAAAGAAAAAGAGGTTATTTTTTAGATGCAAAAAGACACTTAAGACTGTGGAGTTCCTTACTGCAAGATTTTGTAGATGCCAAATACTTAAATGGATTACAAAATTGTTGAAGGAAATGTTTCCAAAGCACCTCCAAGTAAGTTATAATCAATCAAGAAGTCCCTCAATTTTACACTGCCAGGGATCACAGAAGAAACTTCTATACGTAATTATCACTACATGCTTACTTTATGCTTTCACTCTTCCTTACCACCCACAGCTGGCCACCATCAAAGACAGGCTTTGATGATCTAGACATTTGGATATCTGTTACAATAATTAATACATTCTCATTTTTATGACCTTCCCTCTCGTCCGCAGAAACAAATCCCACCATATAATTCTCACTGCAAATGGATCAAAAATCCTTGACATTCTTTCAATATATCTGTAACTGCTGCTAAATTTTAATGCCAGAAAATGTTTTAACAGTATCCAGAGGAGAAGTAGACTAGGAAAATGTTAGATGGTATTGTCAGAAAAGTTCTATTTTACCTTTATTCAGCTAAACTCACCTTTTCTTCACTACTTGCACTTTGATATAAGTGGGGCCAAAATATAAATTTATTCTGAGAAAATTTAGTGCGTACTTTTTAAAGACATGGCTGGCATAACAGCTGTAAATATTAGGTTTAATGAGATGATATATAAATTGTAATTTGAAATGTTTCCCTCTACATGTAAGTCAATCAGACATAGTCAAGGATATTATAGTTAAATTAGCTGCCATAAGCATCACTTTACTTAGTAATGGAAGTTGGTAAAACTTGTTCATAACTTAGAGGCTGCTGAAAACTATTATTGGAGGGAAACTGTTGCACAACTTCTTTCTCGCCTCCAAATTATTCATGTTTGAGAAGTAGTTTTGCTTACTACTCTTTATGTTGCATTCAAAGAAAAAATATAACCCAAAGAAAATACTAACATCAATATTCCATATATATATATATATATATATATATATATATACACACATATATATATATATATATATATATATATACACACACAAAAGTATGTATGCATGTTCTAGATAAACATATCACAATACAGATAAATACATATACAGTATTGATGCATGAAAAGGGGAGCAAACACGTTTCATTCCTATTAATAAGACACATTTTGGAAATGTCACAGTAACCTTTCTGGATGACACTCCCAGCAGAGAAACTTTAGAAAACTGCTATGCACAATTACACCAAAGATATATAAACCTTCCTGCATCACCAACTCAAAACAGTGACCTGAGCAGCCTTGGTACAAATGAGGCTGGAAGACAGAAAGAAAGAAAATCATGAAGGCTGTCTTCTGACCTTTATTTATATCATCTGAAAAACAGTTCTTGAATAATAGTATTCCTTTGTAGCTAAGGGCTCAGTCTGGCCTTCTTCCATACTAGTGCACTAGAGAGAAAGAGAAAAGCCTTCTCCCTTATTGCAGATTTCCATATACTCCAAGTATTATGGTAATAGGGTATTATGCTCCCCTATTTTAGTTCTTGCTCTATTTTTCTCAGTTCCACACTGGGTAGACTTGTTTGGGAATAGTTGAGGTTACTGTATAATGACTACTTTCAGTAGAGATTTGCTTCATATCGTACAGAGATTGTCATTTGTAGTAAAAAATATTCTAACAAAATGCCACTTCCCAAGGAAGCAATTTTCTATTTCTACTTCTACTGGAGAGTCTTAAAATAAAATAATTTTTGGGAACTATAACCTGTATAATTTTAAATTTCTGAGCTCCAAGCTTGTGGCAAAACCATAAGTCCTTCAAACCAAGAATTCATGGCTACCTAGCACAGCTAGAAGGTATTTTCTTACTTTACTAGTTATTCCTCAGGTCTTATTTGTAAAAGACATACAAATAAGCCTTTTAGACGATGAGGATTTTTATTGCTCATTTAATTGTCAAACATTGGCCTTCTATAGGGGCAAGCACAATAGGAGTGCTGGGAAAAAAAAATCCACACACACACAAAAAACCCCAAAAACAAACAAAACAAAACAAAACAAAACAAAACAAAACAAAACAAAACAAAATCAAAAACAAACAAACAAACCTCAATAAACAAACAAACAAACAAAAACTAATAGAAAAAAACATAAAGAACCACCCAAACAAAGCAGAATACTTGATAGTCCCTTCTAAGGAGAATAAGGCAAATTAAATATTCAGCAACCCATTGGACAAAGTCAACAGTTACTAATGAGAGATGCAGGCCAGCTTTCCTTCAGCAGAGAAAATAAAACTGAAAAAAATCCATATAATTAAAACTCACCTGTAACACACATATAAAATAAAGAAATAAGCACAGCCTCAATAACAGCATTTTCTGAGTTGCTTTTACAACCTTAATTTTGCTACCTAATATTAGGTTTTAATATTATTCCCATAAATATACAATAAAGTCAATCAGATTTTTCCTTCCAAATTCAGTTATACCTGTAATGTGTAAAGAAACATTTCATACATAAAATTTGAAAATGTGACTGGTCTAAGATTCCCTTGTAGTTTTAGTTTTTTTAAAATGTAAGGAAAATTTGTTTGTTTGTTTGTTTACTGCAAATAAAGCCCTGCCACATTATACTTTCCTGAAAAGAATAGAATCTTCTATTAATATTAATATTAGTAAAACTTCAGAGTTCTTACTGTCGTACAGGAAAATAGAAAAAAACATACCACAAATCTTCAACTATAAAACATTAAAAAAAGTTCCTTGTAATCAGCAGAGGCATAAAAGCAAATTCTATTTCCCTAAAATTCCAGTTCATAGGGTAAAAGCATGATTGAATAATTGTAAATATACTTAAAAGTAGATTTAGCAATTTTTCAGTACTTTTTCCTTTCTGATAACACATTAACAAACCCTTGAATAAGAATATGACTCTTTGCTGTCATTTTATTTACAGGCATGTTCTGATTAATACCATAGGTCTTATCCTTACTCTTAAGAACTGTCAGAATAAAATCAAATATCTAATGTGAAATTGCTCTCATAAAGTGCTCTAGTCTTATATAGTTTGTTCAGTACACATTTTTTCAGATGTAAAACATGCTTGCAAACTGAAAGTGGGTTTTGACTAAGACAGCAAACAGTCCTGTGTCTCTGCTTTCTAAATTCAAATCTTTGTAGTTCCAGAGCTACAAAGCAGCCTGATTATGCTCATTACAGAAGGATGGTATTTCTATCAGCATCAAGTAAATCATTTTACAGACTACACAAAGAATTACTTAACACTGTTAAAATGAATGTCAGTAAGCTTCATTGAAGGTGGCTAAAACCAGTATTGAGAGTAAGTTTGGAGACCTGTAACTAAACAACAGAGGAAATCTTTCTCAAAGTTTTTATATAAGGAAAAACAAATCAACCCACAGAGCTTACAAGAATCTGCACAGTTGAGATTCGGCTTTGCAGCTATTTTTCAGGTCTGTCAATTTCAATGAAAACAAAATATTTCTGTGAATACATCCCTTAATTTAATTAATGTAAGTAAAAGCAATAGTAATCAACATTCATATGCACAGATAAAATCTCTTTAAGCCCACTGAAAATAACTACTCCTGGCCGCTGTCAGCTATTAATATAGAAGCCATCAAATGCACAATCAATTATCTTACATAAGATATTAAAGAAAAACCATTTTATGACTAAAACAAATGTCAGGAGAGGGGAGCAGTGTACTTTTTGTCTAGCACCCATATGCTGTGAAATGAATTAACAAATTAACAGCAATTCATGCTGCCACTGGAAGCTGAATATAAATTAATTTATATTTATCAAGTAGTGAAAGATGAATAATGTTTTATGGTTGGGGTTTTTGGTTTTATTTTTTTTTTCAATGTTTGTGGTGGTATGTTTTTCTTTACTATGGGTTTTGTATTGTATCTTCTCGAATGGATCATTCTTGGTTTCCCCATGCTAGTTGGTTTGGTCCAAGTATTCTCCTCCCTTTCCCAGTTGTCCATTTTACCCCAACCCTGCCCCTAAATCCAGATTGTTCTTTTCCCTCCTCATGTTAAATTGTCAATCCCATGTTAATCCACCCTTTGTTCTCGAATGTTCCCTGTCAGTCCCCTAATCCTCGATGCCCCATTGGCCCATGTGACCTGTTCTCCTCCCATGTAGTCCCTCATTGGTTACTGTAAACTGAGACCTTGCCTTGTACCCCTCCCCTCCTTTTATCCTATTAGTTGAAGAATTGTACCCACCACTTTTACCTTCCCCATTTAAAAGTTTGTGCATGATGATGTTCTGGGGCTCCTGTTCCTGAACCTCTCATGGAATAAACCTCCTTGGGAACCACACAAGAGACCCCTCCCTGTTCTCTACCCCAAACCTCGATGCAAAACATCTGGAGCTGTAGAGCAAAAACCCTACAGCCAGCTGCACCCTGGATTGTGTGGTTTTCTGGGGGCAGCCCACCCTTGGCCTGGTGACGGCAGCTAGCTGGGGTAAAGTCCGGCACCGCAATAAGTGTTATTACAGCAAAAAGTATTAAAATAATTGCTGTGGTTTCAATTTGAAACTGGGCAGAAACACCAATTTCTGTTTTGGTTTGGTTTTGCTAATTTCAAAGTTTTCAATCAAGAGCAAAGCAGGTTTTAGCTTAAAAGTAATAAGACTTTATTAACTAACACTAAAAGAAAGAAAAACAACAAGAATGAGGATGAAACTTTCAAAACACTCTTCCTCTCTCCCCACACTTTTTTTTTTCTTTTAACCAACAATGTAAAGAAAACAACACTCAGAAATCTCAATCAATTTTCCACATCTAAAACAGTCTTTCTTCAGTTCAGTTAGGGAGGGAAGCACCTCTTGTTCGCTATGGTCAATTTCTCCATAAGAAAAGAGTTCTCTTGTAGATTTATTCTTCATGAACAGCAACTGTCCAAATATTTTGCATTCATGAAACTCCTCCCGTGTTCACAGTTGTGTCTCTGGGCCACATTGATTATGGGGTTTTATTTTAAAGATAACATGTTCAAAACAAAGGTTCTCTTTATCTTTGGGACCATTTTCACCTCCAAGGAACAGAGATTCACTTCTTCTTCAAGGGCAAAGAGTCTTTATCACTTCATCTCTGTTCAACTTCTCATGAAATCAACAGTCCCCTCAACATTTCACTCTTTTGCTCAGGTCTACAATTTGAACTCTTTTGTCCCCCCCATACTTCTTTATGGTTTAAAGGAAACATTTCAATATGTTATAACCAACCACCATAGCTTGCAAGAGTCTTTTACAGCTCAAAAGCAACATCCCGCACTCCTTCCACCTGGACTTTCACTCTTTCTTGACTGACTTTGATACTTCACGTGGTCTTTACACATTTGCATTCTAATTTTCTCTCACTGGAGAAAGGATGGAGGCTTCCCAGGTCTCATCTGTGCACTGATTCACTGAAAGAGTTAACAAGAGACAGTGTCTGGCTGTGGCAGTCCATGGTGTCACATTTCAAAGCCGTGCTGAAGGGGGTGGGGGGCAGCTTTCAGAGGGTCCAGACCCAAAAGGCAGCAGCTCACTGGTCGTTTGCAGCCAGGAGGGAAAGTTGGACAGATTCCCAAAATTCCTTTTCCACCCTTGGTGTCATCAGGTGGTCCAGCCTGTCTTACCACGTTTCCCCCCCTCTCTCCCCAGCCGCAGCCAAGGCTGGTTCAGCTGTGTCCAGCAGCAGAGCAGACTCTGTGCCGCAGATGTTCCCAAATCAGCTGTCCCTGCCTGGCCTGTGTGGCCTCCCCCTGCCCCACTGAGCCCAGGGCAGAGAGGGCAGAGGGGTGTGCTCTGACAGCCGGGAGGAAAGAGACCTGCCCAGGCTGCTTTCAGAGGGAATAAGAACCAAAATGAAACCAGAAAATGCTTTCCCATTGGTCCAATAAAATGCCAATCTAAAATCAAGCCAGCTCACTTCCCTGGGCTGGTCAAACCAGAACAATAATGTAACAATAAAATAGTGTTTTATTACTTGAAGAAAATGGCCCTTGTCCCTCTTGGCACCTTGTTATTTCTCTGCTGATATTAAAAAAAGTAGAACCCTAAAGTCATAAGACAACTTTAATGCAATTTCAGCAGCATTCAATTTGAGTTAGTCAGGATCATTTACTTTATGACTTCTGAGTGTTTCATCTCTTTCATAGCTATAGTGGGATTTGTCATGCACAATCAAGGAAGTAGAACTTGCAAAGATAAAACATATGAATAAATAAAACCTTCTATTAAAATAAATTTGTTTTGAGAAACCAGTATGTACAAGGTAAAATCAACTTGTTTATTCATTCTGAAAGTCTACCTTTCCCTCATTAGTTCTTCAGTTCAGAAGAACAGTCACAGACTTTTAAAAAGAAAAACAATGGGCTGTGAATTTTTTAACTCTCTTCTTAATTAAAGAGAGGCATAGATTAAGCTGTGTACTGAGCATGAGGAGGATTACATTTGAAAAGAAGCTGTAGTAGATTCTTCTACTATATACTGGTGCAGTTGTGAAGAGAAGCACCATTCATTTCCTTTAAAGGCATCAATTCCAGGTGGATAAGGAGCTAAATAAGACTAGGGAAAAGACAATTTCAAGTCTTCAAGTCCAAAATCTGTGATCTTTCCCTGATTCATTAAAACAACTAGAAGCAATATAAAGATTTACTTTTTACTTATTACTTTCAAAAAACTAAGACATAAAATTATCTATATCTCTGCCTGGCATTAATATGGCTGAAGAGTTTATTGCTATATTTCAGGAAAATTCCATTGTTAATATTTCACAATTACTTTGATAATCAGACATATATATTAATAACAAAGCACAGCTATTACTTGATTCTAACATATTTGGTTATGTGTTCTTCTTAACCAGAAGAGTTACAAAGAATGGCAAGAATTATACAAACCTGCTCCATGTTTTGATTTTTGCTGGTGCTCCTCCTGAAATCTATACATTTGAAAAATATCACCTAAGCCATTCAGCATGGTTTCAAGATACAGCTGTCTAAAACACTTTCTATGCAACCAAATATTTCTGACTTTCAGTGAGAAGTTCTATATTTCTAATGTCTCTGCAAGATATCATCTGTTTTCTTGATGAGATGCAAATATCAGCATATTTCAGTTATATCATCTTGAGTATGCTTAAATAGAAAGCCAAATATTCAGCAAGAAACAATGATATTTTTACAGCATGAAAAAAAATAGTTACTTTAAATTAGGTCTTGTGATATCACCAAAAACTTGTATAAAACTGAACTCCTGACTCCTGTGTTAACTGCATATTGTGTTTTAGGAAGACACATTTTAAAAGTGTACAGGAATATAAGAAATTATTTTTCACAAGTATTAGTATATTTCACAACATTTTCATAATAAAGGTATATCATCCCTTTCTGATAAGAGGGCTCTGGTTATGTCTCTCTGTTGAAATATTTCTGACACATTTCAGCACATCTTTAGAAGTATCAATTTCACAAAGACAGAATAGCTCAAGAAACATGTCATGTAGATTTCTGTCTACAGAGGACACACATATTATTATCTAGATATATAATAAATGGCTCACGAATAGCAAGTTAGAGCATTTGAAATTTCTTCTCTATACAAATTCATTTTACAAATACAAAATTAACCATTATTTGAATTAATGACAATTAATCCTCATGTCCAAGCAAAGAACTTCCAATATATAATATTTTACTTCAATTCTGTTTCGTGTGAGAAAAAAGTGAGTTACATTGAGAATTAAAATACATTTATGTTAACACCTGTTATTGTACGTTTTATTAATTTAGTGAGGTTTTGCTTTAGGATAATGCATCAGTATTATCCTAAAGCAAGTATTATAGATGAAACTTTTCTAGTCCTTTTCAGTATAACTGATGTGCCTACTGAAAAGAAGTAAAATCACAGTGAAATCTGATGCTCTATATTTTGGATATTTTGCAAATGAAAAGCTTTTTTTTTGTTTTGTTTTTAATGGGCTTCAAATCCTCCTATTTTGATTTGTGTGTCTTTCATCGGCCTTCCCCCATTTCCCCCCCTTCAAACATTATCTTTTTTCAACTGGACTGATGCTTCAAGCAGATGCATGTTAAGCAAAAATGCTGCCAAACTGCTTTCACCTTAATGTTTTGGACTCAATTACATAATGATGGCATTAACTGACTCTGCATGAAAGATTATTATTGCCATAATAATTGTTGTTTCGACTCTATTATTTTTAAGACTGTTATTCAAAGTATATTCAAGACTAGATGTCCTGTATTAACGCTATCAATGCAAAACATAAAACACTAAAAAGAATTGAAAAAGGAACAAATCCAGATGTTTGTTTAGTGTTTTTACATAATAAAGAAATATGTTTACATAATAAAGAAATATCCTTTTTTTTTTTTTTTTTTTTTTTTTTTTTTTTTGTGGTTGTTGTTCATATTACATAATACTATCTTCATAGAAAAGAAATTTCATGTCCCAACCCCATACTACAACTTCGAGTAACATTTTATTAGGAACCTCTCAATATCTTTTACATAAGTAGTAGATATTGCATTAAAAAATATGGCTCTATAGCATCTCTTCTGCTTTGAAGTCTCAGAACAGTGTTAACTCTTTTTCAGCCAGTCATGTCATCCTGCTCAAGACTCGGCTGCACATTCTTGGTCAGCCAAAACCAAGGTCTAATGCCAGAGGCTATGACTATTCATTCTTTCCATGGAAAACCTTTGGGAAAGTTCACTTAATGTGTAAAGGACCTGTGCAGTTTTTTAAACAACAAAGCATGAAAATGTAATGGTGTTCAAAGCTTTTCTGAAGTCTTATCCCTTTCTCATTAAATGTGAGGCATTCTTTACTGTAAGGCAGGATATATAATTTCTCTGAAGAAGCTACATCAGCTGTTGCAGGCTATGGAACACATATTCTTCAGGCTGAGGAAAAATACAATTTTGTATAGCATCTCATCTTTTTTAAAATGCTTTCTAAAACATGGCAATAAAACACCTGTTTTAACCAATTCAGCTCCTGCCTCCATAACATTTACAGCAGGGAAACTGATCTCATTTGCTTCCATGCAAATTTTGAAGGAAAGCAAGCACATTTCAATTAATTTTTTTGGGTTTTTAACAGGAAATAATCAAATTTTGGCATACTATTTTTCAGATAAACATTGATTGGGGGGGTTATTTCTTAAAATATATTTTGTCAGCAAAATCCATTGAAGGGCGAAAATAGCCAGCAATTTTCCTTGAAAGCCACTGATTGTTATTTCATTTAACCCTTCTGAAAGTGTTTCACACCTTGTTTCTGCAGATGTTACACCTTCTGAACTGCTCCTTACTTTCATGCTAGTTATTTTACACATTGTTCACAGGTCTTTATTTGTCAGGGACTGTGAGAGGGTTTGCACTATAAAGTGAATGGCATCATCTTGTTAGGTAGGACCTCTCTATGAAAGTCGAAGCCTGAATTCTGACTCTGAAACACCCACTGCTGTGCATGCTGTCATGAAGGGCTTGACTATCTGCATGCTGTTTTCTCTAGCTAATTTCAGAGATTTTGGCTAAGATTTGCACATTCTTGGTCAGCCAAAACCACTGTCTAATGCCAGAGGCTATGACTATTCATTCTTTCCATGGAAAACCTTTGGGAAAGTTCACTTAATGTGTAAAGGACCTGTGCAGTTTTTTAAACAACAAAGCATGAAAATGTAATGGTGTTCAAAGCTTTTCTGAAGTCTTATCCCTTTCTCATTAAACAGTTGTGATCAACTGCACATAGAATGTACTAACATACAATGCTAGCATAGAGAAAAATAAAAAATGCTGATACAAAATGTTTCCTCCCAACTTGTTTTTACCAGACCACAATATTCCTGTGAGAGCTTTTGTTTAACTTGTGATTAAACACGTCTCCTAAATATATGGACATGGTTTGTCGGTGACCATAGGCCTCATGTACCTATCTGTTATTCTGTTGGATTCACATTATCTTTTTTGCTCTTTTGCCAGGGTGAGGGCAGAAAAACATTTCCAGACAGGAATGTGAAAATTGGGTCATTATTATTAATGCATAAAATATGTTCTGAGACACAACTGTAGCTAGGTTGGGTTGTTGGGGTTTTTTTAATGCAAACCAAATATATGTTGCAACATATTGTTTGCAGATGACAAAGTTTGGAATAGATATTTGGAAGATTTTAAGTAAACAAAACTTCATGACCTGCCTAGTGAATAAAGGAAAAGTTGTGAATTTAGTCTACCTGGTGAATGGAGTTACATGCAGTTGGCTACCAGTCAAAAATGGTGTTCCCCAGGGCTCAATATTGTGGCCAGACTATGATCTGTGTGATGGGATGGAGTACATCCATGCAGTATGGCACTAAATTAGTGGGAGTGTTAATCTGCTATTAGGTAGGAGGGTTCTGCAGAGGGATAGAGACACACTGGATTAATGGGCCAAGGTCAATGGTATGAAGTTCAATAGAGAAAGTGCTGGGTCCTATACTTGATTCACAATGACCCAGTGCAACACTACAGGTTTAGGGTAGTGTCTGGAAAGTGGCCCAGCAGAAGAGAATCTGAGAGTGCTGGTCAACAGCTGACTGAACATGATCCAGCAAGTGCCCAGGTGGCTGGGAAGATCAATGGCATCCTGGCCTGTATCAGCAGTAGTGTGGCCAGCAGCACCAGGGCAGTGATTGTCCCGACATACTCAGCACTGCTGAAGCAAGACTCATGACTTATGTCCAATTCTGGGCCCCTCACCAGAAGAAAGACATTGAGGTGCTGGAGCATGTCCAGAGAAGGGCAATGGAGCTCATGAAGGGTCTAGAGAGGAAGTTCTGTGACAAGCAGTTGAGGGAGTTGAGATTGTTCAGACTGGAGTAAAAGAGTCTCAGGGGAGACCCTTTAACTCTCTACAACTACCTTTAAGGAGCCTGTAGCCAGGTAGGAGCTGGCCATTGTTCATAGGTGACTAGCAACAGGACAAGAGGAAATGGTCCCAGATGTGTCAGGAGGAGATTCAGATCGGACATTAAGAAGAATTTCTTCACTGAAAGGGTGGCTAAGCCTTGGTACAGGCTTCCAGGGAAAGTGGTAGAGGCACCATCACTGGAGGTGTTCAAGACTGGTATGGCACTTAGTGCTGTGGGTTAGTTGACATTATGGTTTTCAAAGGTTGAACTTGATCATGGAGGTCTTTCCTAAACTTTAGGATTCTATGATTCTGTGATTTGGTTTTATTTATAAGTAAAAATGCTCCATCTTTCTTGATTTCTTCTGGGTTTTATTACTGAAAAGTCATTGATCACTCCTGATACAAAAATACCTTATACAAGTACAAAACATGGGTAACTCAGTAATTAAACTGATCAGATCCAACCAGGTTTTCTTCAAACTGTTCAGGTTTCAGCTGTAAGCCCTGTCTCTCCAGCCCTTCTTTTCACATCATTCTCCTTTTCCTACTGTAAGCGGCCTTTCAGCAGAGAGGGGTAGAATTGTACTTACCTATTTAAGGCTAGGAGTAATGGAAAACTGCCATGATGATGTTATTCCCATTACATTTAACAAGTTAATGAGCATGTGCTGCTTCATGCATAGCTTGAAGAAGAAATTATGGTGATAACTTGCAACTCTCTGAAGTATTTCTTCAGCAATTAGAATTGTCTTAGCTCATTTTCAGCTGACAACATCTTAGTCAAAGGTCTTAGAGACAACCTTGACATTCCTTAGGAATTTTCTTAGCTCATAATACATTGCTTCTATTGTCAACTTTATCAGCTTTCGTGTTTGCCCATAGAAAGTACCTAACCTCTTACTGAGAGGCATACAAGAAGTATCCTCAAAATTGTCCAAATGCCAACTTAACACACATAAGAATGTGAAAACAAAGTATTAATAGAGGTTTTAAACTTGGAAATAATGTGTCAGTCCAATGCCTTGTGGATTGTGGGCATTATTAACTTGACTACTGGGACTGTCTAAAATTTTATTTGCTACTTTTCCACTTTCTCTTTACATGCAGGCACCTCTGTATACAAATTATATATATATAATTTTTGCACTAGACAACAACAACATCAGTCAGCTGTACATGGTGGGTGATTAACACATTTTTTTTGGTGCATTCTTTTTTCTATCTCTTTGACAAAGGAAAACTGGAAGGACAGAAGAGCCCTTAAGGTGGTGATTTAAAGCACACAGCTCCAGCTACCACAATCAAAGTATTATTTTAAACACTTTGCCACAGCTTTTATTTAAACGATACTTTTACTCAAGTTTACTCATGATCTGGTATCCTGTGAGCATATTCTTGTTTGGATTTTGGACAGGAATAGTTTCTATTTCTCTTTCTTCTTTACTACTCCCTACTCCCTTAGTATGTCTACTTTTAGTTTCACTATGGATAAGAAGGCCAGACATAAATGGAAATCAGAACTCAATGAGTTTCAGTTTTTTGGTCGTTTTTCTTTGAGTTTTGGTTTGTTGCAGTGGGTTTTTTTAACACAGACCTCATAATTTGAAGTATATTATGATTTCATTTCACTGCACAAGATGGAAATGAAAAATACTTTTTTGTGTGTTAAATGAGTCCAAATGAGTTTGTGGAGATGTTAACCTTTTAGGAGAATGACAGTGATAATGAACATAGGAAAAATGTCAATATAAATATCTTCATTGTTATCAAGACAGGCAAGGTACGGAATTGTTTGGTGTGCAGTTTTCTTCTGTCTGATGAAATCAAATATGTTATTATGAGAGCCTTTTAAACTCACAGGTAGAACAAACAAGAAGTCTGAACCACACCACCAATGTTTATTTATGTAAGATTTTTGAAATCATTGCCTAGCAAACAGGGCAGTGAATCATAGCTGAAAACTGGAGGTGAATCCATTCAGTAGCTTCCTGGCACCAAAACAAGAGGGTTTTTTTCATAAGGTTCTCTTGGACGTTTCCTGAAATTCTACAACATTCTGACACCTACATACTAACTCCGACTGTTGAGGAATGGAACAGAGAGTAAATTAACCATGGCAACCCAGCAGAATCTTTTTTTAATCCTATTTAAATCAGAAAAAAAAATCATAGGATCAATAGAAGAATTGGAAAGGCAGCAAGCAGAAGCAAATGTGCTTCGCTTTTGTTGGAAGGCAACTTTAATGGCCACAAACTTGTATCTGAGAACAGTTATATGAAGAATAAGATGAACTCAGGACCTGGTCTGGGAGTTCACATAAGATGTAATGCAATGCAAAAAAACCCAGTTAATGTTTGAGGTACGTTTAATAGAATGAGACTTGGAGGAAAAGCTGGCTTTTCAAGAGGAATTTCAAAATGAGATTGATGTATGTTTTTGAGTATTTAATTTTTCTCTCCAAGTGTAGATAAAGCAGAACTTTGCAGAAATATTTAAGCATGAAGAAACTAGGTGAACTGAAATTGCAACAGAAAAGGTGGCAGACAGGATTAGGATGCTCTGACTTAAACCAAGGTCCATCAGAAGGATTAAGAGAGATTTTTTGGATGTTTAATCAGTCTGCATCAACTATTAGAAAACAAATCATTACCCTCTTTAAGTCTGGCAGGGACAAATCTCATTTTGCTATGTAGAAAAGTAGCACATGTTAGCTATTTGGATGCAATTTATTTTAGGCATCACTTAATGAACAGGTATATTCTATTTTTAAACTCTGTTTTTATATGTGTGCATTCACAATATTTCAGGGGGTTTATGTTTGTATTCACAAGACATACAGGAAAGATTCAAACACTCCGCTGTGTATATACTTTTTGTGTTGATGGCACAATTCCTTTAGAAGCTACTATTTCTGGTCTAATGCACTTTCTTTTCCACTCCACTGACTGCAGGTCTTTGCTAAACCATACCACTCCTTCTTATGCAGTGTAGATCCAAGAATAGAAACGAGATTAATATAAGGCAAAGAACCTTCCGTTTTTCACTTAAATTCAGTAATTTAAAATTAGAAGCATCTAAATATTTCCTTGAAGCATTAATCTGAATAGAAGCACTATATGTAATTAGAACAGTGGAAAGAATTTTGAATTTTCATGTGATTGATATATGTTATTTAAATAAGAAGGAATTTTAATTTCCCTATTAAATAGATGTAATTTTTAAAATAATTTCATATTTTAGTTTCCAAATCTCTACATGCTTGAAGCTGAGTGTGACAGTATACCTTTATAAGGCTATTCTTTGAGACACTATCTTAGGACGCGATTTTTTCTTACCCTTAAATTACCACATATCAGGATTTATTCTGCTAAAAAGGTAAAAAAAAATCCAAAAAGTCAGAAGAATAGTATAAACCTGTTGCAACAGAAATCAGTTTCTTGTTTCTTTCAGTTTTTTCAACTCATTTCATTCTTGTGAACTAAGTCCTGATCTTTCTTCCTCACCAAGATTTTTCTGTCACTGTACAAAGCAATTTTTAGAACTAAGATCTGAAGATTCCCCTGACCTATAATTTTCTGTTATAAGTGAACATTATTCTGACCAACAAACAAATAAATAAGAGGAGGGTAACAGAACAAAGCAAGGTGTAAGTACTTGTCATTTGATTTCCAAGTCCCATTTAAAGGAAAAAGAATATTAAAATCAGACTCTAGATTAATTAATGTTCAGCTTTCCAATGTTATTGAGAATTGAAAAAGATGGCAAATTTTCTAAAGTTGTGTGTCTACAAACAAACACATTTAGAAACAAGAAATTGTATTAGAAAAACAAAATAAATATGCAACCTTCACAAGGGGTCAGAACACTGACCTAACTGATGAAGATCATAATACATCTAATAATATTTTGTCAGGCTCTAAACAGAATAGTATTGACCTAGAATTGATATGAACAAGGCCACAGCTTTTCATCTGGCAAAAACCTGGGAAATACCACATACTTGCATTTTTTTTAATTGTGAATAATAATTATATGGAGCAAACAGTCAAACAAGCCAAATATCAAATCACTAAAATTTGAGTTTTCATGTGCATTATTTCAAGCTAGGTTTTTCATTTTGACACACTGTACTTAAGGAATGGTTTCCATGTACTTTAGCCCATTCAATATATAGGGAGGAAGAGACTGTAAAAATACAAAACATTAAAGTACTAAATGGATTATCCAGGTAGTAAAAACCTTTTCTTTTCAACCTTTCTGAGTAAATAGAACCCCTCTCACATGGCTGTTCTTCACAAAAGGCATCAAGTGGGAAAATGAAAAAGAACGATTATTTATAGGAACTGCTTAATGATCAATAAAAGAGAAAAGGAGTGAAGGAGTGAAAGGAGGGGAGGAAGGAAGCATCGGAAGGAAGCGTCAGAAGGAAGGAAGTGTTGGAAGGAAGTGTCGGAAGGCAGGCAGGCAGGCAGGCAGGCAGGCAGGAAGGAAGGAAGGAAGGAAGGAAGGATGACACAGGGTAGAAATATGACAGTTGCTGCTCAAGTGAGAGTTCTCCATGTTTTTCCACCCTTCCAGAGACATTTACATTAAAGTCACAATTTTTCCTCTCTTTCAGCCTCCATTCTACACTCCCTGCACCACTGAGGAAAGAAGGAGCAAGCTCACAGAATTGATTAGTCTGCCACATGTTCATGGGGTAGCTCCAGGTGACATTACACACACTGTAGGAATACAGATATCTTAAGGCAGTTCTGCACCAGTTCTGTCACAATAAGATAAATGTAACAGTACTGCCCCTAGGGCTTGTACGAATTTCAAGGTACCTGAATGATTAATATCAGTTGATTAGCTAGCACAAAGCATTCTAAGTAAAATGTGAGAGAAAAAAGTAGGCTAAGCTTATACCTTACTCAGGATCATCTCAGCATCTCTTTAAAATTAGATTCATTTATTACCTTCTAAGGCAGTTTCTGCAACTATCCATTCATAGAATCTCCACTATCTCTTGTCTGACAAAAATATATTTCACACAATTTGCCAGCATCAGAATATTAGTATATATGGGTGGGAAGATTACTGTTTCCTTAGTATTATTATAAAAATTCATATTTTAGATTAAAAATCAAATATTCACTGACTTAATCTCCTCAGTACTGTCAGGTAGTATTCAATTACCTGTAAGCACTTTTCAATACATCTTTATATTCTGTCAACCTGTAGAAGTATGAAATGTGAAGTCAGGACAAAATATTACTTACTCTTCCTCTGTGTGGGATACACGTTTCCACTTATCACCTCTTCAGTGCATGTTCAAAAATTTTACATCAAGGAAATCCATTGAATTGACAGTCCATGTGCAAAATTTCCTGTACAGAATGTGATGGATTATTAACAGCTACTAAAGTTATGCAGATTACATGACACTTGAACAGGTGCCAAAGTCTTCTTAGCAGCTATCTTCTAGGGGAAGAACTGTCTATGACCAAAGGTGCTGCTTCAGGAAGGTTACTTGTTACCTTGGCCTCTGGATAAGCATCAATGGAGGGCTGTCCAAACTGATAAATTATGGCATGTTGTCCATAAAAATTGCCACCAATCAACAAAATTTGGCTAGTTAGAGTGTTTTTCTCTGCTGGATATTTTGGGCTTGCCTAGCTTGGAGAAAAGGAGACTGGAAGCTGACATCAATGCTCTTTACATTTTCCTGAGGAGGGGAAATAAGAGGAAGGAAGGTACTGATCTCTTCTCCTTGATCCAATGATAAGGCATGCAGGAAAAAACAGATGCACCAGGGGATATTTAGATATTCTAATATCTATGGATATTACAAAGCATCTCGTTATCATGAGGGTGGTCAGACACTTAAACACTTTCTAGAGATGTGGTTGATGCACCAAGCCTGTCAATGTTTAAGAGGTACGTGGTTACTCAGTAACATGCTTTAGCTTATGGTCAGCCCTGAAGTGGTCAGGCAGTTTGACTAGATGATAGTTGTAGGTTCCTTCCAATTGAAATAATCTATTCTATTCCAGTATTCCAGTTTTCACATTCCATATTTCCTTTCATGTTTCTTTTTATTGCTAGAATCTAGAAAGATTGTAAAAAGTAGTTCTTTATGCTAAATTAAGGCAGGATATTACCAGTTCCTTCATGTCTGTGAAATATTTCTGGGCACAGTTATGGGGATCACCTTCCTCAAAGGGTAGAGGGACATGTTGCTAGTGAGGGCTCTCAGCCTACTGCTATGAGTAATGCTGGGTACACTGGAGAACACTTGACATCTTACATAGATTTGTGAGGGGCTCATGGAGTAGGAACCAACAGGGAAATACTGATGAAATACCTGAAAGGAATTCAGGTGCATTCCTCTAAGAAGGTGACAGCTGAAGTGCCTCCAGAGTTACACATGCAGCATCATCAGAACACAGGAGTTGGAAGCCACTGTGCTGCTAGAAAGCTATGACCTAATTACCATTATTGAAACTTGATGATATGAATACAAAGATGAGAGTCTGGCTATCAGTGGCTACAGGCTGTTCAGAAGGGACAAGAGAAGAAGGAAAGGTGGAGGGGTTGTCCTCTACATGAAGAAATGAACAAAAATATGAAAAGCTGTCTCTGGAGAAGAGCCGTGAGCAGGTTAAAAACTTATGAGGAAGACCTAGAGTTTGCAGCAATAAAGGGGATATTGTTGTTTGTGTCTACTAAAGACTACCTGGTCAGGAAAAGCTGATTAAAAGGCCTTCTTGTTCCAGTTGTAGAAGGCTTCGCATTCTCAGTCCTGGTGAGGGACTTCAACCATCCTGACATCTGCCAGGAAAATAGCACAATAAGTTGCAGGCGATCCAAGAGATTCCTGAAGTGAATTGATTATTTCTTCTGCCAGGTAGTAGACAAGCCTACAAGAGTGGACACAGTACTGGGCCTGATGGCCACCAATAACATCAAGATTTGAGGTGGCTTGAGCTGCAGTGATCATGCACTGGTGGAGTTCACAGACCTGTGAGTTATAGGGTGGGCAAAGGGTAAAATTTTAGGAGAGCTGTTTAGGAATTTTAAGAGAACTGTTCAAAGAGTTAGTCAATAGGACTCCCAGGGAAACTACCCTGAGAGACTAGGGAGAAGAGCAGGAGATGGCAGATATTTAAGGATCTTTTCCATAGTGAGCAAGAGCTCTTTTTGCCCAGGTGCAGGAAATCGGAAAAGGAAGGCAATGCACCATCATGGTTGAGTAAGGCAAGGAAGTCCAAGGCACAGCTAGAGCTCAGGAAAGGACATTAATACTAATACTAATACTAATGCTAATGCTAATACTAATACTAATACTAATAATGGATTCTACAGGTATGTCAGCCAGAAAATGAAGGTCAAAGACAATGGACAAAGTGAAGGCTTAGGTACTCAACAACATTTTTGCCTCAGTCTTCATTGGCAAGCTCTCCTCCCACATCTATTAAGTGGATGGACCGCAGGGCAGGGACTGGAAACACAAAGGCATTTAAAAGATATATAGATGTGACACTCTGGGACATGATTTAGCGGTGGACATATCAATGCTGGCTTAACTGTTGAATGTGATGATCTTAAAGATATTTTCCAACCTAAACAAGTCTATTAATCTAGGAAATTTTCTCACTGATGAAGAAATCTAGATGTGAAGTATATGTACCTACATAGGGCATAGATCTTTATACATGGAGCTTTTAAATTTTCTTGGATAGTAGGAATTCTTTCAAACTGTTCTTCACTTTACATAAAAATATGTCTTCTGCATTTTTGGAACAAAATTTTATTTTTACATTGTAGTAATTATACTCTATGTATAAAATATATGTGCATATTTATGTATGTAAGGACTAGATGCTAGGACTGTACATTACAAAGGCGTCTTTGTGCACTTTTCTTAATAATAAAATATTTTAATTATTATGTACACATTAATTTTATACCTATAATAGAAATAATCTTTCTAATGATTATCACTATTAATAACTTATGTACAACATTTCTATAACAGTTAACACATTTAAATAAGATATATAGAAGATGTTTAAATGATGGAAAGGTAGTATGAACTTTTCTGACAACATAATAGGCTGTTACAATGAATTCTGTATAGTGCAGCATAGAGATGTTAGTGAGTATGTGTAATAATGGAGAGCCATACAGCATCCTCATAGTTGTTGAGTATTTGTACTACAAGATAGCTTATGTTATTAATTTTTAAATAATTTCCTTCATGCATGTTTTATTCATAATAATAAGAAAATAATTTAGCATTTTCTTCAGTCTCAAATACAGTTCTAACTTCTTTTCTAAAGAAAAAATAATATGATAGAAAATGCCTTTAATAAAAAAAAAAAGGAAAAAAGCAGACTTTTAAGAATAATAAAAAGCCAACAAGAAAAAAAGCAGGCTTTTAAAAACAAGACTCAACAGAGAACAACAAATTAGAAGAAAATAAGAGCAACAAAAATTGCAGTTTACAAAATCTTGTTATAAAGTGTGAGCAATACAAAAATAAAATGTTGAAAAAAAGTCACAGTTATATAAAAATTATTAGTTTATTATAGATTAGAAATATTTGGATTCCAGGTTTCTAAGATCAAGCCAATATTTTGCAATATTTCTTTAAAGAGAATAGTGATACAGTGTTAGTGCAAAAGTCTTCCTGATGACCTTATCCTTCCTGAATGTATGTGTAGGAACCTGTTTCCTGTGCCTCTAGAGGCAAAATGGGTGATTGAATAATGACCACACAATTACAAGGCTTGTTGTTAAACAGATTTCCACATCACACATCCTACACTTGTTTCTTTCTAAGGTTCCTTTTATAAAGGTGGGAACAGAGGGATTCCCCTAATAGCACACATCCTTAACTTAGTTTGGACAAAAGTAAGTATTTGAACTGTTTTCAGGGCATAAACTTCCATTAAAAGCTATCCTCCAAAAGAACCCATTTCTCCAGTAATTGTTTCCAAAACCAGACTGTTGATGGAAATACATTTATTTCCATTGCACACATTCAACAAATATACAACGACATACTGAAATGAAATAATTTGAAAATTAAAACAGAATCACTAGACTAAGAATAAAATAGAGATATTCCGAAAATCATGAAGTATCTTATGCATATATCCTCTTCAATAACATATATGGAACACTTTGGCTTCATCATAATTATGATCAAAGTCTATATAACAAATAAAAGCACAATCAGTCTAAGCATCTTAAATATACCTATTTATACAGTATTTTGCTTCTTTCTGTTTTAACCTGTAAGTATGCAGAAATAAAATATATATATATAATATATGAAATATTATACAAAATAATACATAAAACTCAGACTACAGAAATATTGAAGTTCTATGAGAATATTTTCTGAAACTCAAAGAAGACAAGTGGGTAAGACTAGACAGCAGTAGCACATTTAGCAACATACCTCATTATTTATTGCTACAGACACAAAAGCATGGCACTAGAAAACAGCAGACATGAACTTTAGACTTCCAGTACTTGTAAGATGACACTTCCAGTGTTTGTACTTGTCATGGTTCAGGAATGGCACTTTGCATCTTAAGGCCCCTGGCAACTGAGGCTCTCCGAAACCAGATGCTGCTTGCACGTTCCCCGCCAATTCTCCTCTACCTTCCCCCTTCAGGAAGGAAGTTGAGAACTGGAGGCTCTAAAATGTGAAAATTAGGGATTGAGATAGGAACAATTTACTGGAAACAGCAATGAGATAAGATAAAAACCAATAACAGCAACAGGAGTAATAACAAAAGGTATAAGAATAAGAAACTACACAGAAAAACCATGACAAAATACTGACTGGCTCCTCCCCACCACGCCCTCCTTTCTCCCACCTGTACTGAGTCCCCTACTCCTGCCCCTCACATCTTATCCCATGAGATGGCATTAAATAATGTTTGGGTCTGACCACATCTCCTTCCTGGCTACTGAAAAAATTGACCCTGTTCTGGCTGAAACTAGGACAGTACTGCACTTCATTTAATAATGTATTACTGCAGATATGACCTTTTTTTTGTTTTTTTTCTTTGTGAGATTTATGAAAGTTATGATGCAGTTTTATAGACTTATAGATAATTAAGTGACTAGCTATGATGACACTAGTAACGTCTTCAGTCTTTGTTAATTTTTTACTTATTTAAATCTCAGGTTATTCATTTTCTCTTCCCATTTATATTACAAACAGCATTTCAAGTTTATGTCTTCTAGCTTACACTACTAAGTCCTTACCCTGGCAAACCGAGCACTACTTAATTATTTATTATAGAAATTAAAAATAAATAATCAGGAAGAAAACATAGGGAAGATAACTATTAAGTATAGCTGTAGGTAGTATAATGTATAACCATGTCTCCTGGGAATATTTCACCAGTTAAAGAATCGTAATTACTAAACAAGACAGTTGTAGAATGAACATAAAAGCACAACATGGTTCATCTGACAGCAACCAGCCTTTTCATTTTTTCATGACAATGGCTGAAAGGAAGAAGAATTTTACCTATAATCTCTCAGTTAAAAAAAAAAAAAAAAATCTACATTTCAAAGGCTGTGTTTAGTAATTACTGACCATAGGTCCTTTGCATCTTGTATTGGCTATTAGAAGAAAAAAAATCATAATGTAAGTAATCATTGCTGGAAATCATGATTGGATGCCCAGGGTCATAAAATGATTCTCATGAAATGGAAGGTACCTGTCTTATTAAATCTCTCTTGTAACTGATTTCATTTTTCAGAGCAGCTCCAATACAGTATTTCCTAACAATAAAGAACCTGTTGCAAGGGCATATGAAATAATTAAATTTCATTCCCTTGAGATGAAAAAATTACTCATAGTTCTGTTCATTTTTGCAGGGACCTTGTCCCTCCTACTAGTATTTCCTATATTTCTTCCAATACCTCTTCCACTCATTTCTATCAAAGTATCCACATTTTCTTTCCTGACCAACAGACACGAAGTAACAGGGTAAGCATTGTTCTGTAGGTCACAGAAGCCTCTCCTTCTTTATTTGTCTTCCAATTGTCTAACTTATATAAAGTCAATTCTATGACTTTTACATCTTTAAGAAATTTAGTTGTAAGTGTTCATGGGTTCAAAAGCTATAATGGGAACTGAAAGGTAGAATACTTAGAACAAACACTATAAGATTAATTATCTCTTAGTTTTAAATATCCATTTTCTGGATTCAAGTTGTTCTGCTTATCTTTCAGATAATATTCTGAATTCAGAATATTTTGGAGAATATTTCACAAAGATTATGCTTCTACCTTATTGTATTTTAAAATAATAATTGTACTTTCCTAAATAAAATTTGAAAAAAACACCAAAAGTTATCTTTATTAAGAGAGCGGTTGACCTTGTGGCTTGTTTGGTGGGAGGGTTCACTCTGCCTGAATTACATGTGAAGACAGGAATTTCCTTCCCCATCAAGAGGGCAACAAGAAATATCAAAAGTTTCTAGAGAACTTTGATAATGTTAATCATACATCGGTATACCAAGGAGTAAGGCTCACAGAACTAAATCAGTCCATGGATTCCCATCCATTTTGACATTTCCATGTTTCTCATTTTCAGTTATTCCTGAAAAACAAAGTTTAATTGAAACAAGATCTGCATGAAATTGTTTCCACTGTTACATTTCCCAATAGGAACAGTTGTGACGATCTGACTGTAACTCATTTGGAGCATCCTTTTTACCAAACTTTACAGAGGAAAATGTATAAAAACCCCATAACAAATAGGAAGTATTCATGTTCCAGTAGCTACTAAATGCGGAAAAACACTTATGCCTCTAAAAATAGTACTTTTTCCCCCATTTATATATCCAAAGCAGGAAAATAAGTAACTTTTGTGAATCTTATTACTGTCACCAGTACTGCTCTATAACCTCAATTTTGTGTTTCCTAACTAGCCATATATAATTTATGCCCTATACTGGGCTAAAAATTACCATCCCCCCAAAACTCTTCCAAATATTTTAGAAAGAGGACAAGTGATGGAAACCTTAGTGTTGTTCACACTGTTACAACAAATGTCTGGCTATTTGTAATGATTTCCCAAATGCTTCCATTTCCTTCACAGGGACAATAAAACAAACCAAAATAAAGACTCTGACATTCATCTCTAGGAAAAAAATACATTACTGAAATTAAAAACAGTGTTGCTGAAAGGATACTTACATAAATTGTTTCAAGTAATGAGCCCCATTACAGCAAAGAATTTAATGTCATAGCAGAAATATGAAGTAATCTGAATGTAATGGACCTGATCTAAACTAGAAAACAAATTCAAACCTATCATATTCAAACCCAGACATAAATGCTTTGCAGAGTAAGAAGCACTCTGGGTTCAAATTTAGCTGCAAGACCAATTCCCTAAATACTAGATGGTATTATAATAAGAATATTTTAAAAGGTAGAGGACTGTGGAGAAAAAAGTAAGCAAAATTAATTACATACAAAATCAAGTTGGAATATACTCTAAAGCTTTAGTGTAGATCAGCTGTGAAATAGAAGTTTAAAAAATAAAAGTAATGCTATTTCATCCATCTTCCATAGATAAAGATTGTTTTCTTTGTTTTTTTCATTTGCAGTGTAGTTTTATTTTTACTGTGACATGCACAGAATCAAATTATTAAAGACATTAACAGATTATAGCAAGAACTAGAAAAAGATGGGGGAAAAGAAAAAAGATTTTCAAAAAAGCAAGCAATGCTTCGCACTCCTACAAAGATCTTTGACAGTGGCTATATAGAAGAAATGAACCATGAACTAACATTAGTATCCTAAAAGAACATGAAATTAACACTTGAAATTATAGAATTTCACTGACTTCTATATGAATGCTATTTAAAATAATTTTTAAAGAAGATGCTAGGAATTTAGCAAAAAGCCATCAGCCAAAAATTGAATAATAAATTATTATTTGGAACTATTTAATGCCAGTTGTTATCTTTATAAACTTGCTGACATTCCAGCTTATATTAGCATTAGTTTGTCTTTTCAGACATTAACATGTCTGATAAGTTTTCTTGATTCAACAGCCCTACATTTTGGGGTGAAGAAAATGGAAATTGCCATTGTTTTTCAAAAGTATTAAAAATATATATTAACATTTTTAAGTTTCCTCTTCTTTTAGTTTCTAAAACAAAATTACTTTCAACATGGCAGAAAGGATGCAGATTAATCCATTTTGAGATACATGTGTTTATTTTGGAAATAATATGAGGACTGACCTGCTCCACAAGTGCATCTCAAGCTGGGTATTTATAGGAGCCTTTCAGTTTTTCTGAGGAAGCAGCATAAATATTGCCATAGGGTCTCGGGTTTTGTGTTGTTGCTGTGACCCAAGAATTGCCCAAAGTCTCTGTTTTTCCCAGCCCTGTGCAGAAGAACAGCCAAAGATCTCTTCGTTCTTGTGTTCAAGGATTGTTTATTGTTTGTTATCCAGTACATTGTGGCTCTGGCTTGCAGAGGTTCGACTCGCAAACCCAAATGAAGCAGCCTGACACCCTCTGGGTGGTGTTTATCTTTTATACTAAAATCCACGTATTTGTTGTTTACAATAGTTTTCCAATACCTATCAAATTTATTCAACAGTGTACCTGTACTCTAAACCAATCAAAATGTGCTACCACCACAGCAGAAGATGGAGGCTAAAAGACAAAGAAGCCCAGGGACACACCCAGAATCCTCCATCTTTTCCCCCTAAACTCCCATTATAAAACCCCTAAAAATCTACATTTTCACCCTGTGACAAGTTAACTATCACTCTACTCACACTTTAGTGTCTTGTAATTCTTCATACAAAGTTGGTAACTTTTTCCAGGGGCTCAAATCAAATGCACAGGTGTTTTTGAGTCTCTGCCAGTGTCTCTGAGATCACCTAGATCAGTCAGAGGAACGTTCTGGGTTCCGACAGTAGGGTTGGGCAACATTTAGATACCATCATTGAAATACACCATTTGAAGCCTCCATACAAAATTTAGTTGATTTTTGAGCTTTAAGCAGTGACTTAAAAGAAATACAAAGAAATAGCGATAATAATATTATTTCCTGTTATAAAGAAATAGCAATATCTTAGAACTACAGCAAGTCATCAACACTGAGTGAATTTTCTCAGAATACATAAAATCTTCAAAATGCAAAAGTAGAAAAACAATACAATCGTTGCACTGCTGGGCTAGGAAATAAGACCAGACTTGATTTGATTTTGAACCAGTCTGAGATGAAGTCCCTTCATCTCCTTGCCTATAGAAACTTGATCATGGTACAGAGAGAAATACAAGATTATGGGATTTAAAATAAAGGATTTTAGTTTGTAACTAGCTGATCACCTTGAGGGAAGACCTAGATTTTAGACTCTGATCCCAGTGGGTTTTTTCAGTTTTCCAATAAAAATTGCGTGCACTTACTAACTTCTGTGCAGATACCAAGGAATTGAATTTATGATTCTAAGTTTTCTGCAGTAGGAGTCTTCCTCCTAGTATGGGCAAGAGACCAGCTTCCAGTCTTCATGTTCAAACAGACCCTTGACTAACTAAGTCCACCTGTGTCTCCACTTCTGTGTATGTTTGAGACTCCTGAGACTATGCCATTTCCCAGCATAGCCTACCTCTCTCTCACTCATTCTCATGAATTCTTCACAGCCTGTTCTCCTTTCTATAACTCCTTCACCTGACAACACAGCTCAGCAATAACAGCACACCTTCTGCAGAAGGAATGACTGTCAGCCCAGAGACATCAGGAATGCTGGGCAACCTGAGATCTAGAGAGCTACATCTACCAGCAGAAGATCTGGCTGGAGCCCTCTGACATGGCTGGTGCAGTGGACAGGAGAATGAACTCTGCAGCCTGCCAAAACCATAGCTGAGAAAGCATACTGTAATGAGACTGGTGATGAAAGGACCTCTTTGTCCCCTTTGTCACATAATTCTGGGTCTGGTCACTGCCTCTGTTAGATACTCCCAGATCGTGAGAGAGGAGCCCTCTCTGTTGTAGAAACCTGAGAGCTGCTGCACCATGCCCTGTTTGCTTGCTCTGTTCACCACATTCCTGGTCGCTTTCACTCCCTATGGGAGTCGCTTTCACTCCATATGAGAGACTGGGAGCAGCCGCTGCCAGTGTTGGCTCAGATCACACTAAGACAGGAACAGCTAGGGCAAGCTGCTGTCTTCCATGGGGCTCTCAGTGCTGTCCTTTCCCTGGCTCTAGAAGTTTACTGTGCTTGCTGTGAAATTCACCTCTGCTCTGCTGGAGGATGTGCGGGCACTCCAGCTCTTCAGCTCAGCAAGTGACAGTTCATGGCCATGTTTAAATGTTAAAGAAGTTTGAAGGTAAATAAAATCACAATGTTTTACTTAGCCCACATTTACAACAGTGTCTATAGCTGCTGTGTTTGCAGTTGATGATTTTGGTTGAACACCCTTTTACCAGAATACGGAAGTGACAGAACCACCTTTGAAAGAGCTCTCTGTTTCATGCTTTACTCTTTTAACATATTGATGTCTGCAGTTGTTTCTCTCACATATTCTCATTCCCCTCCTCTGGCTCCAGTTGTTCTCATGCAATACCTTTTTCCTTCTCAAAGGGGTTCTCACAGAGGTCTGCCTTGAGGCCATCTGGCTTTGCCTCTACTGGACACAGGGGAAATTTCTGGCAGCTTCTCAGAGCAGCCACCCCTGTAGTCCCTCCACTACCAAAATCCAGCCACATAAACCCAATATACACAAATAAGGTACTTGCTGGTTTCTTAAAAAGACTGTAGAAATACTTTAGCCCTATCATTTGAAGAGGACAGATGAGTGACAGTAGAGAAATAAAGTGTGCCAACTACAGTTTTTGGAACAGAAAAAAGGAAAAAAAAATTGAAAGGAATAAACTGAAATCTTTCAGAGTCACTTTTTATTAATTAGAAGCACACACGAATAAACTGTGGGTTTATTTTTTGGGGTTATTTTTTCTGGCTTTTTTTATTTGTTTGTGGCTTTTTGTTATTGTTGTTTCGTTTTTGTTTTTGTTTTTGTTGGTTAGGCTTTTGCTATTTGGGTGGTTTTTCTAATCTTCCCTGACAAAACTGACATTTTTTTTTTAGGTATATTACTTGACATAAGTTTACAAGGTATTGTATGACTACTGCACTGTTTGCCTTCTTCAATGAATGAATGTTTTTATTATATGGCATTCTGCACCATTTAACAGGAATTAAGTGTTGCAACCTGTGCAAATTTTGTTTGATTAAGTTTATTGTTCAGATTTAATGTTAATGGTGCGCTCCCATGTTCTCCCCCATGTCTGCTCCCAAGCTGGTTTAGTCCCAGAGTTGTGTCCTCCCACCAGTTTCCCTTTATGGTGTTTCCCCACCCTTTGTTCCAGCTCCTTCCCTATCAGTCACTGTTACCCTGCCCCTTGTTCCAGTCCCTTCTGTGTCAATCCTCCCCAGAGCCAATCCCTTTGCCGTACCTCCCCCTGGTAAAGGGGTTCCTGGGTGTCACCCAAACCTCGATGCCCCATTGGTGCATGTGACCTACTCTCTTGTCCCACCTACCTTGATTTGCCCAAATGCAAGTGACCCAATCCCTCAACTCCACCCCAAGTGTCCCTCATTGGCTCGTGTTCTGTATTCACCCCCTGATTTGCAACTGTATAAAATCTCAGGCACAGTGCTGCACAGGGCTCTTCGCCTCTCTCTCTTTGACCCGAGGAAATCTGCTGGTTGGAACACAGATCCAGAGATTCTTTCTCCTTTACCCGCCCCCTGACATGGCTGTCAGACCCGGCACCTAAGAGCAGCAGCTCTTAAGGTTCAGCTGTGGGCACAAACCCCACACCACAGCTGTTCCCCACACCTGGCATGGTGCCGGTGGACCATGTCAATTAAGTACACTATATGATATTCATAAATCCAATAAACCAGGGCTTCACTGCTCCATGCAGTTTATTTTAAATTCCTTTTGAAATTTTATTATTATTGTTATTATTGTTATTATTGCAATTTAAATATTACGTCTGGTTGGAGCATAGGAAGTCATGGTTTCTTAATTTCAGAAGAGTTTGCTGAATGCAGACCTCTAACTGTTTCTTGAGACTTAAAAGCAAGATGTAGAACCATAATGCTGCAAAATTAATCTTCCATCTCGAGCTATTCATGTTGTGTATCTTGTTCCACGTATATATTATTATTCAGTGTGATGAAATACTATAGTAGAAGGATAAATTTATGAAAAAGATCTGTCACAAAGTATAAAGTGTCTGATTTTTTACCGCTAATTTTCTTGCAAGCTGGACTCCAAATCATTATTGATTTTTGATTTGCAAAATGAATAATTCTAGTGACATTGTAAATCCATTAGAATCATGGTTATACATAATTATACAGTGGCACTCCAGAATAAGTACCATTACTTTCTACCTTTCTTATTAGAATTCTTTTAGAACAGATTAATATTTATTTAGAAATAGTACATCTGATGTTGTTGATAAAAATAATTTTAGCAACAAAAATAAATATGGGGAAATAAAACTAGAGAAATTCAGACTAAAACAATTTTTTACTTTTTAAAAGAGTTTAACAAATTGAAATAAACTTTGTAAGTACAGGGCATTTTCTAAAAAATATGTTAGTCCCATATATGTGCATTCTTTAAGGATGTTGGTGTAAAGTTTTAGGGATTATGTTACCATTAAGATTACTTTTTCTGGTCTTCTGAATATCTTTCTGAATGGAGGAAGTTTGGGTTTTATATACCATTAAATGGGAAGCATTACAAATTTATGTTAATCAAAGTATAGTTTAATTGACATAAATTTAAATTTTTATAAAGACTAGATTTCATACACTATAGAGACACTGTCTGCAGTTACACGATGTTTCCTGTCCTTCTTATTCTACATCTTCCTGCAAGTTTATTGGAATATTTATGCATTAAAGGTTACATAAACTTAGCAGTATGTTCAGTACTTTTCAGGGAGCACTCAGAGATCATTATTTAACCTTTTTTCTGTGATTCTTCTGGCCATCCCATAAAACTTACATTCATTCATGTTTGACCATGGGAGTACTACCACCAATCCATTAATGCCAATATACTAAATCAAATCATAACTAATCTGCAAGGCTTTCTTATTTGTCACACAAGAACTATGCATTACCCATCTCATAAGAAATCCATAAATATATTCCTGTGTCTTTAAGTAGGATAACATTCCTTACATTTTTTTTCACTCACAATACAGGGGATTTTAAATAGTCTATAGAAGTTCTATATTGACCTTTTAAAATCCAGTGGTCTAGCTTATTATTTGTGGAACCTATAATTTTAAAAAAGAATACTTAACATTCTTTTCTCCCCTGCCCCTAACATATATCAAAAATCTTTTTGATTCACTCAAGGTAAAAATTTAGGAAGATGTAAATTTAAGCCTGATAAGGGGTATAAATCACCTTCCCATCAATGTAAAGATTTTATAGCAGCCTTTCCAAACTAAAAAGCCTGACATTTATACAGTAATGTATGCATTATTTCACACTTGTATGTCCCATGCTTGAGATTAAAATAATTTTAGAACAGAAGGGTAGAGAAATATTTGCCAAGGTCACTAAAAAGTAGAGGAAAAAGGCATAGAGAGTAATTTAGAATTTTCTAGTGTGCATAACGTTAAGTAACTGTTTATTTTCACACAGAATAAGGGAAAGAGGTAACAATTTCTTCTGAAAGATAGAGACATATTCTAGGTAGGAAAACTTTTTCCCTGATTTAATGACTGCCATTGCTCATTGACCAACAAAACAGTTGGAGCCATTCTTGCAGGACCACAGTCTGATAGATGGTATGACCAGAACAACCTCAGTCACAGCAGGAAAGACATTGTACAAATTGTCAGCATGATTTACATACAACTTGTCAACAGCATCTGGGGTGCTGAGCAGAAGAATGATGGACAACAGATGTTTCTAGAAATGTTCCCATCTGCCCTATCTGAGTTGACATCCCCTGTGGAACAGTGGGTTACCATGCCTTACAAGAACTCATCCTGTTTCGATTTTTGAACTTTGATCCTTCCTATGAAATAAAACCTCTCCCAAAGTATAACTTAACCAACATACAATTAATTACTGAATTATTACTGAGTAATGTTCAGTCTTACTACTACTGCTACTACAGAAAACTAGTATGAATATATCCAGAGAGGATTGAATCAAAATGGTGAGTAGTGAATATGGTACTTTCATACATCTAAACCATAGTTCAGGGATAAATGTGTTTTTGACCTTTTAAACAAATCCTGCCTAAACTAAATAAATGCACTGCAAATAGATAATGTCCCTAAAAATTTGGGTTTAATTAAAAAAAAAAAAAATAGAAAAATAATTTTAATTTTGCTGTCTTTGGAAGAAAAATTTATGCTTTTCCCAAAATTTTTAATACACATACATAATTATTAGTTAAAAAATTAAGAATTCTAATTCTTATATATATATAAATATATATATTTACACACAGATATATATATAGGTATATGTATGAACCTGTAAATAAAAAGGAAAAGAATCAATCTTAAAAAACCTGTGTTATCATAGCTCATACTTGGAGTCATAGAGAGAATGGTGAAAAATACATTATAGTGAAAAAAGAAACAGTCATCAACATATTTTTGAATACTGTCTGCTATGGCCTTATGACAGTCTTCATATTTGCCTAAAGTTTCTCTAAGATGATTAATATCACTTTCTGTCATATAACAGATATATAGCACTCAGATATATATATTTTTATGTATAAAAAAATTAAAATGTCATAATAAAAATACCAAGTTCAAGAAAGAACTGGAATTAAACGTTTTGAAAATATTATCTGGAGATGATAATTCTATGGAGCTAATTAATGTTTCTAATTACATGCTTTCATTAGTAACAGGGTTGATATTGAAAATTCCCATCACCTGTTATCTCTTCGTGTTCAATCAGATCCAGTTATAGACAGTTTATGAAGCCCAGTCCATAAAGTGCTGGCAACTTAAACATGAAGGGGAAGGAGGAAGAATGGTATGGTATTGAAAGCTATTGTGTGCAAAAACTGAATATTTTCAGTTGGAGTATCTTTAATGGCAGTAAAAATTGAAAAAAGTAAATAAGCATCATAAGAACTAGTTATGGCTAATTAATACTGACTTAAAAATTATACAGTATTTTTTAGGTAAAATTATTCCAATATCTCACAGAATGCATTAAAATTGGGCTGTGTCTCTGTAATACATCATCCTGCTCCACTTAAGGATTTTTTTCTTAATATGACTCTTTTTACTTGCAGTGGAAGTAAAAATTTTAGAAATCCCCCTCCTACAGAACATGAGAACAATATTCAATACGTGAATTTTCTTACAAAAAATTTGCACTCACAAGTTTACGAAAACAACAGAGAAGTAAAGGAAACATTTCTGTGAAATAATACTGACATCTACTAGACTGCTTTTAGAAGACGATTGTAAAATAGGTACAGTTTCAAATGAGGGAACGTTATTGTAAAATAAAGCTGTCAATTTATTAAGGGGTTACTCTTACAGTAACAGTAGAGTATTAGCTAAGTAGTCGTGTTCTTTAAGAAAAGAAGTGAAAACATTGTTTCTCATGTATTCGAAATAGAGAACAGTGATAAATACTAATTGGAAATCAAGAAAACAAGACAAATGTTTTAATCTCAGAATAGAAATAAATTCCTGAGCAATTCGTATCTTAACTGGTAGGCAAACAATAACATACCTAGGAAGGTCAAATGAACATAACATGCATTAGAAAATGCATTACAAAGCTATGTAGTAAATGACACTGTTATTTACAAAATCTAATCCAGCATTGCAAAACATATAACAAGAGTATGATTAATATATTCAAAACAAATTTACATAAAATTACTGAATACTTTGCTTGGAAGAAGTAAACAATTTGCACTTGTCCCCACTGACTTTAAACACCATCCTCTTGTTTTTGTTTTCATGGACACAGACTACAGAATAAGTATATAGCTACAGCATTTCAGCAGAAAAATATGCTCTATGGTGGGTCTGGCTGCAATGGAGTGAAGTTTCTTCATAGCAGCCCATATGGTGCTGTGCTTTGTGGTTAAACTGTTGATAACACACCAATATTTTGGCTCAGCAGTCTTTACATTGCACCAAGGCTTTCTGCCTTCCCACTTTTTGACCCAAAGAAAGCAGACTCAGGCACAAGATGTCAGGAAGGGACACAGACAGGACAGCTGATCCAAACTGTCTAAAGGGATATTCCAAACCATAAAATGTTGTGCTCCACAGCAAAAGCTCAGGGAAAGGGGCAGAAAGGCAGGACTTTCAAAGCTCTTTTCCCAAGAACATTTATAGGTGCAGAGTCCCTGCTTCCCAGAACTGGCTGGACATCTGGCTGCTGATGGGAAATAGTGAATCAATTCCTTATTTTTTTTTTTTGCTTGCAAACACAGCTTTTTCATTCTTTGTTAAACTGTCATATTTTCAATCCTTGATCTATTACTTTCCTTTGATTTTCATCCCATCCCAGTGGAGAGTGATCAGGAGGTGGCAAGGTTGTTTGGCCAGGTTCAACTCACTACTCAGATAAGAATCAGGAAAAATTAGAACTTGCGCTTTTATCACTTTTTTTTTTTTTTTTTAATATATATTTACTGTATCTTCAACTGAAAATTTTGTAGGGTTTAAATTTACAATCATAAATGACAAATGTCTCTCTTTACTATAACTAAAAATTTCTCCCAGGGATTAAACTAAATTAAAAACCTCACATACATATAAGTCATATGCTACATCTATGCATTAAAATTTAAATAATAAAGGGCTTGGGGACAAGTGTAGAAAAAGTTGTGGCTGTTTCATATTTCCGTGGGTCTACAAAATGTTTTCATTCAATGTTGATCTACCATAGCAGCTAAGAAAAAATAAAGGAAATTGCTTATTTTTATAGTAAAACTTGGATGACAAGCAGTAATGTCAGCTTAAAATTGGATCCTAGAGTTGCAGATGATGGAAAAATGGAGATAAGTGTGTAAAAAATTAGCACTTCCTTCCGAAAATTATTTCACCTCCTTCTGTCAGCTGCATTTCCTGAGAAAACATCTTTCTCACTTATTATACACTCAATTTAACTACTCACTATAAGACAAATCAATGCAAATTGCACTTTTTCTGGCAATACCACTATTTATGATCCATCAGAATATTATTCCAGGACTGACATGACCATTGCACTCATTCAGTCGATGGCATGTTTGGTCCATACTAGTCTACAGATCCTAGACTGACAGGAAGTTTATCAATGAGATGGAGAGGGAGAACTCACAACAAAAAGAATCACATAATAGGATAGGAAATGTGTGTGGGAAAACATAGGTTTTGTGTAAGAATTAGAACAAAGAAGGCAGCAGCTTAAGACAGATGGAAATGGACATAATCATAAAATGTTTTCAACAGCATCTAGCACCACTGTGTCTGATCCAAACCAAACTACCTAGTATAACCTGGAAACCTAATGAATAAGGATACAAGACTAGCAGGGTAAATATGGTGGGGTATCTTGCAGTACCTATTGGAAGGCTTGCTAGTGAGGATCATGTTTATTCTGGTTTTAACCTGATGGCAAAAATGCAAGACCCTTCCAGGACAAAGGCCTTCATCGCCCAACAGTGTGCACTGGTGTTGTGACTGTTCTAGGGATCCTTCTCTGGCTCTCTTCTGGATGCAGTTGGTGTTCCTCAGCCTTAACTGCTGAACATGACTGACAATCAAACAGATTAATTTCCAGTTTTCCAGTTCTTTTTGTCATTCCTCTTCCTCTGCTTGATTGGCAACCTGATGTGAATAATTTCTAGATTTAATCAATTTGTTGACAGTCTCCCCTTGACAAAACAGTTTTCCCTTAAATGGAGACAGCTCGTTGGTTAGAATGGAGGTCAGCAATGGAGCCTTTACAGCAATAACCCTCTATAACCCTCCTCTCCTCTCTGAACTATACAGTTTCTGAACTGCTTCTAAAGACTTGGCTGAAGAAGAAAAAAAAAAAAAAAAAAAACAAAAAAAGCAGCAAAGAAGCAAAAGGCTCCATCTATGAACTGCAAATACTAACTTGGTGCACATTTATACAAAATATTGATGACAATGGCTCAGAGCTCAGATGGACATCAGTGATGACAGGTGTCCCTCAGGAATGTGTGTTGGGACCAGTGTTACTTAATATCTCCATCAATGACAAAGGGACAATGTGCACCCTCAGCAAATTTGCAGATGACCCCAAGCAGAGGGGTGTAGTTGACACACCTCAAGCATGGGATGCCATCCAGAGGGCTCTGGCCAGTCTTGAGAATTGTGCCCATGGGAATCTCATGAGGTTCAACAAGGCCAAGTGCACCCTGCTGGACATGGGTCAGGGCAACCTGAAGGGTTAGCACAGGCTGGGGGATGAACAAATCCAGAGCAGCTCTGCAAGGACTTGGTGGTGCTGGTGGATGAGAGGCTGGGCAGGAACTGGCACTCTCACCCCAGAAAACAAACTCTATCATGGGCTGCATCAGAAGCATCGTGCCCAGCAGGGCAAGGAAGGGGATTCTGCCCCTCTACTCTGCTCTGATGAGACCCCACCTGGAGTGCTGTGTCAGTCTGGGGTCCACAGCCTAAATGAAATCTGAAGAGGAACTGTTTATAAGGGCATGTAGTGATAGAACAAGAGGCAGTGGCTTCAAACTGAGAGTAGGTTTAGATTAGATATTTGAAATAAACTCTACACTGTGAAGGTGGTGAAACACTGGCACAGGCTGCCCAGAGAAGTTGTCAGTGTCCCATTCCTGGAAGTGTTCAAGGCCAGGCTAGATGGGGCGTTGAGTAACCTGGATCCCTGCCCACAGCAGGGGAATTGAAACTAGATGATCTTGAAGGTTCCTTCAAACCCAACCCATTCTATGATTAATCAACTTAATCAGAGTTCATAAACAGAATTCAGTAGTTTTTCCCCATATATTCCACTGATATCAATAAAGATACAAAATAAAGCAGAAAAGACACAGAAGACTGCAAAGATCTGCCAGATCTATGAAACTGCTGATATAGCTTAAACAGGCATTTTGCTGCATCCTCATATCTCTCAAAAATATATTGTTGATTTTTAGCTTTTTATATAAGAGCTAAAATAAATCACTTGTGACTTTTGAAAATGTGGAATAGAAACATGTCTGACATGTCAATTTACAGATGAAGTAAACCATCATGCACAAAATATTTCAATGTATTGTTAAATTGCTCATTTATGTCCATTTGCTAGACAATAAAAACATTTAAAATGATAAAGCAGCATGTAACATTATTAGGTCAAAAAGCGTAATTTCCTAGATTGCATTTTAAATTCAGTTTTAAAATCTGTCACGTCTTAATTATCAGTGACCTATCCAATAGCCTGAAAAATTACATGTCTGAGGTGGGCATGGAAAGTTGCACGTCTGTGTATATAGATAATTATGTCTTTTTTTCACTACACTGAACAATGCAATAAAATTGCAATAAAATTTATTTATTTTATTTACAATCAGTTTACCTCATGTTTGACTGGTGAACTTGAAACTAAAAAGAAGTACATGATTTATTTACATTTCAATCCAAAGCAGAGGTAGGATCGCAGGACTAAATAATCTTTCAGAAAAGATAATATTGAGTGACAGCGTACAGAAATTAGATAAATAAGGCAGAGACTAAAAAAAAAAAAAACCAAAAAACCCCATACTGTGGCCTAATTCTGCAAAAATTTTGATCCTTTTACTGAATCCAACTGTCAAATGTCAGCCTTTCAGCACAACTAAAACTTTATGTTTATGTATCACTATCTTAAAATAAATAACAAATTTATAATTTCAAATATTTTTCTGCAAACTCCAGCTACATCCTACTTCAAGGTGTTTTAGGATTTCTCCATTTGCTTTTTTTGATTTTATTTTCAATACAGTCTTGACTTTTTAAATAAGTTAGCATTAAGCACTTAAGATTGAGATAGGTGATCTTAGTATTCAGACTACCTGCTGAAATGTACTTAAACTTACTATTAAAGGGTAAGAGCATTAAATAGTAATGTTCCTCAACACTAAAAACTTTCACATTTTTCAGATCATTATGAAACCATTCTCTAAAATCTTTGTATACACTGCCCCTAGGAAAAAGCTTCTGCAGTAAGTCCATGTCTCTACAGTTCTTATTCCTAGGGCACTTATCATATTTAAAGTTCAAACACTGAAGCATTCTCTTTTTTATCCCTAACATTATTTTGAACTGATATGAGCAGAATGCAATCCTGCTGTGTGAATTTCAGTGTCAGCTGAATTTCAACTTTTAGGTTTTTGCCATTCTATTATATTATCCAATAACTCCTTTAATTCTTGAAAAATATTGTAAATTATTCATACTCCTGTTGCAGAGTTCTTCAACTAGTGCTCCAATTTTTTTTTTTTTCTGATGTCAGAGAGTTTTGGTTTCCATAGTGGATTCCAACAATTATTTTCATTAGTTTTCACAAGGATAACATTATCAAAATCCCTCTTGTACTCCTTTTGGTTTTTTTTCTCCATAGTTTATAAAAGAAGTGCACTAAGTAATATGACAAAACCCAAACAATTCTTCCTCTGCATATCTGTGTTTAAAATTTCCTTTTAATTCTGCTGATTATTTCTATTAAGGAGCAGAGAAAAGCACCCCAACACTAGAAAACACAGAGGCATCAGTTATTCATTTACAATTATACCAAACAGTATTTTAACTTTTTCTTATTTGCTTCCATAGATTGCCATACCATTGCACAGGCTGTTTTTTGGTTTGCTTTCAATAACATATTACTGAAATAAAATATCTCTGACAAAATAAAATTGAGCTGAATAGCTCTTCTTCCTTCTGTACCCACTGTGAAGTTAAAACCTTGATACCCAGAAAGATTTTAACATGTTGCTGCTCTCATTTCAGTCAGTTTCATTTCAACAATATTTGTTAAGCATAATATTTAGCTTGTGTAAAATTTTGCTTGTGTAGTCCCATCAGGTAATGCACAGTATTTTGTCATGTGCAAGTTTAGTTTTAATAGCAGAATCATTCAGGCTTTAGTCAGAAGTGTTCTGCGATTTATTGTATGAAAAAAATGGTCGATTACATGCTCTCTTTCTCTCTTTATGTTCTCTGGTATATTTTAACACTTTCAATGAAGGAAAAAGCACTTTAATGCTTTATCCACTAATGTTACTCAGAAGCCTCTTTTCTTGTACTGCATTCAGGGTTAAAGGAAAGAAATTCTTGTCTTTGGTAGTTAATATCTTGGAAATAGCAAAGGCAACAGAATTGGCAATAAGAGTCATCACCTGTATCCTGGCAGAAACACCAGTTTTAAACAATTTTTCTTTGAAACTAATTTCTTGAACATACTACTTGATACATGAACAGACACTGAAAAAGTAACCTTTCCACTAGACAACTTCATGTATTTAAAATTTTGTTATTCTCTTCCTGGTCAAGACTCCTACATATTAGGCTAAAGAACTTAAATTAGTGCATGCCTACATCAGTTTCCAGAGTTTCTAACTTCCTCCTTTTTTTCCAAATTTCCCAATGAATCTGTATCCTTTGTTGAAAAAGTGATGTTATAAATGTATATCATATTCTAACAGAACAAGATGAAGTTATTGTTTCTGGAATAAGATTGAATTCTAACAAGAAATACTAATATAATTTCTGTTTAATAAAATTACCTCATGCATCAGCATTCTTTTCATCCAGGAAGAGGTAACTTCATTAATAATTTAATAATGAATTACATAAGGATGTATTTAATTCTGATTTATTAAAAAGAACCCCCACCTTATTTTTTATCTTAAAATTTGTCTGATAGAATTATTTTATATTTTTTCCATCAACATTCTAGTCTTGGCACATTTAATGAATGCATTTTTATCATGTAGGTATATTAGTTGCATTATATATTAATTACAAGAAATTACCTCTGATTATAGATGTCAAGACAAAACTGTTGTATATTACATGGTGGAGAATTCTTATAACCACCATATTAAAAAGTATTTGTTTAATGGACCTGGAAATTCATGAGTTAATTATCAGGATAATGTTATTCAGAACATACATATAAATGGTACCTTTTGTACTGCTATAAGCCTTATTATGAGCCTAATTGCATCCCAAAGACTTATAAAGTCATTCATGTTTCAGTTTTATATGCACAAATAACTCATGGTCCTCCTGAGTAAAAAGTTGCAGATATTTGGAGATATTTTCAGATATTTATTATGAAGCATATTCTACATATGTATTTCTGCAGGCATGAATACCAGCAGGATTTTGTGGTACTCACATACTTTCTATTAAAAACATGATGGTTGTTTTTAACTAATAATTTTCATAATTTCAGAGCATGTCGTTTGTTTTTATTAGAAGTTTTATCTTGTTTAATATTGACAATTTTTAGGTTATTATTTAATCTAGAAATAAAATCTTCTCTCTCACACGTCACATCTGAGTTTGTACCAAACCATGTAGGATGGTAAATAGTAATAGAAGTACTATAATCATTTCAACTTTGCTTAGCTATGTAGTATTCATTTCCCAAGTCAACCACTTTCCATCTTAATTTTAAGTGTTCCTTCTACTGAAAATGCCATTGGAGAAATGGTAAGAATATGTTTGAAGGTATTTTTCCAGAGCACCATACATTTTTTCGTTAAAGAAAAACAATTTCCTACTTTCGTTACACAAGGTCGCCAAGCCTTTAGTTACTGTCTGTAAAAACTAATTCTTGAATGTGACCCTATACTAGCATTACACGCTTTGTTTAGCAACCTTATGACGGATCATAGAACAAGATCAAAAGAAAAAAAGGTTTTTCAACAATGAGTACATGAAAACAAAAGCTTTAAACCTACACAGAACAGAGGTCTTGCTTTTTAAGTGCCAACTCTATTAGAAGAAAAGAAAACTTGTCGTGATAAATAATTGTATTTCTCTCCTTCTCACTCGAAAGCACTTGTCTTTGTCAAAACAAGAGTTAATAATACAGTATATATTTGTGATCCTTGAAAATTTTTTCTTCTCCAGCTAATCTGGTTGCCTTCTGTGATATATTTGTTTTGTAAAAATACATTTCACATGAAAGCTAGAGCGAATAAAGGATATCAGCATTGCATCAACTTGGCTTGACATAAGAAATGCAGAATTCATGCCATTTCATTAGCAATCATGAGACCGAAGCAGGTATCATTAAATTCTGCTGAGAACTAAAACCCTGCCAGCTGAGAGGGAACACAGGTGTATGAGTGATGCATTTTTCTCATATCTCAACTGAAGGAGTACAAATAGTCTGGTATATTATCAGTGTGCAGTAAACATTGTAATGATGATATTCTTGCTGAGAAGATTCAGAGAAAAATGAGTCATCACAGTTCAAGTAAATGGATTAACTCTAATAATGGATACCAAAAGCATTATTTTCTCCCAAATACGCCAGAGGTAAAGCTTTTGAGTAGCAAGAGTAATTAAATAAAATTACAATTACTTATATCATATGAAATGACCTCTAAATCATTACACTAGTTAAAAAAAATTAAAAACCGGTAAAAATCTTAATGTTAGTTTAGCCCTTTGGCTAAGTGGCCATTCAACAAGCCTCAAAGGGCTGTCTTCAGCATCTTTATCATGTAATTGGAAGATAAGGACAGAATCTTTACTTTTCCTTTTCCTCCTGCCAGTAACAAGGAAACATAACTACAAGCTTGAATGTTATATCAAGGAAACATTTGTTCTTGCTTCAGATTTCCAACTGCAAAGATATTTGCAAGTTCTTCATTGCAGTCTTGAGCTTGTTTATTTTCACCTTATAGCACAGTAGGATATATCACATTTATCCTTATCTGCTCTTTTTTTTTTTTTTTTTTTCTCAAGATGACAATGAAGATAATAAAATAATAAAGAAAATGTCTATGCTCTAGTCACAGCTGGAGATGGAACATTTAAGCTCTGAGGTCTTTTTTAAACCACACCAGAAGTGGCATTTTAGAAGACCCCCTTCAAGAGTAATTGTGTGATGTATAAGCTTTGAGATTAAAACTGCCATGGCAAAAATCGCTGAAAATCTTTAAAGTTGCATGTTTTTTAACATCTCCAAATTTCAAGGTGAAATAAACACCACATAAAACGAGTAAACTTGGGATTTGGAAATATGACTGAATGGTGGGAGATTGGATGCATCTAATTACTACTAAGAAAACATCTTTGCCATCTGAGATGGAAAACCCCACAGTTTAAAACTTTATATTCATTGAAAACTGTCCCATACCTTAATTTTACTTTAATTTCAGTAATGTAATACGAAAATAGTTGTTTTAAGGTCTAGACTCAAACATGTTTTTCAACTGAAATTAGTTTATTTAACTTTCGTATAAAGCTTTTATTTTCACTTGGCCCAGAAGAGTTAGAAAGTCGACTAGTTTGCTGCTTAAGAGATTACTAGCTGAAATGAATGCTAAAAACGTTTTTAATCTTTGGACAGAATAACGAATCATATTGTACATGGTCTATTATTGTATGCAAAATTGACATGGGATTTTTTTTTTTTTTAATCCATGAATTAAAACTGTAGTAGCAATGGAACAGCCACTCAACAGTACATGCCATGCAGTCTGAATACAGAATCTGCATGAACTTGTTAGATTGTGTAATTTCCATCAGTATACTCCTCAATCATCAAAATATATTTAAATACTTTAGTCTATTAGAATGAAATTTTATTTCCATTTAATCATTCAAGAGCAATTCCGATGTAATTGACATTTTATTAACCAAGAGTTGATAAGTGTATCCTATTATGAGTAATGCTAGTAAGAAGATAAAAAAGAACATTGCTGACAATTCTCAGACATTTTGTCACTTTGGCAATATTTTTGAATTTTAAGTAAAGCAATCAAATACAATGGCAACAAAGCATTACCAGCAGAGAATCTAAAACATTCTAAATTTTAACAAATGCAGATTCTTTTCAGTTAGTTAAACTACTACCTGGAATATCCATCATGAAAAGCATGATGACTGGATTACTAGATTCAAATAGGCAGTTTTTATGCCTGTATAACTTCTTTGCATATTTGATTGAAAACATTCTTTTACCTGTTGTATTCTGACATCATTAACATCTAACAGCAAAAGAAATAAATGCTACCTTAACTTTTAATTTTTTAACTGCTGAATGAACAGGTGATTCAATGAACTGTAACAGCCTAGACTATAATTCAGAATTATTTTAAAAATCACAGAAGAAATGTGGGGTGTTTTTATTGTTTGTCTTGAACTTCTCTACAACCCTATAGCATGTTGTTTGTTCAAGGAAGTGTGGTATCCCTTTGCTTTGTTAGTAAGTCTGGGAGGATCACAATACTGATGAAAGTGCTCACTAGAGCATATATATATATGATCCTTAATAAAATACAGCAAGATGGAACAATTTTGCAATAAAATACAGCAGGATAGAAAAATTTTGCTTATTACATTGTATAAGAGATTTCTTTTTAACTCCAGAAGCTCACATATTTCATTTTCCAGCTCCTCAAGTACAAATACACTTTCCTTCATTTCTCTCCTACTGTGACATCTGACAGACTCATGCTGTGACCCAACATCACTAATAACTTCTTCCCTCCAGACAGTTCTCCTAGGCTACTTCACTTCCATGCATATGTTTCCAATGCTCCTTTCTGCTCTAACAAACTTCTGATTATCCACTTGTATTAAATTTAAGTTTCTGATATCCAAATTATTTTTAACTTTTTGTTCCTCTCCCTAAAACCTAGCTTATTTTTTCCTCTTTTATTTCCACTTAAAAAGTCTCTTATTATTCTTTTTTTTCTCATATGTCTCAATTTCATCTCCTCCCTGTGGTTTTCCCCAAAGATTCAGACTCTACCTCTTTACATGTGCACTGTTTGCTTAGTTTTGTTTTTTTTTTTTTTTTTTTTTTTTTTTTTTTTTTTTTTTTTAATTAAAGAATGGAGGCATTTTTTCCTCTTACACCACAGAGTGCTAGTAATTTTAAGGAAAGACCTAAGCTAGAAAGTCAGTGAACTGGTTGGTCCTGTCAAAAGAGAGAAGAAAATGAAACTCTTTTGAAAGAAAAAGTTAAAAATGAAACTCTTTTGAAAGAATGAAAAAGAGTGTCAAAAATAAACCTAAAACAAAGCAAAGGAAAATCCCCAAATATTTTTTAGGTACTGAAGACTACTTTAGTATAATTAAACACCACACAGCCACTCACTCACTCCCCATTTGGTGGGATGAGGGATAGAATTAGAAGGAAAAAAGTGAGAAAACTCATGGGTTAAGATTAAGACAGTCTTAATGCTTAGAAAGCAAAAGTTGTGCATACAAGCAAAGTGAAGCAAGGAATTAATTCAATACCTCCCACAGGCAGGCAGGCATTCAACCATCCCCAGGAAAACAGGGTTCCACCATGCATAACAGTTATTTGAAGAAGAAAAAAAACAAAAAACAAAAAAAAAACCCCATTACTTTGAATATCACCCCTTTCCTTTTTATTCCTCCAGCTGATATGCTGAAATTGATGTCATATGGTCTGGAGTACCTCTTGGGTAAATTGGGGCCAGCTGTCCCAGCTGTGATGGTTCCCAAAGCCTTATATACTCACAGCCTGCCCCTGGTGGGTGGGATAAGAGGCAGGAAAGGCCTTAACTCATATACAAAGTTTAGTTATTGCACAGCAGTAACTAAGCATCCCTGTGTTATCAACAATTTTCAGAATAAATAAAAAATATAGCCCCATGTTAGAAATTAGCCAGCACAAGAACTTAGAATCTTCTTGTTCCTTGCTCCAGTTTTCTTCATGGCCATAAACATTTACCAACTTAGAAAAGGAAAAATATCCAAATATTTTCCCCTCAATTGGATCCATAATCTAATGTAGGGTAATTCTCATAAATTCAATAGTTTCCCTTATTTAGCTTTTACAAGAAAAAGAAACATTTAAAATTACACTAAGAAAATACATACTGACAAATTCTAAGTAGCAAATATTTTTTCAATAATTTCATTATTAAAAATTCAACAGACAAATACAACCCCAAAAGTGCTTTGTCTCATGCTGTAAAGGAGACCAACCCAAGAAATTATAATTTTATCTCTCAGATGCCTGAAAAGGAGTCAGCTGTTACAAGCAAGTTTTTCAGGATCTGCAGGTGTTCATCAGAGATTTAGGCATTGTCTTGGGTAACGTGAAAAAATGGGGTGGAGTTTCTGGCACTGTTTAATTCCATACCAGGCATTGCTGAGGGTGTGGTTCTGGCAGGAAGGTGCTGGTGTCAGGAAAAGGGAGGTGCCAGAGCTGAAAGGAGGACATGAAGGGTTTTTGCCTGGCTCATGGGGCAAGGATCTGGGTCCGTGCGGCTGCTGGCACACCAGAGAACAGCAGTGGGGCCTGAGCCCTGCCAGACAGCACTTAAACAGAATGACACATTATTCACACAAACTGGCTTCTAGGTTTTGGGTTGTTCCTGCTTCCTGTTGTATTTGGACAGACCGGGGGGGGGGGGGGGGGGGGGGGGTGTGAAGTTGCTGAAGCTTTTCTTTTGCCATATTGGCTTTGTTGGAGAACACGCTGAGTGCTGCCTGGGGGAACATTCAGAGGTGAATACCCTCTTGTGGGTAAAAAGCCCTTTCTCTCTTCTCTACAAAAACTTGTTACTCCAATTTATAATCTCTCCTAGTGTCCCTCTATTATTGGAAGGGGTGGGGGAAAGGGAACATATTGAGTGGACTTAATTTCCAAACAGGTTTTAAGCCGCCACAGGCATCTACTTTTCCTATTTTCCATCATTGAACTTGCATCACCTGTCTCTATTCAGAAGATCAATAGATTCATGAAAACAACTAACTTTTATTACAAACCGTAGGTCACAGGTGAGACGACCGTTCACCTGACAGCTACAGTGAGGCCAATTGAACCAAGATATTAATACAGTATTTTTGTTTGTTTTTCACATGCAAGCCTTTGAAAAGATGAGCAACAAAAGAAACTACAGGATGATTATGTTCATTGGGAATTTTGTGTACGTCCACATTGAGTATTCTGCATCCAAAAATTCCTTTGAAACACCTCAACCAAAAAAAAAACCCAAAAATGAGGCACCTGAATAGGAACAAGTATGCTGCCTTATCAAGCACCCTCATTGAAAATTTGTTTAATTGCATCTTATATTTACTGCCAATGCATTACTGTTTATCTGTATTCAGGACCGCCTTTCACAGTGTGTTGAATAGAAAAATGTAACCAGAGATGGAACAGTAAGCAGGTGAAAAATGCTTTTCAGTCTATCCTAGATACAACTCTTTCCCTCCTCCCCTTCATAATTATCATATTTCAACAATATTTTAAGAACAGTTGAAAATAAATTCCTGAAGAATAAATATTACTACTTTATAGCACCATGCATATGCATAGTACTTACACAGCATTAAAATGTGTAAGTACTCAAAAACAGCTAATCAAGTGTTATGATGTAATTCATAGGTACAGGTCTGCTGACATTCAGCAGGGTAGTCATGGGAAGACTTTTAAGTGGGATTTGGTGCCACATTAAGACAAAATTTCTGAAGTTCAATGTGCAAGGATGTCAGCTGAGGTAAAGAAAGTACTAAACCTTGCATGCTTTAATTTAGACTTCCAGGTCCATACATGTTTTATTTTAATTTCATGAAATTGGCTGTGATTCTGAAAAATCTTAAATTTGGCAAAGACATATATGTCACTTTATGTATCTTTGTCTAGCAAAGATATATCTTGTTCCACTGCACTTCTTGCCTCTAGACTTGGCACATTAAAAAAGATCTGCACTCTCCTCACCTGAGACAAATAGGAAATTCTTGAAAACAAGAAAGACCTAAAATCATTGATTTCTGAGGAAGTTTTTTTTTTGTTTTGTTTTTTTTTTTTAGAAAAAAGAGAGTTTCTATTCATAGTGGTTGTAAAGAAACCCTGTAAAGGCATGAAACGAGCTGTTACTGTTGCAGTTGCTGTCAAAACTTGAAAGCCCTGGAATCACTACATAATTTTACTGTTTATAGGAATTGTTATTTGGCTTACATCTAAGAAATGAAGATATGCAATGAACTTCACAGAACCTAAGGACTTCTTGGTTACTCTGGACTCAACCCTCTCAGAGTTCATGGTGGGATATGCTTCTTCCCCATGATGAGACTAAGGGAGCCAGGCACAAGAAGTTTTCCCACCTGAGGGTACCACTTCTGTCCCCACAGAAGAGAGAGCTAAAATATCAAGCTGAATTGCATCTGAGCAGGTTTCTATGGGAACTGAAGAACTACGGTAGACAAAAACCAAAGAAAACAGCATCTGTCAGAGTGAGATGAGTTAATGAGGCAACTGCTGTGACCATGTAGAGATTTAGCCCAGGGACAGAGAGTCCAAGAAGGATCAGGGAGGGGAGAAATTCTTAGGGGACATCCATGTTCAAATAATCATTTGCCAAGAAGTCATAAAATATGCTAGGGCATGAAAAGAAATTACTGCAATTACTGAAATTGTGGAAAGCAGAGGCTGAACAGAAAAGCTATTTACTTAAAGAAGAGATTAATTACAAGTTAGGATGCACAGTCTGTGTACAATTCAGGTTAGGGGAGATGATAATGGTGAGGATAGGAGGGGAAGCAGAATTAAAATAGAGTAAATATAACCAATTCAGAAGGATTGTGTAGTGAGCTAATGGGAAGATGTACAATATGAAGAATTAATTACTCAAAAGACATGAATTTCAAAGAAGAATGAGAGTATTTCATTAGCTATTGTATATATTATTTTTATTAAGACTGTCTTGTTTGCAGTTGTAGACTGGATCCCTGAAGAAAAAATATCTAAGAACTAAACTATATATATATATACCAATATCTCAAATGAGTGAAATATCCCCCCGAAAAAAAAAAAAAAAAAAATAATCAACAAAATCTTTATTTTTAAATTTCATATATCTGGAAAAATTCTTAATTCCTTCTAAATATCAGAATTTTAAAATAGGGTCTTGATCTTGCATTTGTCTAGCTAAAAAATTGTCTCCTAGAGTAATTCGCTTTGCTATTCTCAGCCTTAGCGTTTGTTAACAGACAGAATAAATTCTCTACAATGAAAGGCATCGGCCCAATGAAATTGGGCTTTATACCAAATCAAGAAAGTGAATTTTTCTCAGCAGTGACACCTCTTAACAGCAAAGGAAACAATCAACAAAAGTCACCATAAGATTTCAAAAGACAGAATTATGTCACATGACATCCTGGGAGAAGAAAAGGCTAAGAGAATTTGGTTTGTCCAGCCTGGAAAAGAGGAGTCTTCAGGGTAATCTAGTTGTGGTCTTCCAGTAACTGAAGAGAACCCAAAAGGAAGATGGAGAGGGACTTTCTGCAAGGGCAAATGATCATAGGACAAGGGAAATGGTTTCAAGTAGAGAGCAGGTTTAGATAGCTATTTCTATATATATATTTTTAAATCTACTGTGAAGGTGGTGAGAAATTGGAACTGGTTGTCCAGGGAAGCTGTGGGTGACCCATTCTTAACTGTAAGACCAGGCTGTCTGTAGCTCTGAGCAAACTGGACTAGTGAAAACTGCCCCATCTATGGTAGGTGGGTGGAGACTAGGTGACTTTAACATCCTTACTAACACAAAACATTCTAGGATTATATTATTTTTAAGGTCCCTTTCAGCCGAAACCCATCTGTGATTCTATTATTCTACAAAGATTTAGCATTCTAGACTAACCTGTGTGAAGAAATATGATTTCTGCTTGAATATGTTTACTCTTTCATTAGCCTTCCCTCATTGAAATGCATCAATACCTTTTCTTTTAACACCAATACATCTTTGCAGACATCATTCTTGCAGCACAGGAGAACAGTTTTTAATATATAAGAATGACACACTACATCACCAGATATTTAAAACAGAAAAGATTTTTCAGCTTCTTCTCTTATCTCAAGATTTTAAACAGATTAGTAAAACAAAAACTTGCCCATATTCCTTTACTACACAAAGCTCACAGATATCTGATACTTGTCGTGTTTTCCCTACATGATAGATTTTTGTTATTTTCATTTTTACTATGTTACTACTTTAATGTCAATGCACCTGCCACTTTTCTTAACAAGAAGAGAGGGAAGGGGAAGCTTCTTCCTGAGATGGTAGTCAAGAGTTCTGGTGGAGCTTTTAAATGAAGGAAAGTGTTATAGAAAGAGCACTATATGACCAGCACTCATTACATGACAAAGTTATTCTGTCAATTGATGATGATGGGCTTTATCCATTGCTCTAAGGTTAATTACACTGCCTCTGATGAAATGTAAAAAAGAATTCTAAAGGACATGTTGCTAGCAAACAACTCGAAATCTATTTCTTCTGCTGAAATGTCAATAACCTTTCAGGACTTGCATTATTTTTACAGAAACAGAGATGGCATCACTTTTGAAGAAATCACTGCTTGATATGTCAATCAAACTATCCTCTGTTATTGTGTATTTAAAAAAAAAAAAAGTAAAAAAAAAATATGAGGTAGTTGTCTTTTGCATTCTAATTCAGTCAAACTTGTTATGAAATTGAAGGAAAAAACATTGAAGGTTTCCATAAGGTTTTTGCTGTATATTCCAGGATATCTCTTAAAATAACAGTTCTAAATCTGAAAAAAAAAAAAAAAAAAAGTGACATTTCTAGCATGAGAAAAAGAAAATGAAAAACAATCTGGCAGAGACTGACTTTTGAAAAAGGAAATAATTGCAGCTGTGGTAGTGAAATAAAAATGGGATATTAATATTAAAACTTGTGTCTAACCATTTCTTTGCAATAAAATATAGGTCATTTAGCAAAAGAACTTCTACAGTGAAATAAAACCCCATACACTGGAGAAAAACACATGGATTGCAAGTTTAGTAATGGGATTTAGAGCACATGGGTTATGAGGTCATGAGTTCAAATTGAGTTCAATTTAGAATTGGCCAAGTACAGACCTTTCTTAACTTGTGTGCAAAGTGATATAACATTGTCATATCACCTTCTACTGGATAATATAATTTAAAGAACTCCACACATATTTGCACAAAATAAACCCCAAACCAACCAAAGCCACAAAGTCCAAACCTGATATACTGTAGAGGTCTCACTCAAAGACTTATGCAAGATATAAAAAAATGCAGTCTTCTTGAACATTCTATGGTCTACCTAATTCTCATTTTGTTTTGAAAAGATCAGCTTTTGAAAAAAAAAAAATTGTAGAGTTTATTGTTTTAGAGATAGTGTTGCATCAATACTTACTTCCGATTCTTCACCACCTGATCACCAGCATTCCTATGATGTTAAATTTAACTCATTAGTCACTGTTAGATATAAGATCATAGTTGTTGAAATAAGATAAGCAAGACAGGAATATGCCAGATGACTGCAAGGGGGTTAAAAAAATCCCAAACTTTGTCCAGGTATTGGACAGAATTTGATGAATACACAAATTGCAATTCCTATTTTTGAAAAGTAAGATGATTTTTAATATAGAAAGGGAAGAGTGAAATCCAAGAATTACACTGTATTAAAAATTCACTGGAATTGGAAGAGATTAAGTTTTTGGAGTTGCCTGCCATTACCTGTTGGTTATAATAGGGCCCAAACAAAACATCACTTCTCTTTTAGGCTCTTAGAAGTTTTCATGGAAAAAGTGAATAGGTCTTATGTATAATTTTAGAGTCTAGATCTCAAGTACAAGCAATCAGCAGCATTATTCTCAATAATAACTATGTTTTTATTATTCAAATTAGGTACTGAATAGATTGCTTTTTCAAAGACCTTTTAACATTTAAGCCTTCTAGGTAAACAGCAGATACTGTCACTAAAAATTAGAGAGGTTTGAATGTTTTCTGAGATTCTGGTTAACTTGAGCCTTTGTATGTGAAGCCCTTACATGCTCAGAAGGAAAATGCACCTTAAATTATCAATGCAATTTTCACTCAATCTGTCAGTTACAGATCTTTTTTTTCTTTAATAAGTTGTCTAAAGTATCTTGCAGGCTGTGTTATTCCTCTTTGATGTTACTTCAAGTGAGGAAGATTAAAGTCTAGCTTGAATTTATCACCGATGACATTTCTGTGACTTTGGTCCCTCAATCCTTTATGATGGGAAAATGTCAGAACAAAGTCATCACAAATTATGTAATGTCACTCCACCTAAGCCACAGTGCCAAATAAGCTGATGAAGCACACTGTTGTGGAGTCTATATCCTTCCATACCACATTTATAGCTACATGCCTTTGATGTATAGTTCTCCTGATGTGATGAAATTCAGAACCACAAAACCATTTTGGACTGATCATTCTATATCCTGAGTGATATCTTGATCCTTTAATATACTGGATAACCTCTGTTTCTGAAGTGTAATTCCCTTCTTTGGTCTTTCAAGATTCATTAAGTAAGTTGTAGAAACAGGGAGGAATCAAGCAGGAATTAAGGAATGTCTTCCCTGTTTGCAAATTTTATGGGAATGCAGTTAAAATTTTAGCTGTCACTTATGATAGTCAACAGAGGACAGTTTATCATCCAAATGGTGAAGAAGGCAAACAAATTTCTGCATTCAGTTTTAAAACCATCAATAGAGAGACAGCTGTAGATTGATGGCTGTTATCAGAGAGGTGAAATAATAATTTTCCACAAACAGCATTGCACATTTAATCTAATTCCATAGCCTGACTCTCTGTTCAACTTCTCATCAAAGACGCCCATGTTTTCTCTGAGTGATGTAGGATGGTTTGTTGACTCTTATGCCTAAATGAGTTATAGAGAATATATACTTTTCTACTCTCTTTCTAAATATTAGTGGAAGTAGTTCTCTGAGAGTAGCAGCATGGCAGTAGTTTTCTAGAGATGCGATGTGGCAGAATGCCACAATACACAACAAGGAAGAAGGCTCTAGGACACAAATCAACTAGGGGTAGATCAGAAAAACAAAACCAGAAGTAAAGCTAAAGATTAATATATGTGTGGGCATAAAAAAGAGAGACATTATTAGAAATTATTGGAGATTTTAAAAATGGCAACATGTAAGTTCCACTGGTATTCTGGTTGCCTTGGAATGACTTATGACAGATTTATATAAACTGGTCATACATAGATCCTGATTCCTTAAGCTATCATAAAGGAAGAGTATTGGCTCCTTTTCCAGCAAAAATATGGAAGCAGCAACAGAAGGAGGATGGGAAAAGAGAATTTGACAGATAAAATTTCATGAGTCATTATTCATTTCCTCTTTTTTATGAAACAAACCACCTATCAGAGCTGTGAATATAGAGAAAAACCTTCTGGGGACAGGGAGAACTTCTATTTCAAAATGAGCAATCAAATTATCCGAGTCTCTCCACTGTAAAGCTTTAGTGGATGACTAACTGCAGCCTCCTGCTCATTACTTCTCTCAAAAGATGAATTGAGGTCTTTTGTATTTTCTGGTAACTGAAGTTTCCGTTTTGCCTTTTCTATTTTTAAAAAGTAGTTACAGATGAAGAGAAAATGTGCCGTAGTAACAGAACCACATCAGGAAATATCCTCCTCAGCTGCTGTTAGAAACATTTGAAATGCCTTCTAATAGAATGCTGCTTGTCCCATAACATTTGTAAGTGACTGTGCTTCAAATGCAAATTTCTTCATTACATTGAATTGCATTAAATTTTATAAGTGCTCTCTGCACATATCCCCTAAAAACAATTTGCTGAGAAAATAAGATGATGTGGTACGATGATATGCATCCATTAGATAATACCTGAAAATAGCTTTATAAACATATTTCATTTGAGTTGCTACTTAATGATTTAGTTTTAGTGGGTAGCTTATGGAGTCAGCCATTTCAGTGCAATGAACTAGAATCATCTTCAGAGCTAGAAACTTTATTAGTTTGATTATTATGCCAAATATGATGAGAACATGTAGATTTATAAAACCAGAAAAATGTTACAGTCCATTGACTATGCCCTTTTTCAGCCTTTAAAGGCATTAATCAGGACATCTCAGCACTGTTAGCAGCAGTGCTTTTCCCACAGAGTACCTTACTAATATTTTTGGTAGCAGATAATACTATGCAGATACTTTCTGACAATATTCAAGTTCTAACTTTGGGATGAGACAACAAAATTCAGACTGAAAACACTCATGCTCATTAAAGATTCCTTTACAAATTACTCAAAAAACAGAGATGTTAGAATGGGTTATAAAAATCCCAATACCCCTAATTACATCGTAGTTGTCTAAATTCCGTAGAAATGCAAACAGATAAAGGTGCGTTCATGGATTGCTTAGAACTACTGTGCATTTCTGCTCATGCCAGCAACTAAACTGCACCTCACACACAACTTTATATAAGGCTCCTGGTGAAAAATATATTCCTTAAATTTAATTATTGGCTGCATTTTTTTTTTTTTTTAGACAAGCCTCTGCAACTACATTGTCTTTGAGTTCAAACCTAATTCCCAGTTCAACTAGTCAACCATCATATGGATACAAGAAAAGATGGATAGCCATTGCATACTTGGACTGCTTGAAAGAGATCATGCTAATCCAATAACAAGAAAAGTTGTGTGGGCTTAAAATCACAGCTTGACTAGAAATACTGCAATGGCAGACTATTTTCCTGTGTTTGCCTGAATCTTGTCTTTAATTTATTTACAAATGCCTATACAAGAACTGAACAATCACACTCCTTTTTCTGCTGAAAAATTATTTTAAGAGTTCTCTGTATTTGTCCTCAAAAACATACTTTTGTTCCATTAAGCTACAAAAAGTAAACACTCAAGTCGCCAGAATATTAATATTACTACAAAAACAATTAAAATATCTCTAATTCATTTATCTTCTAATTGTGCAGGCTTTGGGGAACTGGAATATTTTTGCAATGACAACAGTGGTATTTCTACAAGAGTTTGAGTACCCATCTGTGTGATAATGAGAAAGCATATCATATTTCTTTCAGAGCTGCAAGACAACAGGCCTTTCTTAATTCCATGCCACTATCTTACAGAATATGCTTTCCTCACCCTCCTCCTGTACCCTAGCTCCTAGTTGTCCTTATTCAGTGACAAGTCTCTGAAAGCACTGTGAAATTGGCAACAGAACTGAAGTTGAGCCAGAAACTTCAAAGAAACAGTACTGTTACACATTAGCTGCTAACATTGGTTTCCATATGGACTTCTTACTCCTAGACACCTGACTTGTTTCCATGCACTTCAGCAACTTCTCTGAACTTCCTAATGCAATTTTTGCTCATGCAGTCTTCTGGAACTGACTCATCTTCCTATGTGTGCACAATAAAAACCATTTTAGATCACTTTTCTTAGAAAAAAACTCCCTGTGATTTTAATAAAAATAATGTTTCATATACTGACTGACTAAGTATATACTGTAGAATAGATAATTTCTTTCATATGCAAATTTTTATCTAGTTACCTTGAGACATAATGCCTTAAAATAATTGAATGAAACCTGGGTTGCTGGGGAGCAATCATTCTGCTTCAGAGTGAGTGGCAATTTCTCAAATATAAAGAGAAAAGCTGCAACAGATAGCATATGACAAACAGGTAGAAGTAAGAAATTGTTAAGAGGAGAGATCTCCTGGATGGAGGTTTATATTTTTGTGATAGACAGATGACAGGTAATGCCTTTTTTGTGGCACTAAAATATTGTCTCCATGAATGGAGGCTAAAGTATTGCTCCTTGATGGCATAGAAGTAAAGAATTATAAAGTGGATGCTGTCAAAACCTGCAATTACTCCATATAATACTTCAAGTATTCACAAATACTGTGGTATGTACAGGACAATAGTGAATACTTAATTATTTATTTTTTAAAATAATTTTTCCAATATATCTCCTTTCAAATCAGAGTTTAGTAATTCAACATATGCCAAAGAAATCTTTATAGTATTTGAAAATAAAAATAGAGTGTGTGCACAAACCCAGCATACAGGGATACCTAACTTGAACCTTTATCCTATACCAGTAGCAAGGATATCTTGTTAAACATTTGAGTGCTTTATGGCATACATCTGGGTTTTCTAAAAAACCTCTTGTTTTACCCTCAGGATCAGGAAATAATTCTAACAGAATGCAGAACTGCAAAGACATGGTTGCAGTGACAGGGAGGTTGCACATGTTTCACAACAGTAAACAATAGACATAACTCCTCCTTTTCTATTTTTTATAGGTTAGTGCTTGTTTGTATAAGTCATTTATCTTATGCTATAGGACAGCATGTAAAAGTGGTCTTTAAAGAGAACTCTTGCTGAACAAAATTGCAGATGTTATGTCAGTTACAGTTCTGTTAATTTTTTTCCCCTATTCAGGCATCACCATCAGACATAGAAATCTTACCTGAGAAGAAAATTTTACTGGAGAAACTGAGAATCCATGAGCATCTAATTTTGTTTTCACAACTTGCTAATTTGCATGGGACCAAATAAGGTACCGTTTATAGCAACAAATCTATTACTTTCCACACCATTTTCAACAATGTGCTTTTTGGTAATAGTAACTGGATTTAGAGAAAAAGTTGGAAAAACACAGAACACTTTACTAAAACTATCTTTGAGAAAAGGCAGTTTCACATGTGGAGGAAAACACAAAACTGAGCACTGGAGGATGTAAAGATATTACGTAAATAAATATTTTGTTCCCTGAAAACTGTGAAGTATTTTCTCTGAACACTTTGGTGTTTCTTTTTCTCTGCCCTCTAAAAAGTGGTCTGTAATTCTTCTTGAATACAATAATTTTGAACAAAAGCCTGTCAATATTTCAAACACATTCTTTAGACTTCTCATAGTTATTCTTGGGGAGCCTGTAAACAACATCAATAGCTTCCTGTACTATCACAAAGATCCAGAGTTTAGCAATTACAGGAACTGTGGGTTTGGTTATAGGTAGTGAATAGAAAATTATACTTTGGACACATAAGTGCAAAGGAGTTTGTATGGGATATTACTGCAGGAAATGGTGGCAAGTGTAGCAATCAATATCCACAACATTTCAGTCACTATGCATTTCTGCAGCTGAAGAGATTCTAGAAAATATGTTCCCTGGCTTCCCTATTTAAAAAGCTGATGTGAATATTATGTCTAATTCAAAGGGCATTGCAAACTATATGACTGAATTTTCATTACTGTGTGTGGAATTAATATTGCCAAATATGGATTTTGAAATGTTGGCAATATATTATTTAAATTATCAGTGTCATTTTATATTCACAAATAATCTATAAAGACAATGTCACAGAAGTCTCACAAAAAAAAATCTTAACTTCAAGCTTTCAGAAAAAAAAAAAAAAATGGAAGCAGTTGTTCTGTGTCCTAAGCTTTGCCTCACATTGTTTTTTCCTCACACACATATACCTTTGTTCAGATAAACATAGTTACACACAAGAAAAGTGGCAAGCAAAGGAGTACATATATAGCACATTTTAATTTTATTAAAAAGAACACTAACATTGCTTAAGAAATTAAGTACCTTTTATTCCCCATTATATGCAAATATTTGTTTAGACTAGACAAACCCCTAAAAGTTATAATTTTGTATGTCAAGGATGTGTAAATTGAGAAGCAATGACTGAAGGCTCCAAAGCAGTTGCTTCACCCTGTTTCACCCTGTCATTCTCTGGGATGCAATTGCAAAAGAAGTGATTCGTTTGGAGATGGCTTAACTATCTTTCAAAAGTTAATAAGCAGCTAAACAGTTTCAGAAAGTGATAGAAAACTAGGATTTCCTCTGAATTTTCCTCCAAGTTATATACATTTTTTAAAGAAAGATATTCCTCATCTGTTTCATAAAATAAAGTTTTAGCAGAGGCCTTTAAGATCTTTGTCTACAAAATATTTAATTACTACCTTACTTTCATGACTTAACATGGACATTGGTTTCTATACACTCATGCATGCATACACAGCTGGGGTTGTGGAACAATTTAGTAGCATAAAATTGGTGACTAAACTAGGTAATTTGTCCTGGAAGACCTTCTATTTACTTACATGACTAAAACAAAGCTTGCCAAAACCTGCCATCTAGAGGAAAAAATTTGCATTCCTGTTGCATTCAGACCAAATCTTTGAGGCTACAAAAATTTTGCGTAACTACTGTAGCTTCTCTGTACTCCATGAAGTTAAATGTATTGTATTTTTCCTTTGAGTTACAAGTCCCTGATTCTACTTTTTCTGTTTCAGTTCAATAAACCTTGCTGCCCTGTGCAACACCTTAGCAGTGAGTGACCAAGGAAACCACTAGTGCAATGTCTCAGGGGAATAAAGTCTTACAGTCAGATGGGCACAGTAGTTAAAGCCAGTATTGAAATAGAGAAAACAATTATAGCTCTATAGGAAGGTGGTCTTTCAAGCTGGGTGAGGTATTTCCAACTAGTAAAACATATTCAAAGTAAATAAAGAAAAAAAGGTAATACATTAGAAGTACAAAATTAGTTACTTTTTCTATGAGTCCAAAATGAAGTTGGGAATCTACAAATTGCTGTTCTCGTGTGCTGTTCTCATTTGGTCCAAAGACATAACTATATATATAACTGAGATTTGAAGAGAGAGATAAAATAATACTAGGTAAAGCAAGGTGTTACATAAGTACTTCAGTAATTCCTTTAAAGAAAGACAATATCTCTGGAAGAACTGCAAACTCCTAGTAGAAGGGAGAATATTTTAGGGGAGTAGCTCCACATGAAGTAACTTCTCCAGCCTGTCTCTGGCAAGAGAAGAGAGTAGCTGCCCTGGTGGAAGTAGGTCATAAGCTGTCTCTTGTCTCCATGAGAGGCAAGGCCTGAACCATTTACATACTGTTTAGCTGATGGTCTCTCAAAGCATCAATTAACTGTCAATTAGCTAAAGAGCAAGTGTTCTAAATAATTCAGAATGCAGCTGTTTGCCTAGAAATTAGCAGTTTATGCAGTGAAAAAATACTCAAAAAATTTAAATTTTGGCATTATGACACATTGTTACATAATGCCTCTCATTAACTCCCAGGAATATGAATACAGTGTGTTTGGCATATGTATCACCTTTCAGTAGCTATCAAAAATGAAAGTCTTCTGGATACAGGAATAAATCACTGCAAGATACAGAAATGGCAAGATATTTTTTATTTCAGTGCTTTCAAGCTCAGAATTCTCTCAAAGAAATTTCATATTGCTAAACCTAAAATGCATTTACTAATAATTAGCCATATGATAAAATACTACACTAAAAACCAGGAAACTAAAGAGTCCTGGAAATAGAAACCTACTTTGTTTCAGACTCTTATTCTCAGAATACTTAAAAAGCCCTTTATATTTAAGTCTTTGCCTGAAGTAAGGACATAACTGATAGTGCTGGCTTTATTTACAGATACATAATTTACAGAAAACATAGACTGATTTTAAATAACACACCTTTTTTTTCGTTTATTAATGTTATTTCCTATATCCGTGATGTAGCTGTGGACCAAAACTCAAAGTCTGGATATCAGATAGCCAAAGTTTTTTGATTTCACATATTGTGAGAATACATATCAACTGCAAATAATAAGACTGAGCTGAGATATTTAGTTTTGGTGTGTTTCAGTTCAAAATGTACTAAATTTAAGGTATTTGAACTAAAGAGTAGAGAGTGGTCAGCAGAAATGGGTGAGAGTGTAGGGGCTGTGGAATAGACCACAGCACTCTGTAACCTCTTGTTTCCTCTCTTGCTGCTCGCAGAAAGACTCTCATTTCAATAGCTGGTGCAACAATGGGTAGCAATTCCACCTTTTCCTTCACCGGTTGTGGTCTTCTAGCATCTTCTGCTTGCTCCCATGATCTAACTCAATACTGTGCTCTTAATGCAAGGCGCGCCATTTATCTTGGGTTCCCGCACGTTTGCATGTGGGTAATTAGCTTCTCCACTTGTCCTATAAGAAAATGTTATGGCAAATTCAAAACAATTAACATCTGTATTCCGTTCAGTTACAAGCCACAGCAACACTGCTGTACTGCCTATCACATATTTTGCTTCTCTGTTTTTTCATTGCTCCAGTAATTTTCCAATAACAATGCATTTTCATTCTTTGTTCTTTACACTGCAAATCTCCTTGGGTGTTCCCTTTGTTTTCCATGAAATAATTTTTTTGTTCCTTGTATTTTCTTCCTCTTGTTTCAGATTTCAGTTTCCTCCTCTCTGTCCTCTCACATGTTCTCTTGCCTGTGTTGTTTCACGTGCCTCCAACCTGACCCTTTAACTCCTATTTGCCATATGAATTTTCCTGTCCATATTACCTTTCTTTCATTATAGAAACACTGCTGTTTTTCTCTGTATATGATCTTCATTTACTTTGCTCAGAAAAAAAAATACCAGAATTTAGAATATCTCTAGATCTTATGTTAGTAAAATTGTCTCGTCATTATTTGACATATAAATTGCCTTACACGAGAAATTTACTATGGCCATTAATGATTACACGATCAATATATTTTGTCTTTTCAGCTTTTCTGTGTCCTTGTTATGCAATACTTCTTGCAAGGGCAAAGGATCTGCATTTGCCTCCTTAATCCATTTAATGCAAGGCTAACATTTTGTCAGCATTCAGATAGGCATCTCTAGTGTGGTTAGTTAACTCAAAACAGAAAAGTTCTCTTAAATGGTGGCTCACATGGGGGCCAGGAAAAACATCTCATACAGCCAAAACATCCCATCATTAGAGAGAAAATGAGCTCAGATCTTTGCACCACATAATGGTAGAATACTGCCTGAACATCTACAATTCTTATTACTGAACAAAGCACGAACATGAATCTTCCCCTTCCTGCAGCAGAACAAAATCCCTCATTACTCAGTTTCCAGGAGGAAGGAACATATTCAGCAGAATCTGTCTGACAAATCCTAGTTCCTTGTCCTTAATCTCTGTCTCTGGAGTTTTTCCATCGTTGTACTCATGTTCTCAAATCCTCCTCTTCTCCAGCTGATCAGATGGGTGTCCCCAAAACTCATTTGTTTTTTTTTCACCCACCTGTCTTCTTACAAATGTCTTCGACATTTCTCAACCATACTAGTCCCCTCTTTCATCTAATTCCCTTTTCTCCATAGAGGCTTTAATGTAAAATGTTTTTTAAAAATTATTTAATGTTTTCTCTGAAGTTCCTGCTCAGAATGTTTCCTCCTCAATTCAAAGTCAAACAAATAAAGACCCTTTGATGCAGACTATGAAAAGAAATTCACACAGTCAAGATCACATGCCAGTGGAGTGTTGTCAACTTGCCTCACAATGGTAATTGCATCGCCCTACTCCTGAGACACAGCCTTCTACATGGCAGATTTAGCTTATGGACACAAAGAAATATAATGCTCTCTTTCTCTCAGAATATATCTGAGAAAATCTGAGAAATAATAAAATCTATATGTCGAAATTAACAGCACATCCTTATCTAAATACGTTGGTTTGAAACTGCATGGTAATAGAACTTGTTTTGGTGGTGAGTCAAGTTTTCAGTACTATACATCACAAATGACTTTCTAGCAGCAAAAAAAAAAAAACAAAACTGTGCATCATTTCTTCTTCATTTTATCAGAGAATCAGTCATGAAAGCAATCATGTCTTCCGTGATTTTTTTACATCTTCTTGATAATTAATGCAAGTTTTTGCAGAGATTATATACCAGCAAAAAGTCTATCCTACCAATTCTGAACATCCAAGAAGGGATGTTCTGGCATCACCCAGTTTTTTGTGACATATCTATGCCAAGCTAGAAAAGCGCTGAGCAATTGGCTGTACACCTGCTCTGAGGTCAGGTTTCAACCTGCACACTTCTTCAGAGAGGTCCCAGCTAACAGGAAGCTGGTGAACACTGTCTCTATTTTCAAGAAGAGCAAGAAGGAGCAGCCTGGAAACTACAGGCCTGTCAGTCTCACTTCAGTGCCCAGTAAAATTATGGAGATTATTCTGTGTGATACTGAAAACACTCAAAAGACAATGCAGTTGTTGATCACAGCTAGCATGTGTTCATGAGAGGAAAGTCCTGCTTATCAAACCTGATTCCTTTCATGACAAGGTAACTCACCTAGCTGACCAAGGGAAGCTAGCTGAAGTAATGTTGGATTTCAGTAAAGCTTTCAATACTGTCTCTCACAGTATCCTTTCAGATACAGTGCCCAACACACAGCTGGATAAACACATCGTGGTGGGAGAGCAACTGGCTTGGGGGTTTGACACAAAGTGTTTAGTGAATGGGTGACATCAAACTGGTGATTTCTCACTAGTGGGGTTCTGCAGGCATCCATCCATCTTCAGTCTTGTGCTCTTCAACATCTTCAAAAATAACTTGGACACAGGACTGAAAGGGATGCTAACCAAGCCGGCAGACAATACACAACTGGGAGGAAATGTTGACTCCCTTGAAAAAAGTGAGGTCCTGCAGAGAGACCTTGACAAATCAGTGGGCTGGACAATCACCAACTGTATAAAGTTCAACAAGGGAAAAGTTCCAGATTTTGCACCTGGAAGGGGTCAACCCTGGAGACTGGGGAACAAGAGGTTGGAAAACAATGCTGCAGAAAGGGACTTGGGGGTCCTGGTGAAAGACAAGTTGAATCTGAGCCAGCAGTGCCCTGGCAGCCAGGAGGGCAAACCCTGTTCTGCCATGCATCAGACACAGCATCACCAGCCGGGCAGGGGAGGGGATTGCCCTGCTCTGCTCTGAGCTGGAACAGCCTCACCTCCAGTGCTGGGGCTGGTTTGCACGCCACGGTATGAGAAAGACACTGAGCTCTTAGAAAGCATCCAAAGGAAGGCAATTAATTTGGAGAAGGGCCTTGAGGGGAAGCCTGATGAGATGAAGCTGAGGTCACTTGGTTTGTTCAACCTGGAGGAGACTGAGGGAGACCACATTGCAGTCTACAGCTTCCTGGTGAGGGGAAGAGGAGGGGCAGACACTGCTTCCTTCACTTGGTGACTGGTGACAGGACCCAAGGGAATCGCCTGAGCTTGTGTCAGGGGAAGTTTAGGCAGGATATTAGAAGAGGCTTCTTCACCTACAGGACGTTTGGGCATTGGAGCACGCTCCTCAGGGAAGAGGTCACAGCACCAAGCTTGACAGAGTTCAAGAAGCATTTGGACAATGCTGTCAGGAACATGGTGTGAGTCTTGGGGCTGTCCTGTGCAGGGCCAGGAGTTGGACTCAGTGATGCTTTTGTCCCATCCAACTTAGCGTATTTTGTGATTATGTGATTCTGCTATGAGTCAAAGGAATCAGTAGTGTGGACAATGACAGACCTGAAAAGAACACAGCCTTGTTTTTTTTTTTTTTTTTTTTTTTTTTTTTGTTTTATCTGATAGAAAATATTTTATTCTCTTCAACTAAAAATATTTGATCAAGGCAGATACAATTTCAGAACTTGAATTTCAGGTAGGGATGATTTGTGCTAATTTTTATAGATGTTGCAAATTCAAATTGGGTTTGGGATGGTGTCTGGACCCAAACATGCATATTGTTACATGTAACAGATTCTGCTAATCTTCAAAACATTTAATTGAAAATGTTTTAGTCCTAGCCATTAAACATTTTACCCAGTCTGACAGGCAGGCAACTATATAGATACATAATTCTCTCTAGATGAATGCTTTCAAGTGTGTAAATTTTGACAGATACTGGAAGAATAATCTAAATATATCACATCCTCTGGAAAAATTCAACAATGAAGTGGACTGTTAAAAACTCCACTGGGAGCAATGGGTGGTAGGACCTTCAAACACTGGGATGCACATTTAGCAAAGGCCAATTGGTTAGTCAACACTAGAGAATCTGCCAGTTGGGCTGGCTCTGCCCAATCAAAACTGAGAGGGACAGAGTTGCCCTAATCCATACTAAAATACAGGCTGGGGAAAGCAAGTCTGAGTTATTCCTGCCTCAGATAAAGGCAAAGGCAAATTAATGTCTGGGATTGCTTTTGTTCAAGGGCCTGGGTGCACTTGGTGAATAGTGCAGGAGTCTGTGTACCTCTAGGGAATTTGATTCTGTGTAAGAGACAAGAAATTAAGTTGTACATTGTTAATTGCTGTATAGCATTGTATATCATTACTTCCATGTGCCATATTAAGAGTATTACAGTAAAAATAACCCAGATCAATGAAGAAAAAATTGTGAGGCAGCTGGACAAGTAAAATGGTGATGGAATCAGAACTGACCAGCTTCCAACAATCCAAGATCACAGATCATCTTTCCTGCTCTGAAATTTTATGACTGATGAAGCCCAAAGTCATGGACTAAATTAACTCAACAGACTTTAGCAGGAGAATGCACAGACTAAAGGACCAATGTTTTGTGTGTATATTAAAAGACTGGAAAGGTGATGATCATTAACTGGGATGTAGAGAAAGAATGGGATGTGGGCATAATGTAAATGGTATAGAATAAGGGATGGATACTCTTCTGATTTCCACTGATAGAGTTATTTTTTTTTCCTAGCAGCTGGTACAGTGTTGTACTAGGAGAATTATGTTGTGTCCTAGTTTAGGGCAAATTTGGGAGAAAACCTCCAAAAGGGGACCCTCCCGAGAGCAAACCCACACAGCCCCTCCCACCAACCGGTTCGGGAATGATTCCTCAGAGAGAAGTGGAAAGAACCTGTTTATTTAACAGGCACAGCACCCCCAGGACACAAAATGAACAATACCAGATGACAACACTCTTTCACCGCTCTGAAAAAGATGACAAATTCAGCGAGTCTCCCTTGAGGGCGGTCGCTCTGCTGTCACTCCCTCCGGCGCTGGGGATGGCTGCTGCAGCCACAAGGTGTGCTCAGGTGCCAGTCCGGAGCAGGTTCCAGTAGTTACAAGAAAAGGAAAAGGGGAAAAAAAACCAAAACAAGAGCAAAGCAGGATCAAAAGCAGAAGCCAGAGCTAGAGCCAAGCAAAAAGAGCCCAGCAAAAAACCAAAAGCCACACTATGTACTGCCCCGTCTCTTGTCCTGCCAGTCGTGGGGGGAGCAGGCTGATAGCAGAACCAAAACAAAACATTTGTCCTTCAGAGCCAGTCTCATAGGCACAGAACATAACATCCAACATAGCAGAACACACAAATGGGGATACAAGCATCACCCTATGACATGTTGCTAAATTTTGCTTACACTACATTGACACCATTTTATTTTTTCTTTCTTTATTCAGCTGGAAAAATAAATATTTCAAACTTTTAAAAAACTTGTCCAGATTTTGAATTTTCATATGTAACTAATACACACCTCTTCAAAAAGTTCTTACATAAGATACTTAAATCAAAATACCATCCTGCTCTAATAAATATTAATAAATGAAAATTTTGTGAAAAAATAATAAAAATATTGCATTTAAATTAATTAAATTAATTAAGCATTTTAAAAACATCAACTTCTCCTTATGAAAATTTAATTTTTGTAAGGAGATACATCCTTGTGAATATTAATGTATAACTCATCTACTACTGCATCGTTGAGTAGTTTTAAAATGTACATGATGTGCTATATTACAGCCTTCCGTTCAGTTTGTGATCAAATACAGAATTCATGTTCTAGAAAATGACTTATAAGAAAAATTGTAAAGAATTGTAAAGAATTAACAATCTGTAAAATACTGCCATTTTGAAAACTCTAGAAAACTTATGGTTTCTAATGACATTTTTTCTGTCAGATACAGAGGCTAATTTTAAATTATTTTTCTCTTTTTCACATTTGCCATAGATACACTACCAATGATGAATATGAAAATTCATCTCTAGTGAATTCTGTTGAAGTCCAGCTAATAAAGTACATAAGACTGCTTTCAGAGATTAACATGTTTAGATTTTGAGAATCACAGTAAAACACTGATATGCTAAATAACGTCAAATTTTTAGTAAAAAAATGCTTCTTTCAAGGAGAAAAAGAATAGTAGTACAAGTGAGCAATCAGTGCTGTAACATAAAGAAGAAATTTGAAGTTCTTCCTCCCACTGTTCTATTGAGTTGTTCTTATTTGTTCAGTGGGAGGAATATGAATTGGCAGAAGGAAACAGACATTTCTTACAGACCCAATTTTGGGGTAGCAGAGTTGAAAAAGTGCCAGGTGGAATGGTATGGTTTTTGTATTTGCTTGCTATGCACAAAGCCAAGAATTTTATCACACATGTAAGCACTCAGCAGTGGCTCATGATCATACTTCTATATAAAACAATTCAAATAACACAGTGGAAAAGAACCCTGAATTGATATGTGGTTTGCATGGTAACTCCCTGCCTCACTGCACAGTGCAACAATGATCAAAATGTTTGTGTTCCTTTTGCACAGGATGCAAGAAAGACAAAGTGAAGGAAGGGTTGTTTTCTTCTAGTTTCAATATGATATTTTTAATGTGGTTTTATCTTATCTTTTACTGTTTTGACTCTCTGATCAAGTAGCAGTATTACACATGTGTAGGCAAAGGAGCCTCATCCCAGCTCTTCACTTTGTTTGCTGGTCAATTTCTTCCTTTTCCTCATGAAAACCCTCCTGTTTCTGTGCTTTTCTCATGCTTCTTATCCGTTTGAGAGCATTTTCATGCAGGTTATCCAAATATCATGTTATATAAAGGAACATAGGGTATGTCAGGTTTAGAAATCATTATCTAGCATCTTCTGTTCCCTACTGAACTGTGTGCACAAAGATCCCACGTTCAAGGTTGCTGTATTGATTTTCAAAGCATTACATGCTTTGAATCTTGACTGTTTGAAAAATCCTTGCTCCCTCTCCTGCAATTTCTTTGCTCCATTTACAGCCAAAATGTAAGGGCAAATATTTTCTGTCATCTGTGGTAAACAGTTTTCATGAGAATTAGGCTAAAAATTCAGAACCCAGCAGAAAAGAGCAGCCCTAACCTAGTCTATCTTCAAAACAAATTGTGAAGCCTGCATCTTTCAATTCAGATGCAACATCTTATCTTTACACTTTCACTATCACTGTATACCATGTGTCTTCTTGCTAGTTTAGAAGTTGGGCTTCTGAAAGTGGGAGCGTTTTGTTGGTTTGGGGTGTTTTTTTTTTTTTTTCTTTGTTTGGGGATTTTTGTTTGTTTTGTTTTGCTTTTTTGAAGCAAAGCTAGACAATTATGAAATCTGGGCTACTCTTGTAATAATAAAAAGAATACTGGAAAGAGTGCTTTTTGCAAGGCAAAAATTCAATGAAATAGTTTATGAGGAACCTTTCTAAAATGCAGTTATTTGATGTGTGAAGTAGTCAAGTGCACAAAGCAACCTCTCCAGGGAAAGCTGAATACCTAAATCAATTATAGGATTCCACAGACACATGATACAAGTAGATTTTTTCTCTGGTTAGCCATACTGTTTCAGGTTTTCTAAAGCATTGTGGTTCTGAATTCCTTTTAAAACTCTTGATCAAATTTGCTGACTTGTGATCAGAACACTGTGAAACATGGAGAAGGGTTAACCTATGTAAAATTTAAGATTAATTACATAACTTCATTTCATGTAGTACAATACATAGTCCCTGCAAACTGGTCAAATTTCTGTGTAATTTATAATCAGATAGGAAGAAAGTTCAGCTAAAATGAAAGCATTAGGTAGTACTGTAATTATTTCAATATGATGCAGACTATTTAATGCAGTAGATATATTTCATCCCTAGACAATTCTTAAGTGAATTTTTCATGGATACATTCCCATAATCATAGACTTAACAAGCATACCAAAACTGAAGATTCAAGAATATAGTAACTTTCATAAGGGGATTAGAGATTTCAGAAAAGCTTTTTGTTGTAGATAACACCATTGGTTTTCTCCTATTCAAATTCTGCTGCATTTGCCTACAGTGAAACTGTCAGATATTAAAGCAATTATTTTTTTTTCTTATTCAGCAACATTGGAACTCCAAAGACTATGAAGCTTGAAGGAAAAGAAAGTGGTGGGAGAAAAAAGAAAGAAAATCAAAATGCAGAATGTAAGAAAACAGCTGTTATTACTGGTGGGAAGGTGTTAGTCTTCAATAAGAGATGAAATCATAGAGGATGAAACGTAGAGAGCAAATTCACACACTATTTAAATCAGTGTGAAGTTCTTGTCATCCACTCTTAAAAAATCTTATCATAATGTTCTCCACATTTTATTTCTGGGACCTTAGTTCACCAATCATTCCTTTAAAACATTCTTAATCAGCTTTTGTTAGTGTTCTACATTCAGTATCGCCTATCTTCAACTGTTCCTCACATTTTTTTCTGATTCAACAGTTGTTTTGGTATGTCTTAATTTCTTTTCAGAGAATCATAAAATCATAGAATGGCTGCAATTGGAAGCGACCTTAAAATTCATCTAGTTCCAACCTCCCTGCCATGAGCAGGTACATTCCATTAAACAAGGCCAGTCAAAACGGCTTACAGCCTATCTTTAAACACTCCCAGGCATCCACAGCTTCTCTGGACAAACCATTCCAGTGCCTCACACTCCTTACAGTAAAGAATTTTATCCTAATATCTAATCTAATACTACTCCCTTTCAGTGTGAAGCCATTCCCCTTTGTCACTGTGCTGTCACTATATGCCCTTGTAAATAGTCTCTCTCCATCTTTCTTGCAGGCTTTCTTCAGGTACTGGAAGACCACGATCACATCAAGGCCTTGTCTTCCCTTAAATCCATTGTCTTGGACAATGACTGGGACAGATTTGGGAGGAATACCAGCATCACAAAGTCACCACAGGACATCCATATACTTCATAAGCTTTGCTCTCCTCAAGTGAAAGATATGCTCTAAAGAAAGATGTGAGGAGATAACTGTCACTTTATGAATTCACCAGTTGAAAGACTTCACTCTGCTGCTCAAAAAGCAAAAGCCTTAATTTGAAGATTTAATGACTCTGACATGATAATTGCTCTACTCACAATACTTGATTGAGCTACACGTAGGTCAGAGGAGATCTCAAAACTTCAAACAATTATACTAATACTAATTTCTGTTCCATATTATGCATTTATATCAGGTTGCACATATATAATTCTAGCAGCATACTAGGACATTTTAATCTTCTCTGTCATGAAAGCTTTATTTCCCCTATCCTCATTTAAACAGCATACTACTAAAATTTTGTTACTGTGATGTAAGAGTTGCAATTCCTGTTCAAGATGACAATCAGGTCAATATCTCCATGGAAATTTGAGATAATGGAGTCTCTTCATAGCAGTACAATTATGTGAGTCAATAGATTTAATAGTCAAACTGATAGTCCATTGAGACAGCATGCTTTTCATTGGCTTTTCTTCCCTCCCCAAACATGGCAAGGGATTTACAGCTAGACATATATTTCAACTAATTAGTGTCTTTACAGAACCATGAGCACATGAAGGAATACATAAAGTGCTATACAAAAACAACTTCTTCGAAGCAATGGACCAAAATTGAACATAAGTAACAGTTTCTTAGAATTTTAAATACCTCAAGAACTTCTCTCAGATAACCAAAGCAAAAGTTCCCAAAACTTTACTTTGTTCTTATCTTTGAGAGACTAAAGGAAATGTGTTGTGATAAAACTATTGATTAGTTATGGAAGATTTGAAATCACACACTAGAGAGAAAATTAAACTGAGTAGAAATTTTCTTTCTGTCATACACAGAACTCCAAGCTACAGCCTTAGAAGATTACATGCAAGAAAGAAAAACAAAGAAACAAACAAAACCAACTTAAAAAGATAAACATTGTCATTATCAGGATTATTCAGAAGAATGTAATCATACACTAGAACTGCTACAGCTTCAAGTGGGTGTTATACAGTCACATTGGTTATGGGAGAGGAAAAGTTATTTTAGCAGAAAAAATAGAATTAAGTGATAAAGATGGCTCTAATTAACTTTATTTTCCCAATGCAAACTAAGGAGCGTTACCAGTCTTTACAGATAGGCAATGACTGTGATGCTGGTTTGGGGTTTGCTTTTTTTTTCCTTTTATATGTTTTCTATATTCTTCACACATATATTTGTAGCTCTGTAGTCTATTGTATTAGGAGTTAGTTTTCCATGTACTTTTCCATGGCCTTTCCTTAAGCAGAAAGACAAAACAAATTCCAGAGCTCCAAGTCCTGGGGGGTGCAGGGCCCCTATCCTATCTTGGTTTCTTCTTGGGAACCAAGGCCAAGAAGAACTCTTTAAGATATATTCTCATGGACAAAGTACAGCCAGCAACAAGGGGGGCTTCCAAAGAAGGGACTTGACCTGCGGGGGAATTGCATCACCACTTGTTCTCCTAATTGGTGCTTTTTATCAATTTATGCTAATTTGCTAAAACCTCTAAGTGTGTACTCATCCTTGTAGGGGTGGGCTTTTGTGGACATCTTTCCACAGCTGCCCCTGAAGGCCCTCAATAAAGATCCTCTTTTATACTATCTCCTTGCTAAAATGATCTTGAGTTTTATTTCGGGGTTGGGAAAATGGCAACAACTGGTACTACTAAAAGAAGTGGTTAGTTAAGAGTTTCCAAGGACCCAAAATGCAGATATACCTGTAGTGATCAAGACAGATACTGAGCTCTCTAAATCTAACCCACATGAGCATTCTAGAATATACCAATTGTAGTAAGCCAGTCAAGGCTGGGCTAAACCCCATTCTCATTCCTCTGCTTGCCTTCTCACCAGCTGAAAAGGCACAGGATGTGCTCCCACCAGTCCTGGTTTTGGAGCACCCCACTCCCAGCCTGGGATCACACTCCAACCCACACCTCCACTTTCCATTACTGCTCTGGAGCCAGCAGCCACCAATCCTCCTGCTGTAACCAGCACACACGGCAGCACAATATTAAGAGGGGATGCTTCTCTCTTTTTGTGATGTTTATCCACGGCCCCCTCTACCTATCTACAGCTCAAAAATCTCTCAAACCAAGGAACCAAGGAAGTAACTTAGGCACTTTGAAGCCAAGTACTTTTCACAGATGAGAGCACAGCTGTTTACATGTTTATTTCCTTCTGTCACCATGCTGGAAATACATCCTGTGCTTAGAGTCATACTAACTTCTAATGAATTTGGTGAGGATACAGACTTTAAAAAACTACAGGCATTAACACTGGGCTGTGAATCCAGAAGGGTGACCTGCTTTCTGCTGTGTGTGTATACCAGGGCCAAACCTCAGCCCCAACACAATGTGACAACGGCGCTTGTTCCTACCCGAGTGACACATGTCACACACTGTCCCAGGGTGCTGAGCACTGGCCTTGGAGCTACGAGCTCGAGCTGCCACAGCAGGAGCTCAGCAGCAAATGTGAACATGCTGGCTGTGGAGAGAAGCATCCTAGTCCTGGGATACAAAAAGAAACCAAAAACATGACGGCGGAAAACAAATAGGATAAAATTTGCTTGAATGAAAAGAAGAAAAATGAAGCCAAAAGAGACCTGTCCAATGATACACTTGAATTACTTTGATACATTTCTGAATATCATAGCAGGATTTCAAATACCAAGTTAGCAGAGTGTCAAAACGTGTACCTAATACATGAAGGTCTACTGTAGCTATTGTTGTTTGAGTCAGTCTTCTAAGCCAAGCCATGTGGTCTGTTATTCCAAAAGGAAAAGGAATGTCTGTTCAGGTGTAGTATTTTTATCATTACATACCTGGACCTGCTCAGGCTTTTGGAAGTAAGTTGGTCACCTACTGGAAACAAACATCATGGGTAAACAATTTTTCTTTTTTTAATCAGTTACTGGAAATTTGGCATGGAAACTTTAGATTTGTTACTACTGTTTCACATATTTGTTTTTCTTGAGGTAAATAGACATATTTCTCAGATCTAAACCATGCCTTTCTCACACCATGCCAGTAAAGATTTTATACAAAGAGAATAATATCATCAAAATAAAATATATGGGTAATTTGAAGGCACGGAGGCATGCACATGTACACATATAGAAATGTATATATGTTTTATAACATAAATGGCAATCTAGAGGAAAAAAAAAAGATTTGAAAAAAATTCTTATAAGATCCAGATTGGCAGTAATATGAAAAGACAACATATTTGGGAATTTCTCTCACAATGGTGAGTTAAAAGTACTCATCTTGTTATAAGCTGGCTGATACTGCTTACAGAGATTTATTAACCTTCAGACCATTCTAATTTTATATGACAGTAACTTTAAATGAAGAAAACTTTAGTCAAATCTGGCCTTCTCTGATATATATGTGAGATATTGTAAGATAAGAGTTTCCCTTGGTAACTATATTCCACAACTCAGTAAAAGGGGGATGGCTCACTATGGCCAGTAACATGAATATATATATATATATATATATATATATATATATATATATATATATATATATATATATATATATATATATATATATGTGTGTGTGTGTGTGTCTGTGTGTGTGTGTGTGTCTGTGTCTGTGTGTGTGTGTCTGTGTGTATATATATATACATATATATATACATATATATATATATATACATATATATATTTGTTCATATTATTCTCAGTTTATTATTTCAAGACAAAAAGTTTGAACCTAAACATAAAATCAGTTTGTCCTTCCCTCTGTGTTTGAAAAAACATGGAGTCCATAAATGCAGGTGAAATAACCTAGGCAGCAAAATCTGGAAATATTAGCCAAAGCACTGCATTCAACTTGTAATTTTCATATAAGCTAACCTATATGATTATAAACCTATTCCTAAAAATGATGTGAATTTTAGAATTAGCTTCAGAATAATTTCCAAATTCAGCATGGACAAATAGAGACAAGAAGAGCAGAAAATGTAGATTAGTAGAAAAATAAATCCTACCATTTAGCTTGAGAGTCTGATTAAGCAAAATGGATCCTCATTTGTTGTTAAACTTGGGAAGATTTCAACAGAAATTGTGCAGGAGCTGGTCTATTGAATATCTGAAACCTCTGTGCCATCTGCCTCCCATGCAGAAAAAAAATAGGTGGTACAGCATAAATGTCTTAAAAGCAAAATTATTTTGTTATATAAATGGTGATAAAATTTGAATTTAATTTTCTTCAGCTTAGAGATAGAGTTAAGTACTTTTAATATAAAATCTTTTGGCTCGCTGGCATTATTTTGGTTTTATTTTAAGTTATGACAGTTTGTACAGTCATAGAATATACAGATGAGATGACTTTTCATTAGAAAGAGCAAGCTGTTGATAATGATATCTGCATCCAAGAAAATGCTAGAAGACACCACGTAATTGTACAAACAACTAAAATGTTTAATATTTTTTCCACATGAAAATTGCTGTTGGATAAACAAAAATCTCTCCAAGTAAAGTTACTCATACTTTTGCTTTGTTCTGGGATTGGTAGGTAGTGGGAAAGGGAGTAATACTCTAAAAATTCCACTGCTTCCTATTTGAATGTAATTTATTCTTATTAAGCCATTTCAAAATTACACTAATTTATCATGAGTAGAAGTCAGGCCTGCATGTATATTATTGCAGAAAACTTGCAATTCCATATCTGTCTGGAGAAAATGTCCTTGAATAATTAAACATCTGAGCTCTTTGATTGGAGAAAACAATGTCACAAAGGGAAGAGAAGAAGAACAGGCTTTTCTGAAACAAAGAAAAATACTAATTGGCAAAGGAAAATGTAAGGCTAATCAGAATCTTAAACACCAAAAGTATTCAAAGACATAGGCTTTGGGATTTGAATGGTTTATTTTGCTAAATCAAACCCATACTTTTTCTAGATGTCTTGAGATTTGTCCCTGACATTACAGTCTTGAGGTTTCAGCATGTTTGATTTGTCCATATATAATCAAAGATCATATTATATAAATCCCAATGCAGAACCTAATTACTTAATTTAAAGGAACCATTACTATTGCCTGAATAATTAGTAATAGCCTAGAAAGTCAAATTTCTGTTTCTTTTTTTTCCCCCTTATCAGGGAAATGAAATCTTAACATCTATCAGAACTAATTGCAACATACTCGTATTATTAACTGTAAGATCAGCTGCAAGCCTTAAGCAATGCAATTCTACTCAAGCAGCCACTAGCTTTTGTTTTTATTGTTGTTTTAAATAATCAAGATTAGCTGGCAGCAGACACTGTAACTGACAACTGTTGAAAAGAAATCAAATTACGATAGATTCTTTAACTAATGAATTAATTCAAACTGACTTCGATGTAATATTGCCATGAGATCTGCCAGCCTGTAAAGTGACTGTAAATTATAGATGCCATGGATACAAAACTAATAAATAAATCACACCAGTAAATCAAACTGAGGTAAGTTTGCAATAACAAACTGGAGTTGGAAAAGAAATGCTAAGAACTTTGCCAAGTCTACCTTTTGTGGAATATCTTAAAAGCACAGAAATACAGAGCAATTTTGAAAAAGAAAATAATCTGCAGTCTGCTAGGATTGTAGGGAATTGTTGCTAATGATAGAATAAAAAAATTAATCTTACTGAAGTAACTCTTGGTTTTCCAGATGCAGCAATAGTGGATACTGTTGTAGGTTTACATACATTGTGCATGCACGAACTCTCCAGTCTCAGGTTTGTTTCTGTATCTTTTGAACCTTCATGTTTCTTTTCAGCTGAGCGCACACAAGCCCAGCCATGAACAGAAAGACATGGTGAATTCTGAAGGCAGGGGTAATATGAAAGATGCCCAAGGCAGAGATCACTTTGATCACAGTTCACAGCTTCCTTCTGTCACACAAATAATTTGAAGAAGAACCCAAACATTAATAATATGTTGGTCTCTGCAGAATTAAGGTATCAGTGTATGTGAGTTTCTGGGTATGGATTTTTCAAAACTTTTAAGGATTTGTGTATCCTTATTAAATGAAATCTATATGGCAGTTCTACTGTAACTGTCCAAAGATCACCCATTTTTCTTACTGAACGAATAACAAACAAAAGAATGGCTTTTGCATGGTATGTCGAATGAGAATTCGAAAAAGAATTGGTGGAGTTAGATATCACTTTCATATCAAACTGGGAATGCAAGGGGCAAAAGTAGATCAGGGAGCATGGAGGAACAAAGAGATAAACACAGGCTAAGTACTGAAACTTCCATTACTCTTATTCCCATTTGTCGCTACAACAATAGCAGGAATGGGCTTTATTTTATGCTCATGTGAAAGCAGTAGGGGCATATGCATTTCAAATATAGTAACGATTTGGAATTCATGGGTGAGGTGAACATATTGTAAAAAAAGATATCCTGAAGGATGTATAATAGATGTAGAAATAAATTATTACTTTTATTAGTGAAATATATATATTACTCGGTTTGGAAGATTTAGGAAGAGGTAAAAAATTTCTTTTTTCCTCTGTAAAAAATGAAAATCACTAACAGTGAATCAATAGGCAAGGAACTGGACATGAATTTCCCATAAAATACATCAGCAAATAAAAACAGGCTGTTATACTTTACTTCATACAAATATAATTTACTGTTTTGTTATCCACTAAGAATTCACAGATATTCACACAATATACATAAATTCATAAAAATATTACAAAATATGCGAAGATTTGGGTGGTTTTCTTTGGATTATACTTTTCAATTTTTCATTTCAATCTTTGAATATTCTGCTATTTTCTTAATTTATTCTACACCTTACAAGGTTCTTTAAAAATCTTAGTTTTCCAGTTACTTCCTCTTCACTAAAGAGAGGCTACTTTTTTTTTTTTTCATACATTTATTGCCTCCCAGAAAGCCCTTGGCACTTGTAAAATCTCCATATAACTCCAAACTGTCATTGAATATTGCACAATTATATGTGAGTAGTTATTCAGCAAGGAATTTGGAGATCGAGAATACATCTTTATGACCATATTGATTAATCAAAATTTAGAGAAGCAAATGTTATTTGCATTTGAACAAATACTAATTTTCCTGCACTGTTTGATCAGCCCTTCTAACTAGATGTCAAGCAGCTCATTTTTCCAGACTGACTTTAGGTTAAAGGTATTCTTTCACCCACTCATACAAAATTATGTCTGTAATCTTTACCTCTACTTTTCTTAATTATATGAAGTAAACATATGGCTAGAAGAAAAATAAAACCAGCTGAGCCTATACTGAAAGTCATCTTTCACCAGACTCCACCAATCAGTGGAATGTATTAACATGGATTCTTAAAATAGGCAACACCTCATGAAAAGAATTATGAATGTTTGATCAAATGACATTGCTAAGAGCATTTTCAAAAGTCACATTCATGTTTACCCATGAAAACTATAGATGCAATAATCTGAGAAAAAAATGGTACAGTCGTCAGTTATTATTTTGTAGATTTATGCTGCTAGCAAAGCATTTTGAAAGAGTTAACTATCTGACAGCTTTTAAATCAAAACTTATATTAGGTCTTTTTATATTACTTTTTATATTATTATTTAAATGAAAAAATAGCCCTCAGTTTCTTGCTTGCATAATTTTTGTGAACATTCTCAGATCTATCACATAAATAGTCTTGATTTACAGGGTTCCATTTTTGTACTACATTCCTAAAAATCAGATTTAATTTCAAATATACTACTTCAGGCCATCTAAATCCATTTCTTTATACACAAACAAAAAAAAAATCTTAATGCATTTCTTCTGTTCAAGGTTATGCACACATTTTCTTGAAATGTAATTTTGCTTCCCCTGTAGACAGGTGAGTACAGACCAGTTAAGTAGTTCCTATATTCCTCCTTAATAAATTTTATTTATGCCATGACAACTATACTAGCACAGATTGAAACTAAACCTCATATCCAGTATCATTCACTGAGAGAAAATTTTTATCTGAAACAAAATCACAAATTTACAAAAAAAACCAAAAAAAAAACAAAAAAAACTGCTTTAACCTCTGGTTTATATATAAAAAAAAAAAAAAAAAAAATCAGAAATTTGCAGAATTAACATCAGATTAGAATTTCACTTCAGCTCCAAATGAATCTGTTCTCATATGTTTGAAGAGTGATTCAGAAGGCTCTATTTATGATGAACCTAAAGAACTCTTGGTTTTGAGATACTCTCAGGACTCCAGGAAATAAATTTAATTAAAGACTTCAGCACCAAAATCCCTCCAAATGAAGGTGCTCAAAGTAAATATAATTACATATCTTCATTGAAGTGCAAAATAACAGTATTTAAAATTTAACCTCAGTGTGCCCTTAGATAAGATGTCTTCCTTTTTAGATCCATCCATGATAAAATTGCTCCAGTCTCCACACTTTTTGCAAGCATCTCAGTGATGCCTAAAGTTTTTAGCTTTTATGTATTCATGTATTTGTAGCTTTGTACACTGTTAAGTGCCTACATATAACTTCTAAAGCTTTTCCAGCCTTTTTTCCCCGAGTGAACACACATATTGATAAATTCCTAAAATTTAGTTTAATCTTGCCTATTCACCAAGGATTTTTTTTATTTTGCACCATGTAATCATAGACATAATAAAGGTAAGGTAGGAGATAAGGTGGAGAACTCCAATAGGCCAGAACCCAGAGCAAAAATTACTTAACCAACTGCTCCTCTTATTGGACAATTCTGGCTAGATATTCTAATTTCCCAATCTTATAAAATTGTACTAATCTGATTTGGGGTGTGGCTTTTGCCATATTGTGTACCTGAAGGCTTTCAAACAAAGGTTTGATTTTATGTTATCATTTTAACATTGTCTGGAAAGTTTGCATTCTATTCTATTCCCATTTCCAGACATCATCAGTTTGTACGTACACCATGGTGTTGCTGCTTTCCAAGTCACTTACCTTCCCTGGAGCATTTGCTTCCTCTGAAAACAGCTCATTAATCCCCACTTTTGCCCTCTCCTGAGTTTTCGGGCAGAGCCAGAAGACAGCAGCTGAGGCAGGGCAACAGGCAGTCTGTCTGCTACCTATGTCCAGATGTTGTGCCCCTTAAAAAAAGATATAGCAGAGAATGCCCTGGGAGAATTAAATAAACAAATACAGCCCCAGCCGCATTTACAAGACTTCATGCAGGTTTGTGTTAGGCCTTTGCAGCACTCATTAGACAGAATAATTAGCTTTATTTCAGAATCTCAACATTCAGCAAGGATATTCTGAGTAACTGTCTAACAGAAGGATACAGACTCCAATGAAAATCATTGCTACTAATAGAGAGTAATCTGAATTATCTCACTGAGTTAAACATCTCTGTCAAGTATCCTGCAGAAAGCATCCAGAAGTTTGGGGTTTTTTTTCGAATATCTATGAAGTTAATCAATATAATATGCATTTTAGTGCAATCTGTTGATTTAACCATTTTTCTTTCTCCTAATTCTTGAATATTATTTTAAGCACCTGAGTCTCAGCTACTCCATCTATCCAAATATGTATATTTGTGTGTAAAAAACAGATTTAAACCTAAAGATCAAATGATACCCCATATTGTATCCTAGGTCAAATGTGATATTCCTCATCCCTATGACAGCAAATAAGGATCAATAAAACAAGGCATTACCAGTTTATGTAAAAAAGCCTGTCTTTCCACAAAGACATTTTGTTCAAAGTCATGACAATCACATTAAATACACCATGGAAAATGGAACAAAGTCCTCAAGATAGGCAAAATGCATTTCTTTCTCATTGGGCAGATGTGACTAATGCTGATTCTATTCACAATAAAGTTTTAGACCTTTTTAATGGAATAGTTAATATATTGAAAGATGTAATATTGGTGATATATATTGGGGATGTGGAACAAAGCTTCATATCGAAGGAAAGCAATAAGGAGAAGATTGCCACTGTTATTCATGGATATGCTTACATTAAGTGGTGCTGGGCTGTCACGTAAGAATTGAGTCACAGATTTTTCCCATTTTCTGCTTTATATTCAAAAATCACCGAATAGTCCTGCTTTGTCATCAGAAAAATACAAAAGAGAACAAAGCTTCTTCAAATACCTTCCTATGAATTGTGACCGTAAACCCAAGGCAGGTGGTCCCACATGTACATAGGGAGATATCGAGAAGTTCTGAGGCAACTGTGAGCACCCTCTTCCCAATTTTCCTTTCTGATAACACCCTTCAGCCAGAACTACCTATGAATTTCTTCTGCCACAGGAATTGTCCCAAACTAGCCCTTTTTTAATGAAATTAATTCTGCACAAATTCTCTGTAATTTCTAAGAATCACTACATTCTTTCACTGTAATTATAATGAAGTCATACCATATATCCCTGAAATGCCTCTGGCTTGTTCGTTCAAGATATGAGGATAGATAACAAGAGTAATCCCAAAATATACAAGGCCTTAAAAGAAAGACAACTCAGGCCATTCACAAAAGCTTATACTGGACCCATCCAACAACAGTCATATAGAAATTTCAACAGTACTAATTCACTATGTAGTCATTAAATGGGGGTTTTGCCATCTCTTTTCCGAGGGAGTAATAAGATTTGCTCATCAATGTATTCTATCTGATTTTTCAAGATATGAACCTTTAGGACAAAATATTCTGCATATAATTAGAACCCATAGGAATATGCTCATTTTAATTGCTATAGCCTAATCACTAAAAGTAAGACCAGAGCAAGTTTTAAAAAGGTTTCCTCTAATATTTAGTTAAATTATGCTTTCAGAACTGGCATTGTACACCCATAGATATCTGCAGATTTACTTCACTTTTACTTATGTAGGCTAGAAATATTATTTTCTGTTTTCATGAAGTACAGTTCCTACATATATGACATATATCATATAGTTGGAAATTGAAGTAGATTACTGAATTTTTTTCTTAGCTCTGAGGTGGACTCTGAAAGATTTGACATGACAATAAAATAGGGAAAATATAAAACAAGGAAACAGCTATTTGACTGTTGTTTGATACTGATGCATCTATAGGCAGCCTGGAAGCTTATGTATCTGCATTATGTGTACTTGAGAAATGTTATATAAGAATTATTAGTGGTATGGAAGTTGTATTGAAATGGCACTGGAAACAATATCTACATAGTCAAATCTGTACAGCACATGTAGGAGTGTGTTTCTGTTGGTATTTAACCTCTGAGCAAGGAAAATACTCAAAGACAATCCTGCCCGACAAAATATTCCCTTTTCTTCCCTTGCAAACCAGCTGCTGTCAATCATTGAAGAAGCATCAGCTATAGCTGTAAACTGTCATCATAACTGGGAATCTGATTCCCAGTTAGCTGTTATCTCCTTTTCATTCCTAACTTTAGAGATTCTCTAAATTTTAGGCAGCCAAACCCAAACATTCTCACACACAAGTTCTTTTAGCTGCCCTTCTGAAATTCTTTTCTTTCCCCAACTGTCCTTTTTTGCTGATGCTTAGTCAAAAAACTTAGACCTAACTCCTACTGAGAATGGCAATCTGTTTATACAATGTGAGGGGAATGGGCACTTCATTTTTGATGTAATGCAGTGAGACTATGCTTTTTGTCTGTTACCCAACTTTTCCCATATTGTTCATAATACTGCTTGTGTTTCTCATTGTTGCCAATAGGAAACAGTGTTTGGACTACAGTGTTTTCACAGCGGTTTTCATATTTCTTTCCAAAGTATGACAGCAGTCAACATGGTGAACATTAGGAATGTTTTATCCATGTTCTTTAAAGTGTAGTCACCAAAACTGAATTCCACCTACTATTTGGTATAACCTAGTCACTTGGTATCATGACACCTTTCTATAAGATTTTATTCCAGCTTTTAATTTCATGTCACTTGTGGATATACTCAACTTTACAACACCCTTTACTACACATGGCTACCCTACATCTTTTGTGGAAAGGGACCAGGTGTTCTTAACATCTTTTTGACCTGTCTTTCATTAAGGTATAAATCCATGAGAAAACATACCCTCCTAAGAAAAAGAGGTTGATATAGCATAAGTGAAACATGTAGGGATCCTTGAATAAAATTACTAAAAAATTGCGTATATCTATTTTTAAATAATCTTATCAGTATCTAATTGACTTCCAATGACAATGGCAGTTTTGGGATTCACAATTTGCTGACTCTTCCCAAATACATGATTACATATTGGGTCAAAGAGCTGTATTCTTTATTGAAACTTCAAGCTATTTACCTGGTGTAGAAATCAATCTGGCCAGTACACCTACTCTTACCGGTTTAAAATATTAATACTTTTTTTATAGAATCTTTTTCTTAAATTCATATATGATATCTTTTTCCATTATATTTCCTTCTTTGTCAGGGTAATTGACTTGTAACTCATTTGTATTGTAATACAAAAACTGTAATAATGGCAATAGTTATGATGGAATCAGAAGCCAGATTGGCATTTACAGAATCAAAAATGCTTCAAATATGAATGAAAAGTCCACCATGTATAAGTACACTAACTTTTAGAACACATTGTATGAAAACATTGTATGGAAAGTTTCTAAATCAAGCATGCAAAAGTTCAGAAATGCTAATTTATTCCTACTGCATGCATATTTTCCTGTAGCATTTATTACCTGGTATGTGACAGTTTGTGTTTGATTTTTTTTTCAAGGCTCCAGTCTTGTTCCATCTTGTTCAGTTTTGTTTTTTTTTTACCTTCCACATTCACTGTCCATCTTTAAGTATTAGTTGAAGTATTTTGCTGAACACGAAAAGCATAAAATAGCTTCTAAATATTTGCATAATGTTATTACTATACCTTTGGAATTCTTAATTTACAATACATCTACTTTCACATAACCCTGCAAGATAAATTTATATTATTAACCTTTAATATAAATAAATTTATATTATTAATGTTCCTTGAAAGATGCATAGGGTGACAAAACATTTTAAAACTCTCCAGCAGCAAGAGGAAATCCAAAGAAAACAAGAGTACATTATTCAATGGTAAGAGTAATCTGATTATAGGTTATCTGAAAGTAAAATGTGAAGCACTCAGTATGTCTTTTTTTTTTTTTCCTTTTGTTTAAGTTTTGAAAAAGACTAATTACATGATAAAACATTATCAAGCACAGGGGATAGACTTCTTCCCCTGATGACGAGATGAAGTTTTCCATTGCCTGGATAAAGGATGAATGGTGTCTTCTCAGTGAGTTACTGATTCCAGCCTTTCTTTTTTTCTCCCATGTGGAAACTTCTTCGAAGAAAATACATAAACAAACAAAAGCAAAAGATCTTAGAAGAATGGATTTGCCTTCTACAGATTCACAAAATGGATTTACACCAGAGATGAAGAGTCAGCTAAAAGCAGTTTATCTGAAGAGATAGCTGGTCATTAGTATTTGTACCACTCAAAAACTAGTTCTCTGGAATTACTCTAAAGTCCTTCAAATTTTTTAACGGCAAAGAATCAGTAAGAGAAGTCAAGAGTCCAAAGAAAATGATGGACTCAAGTTTATCTTGACTTTAGAAATATGTAAATTTCAGGAGAGATAATTTCATGGTATGTCATAAATAAGTGTCTGAGAGAGAAAGAAAAGGGTGCAGACTCTTGACAATTTGGACTATGGCTCCTAATGGGATAGTACAAGATTGGAAAGATCTGTGCAAAGGCTGGAACAAAAGGGCATGACCAAAAGCCTTGCAAAGAATGGCTTCTACTTAAAAATATTTTAAAATCAAATATTCCATTTTGGGAAACTGTGAAGAGCTTGTCTATGATACAAAAACCTTCACCCATTGGTTAAAGGAAATATATTTAGAAATGTCCTTTATTACATCAATCTCTTATCTGTGCCTGAATCTAAATCACAGACATCAGAACAGATAATTGACATTACTGAAAGGAATAAAGAAGAAAGAACATAAACCACAGAATTATAAAATGGTGTACATACTGTTTACATAAAGTAAATTTTCTCTGATCAGCTGGCAACCATTAAAATTGCCAAAAATTACTTTGTAAACCTATGAGACTCTCTCACAGCTGTTATCAGTTAAGCTTTAGAACCAACAAGGAGTAAGCCCAGAAGAAGACAAATATTTACAGGAGAAGGAAAAAAGGACACAAGGCACTATAAACCAGGCAGCTTAACAAAATTAATTACTGAAAAACTATTACAGAATAAATCTTTGTAGTTTGGGAAGAAATAGGCACAGTGTATTTTAAATACAAGAAAGATTTCTATCCTATCCTTTTGAGAATCTCTCAAGGAAAATGGGGTGGTGCATTTTAAATGAAAATACTTATATTATGAGAACAAAATTAAGTATGGATGCACTCAAAACTCTGTTAAATAATCTTTCTTAACTTGTATGGTTCTATCAGTCAAGGTTCTGCCAGCATAGGTCTTGTAACCTCTGGTATTCACTGTACTAATGAAAAGGATAATGGAGCAGAAAATATTTATGTTTGCAGATGGAAATTCCTAGATTTGAAAAAAGGATCAAAATGGAACATTATTTGTTTTAAATAAGATGCAACTATATGTAGATAAGAGCAAATAATCATTAATTTGAAATGGTGTAAAGTAGATGGCTAGTTTTTGGTTTTTTTTTTTTTTTTTTTTTTAATTTGAAAAAGAGGATCAGAGTTTGAAATTAATTACTCAAACTCAACAAGAATCAAGATATAGCATTAAATCATATTACCATACATAAAATACAGTGTTACAGAACAAGTTGTCTGAACAACTGTCTTTCAAGAAATTTATGTAAAGTTTAGAGGAAAAACAATTAGATATGTTAAGGTCTATTCCAAAATTTTTCATCTTTAATTATCTCCATTTTAATGATGGAAGTTTAAAAAACAGTATTCCCTGAGAAGGAATGGGAAAGTCATCAGAATGTCAGATGAAAACCCCAGTCCCTTAGAAAAACTTTAAAGGATCATCCTCAGAGCAGTGTTGGTCAAATAAATCATCTACTGAAACCTATCATCTCATCCCTAAGTTAATGATGCACCTTAGTTTCAACAAAGGTTTTCAGACTGCTTCATGTAAAAAGGAACTAATTTTCAAAATTCACCTAGGGTATAAGATATGAGATTGGAGTGTTTGACATTGTCTTTTTTGTGTCTGCATATTTAAAGATAAATAGAAAGAAAACATTTTCATAGCACTAGGAGAAAACCCCAAAAACCCACACACCACAAAAAAAGTCTTCCAGAGAGTATCAGTTTCCCATTTTCCAGTTTGCAGAAGGACTTACTTCCCTAGATACCTAAGTCCAGCAAAAAACTAACATCACATGCAAGATGTTTTTTTCTAGGGGAAAAAGATGTATAACCCTAATGGTTAGGTATTGGTCTGACAACTCCTTGTAAACATGCCATTTTGAGAGCTATAACCTTGCTCTATTTGCATAATGCTAAGACTACCAGATTAATCTCTGAAATAAGAATGCGGAAACTTAATATTAGGTGTCCAAGACTTGCAGACTGGAAGAATAAGAGAAAGAAAATTAAATGTAATATTTGTTCATGAAACCATTATGAGAAATTTCTGTGGTACTCTTTCAGGTACCTGGTAGCTATTAAAAAAACCTTTTAATCAGATTTAAATGTAGCATAATAAATAATTTCTAATGCTTTTTCAAAATACTTCTCTATGCTTCACTAAAGAGTTAAATAAAATAAAGGAAGATGTATGCAATAGTCTCTGTGATTCATTTGCCCTGTTATTCTGTCTATTTGAATAAAAAAAGGCATTAAAAAGGTCATTTAAACAACACCTAATCTTATCTCATTGTTATTTTCACTGTTATTTTATGTAACAAAATATATTTTCCTAGGCAATTTGCTAACCCTAGGCATGGTTTCTGAAGTATTTATTTCTCTAAGCAAACTGCAGAAATATTTTTGAACATTCTTTCACAGTACTGAAGTTTCTAAAGACAGAATGCAGTAGTTCCTAATTGTACATTTCAGACAATAATATTTTATAAACATCTATCTCCATTTTATAAAAGTTAAAACCTACATATCTTGAAAGAACTGAGGTATTTATGTTACTGTGAGAGATAAAATGATACTCAATTCTCTTTGATCTATTTCATGTAATGTGGTGTTGGTTTTGTTTTCAAAATCAACTTAAATTATTCAGATAAGTGAAACATTAATAAGTTAAACATTTAATTTATTTTTTTTCCACTATCCAAAATCTGTTACAAAAACTTATTCTTAACAACTATAAAGCTTTTTCAATTTATACTGAATTATCGGGCTTCCTTTCGCTGAATGAAAAGAGAGACTAAATAGATTATGTCAATAGATAGATTATGCCAGTTCCTATATTTATTGTATTTGTGATTCTTTCAGTTCTGAAGACTTATTTTTGAGTTAGAATACTTAAGAGTCACAGATACAATTTTCCCCTCCAAACTGGGAAAACTCTGTCCTGTATAAAATAAAATAAATATTCCTAGTTCTTGTCAAAATAAACAGAAGAGATATTCTGATATCTCTCCTTTTGAATCTGAATTACTACTGATAAGATTTGCAAAGTTCTTCCACACAGAAGCTTAATAAAATGTTCCTAAAATGGTGTCCTGGTTTGACCAGCCCAGGGAAGTGAGCTGGCTTGGTAGGAGATTTGCATTTTATTGGACCAATGGGAAAGCATTTTCTATTCTTATTCCCTTTGAAAGCAGCCCGGGCAGGTCTCTTTCCTCCCGGCTGTCAGAGCACACACCTCTGCCCTCTCTGCCCTGGGCTCAGTGGGGGCAGGGGGAGGCCACGGGGGCCAGGCAGGGGCAGCTGATTTGGGAACATCTGCGGCACAGAGTCTGCTCTGCTGCTGGACACAGCTGAACCAGCCTTGGCTGCATCTGGTGAGAGAGAAGGGGGAAGGGGAGGCACGATGAGGCAGGCTGGAGCACCTGATGAGACCGAGGGGTGGAGGAGAATTTCAGAAATCTGTCCAACTTTCCCGTGGCTGCCTTCTGGGCCTGAACCCTCTGAGAGCCCCCCCAGCACGGCTTTGAAACATGACACCATGGACTGCCCTGGACAGATGCGGCTTCTTGTTAACTCTTTCAGTGCATCGGTGCACAGATAAAACTTAGAAAGCCTCCATCCTCTCTCCAGTGAGAGAAATTAGAATGTAGATGTGTAAAGACCACATGAAGTATCAGAGTCAGTCAAGAAGGAGCAAAGGTCCAGGTGGAAGGAGTGTGGGAAGTTGCTTTTGAGCTATAAAAAACTCTTGTAGGCTATGGTGGTTGGTTATAACATATTGAAAAGTCTCCTTTAAACCATAAAGTATGGGGAGATAAAAGAGTTCAAGTTGTAGACCTGAGCAAAGGAGTGAAATGTTGAGGGGACTGTTGATTTCATGAGAAGTTGAACAGAGTGATGAAGTGATAAAGACTCTTTGTCCTCGAAAAATAAGTGAATCTCTGTTTCTTGGAGGTGAAGGTGATCCCAAAGACAAAGAGAACCTTTGTTTTGAACAATTATCTTTAAACTAGACCCTATACATCGATGTAGCCCAGAGACACAATTGTGAACATGGAAGGAATTTCATGAACGCAAAAGGATCTGGGCGGTTGCTGTTCATGAAGAATGGATTTACAAGAGAACTGTTTTCTTGTGGAGAAATTTACCATAGTGATGGAGAGGTGCTTCCCTCCCTAGATGAACTGAAAAAGACTGTTTTAGAAGTGGAAAACTGACTGAGATTTCTGTGTGTTATTTTCTTTACATTGTCGGCTGGGAGAAAATAAAGGGTGGGGAGGGAGGAAGAGTGTTTTGAAGGTTTCATCCTCATTCTTGTTGTTTTCTTTCTTTCTTGCTTTTAATATTAGTTAATAAGGTCTTATTACTTTTAAGCTCAAGCCTGCTTTGCTCTTGACTGAAAACTTTGAAATTGGCAAAAAAATCAAACCAGAACAGAAACTGGTGTTTCCATGTTTTCGAATCGAAACCACGACAAATGGATTAGACAAAGGTGTTAATTATTCAAAGCAAATCAATCTTGTGGACCAAAAAATTGTTTGCTCCTTATAAAATAATACAAATCTTTGAGTCATTTCAAGTTGCTGGACCATGAAATGGCACATTTCAGACTTGTTCTGGCAGTAATTCTTTTCACAAAGAAGGCGACTTCTTAAAGTAATAATGACTGTGCTGCCACAGCGCAATGAGAATTACCAGCTTTAAAGAGGTCTAAAGGTAAAGTGGTTCAAAATTAATTACCTAGTTCATTCAATCCATCCTAAATCTTCTAGATTTCTACAATGAACTACAATTTTCAGCATATTTTGTCTCCAGCCTCTTAAATACCAGGGATAACTTACAACCTGCTCACTCCATTTCCAATTCTTCAAGCTCTTGTTATACATGGCAATATTCTTTTCTGAAGATTTTCCTATCTGGCCTTATATACACTATGGCATGTCAATACAAATTTTATCTGATGAGAGGTCATGTTAACCTCGACCATGAGTCTGATGTTGCACACCTGAACTGTGGAAAACACCAAAAACCTGGGGAAAGCTAGAAAGAAAAATAAGGAAAAGTGACCTTTTTAATCTACTGAAAACTTTGAAATATTTTAAAAGAAAATATACATACTGAGAGTTAAGAAGCTGGGAACTCAGTTTACATTAGAGTCTGAGACTCAATTTACATCATGTTTTATCTTGGTTTTAAAGGTGATTTGGACAAAAAATCTTTTAAGTAAACTGTTGTTTCTCCACTCAGAGGGTACCTTGAGCCAACTGGAAAGTGCATAGCAATATCTGGTGCCAAATTTCTATATATTCTAATAATTTTTTGCTAATTTCTATATTCTGAAGTTCTGATTCCTGGTCATAGTATGAAATTAAATAATCTTGAAAAAAAAAGGCAGGAAATGATTTCTTCTATGTATTAAGCCTTTATGAATGCCATTCCTACCGTTATTCATCAGTGATAAGCATATCCTACCTGTCAAAACACCACCTTAATGTTTCGTTATTCATTTATATCCTGTGAATCAAGAATAGAAGTGTTTCAGATTATAGCTGTTAGCTTGGGCTACCCAGGTTTATTTAGAAACCCTCTAACTAAACAAGTTGGCATACCTGATTCTTTATACATCTCCAAACACACACATATATATATATATATATATATATATATATATATATACACACACACACAAAGAAAATGAAAAGCTCTGCTTTTATATACCTAAACAGAGTCGTCTTCTTACTTTTTTTTTTTTTTTTTTTTTTTTTTTTTTTTTTTTTTTTTTTTAAACATGGATGCTTTCTTTTAAATTTTAAAGTATTAACTAAAAATGTTGCTTGGTAGTGATAAAGCATATTTTAATTTCATGCAACTAAAGTCCTAAAGAGAATTCTGACAAGAAATATTCTTTTGTATTTTTATTTTATTGCTCAAGAACTCAAAAAAAACAGTGCTATGGTCTTCACAGTAGAGATAACCTACATGTAGGGGATAGAGCAATATTTTACACAGATATATTTAAAATTAAGTATAAGCTGTGTATTTCTGCTATTTTGCTAGAATAATAGCAACAAAGCAATATGAGATATGTGAACATCACAGTAGAGTCCTGGAGGTTCACACTTCAATTGTTCCTAATATATAGCAGTCACCAAGATGATTTGGGGCTGCAATAAGGGACACAAAAGTATTGATTAGGAGAGCTAAAAGTTTTGTTCAGTCCAAAGAAGGAAAGGCTAAAGGAGGATCTTACTGATGTCTTCACCCTCAGTGTATGGCCGCAGAGAAGTTGGAATTAGCATTTTCTTGGCAATACATAGTTTTGTCCTTGCCAAAGGACAACAGGTAAAAGTGCAGTGACTGGTGTTCCAGTTGGATATTTTAAAAAGTAATTGACAATGTCTATCAAACACCAGAACAGGTAACTCAGGGAGATCTGATGAAACCTGAGCCACCTGACTGAACTAAAAAGCCATATCTAGCATTAAAGTCAACCTTATTCTGAACAATAGGTCTGACTAGATGATTTAGGGAGATACCTTTTAATTTCATCTACTCTCTAACTCTAGTCTATAATACACACATCTCTTTTTCCACTTCCTGTCTTCCTTATTCAAATTTTCTGAATGCTACACCCACACCTTTCTGCTTTCTCACAGAAACCCCAGACATGAAGCCACAGCACTAACTGTATCAAAATGGCCAAATGTCTTGGTTTGATAAAATTTAAAGGAGAACACTTTGGAATTAATTGTGTCTCTTCAAAGGTTCAACCAATACTTTTCCACCAATAAGGAATGAATACAAGCAGATGTAAGGAAAAAAATAACAGGTTATTTGTTGTGGTGTGATGTCATGGTCTACCCCAGACCCTGGGTTCCTCCCCTGAAGATTCCCTCCCAGGTGTGTCAATCATCCCTTCTTTCCCCACCCTTGACCCCTGCTGAGCACTGTCTGTCAATCCTGGAATTCCAGAAGGGTGTCGAGTGATTGGCAGATTCAAAGGATGCTCTCTACCCCTGGGGGGGACATTGGGCCATCCAGGTGTCCTTTGTCCCTTAAGACCTCCTCTCCTGTACCTGGTTGGTGGCTTCCTGACCCCTGCCCTCCCCCTCTCCCTCGGGTAAAAGGGCGAGCAACCACGCAGTTCAGGAGTTCTATTGGAGCTGTAGCTAGATTCAGAGGCTTGTGAGCCAGAATAAAAGCTCAGGATTAAAACCCTCCATCAGAACCAACTCCTTTCCTTCACCATCGCCTTAAAGCTTCTCCTGCAGAGGAAAACCTGAGGAGCGAACCCTCCAAGGGAGAAAGCTCCATCCCGCTGCCACTGGAGCCCCAGCTTGCCCAGACTTGTCTCTGCGCCCTCAGCTGTCCAAAGGTGACTCTGGGGTGAAACACCACAGCTGCTACTATTTGCTTCAGCAGCAGGGGCCCAGACAAGCCAAGGCACGTCCCAGCAGCAATACTGGTAATTCCAATAGTTATTAACAGGTGCAACAACAACATTTAAGAAATAACAACAAATTATCATCAGATACAAAACTGCTGGGTTTGCCCCAAGGCAGTCTTTCTGAGATAAAAAAAAAAAACAAAAAACAAACAAACAACAAAAGAGAAAGCAAAAAGGAAAAGCCTCTGCCTTCACTGCTTCGACTCTACAGCAAGAAACCAAGACCCAAACCAAACGGCCAGAGAGAGCTCTGCCTAAGGCAAAGACGAAAAACAAGTGAAGCAAAATTCATGCAGCAAAAGAGCTCAAGCTGCTTGCCACAGCAGGCTTTAAAAAGGCGATGATAGAAAGGCCCCAGCCTTGCCATTCTGTTTCCTGCAAGTCTTTAAAGACACAGCAGCAAATTTTGGGCACAGATGTATATGGAATACAATGACTTTTGGGTTACCCCTGGAAACCAAAGTAGTACAAAATAGTAAACCTGTGATGCCTGCACCTGACAGGCTGATCAGAAATAGTTCTGATTACTGACTACACGTAGATAGCAATCCAATGCATTTTTCAGATTGAGTTTTGTTATCTGTTCCGACACTCTGCACAAAGTGAATTACCTGCAGTATTTCACAGACTGCAATATGCATGTAAAATGTATACATAACTTAAATTTTTTTCAGGCTGTATTAGTGTCTTCCCTGGAAACAGAATGAAAAGAATGATGGAAAGCTAGAAAATGTTAACTGCTTTTAGTTGTACAGAAGTAGAAAATCAATTACAAATACAGAAACATAGTACAGCAGTACGAAGTTTAAAACAAATTTGAGGATGTATTTCAGAACTGATAAGCATAATTTCTCATACCGATTTTAATATTATAGCTCTTAGAATACATCAGAATACAGTTATATGCATATTTTGTACACTGTTCTATAACCATATAAAAATATTTATAGGAAAGACCCTATATCTTCCATAAAGAATCATCACAACAGTGGAATTTAGAAATATTTTTGTTAAAAACTTAGCTTTGAAGCTACTGATTTAATCAAATGCTATTTTTCTTTTAAAATCTAATATGTATTTTGTGAGATTGGTTTAGTATATCAGGTTATATTAATGTAAGTTTACTCAAGAAGTTGTACATTTTCTAACCTCCCATGTGGAAAATTTTATGCATATTATCTGTAAATGTGAAAGTCTCAGGAGCATGTCTGCATTAGCAGATCCTCTTGCAAAGGTATCCTCAATAATTTACAAACCAACAAAGGCTGAATTGGATATAAGTTGTTTCTGGCATAATAAATTCTAAAATAAATGCAGAGAGCACCATCTTCTGGAGTCAATGAAGCAATGACACTTTACGATGAAAGCAGAGCATTGCATTTCAGTTAAATAAATGTTTATATATGCAACAAGCTTAGCAAATTGTTCTGTGGGCAAAGTAACTAATGGAGCAAGGTTTCAAATGTACTCCTGCTCTGTGTCTCACAGCAGAAAATCTTCCTGTCCATGCCAGCTCCCTCTGCATCACTAGGGCCCACCTTTCTCTGCAGCATGCACACAGCCCTCTTAAAGAAGCTAAAGAAGCTCCTTCAAAGAAGGGTTTCTTTTCACCCCACAGTTGCTCCTCACACTCTGGTTAGTTCAGAGGTACATGTGAAGTCAACCAGTACACGTGCTGTTTGGCAAAATGTTGGCTGTTTCTTGGAGCAGTTAAAGGACTGAAAATGTTGCTGGAACTGTCCAAAAAATTAAAAAAATTGCTGGAAGTTTAACAAGAAATTGAGGCTGATAGAGTTATATCAGGTTATTAGTCCAAAACCAGTTGGCATAAAACAGGTAAACTCTACCCAATGAAGAAGGCAAGCTGGTATACCAATTAGCAGTTTTGCAGAAAAGGACCTGGGGTCCTGGGAATAAAGGTGATCATGGGCAGCAATGTGTCCATGCAGCAAAAGCAGCCAATAGCATCCTGGACTATTGTAGGAGCATTGCTGCCAGCAGGTCAGTGGAGGTGACTCCTCCACTTTGCTTAGCCCAGGTGAGATGCAGTCGCAGTGCTACGTCTAGACCTGGGCTCCCTTGCTCTGAACATGGGGTTGTGGCTAGTGTACTGATTGGGACAGAACAGCATTTCTTAATAGCAGTCTATACAGTGCTAGGTTTGGATCTGGGGTCAACACAGTGTTGATAATACAGGAGTGTTTTAGCTGTTGCTGAGCACTGCTTGCACAGTAATGAGGCTTTTCTCACTCTAGTCTCTTCCTCCCCCAGCAGGTAGCCTGGGAGTGAATAAATGGTTGGAAGGGAACATATCAGGACAGCAGACTTGAACAGACCAAAGGAATATTCCATGCAATATAGCATCTCATTCAGCAATAAAACTATGGGGATGGGGGTACTTTTTTCAAGGTAGCCATCACATAGAGTCTGACTGGGGATCAGTATGCTGATGGAAGATGGTGACTGATTGCCTTTGCATAATTTTTATTTTTATTTTTGTTTCTTCACCTGTTAAACTATCCTCATTTTAACATACAAATTTTCTCCTTTTTGCCCTTTCAGTTATTTCTTCCATCCTGCTGGAGGCAGATGAATGAGAAAAGGAGTGGGGGCTTAGCTTCCCACCTTAGCAAGGTTAAACTCCCTCAACTAGATAATCTGCAGAGGGGCCTGCTGGTGCCTCAGCTATTCTGTTTCAAGAATACCTGCAACTGGAGCTGACTTGCTCCCTACAAAAAAAACCAAAAACATTTAAAAGTGAAAACTGGTACTCCAATCGTTCTTTTTCTTGTCCACCGTGTTTTACACCTATGAATTAATGACAAAGATGAACATTATTCCTTTGCATCAAATGTCAGATCCCAAATGAAGAACCTCTTGCTTAATCTGTCAGTCTAACTATTACATTGTTTTGTCTTTAACTCCACACATGCAGCATCTCACAAATTGAGGCATTTTCTGGCACATACAAACAAACGCATAAATTCTCTGTTTCTGTCTAAAATTCCTAAGTTTTAAAAGGAGGAACAGATTTTTCAATTTAAAGTAGATTTAAGTTTACAAAACAAGTCAATTCTTGGACAACTGTTTTCTAGCATAATTTCCTTCACATTCTATCATGCAGCATAGTTGCTTTTAACTGGATGACAGTATTATCACAGTGTTATTACTATGTCTTCTTGCTCTGTTGAGCTATGAACATGCAATTGGCTACAAGTTAGTTTCAGATTTATCTTCTCCATTAGAGGTCAGCAGAAGACCATTTATCTATACAGGATCTGAATGGTTCCCATTTCTTCTTGAAATTCGAGGTCGTTAAGCCATTAAGCCAGTCACAAGAAAAAATGAATTTGACATTATGGGTCAGAAAAAGCTCAGGCTTAAAGTTCACAATAGCTATTGCCTGTTCCATGTGAAATAGCTTCATTGTAGGCAAATTTAGATCGCTTAACATTTATGAACACTTACGCCATGAAAATAAATGGCAACATGAACAGAGAGATTTATGTAGACATGCCTATAAGATCCTTCTTATGCAGGAAAACCGCAATGAAAACTCACAATTTTGTTGTCTCTCCTCACATTTTCAGTACCACTGAAAAATCAACTTTACTTAAGAGACCACCTAGACCAGAAGATACCTCTTCCAGTTTTTAAAGCACCCTTCTATAAAGAGAGCATTTCATTTCACTTTCCACAAAAAAATTTCTATAACACCAAGGCTTCTCCAAGTCTGAAGTTTGTAATGACCTCCAGTCATGAAGAAATCTTCATAGGTTTCCAATAAGCAAACATTTAGGAGTAAGAGTTATTTTTAAGTTTAACTGCTGTCATAGGAAATGTAGTATACTTTAATTCCCAAACTTAACCTTAGTCACTGTTTTGAGTAGAACTGAGGAATACTTCCAGAATTATTCTGACAAGGATTTGTGAAGGAATGATGCAGTCGTATACATCAAGTTATTATAAATACTGAGTTGTTTATTCACAGTGAATTGTTCTCCCAAAGGCCATGCTACCATGAACTCACCTACAATCAAAAAAGAGTTCAGACTAATGAGTTCAGGAATGCACAGAGGGAAGCAGTTCTTCCACAAACACAAAAAATCCGACGCTAACAGTATCTTAAAAATAAGTCATTTGAGAAAAAAGTGACAGTACTGAAAAAGAAATAATAAACTGAAATATGATAATATAGACACAAAAAACTTTTCCTTGCTTCAATTTAATTTTTTTTTTTTTACTTAACTTGTGGATTTTTTCATCAAAAGTAGACTTATCAATAGACAGATCTCCTACATGAAATTTTCACAGTAGCAGATTCTCTACCAAAGTTTATTTTTGAAGAATATTAAGCAGGGGTTTTCTAGTGAAAAAATCTAGAATGGAATTTCCTAGTCTAAGAAAAAAAATCATTTTGAGGATTATCAGAGTGCTTCAAGAGGCTGAGGCCATAAATACTATTAAAAAGTAATATCCAGGCAATTCCCTGAAAGATTTTATCATTTCTAGAAAATAAATTTCAAAGTAATTTTCCTTTCCTCCTTTAATACATTCTAATATAAAAATCGTCATCTATACAAGAAATGTTGCATACCAGCTTTTGGCAAGTTATTTCTTCCCTTGCTTAAACACAGTAGGCAGCTTCCATCTGTCTATACATGCGTAAAAGCATATTGTATAAATAATGACGATAAATTGATAAAAAAACCTTAAGTGATTAATAAATTTTTGATAAAATTGCACTTCGTGTGATAACTAAAATCTCTTTCTGAGCTCTATTTTCGAGATTAAGCCAATATGTATGAAACTGGAAAGACAAAAAGAACTTCCAGAGAAAGCAACTTCAGTTGTACCCTAAATGTTAATATACTCTAAGATTGTATAAATGCAAAGCCAAAGAGAAACATGATAAAGATCTGCACAGCTTGGAAATGTGACTTATAGTAGAACTGCAGGATAACAAAAAAAATATATACGTTGCTGTATGTTGTGGGAGAGGAAAGTGTAACTGTCGTTCCTTGTTCCAGAATACTGACAGCAGTTCCCTTCCTTAGAACACTTAAAAAACACTTAAAGGACTATTAAAGGACTATTCATAGGTTTTCAGGATGCCCTAATGTATTTTCTAGACAGAAGAACATGAAAATACATTAAACTGTAAAATTTCTCTGAAAAAATATAAGAGGAGATAATTTTTTCTCTTCCTCTAAAGGACATCACACTTCAAGAGTGGACACACCACTGTGGAACAGTGGACAAGTTTCACTGGATCTTTACATGATTATAGCAATGGGACTCAGGAGCCTGAAAAATAATCCAAAAAACTTGTTTTTGTATAATGAGCACAGAAAACACTTTCAAACTCAAAGGTCAGATTCCATTAGAATACAAAACAGATTACTCATTTTTTTTAGTTAAACCTGAAACAACTAGACTAGATAATGGTACACTCAGAATCTTGTTGCTGACAAAAAGTGAAAACAGCATATACAAGTGAGAAAATCCCAAACCATTATCAGTCTATTTAAAGCAGTAACACTATTATTCACAGTCCAGCTGCCACAATAAATCCTCATTATTAATATCCACTTTAAAAACACCATACAAGAAGAGTTGATAATACTATGACCTCTTGTTGGTACTAAGATCACCTTTGCAATGCCCTTCTGGATCCTCCTGTGAGCAGCTTTAGTTTTCCTCAAACAGCAGCCCTGGGGGACACAGAGGAGGTTGCACTTAAAGTCTTTGTCAGAAGAGGCTCATAATTAGGGTTTCTTCCTTCAGAAAGAAGTCACTGACACTGTCAGAGTGTCAGTGATTTCTTCCTGCTCAGCCTTGGGCTTGTTTGGGTTTATGCTTGCACTTTTCCTCAGCACAGCCCACACCCCTGTTGGAACTGTGTAGACCCGGCTCAGACCAGGGAGGTGAGAGTCACCCAGCCCCAGCAGCTGGGGTGGCCAGCACCACCCAGACCAGGGCTGGACTCTGGCCCTACGGGTCCCAAGAACCACAGGCCTTCTGCTAAAGATGACAAAATCATATGCATACAGATCACACACTGCCTCTCTGCTCTTGAGGGACACCACTAGAAACACAAACAGTCCCAGTGGTGCCTCACCTTGACAGGAGCCCAGCTCTCAGACATTGTATCTGACTATTACAGGTTCATGAGGGCGTCTCATATCATGTTTTGCTTAAGTCTACTTCTGCCAGTTATTCTGAGTGTCTAGCATTTCAATGGCTCCTGAAGACTTCAGAGAAAGTAATCCTGAGGATTTAACTTTAGAGCAAAAGGTATGCCTGTTGCAAAGGAGGTACAACTGAAACATAAAACAATGTCCCCAGAAAAACGAAACCAAACAAACCACACAACAAAACACAGAGAGAGACATGCATAAATATTGTCACATTTTCACTCCTTCTCAGGGAAAAAATAGGGGTTTTACAGACTCACAGACACAGACATCAATTGATCAAGTAACTTCTGTTTTGGAGCCAAAAAGGGAAGCCTACGATTACTTTCCATCTTTTTAAGGTCAGAAGATTATTTCTAGCGAAGAAAATAAATTTGCGACATAAATTTATCTTCTAAGAAAAATAATTGCAACTAAGAGAAAAACATAGGAAAAACTGAAGGCAAAGCTGTAGCCTGATTAATTAATGCAGAGTAAAATCCATGTTGGAAAGCATCATGTGTTTCATGAGGCAAATATGGGGCTGTAATTGCTGTGTTTGTGAAATTGTAGACTAAAGATAATTTCTTTTTATTTCCATTTCATTTATCTTGTGAAACATGTAAAATATTTGTTTAGCATTGTTCTATGGTAGATTACATTCCCTCATCTTCCCATATTTCTAGTCTTAGTCTGACTCAGATATATTTTACTTGAAACTGCTAAAATAATTGTAATAGAAATAAATAAGTAAACAAACTCCCTCCATATAATTTCCACTGTAACATCTCATAAAGAATAAAAGTAGACATCTAAAGTAATTTCATATACTTATCAGAACACCTGGTATTTTTGGAAAGCCCATAAAAATTTGTAAGAGGACTCTCCTGCCTTTTCAGCACTCACAGAAAATAAAAACAGTATGCATACATGCACTGACATCAGTGATTAGACAGACCCCTATGACAATTCCTATTTTTTGACACGACAATAAGTTGCTTTATAACTGCTGCTTTATATCTCTTTTCTAATTCTTCTCCATGACCCTTCCCCATGGTTAAATAAACACAATGGTATATCCCAAAGAATAAACTGTATATTACAAACACCAATATTTTTCAATTGTTTTGGGATCCAAACTGTGTAAAAAAAAACATTACTATACACCTAGGAAAGTTTTATTTTAGCCTCAATTAAAAAAAAAAAAAAAAGTGAAGAAGGTGAAGTTTCTCAAACTAACATAAAAGGGTAGCACTGGTCTGATACAACACAGTACCACTACCAAGTAATTACAGTGAAAACACAACATGATAAATAATCATCATTGTACATATTAGCCCAAGTTATATCAGTCTGTCTGCTCACATTCATCCCACAGAAAATAGCCCAAATGCCACCTGTTTTATGAGGCTCAATATACAATACAGAAGATTTCTTCAGTAATTTACAGAATGTTTTTCACTAATTATATTGTGAAGAGCACCATCATCTTGTTTCTGTTCCAGTGTCAGGAGGATAAGTTTCAGACAAACCTGTCTGTCTGGTATAATTATTTGGCTAGTTATAGTGGGCTTGCTTTAGCCTGAAAAAAAAATTGACCTTTTTTACAATTCTGTGTTTGCATTAAAGCATTATTAATTTAATGGCCTTACTCAGGCAAAATTTCCTAGGACTCTGAGATGAATCTTCTGTGCTAACACAGAAACAACTGATTTAATCCTCTGAAAGCTGTTTTTAAAAATGAACTTTTTTTTTTCAGACCTAAACTATATACGTCATTCAAACTGCAACACAGAAAACAAACCGTAACAGTACACAAGAGCAAGACCTTAGCTATCCAGCTACATTCAGTCAAGCTTATCACCAATGATGTTGCAGGATTTGGCCTGACATTAATATCTGGATGGTTTATGTTTACTTGTTTTCAATGAATCCCTATTTTCCATGATGTATGTAGCTGTTTCTTTGGAATTATAAGCCTTAACTATAACAGACTTGGTATGTGCATCAGCAGCCTGATGACCAGTATCTCTTCAACACGTTGGCTTCTTGTTGTGTGCTTTGTTCTTTCAAGAAGAGTGACTAGACAAGGTAGATGTGAAAAGAGGGCAGTGATATTCCTGGGGTTAATGAATATACACTGGAGGAGAATTTTCCACGTGGCCAATTACAGCCAGCAGTCATTGCACAGGCAGCCAGACTGCAGTTCACACAAAGACATAGGCAGGCTGCTGTGGGGACAGGAAAAACAAATCAAGAGAGGATTTTGCAGAATTTGCAGTAATGCAGACACATTCTGTACAGACTGAAATTAGGCCCAGAAGCATAGTCGACCTTACAGTGATCCATGAACAGGCAGAGAGATGTGCATCTAGATAGACTTCTTGTTCTACTTCATCCTACTAGAAATTGCTAATATGGTGGATTGTAAACTGAAAAATTCCAGATTTTGTGTCTCAAAATATTTTGGGGCTCTATTGAAGAACTCAGTAGTACCAAAAGCTCTAAAATGATTAATTTGTAAGTTCTGGCTAACTCCTTATTTCTATTGGATTTATACTACATGGTATATAAAGCTACACTGAAATTAACAAGTATCACCATTCACCAACAGCTGTCTTGTATTTCTCACTTCTTTTCCCAGGACAGAAGATACCATTCTTTGCCATACCTGTAGAGAGACAGGCTGGTTCAGTCTCAAGAAGAGATGACTGAGAGGGGGCCTCATTCAAGTGTATAAGAGTCTGAAGGGAGGGTGCCAAAAGGTGGAGTCATGCTCTCCTTGGAGGGTAAAGCAATAGAAAAGAGGTAATGGGCAGAAAGTGATGTACAGGAAGTTCCTCCTGAACATGAGGAAGAATTTCTTTACTGTGAAGGTGATCAAGCACTGCAGCAGATTGCTCAGAGGGGTTGTGGAGTCTCTATCACTGCTGGAGGTATTCAAGAACCATCTGGACACAATCCTGTGCAATGTGCTCTAGGATGACCCTGCTTGAGCCTGGAGGCTGGACCAGATAGCCCACTGTGGTCACTTCCAACCTGGCTCACTGTGATTCTGTGACTTGGGTGTCTATGTCTTAACTGCTCCCTTGTCCATACAGCTTATTTTTCCCTTTGATATTTCTGAACAAACTTATCAAAACTCATACCTTTTTCACTCCTGTTATACATACAAAATATACAGATTACATAACTTTTACAGAATTTTATTTCTCACTGTTCAGCGCAAACCTAAAACTAATTCATCCTCTAAAGAGAAAAGACCTTTCAACTTCCCCAGCATTCACAAAGAGCTTGAAACCAGCAGAAATTCATACTGACTGCAGGAGAAGGAAGGATCTGAGTCCTTGTGAATGAGTTTAAGAAAAACAAACTCATCTGGTGGGACAGGAAGGAGAAGAACTAAGGGTAATGGGAGAGACAGGAAATACAGGGCACATTTATAATGCATGTCAGCATGTACTTTTCATTAAGGACTGAAATTCTTCATGGCCATATCTACTAACTATTCATGACATCAATACAGGCTACTAGAAAACAGGTCCACATATAACATGTCACCATCTAGTGCAACAGGTGGAGGATCTGGAAATTATTCATCACATTACTGATCTTTATTACACACTCTTCATTATTCATCTAAATGGTGAGTAGCAATGTGTTACTGTGATGCAGATAGGAACACACAGCAACACACACAACAGGTGTTCAGGCAGAGAAGAAGAAAGAATTCTCTAGTTTATTGTTGACCTCATATATTTAAGTTTCTGGACAGTGATCAGAGATTGGATAGAGAAGTTACCACCTCTCCATCTCCACTGGTCACTTGAGAAGTCCATCAGGTAATATCTTTTAAAAAGGAATGCAAACATGATTCTTGTTTATCTTACAATTCATGAGAACTGACTACACTACACTAAAACAAATCAGAAGGGTTATTTTCAAAGACAACAGCAATGGACATTTAATAACTGGAGACAGAATGTTTTTATTTGATTTTTCATAGATGAGGGCATCCATACTTCAGAATTTGTGCTTTTATTTAGGTAAACCATGGACAACTCCTCCTCAGAACAGAATACCATCACAGTTGTCTAACCAGAGCTAGCCAAAATTCAAAGAACAATTCTATTTACTTATCCTATGCACTCTGTCAAGTAAGGTTACTATTAATTCCCATCTACCAAATATGCAATCAGCATGTAAGTTGATGGTTTAGAAGTACAAGAGGCAAGCACTCTCAAGGTTGAGAATGTTCCTAAACTACCCTTGTGCATTAAAAAGCTTAGTGTCTCAGTATACACTGAAAACAGAATAAAGGCTGAAGTTTTGATTCACATATTGATACTCATAGGTATATATGCTTTAAAACTTTGTATTGTATGTATAAAATTTATTAAAAGTACTAGTACTAGCATGCAACAAATAAAAGCCATGATTTATGTGACCTCTATACTAAAAGAATAACAAAAAAATCTGTGAGCAATAATTTTCAGTTTCTTGGAGTGTTAGAAATATCCAGTTGTTACATGATAACCAAATATTGATTTTTATGCACTGATTACAGATGATTTCTATACATGTTTTAAATATACTTTGCAGGAGTTTTTAATTTGATCTTAGATAAGAAGAGATTCAAGGAAAGGACAGGAATCCTTCATGATATGCATGTATTTTTTATTGAAGAACAGTAACCCTCAGACAGGGTAAAACAGTTCTCTTTTTTCTGTTTCAGGTTCTTAGTTCTGCAATAAGTGGATGCTTTTCTTTGTTTCAGATATTTTTAATGGTATCTCTCAAACAGTGATGCTATCAAATGTCTAATAACCTTTTTTCATTGTTTTAATTTAGTAAATAAATACATTATACTGAGCAAGCAGTCTAACATAGCTCCAAATTCTGAGCTGACAGATATGCTCTTTATATAAAGAAATCATTTTAGGTCATCAATATTTCTTCACCTTTTAGCTCGAACAAAAGATATTGCATGCTTAGGAGTACAGAATAGTCTCTGCCTTCTGAATTTAAAAGGCAACACTAGCTGATTTTTCCCCCCCCAATGTTTTGATAGTTCTCCATTAATTGTAAGAGCTTTCTTCTTATCATAAAATCTACATTGCTCTGTTTCTACACCTGCTCATAGAATCTGTCCTATTTTGGACATTTTTCTTTTCAACATTACCTAAACCCAAATAATATTATTACCTTAGCTGAATACAGAGAAGAAAGGGCTATTACAACAGAAATGTCTTTATCCTAGGGGTGTTTTTACTCTAAAGGTTACAAAGATTACAAATGGTGCTTGGTGTTTGTGGATTAGAGGTTTTTTGTTAGTCGCAGTTGGTTATTTTTTGGCTGTTGGTTTTTTTTATTTTTTTTTTTTGAGTAGCCAATTATAAGGTCATAAGGTAAAGTACTATAGTTTATTTTTTCTTATTTTTGATTGCTCACCTGAGCCAATCATCCAGCCTTTTTTTACAGTTCGTGTACCAAAACCATATATCTAGGACATGTTTCATCACATTTCATTTGCTTCTCTACTCCATGATGCAATCATGCAAGACTGTAAGTACCTTACAAGTAAGTACCTTACTCTTCCAAGACTGTAGGAAAAATAAATGTGATTAATTCAGGTATGTGTATTTTTTCCTCTGGGAACTCAATGCCTTACTTAAAATACTTTAAGGTGCTCACTAAGAAGAACAGCTAAGCATGTGTTGCTTCTTAACCTCTATACTGAAATATAAAATTTATAGACCTTAAAGAATGCAGTGTTTTACCACTTTAGTAAGTGTCTGAAGGGAAGAGCATTAGGCCTAACTTGCCTTTTTATCTCTCTCAAAATCTATGGGTTTCTTTCTGTCAAAACTGCAAATATGAAGCTTTCTGAAAATAATACTGTTTTCAAAATTTCACATTAAAAATTCTTTGCAAGCATAGTGATAGATTTGCTGCTAACAAGTAAGTGAGCATTGCAGGAAGAAACAAAAATATTGTGATACCTTGCACATTTTTCTCCTGCTTCCCCACTCCCTGTGCAGTACATAAATCTGCATTACTATTTAGTGCCCTGTGGTGCTGAATATTGTAGGTTGACGGAACATAATGTTGAAAAACAGTCAGAGAAATTAGAACTAAATGATACTATGACCTTTCAGTGACATGACACCCCAAGATGGTGAGAAATTTGCATACAAACTGAAACACTTTGTAAAAGTTACTTAAAAGTATTTATGTGACATAGTTTTATATTTAAATCACCCATTTCCTTTAAAGAATTCTTCATTGTCTTTCATGTTAAAAAACCCACAAAACACAGAAGCATACAACAAAACAACCCCTAACCAACCTTTGTTAGGAAGTCTGAATAACAAACATAAAATCCATTTAAAAACTATTTCAGACTCAAAATTCTATATTTTTTATCCTTATTTAATTATAGTCTGCATTATATTAGAGCAAACATTTAATTTCATATCTTAAAAAACAGAGGACTTTTGTTTGTTTTTATTAAAAAAGCTAGTACACCACTTGTCACTTAAATGAACAAAATAATGAATTCCAAATGGAGAGAACTTAGTGAAGCATGAGACCATTTAGCAAAATATTTATACATGCCACACAGATTCTTTCTGAAAAGGTTATTTGAGTGTAAATGTGACATTTTGAAAGGTGTGGGTAGTGAAAATTAAATCAATCATAAGTCATTTATCACTTAGTAATGAAATTTAATATTTGTCTTCATTCTCATTCTTATTTAAAAAGGTCTTGTTCCTGTAATTAAATGCTTTGAGTCAGACCATCCTACTTTTTTCCAGAAAATTATCGTTTTTCTTGATTACATCTGACCTGGATAGGGATCTTTTCTACTATAACAAAAAATATGTTTAAAAAAATTAATAACCCAGCTTCAGTCATTGGTGCATCACAGTATTTTTATTTAATTCCACAGCACTTGGCCTATTTACTAAATCTTTTGCTCTGGGTTTATACTTTGCAGACATTTTAGGTAACCAGACAAAAAACCTGTGGTCTCCAGCTTCACAGTCCCAATCCAAACTTTCTTCCTGCTTAGGCTTTTGCTTTGGAGCATTGGTTAAATCAGAATAAAAGTGAATACATTCTGTGCACTAGCAGAATAGACTGTATGTTCACTAATGCAGTTTTCTGTTTCTATGTTGTTTGAAATTTCCCAACTTGTATTCATTTCACTTATGTATCCATATTACCTGCACAAATGTCTTACAGTTATACTTCAATAATATTTAAGGCATCTTGTATTTTTTTGTACAGAAATCAATTTACAATGTTGCACAGAAATACTTTTCCTATCCCCATTTTTCCCCACCACAAAAAACAAAACAAAACAAAACAAAACAAAACCAAAAAACCCAAAAATCCCAACAACAAAAAAAAGCAAATAAAAAAACATCACCACATGATCAGGAATTTAAAGGTTGTACGCTTATACTGGATCAATAAGACAAATTATGCCTGTATAAAAAAAAATAATCTTAACTGCAGTTTTGTTGATCTGCAATTGTTCTCTACTAACTCAGGAAATTTACATACATGTATGCATATTTTTGATTAAACATATTATTAAACAGGATATCTTCTTCAGGGCATGCATTTTGCAAAGATTTGTTTCACAGATCCTTCTGAAGGGAACAGCAATTTTAATGTTTCAGCAAACTGCCTTTTAATCAAAGGTAATGGTGGTGTAGGAAAAAACCCATCATACAATTCAGATGGACTGAGGACAGCAGCAGTGTGTTTGTTACTGCTGCTCTAGGAGAGAACACAGAGCAGCAGCAATGTGTCATACTGTTGATATGAATTCTCCCCATATGGATCAGTTTTTACACACCTTTAGTTGGTACAATCCATTCCACACCAATACTGTGTCAGACAAGCAGAACATGATAAATGACAACAGGATTGAAATCCTTGTGATAAGGAGTACAGAGTAGACCCTGACAGGAATTATCAACTACTGTCTAAAGAAAGTTGTGCTAGTCATGTTAGCAAGACCATTAGCTGCAAATATCTCTTAACTCTTGAGATCTGCAAAGACCCACGAGACCTTCACTCTCTTGATTCCACAAAGGAAATGTGCATCAGAGAATCACAGAATGGTTTCAGCCGGAAGGAGCCTTAAATGCAGATGCACTGTGTTACTAATCTTTCCACCAGTAAACAAGAGCATCACTGCATAGTTTTGGCTGGTGCGAGGAATTTATAATAAATGCACCCTGTGGTCAAGTTTACTTTCCTAAGGTAAGAATGTGCTTTCCATGAAGGTATTGCTAATCAACAAAGCGGAATGCATTTCTCTTTGGTCAAGTGGGACTCATACAAAATAATAACAGAGGTTTTAGAAAGGTAAAACCCAAAAGTATAGGAGAATCCTATGCATTTCCCTCAGACATTAATTTTTGAGTGTTTGAATAACCAGAATTTCTACTCAGAATGGAAATAAGTTACTGACTGTTGGGTTATGCTGGGGTGGACAATTTCTTATTGTTAATAGTAATTCGCTTACTGGGAAGAAAGTTTACTTCTTTAAAGTTTTTATGGGACAGTAAATCCAGTTTCTTTTAATTTCATTTGAAGTGCTAGTCTGAAACTACTGACTGACTCTAAGAATCAGTAATAGCAGGCTGATGTCCCTTCTGCGACAATTGCAAGTAATACTTCTTGAACTTCCCTTTTGCAACACAAAAACATCTATCACCTCAACTGCACGTGCATTTTCCTTCTGATCTGTGAACAACAAACAGTATTATAGGAAGTTGGTTAGGTGCTCCACAATCTGTATGTAGACTGCTTTGGTACAGTGGTCAATAATCTCTGAGGCAGCCTTGGGCTCCTTACCCAGCTTTACACATGACATTTCCTGTATCTTTTTGTCCTTTTCAGAAGCTGATGTATGTTGTATTATATCACACCCACGTGGCAATACTCTCTGTCCATTCTTGTAGAAATTCCTTTGGTATCATTAATATTAAAATCCCAAGCAATGGTTAAAAAGTGTAAAAATTTTAGAATTATAGTTCAAGCAGTATAGTTCAGAAAATCAACCACTAAAAATAAGCTTTCAAATATTAAATACAGTGCTTTTTCCAAACTGATAATTTTTGCTCAGAAAAGTTGATTTTTATGTACAGACTATCAGAGCTCATGTGGGTGAGGGAGAGGCTGTTGCAGCAGACAGGAGCACACACAAACTTCTATGACAGCCTAACACCAGGTGTCCTACTCTCCTTCTGTTCTCTTGAGCATATATTTACCTACATTTACAAGACATGAACTATCTTTGTAAGTTGGTACATAGTACTCCCCAAGAAGCCAGGTCTGCAAATAAAAAAATGACTTCAGCATAAAAGTACAAGAGAATTCCACCTTGACAAGGAAGGATTTCCAATTCAATTATTAGTGTGTGTGTGTGGGGGTTAATATATATTTTTCTTGTGTATAAATCTTATTAAGACATTTACTGAATATAAACAGGCAAACGAAATTCCTACATGAGAAGAACATGCAAAAGAGGAAAAATGAAAAAAGACCATCAAGTAATGGTGTCAAGGGACACAGTAAACACAAGGAAGAGACAAAAATATACATTTGTGTCAAAGCACTGGGAAGTAATAAGTTGTCGTGACTGAGCTACTGAGTAGTTTGAGAGTACCCAAACTTGGAAGCAAAGCGATTCCATAGGTCTTTAAGCCTCTTTAGAAATTACACTTATTTACAAAACTAACTAGCTTATCTACTTTAATTAGTTTCTCTCAGACAGGCATTCTTTACTATTATATATTTATATTAGAGGTTATGGCAAAATTTCCTAGTCTAATTCAGCTTTGAATACCAATAAACAGATATAAATGATAATAATTAGAAAACCTTTGGATTTGTTTAATAACTATTCATGGTTAAGTGAGCTTTTTTGTTTGTTCTGTTTTTAAATACAGCTTTGTGCTGATCATTTAAAAAAATATATAGACATAAGAAGTCCCCTCTAGCAATTTATCTGGCATTTTATACTTCCATAAAAACACTCTGTGGTACCCATTACTGTATGATATCAACAGGCATGCTAAACTCAGTGTAGGTGAGCTGTGTTAATATTATGCTTCAACATCACACCCTGGAGTGTCTTATTCCTTAAATGATGGAAAGGTCAAACATTTACAGCATACCATCATGTTTCATAGAAGAGTTTTACACTGCCATTCTGTGTTAAGTTATCCTTTCAAGAAAAGTGTTTGTAAGATAAAATAACAAACATCATTCAATAAAAACAGCTTTCTCAAAGTGCTAACCTGCAGCATAATCTTGCATAATCTTTGGGTAAGGTCACATCCTTCGCGTATAGTGCTAACACATACTGATACATAAAATAGGTATCAGCAGAAAATCCAGCAAAACTTTTAATCAACAATTAGCTAGATATTATTTTTTTAAAACAAAATGAAAGGATGGAATATGGTAGAGGCTGACATGTTTACTGCAGATATATTAGCCTTAAGAAAGAACAGAGTGACACTGTGTGGGAAACTGTTTTAGGTCAGCATCAGTGTCTCCTTACACATCTCAGCTGTTTCAGGACAGAGATTATTGTCCTGAGACCCCTTCTGGGTAACAGCACACTACAGAGGAGCAGAGTATAAGAATTTGCAATCATACATGCAGCATGATTATTTCATCAGTAACTATATATTTGTGATATCCAGAATTGTTAATCTAGTAGCATCATAGAAGCGTTTAGGTTGGAAAAGACCCTTAAGATAATCAAAGTCCAACTTCGACTCACCACTGCCAAGTCCACCACTAAACCATGTGTCACTGAGTGCCACATCTACATATCCTTAGAACAGTTTGTCATGGTGACTCAAGCACTTCCCTGGGCAGTCTATCCCAATGCTTGGAAACCCTTTCGGTGAAGACATTTTTTCCTACTATCTAGTCTAAATCTCCCCAGTGCAACTTGAGGCCATTTCCTTGCTTGTTACTTGGGAGAAGAGACCAACCTCCACCTTGCTACAGCCTCCTTTCAGGTAGAGAGTGATCAGCATACCTTGCCATGTTGAAAAATGGACCGTGATGATCCAGCCTGTCCAGATACCTCTGCAGAGCCTTCCTACATTCCAGCAGATCAAAACTCCCAGCCAGCTTGGTGTCATCTGCAAACTTACTCAGGATGCACTCAATCCATTTAGGTCATCAGTAAAGCTATTAAACAGGATTGGCCCAAATCCTGAGACTGGAGGAGCACCACTTGTGACCATTCACAACTGGTCCATTCACCATTATTATTTGGTCAATCATTCTGCCTTTTTTTTTTTTCCCAGTGAACAATGTATCTGTTCAAGCCAGGAACAGACAATTTCTTCAGGAAATTGCTGTGGGAAACTGTGTCAAAGGCATTACTATAGTCCTGGCAGGCAACATCCAGAGCCTTTCCCTCATTCACTACGATGGTCACCATGTCATAGAAGAAGGACAGGTTGCTCAAGCAGGACCTGCCTTTCCTAAATTCATGCTGGATGTTCCTGTGCCCCTAGCTGTACTGTGCATGTCATGTAGTGGCACTCAAGATGACATACTCTGTGTCCTTCTCTGGCCTTCTGACTGAGGTCAGACTGACAAGCCTGTAGTTTCTTCATGGAAGCTGAAGGCTCCTGGAGCGTTTCTCTATTTCTCTTAAGTTTCCCTGGTCCATGAAACTCCTCTGCACGCCATGCTAGAGCACTCTTCTGCAGATTGTGCCAGCACTAGAGCCAGCATCCAAAAGGAGGATTTTTGGAACTGCTTCCTCTACTTGACTTGCTTTTCATTAATTCAACTTGTCACAGCAGTTCTATATACCATGAAGATTGAGATAGGTCAAAACATCATACCTCCTGAATACAACTTCATCTTTTATGTGACTCAACAACCTTTAACTGGTCATACAGGAATCTACCATGAAAAACTAAATGCAAATTTAAAAAGTAGCAACCTAAATGCTCTGGTTTTCTCAGCACCTCTGATCTCAGAAGAAAAGAATTTTCTTCACTTAGGGAGAGGGGACACTGCTTCTGCAGGCACCTGGCATTATTCATTTTGTGGTATTGAAGTTTTCTAGAAACCATTGGACCCTTTTCATCAGCCTACTTTTCCTGAAGTTTTAAGATTAATCATGCCAAGATGTCCTGCATCTCTGCAGAATTCCTGGAAGGTTGCTAAAGAAGGCTGTAGATATAAACTCCTTCCTAGATGTTCCTGAAACTGACTTTTCTTCTGCAAGTAACACCTTTTCAGCATTAGCTCTTCAGCTTGGCCTGTAAGATACTCCTGAAGTCTGAATACCATTAAGAGAAAGCAATCTTACATAAACCAAAAATCCCACAAAAATTCAAAACCCCAAAAGCACAAAAAACAAAAGCACAAACTTCCTCTATCATAATGGATTTAAAAATTTTAAAATAGTGTATATTTTATACAACACTGTGTTTAATGTAACATTAGTGCTGCCATTGCTAATTATTTTGGGGGTTTATGTCCTTTATTCGATATTTCAGTGAAAAGTAATTATGCTATGTGTACATATAAAAGAAAAAAATTTTTTTTTTACATACCTTTCTAATTCTTCTTTTGACTCCAAATTGGGAGTGTTCTGGGATGGTTGCATTGAACAGACCAAAAATTCTGCTGCAGGCTTTCTAAGACAATAAATTATCACTACCATTTTGAAACTAATTCATCAGTAAAATATGATTTCTTTTTCACATCTAAAGGGAAATATTTCTTTTTCCTGGTACACAGAGATAAAAAAAAAATTTTACTATTTCTCCTAGTTTTCATCCCTCTCTGAAGTTTAGGCAGGCTGCTACTACCCTGGGACCTGCAGAAACCAGAGCTTCTCTTCTTTTGGCTATTGTGCTCACTTCTCACTGAAAGGTTTCAAACAGAAACAAACTGGAATGAAGGTGCCTCAAGCATTGATCACAAAATAAAATAGATATTTGTGAATGCATCTTATAAATATTTTTCAATAAAGTAAAAATGTATGTGTAGACAGTCACGTACCACTATAGTGTTGGGTTTTTTTCTAATTTTAATACAGACAAAAGTGAATTGCAGAAGTGAATTCAGACTACTCCCTTCTCCCAACACCACACAGATATTTCTTTCCCTCCACAGTTAAAGCTGAGTGCTTCGTGCTTTAAGCATCTAGCTCTCACTTTGATTTACCCTGTTTGAAAAAGAAAATGTATAAGTAATTGAAAATATGCATTTAATCTTTCAAGTACTTTTTGGAAACTCCCCTTACTTTATCCATTACATAAGACCCTTTTTTGCAAATATGCCTTGCGCAGTGATATCAGTGATCCATGACTATACTGTAAAACAGGCTTCCAATGAAGAAAAAAAGATCTTCAGATGCTGGAATTCACACACTTCTAATTAAAATTTTTTAAATTTTTACAACATTCAAGAATGAGGCCGCATTTTAATCAAACAAGTGCAGGCTGAAATTTGTACCAGCATTCTTAAATATATCAATCACACTGCCTTTGAAGCTGTCTTCAAATATATTGCTGTGTTCGAAAAAGCCATATGACTAATCCTGAATTAAATAAAGCCATGGAAGATATAGATTTGAGACTTAATATTGAAATCATCTATACTTCCTGTGATGGGTTTACCTTAGCTGGAAAGCAGGTATGGACTGAGCTGCTCTATTATATTGCCTTCTCAGCTGGACACGGGAGGGAAATTAAGATGGAGAAAACCAAACCTTGGTTTAGGATAGCTTGCTTCCCATCAGCAAGCTATGTCTGGCCAACCCCTGGGAAGCAGAGCTCCTGCAGGCATAGCAATTGCTCTGGAAGACAAGTGCTGTAAATAGTGCATGCCCTCACTTCCTTTTCCTTTCTTCAGCTTTTATATCTGAGCAAATGTCATATGATATGGAATACCCCTTCAGTTAATTTTGGTCAGCTGGCCTGGTTGTGTCCCCTTCCAGGATCTTGCTCACTCCCAGCCCCTTGATGCGGGTATTGCTGAGAGACAGCACTGATGCTGTGCCAGCACTGCTCAGCAGTACCCAAAACTCTGGTGTGTTATCAACAACTTTCCAGCCACCAATGCAGAGCACAGCTCTGTGAGGGCTGCTACAGGAAAATGAACTCCATCTCAGCCAGACCCAAATACACTTCCCAAATTCAACAGGCAAATAAGTATAACAGACAAGGTAATTTTTCAAGCATTAGCTTTGTTAGCTAGTCTTTTGGAATCAAAATTCCAGATACTTTTTAAGTGGCAAAATGCCAATAATCTCAACAATTCAGTTTCCAAATTCTCATTTATATCCTCTTCTACTGTATGTAAGTAATCTAATGTATTCTCAAAAGACTCCCTCACTCTTTGGCATCAATATCAATGCTTCTTGAAATAAAAGAATTAGATGATACTTAGAAATAGATGATCCATTTCCCACCACAGGAAAAATTTCCAAGCTTTTCACAGAGAGTGAAAATCAGGTTGTGGAGGACAGGCATGAGCCTGTTTTGTCTCAAACATTCTTACTGTTGTGACAGTTGTGACTGGAAGAGCGGCTCCAGCAGACATGGGGCAGCACTGTTCTGAGCCAACTTCCTTTTCTGCCTTGGGACTTGTGTTCATCTGTGTTCCCTCCCACCCTGTGTCACTTCGTGAAAGGCTCAAAAGGGCTGGCTGCACACGCGTGAATGAAACGGCATGAAAACTCTAGTTTACATAAGAGGCATGTACCAGGGTAACTTACTTTCTTTTCCCTCTCTTTCCTTGTTTTGCTACCTCAGCTTCAGACAGTAGGATGCAGTAGCACAATCGTGGGATTTAAGGATTGATGATGTTCCTTGTCCTCTTTCTTTCTTTTCCACCATTATTTCTCTCTTCCTTTGTCCAGGTGAAGTATGATATTCCCATATTTGGTAGTGAAGTCTGTTGTGGAAGTCAGGAACTTTTGGAAGTGTGCTGTGACTTATTAGCCAGTACCTTTGAGAAATGGTTACAGATTACAATATTACAGATTGTGAACCAGCTCCTTTGAGAAGTTTATTGTGGGAGTTCAGAGCTTATAGAATTGTAGTGTAAAAATTAAGGGCTTGTTAGCCACCACTTTTGAGAACTGTGTTGTAAAATTCGAGAGCTGGTTAGCAAGCACATTTGAGTCTAAAACAGTGGGATGGTTGCTGGAGTTAAGATGACTGTACAATAAAAACATAAGAGTTTCCTGACACATGGACTGATGTCTTTGTTCATCCTGATAAGAACTGATAACAAATGTCACACCCAGTACCAAGCAGGTTGTGACACAAGCAGCGTCCACCACAAGAGTGTTGATATAAAAGAGCTGAAGTCACAGCAATCATTACAAAGGTAACAACTATAAAAGAAGATGCAATGGTCATCTTTTGGGTGGTTTTAGTTGTGCAATATGATGAGTAAACAGAAGAAATGCAAGAAGGAAAATAATATTTTTTCCCATAATCTGGAGGGATGAATTACTACAGAAGAGTCAGCAAATCCAAAGATGAGCAATGACAGTGTTGCAGAAATTCAAAAGGAGAAAAACCCCATGCATATTAGGGATGCTCAGTAATCAGGAAGTTGCACAATCTTTCTGATATCTGTAATCATTTCTCCACAAGAAAAACTAGAAGTAAAATATGTAAAATAAACATATGGTAAAAGGTATTCAGGTAAAGATACTGTATCTGGGGAAAGAATGAAAAATATGAGTAGCAGTAAGTTGCAACAGTGATAGAGTTCTGTTAACTGCAATTAATTAGCAAAAGTTTAAAATACTAGGCACAGAATTTCAAGGCAAATTAGCAAAGCCTATGAGACATCCTTCTACAGATAAATAACAACAGCTTTGTTCCCATAAAGAATTTTATCTCCACATTTCTACAAATAAACAAATATTGGAATACTGGCAACAGAAATCGTTTACCTTTTTGGAATCTAAGAACTTATTCAAAAATATTAACCCTTTCCCAGACTTTACAGGATACTAAAATAATATATGCATTTCAACTGCCACTGATTTTGCAGTTGAAATGAATCTGTCAGTTGAGAAACTATTTGAAAATGCAATTAGAAATTAGATGGCATTAGAAAAGTGAGAGGGCAAGAAAGAGAGAACCCCACATCTAATCTTTCAGAAGATTGACTACTTGTCACAGAGATGATGAAAAATCTCAAGTCATATTTCCTTTCATACTCAAAGTACTATATATGTCCATGTTTAAATGAACATGCTCAAGGTATTTGAGTAAATAAAGAAAACCGTTCTTAGCCTTGAGAAGTTCTTTCGTCATATACTTACTATTATTAGAATCCCCAATAACATAGAAAAGGGTAGTCACAACTGGGTCTTAATTTAAAATTTCCTAGACCAAAAAAATGTGTTTTGTCACAGTCATCCTGAAAGTGTAAAACTCAAAGTATTACTACTAGACATCAATCATACAATAAAGCCGAGTTGTGCATGTGAAAATATCTACTCAGTACTTCAAAGGAAGGATGCAGAATTGTATTTAGAGATATTTTTAGAGTGGCAAAAATCATAGAAAATATACTATAGGTAAATTGTGACATCTTAACCACAGGGCAAAGAATTAAAAAGAACAAAGTAAATTTAGGAAATTACTAAATTTTGGGTCGCCCATTTGTAAAACATCTGAAGAAAACATTCCTACTCCACAGCTGGGATTCCTACATCATATTAAGAACTACCATTGATAATGAAAAAGCATTCACTTGTGACCTATTTCAGTTAAATACAACATTAGAATTACTTATTTAATATATTTATAAAACTCACAGAAAAGACAGGATGAACCACCAGGTTTGCAATGACATAGAATCAGAGGGAATAGTCAATGCTCTTAAGGCCATGCAGAGGAACCTAGACAGGCTAGAGAAATGGACCAACAGGAATCTCAAGAACTACAAGATCCAATGCCAGGTGCTGCCCCTGGGCAGGCAGCAAAGGCACCGGTGCACAGGGGGATACCTGCCTGCCTGCCTGCCTGTCTGAGGGAAGGGACCTCAGCAGACACGAGTGTGAGCCAGCAGTGGGGCTGCCCAGATGGCCAGTAGCGCTCTGGGAACCATCCATCGGTGCACAGCTAGGACATCAAGCAAAAGGATTACACCCCTCACTTCAGCACTTTTGAGAGCACATCTGAATCCTATGTCCAGCTGACAAGGACTGACAAACTGGGCTGGCTTAAGCAGCAGGCTTCCAAGTACCTTATAACTGAAGCACTTGCCATGTGAGAAGTGGCTGAGGCCCTAGGACATGATCAGCTTGGCTTACCAGAAACCATGAGCAACTTTTAGTATCTAGAAGGACTTACTGAGAAGATGCAATTAGACTTTTTATGAGGGGGGATAAGTTGTAGGGTTATATAAACAATAAAGAGATATGCAAAATATGAATAATAAATTTTCTTACAGGTTTCACATAGTTTTAAGACAGCAAAACTTAAAAAAAATTATGAAATATTGCCTTGCATTTTTGCATGCACACATTAATATTTTTTCCTTAAGAAAGTTGGTATTCTCCCCAAATTATTAACAATTTTTCACATGAAAAACAATGGTACTATAAAGTAGAAGGTAGACACAATGCATAAAAACATTCTTCAGTGATTCAAGAAGCAGAAGTAGGCAGTTATGCTCTTCACTTTTCATCATGCAATCAGTAGTACTCTTCAGTTTTTCTTACTTCCAAATTTCTGTGTTAACTTTATGCTTGCTCTTCTAGATGCTGGTATTGCTTTCCTGCTCAATTTATCTGTCTCGTCCTTTACTCCCAGAAGGTCTTTTATTCCACCATATCAAATCAACTGATGGTTACTGATGCGGCAACCAGTTTTCACCCTCTATTTCACAGATAAAAATCGAGACAGTCAGAAAGGAATTACTGTGATTCAAGGACAGAAAAGACATTTTGCTGTCTTGATTTGATACCAAAGCCCTCTGCACTTTTTTTCTGAAGATCAAGTACTTCATTTTAGAAACAGATTTTTTATTTCATAAGTATATTTTTCAAAGGCAGTCAGTTGGTGTTGCATTGTTTCATGAAGGTTAGAACTTCAAACCACTCTTTATTAGTGTTATTTTCTCTTGTGGCTCTTTAAAAATATTAATTTAAATGATGTTAATATCTTAATATAAAAAGTGTTTTAAAAGTAGCTCAGAAGTTTTCATATTTCCTAGCAGGAACATGGTCCTGCTTTATAGCAATATAGCCTATTGCTATAATAAGAACAGAAGAGCACAGAAAGGTAAACTGATTATAACAAAATACTTGTGGAAAGTAGATTTCACCATTTTAGTTATAAACTTCACAAAAACAGTGAGCATTCAATCCACTTTTTTTTAAGTAGGAACAGTATCAATAAAAGCCAGCTATTTTAGCAGGACAGGCTTCAGAATTGACAATGAGACATTAAAATGTATAGTTTAAAATTCTCAGCCTAAAATAATTAGGTACTTTAATTTTTTTATTAGCACAAGTCTACTCTTGATTTAAATATATTTACTCTAAAATGATGCTGTTTTTAACTAAAAAGAAAAATACAGTGAATTTATAAGGTCCTTAAGAGCAGAATTCTGCAGAAACCTGCAGAATTCAGGTTTCTGAAGAGCCTTTGTGAACACACCAAAATTTAGTTTACAGCAATCATAAGAAATGTTGAGAAGCACTATATGTTCTCTACTAGCATGTCAAGAAAATGTTTTGTCACAGTCACTGCCATCATTCATCATGAAACATTAATGCTTACTTAAAATGAACAGTGCTCAGGAATTTGTATGAGTTCTCAGCATTGTTAATGACAGATAAAACCCAGAAGTATTTCATGCACACTGAATAATGTGACAAAGACGTACTAATGAAGAGACAGATGAATATAAAAGAATCGGTTTTTAATTTAGCTGAATTTGATGCAGAACTAATGGACAAAACAGACCTGATAATTTTTTTAAATACTTTTTTTTCTGTTCATTCATTAAGCTGTGACACTGAAAAATAAAGTATTTGTCTAAGGAAGGCCTACATACTGGTTTCATTTGTATTTAAATGGCATGCAAAAAATAGCAGTGCTAGAAGAGATTTGTCCCCTGTGTTCTCACACATTCCTCCTCTTGTCATCTCCCCATGTCTTCTGATGAATGTTTCAGTACATTTATCATTGTACCCTACACGTCACCCTGAGAAGCAGTGAAACTCTCCTGTGAGTGATGTGGGCTAAGTGGCAGCCCTGGTGAGCAGTGTTCCTCTTTAATGAGGGACAGCATGACAGGAGTGGTCCAGCCTGGAGTAGCCACCACAAAGGGAGAAGCATTTTCACCAGACTACAAAGACTCACATATGCTGTAACAATCTATTATACTCCATAAAATCATCTAAAATTATCTCTGGAAAGTTCTGAAATGGACCTTGAAAGCTCAGACGTGTTTGTAAAAAGAGGGAAAAGAGGCAAGAAGAAATGACAAGATGTCTATGTCCAACCTTTTCCAAAAATTTATTAAAATCCTAGTTTGCAACTTCAGACAGATTTTAAAGGTTTCTATGTTAAAAAAGTATTTGTATCATGTGTTAGTGCCCAGGTGCTTGTGGCAGCACTGGGGGATCTGCCAAGGCGGGTGGTGTGTGGAACAGCTGGGGCTAATCCCCCAGCAGGGATGTCCCTGCAGCCCCTGGTGGGGCAGGTATCTGCGCTGTGGCCTGTGGAGGACCCCACGCTGGAGCAGGTGGCTGTTCCCTGAAAGATGCATCCTGAGGAAAGACTCAAACACTTATTCTGTATGTAGCTAATAACATGCTTCTACATTATTATTTCTCTTAATGAGCCAAATAGCATATTCCTGTGTATTTTTATAAGATTTTATGGGCGAATTTGTAAAGATGACTATTATACTTCAATAAAGTTATATTAAGACATTTTACTCAGGCTCTCGTGAAAAGATAAAATTTGAACCTCTAAGGATTACCGTCTCCTATCCCCCAAAGGCTTAACTATCTACCTGAGTATATTCAATACTTAGAAAACTATGAGAGACAGTTATCTTTTATCCCAGTAACTAGAGGCAATCCCCTCCCTCTAGAGATGGAAGGAATTTCAAACATTTCTCTTCAACCTTTCATTTTGAAGCACTACCTTTAATTATTCTGTTACAGAACATCTTTGGCTACTTTGCTGTTTTCCACAGGCATGGAATTTTGATTCAAGTTTATCACACCTCCTAGATTCCAATAGCAACATCAAAGGAAAGCAAGTAAATTTTACATTTGCATATGGGACAGTGAGTTTTCAGAGAACGGCTGGCTATACTCACCACTAAATGGATTACACTCATTTGCAGATGCAAATATTTCTATTTGCGTATGAAGCTCAAACTCATAATTTATTCAGGAAAACTAGGTTACCTACAGCAACTCTTACTGAACTCTGAATTTTAAGTGAAAAAAAATGTGCCTAATGCACAGTATTTTTTTTTCCTTGGGTTTGTATGTTTGTTTTCCTACAATGTACATAGAAATAATCAAATTTAAGAACATGCCATAAAAACCATCATTTACCTTCTAAATTAATTATAAAAGCATCTGAGACCCTTACTTTTCTTCCTGTAAAGAAAACAAATAGAAAAGGTTTTCTTCCCTACAACTTCCATTAAGGTGTTTAAAAAGTTAACAAGAATCAGAAGATACCACTGAATTATCAACCCACAATGTAATCAAATAGTTCCTAAGTCTGAAAATATCTGAAGGGAAAAGAGTTGAAATACTAGTGTATCAAAGAGGAAAAATTTAGAGGGGTTTGTTTCTATCTGTGGCATGAAAATAAGCTCCTGGATGTCTATCTGTTACAAATCAAAGGTTGAATAAAGAACAGCTGCATCAAAAAGGACAAGCCCCCACAGGTACAGATTCTTCACAGATTGTACAGGCACTTGGCCATCAAAGAGGAAAGAGTGCTGTATGACACCTTTCACTAACCTGATTATACAAACTCTTGTTTTCCCAAGTTCTAGAAAAGAAATGAAGTTATTTCAGTTCAGTAAAAGTGAAATCAGGAACACCATATGTGGCAGCCCAATTAGCTGGGATAAATCAAAATTGGCCCAAATTCTTTGCATCAAGGAGTGGAGTTAGGACCCTGGGGAGCAGGAGGCTAGGACCTTAGACTTATAAGCTCAAGCCCCTGCCCTATAGCTACAATTGGATACCTACTCCAGGTAAATTCTATATTTGGGCAAGTTAGCCACATCCCTTGGTCTTTGGATCCAGCCCCGGGACAAGTGCCCTCTGGCAGCAGCTCCAGGCCATGCAGCCTGTGGATGCTGCCTGGAGAACACGTGGTCACTCCAAAGGATTAAAGAATATCTCTGGGCCATCCATTGTACCCATCCTGTTTTTACAGCCATGAATCCTGGCTAAACTGGGTCTGATGTAGCAGGGGAAACCCTGCCCCAGACTACTACAACCATATGAAGACTAATGAATAAATAGGATAACATATATAATTATGACAGTGATGAAATCAGTTTAATTAACATGGCATTGAAGAGATAAAGTAGGCATGTAGTCACATCTGACTGGTGTGTATTCATACCAGGCTGGACAGCTAATGATAAAATATAAGCACAGACTTTGCAACATATAGCCCAATTCCTCATTTGGTGTAATTTTCTGTTCTTAAATGAATGATTCCCAATGACATTTATTTTCAAACAATTTGAAGACTTCAAGCAATATAGCCAGAAATAACCACTAGGATGACACTGAATAGCCCCAAAAAGGCTACTACAGTTTATTTTAATTTTTGAATCTTTGTAGAAGTACAAACAAATCCTACATGCAGGATTCTTATCTTACTGGTTACTATTTGGAAAGTGCCATATGTTTTCCATGACATAAAATGATGATAAAATCCCTTTATCCTCTATGATCCAATTTGACAGGGTTCGATTTTTTTTTAATATTTTACAGTCTGGCTATTGTTCTTCCACAGGTAGAAGCCAAGTTTAGTGATCCTCAACAGAGACAAAATGAAGACTAAGTGCAGGCCACAATATTTTATGTTTGCTCCCACACTTCACGTTTCTTGTCTGAGTTCAGGGCAATGAAAATCAATCAGGTCTGTCAGCTCACTGCTCTCTGATGTAATGTTCTGTAACTACATAATAGTGACTTTCTGTCTTGAGTCCTGACTACCTTCCCAGTTAAGCATTGTGCTCTCCTGAAGCAGAAGCAGATTAAGCACGATATATTTGACATTTTCTTCTCTATTAGGCTTATGTGGCAAGGTTTTGACAGTGAAGAGGGCTGCAGGGGTGACTTCTGTGACAGGAGGACAGCTAAAGCTGAGCTAATCAGCAATGGTGGTAACACTTTATTTTTTTCCGAAGAAAAATATTTTTAAGAAAGAGTAAAATTTCTGTACAGCTGTTACAAAAGAAGACTGAGGAAAACATGACAGAAACAACCAGGTAGACTCTGAGAAAGTGTGGAGAAAAAAGTGGAGAAAGAGGGGGAGAAGAAAGTCCACTCAGTGGAGCACAGATTCCTCTGCAACTCTCAGAGAACATGGCAGCATTGAGTTGTCCCTCTGCAGCCCATGAAGGCCCATGTCAGAGCAGATATCTGCCCTGCATTCTTTGTGAGGGACGCCACATGGAGCAGGGAAACAGTGTGAGGAGGAAAGAGTGATGAGGACAAAGTGTTAAGAACTGACCGCAACCTCCTAGCCTTCCCTGTGTTTCCTTGGGAGGAGGAGAAGGTAGGATTATTAGGAGTGAAGTCTGGGAAGAGGAGGATGGGAAGAGGTGTTTTTGGCTGTGTTTTTGTTTCTCATGACTCTATTGTTAACTGGAAATAAATTGAATTCATCTCCCCAAGCTGAGTCTTTTTAACCCAAAAAAATAATCTCCTTGTCCTTCTGAGAATCCATGAACTTTTTCACTGTATTTTCTCTCCCTGTTGAGGAGGGAGCATTAAAAGAGCAGGTTGGTGGGCATGTGGAAGGCAGACAAGATTAACCAACACCCCCCCAGCTCTCTTTGAACCAAGGCACAGAAATGTGTACAACCAGTGACTGTACATAAGCTTTCATTAACACTATAATGCCACTAAATATAAACAGCAGGCAATCACAAAAACTAACAGGGACATTTGGGATAGTTGTGAAAGTAAGAAAAGCACGCACATACTAAAATGTTCACGATCAGAACCAAGGATGACTGAAAAGATATATGGTAAAACACTCTGTAGAGGGTTGTCTGGGGCCCCAGAATGATCCTGCAGAACAGAGAAGGAAAATGACTGACAATTTACTTCAGAATGAGTACTGCTTCTAAAAGATTAAGATGAGCTATGACAGAATCAGATAGAGTCTCCCTGTTTTTCTCTGTAGGAAACTGAGGACCATAAACCAATGAAATTAGAAAGGTGGGGAACAAAGTAATAGCCCACAGCAGTTCCCTCACTGAGAGCTCTCAAGCCTCATTTCTTTTATCCCCACAGCTAAACCCACCAACGACCACAGCCATCAGAGTTACTTTACAGCAACAACTCCCTGAAGTAGAGTACTTTTATGTCATTGTAGATAAAGTCTTAAAGGACTAATTGTGTTCTATCTGAAATGGCAATAATGGATACTGCATAGGAACTAATTATTAGCAGTATGTATTATTAACTAATGACAGTCTATTTTTGTTCTGAAGTTTGAAACTCTCCTGAATTATTAGTCTTCAGTGATCCTTGGTATGTATATAGCTAGGCACACATTCAGTTGTGAAAACTGCACAAATCCCATATTACCTGTTTCTGAAAATTAAACAGAAAGCTGGCGTGTTCAATGTTGCATTATACACCTCAAAAAGTCAAATATTTTGGTGCTGTCTCCCTTCTGCTGGCCTCTATGGCTAGGTTTTAACTCTAAATTGACCGATTAGGTAAAAACACAATTCTAAAACCAGTTCTCTACGCCTATTAAAATTATTAAAAAATATTACACACTACAATGTGATTTTACATAAGTTGTTTTTCTCATACACATGCAAAACCTATCATGTTTTTGACTTTGGTATTATCTGAATATATTAACTTACTTTTTGGCTTTGCTACTATCTGATTCTGTAGACTATCAAAAAATGTAAACCAATATTGTACTGTGTTTTGATTATGTCTAAGAAATACTAAACTGGACTTCTAGGGCACTGGCCCTCTACAGCTACTTAGGCAGCTTACGTGTTGCTTTTCATCAAAAACACTTAGAAAGCCTAAAGATTTATTTCTGTCTCAGTATGATTCAATATATTCTCTTCTCCTTCTAAAATTCAAAAGGGAATTGGCTTCCAACATTTTGGCATACATAGAATCAATAATTCTTCAGAGAGGATACTCTAAAGTAGAATAACAAGGCCTACCTTTTCCTGTGCCCCCGAAAAACCCCAAAACCATCCACCAACGATAAAAAACAAAAAAATAAACCCCTCAGAAAACCCAAAAACAAACAACAACAACACACCCATTGGTTGTTGCAACAATAGCAATAATCAGTCACTGGTCTCTAGGTTTCAGTATGGGACCTAGCTGCTGCTAAGAGTGTAGAGATTTGGGAAAATATCCATGTTCTCCCTTTTAGCTCTCTAATTAAATGCTTGTGTTTTGGTGATGTAGCTCCTTGAGCTACATCAAGATAGGCTGACATGCATATGATGAAGTGAATTTTTTCTAGAGTGCCAGATATAGTTACAAAGGATCTGAAAAGCAAAGCAGATGTGTAGTACTATCCTGTAATACTGCAAACATGCTACAAGGATCTTTCTCTTAACATTAAACATGCAGTGTATACTCTAGTTCCTCTGACAAGCAAATTTTATTGAAGCTTTAGAACACATCATATAGAGAAAAAATCATACTCTATTGAAATTCATTTACTTGAGAGCATGAGGAATTCTCTTCTGTAGGGAACGGGATGTGCCACTCATATTAGTGAATACTTCAATCCAAGTACAGTTTTTCAATTGCAGCCCTTCTTTACAATTATTCAGGGTCTAACATCATTTAGGATCTTCACTAGAGCTGTACCACAGATCCTGCTGCAGTAGATGAATGGTCTACTTGTCAGAGACATACTTACTAATGAAAAAACTCCTCTACTTTATCTTTTTGAGCACTATCTCATTCTCAGATGGGAATTTTAAACAACTGTCTTCCATCTGAGATATTAAAGTTAGATAAAGGACAGGTAAATGTAAGTACTTGGTGAATGGAGTCTAAAAGTCAGTGTGCTGGTTTTGGCTAGGGTAGAGTTAATTTCATTCACAGTGGCTGGTGTGGGGTTGAGTTTTGTACTTGTGCTGAACACAGGGTTGACAATAGAGAGGTGTTTTTGTTATAGCTTGAGGAGGGCTCACACAGAGCCATGGCCTTTTCTGCTTTTCCTACTGCCATGCTGGTGAAGAAATTGGGAGTGCTTGGGAGGCTGGGAGGAGACACAGCCGGACAAAGGGGAATTATGTATCATATATTTTGCTCAGTATATAAAGTGTGGGGAACAAGAGTTGGAGAGGTGGTGCTTGTCTTCCCCAATCAGTGTTACACACACTGCTCTCTGGGAGATGGCCAAACACCTGCCTGCCCATGGGACACGGTGAATTAACTATTTGTTTTGCTTTGCTTGTGTGCATGGCTTTTACTTTCCCCTCTTAAACAGTTTTTACCTCCACCCAAGAGTTCTCTAGCTTCTACCCTTCTGATCCCAATTCTAGTAGAGGAGGAGTGAGCAAACAGCTGCTTGGGTCTTTGCTACACTGCAGGCTGGGATTAAAACACAACTGACAGGGTTTCATTTGCAGAAGATCAAGCTAGCATTTAAATTTAAGGTAAAAATGTCTTCTGTTGCTAAACATCTCCAAGGTATCTGGGCACAGAAATGCCAAAGGGGTTTTGTTTAAGAGAAATAAAGGATCTATATTTTTGTAATAGTGATATAATCACAGATAATGTCATATTATTGAAGTAATTGGTCAGTAGTTATGGGAATCCTCGTTAAATCCAAGAAACAATATAATGCTGGAATATTTAGGATATAATTTTATGCACAATTTCTGAACTTTATTCAGTAAATCTGTATACATTCTTGTAACAAGAAAGACTAAGGAGTACTGATGTGTCTTTTTCCTATATGCAGCAGTTCTTATGCTTCTTCATCATCTACCATTGACCATCTAGTCAAAGATGTCATTAGGAAGGGCAGTGAACTTATCTTACATCATGAAAAGAAGTATCCTTATGTTCCTTACATTAAATCCCCTTATCCCTCAAAAAATCCCACATAAACCCACCCCCCAACCTCAAAACCACAGAAAACATATAAAACACCTCCCCAAACCCATGAAAGTTTAAGAAAACTACCACAGTATACATGAATGAGCCCACTTTTTCTGAAGCTGATTAGACCACCAGTGGCTTTACTGGTCCCAGGGTGCCTAATATTTCTTTTACAGCACAATCTGATGTCTCAGCTGGCAGTCTTTGTAAGATAAGCACAAACTGGTTACTAGCTGATGATCAAAAGCTCATGGTGGTGCCAGAAAGGAAGAGTGAAACACTAAGTAAAGCTAAATAAACACTGACTAAAAGGTAAGGGAACAAGTTCAAAGAAAACTAGGTAGGTGCCTAACAGGAAACTGCCTGAAGTCTGATAGATGCAGAAGTTTGCCTTTAACTTGGATGCATAATTACTGTCTACTGGTTAGAGAATGAAGCATATTACAAAAGTCTTATCAGTCATAAAAGATACGATGAAGAAATAAAATAGTACTCTACTTCTGTATGGTTTTGTCCTCATTACTAAAAATAAAGGGGAATTACACCTTAAAATAACCTAAAATTAAAAATTCCAAATCTCTGAACCACTGATAAACTTATTAGTACGTTTAAACACTGATAAACTTACATTAGAAGTACTCTAAAGTCAAAATCTCACACCATAGCCTACCAGCCCCCAAGTATTTGAAATGAAGTGTCACTGCCACATACAACACTATAAAACTTTTTCTGAGGATTGCATTATCCTATTTTACCTTATAGCTTTCTTGTCTAAGCCTATTCATTACTCCTTTCTTTAGGACTGCTGGGAGAATATAGGAAAAATTACACTTCTTATATAATTTATTATTATATTTAACATCCAATAAATAAAATGTACTTTGTACTTTGCTGCACTGAGAGTTCCGTTAATTCTCAAGAAGGCTTTTATGCCTTACAAAATGAAATGCATGTTTTTACAAACTGTTTGGCTTGTTGATTAGTCAAGTACAAGTTTAGTTCAAGTATCAGGCATAGTTAGATTACACACATCTTCACTGTACCTACTGGTTGACAGTTCAATACATTCCTTCATGTACTGCATTCTCTGCAGGAGTTAATGATCAGTTCATTTAAAGAAATGCTTTACTGTCAATTCAGACTCACGTTTTCCTTATATGTGCCCCTTTATAATTTATATTTCATTCTACATGCATTAAGGCCCTGTGTGAAGTTTCAGAGATTATGAATCCTCCTACTTTATATCTTAACAGAGGTGTAAAGTATTTATGTTAGATGCCATCTGCTTCTTTGCTCCAATATCTCCAGAACACTGGGATTCAGAGCAATACTAGATAAACTTACCTCTAAACTTCTGAACTAGTTGAATTCTGTCATTAAATGATTCATTAGTACTTACTAAGGCACACGTTATTCAGATGCATTTTTTTAGTTTCCTAACTTGCCCATTATATACAAAAAACTTATATTAATCCAGAGAACAGGACCATAGGCTTTCTTCAAGCCTATGACACATGTAGGAAGGGTGTCCATTCTGGATGATTGGGAGCATGCAGTATTGTCCAAGAGCCATAACAAAATCAGGATTTTTGTGGTTGTTTGTTTGTTGTTTGTCTGTGTAGTGAAGGCTGGTACCCTCAGTATGACTATGTATAAAGTACTGCTTTTTTATCTTATAATATCTGTATTTATCTTATAGTACAACCATATTTAGGTTGTATTATAAGATAAAATAGAAAACAGGTAAAGAAAGGTAGAAACCAAGCACAGAAAAACTGGAGTTTGAAGTGTGTATTGAAAATCTGAGTTCAAAGGTTCCAGACACTGGTGAATTTTCAACAGCAGCTTGCACAGACCTTTGAGCACTTTATTGTATTAACTTGGCTCCTCCTGTTGAACCAGCCCATCACAACCATTATTTCCTGCATATATAATGATAACAAATATTCCTCACAATGCTTGTAAATAAACAATACCATTCCTGAGACTGGCAACTTCCTTATTAGCTCTGTGGTTTTGTCATTCAACTCTTAACAGAAGCATTGACTCCCTTCAACAGCCCTCTAGAAACCACAGCTCAACTTACTCTTAACAAAAACCATGAAACTTTTAGCAATTAATTGCTTAAGCATTGTTTCTTATGAAACTATATAGTACCTCTTCTGGCCCAAAATATTCTATACAGTGGTCTTATCACTCCCTATCCAGTACTACATAAGTATTACTTATCTGCTCAACTAATATTTAAATATGAGTCAAGCAGGAAGTGTAAAATTCCCAGCTAAGCATAGGAGCTAAGACAAATGCAAGTTACAAAACCAAAAAGGGTTGAAGTACATAAACAGAAGTTTTTCACCTTCTATTTCTGTAAAGAGGGTAATCCTTCATCACTAAGTTTTACATGAATATATGAAGTGCCAGAATAATCAAACTGTTTACTCAAGTAAAAAGCACATATAATTCACAAATGATTGCTACATGCTATTTCCCACAGAAGCTGGATTTTACCTGTAGTCTCAACTAAAAGAAGTAATTAATTATAAAATAAATTCTCATTTTGATGGAGACAGGACAGCAAGACATAAACCAGACCAGGATTTTTGCCCAGCTTTTCAAAGACAGTTGGTTAACAAGAAATAACTTACAATTTTCTTCTTTTCTACCATGGCTGTTACAATCTCATTGAAGAGTACAGAAGCATAACCTTTATCCTTATGAAGTTAATTTAAAATGAAAGCATGAAAGAGTGAATGGAAAGTCCACATGACACAGAAAACTGAATTTTTGAAAGGCGTTCTTGATATAAATCTCTTGTAACCCTGCAGTAAATATTGATAGTGAGATGATAATTCAGGGATAGCTTTTAAGATCACAGTTGCTTAAAACTGTTCAAGGTTAGAAATCATGAAATGCTTAACAGTGTAAGTAGTAGATAGGAGAAATAGGAAGTCAACTGTTCTTTCTGTAGCTAAAACCACAAAATCAAAGTAAAAATAGAGGCAATATGGATTTTCAACTGCAGGGGTTTTTTGAGAAAAATTACATCACACCCAACATTAAAAATGTTAGGTGTGGTTTCAGAGGTACAGACAGAAACCACATCGACATCTCTGATTGCCATCTAATAGAATGTAGTTTCTGCGAACATCTTTTCAGTCACCCACTAAAGGCCTTGCAGGTAATCTAATGAAAATCCTGGATAATAATTTTTGTTGAATGATTAAAATGAAATGGGATAAAATTAAAACTGAGCTTTATCATCTCTGAAGTGAAAAATATATCAATTAAAAATCTGAGTAAAGCTAAACACAGTGAAGGATGAAACACTGCTGGGTTCAATTCAGTTTGAGAGAGGCTTTGATTAATAAAGATTCATGTTTCAGTTCTCAAAGGGTAACAATTCTGGACAACAGAACTATTCAAACTGTGTAATAGAAGGTATCAAGCAATCTCAAGGAGTGTTAAAATAAAATAGCATAAGTATTTTCAAGTCTATTACAGTTCTAGAAAAAAATGAAATAAAAATTACAAAGTACCATAATATTTTTGCTCTATCCACAAACTTCCTTTCTTTACATACAAAATTAAACAGCTTGCTAAAGCTCCAGTGGCCACTAGATGTCAACAAAGTCTAACAATATGACACCTGAGTTTAGCTATTTTAAATGCGGTGCAAAGCAATAGACTTGAAGCTATCTTTGTTACACACATTTGTATTGACGTATGCTCACACAAATGTATACTACTTGGCTCCATACAAAATGCAATCCAATACAGTCCAAAATCCAATCTACTTAATGTAGTGGCAGAATGATAATAATCTACACACATCAACACTTCCAAGTTCACGAAGGAACGTGTAGCTAATCATGTTGCAAATATAATTTTTGAGGTATCATCTAAGCTTCCAGCAGGTGTCAAAATAAGCTGATCTTCCTTGCCTGGATAACTAGTGAACCATACTCTGTGCTCACATTCACCTGAGAAAAGGCTTGAATAATTCTTTCTCTTGCTACTTTAAGATCTGTGCAATTTTATGCAATAAAAGTCATTGAGAAGAGATTTGCTGTGACCTACCTAGTGTATGCAAATGAACACTTGCAGTTTCCATGTTTTCTTTCTTGGGCACCTTGCTTCTTTATGACACATTTGTGTGTCTCCAAGAGACAGAACTAAAGCTTATTTTTAGCTTTAGCTAAAAAAACTAAAAAGCTAAAGCTTTATATTAGCACTTCTGTGCTAATCAGGGAAACTGGGAAGAAGAGAAATAGAACTTTCCCCATAAGAAGAAAAAAATAAAAAAAGATGAGCACTCCTTGATTCTGACAGGAAAGGGGAGGCTCAAACTTACACTGCTGAGAACTAGAAAATTAATGACCTTTTTTCTCTTTGAAGTTCATTGGCCTGAATATCAAGACGAGCAAACACTGATGACAGTCTCTCACTCACAGCTGCACCAATTTAAGTCATAACAAACCACTCCAAATCTACCTGATGTTAACAGATGTCACAAGTGTTTATCAACTAAAATAAGGAGGACACAAAGACTACCCAGCACCTGTCCTATCTCCCTCCACTTTTTAATGACTCCTTAAATCATGGAGATCATGAACAAAATTATTCCATCCTATAACAGACTGAATTAAAGACTGGCAGATTTTCCTATCTGGAACTCTAAGTATTCTTACAGCCTCTTTTAACAATGCAGTTACTAAACAAAAAACCTAGAATTTTGTAATACTTCTAAAACTGGAATTATGATTCTGGTAGTCAACCAAGTATTCATACCACAGCTGTTTCAAAGAAAAGCTGAGCAGCAACTCTGGGATCCAAACTGTCTAAATTATATCAATTCTGTTAAAAAAATTTCATGGTGTATTATGCTTTCTTTCAATTGTGAAAGTATTAACATATCCATGCTTTATATTTACTACCAAAGAGCTCAGTCCTCAGTTTTTAAAGACAATAGGAATGATAGCATGTCTAAACAAAAGTGCATATGCAACTTTGAAACAATGAATGAAAATGTGGGTCATAGATGTCTTGCTTTCTGGACTTCAGGATAGTAAGGTATGTATCTTACCAGATGAACTTTAGATGAGTATACTTCAGAGGAAACTCCCTTATTGCTTTCCTGAGTTGTTTCAGCAGATATTCTGATTAATAAGATTTCTTTGGAGCAGGAACACATGCAAATATAGAAGAATCCTCACAACTCTAGGGCAGATATCAGGAAAAAACATCATGTAACCTAGAAGAGACAAAACAAAAAACATGCTTCAAATCAACTGAGTGATCAGTTTGTCGTCTTCTATCCTAATAATTGTTGGTGAAGTTTAAAACCACACACAGGTCTCACTCATCTATTATAGCTTTTAAACCTCTCAGTTTGCCCCATAGAGTCCAAAAGTATTCAGTTAACTGTCCAAAGTTATTTTTGCTATGATCATAATAGCATAAAAGACAGCCATATGGACTCTCTTCTCCTATACTGCTCTGAGCTTACACTATATGGTCTTTGCTCTTTGGTCCATTTCGTCCGTGGTAAAGTAAAAACAAACAACACTCTTTCTGTTCCCCCTTAAGACTGAATGATTTGCACTGGCATACTACTGATATGCAATCAGAGGAGTCTTCCATGTACAATTGTTTCAAATTAATGCAAAGCATCAGATTTTGAAAGCTTGGATAAAAATGTCCAAGACAAAAAAAAACAAAACAAAACCAAAACCAAAAACAAAACAAACCAAAAACAAAACAAAAAAAAACCACAAAAAACCCCACAAAAAACCCCAAAACTACAATTTGAAACCTCCTCAGTTATGAATTAATTAGTTAATAAAAACATGTCCTTTAAGCAGCTCAAACCACTTTGTGGGGCTTTGGGTTTTCTCTAGTTTAAACTGAAGATGGACTTTCATGAAGATAATACCTCAAGATTACAAGTACCAAAAGTTATTAAAAAGAAAAAAAAAAAAAAAAATTACACTAGCATGAAGTAAAATATCTCCAAGATAAAGGAATTTGGAATTTCTCACTGCAACGCATTTACTTTAGCAACCTTGAGGGTGGAAATTTCAATGAACAATATATAAGCAGCTTCTCTCAATCCACGTTGATTGTAAAAGAGATTAACATTGATGAGAATAACATTAATAATTATAGCACAAAAGACTTCCTTCCCTAAAAGGAAATTGGAAAATGTGACAAGAGAGGAAGAAAATACAAATAAATGCAAGAAAAACAAATGAACATCCCCAAAAGCCTCTTAAAAGTGAACAGTAGGAAGAATGAACCTATTTAAGCACCTCAAAGATGATGTCAGGGACTGGAAGAAGAGAAAAGGAAGCAGCCATGAAAAGCGGTGGTCATTGCAGCAGCTGGTATTTTCTAAGATGACAGAACATTTATTCCTTTCATGACAATCCTATGAATATAGAGGGTTACCATCAGCATCTCCTATCTGCTGGTATTTGTACTTCTATGCCAGAAGGAGACTTTTGTTCTTGCCAAAGAAGAAGGGCAAACCTGTCAGTAATGTAGATTCTACCTCAGAGGCAGCTGTAACACCCAGAAAAGAGAGCCATCTTGTTGGCTTGAAATTCAATTGGTCTTAAGTCTTCCATTGTAATACAGCTGGTCAGAGCTCTGGAAGACTGTGGAAGGAAGATCCATTGATATACAAACATACATATTGGAAAAAATATATGTATTGTATATATAATATTATATATACAATGTATGTATACAATGTATATACAGCATTATATCTACAACTATATATATACACTTGTAGATATATTTTTCCAGTAACCCATCTCCTTAAAGCAAAGACCTTACATAGTGTTGCTAAACTTACACCCGAAGGCATAATTTCCACCTTCAAACAGTCACAGACAAAATCACTGTTCTGTTATGTATGTTTACACACCGGGGATAAAGCAGAGTGGATTAAAAATTCCCTGCTACATCCATAGGAAAGGCTAAGCTCTGTAAATTCTGTCTGCTGTTTAATTGCCTCTCTCTAAATCACTAGACTCTATGTAATTTTGTACTTGCTGTATATAATTTCTGAATGACCAAGGCTGGCAGATCAACTCTCATTTTTCTATGTGCTAACAATTTATGCATGCATGTGTACGTATCAGTCAACTCTTAAAGTAATTGGGACAAAGATGTTATTATTTTAATTATATTGTAAAAGGCTAATTTTATAGTCATATAAAACTGCTGTATTTGTCAAACACCCATACAGCATAGCATAATCCCTAGCAATTAGTTTCATCAGGTAATAAATCTTTCATCAGCAAAATGATACACAGTACCAGGAATGCAGCATTGGAGAACAGCAGGATGAAATATATGGTGTGGGAAAAAAAACCCAAAAAACATGTATTTCTGGTATATATCCAAAGCAAGCTCATAAAAATAAACGCATTTCCTTCAGTCTGTCTGAGAACCATCCCATGTAAAATAGATTACAATATATCATATAGTGAATCTTTTAACCTGCAAAGTGTCTGTAAACATTCTGTATTCTTATTGCTATGAATAGTGAGAGCACATATGACTAAGAATACTTAGGTTTTTTCCTTCGCTCATGTTCATGGTCCCAGTGCATGTGAACCACAAAGTACTGCAGGCAGACTGCCAGAAGGCAGTCAAAAAAACCTCTTCTCCTTCTTTCCTTTCCCTATTGCTTCTTGCTATCAACAAATAGGTCCCAAACAAATCTAGACAGCCTCCCAAGCAGAAAACTTTTGACATCTTAGTGCACATCACATAGAAAGGTCATGTCAGTCATGTTAGCAGAAAACACCTGTCAAAAAAAGCCATTCTGACTAGCATAAGGTCTGATAAAACTTCCATAAAAACAAATTAAAATACTTACAGCATAGATAAGACTTCTACTTTCAATTCCTGTTCTTCTCAACTGTCATTTTTTGCGCTGAGATTTTTTTCCTATATGGCTGTCTGAAAATTATCTTATAAAGTTATGCAACTTCTTTAATAGGCTCTTGATGAGAAAGTTACATTGACAAGGGAACTCCACACCTAGCAAAACAAAAGACCTACCCATATTCCAGAGGTACACTGGACATATGTTATGCTGGGTAACTTTGAGTTCAGAGCCAGGAGGCTAAAATCATAAAATCAGGTTTCATTTGCTCTTCCTATATTAAAATTCTTAGAAAATTGGATTGCATAGTCATCACACCTCATTCTTGGTACTCACTGTTTTTAGAGAGTAAGACTAGCTTGTTCTCCCTCCTAGTCCCCACCCTTCTTTTTCTAAAATCCACAGGAAAAAAAAAACAGGTTTAAGATGAAAGGCAAGAAAGACGAGTTGTCAAGAGGCTAAGGTTGTCTCAGTGTCTCTTACTCATTATTTATCTGTCACTGAGAGACTAAACAAGAAACACAGACATGAAACTGCTCAATCTGACTCACACATTTTTATGTTTATAAAGAACAGTATGAGGAAGTGCAATCAAAATGAGCTCTATGTTCTGCTACACAGACTGGATATATTTAAGGAGCTTGCTATCACAGTGGGACAGAAAAGGATTCAATAAATTCAAAACTACAACAGATGATACTATGGTTTATTTTTCAAATTTCTTCTCAAAGCACAAACCAATTACCATCTGAAATGGGTTGGAAGAAACTTTATTTAAAGTAATTATCTTTTCTTATGTGCTCTTGGTTTTTATTTCTGTGAAGGAGCTCTATCACTGTGGATAGAGAAGGCCAATCTAAATTGCTACTGGTGTTACCTGTGGCTTACGTGGCCTCATTATGCATGAGGCCAGCAGGGATTTTTTTTAAAATCAACAAAATACCGTGGGGTTTTCTTGCTTGGATTTTGTATGATAAATTTAGGATGGCCAGCTTAGAAGAGTGTCAGCTGTGAAATTGACATCAAAGTGTTCAAGAAAATGAAAAACATTTTGAAAAGCACTGGATTTTCAGCTACCTTTTAAGAACTCTGTTTTGTTTGCTTTTGACATCTTTACTTACCATCACATGTTTAAAGACCAATACCTACACTTCGATGAAAAATTCTTTGTAAAAAGTCAGTGTCTGTGATTATAGAAAAGATCTGCAGTGCAGAAAATTGTGGGGGAAAATACTGACAACTGTGAAATTTTGGAGTGTCAATCACAAGGTAAGTAAATATACCCCTATTCCATTAAATATTAATAACCACAAAACTTACAGGAAGATTATTAATCAAGTTATATCAAAATCATGATGAATACAAATATGCAAAGTTTGGCTTACCTCAGGGGAATGAGATTAATTTGTTCTTCTTGAGAATCTGTCTCCATGTATAGGAACCTAAGGATGTCAGAAAATGGTTGTGAATATAAGCCTAAACCTTGCCTGACTCCTTAGTTAGTCCCTCTGATGTAAGTTTTTATTATGAATTTATGAAATTCCTTGTTATTTGTGGCTGCTTCCTGTCCTAGGTCATCCACTTGATAGATTATTGTCAAGGAAGATGCTTAATATTTTAACTTTATAATTTCCTACTTTTTGATAAAAAATCTCTGTATCACAAGAAGCAGATGAAAAAAAAATCCAACAAAACAACAAACCCAACCATTTAGATATCAACAGTTTGACTTAAACAAGGGATTTCTAAGCAAACCAAAATCTAGAAAGCATGATACAGCAAGAAATTTGGAATATTACTCTGATAATTGGTCATGCCTGTAATGTTCTATTAGTGCTTCTAATGTTGTTTCTGCAATAAAAATGCAAAGCTGATTTGACTGAATGTTTTCCAGTAGGTTTCCTTGTGCTATCTTGACATACAGGAAAAAGAATGGTTAAAAAAATTCAAAAATAAACTCCTATTACTTTTACATTATTTAAATATTTGTTCTACCCCTGGGGCAGGAGTACCTGTCCCACCTTGGCTAATACCTGGTGGCCCAGTTGTGGCAGGTACACAATTATATCTCTTCCTCCCCCTTCCTGCCCCTCAGAGTGGAGGGAACAAGAAGTGCAAATCCCCTTGCTCAGAAGGTTGGACCTCCTGCCAGTGAGAGGCCTTGGCTCAGAGAAGTTTCTGGACCATGACTGTGTACAATAATGAGCCCCAAACCAACCAGGATATAAATGGGGCCTCTTACAGAAACCACACATAGTTTTCATTGGAACAGCTGTTCTGTGATTGGAAACTTCCCCTTGGGGCTGGGATACAGTCAAGAAAACTTCCAGGGACTAAGTGCCTTCATCTCTTTGCCAGGTGAGTGACTGTTTGTAATGAGCATCTGAGAGTGATCCTTTGATGTTTCTGGTGAAGTGAACCTACCTTATGGTACCTCTGAGGGAGAGGCTTCCCAGGCATGTATGAGTGCAGGTGAACTTTGGGTCATCGTTCTTGTCCTTGCAGAACAATATTTCTGACTGGTAACACTGAACTTGTAACTGCCACAGAGTGTAATCATAGTTACCCTTCTGTTTTGTAGTTTTAGACGTTGGTTTTTGTTTGCAAATTTATGTTTGTTCAAGCATGTTACCTTTGTGAAGATCTTTTTGTGTATGTCCATGACAATACCCCTTATATAATATGAAAATTACTTTTAAGGATCCCACAGCTGAATGTTATATACATGGAAATAATGCTTTGAACTTCTTTGGAATCAATAAGACAAACTTCCACAACAAATTTAACAATGACTACACGGAAAGGACAAGATTGATTATTTTGTCCGTTGTCTCATAGGGTCATTAAGTCATCATTGACAGAGCACATCTCCTGTGAGGAAAGGCTGAGAGGACTGGGATTGTTCAGCCTGAAGAAGAGATGGCAGCCTTCCAGTACCTGAAGGAAGCCTACGAAAGAGCTGGGGAGGATCTTTTTACAAGCATGTAGTGACAGGGTGGAGGGCTTCAAATATGAAAGGAGTTGCGCTCATGACTGGGGATTCAGTAGTTTGTCATGGCCAAGATAAGGTGCACTTCCAAAGGCAGTTCTTTCCTTATATAGTCAGCTAAGTTCTGAACTATCTGTGTAGAAGACATCACTGCTTTAAAGTTCCAGAAATATTGCTGCTGGAGCAGGAGATTATAGCTGTTTTCTTTATTAGTATTCTACGTCAGAAATTTCCGAAGTATACTTACATGTTAAGTACAAACTGAACCGTTACCTTAGGCTACAAGTTCAAAATGATGCTTAGAGGCAATGTCAAAAACACCTCTGTCGCTGTGGGTGATGAACAAACGACACAAAACCTCGTTTATGAAAACTTCATCTGACTGCAATGTTTATTCAAAACCTGACCCCCTTTATATATCTTCTAGAGCAGGCCATCTCATTGGTCAGAAGAATGCCAGAACTCTTCATCACATTGGCCAAAACCGAAAGACAGAGATAAAGTCCACCCCACAGACAGGAATTCAAAACATCACTCTTGTTACAATAACACTTGCAATGTTTATGTCAAGCCTGTGAGAACAAGGTCTTCCTGAAACAAAACACCATGAAGAAACTGAGTCTAGAAACTCAGAAACTTCAGGCCCAGGAGCCTCAGACTACACACCTCGGAGAGCTTAATTCCTAGAATGATTGGGAAGTGAAAAGAATAACTTGAAAATGTTAGAAAAGAAAATGCTTCCAGAAGTGACTATCCAGCACAGAGAAGCATGCTCTTTGAGTTCTGTATGCATACTTCACAGTACAACTACCCAACGCTCTTGGCCTTGGACTAAGAGTCACTTGCAGTGACTTTGGGTGGAGAATAACCTTCCAGCCCAGGCTACTCCAGAAGACCTTGGAATTGGCATTTTCATCCTAAAACCTTTACTGATGTAACACCTATTGAATGGTACATTTATCTTTCTTGTAAGACTATAATTCAAAGCATACAGATCAGATTACTGCCTGTTAGAAGTTACTACCCATTTGCCTATGCCTAGTGGTGCATCTATTAATTACAAATTCAAGCAACAGAAATTCACGAAGGAGCAGCAAATTTCTGTTTTGTTCATTGTTAGTAGTTTAGTTTTGGGCATTCAGAGAGTATTGGTAGAAGACTAAGAAACCCATGTCTGGGTGAACCTGTAAGCCAGGTGAAGTTAACCTTCTGCCGAAATCCTGGATGGTAATGGAAGAAAAATTTCCCCAGGACACCTAAACTTGTCAGTTTTGCCACTAATCTAAAGGAAAAACTGACTTTCCAGAGGGACCTGCGCTTTTTCCACTGATGTCTGATGGACTGAGATACTCTAATTGAAAGACAGCAAAGCAGGTTTTGGATATTGACAGAGGATCTAGAAGTCCAAGGATTTCCCACTTAGTCATGGATATGTCAGATGGGCTGAGCTGGGTCAAATTAAAATACAGAACTTGTCAAGACAGAATATGTTACACTAATATATCCCTTCAAAAGAAGAGGGAAGGAATATGTGTGTCGTAGTTTGGAAAAAATGAGTTTTTCTGAACTTCAGTGGTCAAACCAATGAGTGCTCAGGTTTAAAGACTGGCACCTGGTGTGGCCACTGAAGACAAGGATCCGCCTCTGAGAACACAAGGGGTTAAAAGCAGAGGGCTCCCCGGAAAGCTCTCTCTTGGTTCCGGTCCCTGAGGACGGACGGATCTCCCCTGCCCAGCGGCTGGCTGGGCGGGGGAGGGGAAGCCATGCGGCCTGGGTGAGGTAGGCCTGGAACCTCGGGCACAGAGGGGGAGAGGAAAATCCTGTAGGATGGAAGGGTGGAGAAAGTACAAGAACCTCGAGAGGCACCCGGCAGCCTTCTTTTCCCTTCCCCCCCCCCCCCCTCCCCCCAGAGAGAGAAACTGAGAAACCGTGTCTGTGATCTCCGTCACCTTGAAATTTGATATCAACTAAACAGCACGGCCGAAGGAGTATGGGGGGGTGGCGCGAGAAGAGTGCCCAGCAGCAAAGATACCGTGAGAGTTCTGGGGAAACAAAGCCCAAGATTTTAACCCTTTTTGTAAATGATGGAAACTTTATAAATGCTAATCCTCCTGAATTTGAAGAAGAAAGATAGAAAGAACTAAGCAAAGATGATGAAAGTTTGTGTAAGTAGAAGATTGTCAGAGAACGCTGAAAAGAATCCTAGGTGGGAAGAGATGATGGAATGGCTTTGGCTGGACTCTTTTGTATAGCCATGGACGGACTCATTTTTTCCTGTAACATAGAAGCTGTATCTGGGGAAAGGCATTGGCTTGGAGCCAAGAGTGGACAGTAGTGTGAACAGAGATGAGAGGTGTCCCAAAATTGAGAAGCTGTCGTTTCTTGAAACTAACCAAAGCATCTTTAAAAAGAGAAACCCTAGAAGCAGCTCTGGTCCATGCACAGTGGTGAGAGCACTGGACATGGAGGAAGAGGCCACGATGTGGTGCAAGAAGGACTCCTATCTCTCCGCAACGAACTGAGTACTGATTATCGGAAGGGTAGTAATAGACAAAAGATTAATTATCTAAAAGGTGGTAACGTGATGGGGAATTTTCAGTTTGTTTTGTTAGGTTGAAAACTGGTGGGGGGGAGGAAGAGTGTTTTTTTAAAGTTTCCATGTTCTTCTGTATGTGTCTTCTTTACCTATTATAAGTAATAAAGTTTTTTTCCTTTTGCTTTCTAAATTAGAAACTGTTTTGCTCTGTTTTTAGTCACATCTCACAACAGATACCAGGGACAGTATATCGTTATAGGGGCACTGGCCTTGTGCCAACGTCAAACCTTTGACAATGTGACATGGGGAATTGAACAGAACACCATACTTCATGCCTTTGCAGCCTACCACACCACTCTTGAAAAGGAGAGGATAAGGGTTGGGGAGGGTAACTAGTAATCCATATATTTTACAATAGACCAGCAGTCCTAATAAATACACCAGACTGGCTGTTTTAAACGGACATATATTAGATGCTACATTTAATCCTCATGTTGAACTGCTCAGTCAGAAGGAACAGCTGACAATACTGAGGTCAGAGACTTGAATAACATAATTACAGTGGACCTTCTACTGAAGATGTCATTACCATATAACAGTGAGAAACACTGCCACTTCTCATATATTTCCTTTTTGGTTGTTTTGTTGTTGTTGTTGTCCTGAAGATGCCAGCGAGAAGAAGATGATGCCATTAATGCAAACTTACCTTTCGAAAAGGTCGTCTTTCCATTTGAAGTCAATCTCCAAGTTGATTTCTTTGGAATAGTTGTTCAAGAGCAGTCATTCCCAGTCATTTCACTGGCATTCCAAGTGGCATTCCCAGTGGGATTCTATCAACTACTTAACAAAACCTACTTAAAACAAATAATAAATGAAGCTTAATGAGAGTGCCAGCTGTCAGATTTCCTGTGTAATTCTGAATTTTCAGCCAGTATGCAACAGTTCTCCATTTTAATTTTTAAACAAAATTTTTAAGTCCCCTTCTTTTCAAAATGTGCATATATATAGCAGACTACATTACAGACATTAAAATAAACCTCCTACTTTGATGAATTAATATTTTCAATTTCTTAGTAAACAATTGCATTATGAACATTCAAACTCAGAATACTGAAGCATCTGGCAATATTTTCTGTATCTGTCTAACAAGTATGCAAAATGAAAAACAATGGACCTTACAACTGAACTTCCACAATGTTTTGCACTTCAGTTTCAAGTGGAATTTAGGTTTAGGGGTTTTTTGGTAGTATTCCACAATTCTTGGGTAGAAGCACTGATAGGTTTTTGCTACCTATGTTTCCTTCAATCTGAAAGGAATGTGTTGACATAAAGATTCTGGAAGAGAAGAAAACCTCTACTCCCTCTCAAAAAAAAGTGTCTGATATTATCAATTCTTTATCTGTTGAAGTTGTGTTCAGCTGACTGGCACCAGTGGTCCGCCTTTCAGAGTGAATCTATTTTATTCTTTCATATTCATGAATCCAAACCCAGAATACTTGAAGGTACAGTACACATTTATTTCTCAGAAAGAGAAAAATAAAATTTCAAAAAGGTATTAATTTTTCTAACACCTCATTGCCTTTCAGAAGCTGACTGTAGTGATTATATCAAATTAACATACTTAGTTAATAGAGCAAACTATTAACACAGGCCACACTCCTATTCTATCCAATATATATAAAATACCTTCACTCCTATTCTATCCAATTTCTAAGAACATCTGACCGCAAACAAAAAATTAAACTTTTTAAAAATGTTTAATTTTATAAATAAAATTTATAAGTGGGAACACAATGAATGCACTCTATGCTGAACATATAAACTAAAAATCCAAATCTCAGTGCAATATACACTGAACAGAAGATACAGTGGATAATAATTCTTGCAAAGATCTCTAGAACCTAAATGTCTGAGATTTGGAAAGTAAAAAATAATATATCACAAGATCATGCAGACATGTGTATTTACAAATACTAGCTTTTTATTCGAATAATGCATGTAATGAGTGCTCTGGACTATAAAGAAACAGAAAAATAAATACTGCTTTTTATTGTACCTAGAAGTCTTAAGTACTGCTTCATAATCTCAAAAAAGTGTGGATATCTAACTGAAGAAATCTTCTTACAGATAAAACATTTTACCCCAACCTGAAATTTTTGTCACAGAAGTACTACATATTCCTTTGTAATGTTTGTGAAATGCTGGCTTTCACTTTTACTACTAATATAGACTTCCCACTTTAAACCAGAAATCAAACTGAGTTCTCCAGTTCTGCCCAGTCAGCATCTCAGTAACACTCTGAATTATCTTTTTCCTTCTTCCTTCCTCCTACATACCTATTTAAAGGCATATTCCAGCCTCTAGGAGACTTGTATTCACACAGATTTTATCTCCATCACTGCAGTGGGGAGGAAGGTAATTATTCACCAAATGAATATTTTATTATTTTCCAGACAAATAAGCACAATTCTAAGACAGAAAAATGTGTAAATTGGTATTTAAGTAGTATTGCAATGTTTATACCTCAGTCAAAAATTGCCATTCAACATCATTTTTTGCTATCAGTAGTAATAAGCAAAAAATATAAGTTTTGAACTCTTGGCTTCTCTTTTGATGTGTATGCATACCTCAAGGAAGTGCATATCTTCTTAAATGAATTAAAAGAACCACAAACAACAAAACTTACTTTCCTCTTGGTTGAAGTGTACCCAATAAACTTGCAAATAAGCTACCTTTTAAAAATCTGTTCTGATATTAATTTCATTCTATATCTTATTTCTATACCTATGGTATTGAGAGTGTAGCTCAGAATCTCTAATTGAATCTCAGAGAGAGAGGAGTGCTGCTGATGGTGCTCAAGGCATTTAATATCAAGAATTATGTGTTTAAAGATTTCACCTGATAATACATCAGAACTACACTGAGACTGTACACTTGCCAACCTATTTCTGACAGGTGATTTACTTGTTAAAACCCACATGGAAAAAGAAGAAAATTTTTATGCCCTAATTATAGTCAAATTTCAGTATAGTTATTTTTTTTTTACTTTATAGTGTTTCTTTGTCATGCGAAATGTGTTAAAGTCCTCATCTGCTTGTCTTTGTAAATTTTATATCTCTTGAGAGATTGCTAAAATTTAAATACAAGGTAATCAGATATGGTAATAGATGTCAAAATGAAATATTTGGTTTATAGATAATGAGCTCTCAGCATATATTATAGGCAGATACAATTATAAAATGGGAGAATATGAGAATTATCAATAGTAGTTTACATTCTTCAGACAGCCAGTTGTACATCTAATTATCAGCAAGGAATAATTCTATGATTACATTCGTTTTGAAAATGCCTTGCTAGATTTTTAAGAGGGTCTCTAAAGCTGACTGAGGACTTCCATTTCATTGATTTCTCTTTTTTTCAAAGCGTTAGGAAAAGATTTCTTTGTCACCTGCGCAAGATTTGGCTGGGAAAGACTTAAACTTCATAGCTGCTCATATGGGTCTGTGTTTTGGATTTGTAATCTAAAAAGTATTGATAAGACACTCATGTTTTATCCATTGTTGAGCACCACTTACACAGCGACACGGTGCTTTGTGCTTCTTGCACCGTCCCACCAGCAAGGAAGCTAGAAGTGCGTGGAAGGGTGTAAATTTGGGGTTTCCCAAATGGTCTGTCCCTGTTCACCCCCTACCAGTGTGTTTGGTCTGTCCCTGGCTAGCCACTCCCTGTGCCGTTGTATCTATTCGCCTGATGGGAACACCCTCACACTGATGCAGGTTAAAAGCTTGGAAATCGGGGTCCTGCGCGCTGTTTTGCAGCCCTTGAGAAGAATAAACATCTCTGCAAATGTGCCTTCTCAGGCCATTGCTTCATACCCCGACTCTGGGGGGTCGGGAGCCTAGAGAGCAGAGGCTTTCTACCATTCAAAGACCAATTGCAGCCTGAGAACAGCAGAGCCTGGCTATGCAGCCAGGGAACAAGGCCAGGAGGGCCCCCCAGGCCAGCAGCCACAGAGGTCACCAGAAACTGGGACTTTCTTGTGCATTGGAACAGCTGATTCTAGCTGAGCAAAGCGTTATTCCATAACATATGATGGTGTCCTGATTTCATCTGGGACTGAGTTAATTTTCTTCTTAGTAGCTGGAACAGTGCTTTGGTTTGAATTCAGAACAGCGTTGCTAACACACTGCTTTTTTGGTTGCTCTGATGTTTGATATTTAAGTAGTGCTTACTCTGAATCAAGGACTTTTCAAGTCTTGTGCACAAGGAGCTGTGAAGGGACATAGATGGGAGTCCTTTCCTGGAGCTGGCAGCCTGCTGAAGGGAAGTAATGAATTAATGACTTGTTTGGCTTTGCTTGCATATGTGCCTTTTGCTTTCACTATTAAACTGTCTTTATCTCAACCCATGAATTCTCTCACTTTTACCTTTGCAGTTCTTTCTCCTATCCTTTTGGGTTGGAGTAAGTGAGCTGCTTTGTTAAACCATTTAATTGCCAGATGGGGTTAAACCATGACATCGATTTGTTACAAATTTTTGGACATTGAAACAACTAGAAACTATATGCTGCCTGTGTTTTTTCTCCAGAATCAGAAGCATCACATAGAAATATAAATTTGATTAAGGACATCATCCATTCATACTTTACAACAATTTTGGTTCACAGTTGATTTTAATCAGATTATCTGTTTGTGCTGCACTTAGTTTGGGCTAGAGTACTTAGTGAAAGTGCATGTCAGGTATCAGATATCAAATATGTCCCAATGCTGTCATGGAGCGCACATAGTCCAGGAAATACTGAGACAGCAAAAGCACGAAAGACAGTTCACTAAAGGATCTGCTACCCTGCAAAACATCTTCAGAAGACAACATCAGCTTCTTGGAGCAGTTTTATAAACCCTGAAAAACAGCTGAAATTGTGTGTGTTATCCTAATTTCTTTTTTCTTAAGAGAAATGTCATGACATTAGTCTCTCTTATTTGACTTTAAAACAAACATTCTTGATAAGAATAAGGCTACCTCCTTTTTGCTCCTCATTTTTGCTATATTTAATTCATATCACATTTGAAGATTTATGATCCTCATAGAAACCATTACCATCTTCTGTCATTTCAACTCTTTGTTCTTCCACCTGCACTGCTCCTGTCACTTCTAATGCCAATACAAAATGGCTCATGCAGAACTGGCATGATGAACCTTGCTACTCATCTTTTAAAAGAAGGGACTGCTTATGAAAACCACAGAAATTCAGCAACAGTAGCATCCAAACTGGGGCCCAAGCTGGATGGCAGCAGGCACTTAGACAATCCAAAGAGAATATGTGCCTGGACAGAACACTTCCTTTTATTTGTGGATGACGCACACTGCTGCACCAGTCCCTGCTAGGAAAACAGAAACATGGCAAATGCAAGGCAAGAAGTACTTGAATGGAAAACTCCAACATAGAGATTCTGTTGTACTTAAACTGACCATTTATACAACAGCATGTTATTAGTACTAGTGAACTACTAAAATCAAACAAATCAATTGTTGTGTTATTCCCTAAAAATTGTTATTAATAAGATAACTTGAGGGTTACTCTTGTTGAATTCTGTTTAATTGTTTTGCCAGTTGATCTTTGCTTAAGAGACTTTAAGATGATCTCTATTACATAATCATTATTACTGTTATACTTACATAAATGATTGGAGGTTTGAGAGTGCTGTAAAATAATCAACTGTGAAGAAAAAGAAATTCTAAGAATACAGCCCAGATAGACCTGGTGAAGAAAAAGTAGTAAAAGGCATGTAGAAATTTAGCATCAATCAAAAAGTTTGTGAACAGAAATCAATTTCTTTGAGATATATGAGAAAATCTGGACAAACATAGTTGTTTGTACACATGGTAAAAATACACTTTTTCTGTGGAAATATTTTAATACCTATTGCACATCAGCAGTATCAAAGTTAGATCATCTTTGAATAAAATATACACTTTGAACAAGTTTTCTCCCAACAGGCATTAAAAATTGTTTGAAGTGAAAGCATTCAAAGCACCATCTGATATTCCCACACAAATTCTAAAGTACTATAGGTATTCAAATGACGTTTCGCATAAAAGTTCAAGGAAAAGATAATTTAAAGGATAAAACCCTGAAAAAATATTTTTAGATTTGTAGTAATTGTGATATATAAACACAATCAGGAGACATGTTAACTAGCAAAATGCATGTTTGCTCTCTAAGTATATATTTACATATATAAAAAAGGCCCAAACATAATTTACTTAAATATTAAGGTGAAAGGGAATGACTATTTGAGAAATCGTTCTATTACAACACATGGATTTTTAAAGTCAAAACATAAAAATCTCCTCCTCTCAAAACACATAAAAATCTGGCTGAAGAAATTATTTTCCTGTTTAGATGACAACAAATGCTTCACACCTCAATATAGATTTGCACAGCTTCTGCCGAAGGCTTGAGATTTGCAAACCTCATGAAGTTCAACTTCATGGTCAAGTTCAACTTCAAAGTCAAGTGCAAGATCCCTGAGAGGGTAATCCCAGACATGAATACAGATTGAGAGAACTCACTGAAAGGAGGCCTGAGTAGAAGGACTTTTGGGTTCTGGTGGACAAGAAGCTGGACATAAGTCAGCAATGTGCACTCCCAGCCCAGAAAGCCAAACGTGTCCTGGGCTGCATCTAAAGCTGTGTGGCCAGCAGAGCCAGGGAGGGGATTCTGCCCCTCTGCTTTGCTGAGACCCCACCTGAAGAGCAGCATCCAGGTCTGGGAACCCAGAACAGGAAGGACATGGACCTGTTGAAGAAAGTCCAGAGGAGGGACACCGAGATGATCAGAGGACCGGAGCATCTCTTATACAAGGAAAGACTGAAAGAATTGGGTTTGTTCAACCTGAAGGAGAGATGACAGTCTGCCAGTACCTGAAGGGGGTCCTACAAGAGAGCTGGGGAGCAATTCTTTACAGGCAAGTAGTTAGAAGTCATGGGGGAAGTGCTTCAACCTGAAAAACTGCAGGTGTAGATTAGATATTAGTAAAAAATTCTTTACTGTGAGGGTGGTGAAGAAGTGGAACAGGTTGCCCAGAGAAGTTGTGGGTGCCCCATCCCTGGAAGTGTTCAAGGCCAGGTTGGATGGGTCTCTGAGCAATTTGGACTAGTGAGAGATGTCCTTGCCTGTGGCAAAAGTGTTGGAATTAGTTCTCTGTGATCCCTTCCAACTGAAACCATTCTATAATAAGCCAAATTTACTTGAAGCTAGAACTGATGAGAATAGTCTAAGAATGAAGAAATGAGATATCTGCATCTGCAGTAATTAAATAAAAGGGATATTTTTTGACAATTTAATACTCTTGCAAAATACAGTGCACATTTGATCTGAATAACCAAACTAGATTTTCTGCCTTCCCTATTAGTTCCCATTTTGCCTGTTTTAAACAGCATAAAAAATAGTTTATCATATGGATAGTTCTGAAATTAAGTGGAATTTTATAGAGAAGCTAATACTTACTTTTTACATCACTTCACTCACAAACACTGTTATCCAAATTCTATCAAGGCAAGTTAATTCTAAACTAAGATCTGACTCCTCATTTGATCAAGTGGCTAAAAACATATTGAACTTCTAAAAGTAGCTATTGCTCAAGAAAACATTGATTGATACTTCTACTACTATTCCTTTAAAATATAATTATCACACATGAAAGTCAGCCTTTTTCATCTACAACATAGTCAAATTTATACTGCAAAAGGAAATTAGTCAAGCTACTAAAATGTACATAAGAAAAGCCATCTGCACAGATAAGGATTTTTTCATTTAAGTGATCACAAAAATGACAGCCCCTGAAGTGTCTTTCTGCACATCAAGAATTATCACAGACTTGTTCAATCATGCTCTGCAATGCTGAACAATATACTTGTTTTTATACGAACTGGTAAGATCTATGGCTTGTGTTTAGTACTCATTTTAAAAGGTACTAAAGCAGAGCCAGTCATTGTACATAAGATGAAGAGATAGTTTTAGAAAAAAAATGTGATGAAATGGTAACAAAAAAGGGCTTTTGTTAACCACAAGGTGATAAGAAAAATACTTCAACAATAAGTAAGATATCAATTTGTCAAAACTAAATTATAAGAGCTGTTGAACTGGAACCTAATACATGGCTAATAGTAAATGTGACAGAGAAAATAGTGTCTTCTATTAAACTGTTAGAGATATGTCAGAAATTTCATTGCTTATTCAACATTATTGGATGAGTGCAGATAAACAAAATAAATTGCAGAATTTTCTAAGCTTTCCTCAGTTTTATTTGCCTATCCCTGCTTCAGTTACACGTACTCAGCACAATCTTAGTAAACTTTCGACCAATGGGACTATTTCACCCAGCCTTGACAAAGCAATAAAGACCATAAATGAGAATCAAATTCCCACAGGCTTTGTAAAGACAAAGCAAATCTCAGCAGTGGGAAATGCAGGAAGAATGCAGTTATCACACTGTGGGAACTAGGACATCCTCCTGACTGTCCTGTGAAGATTTATAAGTCATAAGAATTTAGATAGAATGATTATTAGTACGTCACAGGGTGAAAAAGTAGAATTTTGGGATTTTAGAATGTGAGATCAGGGGACAAAGATGGAGGAAATGGGGTGTGTCCTTGAGCTTCTTCTTCGTTCTCTTGTTCTCCATCTTCTGTGGTGGTGTGGCACATTTTGGTTGGTTTAGAACAAAAGTACACTGTACAATATAGTGAATAGATATTGGAGAATTGTTATAATAAAGTATAAAAGTATAAAAGATAGTGCCCTCCCAAGGGCGGAAGGAAACGACAGGGAAGGAGACAACAGGGAGATGACACGGACAGACAAAGAGGGGACAGAGCACTGGCCTGCAGAGAAGCTGTGGCAGGCCAGGGAATGAATATGAGATAAGCAAAGAACAAATTCCTGAACATGAGAAAACAGACGACTCGACCTCTTCTTCAGACGCAGGGCTGGAGGAAAACAGAAAGCTTTCACAGAGACAGAGACAAGTTAAATTAGGTGAAAGCCAAGCTCACAGAGCTCTCAGAAACCCCAAGAAGGCCCAGACAAGAAAAACAAAACAACAGAAAACATATATTTATATATTATTAAAAAACCTAACATCACACATTGTATGTCAGCAGACATTGTCCACAAGGGCATGCTGATCTACAATGGCAAAGCCATTCTTGTCCTCTGTCTTCTGGTAGATGGTACAAGTTTGAGGAACAGCTAGAATTCAATGAAGAGACGCAAGGGAAGAAACCCTAGGGTATATAGAGCACACACCCATAGGAAATGGGATATTATTATATATATATATATTGAACTGTTTTTAAAGGATGTTTTGTCTGCTAGGACATGAATAAACTACTACTGACCTTAACAAAAAATGGTTTGGGGAAGAAAGAATGCTTTTGTGGGAGCAGAAGACATGGCATCAAAGTGTAAAACACATGAGAGATTCATATATCCTGAAGTACTATCATATATCAGATATAAAAAACACCTTGTTTACTGCTTTCAACAATGGAGGACAAAGAACACATAACACATTAAAGGGGCAAAATTATTGAAATTTCAGAAATCCTTTTATATTGTCATTTAATTTGCATTATACTCTCACTGTAATTTTTCACTTTAATATTCTGAAACAAGAAGTTCAGTTTGAAAACGATGTCTTAAGTAAAAAAGGCAGTTTTTAAAAAGTGAGGGGGAAATAACATGCACAAATAAACTCTGAGTGGAGGAAAAAAAATTCATTTACAGAGGAAAAATATTACACATTAACTGACTTTAAAACCCACTTTTAAATCAAATTGACAGTGGAAAAGTTACCATCCTCAGTGTTGTAAGCATGAAACAGAGATCACTAACTATGCTGAGGTGAAATACAAGGCCTTTAAAAGTAATAAAAATAGACCATCTGAAATTTTTAAACATTTCCCTCCAAATTGTTCTTTTCAGTTAAGCAAGAGAGGAAACAATTTGGGAGAAGACAAATTTGTCACACAAGCCAAAATTCATTCCTGAGTGGAACTTGCCAAAAATTTATCAGCTGAGATAATTGGTAGGTACTTACCAACTTTCTACTGTCAGTTCTACCAATGCCAAGTCTATTAGTAATTTAAATATTTCCTAACATAGGAGCCAATCCACTAATTCTAAACACAAACATCTCTTACGGTTTTATCACAGTAATCTTAATTGCATTAGATTACATTCAGTTGTCTGAACAGTCACACATTCAATGTTATGCACAGAAATAATTTAAAGTATGTTTTTCTGCCTTGAAAATTCATTCATATTACTAATACATGCAGACAGTTCTTTGAAGGAATGTCATTTCCTCTCATTTCCCAGTTCATTTTGAAAGAATTGTGTTTTATAAAAGAAGACTCTGGTATTTTTCTGTAGGTAGAAGCAACCGTTCAGAATCTATCATTACCAACTGGATTGTTGCTACTAAGAAGATCCTTTACTCTGATGGTGGCTAATTCCCACTAGACAGAGAAGCAAACAAAGGCTCAGCCTCATTCCAGACCCTACTGCAAAGCACAGCCTTTTTGCTTAAAACTTTCTGCTGCCCACACACAGGTTTAGCTACTTGTGTATCAGGGAACCCAGCATTGATGAAGCTCTAATGTAAAACCACATGATCCTAGCCCAGGTTTCATTTGGATTTTAAATAGTGAGGAAAAAAAAAAGTCAAAATGTTTGGAAGACAAATAAGTTAAAACTCCAGACAGAGGCTAAAATGACTGAGATAGGATTATTGGTAGCTGAAATATGCAAGAGGAAAAGCAAAACCAGGGTATGGTATAAAATAATTTAAATAAATGTGGTGGCTAGTTGGGAAACATTTGATCAAGTCATCACACCTAACAGCAGACAGAAACTCAAAAATGTTGAGGATTCTGGAGACAGACCTTTCAATCCAGTCAAATGCATGCAATAAAACTTCTTTAGATAATCTACTAATTAGATTAGTAGGTGGTGAATATAGAAATGCTTAACCAAACAGCTCATCAACCAGGGAGAGGAGCTATAGTGGGCAAAGCCAGCCCTCCATAAAAAGTCCTTCTAAGCTCTGCTTGTGCAAGTGATGCAGATGCCCAGAAAAACCTTGTTAGGAACAGGGTGGCACCATGGTACCAGCTGTGGCGTGTGCTTCGCTCTTGTGCCATTATCTCAGAGCATCAGTGAGCACCTCTGTGCGAGTAATGCCCAGGCAGAGGAACTTCTTGATTAGAAATCCAGGAGGAAGCGTGTAGTTTGAGAGCTTCAAGAGAGAGACTACTGGAATCACACTCTACCTTCCCTGGGACAAGGCCAGCAGGGACACAGGATGTTTGATATGGAGGATTTCCTATTCTCTCTCCCCCTAACAAATGGTGGCTTAAGGAATAGGGGGAAACAGCAATAAACTCCTACTCCACACAGAAGACACATCTCCTCTGTGGCTACCCCCCCTTCACAAATGCCCTTACATAAAATGTATGAGGCTTTGCAAGTGGGCTTGAACAATGATGAAGTTGATAGTCCATTTCGGTTGGAGTAGTTGCCATGGTTACATTGGTCCATACCGTGTTTCAAAATCACTTCCTTAAGGAAAAAAAGACAAGTCATTGTCATAGGAGACTCTTTCCTGAGGGGCACAGAAGGTCCAAAGACCTGACTGGATCCACCTCTCAGACAGATCTGCTGCCTCCCTAGGACATGGGTTAAAAAGTGGTGAAAAAATTTTCAACCATGGCACAGTCCTCGCCTTATTATCCATTATTGTTTTTTCATGCAGGAATTGATGAGTTTCCATAAGTCCAAGGGCAGTCAAGAAAGACTTCAGATCCTAGGCATGATGGGTTAAGGAAGAAACAGGAGGAGCCAGCAAATCAATACCTTGCTGGTGTCACTGGCAGAATTTTGGGGTTTTAAAGAGCTCAGTCTACGTAACACCAGGCCTATGGGCAAGAGACAGGTTCACCATTTTCAAAGAGGGGAAAGGATCTGCACACAATGGTTAGCAGAGCTCACTGAAAGAGCTTTAAACTAGTTTTGAAGGGTAAAAGTGATAAAACCATGATGACTAAAGAAAATATATTCTCTTAGTCATGTATTTTAGTTTTAAGTAGTCTTCCAAAGGAGCAGGGAGTTGGAACTTGACCCTTATGAGCCCCTCACAGCTTGGGATATTCTATGATTCGATCTGAAGACTTATGAACACAGTGGCCTAAAAGAGGGGTGGCAGCACTGTATGCTTGAATCTGCACTCAGTCCAACCTATTACATCAATGGGAGAAATGTTAAAGTGTTCATTATATTTATAATCAAGTTTGAATAAAATGAACAAAGTAATTTTAAAAAAAGTTTCCATTGCTGTAAGGGAGTGAACAAGGTAAATCTAACCAGGGTAAATATCAGCATAAGAACACTGAAAAATGCACAAAGAGGTAAACAGAGATATTGCCAAGAAATTATTTGTATTATCTCCATCCCTCACAAGTCTCTTTCCCCAATTAACACTTCCCCCCCCCCCCCCCCCCCCCCCCGCCCCAGCCCCCTGTTCACTCAGTTCTCAATTTCACTCTCTTAAAAAAAGAATAGTGACATGGGACATGGGTCACGTGGGCTAATGGGGCATTGAGGATTAGGGGATTTCCAAAGGAGAGGAATCATCAGGGATTGGCCCAAGGAGGGACTGACAAGGAAAGTACTGGAACAAGGGCAGTGATACAATGACAGACAGGGAAAGGGGCAGGAATAAAGGATGGGGAATACAATAGAAGGCAAACTCAGGAGTAGATACAACACAGGGACAAAACAGCTGGGGAAGAATATAAGGATACATAGGAACATACCAAATAACAATGAAACTGTCAATAACAAAATAATGCAAGGAACAAGGAATCAAAATAAACACACCACAACAGATGCCCTGACTCTTATTCTCTAAAACATATAAATAAAAATCAGTATATGTAGGATTCCATACATATGTTTAAAAAGTACTTGTGTACTTTGTTATCTATTTTTTTCCTAAATTAATGAATTAATCATCACAAAACGTTAACTATTGTTCAACTAGTTTCACACACTGACCAAGTCTTCTAAACAGACATTCCCAAGAGATTCTAATTTGAATTTTTGTTGCAGGCTCTGAAACTGAAACCTTCTCTCCAGCTCACTCAGCTCCCAATTCTCTGATCAAGAGAAAAGCACATTGCAAAGAAAATGTTCTATCCAAATTTTATGCTTTACATAAATGTTATATTTTTATATACATTATTTACATATTTATATACATTATTTACATATTTCATAATATGTAAAACAGCAGGTCTCGAAGAAATCCAAGCCACTTTAAAGGAAGAGTCTCATGTTGGGATGTTGAATGTAGTGCATGCGATGGAGCTAAGTAAGAATTGATAGTCTAGTACATGTTTTAGGAGACCAATAACAGAAATTGTTACTCTGTACAACACAATTAGTTCAAATTATTACAAGATAGCCTCAATGATACAATTAAAATTCTTTTCTTCAGAAAAAACAGCTGTGTATCTACCCCTCTGTTTTGGAGTTTTTCTCACCCTTCAGTCTCCTCTGCCTCATAAAGTGTAGCATTCCAGTCCCAGGCAACAAAGTGGAGGTAGTTGTGAACAGGCATCACCCTCCCAGGAGAGATCCTATGTTTACTATCTACAGAAAGCATTTCCTCCTCCTTGACCCTAAGCCTGTGTAGGTTTATTCTCATACCTGGCCTCACAAACTCTTTGCAGCCTTCTCCAGGTACCCAGGGCAGCATGGCTAGTGCTTGCTGGTAACCTCCAGCCTCTGGGAAAACCCAGGCTGAGTTGATCATGCAGCAATGACCACCACTGTCACAACATCAGCACATCTGGCATTGCACAGCCCCACTCACCTCAAAGACATACGAGTCACTCCTCAACAGCCAGGACAGCCAGTTCCACCCTTACAAGGCCCAGGTCCCACAAACCCCAATCCTTGCTTGCTGGGGAATTAGCGGGATTATGCTAATGATGGCAAAAAATTAACTTTGGCTCTGCTCTGTGTGCAGATCCCACGCTTCCATTTTGTTCTTCAGAAGCATTACAGATTTCCTGCAATCTCAGTGGTGTCATGAGTTGACAAGAGCACTGTCTGCAGCCATTTCCTGTTTCCTGCGTGGCATCACAGCCAGCACATTTTTCAACTGTGCTTTAAAGCTTATTTCTTACTAAATCTTTTTACCAAAACAAAATTCCTGGAATTATCACATTTACAGAAGCCTTGTGGAAGGAAAGAGGAAATAAAGTTTTCTCCTTTGAGACAGAGAGAGCAGAAGTGAATTTGTAGGAGTGTAGCTCCTGCATTAGGCACAAGATATCCTGAAATGGGTAAAACACTATTCCTGTGTAATTTTTATCATTTTCAATACCTTCAAGAGCTATTTAAGAAGTATTCCCTTTTTATAGTTGAACATCCTAACACAAATGGATTTATACAGTGTAACTAGTATTTCCAAGTGTTTTAAGCGACTATTTTTTAAGAGTCTATTTAGGCACTAGTCCTGGAGGGCACAGAAAAAAACAAACGCCAAGTGTCACTGAATACAGTTTTTGACAAGTTTAAGGACTCAAAGCTACTTTTTGGTGCCAGTATCAGGTACAAAATATATTGCTAGGAGTTTAAACAAATGTTCTCTGACCTTACAGTAAATGCAATACCCTTTTATCTCTGGGTAGCTTGTCGAAAATTCATCTACGACTTCAATACCTCTAACAAGCTCTCTGAAAACCATCACCACAAAACAACTTTGAAACTAGTTTGCAGCTAATAACAAATTACAATTTAATAGATATCCCAACAAACAAACAAGCAAACAAACAGCCACAGTAAGCTACACAGAAACTTAGTGCTAGGGAGGTGGTAAGTAAAGAATTTTAGGTGGTTCAAAGGTGCTTTGTTTACAAACTTCTTTGTAATGGGTTTTACAAAAAAAGTCTAGAAGGCTACAGTAAGCGTTTTCCAAAACAGGTCTCATAACACTGAATCTTTAATAAAAGACGCTTGACAGACACTGGCCACATTTTTTCAATTACTGTTCAGTGTAGTCCATGGCAAGGCACTGGCAGCGGGGCTGTGTCCGGGCTGTACCGGGGCTGTGTCCGGGCTGTACCGGGGCTGTACCGGGGCTGTGTCCGGGCTGTGTCCGGGCTGTGTCCGGGCTGTACCGGGGCTGTACCGGGGCTGTGTCCGGGCTGTACCGGGGCTGTACCGGGGCTGTGTCCGGGCTGTGTCCGGGCTGTACCGGGGCTGTACCGGGGCTGTGTCGGGCTGTGTCCGGGCTGTACCGGGGCTGTACCGGGGCTGTGTCCGGGCTGTGTCCGGGCTGTGTCCGGCTGTACCGGGGCTGTGTCCGGGCTGTACCGGGGCTGTACCGGGGCTGTGTCCGGGCTGTACCGGGGCTGTGTCCGGGCTGTGTCCGGGCTGTACCGGGGCTGTACCGGGGCTGTGTCCGGGCTGTACCGGGGCTGTACCGGGGCTGTACCGGGGCTGTGTCCGGGCTGTACCGGGGCTGTGTCCGGGCTGTACCGGGGCTGTACCGGGGCTGTACCGGGGCTGTGTCCGGGCTGTGTCCGGGCCCGTCCCCGGGCGGTGCCCGCGTTCCCAGCGCAGGGCCCGGCTGAGCCCCTCAGCCACGGGCGGGCGGGCGAGAGCCCCGGGCAGAGCCTGGGCAAGGGAGGGCAAAACGCTGCCCGGCAGCCAGGGCTGAGTCAGGGGAACCGAGCGAGAAACAGCGCTGCGAGCCCCGAGGGGACAGCGGGAGCGGGGCCGGGGCAGCGGGGACCCGGCACGGATGGGCCCGCGGCCACCCGGAAGGCCCCAGGGAAACACCTGGGAAGAGCGTGAGGAGGAAGAAATAGCAGAGAGAAGCTGGTATGGACTCACCGCAGCTTCCAATTTCCCATCCCCTTGCGCTGCTCACTGCGCAGATGAGGTAGAGGAGCCAGAAATGTAGGAGTGAAGTTGAGTTTGGGAACACGGAAGTGGGCTAAAGTGGCGTTTTTGGTCTTTGTTTCACACGATCCAACTCTATTTTATTGGGAAATACATCAGGTTGTTTTTTCCCTAAATTGAGTCTGCTTTACCAGTGATGGTAAGTGGTGAGTTTCCTGTCTTTATCTTGGCATATCACCGTTTCAATCCTCTGGTTGAGGAGAGGGACTGAGAGAGAGCTTTGGGTGGGATGATGGCCAAGGTCAACCCACCACAAAGTCATCAACAAAGCTGACTACAAGGCAGCAATGCTTTTGCACGCTAAACGATACACTGCAGACCATTCTCAATGTCTGGGCTGCCACAATCACACAGAAATTATATAAAGCTAAGTAATATGACTTCTGACCTTTATCCCTCTCTGATCTCATGAAAAATTTTAGCATTTGTAATAAGTCAAAACTGATGTATAACATATCTAATTCAGGCACCATGTAAGGCAATGGCTTAAGGGCTGGAAGACTGTTAACTTTCAAGTGTTCTCAGCATTAGCAAGCAATTTCCAGGAGACTATTTCTAGGGAATTTAACAACCATAAGAGAAACTACTTTGATTTTAATGAATCATTTATTCAAGTAAAACCAGACAGAAACAATACAACCTGAAGAAAGAGTAGGGTAAGTGGTGTCCAAGCAAAGGGAATGAAAATCCTTTATCATCTGTGACACTCTAAGTCTTAGAAAACCATCACAGGAGTAGTTTTCCTTTCTTCTTGAAATAAATATTAGAAGTAAAGCTATGCAGCAGTAAATGAATATCTAAAGATAGAAAAGGGGAAGAAGAGTGCAGGATGAAAACAACCCTATATGATTCATATACTTCTATACATAGACTAGTTGAAACACATCTGTAAAAGATAACTAGTCTACTTGTTTAATAATAAAAACCGGGAAAGCCTGGAAATTTCTAATCTTTTACTTAGCTTGGAATTTTTTTAAGATCAACTCTGAGCTTCATAAGATGCACCTTTCCAAAGGAAGTTTAATATTTTCTGTCAGTGAACTGAGTTACTTGGCTAACATAATCGGTAGATTGACTTGTGTTTTAATCACAGTTTACCAATATTCAGAATTCTATAATGGATCATAATGCTTTTTAATCTAACTTTTTCCGTCTACAATACAGTAATCACAATTTTACTCACTGGCTAAACAATAATTTTATGCTATTAGATATATCAGTTCCATTCTTAAGAAGAAGGGAAATACATGTGTCTGTTTATTCACTTACAGCCCTTTCCAGTTGTCCTAGGGTGATGTTTGTATCCCCATTTGTGTGTTCTGCTATGTTGGATGTTATGTTCTGTGCCTTCGAGACTGGCTGTGAAGGGCAAATGTTTTGTTTTGGTTCTGTTATCAGCCTGCTCCCCCCACGACTGACGGAACACAGAGATGGGGCAGTACATAGCATGGCTTTTGGTTTTTTGCTTGGCTCTTTTTGCTTGGCTCTAGCTCTGGCTCCGGACTGGGACCTGAGAACACCTTGTTGCTGGCAGTAACCATCCCCAGCGCCGGAGGGAGTGACAACAGAGCAACCACCCCCAACAGAGACTTGCTGAATTTGTCATCTTTTTTCAGAGTGGTGAAAGAGTGTTGTCATCTGGTATTGTTCATTTTGTGTACTGGGGGTGCTGTGCCTGTTAAATAAACAGGTTCTTTCCACTTCTCTCTGAGGAATCATTCCCGAACCGGTTGGTGGGAGGGGCTGTGTGGGTTTGCTCTGGAGGGTCCCCTTTTGGAGGTTTTCTCCCAAATTTGCCCTAAACCAGGACACCAATTTATGTGCCTTGGGATTTCTGCTTTAAAAAATTCAACGTTCCAGAGTAAGAGGAAAAAAGTCAATTATATACTCAGTTTAACAGCCATTCATTTAATAAAATGAGATACTGAACATGATAAAGGAAATGGATACTTTTTTCCCTTCAAACACAAAAGAAAACAAACCAAAAAAAATCCCCCTCAAAAAAAAAAAAAAAACCAAACAAAAAAACCAAAACAAAACCCAAATTGAAACAAACAAAAGAACCCCAACCCCACAACAAAACCTGCAGCATTAAATATCTGTAGACTGGAGTGTTGGATAGCTTACAATGTCACTATGAAACAGAGTCTATTATAATTTTCTACATGTACTTCTTTGCAAAATACAATTGCCCTATCACTTGTGACAAGGGGAAGATTTCAAAAACGAACGTAAATCAGCCATATTGGAAGTTGAAAGGTTGGAAAAGAAATATCACAAAGATCATTGCCAGTGACTTGGGAAACAAATTATAATTTTAGACTATTTATAAACACTTGAAATAGCAAACAAAAAGAGGTTTTGAAGACCGCTGATGGGAATTCATCACAATTAATTACTAAATTATATAATCTACATCTATTTCTCCTGATTTGAAAACACTGCAAGGAAGGGACTGAAGAAAAGGCTACATCTTCAAAAGAGGAAGAAAATGCTGAAGGCAGCAAGTATGGAACTCTGTCAGACACTTTCAAGTTTTAGTATCCCACATGCATGGGAAATAATTTAGCAAAGAACATACAGCTTATTGCTCATATAAAATATGTCACAAACAGAAACAAATCAAAAGATTCCAAGTCTGTAAACAGCCTCTAATTTTGTAATGGGCTATTTCTAATTTTGTAATGGGTATAAAGAAAAGTAGTGATTAAAAATGCATGTCTGAGCTGCTGAGACATACTTCAGCAGTGATATTTGGACTAATCTCCAGAGGAAGAAAGCTGGTATTTGCTTCTGAACTGGAACAAGTCAAGTCATCATTTTCCCATTTTAATTAATCACTTGCATGTATTTGATTTTCTATCTTGAAAATTATGTTTGGATTAATTGCTACAAAGTACTGGAAGTATTTACATTAAGATTCAAGAGAAAATTATGAAAGACGATATCAGATATCAAAATACTTATAGAATAAAATTTTAATCTCTTTAAGCTTCTGAAAAATGTAACAAGTTTATATCTGCATGTTTGCTGCTGCAAAATGCAAGCATATTATAATTAATGTGCTAACAAGTCTGAGAAACTAAGGTCTAGATTAAGTATTTGAATTGGACTACACAGACTATTCCTATTTTACTAAATAACCAGTGTAAATGAAGATTTCTTTCAACTCTAATCTTCCCTTTCTCCTATCACCTTTTCTCCCCGCTGGAAAGTTAAGATTAAAAAACAGACTTTTTTCACCTCTATGAATGTTTAGATTTTTTATAGTAAAATAAAATTTTAAAAATCTGTGACAAATTAAATGACTGTATTTGTTCATTTTGCCTCAGTAATTACACGTGAACAAGTCACATCCTTGGCATCTCTACTTTTTCCTTTTGAGTAGAAAAGCACAAAGCTATGATTTATAGTGGATATTTCTTAAATATCTTTCAGAACTAATGACTTGCAGTCTTCTGATATCTGCTGAGACCTAGTGTTGTAAAAGTCTCTGCTGAACTGCCTCCTTCTTTAAGTCCTTCAGACTTGTCCAGTGCTGAAGGAGAAACAGAATCTTCATTTCCCCGGCAATAGGGAAGCCCTGCAACACACACAGCTTACTGTTTATTCACTGACCGCTATCTGTATCCCTGGGATTGCACCAAACAGCCTTTGTGCGGAGTATTCAAATGCACGATGCTAGCAGATATTTAGCTCACATTCATGGTGCTATGCTGAAGGAACGAGAATCAGGCCCCTAATTTAGATCAGCTCCACCAAGACTTATAGCTCAAAATAGTGCAGATTTTTTTTTCCCTCCACACACTCTACGTAATTTAGTCCTGACATTAAAGAATTATTTAGAGGACAGATCTGTCCTTATTTTTCAGCTACACTGCAAACCCAAAGTAAAGGCCTGTGCCAGGCGACTGAACACTCCTAAAGGACACAGTTATTTTGATACATGATTTAGGCACTGAATTTACTTCAGTACTGCCACACAGTGTAAAACTCTTAAAAAAAATAGAAATACAGACCCAAATTTTACAATAGAAAAAGGTTAAGAAGTCAGATAATTTGATTAATAAATTCAAGGTAAAATGAAATCCACCCAAAAGCTCCCTGCAACACTGGGAGACTAGTTTGGCCATTTGTCAGGTGCTTTAAGATGGAAAACTTAAAGGCACAGGAGCAGGAGCAGGCCATCCCCATGGCTGAACTTCCATTTTTTTCTGGGACTCAGTGAGAAAAAGAGTGTATCACCTCTGGAAGAAGAGGCAGGCAAGTCAGTCAGACTACAAGGATATTGTGAGGTGATGTGGGGAGGAAAGCAGAAGGGTGAAAGACCAGTTGGAATTTAATCTGGCCACTGCTGTAAAAGACAAGAAAAAATTTTTATACAAATTCATCAGCAACATGTTGAGAGAAAATCTCTGTCCTTTACTTGATGTGGAGTGAAATATATCAATAAGGGATGAGGGGAAGGCTGAGGTAGTTAATGCCTTCTTTGTCTCAGTCTTTAATAGCCAGAATAACTGTCTTTAAGGCACCTAGTCTCCCAAGCTGGGAGCAGCATGAAACCCCCATTATCCAGGAGGGAATGGCCAACAACCTGCTAAGCAACTTAAACCCACACAAGTCCATGGTGATGGATGGATACACTGGAGAATCCATCAGGGGACTAGTAGAGTCCCAGTTGTCAGGACGTCAGCAAATGTGATGCCCATCTGCAAGGGCCAGAAGTACAATCTGGGGAACTACAGACCTGCAGTCTGATCTCAGTGCTAGGGAGGTCATGGAACAGATCATCTTGAGTGCCATCATGCAGTATGTTCAGGACAATCAGGTGTTCAGTCTCAGCCAGCATTGGTTTAGGAAAGGAAGGTCCTGCTTGACCAAGCTGATCCCCTTCTATGACAAGGTGACCTACTTAGTAGATGAAGGAAAGGCTGTGGCTGTTGTCAACCTGGACTTTAGTAAAGCTTTTGTCACTGTTTCACACAGCATTCTTCTGGAGAAACTGATTCCCCATGGTGTGGATGGGTATACTCTTGACTGGGTAAAAATGTGACTGGATTGCCAAGCCCAGAGAGTGGTGATGAATGGCTCTACATCCAGCTGGCAGCTAGTGGGGTTCCCCAAGGCTCAGTACTGGGGCCAGTCCTGTTAAACATCTTTGATGGTCTGGAGACGACAAATCAAGTGCACGCTCAGTCAGTTTGCACAGGATATCAAGTTAGGTGGGAGTGTTGATCTGCTGGAGGGTAGGAAGTCTCTGCAGAGGGATCAGGACACCCTGGATTGATGGATCAAGTCACGTTTGTATTAGGTTGAGCAAAGAGCCAGATCCTGCACTTAGGTTGCAAAAATCCAGTGTGGCACTACAAGCTCGGAAAAGAGTAGCTGGCAAGCTGCCTGGTAGAAAAGGTGCTGGTAGACAGACAGCTGAATATGATCTAGCATGTGCCCAGGTGGCCAAGAAGGCCAATGGCATCCCGGCCTGTATCAGCAACAACATGGCCAGCAGGGCCAGGGCAGTGATTCTTCCCCTGTTCTCAGCACTCAAGTCCTGTGTTTTTAGGCTCCTCACTCCACAGAGTAAGCTATGTGTATTTTGGGCCCCTCACTCCAAGAAACACAATGAGCATCTGGAACATGTCCAGAGAAAGGCAATGGAGCTGGGTAAGGATCTGGAGCACAAATTCTGTGAGGAGTGGTTGAGAGAGCTGGAGTTATTCAGCCTGGAGAAAAGGAGGCTCAGGGAGACCTTATCACGCTTTGCCTGAAAAAGAGGTTGTAGCTAGGTGAGGTGTAAATCTCTTTTCCCAGGCAGCAAGTGATAGAACAAGAGAAAATGGCATTAAGTTGTGCCAGAGAATGTTTAGATTGAATACTAGGAAAAACCTCTTCATGGAAAGGGTTGTCAAGTAGCAGCCTTAAGAAAGGATGCTGAGGACATCTAACAGCTGTTGCAAACTTTAGCTATAGCAAGTACTGAATCCTCTTGGGAGTCTCTCTGCAAAGAATTGCTGTTTCCAGAAATCTTTTGGCTGAAGACAGTCAGCATCTCACCAGCATGACAACATTCTCTGTTAATAAATATTTATTATTCTTGACCTAGACTTCCACCTAAACTTCATCTTGCTCTTTTGATGCCATGTTTAGTAAGTGAATTCTGATAATGGACCTCTGAGATGGAAGCTGTATAATGAAATAGGAGAGCAGAAATGAATGAGAGCATTCAGTTGCCAGTAACAGAGATTAAACTCATATCAAGGCTGACTAGACAATGAAAAAACATCTGCTCTTGAAGGTTTATTTTGCTTTCCTTATTGTCACTCTGGTTCAACCACTTAATCTGCCAGTCCACTTCTGAAAGTCTCCCAATAAAAGAAATCTGAATTTAAAAGATCGAGAAGGTTATACTGCATCTTTTTCACTTGCTAAATGGAGCTTAAGTGCTCACTTGCACATTTCAGGTAGTACTTTCAAGGCAATGCATTTCCCCTCAGAGATTTCATTCAGGGTCAAATTTGACAGCAAATGCAATAAAGAAAGTTTGCTTGTGTAAAATCTAAACACACCACCTAATCCACTTCTAAAAGCCCCACAAACAAAGCATTTTCTCTTCTAAAAGACAGAATTTCTGTTCACTCGGATGATCTCTCCTGCTTTGAAATTCTATTCCTTTACTACGGTAATGAATTACAACAGGTGGAAAAATATAAATCCATGCATTCACTACCTGAGTGAGAGTTCCCATACTCTGCATCAGCAAATGCATGCTGTCATCTGATATGATGTATGATGTTGAGTACAGGGATTGCATCCTGACACAATTAGTTTATTCAGAGGTTTGATGCCCATGTAGACACATCTTGACTTGAGTGTTCACTTTCATAGTGATCTATGCTGGATGAACTCAGTAGCCTGGAAAAAAACCCAGACCTTCTGACTATACTGAAATCATCCAGTCAAAACCCAAGAAATTAGAGGTGACCTTTGGAAAATGTGGCGTTAGAGTTAAAGCTTCTAAGTTTCAAAAAACATGAAAAAGGATAAGTAACTCTCCCTATAAAAAAATGTGGAGCTCTCTATCCCAGTAAAATCGACTCAAGTCTCTCCAGACTGAGCCAGGGCTATGTACCTGTTTGTTGGATGCTGCTTCTGCCTCCCTGATAAGTCAGAAAAAGAGGTGAATTGCCATAACAGACCAAAATAGACCTCCCAAGCTGAGAAGAAAGAAAGTGGCGATATTGAGATCATGTTTTTACTGGCAGAGGAAAGGAAGAAAGCCCTATTATGAACATCACATGCATTCTGGTCAGGCCATGTGGCACATTACCATGCTTCTCTTCAAGGTACTGTGAATGACAGCATGAAAAAACAGAGGGGCAGGTTGAACAGCAACAAGGAAAGAAACATAAAACCCCTGTATAATTACCTAGTCTTTTCTGTATTAAATAGAATATTTGGACTATTGGACTGTTAAAAACAAAAAACATGATTAACTATAAGTTAATCACTCTACATTGGCTCTACCCTTTTGACCCTAAGATGATTTTCAGTGAGATGGTTCTTAACAACAAAAACTGCTGGGTGAGCATAGCTGTGGCCAGTATACTTCCACAAAGGTCAAGAGATGCTGAATAAGGAATGAACCAGTTTTATAATATTGGCATAATTAAGATTGACATTGTAGCTGTGCATTAGAACTCATCCTCATGTAAATACGCCTCCAAATAAACCAAACTACCCTTATTATCTGCTTCCTTGCCAAGGTGATACCCCCCAAATACTTTATTACCCTCCTTCCATGAATGCTCCATTGCTTTATTTGTCCTATACTGCCATATTTGAATCAGGATTTCTCATCACAGCCATCCTGTTAAAATAAATATTTAGTTTTGAATGCTACGATGTTGAACTATCCATGTTAAAAACTCAGGGGATCTGCAACCATATCTTACCTAAGAAATATGCTTAGAGATCTTCTGTGAAACCAGTACATCAAAATGTTCCTATGCAGCTTACTAAGCTTGAAAACAGCAATTATTTTTGTATTTAGAATGAGCTATGATTGTAAATAATTATAAAAGCATAGTAAGTAAGCAAACTTCCTTTCCCTGATTGCTTAATTAATTTTTACATAATACCTCTTGGGCAAATAGTGCTAGGAAAGTGTTCAAAGTCTTATTTTTTCCATGTAAGAACTAATTTAAAACAGTGTAATGTTACTATATTGCTGTTCTGGTTTTTTTTTTAAATGGTATCACACCTATGCCTCCCAAATAGTGTTAGATTATCTCATGCAAGTTAAAAAAAAACCCAAACTATTATTTTCTAGTCTTCCCTCAACCTATGAATGCTTGAAATACTTTTCATTTACAGGCAATTAAATTATTTTTTTTCACCTCAATTGTTTCTTGCAAACACCTGCACTCACTCCTTTCACGTGCCTTAAATTTTCAAAAAAGGGAGAATAGGAGAGTCGGGTGTGTAGCAAAATATATCTATGATAGAAAATACCTTGTGATGAGGAAAGCACAGCGGAAGGAAAGCTATGAGTCTGTTTTGCTGAATTTTGACAACTGGAGGGACAAAGTTCTCAACACAGGCCTTATCAAAGTTTTTTACTTTTGTATTATTGTTTTCTAAAGTGAATTGCAAGCAAAGATGAGAAAAAGGGTGTATTATGTATTGCGGCTGTGATACAAAAAGTTCTCTTTGTCTATTTGTTTTAATCCATGGCTTATACAATTTGACCTGCAAGATATAATGGTAAATTCTTTTCTTCAGCAGAAATTTAATCTCCAAGGATAACCATGAAGCAGAGTACATATATCAAAACAGACCAGTGAGGTTACAGTAGACATATGTAGAATAGTAATATTGAATTAGAATGGAATAGTTTCATTAAATTAAATTTCAGGAGAAAATTATTCTAGTTCAGTAACATTAGTATTATATTCCAAGGGAAACAAGTTTTATTCACACAGCTTAGTTTCAAAATGATAAAGTGCTACAAAATTTTAATATATATTTAATTTTCAGTAGGTAAAACTGTGTAAAGGCTCTGAAAAATGAACTTTGCAGTTGCTATGAATTTATTAAAAATTAGATGGGACTCTGAAAAGTAAGAGGAATTTTATTTTTTAATATTTTATAGCTAAAATATTACTAGGTGTTATACCTGATATTTGGAGCATTCAAAAGATCTCAAATGTTCCATCTTTATAAAAGGAAGAGTATTGTATAAAATCACTCAGAGAGAGATGAAGAACGGAAAAAAATCTTCCATTCAATTATTCAATTGTCTTTTGATTTCATTTTAATAGTTCAAAAGTTAAATTACATACAAATTTGGTGTTTTTTCTTTGCGTATGTCTGTCTGTCTGTGTGTTTGTTTTCTTAGGAACAATACAGTAACAGCCCCAAATACTTTCTAAAAAACAAAAAATAGCAAATTCACATTTCGGTTGAGAGTGGAATCTTCTGACCACATATATCTACTTAGGTACCTTAATAACATGGGTTTATCAGTCAAAATATTTGGAGAAGGAGAAAGAGAGAGAGAATGGCATTGCAAAATAAAGCTGGATAAATTTGATACATTTAAAAAGTAATGGAACACATTAAAAAGAGGTTGTATCTGAAATTACACCTTTATTTCAGATGTGGATGCAAACTGAATTAGGATGCAAGTGACTTCTTGAATCTGGCAATCACAGCTCTAATCTCGTCTTATAAATAGTTCTTTGGTCTGCATCATCTGACTGATTAGTCCCTTTTGTTTCAAAACAGAAAAGTTACATGGCTAGGAATTGATTCATCCAGTTTCTATGGTTTTGAAAGCCTGAGGATCAAATATCGTGGGAGTTTCATATGATTTAGTAGTCTATCCAAAGAACTGTCCATCCCTCAGCCTGTGCAATGGAGTACAAGATGCACAAAATCAAAAAGAAAAGGCATGATAATATCCCACTGTGTGGCACTTTACTTCCTTTGCCAATGCTGTATTTTATCTGATAGCATGTTTACATGAACTATCAGACATTACTAACAGTCCACAATCTAGGGAGAAAACAAGATCCTTTTGTCTTCCAAAACCTCTGCCATCTAAGAGAACCATCTACTGAAACTAATGCAGGGTAGAATAAATAAAGGAAGGAGTTCATGTAGTTTGTATACAAAAGAGCAAGTTTCTTAAGAGGACTACCAAAATTTTCTTATTAAATGTAAGGAAAGTGTCTTCCTCCTTTTCACTCAGTAATAAAGTTGCTTTTGGTACTGATTTAGAAATTACTTGGAAAGCTAGCATAGTGCTAGAAGAAGGCCTGTATTTCCTGCAAATAAAATATTGCAGTAACATTAATCACTCCTCATATGTCAGGGAACATCAAAAAATCCTCTTTAATAACAATCCTCTTCAAACTCCAATGTATCCTTCTCAAAGACATCTCAATAGCTTTAACTATTTATATTCAGTTCACACTATAAAATACTTCTCACATATCTAGAACAAGAAAAATAATAATGAAAAGGAATTTGTGTGCCTGGAAATAAAAGCTCATGACATGACTCAAAAATGTGAGGAAAATCTGACTGTATTCATAAGAGTGCTTTTGATTTTCTGTCAACTTTGAGCAGCATTAAGGATCTCTGAAGTTATGCTCTTTAGGGATAAGAATCAAGGAAGATGAAGTGATTTATTTTTTCATCCCCACATCAATTAATGACTTTACTTCTTAAAGTATCAGAGGTTAAAACAAAAAAAAGATTTTTCCTGAAAATTCTGCTACCATGATGGTATTACAGAGTAAAATGAGTCATTACATGAAAATCCTCTACCTATCATCATACAGTAATGACAAAGTTGAAACTGTGAATAATGTAGAATACATTTTTTCTGTAAAGAATTGGGATGGTAGCAATCAAAGCATTATTACACTCTAACCTTTGAATCCAAACTCAAATTAATTCACCATCAGAAGTCTGTCAAGGTCTTCTTGAATTTCTTGTAAGAACAGAAAAGCTTTGTCTCAGTCACAAATTCTCTTTTCTCTTTTTTTTTTTTTTTTTCAAGAGATGCATTTTGTTTTCACATTTTTCCAGTAAGTACATTATAATACTTGCTATTTCATGTCAGATTTCAGCTGTACGTTGGCTCACAGATCATCCTGACAGATTCTCATGTACTTCTTCTTATGAGAAAAGTGTTTTAAACAGTACCTGTTCTTGCTTCTGTCATTGAATTGTAGCTCAGTTTTCCTGAAAACGTCTAGTGTTACACAGTGTTGTACTTAATGTTGTATGCAATCATATGATTAAAATACATCCACAAAAATTTGATATCCAGAAAAGGTCATTGAACTGTTACAGGAAAAAAACAATGATTATCCAAAATCTGAAAAATCATCCTCAGTTTGAAATAGAGGGCTTCTTTGCACAGATATTTTAGGCCCATTCTTGTCACTCCCATATCACAACCTTAAATCCTTAACAAATTACTCTTCATTAAGAACAGCAGAGCAGGCTTTCTATGGCAACGCCTAAGCCAAGGGGACCTAGAATTTCTATAGCTGTTTCCCAAGCACTTTTTTTGTTTTGATTAATAAGAGCATGAATTCTTCAACTGTTTTTAGGAGGTAAACAAGATCAGGTAAAGAGTAAATCTAGTTAATAGACAGAGGGAGGTAATGGCATCCTTCAAGTATGCACGCTGTTGCTCTTACTGAAGGGCAGATTCCTCAAAAAAAAAGGATTAAAAATCTGAAGTGGAACACAAAAGAGCATTAAAGACACAGATATGAGCAGTTTATCCCCAAGCACTCTGTAAAACTGAAGGCCATGATCATACAAGTTTTTGCTGATAAAACTCCAGACATAAAATCCTGCTTCAGAGCATAGCTAGAAGCAGATTTTTCAGGACTTAAAACATACTTGTTTTTGATAGAATTTCAAAAACCTCCAAGAACGTGTAAAAGTCAAGAAAAATTAAGCACATGACTATAATAAAAAAACTGTTTCAGAGAATGACAAAGTTTATTAAAAATACTTTTCTTCTTCATTTTCTGCATTTGCTTATGGTGATGTGTCGAAGAATGGCTGCTAGAACAGGGCCATGGATCATTAGAAGAATTGTACAAGCAATCTCATTGTTAGAAAATTTAGAAATAGCAAACTGCAGAGCTATGCTGATAGTAGAGTAAGAATGCTGTACTCTTGGCAAGGACACTGTACCCTTGGCAAGAAGGCATTAACTATAACCTTGATAGTTTTAATTAATAAGAAGCTACAGCTGTGAGAATGAGGAGGAACCCTGGTTCTCAAAACAGCACAGAAGTATGTTTAACTTTTGCTTTTAGCCAATCACTTTGTGACAGGTATGCATGCTTGAGGAACAATGTATAAAAGAAATTGAACTTTCTGAATAAACCGAAGCTTGCTTTATCAATCATATTGATTGTCAGCGTGTCTTCCCTTGCTGTTGCAGTGATGCCTGCTCTGCAGACTGAATTCTTTTACAGGGAGCCTGTGTGCCCCACTAATTGGTTAACACAACATACAGCCTTGAAGTACCTCTATACTTGCAGATCCAACAGTCATTTTTAAGGCCTACAGTGAATGGCCTAATAGCTCAATCTTAGTATTAGATACAGATATCCAGAATCTGATATCCTTGCCCTTTTATTTTTACTGGGTCAAAAAAATGCAATTTCTCCTCTCAAACTCCACTACATTCTTATGGAACCTGGTTTTTACTTTGGTTCCTGTTCTCAAGATGTAAAGCTCAGTGGTTTTAAAGTCTCTGGACTTCTATTAATGAAAATATTTAATTCCAGATCTCCTAAAATGCAGCAGATAACCTAACAGAGAATGGTAAAACTAGACAGGGAGCAAAAAAGATTATGGCAGAGAGGCTCTCTTATGAAAAAGGGCAACATGGTTATTATAGTGAATTCTGTATATATATATATGCATCCAATACTATCCAGTTCATACCATCAATGATGTGACTTGTTAAGCTAGAGTTTTCCAAAAGCTACTCCTTTGTTCAACTCCTCTTCAGAGTTTATTCTACCAGCACTTAAGAAAGATCCTGATAACACCCTTGCAGGAAGTCAGATCATCTCAAGGATAAGGCTCAAGGTTATGATCTATATCAAAAAGCATCACAATGAATAGCTGCTTTTATTATTTTGAAAAGACATTCTTCCTGTTAAATGTCAGGCTTCTGTAAAAAGATCCCATCCCAGGTAGGGGCAAAGAATGCTGTGACTCCACCACAGATAGGGTCCTGACTAAAATGAAAAACCATAGTGTTACACTGACATCTTTGGGAGTGCTCTAACCTTGCTCCAGTTGAGGACTGTTGTTTCCTCATATGGATAATTACTTTAGTATGTAACTGCATTAGAGATAAATTGATGAATGTTTATTTACAGACATTTTGCAGCACTCACTGACTGTATTATTTCCTATTTCCAACTCTCATTCAAGCATTCAGCACAAGCCCCTCTTCAGCTGAAGGTGCCACTTGGCAATGAATACTTCACGCCTCAATAGCAAGTTATAACAAAAGTGCCGGCAGTCTTCATATTGCTGTTTTCATTCCTATTCGATTCAGAAATCGCTCATTGTAGAACAAATAGCTGACCTGCCTCCACTTCATGTGTACTGAATCCAGACCTGGCAGTTAGCTCCAAACACTATGTGCAGAGCCAGCCCTGAATTTCCTCCAAAATAATTATGCTTCTAATAACATTAGATAATGTCAAAGTTCTGATTAACATGAGAACAGAGGGGGGGGGGAAGTGTTTAATATTTCTTCCTCTATATGTTGAACATCTGTTCAGATGCTATTCTAGAATTTTAAGATAATGATGCCTGATTTGAGACTTCATAAAATACAATTTAGCAAACAAACGTGGGAAATCAGGCATTTGGCCAACCATAGCCACAGACAAATATTTGATCTGTAATTGCAATTATGGCATTTTCATAGGTATAATTGTATGCATACACATATCACTTAAAATCTTTCACATTACCTTAGACTAAAATATTATCAGATCTTACAAATTAGACTCACTGATGTCTCATCATTCAAGTAGATGTTCTAACAAAAACTCAGCAGAGTCAAGAGATTTAAAAGACTTCTGCTGTGTGGGGTATATAGTAAGATAAAATCCCCTTAAAGAATGAAAAAGCACTATGCCATTAGTGATGATGCATCTCAAATGAGATTTAAGTGCAAGTCTTTCAGATCCTTTTGTTGCTAAAACCCCCATGTCATCACTTTCAGGAGTTATAAAGCTTCACTTCCCTGTACAAATTCCCTCTATTCCATCAATTTACATTTGAATAAATTTTTCTCTGCTTTTCAATTACATGTAACACTCATTGCTTTTCTTAAAAGCCTTTATAACGTTGGAGTCAGCAATTGCTCCACTGTATTGTCAGAGACAGCTGTCCTACAGAGGTAAATGAAATGGTATTTGCCTGTAACAGCATTAGGATCATTTGGGAGGCAAAGTGCTAAAATGCACTGCTATCCTTCTCTCATAATTTATGAGAGACATATTTTCACATTTACACTACTTCAAGTCGTATTCCCTACTCATTTACCATTGTAAATCCAACTTGCATATTTAAAAGGGAAGAATTTGCAGAGCATAATACAGTATTCTCTAAATGCAACATAGAAATGAATAATTACAATTTCTCATTAATTTTCAGAATCGGCTCTACTAGAAAACAATAAACAACTATATTTGGAAATACCATTTTTCTCCATGTTTAGTAAAAATGTCTGTACTAATTTTCTAAGCTATTTAAAGTCAATATTTTCTATTCAGTCTTACTTTATGGTGAAGAAAAAACTAATTTAGAAGAAAGGAAAGGAGCAATGATTATTTCCAACAGTTCCCTTGGAAGCAAAGAAATGTTTACGGTATCATCCGAGTAGATCAATGATCTTGCAGCTGAGGTAAACTAGTGGCACATGCTAGCTGAGCAGAATACCTGAGTGACAGTCCTCCACTTGCCCTGGAATCAGGTATTAGCATCAGCATTGCCTGGAATTTCTGTCTGATAGGGATTGTCACCTCATGAACTTCTGGGAACTGGCAGGAAAATTAGTCCAGGTGGAGGTTCTGTTCTTACATTTTTAATGTGGGAAATGTTAAATTATCTGAGAAAAGTGAAGGAAATTTACATACAATGAATGAGACTTAGCTGTGTTGGTCTCTGACTTATCTTTGTAACACTTGGGCAATAAATCACCCTGTGGAAGTGAGCCTTTCTTTCTAAACTGTAGATACTTGTGAAAAGACTAACATTGTCTTGAGTTTCACCCTTCTGTGTCTGCAGTGTATACAGCTACAATTCATTCCTTCGAATTTATGATGAGAAATTTCTGTTGCTAAAATCAGACAGATCATTGAGCAGAACTATTTTTCCACAGACTCCAAAAGGAGCCTCCAGTGATCAGCTCAGATGTGGACAAACATCTAAATTAACATTTCATCTGACGATTCCCACCAAAGAATCAATATTCTCCAATTTCTTTAAGCATTGACTTCTCTCATTTACTTCCAGTTTCTGATTATCAGAGAACTGGATATATTAAAAAGGGAGTGTTTAACTTTGCCATGCTTGTGTTTTGCTTGTGCATTGTCATCTCAACTGCATTCCCAGAGAAACAGCAACTGTTCTTAACAGTTTCCAAAAATGCTCATATATATTCTCTCAATGGAGTTATGTGTCTTGATTTTCTCAAATACCTCAAGATAATATTTTTGACAGGTAATGCTCAATACTCTGAATGCAAAATTCATACAGATTCTAGTCTTAATAATAGTCTTAATGAATGGATACAGGGAAGCTAATATACCTTCCCTGTTGCTGTGTTGTCACAGACTATGGAGAAGAAGTACAGGGATTTGGCCTAAACATCTTTTCATCCCCTTTCCCCAGCAAAATTCCAATACATAGATAACCGATTATATTGCAGCTATTGCTGGTAGCTGTTTGTAGCTAAAATTCTGTATTAAGCCATCAGATGTTTTACAAAACAACCTCCTTAAAATAAAAATCACATTTGTTTAATTATTAGCTATGATCAGCCAAGAAAACTGGTGGTTCACCTGTGACTGTAGTTTTGTATTTTTATCTAAGATCATCAACTCTTCCAGGTCATTTTCTTGGTTGTAACAGATACACAGTAAAACTATGTTAGTGATATTTAATTCCCAAATAAGGGGAGAGGACCTCCCTGGAATGTCCATGACAGATTCCTCCAAGTCATGTCAGTTCCTCAGATATTCATAGATCTTTGTCAGCAACCCATTTACCTGTGTTCTGACTTTTTGACCAAGTGGACTCTACCACTTGGGTAGGTCATTTTTCTTTATTTTTTTCAAAATCTCAAAAAGAATTTTCACTGTGAGTTATTTATGACTCTTGTCACTCCAAGTAATTTTTTTTAAAAAAACCCACTGATTCAATAGCCATTATCTTTGGAGTAAATGAGAGCTGCTCTAACATTATAAAGATTCTCAGGAGATTTGTTAGATTCAATTTTTCCACCAGAAATAAGTCAAAACAAAAGTGTTCTGAGTAGTCAACTAGGACATCCCAACATGTGTTGCTACATAGGCACTTAGTGTGGTAGCTGCAGAATCAGAACTTCACCAATCAATGAAATTTTCCAACTTTATTTACAGTGCTGGAGGGGGATAGTGAGTGGACATCAATTTATGCTGTATGAGAAGTACACCCTCTCTGTACTAACCACAGTCACCAAAACAGGGCTCTCCAGCTCATTTGTGATTGGTACCACAAGCTCAGGGAAACGAGACTCCAGCTTGTTGATGTATCCACATATTGGCTGGTTGTTACTGTGACACAGGTAGAAACACACAGTAACACACACAACAGGTAGTTCAGGCAGAGAAGAAGAAAGGAAGTCCCTAGTTTATTGCTGACCTCGTATATATAAGTTTCTGGACAGTGATCAGAGATTGGACAGAAAAGTTACCACCTCTCCATCTCCACTGGTCACTTGAGAAGTCCATCAGTGTGATATCTTTTACAAAGGAATGCAAACATGATTCTTGTTTATCTTACAATTCATGAGAACTCCACTATACTAAAACAAATCAGAAGGCTTATTTTCAGGGACAACAGCTGGTGGCCCAGCCTTTACATTTAGGAGGCCTTTGGCTCATACTTCTGCACCAGGTTGGAAACTGATAAGCAAATAGATATGTTCCCCCATCACCACCAAAGAGTTGCTATTTTCAGTAGTTTGCTTTCTACCTCAGGAGGGCACCGATCATCTCATCAATCCTATCTCTCCAAGCACATCTGATTTTCTGTAGGCAACTTACCTGGGGTTAGAACCACATTCCATTCTACCCCAAATGGGCAACATGGATGCAAAGCTATGATTTTGTCTGTACTTTTTTGTAACTTTTCTGTGCCTACCCAGGCCATGACAGGAGGGCAGATGTAGGCTGTGTGTTTTGGGTGAGCTATACACAAACATCCTGCCTGAATGTACTTGTTTCATTTTCACAGCACATACCTGTCATCTAATGAGTTTCAACTGGGCAGATGTAGGCAAACCCTTGCTTACCTGAGTGATGTTTTCAAGTAGACTGTTCCGTAACACTCATTCGAGCTCCTGACTCATGTGTGCTCCTGAAAAAAAAAATAATTAATAAAGAATTAAACACAGAGGAAAAGAGGACTGTACTACCAGTCAGGTGTCTCTATAATGCATATGTATTCAGATGTCACCATTTAGAGGGCATTCCCTCTAAAGCATAAATGGTTCTATGCCAGTCCAATCCTTGATAAAGGCAATAAGGCAATACACCAAACAAGAAAACCTGAATGACATGTTTTTCATCACTGCCATGATTATAATTGATTATAATTCTTTTTGTCTTTTACTACCTTTCCTGGAAAGAAAAAAAGTCTGAAAATGGCAGCTTTAAAACTCTGTTCAGAGGTGGGAAGCATTACTGTTACTGTATTTGGAGGAAGTTGTTATTTAATTTGTAAGTTGAATGTAAAAAAGATGATTTTTTTTGCCACAAAATAAATCAAAATAAATTTACCATTCATTCAGTATAGATAATCTACTCTATAAAAATAGCCTGCTTTTTTGCTTGCAATTTTGCCTTCATTCTTACATTCTTCCATCCAAAAGTAGCAAGAGACCTTGAATTTATGTGTATTATGTGAGAATTTGGTGAATGTCACCCATTTCTTTTCAGTGTGCTCAAACAAGTGAAATACTAATGAGGCAGCAAGTTATACCCAGCAATATACATCAGACTGTACCAAATGAAGGTTAAAGGAATTATGAATAAAATATCTTTGAGCTTAATATTCTTATAGTGTCCCTTGAAGCAAAAAATGCCAAATACATTGAAATCTGCGTTATTAAAAAGCTGTCTCCTGGGACCCTTGAAGTACTCATATTCTGCACAGGCTGCCATCACATATACACTGCCTTATATGGTATTTGGTCTTTACATCCTGTAATTTTAAAATATAACTGGCCCTATATGGAAAGCTATTTCTGTAATTCCAAGACATTTGTATTCCAATGCAATGTGCCAGTTCAATACAAAAAAGGACGTGTATGCCATTATGCACCAGCTGTCTCATCTAGCTGTTTGCAATTGAAAAATACAAAAAAGCTCTTTATTAGAAATGCAAAAATGAGATTAGAATCTGGACAGTTTTATGCTGGAAAGAGTCTTTCTTGTAACTGCAGAGGAGCCATGTACTTTTAAGGATTTCTATCCATAACACTGACTGGAAAAGTCATTTTTAGAGGTCTCTGCTTGCTTTGAAAAATAAATGCTCTCTGTTCTGGTGTCTTTATAAGATATTTCATATATGACCAGGGAAACAAACTGTGCTGAGAGAGAATTATTGCACTAGGAGAAAAGAAAGACAGAAAGGAAGAAAAGACTTACAATATGGTACCCACCCCCATAACCTCAATTTCCCACCTGCCACCAACAAACACCAAACCACAATCCCAAAGCTTTTTCCTTTTTAAGCTGGGATGTGTGAGCCAGTGTGAAGGAGAACGTGTAGAAAAGGTGTATAGAAATTCAAAACAGGTGTGAAAGAACAAAATGTCATTGAATTATAAATTACTAAGACATGATATTGCAACTATAAAATCCTAATACCAAACTTTAAGTCCACCGTGTGGTGTTATACAGTTTTTGCATGTGTTCATTCTCGACTTTACTACATGAATTCATGATGTAATCCGTAATTCCCAAATTCATAATTATCTGACAAGAATATGTGAAGCCCAGACCAATGTTGTGCATTAATTTAGAACGTAGAAATAAACATTTGCAAACCTGCTGTGGTTCTGGAGGTTTAACACAGTTGCATACTTGTAAATGGGCACTTGGGTTTTGCTATCAGCTCCTGGGTGCAACCCCCTTTGAACAGTGACTGATGACCTATAGGGCTTGATCACAAGAAGTGCAGTTACATTACTTACATACTGATAGCAACTATCATTTAAAAACAGAAAGACATGCTACAAGATGATTTTTTTATTCTTTTAAGCACCAAGATTTTTATATGTTGTCTTAATGTACAGTGGTGGGTCTATTTTTTGCTGTGAGATAGGATTAGGAGAAAAAAAAAAAAAAAAAACAAAGCAGGCCTGAACTTGAAAGGATATAAAGAAAACCTTATTAACAGAACAAAATAACAAATATCAAGAAATAAAACCTTCAGAACACCTTTCTTCTTCCCTCCCTACACCTTCTTTCTTTCCAACTGACAATGGACAGAAAAACACCACCTAAAAATTTCAGACAGTTTTCCACCTCTAAAACAGTCTTTCTTCAGTTTACTTAGGGAGTAAAGTATCTTTTGTTAATGCTGTGGAGAACTCTTCACAAGGAGAGAAGTTCTTGTGGCTTCAATTTTCACGAATAACAGCCGGCCAAGACCTGCGTTTGTGAAGTCCTCATCTTTCACAATTCTTCTCACAACTGTGCTTCTGGTCCATGTCAAATCATCGGAGTGTAATTTTAAGGATGAGCCGTTCTAGCATAAAATAAAAGTTCTTTTCATCCATCTCTGGGAACAGAGGTCTTCCCCTTTTATTCCCAGGGCAGGATTTCTCATCTTTTTCTTTAATGTTCAAGTTTCTCATTGATTACAGTTATTTCAACATCTGTTCACTCTAACTCTGGTGTCTCTGCTTATGACTGTAGTTAGAATGCTACATCTCCCCAAAGCATTCCAGGAATTTACAGGGGAACAACCAAAGTCTGATATATCAAGTATATCTTTACCATAGCCTCACAAAAGAATTTTAGCCCAAGTATTAAGGCAAATTTTTTGATCCTTTCCATCTACAATATGACTCCTTCTTTACTGACCTCAGAGTCCCATGTTGTTGTCTCTATGTAGCTTTATCTTTTCCTTCTTCCTGGTTCAGGAGAGAACTGGTGTTCATCGGGTCATTTGTTCTCAAGCTGTATCAGCTGAAGCAGTTTTTACAGAGTCCTGCAGTGCTGAAAGGTTAACCTGGCCCAAGCTCTGCATCGGGAACATGGCTCGCCGTGCCATTTCTCTTGGCCACGAGGGCACCTTGCGAGCCGCGCCTGGCCCAACTCTGCTGGAGTGCTGGAAACAGGAAAAAAAAAACTGCGGCTGAGGCTTTTATCCATCTGTCTGCAGCAAACCTGGCTTGAAGTGGCTGAGCAAGTAAAGTTCATTGCGAGCTATGTTGAGGTCGCTGTGGCTGCCCGGCACCCGTCACAAAGCCGTCCTTGGTCTGGAGCGGTGGGACAGCTGCTCCTGGCCGCGGGGCCGCTCCCAGCACCGACCACAGGGGCACCGGCGTGGCCCGGTGGCTCTGCTGGAACAAAAGACCGGCCGGCTCCACCGGGAAGAGGGCCAGTTCCACCGGGCAGAGGCCCATGCCCACCGGGACAGGGCCCTGCGGGCTCCCCGGTGAGCGCTCGGCAGCGCTCACCGCCCCTGCGGGACCGGGCAATCCCGGCCGGGCCGAGCGGGGCTGAGCTGGGCCAAGCCCGCCGCCTCCGTGAAGGTCGGAAGTGAAGAAAGCTGCGCCCGGCCCTCCTGGTCCTTAATAGTGCATTTGCAAAGGCGCATCCACCCTTTTCATTGGTTTTATCCTGTGTCACTATTAGAAATTGGCCATTCAGGGACAAAGCCGGACATGTATTGAGGGTAATATTTGCTTGGTACATATGTATTTAAGACCTCCCTAAATTGATTTTTTTTGAACGAAGCAGCATAGTTCAGCATTAAGCTTATCAAGTCTTTTCAATAAGTAAGAAACCCGTCGCCTTCAGGTGAGGAAAAGAACACCATATGGTGAGCATTCATGGGTTTCACCTGGTAAAACTTTGAGGCAGTGAAAAGGCAAGCAAACAAAAACATTTTATTCAGCACTGAAGTAAAGTTAAGCTCGGAAGAAAGGAAGTTTAACATGCTCTGCAATGGAAAGCCCTGTTACATCAAAATAAATTAAATTTTGTAACACGCCTTATGGGTTATCCTGCTCCATGTTGAAATAAACAAGTTAATATGGCATTATGAGATTTTTTATTTTATTTTTAAGAAACACAGAAGCAATATGTTGTTTTGAATAACTAATCAAGAAATATTTATACTTGTCCTGCAATGGTGATTGTTCCCAGCAATTACCTGAGGAAGATGGGACAGCACAGAAATTGACCCAAGACAATACATAATGAAGACTACCACAAGATGTTGAGTAATTTTTATTTAATGTGTTAAGTACAATTGCTTAACTACTCTTACATACAAGGAGACAGATACCCACCAACAACTATGATTTGATATTCTGATAATTGTCTTTACACATATTTGATATTATATGTATTTTTATAGATGTATTGATGTACATGTCATTAGATGAAAAAGCAAGCAGATAAAAAGCATTTTACAGAAATAACTGCTATGAGATGTACCTATCAGATCCATTACACAGTGTATAAAAAATATGCATTAATTCAATATAAAAAAACCCCAAACAATATATCCCAAGAATTTTTTGGTAGCGATTTCCAAATTTTGAAAATATATTGTTAACATTGTACTGTTTTGTGGAGAAAACTGCTGACAAGTCCAGTAATAAACTCTTCAAGATTTATGTCTTCTCTAGGTTAATACTACTACTTATACAATGTGATTATTACATTTGATCTTCATTTAAGACTTTTAAAAAATTTTACTCAGCGTCTTAATACTCACAGCTGAAGTGATGTCTTGGAAAGCTATTTAAACCACAAAATATTGGGTTTTACTAAAAAAGAACTAAAGAAATTTTTAGCAAAGGAATTAAAACAACATAAACCAAAACTGCTATGCCTTTCTCAAATAATTTCATCTTTCCATTCATTTCAAAGCACTTCTCAATTACAATGCAAATATGAACTATATCCTCAGCTGCCCTGTGATATCAACCCACATTGTATGCAAGGTATAATTTCAAAGCAGATTTTTCATGATTTCTCCTGTGTAGCTCTCTAATTTTGGAGAATTTCCTTCTTATATATTGACTCATTATCCACTCTATCATCTTTTCTCTAACATCAGTAGAAATTTTGGCAACAATCACGCTGCTGAAATGTTCAGCCTAATGTCTTTGATGATGACTAATGCTATCAGAGAGCCCCTTTAACCTCTCTCATTCACATATATCTTCTGTTCTGTGTATCTCTGCATCTCTGATCATGTGTGTCTGTGTGGCAGCTATGAGGTCTCTGGAGCTGCTTGTTTAGTACGAAAGGCACAGCACAATGGCATTATGGTTGGGAATGGTGCTTCTTGAGGATATGATTCTGCACCTGCATAGGAATACTTCCATTCCTGTGTTGCAAGAGTACAAGCTTTCCTTTATTTTGTCTCCCGCTCTTCAACCACCACCTGCCACCTTCCTCTCTCAAAATTCTTCCCTAACTGCTTATCCTTTATATTTTTATTTTGATATTATCTTTCATATATTTTATATTGGGTTTGGAAACATAAACCTGAAAACTTGACTAGAGGCAGACAGATAGGAAACAATGGGGGGAGCTGTTAACTGGGGAAATCATTTGGTCCTGTGGACTTTAGAAAAAAAAAAAGAATAATCAAACTGATAAGCTGAGATTTATCAGGTTTATGAAGCTTTATTAACTGAGGTTGAAAAAAATAATAATATTCCTCAAAATCCATGATAAGTTTCTACTAAAATACTGCAACCCCACCACCAGAAAATGGCATTATTCCTTCTGAGCTTTGATACCAGCAGAAATCCCTGTAAGAACTATTAATTTTGTTTTGGCTATCAGGCTACAATGAGATTATCTTATACCAATAGTAGTTGTATCTTTCCCCCTAGGATTACTTCAAATCAGTCATGTCAAAACTAGATACCTAGAAAATCGTTTGTTTCAGCAGAAATCAAAAGATAAAATTTAACATTTTTCATTTCTGTACTTAAGGAAGCACTTTTATAAAGACAAACCTTTCTAAACCCAAGGCTGACAGAAAAGCTGTTTGTAAATGGGCTTAACAATGAAGCCATCTTTGAAAACCCTTTTTTTTAAATAAATCATCACATTTACATAATTATTTTTGCATATATCCCGTCACACATTTAAAGTACCTTTGTCTAAAACATCTTTGGAAATTCCACATTTACTGTATCATGAAGATGAAAATTGCCTGAAAAATATTTAAAACTTTATTTTAATTGAAATAGCTTCTCATAAATATCAGCTCTAATCACCATTCCACCATAGACACAAAATTATCTTGTCCTGAATTCCAATTCTCTAATTTTAATTGATTGACGGAAACTAATTGTATTTTTCAGTATCAAAGACAATTCTTTCCAGATTTTGCTAAACCGCAATTATTAGTAGTTGGTACTAAACTACACGCACGGGGTTTAGGCCATTTTCTTTGAATGTACCAACATTCTCTTCAAAATCTGATAAGAATTACAGGCTGAAAAAGAGTTTTTGTAAAATAATTTTCCAATATTAGGGTAATTCTGTTCCTGAATAAAGTGAGGAACATGACAGTCAAAAACAGAAGGTTACAATGAGAATCTTTCAATATTTGACAGCGGGTATCTACACCACCCACAGCAAACTGGAGACAGCATGAAATTACCTCTTAGGTATTTTTTCAGGTCATTTAAGAAAGTTTAGTTTTCAAAATTTAATATGAAAATTATCAGAAAGTTTTGATGGAAGCTGTATACTTCAGGATTCTGATCCATTTCTGTTACCCCTTATAAAGGCCTGGGTAATTACATTGACAAATCCGAATACAGCTTCAAGAACTGTCATTGAATAAATCAGGAAAGATTATCATTACACAGGGACTTGCTAACAAAACAGCTGGATGTAGAAAAGGGAGAAAAGGGCCAGTCTATATGTAAAAGACACTTTGCTGATGCAAGATGATTGGCCCACATTCTTTGAAATTTTTTTATACATAAAGAAATAAATGCAAATTCCATCAAAGCTGTGTAGGCTCACAATAATGTAACAAAAAACCTCAGCCGTGCTAGGGACTGCTGCAGACACTATGGTTTTGATAACACAAAACAGATCAAAATCCAAGCTGCCTAAACAGCAACTCCAAATGGACCATGTGGGAATTTTGGCTTGTACAAATGCACAGTGTTATATGCCTTGGCTGCTTGCATTCAGAGCCATCTGTGAAGCAGGCAGAAAGCCTTATTGCAACTCAGCATGACAGTGTCACAGGAGCTCCAGTGCCAGCCTAAGAGAAGTTTGAATAGGCAATCACTTAGGCTACCCTAAGTGCTGTCTACTGTGCGCAAAGCAACTCTTTTGTCTTTGCTGTTCCAGATAAAGGAATGGTTAGACTTTGGATGAGCTTTACAATAGATGGTATACATATGAAGGCTCTGGTGAACTTACAAAGAAGCAGTGTGGCAGGAATGTGCCAGTGGGAATGGGTCATGCTGTTTGCAGCATAGCTTTGGGAGCATGGTGACAAGGTGCTGGTCAGCTGGCAGGACTAGACAGGGTGCCTTGGAGGCTGCTGGTGCTGCTGCCTGTGGCTACTGCTCTCAGTTTGGATAGAAACTGCAGGCTCTGCTGCCAGCTCTCCTGGGCTTTGCCTAACATGCAGGCTGCTTCTAGGAACGGTAGACTGAAGCACTGGAGCTGAGGTACAGTGGATAGACACATCCACTGTGACTGCAGTTAATGAAAAGAGGCACACAGGGGCCTCCCATTGCTGCTCAGGATTGTGCAGGACCACATGGAGACAGTGCAGTGATGGTCTTAGCATGCCACTTAGCAAAAGTCACAATGCTGACTGAGGCCAATTGCTCTGACACAGAGAAGGCTCTGGCCACTGCTTGCAATTCATGCTGCAAATATGGCCTGGGGCTGCTTCTATGGGAGGTGTGCTCTGACCAAGGCACTGAGCTGCTGGATGAAAGAGCTGTGGGGAGAGCTGAGCTGAGACTGCACAGCATCAGGGAGTTCAAAGAAGGTATTGAAGCATTCTTTTCAGGAAAGCTGCAGAAGCTGGAGCCTGATGTAAGCAGGGCAAGGAAAGAGCTGCAGCAGCTGATAATCAGGTTCAGACAGGTGAAGAAGAAAGACTTCAGACAGAATAGGCTGTGACTTCTGGCAGGAACACCTCCTGCTGCATCTGCAAATCTGTAACTTGAGCATACATCTGGTGCTCTGGGCATTGGTTAAGGATGAACCAGACCCACTGAGGGCTCTTTCAGAGCAAGCTGAGCCCAAATAGGTTTAAAAAGGCATGTGGTAATTATAAGAGACCCCTTCCTAAGGGGATTAAAGTATCTATCTGTCAACATGACCTGATTTTTCAGACTATTTCTTGCTTACCAGTACCTCAGATCTGAGATGTTGCAAAAGAAAAGTCAAGGCTTACCTAGCCCTTGGACTAACACCCCTGCCTCTTTTTCCAGAATGATATGAGGGTAACCCAGAGTTCACCAAGTGCATTCCAATTCCGGAATACATTGAAAGCAATTTTTGACATGGGTGATCAATCTACTGATTAGAGAAGGTGCTCTGTTGGACCTGCTGCTCATGAAAAATGAAAAAATCACTAAATAAAGTCAAGGGCAGGCTTGGCTACCACAACCATGGGACTAGAGTTTAAGGTCCTGAGAGATATAATCAAGAGACACAGTAGAATTACTGGACTTCAGGAGAACAGATATTCAGGAACCTTTTTGGCACAATCCCAACAGAATTTGTCCTGAAGAGAAAGTGTCTAGGAGACCTGTTTAATTTTTCAAGGAGAGCATCTTCAAAGCACAAGGATTAATTTTACATAGGTCTACAATTCTAATTTTAAAAATCCAATCAGATAATTTTTTTTAAACTGGAAATAGGAGCAGGAACCATTTTTCTAATCTATGATACCTACTAAATCTTTTTCATGGCTTCATTAGAAAACACAAAACTTCTTTTCTTTTATCACAATTTAAAGCCTTTTGCTAATGATATTAGGGAAATTTATTATTTCTTTCATTGTTATACCCTTCCTGTAGTATGTCTGTCATACTTCATATTTAAATTTCTTGAGTTCACACCAAACCATCTTTGAATATGTATATTCAACAGTACAAATGGAAGTCTGCACAATGTTACTATGCTAACTACTAAAATAACATTTTATTATACAAGTAAAAAAGGGTAAACAGCCATAGATCCATGTTAAGCTTAGCAATTGCCTTTTACATTAAAAAATTGATTCTGTTTAAATTATTTATGAGCCAATTTTTATGTTAAGAAATTATCCTTTTTATTTACTTTTTTAGTTAGTTAGCTTGTTTGTTTGTTTGTTTGTTTAATGCTGCTAATGTGAGATAGTTTTGGATTCTTAGGTTCTAACAAACTTTATTATGAGAAAGGTGTATTCTTACAAAGAACAACAATTCCAGTTTTAATATTGACTCTGAAATTATTCCAATTATTTTGAAGACAATAACATTTATTTCTGCAACCCAGTCCTACAGTTTATATATCTTCAGAGGCTAGAGAAGATATTCATTGTCAGGAAAGATTTTATTACAGGATTGAACAAGATGCTTTTACATCTGACTATTTGGGAAATGGATCTACATAAAAGACTTTAATACATGTCTCTATATGAAGTACACTAATCCCAAGTAGTCATCATCTTTTTCATTTTCACTTCCATAAAAAGACCATTGGTAAACCCAAAGATATTATAACCTAGCACTCCTGTTGTCATTTTTTTCACCTTCTTCTCTTTTACAACTTGAGAAAGCAGACTTAACAGCCCAGACAGAATTCAGCACCAGACAGCTGATATTTTATTTACTTCACACAAAGCTAGGCAAACTACCTTCTTATTACCCAGTTAGAAGTTTGAATATGTGCTTATAATAAGGAGTGGGATATTACCTGGTAGATTTTGTTCTTGCAAAGTCTTATACACAGCAAGTAACAATTCATTACCTTCCACCACTTTTATCAGTAAATTGGAGAGAATTATGTCTTTCAAAATAAGCCTGTTTTAAGGCTGAGGTTCTTCACAGGTGATTTAAAAGTTCCTTAAAGCTCTGGAAGCCTCTGCTAACCCAGCCAAAGTTCTGACATGTAGGGTTTCTTATCCAGTGTGAAATATAGCCTAAAACCTATTCCATATATACTGATACATGTATTGCAAGCAAAATTACAGCAAATTTTCTCTTTATTAAAGCAGAAATTATGCAAATCCATAACATAAATAAGAAAGAAAAAAAATGCCTCTGAAAATTTGTAATCCCCAAAATTGTGGCAGGTTTTCTAAGGTTCACAAGCCTGTAAGAACACTTGATCTAGCACATGAATGAAACATTATAGATTAAAAAAAAAAAATAAAGAAAGTAAAACCAAACAACACAATAAAAATACTCCCTCACACTGTGTAATATCCATGTTCATAATTTTAAAACATTAATGAGAATTCTGAGTTATCTGAAATGTTTCATGATAAATGAAATCTCCTGGCAGTCTTCCTGACACTCCGTGATCCCGGCTGGATGCCAAGTGCCCACCAAAGTTGCTTTGTGTCCCTCTTCAGCTGGGCACGGGAGAGAAAATATAATGATGAGCTCATGGGTCGAGTTAAGGACAGGGAGAGATCATTTAATAATTACCATCATGAGCAAAATAGATTTAACTTTGCAAAATCTGTTTAATTTATTATCAACCAAATCAGAGTAGGATAAGGAGAATTAAAAACTAAATCTTAAAACAACTTCCCTCCTCCCCTCTCTTCTTCCCAGTCTTAATTTCACTCATGAATTCACTCAATGAATACCTCCATCTGCTTGCAGTGCTGCATGTGGATCACACGTTGTCCCTGATGCTACTTTCTCTGTAGGGAACTCCTGACACTTTCCCTGCTGCAATGTGGAGTCCCTCCCATGGGAGAAAGTCCTCCACAAACTTCTCCAGCATGGGTCCTTCACACAGGCTTCAGTGCTTCATGAACTTTTCCAGCATAGGTCCCTTCCATGAGGTGCAGTCCTTCCAGGACAGGCTGCTTCAAAGTGGTCACAGTGGTCGCAGTGGCCATATGTGATCACAGGTCCTAACAGCAAACCTACTCCAGTGAGGGCTCCTTTCTCCATGGGGCCAGGCTTCCCGTGGGGGTTACAGCCTCCTTTTGACATCCATTGCACCACCATGGACCCTCATGGGCTTCAGGGGCACAACTGCATCACCATGGTCTTCGTCATGGGCTGCAGGGGAATCTGCTCCACCCCTGAAGCACATCCTCCCCCTTCTTCTAAATTGACCTTGGTGTCTGCAGATTTGTTTTTCTTACATATTCTCACTTCTCTCTCTGGATGTCATTGTGCAGGTTTTTTAGCCATGCTTAAATAAGTTATCCCAGAGGTGCTTCCACTGTCACTGATGGACTTGACTTTGGCCAGTGGCAGGTCCTTCTTGCAGCCAGCTGGCATTGGCTCTGTCACACACAGACAAAGCTTCTAGCAGCTTTGGAGTGTATACATCCATCTATCTATCTGTCTGTCTGTCTGTCTGTCTGTCTATCTATCTAATCTTTTCAACTATATATCTACTTTGACAATCTGTCTCTGATCACTACTTCCTATGTTATTTTACAGAAAGACTGAACAAGCAAAAAATTCAGAACAAGGTATTAGGACAGAGGCAATGCTTTATTTAAACCAGAAAATATAATTGGAAAAATCAGACAACTTTTCAGGAACATTAATTTTTCCTCAGGTCTAAAATAGATTCAGATTTTGAGGCTCAGTACCAAGTGTGTATTCTTTAGGTCATCATCGCTGTAACAAAATATACTTCATATATCTATGACTGTAAGAAAAAAGGACTGGAGGAGAATGCAAGAGACAGATACAGAGAGAAGTATTTGGAGATCTGATAAGTAGTTATCTCTTAGGGGAAGAGAGAAGCAGCCCATAAACTGTGAGATTATTGAGATTAAAGAGATTAATGAGTTTGTGACTTCTTGAGGGCTATGACAATGTGTTACAAAACTATTACCTTTACTGAAGTTGTGGGCAGTGATAACCAGTAGAACTATGAAATTTTCTTTCAAAGTTTAATTTTGTAAAGGGTTTTGGGTTTGAGAAACAGGACCAAGAGATTGGAGATTGAGGTATCTTGCGAGAAACTTCCTGTTCTGGAAGCTGTGTGGTTTTTATTCTTCACTGATTATCTGTACAGATATATTTATGTAGAGAGGAATGTCTCTTAGTTTTACCTATATAGTTACTCTGAGATGACTGTTCACAGTATAAGGCATATTAGATTCTCTGATGTACAGGTATAGAAATGTGACTGTTCTGCTTTAAATGGTAAACTGTCATCTTGTCACAGTGCTAAATGTATGCATCCCATGAAGGAAGGTCCTTGGTTTTTTCAGTATACTTAAAACTCGAAGGATTGGATTCTGATGACAAATGGTGCCTGGATAGTCCTTGGGAGCAGTGATGCAAGTTAGGCAGAGAGGGATTCATGTTGCCCAACCATTATTTTATACAGACATCTTTCAATTAAATTCAATATGCAACTTCCTATACAGTTACATCATTTCAATATACATGGAATAACAGCAACCAATCCAAGTAAAAATGTATGAAAAATAGAAAAAGGCTCATTTTGATCAAGCAGAAGACTAGTATCAATGATGTAGTTTTCAATCTTCTGAGAAGTTATCAAAACCAAGTGAATGATAAGGCTATTTTTTGAATGAAAAGCCTGGGGTATTTCTAATGATAGACATAAAATTGTAATGTAGTGGGATAAAGAAAATAATTTCAGATGTGATTCAGCCATTGATTATCAATAGATTATTCATTTCAAAATCTTTAACAAAACCCTATATATAACTTACCATTTTTTCTAAAACAATTTCTGCAAAAGAAATAGTAGAATGAAGAAAAAAACCCCAAAACAACCAGAGCACCTAACACAATTTTTTAAAAAACCCCCTTAAACTAAAAAAACTCAGATTTTAGTTTATTTAAACAGATCTTTTCTACTAGAATATAGATAAAAGAGTCATCTATCAAGAACACAACTTTTATTCAAAAACACACATGAAAGGTAAAAATAATTAAAGAAACTTAAAATGTTCTTTATATAACTTTAAAAATGGCTATTTCACATTTGACATTCAGACCAAATTGACCAAAGTTTTTTAATGGATAGTTCAATAATACTATCTCTTATAAATATTGCAGGCATTTTACATTGGAGATTTTGTTATCATTTGCTGAAAACTAAGTTTAGACATTAGGGAGAAGTTTTTGTGTATTGCAAACAGATTTATTATAAAAACTAAATGTTTAAATACTATATTAGAAGAAAGTCAAGGAAATATATAGGTGGGTGCATGCATGTATAAAATAAAACTGAAAACCTTTTCTGACCACAGTTATAAAATCTGCTTTCAACAGGGACCTGGAATTTGGGACATTTCTCAACATACCCGCTTATTCCTTTGAGGAACATGTCTTCCTATCCCTGTGAAAATCCCTGTGAATTCAATCAGCATATATACCCTTCACACTCAGCAGATACTTTTCAGAGCTAACAAAGAAAACCGCTAAACCACGTGGGACTTCTTTTACAATGACTGAGCCCACATCAGCTCAAAGCTGGAAGAACAGCCTTGAAGTTTCCTGTACCACTTGGTCTCGGTCTGTGGAGATTGAAATAAAACAGAAATAATCTATGTATTTTCTTTGCCTGTAATCAGGAAGAAATGCAAGACTAAAGAAAGATAAGCCTTAATTAAGTTACAGAAGGAATGATACAGGTAGCTGCTGTAGATGCTATGAAGTGGTGTTACTCAGATGCACTTGATCTTCAGCTGTCGTTTCAAATGGTCATGTGTCCTGTAGGGCCTGCATTGTATCTGCCAGTCTCATGCAGATGTGTCAGATACTCCAGAATTTCTAACAGGGTGTGTTATACACCTGAAACTCTACCAGAATCTGACAAAACCAGAAAACAGAAGAATGGGGAAGGAATTCTGGAATTGAGACAAAAGGCACACAAAATTTTTTGAAACCGTAACTAGTTATTTCATAATGCACTAAGAATAGTCAAGGATTAGGAATTAAGTAAAAGATACTGGGATATTAGAGAAGTGAATTGGGAAACTGCAAAGACAGAAGGCTGCTAGTACATAATTCAAGAAAAAACAAATGAACAAGCAAAACACCCAAACAAACAATGAAGAGAAAAAAGCAAAACCAAAATCAACCAACCAACCAACCAAAAAACCCAATAAAAACAAACAAACGTACAAAAATACCTGGGAAAAAGAGGTCCCAGATTGTGATTAGATGCCTAGAGGAAAATAAAAAAGGAAAAAAAGAGAACCAACATGATAAGCAGTATGCAAGACAGAGGGAAGCTAAGAAGACTGAGGTTGACAATATGGCTAAGATACAAGTAATTGAAGATTTAAGCTGTAAGGCAAATTTGATAATGAGGGAGAAATATGTAGGGGAGTTCTACAGTGGAATTTGAAAATTGTGGGCAAGAGACTAACAATGAAAATTATGTCTTGTGAGATGTGAGTTGGAGAGAGGTTTGTGTCCAGGAGATACACATCCTAAATGTATTCCCCATCAAAATATACTGATAAAACTGATATCTTTCTTACCTGGAATAAACACAAGTATTACATTTTGAAATTTAACTTTGTTAAACTGGATGGGAATCAGCACTGGGAAAAAAATACTTTATTCATGCTAAGGAGAAAATAGTCTTCATGTGATTAAGGCTCAATCCAGTGACAATTCTTTTGTTTATACAAGTTCATTGTAGAGTTAAATGCTATTTTCTATACAAAGAGAGACAAACATATTTCATGTGCTTGAAAGTGACAGGCATGCAAGAATTACAGTATTAGCACAAAAACGTGTAGTTCAAAAACTGAATTTAAAAATTACTTGAAACAAAAACATACCAACAGATGTTTTGGGCAATTTTAGACATGGTAGTCATTGCTACTTCTTCAGTCATTAATTACCAGTTTTGAATTCAAAATAATCCTAAAATTTATTGGTTTTAAAATGTTCATATTCTGTTCAGTCAAAAAAATATTTCAGTATTTTAGTTCATTTAGTTCATTTTTTGCTGCATCTGAAGCATAATAATAAACAGGAGAATCTGAAAATCTTGCTTAATAAAATTCCAAAACTTGGTCATTTGCTGCCATGAATTTTGTTTATTATTTTTAACTTACCTCAACTTACTGAGAAACACAGCTACTTTTAAATTAGATATTTCTAAAACCTATCTGTTAAAATAGAACATTCTTTGCCTGATAAAATAAAGGTGCATAACTTGTATAGATGCAGTCAGATTAGAAACGCTTTTTATATTTTCAAACTGCTTTCCTATGCCTGTTTTATTTTCATAAAATTAAGGAAGATAAATGCATGTCCTGAGATCTGAACACAGAGATAAAGAATTGGAATCCATCTGAAATAATGTCCTCATCTCTTTGCAATGATTTATAATTATTCAGTTGTAATGATTCCTTTTATATAGGTAATATTTTTGGAGGCAGTTCCAGCCTCCATGATTTTACTCTAAAATTAAAAGTGTTTTGGTTGATGACATTTACACCATCCATTTTATATAAATAGTTAAGTTGTTATTAAAAAAAATATGTTTACTCAGACTGTAGTGAGGCACTGGATTATTCTGGCCAGAGAAGTTGTAGAAGTTGTGGCTGTCTCATCCCTGGAAGTCTTCATTTCACTTCTTCATCCAGGTTGGATGAGCAGCCTGGTCTAGTGAGGTCGGTACTAGAAGATCTTAAGATCCCTTCTACCCAAGACTTTCTGTGATTCTATAAATGTGTTGATGGGTCAGCAGCAGAAGTACAATATCAGTTCCTTCCTTCCATATGTAAAGATGTCAGCATGGAACTAATCTACTGGCTTTTGAAATTCAAAATTATCACCTTATCAAATAGACAAGTAAGTACATACTTTTGAGAGCTATTTAATTAGGCTTTTCCCAAAGATTATTAATAACCTTTAAAGCTAAATGATCATTTTTAATGAACTATCCAATTTATGTTTAGTTTCCTTGTGGAGATTTTTGTCATTGTCCTCAAACACAGCCCCCTGGATTTTACATTGGACATGCAAGTAATGACTGCAAAATTGAGTTTTTAAGAAGTTTAGAATGGCCTTTTATGTAGAGATAAAATAGAAGGGCAACATAAATGCTATAAATAATAACATTGATTTATTTTAACATTCCAAATATTAAATATTTTAGTGTAATTTCAAAATAAGATATTAACAATGACATTTCAATGAAGTACAAAAATTATTCTGGAATATCTAATTTTTAAGAAACTTTCATTAACATGAAATTACTGCTTAAAACAATGCTGCAAGGGAATATTAAGGTCATCTTGGAATGATGTCCAAGTTATCATTAATTTTTATTTTCAAGGATTAATTCTTGCAGAGACCTTATGTTTGAAAATTCTTGGTTTATTGAATTTTTGAAAAGAAAATAAATGCTTGTTTTGATTAATCACAATTAATATTATTAATCTAACAAACAGCTGCCTGTAGGTAGCCACTTATATTTTTAAAAACTGCTTCCTGTATTATGTAAGAACCTATCTACAGTTCACCATTAACAAGTAAATTTACACTATCTGAAGTGCTAAACATAAAGAAATTTCAGAAATGCCAAATTTTTTAAGCATGTCTAGAGTTATATACTGTATACACAATCATATTATTTCCTCCCATAACTGGCACATGAAAGTTTGAATAACACTGAAGCAATCTCATTCCTCATCTCTAAGGTGTATAGTATGGGATCAGTATGAGGGAAAAGTTCAGGAAGAGTCAATGTTGTATAATACACTATATATCCCAGAGGTGTTGAAAGATAAACCTCATGTTTACCATCATAATAATCTAATATTGATATCAATTCATAATCAGCCTTCAGAGAAAGAAGATATTTAATTATGAAACTTCAGGCAAATGTATCTGCCATCTTTTTGTGCTTGAGTCATTTTTACAGACAATAGTTCAGGGAACAATATATGTTACGTAGTTACGTAGTATATATCTGCAAAATCTACAAGATCTACAAAACTTTAAAGTAATTTGAAATTATCAGTAAACTTTCTCATGCCAGAACCCATAAAAATATATGGCTCAACAGTTACTGTCCTACTCTTTTTGATTTCTAAATTATGGAGATGCTATTTTGGTACAACTTAACTAACAGTTTTGCTGTAAATCCTTATCCATTTTCTGTACATTTATTTATGAATGAATTAATATTTTTAAGCTGGAACCTAAATGACATTCTAAAGAGCAGGGAATCATAGGTAAATGAAAGTAACAGTGAAGACTGATGGAGGATTTTATTAATGGAGTGTTTGTCAAGTTATTTCTAATACATTTTTTTAAATGAAGTAAAATATTCCCATATATCTATAATCAAATGTGCACGATAGAAGACTAATCCACTGTAATAAGTATCTCATTATTTCAGGGCCCAACAGCTAAACATAATGAGATGAAACCAAGTATGTTAAAAACTTCAGTAGAAGTTATTTTAAAAATTGCTTCTGTTAAGGTTGAATTAATTCCAAGGTGATTTCCTAAGATAGGTGACCTTCACAGCTCTTCCGTAGGTAATAGTTGTGAAACAGTAACGACACATATCTAGTCTCTTAAACCTAAGAGAGACTAAGAGACTGAGATTTTAATCTCTTCTCTTTGAAACAGATCTTGCTACCAAAAGAAGCCAAAGTGCCTGTAAGTTATATTATAATAAATTGCATTGACCACATATAGATATTTATTATAAATAATTCTTTCTTAGCCAGAAGAAATAGTCTTTCCAGATTTTATCTGTGCAGCAGAAGCTCTGTCGAGTAATAAACCAGATAATGAGATTTTCAATATGCAAAAAGCACACTGCCAGATAAATAATTCTTGCTGATTATATGGTTTCTTTAAAATTGAATTAACATTCCAAGATCTCAGTTTTATTTCTTTCCATTAAACACAATTTGCATCTGAGTTTATTAGCTATTGTTAAATAGTTACTGAAGCTTAATCTAAAATTATATAGTCGTGTAATCAGAGGAGAAAATAATGATATTCAGTATAAGTAGGTGTGGCACTTTAAAGAATAGATAAAAGCAACTGATTGTTAAAGAATTCTAAAATGTTATCTAGGATAATAGCATGCATTCTCAACTAACGTGGTGAGCAGCTTTTACCAGGGTGTCTACATAAACCAGCAAAAACCACTATATAAGTATGAAAACAAATTATTATAGTATGGATAAAAAAAATCAATGGTATCCGATATCTATAGTTTACATAAACAGAAATGATTAATAATGTGTGGTGCAGGAAAAATATTTTTCTGGAAAAAATATGGGTTTTTTTAACAGTACAGAATGTATGGAATACCGTAGATATTTAAACCCAACAAATTATTGTTATTATTATCACAAAAAGGAAGAATCAATAAAAAAAACCAAAGACGACAACAAAATTAAGCCTTCAGACTGAATATATAAAATATAGTGAATATATAAAATATACTGGATATTGACAGGTAAAATATATACATGTAGCAGTGGCACATATAAAAAACATGATATTACAGGAAATCTGAATAGTTTTATTGTAAGAGTTATAGCCCAACATTCAGATGTTTTTTAAATGTTTACATTGGAAAAATGTTAAAACGGCTTCCATCCAGACCACTTGAATTGAAGCCGAAAAGCACGCCAAGAAAAGTGTTTCTTTGGTGAAATACCAAAACTCATCACAACTTACAAGCCATAAACATTTTACTTTTTCCCTCACCTCTTCCCATATCAGTCAGTGAGGAGCCTGGTTTCAATCCTTGATAGCAGTACTTAGGGATGAAGTGGCTCTTCTATTGCTAAATTTACCTAAATGATTTCTTGGAATATGAAAATGTGTAACCAAGCCCAGATAGTGCTTCTGCAACCTAGCAAAGGGGGACAGTCAAGGCAATCCAGGATGTCCTGAGTGTGACCGATACAAGTGATCCATGCGAAGACAGCCCTGTGCCCTTCTTCCTGCCAGCCTGCCTTGCCACCATGGCTGTGTAAGCCATTGCATACCTGGCCATTAACTTTAGCCCAGTGTCAGGGAATTGCTGGATTTCTTGAAGGGTTTGACCTAGATAATTGTAGTACTGAAATTACTTGGTTAATTATACTACCGTATTGTATTTATTACTGTATTGTTATTTAGAGATTTTTTTTTTTCCCTAAAACTGTTAGTCTGATGTCTGTTACCATGTCCAAAACCTATAGCTTGGCAGGGTTATCTTAAGCCCTTATTTCTCAGGATCTCCTAGAGAAATCACAGGAATACTAACCACTTGAGTTTAATTTTCTAAAGATTAATCATAAAATTAATGGTGCCACTGTTACAGCAAGCTATGCTTCCAGCTTTCCTTCTTAAGTCCACAGAAAAGTCATCAGCATAAATATTTTATTAAGACAGAATAGATAATATGATGTATAAAGCTTAATTTGAATATAGCTACAGGTGAAGTCATCCATCTAGAAACAAGACACATAGACCAGATCTACACTATTAGTAACATAAATGTAACTTTGAAAAGGTAAGGGTGAAGGTGTTCATAAATTATTGAACACAGCTTCTCAGTGGCATGGTCTGGTCAAGACAGTTCAGATTGTTCATGTTGCTGGCAAAATAATGCAGTCTTGGAACAATCTTAAAACAGAAGTTTATGCAATTTACACACTTCATATGTAAATATACAGTTACTGTCATCGGTTTAAGTATTCAGACTTCAAAAGGATGTTATAATATTCAAAAGGATTTAGGAAAGAGGTGGAATTAATGAATTAATTGAAATACATAGACGACCAAAAAAAAAAAAAAAAAAAAAAAAAAAAGACGTTGTGCACTGAAAAAATTATTTAAAACATTCAATATACTGAATGTATCCAATAAGAAAATCCATAGAAATCCATAGATGAGAATTTATTGGAAGTATTTCTGATACTAAAAAAACTTATATATTTTTCTTAAAAAGCTGTGTAACTAGATTTTGTGGTAGAGAAAATCAGTTAGAAAAACATTGTGCTTGCATTTTCTCTTAATAACAGTGAGGTTAAGGAACACTTGTCCGTTGCATAGCCTTGTAGTCTTCCTTCCTTAAAGCATCAAATTTTTTCCTTATTTTTTTTAAAAGGTTTTTCACTCAAGCAAAAATCAGACACAATGTGAACATTCTCAAGTTTAGATCTATGAGGTTTTTTATACACAAAATGCTTAGACAATTACTAATTAATTATGCTGTGCTTATTTTGGAAACAGAATTTGAAATGGGTAGGCAACCAGAACAGCCAGTTCAAAACATACCAGAAGACATTTTTTTCCCAAGAATTCAGGTTCAGAACAAAGTCCTTAAATGGATCTCAACGGGCATCTAAATGCCAGACAACAACGATAATTATTTTAAAGAAAACCCCAACACCTTAATCTAGTTTTAACTTGGAATGTAGGAAAGACTAATTCCTGATTTTTTCTATGGGATGGAATATTCTTAAATGTTTTAACACTATCTCATGTGTTTGGTTGTCTTTTATTTAAAATGCATATGTTAATATCTGATATAGAATATACAATCACAATATAGGACATAGGCATTTAGAAACCATTTTCTTATAACTATCAAAAGAAACAACAAAATTGATTTCAAATAAAAGATTTGATTTTTTAAAATTCTTTTTGAGTGTAAAACTCCTATTATTTTGAGCACATTTGGCTTGTTAGTTTAAATCAAAATTGCATGCATTCAGATATTCTTTATTTCAAATAATTTATTTTGATACTCAGATATCACATCTATATTAGTAACCCCCAACAATTAATTGGATTTATTTATTGATCAAATAAATATCTATTCATCAAAAGAAATTTCTACTTAAAACAGTTTTCTTTAGTTCTACAAAATATAGGCTAGAAGGGCCTTCAAAGCAAAGAGTTTGGGAAGATAATTCACATTTGGCTATGTTTGAAGAAGAATGGGCTTCTAATTATGTCACTTTTCTCAGTTTTAATATATGAACTTGAATTAAATTCATTATGCTTGGACAGCTGGAAGTAGAATTTTAGTTAAAAGCACTAATTAAAACCAAAGATGTGTGTAAGTCAACACAGTGGAAGTGAAGCTAGTGTTGTTTATTTACAGAGAATACTATGTAGGAAAAGTGCATTAAACATTACAGATGCCTAACAACCTCCACAACAAAGACTTTATATAATAATTGTTCAACTGCAGCCCCCTAAAATGACTGTTAAAATGACTAGGACATCTGTAAAAATAAGCTAATTTTCCACCCCTGACCCAGGAAATAGTTTTGACTTAAAGGCCCTTTAGTAGTATTACCAAAGATCAATCATCATTATTTAAGTAACAAAAAGAGTCTCTTTGAAAACAATTAATTTCTTACCTTTGGACAAAGTTTTCTTTCAGAACTGTTGGAATTGCAGAGAAGAAAAACAATCAAATTCAGGTTTTAAAATATTAAAAATTATTAATGAAAGTATTTAAATGTATAAGTAACAGTAACTGCAGCTCAAATTGATTGATAATCAACTGCTACAGAAATGCAGCACAGTACTCTGGGAAGGTCAGTCTTAATGACCCAAAGAAGGCAATGTCTAGCTCAGACTCTCATTTGTCTTGCTGGCATAGTGCAGTCACAAATATGGCCTCTAGCTGCATCCTAAAGAGAAAACTCCTTACTACAGCTTTCTGCTACAAAATACATGGGAGTTCTTTGACATACTTTCGGTTTTAATTTTGAATAGAGATCAAATATTCACTTCAAACTGTATTTACGTAAAAGGGTTCTGTTGAATTTGGCATTGCAGGCTTGAATCTACAGCTCACAAGAATTGGAAATAAAATATGCGAAGAAAAAAAGCACTGTAAAATCTGCTCTCCAAAAAAGGCTATCAAAATATTCATGTCCTAAATTGCCAAAGACTAAGTACTTCTGTCATCTGACAGCACTCCTGGAGCTCTTGTAAAAACGTAATTGTACCAGATGTAAAGCAGATGAAATATGTATTTTCATCAATTTAACAAAATAGAGAATAAAAATGTAATAGCTTTTACTCATTTTGTTTTCTAGCATTGATCAAAGCCAGTAACTGCTTGCCAAAAAAAGAGAACAAGAAAAATGATTTTGTTCTTTGTTCTTCTTTTGTTTCTTAGTACGTTTTCACACTAAGGAATATTTCTGCATGTCTTATTTTCGGTTTTCATGAAATCACATTAATTCAGCTCATACTATGCCTCTGCTACGAACAGCTAGAAAGTCAAGATCCATTTCCATAGTTAATATATTTAATTTTGGAGGTTTGTTTTGGTTCTTTTTTCATTTCAGTGTTTACCATGATAAATGGCATGTGGCCTGTCTTCTCTTCTGGGAGGCCATTGTGACTTGTTCTTAGTTTTGTATTGTTTCTATGCTACCTATAAAATTCAGGTAGCTTCATTCTGAAACTTATTTTGATACTGAAAGTGAAGGAGAAGGCAGAGACATTTAGTCAAAAGAGTGCTACAGAGTTAAATCTTAGCGTCAAATACAAAAGTATTCTCAGATGAGTATGGTAAAATCCAGTTAGGTCTCACAACTACTTCCTTTCTTCTCAATGCTGTTAACTGAATCTAAATTCTTATTGGCCACATACATACGTGGCTCACATGTATCCCCAGATGTCTACTTTTCAATAGTCTGTTCTAAAGAAAATAAGATGCAATGGAAATTAATTAGAGAAACAGAGCAGCCTATGAAGCCTAGGAGAAGATCAGTAATAGATATAGTACCAGGCAGAGAAAAATTCCGTAACCAAGAAATACAGTAAAAATTGAATGATTGAACATACATTAGTAGCTTCTTTCAAACCTTTTTTCATAGTAAGCTGCTTGCTAACAAAACAAACATTGCTATCAATAAAACATGGCTTGAATAATAAATCCTGGTGTGGTTGTCACATACCCTGTTAATTTTAAGTAGCAAAAAGAATCACAGCAATTAACAAGACCTACACATGCTTGTAGTTCCTTGGACATGGACACCAAGATTCATAATGCTGAAAACTAGTGACAGTTGCTATGCTTTTCAAGCCAACAGCAGCCAAGCATAGAAGTTGTAGTAATAACACTTATGAACTGTATTTCACAAGTTGTTGGACAGAATATTATAATAATATAGAAATATTCTATGGAAATAAAGGGTCAAGTTTCGCCTCAGGTACTAGGGAACATATGTACCAAATGCACAAGTAATGGAAAACAAGGGACTTTAGACCTTCCTCAGAGCTATAATCGCACTGTTAGCACTTGGAATCTATGCTAGGAAAAAAAAATAAAGGTAGTTTTCAGAGGGAAAATTTGTTAATCCAATACAATGCAATCCCAAGAAACAAATCATGATAAAGAGGAAAAAAAAACGCAAAAAAACCCAAACCAACTGAAAAAACTAAGGACAAGTAAGATAGCAAACAGGATATTGCAAAAAGGTCAGTACTGAATCAAGTATGCAAACTCAAATTTGTGTCTTGAAACTTTTGCCTTGATTTGTCTTAAGTCAGAATGTGTATGAAACAGGGTATGGTAAAAAGGTAAAATGAGCAGTAATGAGAACAAGATATCATATTTAAAGGAATTCTTAAGAAATTCTAAGAAAGACTACTGGAAAAAAGAGGAGTAGTTCTTCTAGCTATGATGACCATATTTAATTTGTAGAGCAATCTAAGTATGATGGGACTGGAGAATGGAAAATGTGGAAATTCTTTTAAAGGTCCACCTCCAAAACCACAAACGAGTAAAACTGTGTGAGGCAAGCTGGCAGAAACTGTAAGAAAAATATAATTAGTGGATCCTTGTATAAACATGGCAAGTTGAGGAATAGTCAATATGATTTCTATGCCAGAAGTTCTTTAATTGAATCTCCTGCTCAAAGCAGGATCAGCTGTGAGGTTGTGTCAGACCAGGAAATTCAGTCAATGAGTATGTGGACAAGGTAGGATCATTTGGTATAATCTTTGATTTTAAGGAAGCACTTAGCAAGTTCATTTATTGGTTCTATGATAAGGAAAGAACCATAAGATGAAAGATCTTGCAGAGGATATGTAATTAGCTCAGAGCTTGATTTGGATAGTTCAAGCAGATGGTTGATTTTTATAAAAGGGTGTTTAGAGATATCTGTTTCGCAACCAATGCTTATATTAAAAGTTTGCATGAATCACCTGGCAGGGAAGACAAGGGGTGTGGTGATGCTGATGGCATCAAATTATTCAATTTATTAAATATGAAAGCTAACAGTGGGTGCACACAGACTTTCAGGGTACCCTTCCTTTTTGAGGGCTGGTACCTGCTGCACTGAAAATGGGATGTTATGATGTGTTAGTTTGAACAGCCCACGGAATTGACCTGGCAGGTTTCAAAATGGGCATTTTATTGGGCCAATGGCGATGTATTGCATTTTCTAGTTCTTATTACATTTGAAGGGAAGCCCGGGAAGGCCCTTTTCATTTCTGGCTGTTGGAGAGAGAACACCTTCCCTCCTCAGCCTTGGGCCGAGAGGGGGTAGGGGGGAAGGGCACACGGGCCAGGTGGGGCTCAGCTGCTTTTGGGAACATCTGCTGGCACAGAGTTCTGCTGTGCTGCTGGCCCAGGCTGGGCTCTGCCGCTGCTGTAGCCCTGGGCAGAGAGAGGGAGAAGGGATGCTGCGGGCCGGGACACGCTGATAAGATCGAGGAGTGGAAAAGGGATCTGGGGATCTGTCCAACTTCCCCCACCAGCTGCAAAAGACCCGTGAGCAGCTGCCTTTGGGCACAGGCACCCTGAGATCTGCCCCCCTTCAGCACAGCTTTGTAATGTGACACCATGGACTGCTGCAGCCTGGCCGAGATACTCAGCTAGATACACAGCTCTAGCACAGGTGCAATCCCTCAGGTGAATGTCTGGGCCAGGACACTGTCTTTGTTAACTCTTTCAGTGCATCAGGACACATATGGGACCTGAAAAAACCTACATCCTTTCTCCGATGAGAGAAAATAAGAGTGCAAATGTATAAGGACCACATGAAGAATCAAAGTCAGTCAAAAAGGAGTAAAGATCCAGATAGAAGTATGGGAAGCTGCTTTCAAGCTGTGAAAGACTCTTGTAAGCTCTGGCATTTGGCTATAATATATTGAGATATTTCCTTTAAACCATAAAGTATGGGGGAGATAAAAGACTTCAGATTGTAGACCTGAGCAAAGGAATGAAATGTTGAAAGGCCTGTTGATTTCATGAGAAGTTGAACAGAGAAATGAAGTGATACTCTTTGCCCTCAAAAGAAGAAGTGAATCTCTGTTCCATGAGATGAAGGTGATCCCAAAGATAGATGAAGATAAAGAGAACCTTTGCATTGAACAGTTTATCTTTAAAATAAAACCCAACACATACATTGATGTGGCCCAGAGGCACAACTCTGAACATGGGAGGAGTTTCATGAATGCAGATCTTCTGGGAGGCTGCTGCTCATGAAGATTGGAACCACGAGAGAACTGTTTTATCATGGGGAATTTTCCATAGTGAACAAGAGGTGCTTCCTTCCCTAAGTAAACTGAAGAAAGACTGTTATAGAAGTGGAAAACTGACTAAGATTTCTGAGTTTTGTTTTCTTTACACTGTCAGTTGGGAGAAGAGAAGGGTTCAGGAGGGAGAAAGAGTGTTCTGAAGGTTTCATTCTGATTCTTAAGTTGTGTTTTTTGTTTTTTTGGTTTTTTTTCCTTTTAGTGTTAGTTAATAAAGTCTTATTACTTTTAAGCTTAAACCTGCTTTGCTCTTAATTGGGAAATTTCAAATTGGCAAACTTAAACAAGAACAGGAATTGGTGTTTCTGCCCGGTTTCAAATTGAAACCACAACAAAATTGTCTCCACTTTCTGGACCCTTTTTTACACCTTTCTATAAGAAATTGTGCTGGGAAAGTGACAAAAAAAGATAAAAGTAGTCCCTGATTTCTGGTTTTACTGAGCATAGGACAAGATGGACAAGGTAAAAACAGAGATTAAAAAGGTCTAACTTATTTGGAGGAGAATAGGTTTTATGGCAAAAAGATAAAGTTCTTCCCTCTCAAGCACAAAATAATCTCTTCAAAATTGCCAGTCAGTGAGCTATAATGCAACTCTATGAAGTATTTACTTTGCAACTTATTTCAAGCCTAATGACCATTATGTTTTGAATTAACCAAAGAAAGTAAGAGATTAATTACCTGCTGGGTTTTAGGAGAGCACTTTCTGAAGTCTGCTCATTTGTTATTATTGCTACTAGGTTCTCTCAACCTCATATTTGCTTCATAAAACCCCACTCAGAAAAAAGGCACAGAAAATTTGCCTATGTGTGTCCCTTTTTGTGACACTTAAACTCTCATCCTGCAAAGGGAGAGCCCAATCAAGCTGATCCATTCTCTGATAAAAGAGAAGCACGTGGTTCATGAATTTGTTACTTGTGCATTCCTCTAGCTCATCTTCTTTCCTCCTTCATTTTGCATGAGAAAGGTGTTTAGTAAGGAAAAATAAGGCAATAGTGACTGTGCTAAGGTACTTTGCACAGTGAAAACTTCTGCATGGAAAGAATTTTGATTCTTAATAGTTTAGGGTTTTTCCCCAATGAGCTCTCAGGGCCCTATGGTGACTAAAAAGCTTTTACTGTCTCTGACTGGTCTCCCCTGGAGCCTCCCTTCAGTCCTGCTCATGGGCCCAGGAGCCCATTTCTGCTCCACCTGAGGACTGAACTTCTTTGTGGGTGTGCCTGTCACTGGCCTGCTTCCAAACTGTTGTTTGGATTTCCTAGGACATTGCTTGTTACCTTGAATCATTTGATACTCACTGGACTCTTGATGGGACCTGTTGCTGTCACCACCTTACTATCATTCAGCTCAAGTGCTTTGGGGTAGTGCAGGGGCTGTGTCCTAGGGTGATGTTTGTATCCCCATTTGTATGTTCTGCTATGTTGGATATTATGTTCTGTGCCTTTGAGACTGTCACTGAAGGACAAATGTTTTGTTTTGGTTCTGCTATCAACCTGCTCCCCCCACAACTGGCAGGACACAGAGACACAGGGACACATAGTGTGTGTTTTTTTTTTTTTTTTGCTGGTCTCTTTTTTGCTTGGCTCTAGCTCTGGCTTCTGCTTTTGCTCCTGCTCCTTCTTTGCTTTGCTCTTGCTTAGTTTTTTTCCCCTTTTCCTTTCTTGTAACTACTTGAACCTGCTCTGGACTGGGATCTGGGAAACACCGAGAGTTTGCACCCTGTGGCCTGCAGTAACCATCCCCAGCACTGGAGGGAGTGACAACAGAGTGACGACCCCCAAGAGAGACTTTCTGAATTTGTCATCTTTTTCAGAGCGGTGAAAGAGTGTTGTCATCTGGTATTGTTCATTTTGTGTACTGGGGTAATGTCGGCTCCGCCGGGAAGGGGCCTGAGAGGTATCAGGCCAGGATAGCCGGGTCTACCCCAGAGAGGAACTCTCCTCAGAGAATGCCTTCCAGGGAGCCAGCGGCTTTCCCTCGGCTAGCCTAGGGGTGCCTTAGCAGGGTAGTAGCCACGGCGGGCTACAGTGAATTCAGCTCAGTGAGTTCAGCTCAGTGAGTTCAGCTCAGTGATCCTGCAAGGCAACCCCTTTACAGCCGGCACGGGGAGAGAGAGATGAGGGACTCGTGTGGCCATTCCGCAGGGGGTAACTTTATTGCAAAGCACCCAGCGAAGGGAAAGCCAGGGATGAGAAATCCCCAAAGTCTGGGGAAAAGTACAGAGGTTTTTATAAGGGTACATAGGTGGGTGTGGGGGGTTACAAACCAATGGGTTCCAACAGATCTACATAAAATCCCTCAAAGAATTGTGGGTCTCCGTAACCAAAACGTATTCTCCTTATCTAGGGGGTCTGGACTTTGTTATTGTGTAATGCTCCTTATCTCTTCAGGAGGCCCGCTTCCCCATCCCAGGCGCCTCCCTCCACGGCAGCGCCGTGGCGGGCCTGCCAGATCCCACACTGGGGGGTGCTGTGCCTGTTAAATAAACAGGTTCTTTCCACTTCTCGAACCGGTTGGTGGGAGGGGCCGTGTGGGTTTGCTCTCTGGAGGGGTCCCCTTTTGGAGGTTTTCTCCCAAATTTGCCCTAAACTAGGACAGGCTGTCTCACCTGTGCTGGGGTCAGCCTTTTCAGGAGCAACTATTGTAGCTCCCTGACACAGATAATGGTACTTTTCCAACTTCCAAAGGCATTTAACTTGCAAAAAATAACTTCAGAAAAAAAAAAAAAAAAAAAAAAAAAAAGGAAGGCCTAAAAGGGTGGGTTACATTTCCTCTGTCTTCTAGCAGCTCTTCTAGGATCAAAATGGTCACTGCTTCTTTTCCTGCTGACAGATAGTTAAAAATTTAAGGTTGCAATCAATAGGGGAAAAAAAAAGCATTGTAGTGTCATAACTAATCACATCACGTCTTATACTGGTTTAGTTTAATCCTTCATCTCCTAAGGAATACCATTGTATGAGTTCGCACGAGCAGAGGACTATATGCCCTCTATCAATAGAACTCTTATTAGAGCAAGAGGTGTATGCACAAAAAAGAATTGTATTTATGCAAATAAAAATAGTCCTAAAACAGAGAAACAGGCTTATGGTTGATTAAGTCCCATTAATGGCAATCAAAAGTAATCAGTTAATGTATTGTCTTTTATCTCTATAATAAAGATACTTACATTTGAGGAGCCAATAGATCCTAGATGGTTCTAGTAGAGTCCTGCTAGTTTAAAGTCCAAATTTAAACAACACCAAGATTAGTTGTGCTAATTATAATCAAGTTGTTCTTCCCCTTCTTTCAGTGTAAAAGAAACTGCCCTGTTCTATTTCGTTTGCTTCCAACATATCATTATCATTTTTGCAGTCTTTGTTTTGGGAAGTTATAATATCCCCTTCTGTCAAGGAAAATGTGATGTACTTCATTCACTAGAGAGAAGCAACAATATATTTTATAGATACAAGACGAGTTCAATGGCAAATTGGTTAATGGTTTAATAAGAGTCAATGGTAAGGTACACTTGTTTACTGCCTAGAACACAAGGTCAGACAATACTGTTAGGGAGATCCTCCTGTTCTGCCTTGAGGTTCAGAAAGGACACTCTTGAGCTCTAAACTTCTTCCCAGAGCGAAGTTAAGGTGCATCTGAATGCAGACCTAGAGCCAGTTTCGTCAATGGTTTATATCTAAAGGGTATATATGCAATCAATCCTTTATATCACTTTGTTAAGATTTCAGAGCTTCAGTGTGCTCATTCCTATGTCACTTCCTGACTATCTGACACAATAAGGATTCTCTCAACCTCAAGGAGTAATCTGGAGAGACAGCCCTACTCAAGAGGAGATGCTGACATGCGGCCTGCTGGGCTGTTCACTGTTTATGAAACAAGATGATTGACTTACAGTCACATTTGCACACCAGCCATATTTTGGATGGTGCTTGCTCAACTAGCTGTCAGCTATTGTGTTGTTATCTGTCTCCCCAGCATCCAACTGAAGGCAGCTGCAGTGCTGCCCAGTGTGACTTCTCCTTAAGCAGAAAGGGGGGTGGGGGAGTTTTGTGGTGTGTTTGATTCCTTATTCCTTGTATTATTTTGTTGACAGCTCCATTGTTATTTGATATGTCCCTATGTACCCTTCTTTTCTTCCCCAGTTGTTTTGACCCTGTATTGCATCTACCACTGAAGTTGCCTTCTATGGTATTCCCCGCCCTTTATTCCTGCTCCCTTCCCTGTCTGTCATTGTATCCCTGCCCCTTGTTCTAGTGCCTTCCTTGTCAATCCCTCCTTGGGCCAATCCCTGATGGTTCCTCCCCTTTGGAATTCCCTTAATCCTTGATGCCCCATTGGCCCACCTGCCCCATGTCCCTCCCGTGTGCTCCCTCACTGGTGGAATGTCCTGCCAGCCCTGCCTTGTGCTCCTCCCTCCTCCCTGCCTCACTGGTTGATCATTTGTATCCACCCCTGAGTCCGCCCCTCTGTAAAAGCCCCTGCACACCCTGTCCAGGGGTCTTCGGTCCCTGACCCTCTGAGGGCCATAAACACTTTTGGACCCACACTGGAGCCCCCTCCCTGCTTCTTGCTCCAATCCTGGATGCCGTGTACAGCTGGTGCTGTAGAGAGCAGCCTCGCTGCTGGGGACTTTAGCAGCCCTTGCTGAACCACTGCCCTAACCCAGCGTGGGCAGGGAGCGGCCAATCTTGGTGCAGACTGGGAAGGGCTGGCTGGGAACTTTACTCCAGCACCGCATCAGAGGAGCATATCACCACACCTTCTTCTCTCCTGGTATAAGAGCAGTTCTTTTTCACCTTTCCTTTGAGAACTTGTTACCATTTGAATAGTCTTGGTGAAAAAGAACTATAATATAATGGAACCTGATGAAATTTATAATAAGATTATACTTTTGAAAGTTATCAGATTATTATCTCAGTAGGTACAAATCATAAAATCATATTACACATTATTTAGATGTGATTATATGGAATATTCTGTGCATATTGCATTTAATATCCATTTATCAGAAATCCATCTTGCTAGAAGCAGTGTTGCTAAGCCTGAGGATTTGCTTTATTTATTTATTTTTTTTTTTTTGGGGGGGAGGACAGGGGAGGGGTTTGAGGGAAAAGAAGAGCTGGCTTCCACTTAGAGTTTATACAAGTGCAGAAAGAATTGACCCTTATGGGGTCAATAGTGTATGAAGAGGAAGGGGATGAAAGGAGAGCAAGAATGCATGAGAAAGTACTTGGAGGAAAGAAGGAAACAACAAATGAAAGAAGTTAGAAAAGGTGGTCATGTCAAGAGCAAGATCTGCAAAATTTTGTAAGTGGAAAGCTGAATGTGCTGAAGGAAGACATTTTGTCCCAGCTACTTTTTTACACAATAGGTCAATAAAGCCAAGTTCTTTTGCCCCAAGGCTCCCCTCTTCTCACTACAGGAGAATTCTGGGCTCAATAAACTCTGCTGAAGCACTATGGGCAGAAAAACTGCTCTAAAAATTTGTATCAGTAAGGAATACAAAGCAGAAGGATCATCACACATTCTAATTTGCTTCAGTAGATCAAGTTGCTGCTTCTCTCAATTTAATCATTATGGTTGGTGTATTTTAAAAAGTGAGATGCAATATTCTCCTGTTTCAAACAGAATTGATGTTTGTGGTTTTTTCCCTTTAATTCATGTCATTGTCAGTAACATCTCTTCCTACCAATTGATCTTATAGTTGATGACTGTTCACCTTACGTATTATATCTTTGTGCAGAATTACTCTTATACCTTTTCATTTACACCATGGACTTTACAAAAATTGAATTTTGGAGGATTTTTTTCTGGCAGACCAGTTGTTATTCTCAAATTAATGTAGTTTATCGACATAACTTTTATTATTTTATTTTAAAAAGAAAATTTTCTTTCCAGCTTTGCTATCAGGAAGAGACATGCTACATTTGGTTAATTACAAAGGAACTTAGTGATGGAGCTGAGAAGATGAAACATCAAAGAATATTCTCAATTGTGAAAGAATGATGACAGAAATGCAGTTCAATCTGAAAATTCAACAGTTTCTTAAACTAGAGCAGAAAGAGCTGAAATGACAGCATAATATTTTTTCCTGAATTACTATTTTATAATATTCTCCCCCTGTACTTGTCACTGCTGAAGCCTTATGTCAAGCACTGTGGCCAGTTCTGGTCTCCTCACTTTGGGAAAGGCACTGAGCAAGGCGAGAAAAGGGCAACAAAGTGGCTGAAGGGTCTGGAGAATGAGTCCTGTGAGGAGCAGCTGAGGGAGCTGGGGTTGCTCAGCCAGGAGAAAAGAAGGCTCAGGGGAGATTGTATCACTCTCTATAACTGTCTGAAAGGAGGCTGTAGCCAGGTGAGAGTGGTCTCTTCTCCCAGGCAACCAGTGACAGGATGAGAGGACCAGAGATACTCAAACAATGCCAGAGGAGTTTGCAGTTGGACACCAGGAGGAATTTCGTCACAGAAATGCTCGTTAAACATTGGGATGGACTGCCCAAAGAGGCGGTGCAGTCACCATCCCTGGAGGTGTTCAAGGAACAAATGTGGCATTTAGTGCCATGATCAGTAGACAAGGTGGCTTTTGGACAGGGATTGGACTCAACGATCTCAGAAGTCTTTCCCAGTCCAATGGATTCTATGATGCTGTGTGGCTGGGGGCCTGGAGCCCAGCTGACCCTGTCCACTGGCAATGCGGCCGGTGGTAACCATTCCCAGACAACAGTCTAGGAATGATAGAAAGCAGATGTCTCTCTGCTTCCCACAGGTCTCCTGATCCCTTGTGACAATGTTTGAAGTAAAGATCAGAGAAGGCACTTTTGCATGTAAGTTTACTCTTCTCAAGGGTGTACAAAAGAGCCCGCAGGACCTCAAAGCCCAAGCTTTTAACCTGAGTCCTCCTGGGGGTGTTACCATGGGGGACAGGTACAGTGGGACAGGGTGTGGCCAGCCAGGGATAAACCAAGCCCATGGGGGGAGTTAACAGGGAGGAACCACTAGAGGAAAAACAGCTTAACCAACTCAATATTCATAACCACAATGCTATAAAAATATTTTTCTCTTTGTATTACCATGCAAATTTTTTTCTGTTTTCAATGGTGATACATAGATGTTGCATTTGAAGAAAAATTGCATTATATACATAGAAAATAAAAAGAACTTAACCTACTTTTGAGTGTATCTCAGTAAGAAGTGCAAGACACAATGAAGTTTCATCTGTATCTGTAACACTAGAAGTTGCTATGTTCATGTAATGTGTGACATTCTAACATTGTTGTTGCGGAGCTGAGTTTTCAAGGAGTAAGAAATCAAACTGTTAACAAGTCTGGAGAATGAATTAAGGACAAGTCTGCATACATTTGAGCTACACTGCCTGTTTAGAAATCTTCATAAATGCAGGAGTAGTTGCCCAGCAAAAATGATTTACTTCATTTTTGTGTATGAGAACCTGCATTTGTGATACAATGTTTGTTTTAAAATAGGCATTGATTTTCTTAAAAAAAAAAAGGTTTAAAAAGTCAACAAATTCAAATTGTTGAAGGAGTTTTTTTTTATTTCACTGTTTCTGTTATCACTAACTAAACCCTCATTATTCATGCAGTTGTATAGTGTGTCCATGAAATTAAGTAAAAGGTCAAGCTGCTACTTACTCTGTCTTTTGGCATCAGTGACAGTTCACTGGCTTGTGGCAACTTTAAAGAAGTTGCCAGTGAATCAAGACTGACAAAAGAGTAGGATCAGCATTACTCTGCTGACATCACAATGTTTGGTATCCCACACTACCTAACAGCTTAGGCATTTGGATTGAGTGTATCAACACACTAAGAAACCAGAAGAGAAAACACTTGCATATTACTAACATGAAAGAAAATGAAAGGTTGATGTGGTTTTGGTTGCTGAAGAATTAGTTAAATAAATGAAGTTTTGCATCATAGATTTATTACATTTCGTAAAACAGATCTTTAAGAAAATGGTAAAAACACATCCTGAAAACCAATACTCTTATAATTCTAAAATTGTGTTCAAATTAAACAAAAGGAAAACAATTATGCAATCACTTCATATGTCTCTTGTTATCAGCATTTTACTGTTGTACGAAGATTCTTTGCAATTAGAGCTTATCAAAAGGTAATGCCAAATCAACAGAAAACACTATTTTGTATTGTATACTACAGAAAAGTAATGAGAGAAAATTAATTATTTCTTTATCTAATTTGCACTGGAGCATATAGCAAAAGCCTACTTGCTGGGTCTTCTTTTCTCTGCAAACCTAAGGGAAGAGATCAAAAAGCTAGGGAGATTGTAAAACAGAAATATAGACTGAATACTTGGAAACTGCATAGGCACATTCCCATTTGTATCCTTTTTCCTTTTTTTTTTTTTTTTCTCCCTAGGACTATATCATTATAAAATGCTGAAAAATACCTTGCAGATATCTAGTCTAAAATATTTTATTTTGTGATGTCAGAATTACATTGTTACTGTTAAAAATCACAAACACCTTTACTCACCCTCAGGTTATAAATGACAAGATAATACTCAGGGGATGGGAAGACTGTTTCTTCCATTTTGTTTCTTCCAGTGTTCTTTCCCTTGATTCCTTCCTGCCATCAAAATCAGTTCTTTCCATCTTTGAACAAAAACTCTCCTGAGCTCCTCCATGCCAAATTATACCCTGAACTCCTACTTACGTCCCTACTTGAGAACGAATTTCCTGCCCCAAAACTTACTAAAAATACTATTTCCAATCATTGCCACACATTGCTCTTCTCCAACTCAGTCTAAGGCAGTAGTTCATACATGTAGGACCTATAAAAATGTAGATATTTAACAACATTATAATGGCAGACAAAAGGCCAAGAGGGTTGTGCAGAAAATTACTCAGTTGTATCAAGTATCACTGTCTTAGGTGCAACCCATATTTGGCTGACTACCATTCCTGGCTGCATCTCCTGTCAAAGTTTCATATATTAATAGGAAGTGCAGGTAGAAATGTACATCAAGTTATTCTTAGTACAAAAAAAACATTTTTAAAAAGTGCATTGGGGTCAAAGCCACTATATTATAATTTTAGAGTTTATGGTTTTCTAATTTCTCATCTTGCTCTAAGAAGTTAGAATATAACTTTACAGAATTCTTTAATAAAAGTAATCTCTATCCTGCAGCCAGGCCACCCTCAACTCCTTTCTTTTTTTAAAAACTAATTGTCAAATTTCACAGAACTACTGGAAATAGAACTGGGATTGAAACTCAGGCAGTCTACATGAAAATACACGTTCCAGTCTACCAAGCAGAAAGCTTTCTTGGCATTCACATAATCAACTTGCATGCTTAGCAATACTGCTCCTGCCCCAGTAATCCCATTCTGCCGAACAAAACCTAAAGATCCTGATATCCCTCACTGCACTTTTATCTCAAACAGTTTTGCAATCTATGGTGTGTTTAGTTACCTTCTGAAAGCTGCTTCACACAAATTCAAGCCCCCGATTTAGTTCCACATTTTCTTTATCGTAACCTGCTCAGTCCAACAGGCCTCCAAGCTTAGCAGCACCTTTAGCACATAAACCCCACCCATGTGTCCCTGTGCTTCTGCTGGTCTTCCCTTCACAGTCACACTGAACAAAATGGTGTGAGGTCTAACTCTGCATTTCTGCGATACAGCAAAAAACAAGGACACAGATATTCACCGTCTACATGCATGCTTAATCTCCATGATCTTCTCTAAATTATCACCATCCTAAATTATGTGAATGGAAAATCAGGTGCTGTAGTTCATCTTGTAGTAATATCTATGTAATGGTGATATTCTGGGAAGTCATACTACTCTGCTCAAAATCTCACACTCCACTTACCTAAGCAAACCAGATAACATTGTGGCTGCTTACTTTTGTTGGACAATCACAACATTTTTTAAAGTACCACTATACTGCTAGAACTGAGCAACTTGTTGGCATTTTTGCTTTTATACCAGTGTGATATAATGAAAATAACCAACATAGTTCTTTGTCATACATATTTCTAAAAAAATCTTATCACGGCTTACTTATAATTAGGATTTTTCCCATGATTTGAAATGTTTAGACTATGGCTGGATACTTGATATATATGTTATAGGCATATCAGAAGTTACAACTTTATGATGGAAACAACTGGTTTAAGTTATTTGGGCTGAACTATGGAATACAAAATGAACTCATATGATCTTTGGTCTTTAAATTCTCTGGATTTCTAAGAAATTATTTCTGCATGCAAACACTGCTTAAGATAATTTACTAGCAGCAAACAAAGAAATATCTCAGTCACTTTTTTTTTTTTTTTTTCAGTATATGCTTCTATTGCACTTCTATTTTCTTAATCACCATGTTTCTACATTTGGGGAGGAAAAATAAAAAAGTGATAATTCAGATGTGACTTCAGATTGGTGTTACATTCCTATGAAAAACAATTTAATTTTGTAGCCAGACCAAATGCTTCATCAAAATTTTCAGAACACTGTTTTTCATCAAGCCATCAACCACCACAGACTTACAGCAAAACACAATATAAGGATCTAAAAAACAAATCTGCAAATGATACAAAATTGGAAGGCTGACTGAAACACCAGATGATTGCCTTTCAGCAAAACCCAATAAGCTGGAGAAATGGGTCAGCACCCTCATGTTGTTCAACAAGGGGAAATACCAAGTCCTGTACCCTGGGGAATAACACCATGCACCAGTACATGCTGGAGGTTAACAGGATGGAAAGCAGCTTGGCAAAAAAAGACCTGTTGGTGCTGTAGGACAACAAATTCACCACCAGCCAGCAGTGTACCCTGGTGGCAATGCAAATCTACAGTATTTGGGGCTGCAGTAGGAAAAGCATCACCATCAAGTCAAGAGATATGCTCCTTCCACTCTCATCAGCTCTGGCTGAGACCACACATTGAGTGCAGGGTCCATTTCTATGTTCAGACCAGGTAGGCATGGACTTCTCTCTGAAAAAACAATCATGAGCTTCCTGGAATAAGTCCAGCACAGATCCATAAAGGTGATGAAGGAATAAGAGCACCAGTCATATAAAGCTAGACAGAGAGTTAGGACTGTTTACCCATAGATGTCAAGTATGATTGTGCCTAAGTACCTATTGTGGGGGGAATGAAGAAGATGCAATCAGACTCTTCTCAGAGGTAACCATTGAATGCATGAGGGAGAGGGCATAAGTCAAACCAAGAAATTCCATTTTGCAAGGGCTAAACACATTTTTTTCTGTTGTTTTCTTTGTTTTTTCTTGGGTTTGGTTTGTTATGGTGAAGGCACTGCAACAATGGGGTGGGTTGCTCTGAGAGATGGTCAGTCTCTCTCTATGAAGGTATTCAAAACCCAACTAGACAATATCTTGAGCAACCTGTTCTAGTATACTCTGTTTTGAGCAGAGGATTGGACTAATAATCTACAGATGTTCCTTCCTCAGTTATTCTGTGAAATCAAGCAGAAAGTAATTTATCAGGTAGTGATCAGAGAGTCCCTAGAAGACAAAGGGTTTGATGAACACTATTTCTTCTTTTTCCACAGGAGTTTTCTTATCTAATGCAAGCATGCATTAATAAAAACAAAAAAAAACCCCATAAATTATAATCCAATCCCCTAAAAAGAAAGCTATGTATGACAGAAGTGCATCATATTGTTTTGTATAACAGAATGTGATCAGGTATATGGTGAAAAATGTAGCATAAAAATCTACCTAAACCAGAGATTAATCCCTTTCACTTAATTCTATTTGATTTTAAATATAAAGATGGAGATAAGGAAAGTACTTTCTACTTTAGGGTACAAAATGTATTTATTATTAAAATGTCATCAGATGTTGCTTCATACCTTGATAAAAATTGGGCTGTGACAATACAAATTCTAGGGATCCCAAATGCAAACATCTACTTTGAAATCTTGACTTAAGGAGGGCTTTTACTGATGAGGTTTTGTTAAAAAAAGCTGAACTCTTCAAAGAAATGGTTCCGGAAAAAAAAGAACAATTTCCTTTTATTTGCATTGAAGAACAGAGTCTCATATTCTGGATTGTGTATCCAGGTCTAATAATCAATCGAAACAAACTGCTGTACTCAAGACTGTTATTTGCAATTTCAAGAATTGTTTTGTTTTGCTTTCTGAAAGTAGTTCAGACTTCACTTCTGAAAGAAAAACACTGCCTGTAGGATGCATTAATATCTTGATTTTCCACGTGTTTGCTCACTGTTACATATCTAAGCTAGGTATAGGAATAACAAGGGTAGATAGACTTGATATGTTTATCAAGGTATGATTATCAACAATTTCATGAGTTAACTGGAAGTGCAGTGATACATCTGTAAGGATTCCTGGTGCATATAAATAAAACAAATGAGAAAGGGCACAATGCAAAAAAAAAAAAAAAAAAAAAAAAGGAAAGCAGTACACATGAAAGCGTTTATGGTTTATTCAAAATAATAGAGTCAGAAATCTGTATAAACACTAAGCTTGAAAGAAACTTTAATCCTGTATTTCTCTTTTCTATAACATGAAAATTAAAACCAGAATTTAAAGACCAATATGCATGACCTTAATAGAAAAAAGATGTATGTTATAAGGTTTAATTATTATTTATTTTTAAAATATATTTCTTTAAAGATTTACTGGTACAATCATCTTCAGGGGATATTTTCATGAAAGAGCTTTTAAAAGAGAATATGTACATCTTAATTTTTATTTCAGGGATCATCCAGTGTTATTTTAAATGAAAGCAGTTGACTGCCTTTTATTCACAGGGACTGAATTCAGGAGGAGAGGGAGAAATCAGAGAGGAAAATATAATTACGCTTCTCTAAGCTCAGCATACAAAATATCTTCCATGTGATTGAAGTAGCAAAGTAAATTGCTACACAGTTAATTGTGCAGATGTTCAAAATATTATAAATTTTAATTTTACCAAGATATTAAAAAAAAAAACAAAACAAAACAAGAGGACATTATATTTCTCTTTTGTTTCCAGGCACTTCCAAAGCAACTTTTCTTCTTCCTGTTTGTACTTTATTAAAATTAAGACCTGTGAAATTCTGGTATTTATTTTGATGGGACAATTTGTGCTTCCTTTACATCGTGCATAAGCTAATGGTAATTTTCTTATCTAGGTCTCATCGCTTTGCATATATTTTGCTCAAAGCATTATCATCTTATCTATTTGACCTCTATTAAAAATATTATGGGATAAGTCTTACCAGACTGTCAGAGCACTTTATCTCAAAGGTTTTGCCATGTTTCCCCTTGTCCCTAGATATTTCTAGTCTATTGCATTGAAATAGATTTATGAGTATTATCCCTGTTTAGTTTTAGCATCTCTATTGAAGGCTAGTTGTGGGTGCTCAGGCAGGTACACATCAATTCTTTGGTACACATCAATGGATAAATTTTTGATCCTGCAAATGTCTTCTGTTTGTAATAATCACTTCAAAATCGAAATTGCTTTAGTCCTGAAATAGGAAATATTTTGTTCACCAAGGTAACATGATTGCAGACGTCCTTCTTTTCATTGTGAATGGAAAGAAAGGCTGTAGTTTACGGCTTTTATCACCTGACATATTCATTGCTACACTTCCTATTTTGATTATAACACATAACATGGGATAGTATATAAGCTAAAAAGATTAGGAATTTGATGTTTAGCTAGCGTAATAAATGTTCTATAAACACGTCAGAGGGATCATATTTAAATCAATCAACGCATATGTGCATCCTAAGCTAAGTTTAGGAAGATGGGAATTTGTCTTTATCTAGTATTTCTACATTTACTTTTAGTAATTCTCTCTCACTTTCTCACTCATTTTCTCACTCTCCAAATGGTTTCTACATTCTGCCTTGGTTTGCTGACAGAGCAAACTGGCTTCTGGACAGACTCTTGCTGTTCTATAACCAGTATGGCATTCTAAGAGGACATGATCATTAGCACAGGAAGGATAATAGGTTTAGTCATCACCTGTCTTGCATTTAAGCCTTCCTGGTGTTCCTGCCCCTCTGTGTTTTCCTGGCTGATCTCCACACTCTCTGCTTCTGCTCCCAAGAGCTGGGGAAGCTGATTAGGGGCCGATTCTGCTGGGAAAAAAACCCAGCTGTGCTCTGTTCTCTGTGTTACTCTGTTGCCTCAGGTCTCTGATACAGCCAATAAAAATCTGCCTTGGCATTATTAAAAGAAGTGGGAAGTGGGCCGGGAGCAGTAATGGGACAGAATCAGCCAGGAACTGCAGGTTTTGGCAGAGTGCTGTGTAAAAGCAAGTCAGGTGGCAGTTTTGAGAGTAGTTACTATGGAAACCAAAGAAGTGTTACTTTCCTGAAGTTTTATCACTTGGAGTTATGCATTTGTACCTCCACCAATATCTCCCTCCTCATCTTTGTGGAGAAAAGCAAGCACTATTAAAAATAGATTTACTGAATGTAACAGTGAATCAATTCTGAACATGGCTGTTTGCACAGGGTTCCCACTCAGAGACAGACTGTAAATTATTTCTCTGAAGAATACATTAGTGTTTTGTGACTAATAGGCTATTTAAATTTTAACTTCTACTGGAGGAGTCACAGCAATGAATTCTTGTGCCTAATGTACTTGGTTGTAGACATAACCAGGCTTAAACCTGTAGTCACGTACCAGTTCTTCCTCAAACTGTACACTCCTCATCCTCAAATCTGGTGAGTAAATATGGCTGTTCTCAGCGCCCTCGAGCCATGCCTGAGCTACCAGACTACCAGCCCACAGCCCACCCATGCAGCCTCCACGTTCGTGGGGACAGGGCTCTACGGGGCCAGGGCCTGATGGCACTGGCAGTGCATGGCAGGGGGGATCTCATCTCCCTGGGGGAGCCAGGTCTGTGTGGCGACCTCTGTGGCACCTGCCATGCTGAAGGAATGTGCAGAAGTAAATGTGAGCCATCCCAGGGCTGAGGAGGAAGAACCTCCTGGCACCACAAGACTTCAGTGTGCTGGTGCCTTGGGGCAGCTACTCCCACCTGCCCCTGCTGGGGACCAGGGAATGTATCCCTGTGAGGGTGAGCATCCTGCCAGGGGAGAAGGGAAGCGATGGAGGGTGGAAAAATACAATTTGTATTCTGTATTTAATGAGACTTTTCTCATTCATTAGGTAACTTGGATTTTTAGGTTGCTGAAGGATTGACTGGGCTGATAAAATTTTTGGCACTGTCTCCAGATATATGCACACAAACGTATAAGTGTATGTATATTATGTACACAAAGGCATATTTTAATATACTTTTGATTTTTTCCTGTACCCCATTTTAAGATTCTTTTGTTCAACAGAATTTCTGACTTGAGCCAGATTGTCATTTTACACCCAGAAACCCCAGGAAGTCCTCACTCCTGCTGTCCTTCTAGTGCATTAGATACATAAGAATAAAAAATCAGAGTTGCCTATAACCACACTCCACGTTTGTTTTTAATTGATTTAGAAACAGTGAAGAATACATCCTTGCAAATGTAGTCTTAACAGTACAGCAAGAAATAATAAAAATCATCTATAGATGTGCATACCCTACCTGCATCGTAACCCTTCAAAGGAACAGATGCTTTATGTGTATTAGTCCTTTCTTGCTTGCCATATGTTCAATTCCAAAGGAAGAAAATCTTGTTGCCGGTATCACAAGAGAGACACAGCACACTCCCAGCATCTGGATTATTTGGTAACTAAAATTCTGCATTGTGCTGGAGTGTGTTGTCTCAGGTCAGCCTAAACACATAAAAACCAAAAGTATCTAATAGAACAGATATTGTCTCTGGGAGATATACAACTCCATGCTGTTAGAAATACTGTCCTTCTAAACATCTTAAAAATGTATCTGATTATCAAAAGAATTTTTTACTTCATAATTATTGTAAATAATTCTCTTGGTATGTGTCTGTACAGGATGAAATCTAAGAAGAAATCCCTAGAGTCTAGATAAAATTCCAACCTTCCTCCTCCCTCCTGGTTTTGTTGGTGCCATTGCCACTTTGGATATTCCACACCTCCTGTGAATCTCATGGGGAAGACCTGCGGCCTTAGCAAAATGGTTTTGGGTTGGGTTATTTTTGCCATTTCTATTGCAAGGGCTTGAAATTCTTCTAGAGTATTTTCCCTAGCTAGCATCATTATGTTAAATAGCATTTAGGAGTTGTGTGATGTATGTTCTGTCCCTTTGAACATGGTGTGAGGTTTTTTGGGGCTATAAAGCCTGGTGAGAGTATTGAAGAAGTGCAACAGCACAGAGCTAAACATGGTGCAGCTACATTCATGTTATCTGTAAGGAACAATACCTGGAGCAGATTGATGAAAATGACTAGATTTTTCTTGTAAGGAACTATTTTATTAGTTCTGAAAGATATCTTTGAAGAAATACATATGCAGACTCCTAATAAGTACACCAAGATGATCTAGGAAGGTAAATTATCAGGAAGAAAAATTAGCACAGCTTAAAAATATATACTTTCACTTCCCAAGCTGACAAACTAAAAGGAAGTGAAAAATAGCTGCCTGAGTCCTGAGCATTAAAACTGCAGTCTTTCATAAGAAGTTAATGAAGAATTGAAGACCTGAGGTAGGAGACACCACTGTAGGTGAAGAGATCACTGAAAGCATGAAAACATATATATATCCAACTAGATTATTATTTTTACAGACATAAAAAATTAAATTGTAGGAATCCCTGTTAGTAATATAGCATTGCATATTTCCTATTCCCTATGCACTCTAATAGAAGGGATTTCTGTAAACACTGATGTAGTTTGGTTTGGTTTAAACATTACATACAGAGGTAGCTGCAAAGATAATTGGTTTAAAGCCCCCAACCTAGTCACACATTAAGTGGTACTATGGAGTAGCTGTAGTATGTAAAAATATAGTTGTAGTTATGTGCACCTTTAGAGAAAGTATTTAAATATATTTTTAGAATTGGTTGATTTTTAATTAATACAATAAACCTGTCGCAGTAATTTTCAATTAAATGTTCTCATGATATGTTCAACTTAAACTGTGTGGGAAGGAAAGGGCATTAAGAGGAAAACTTGTAACAGTTGTGAAAATTCTACTTTAACTTGTATTTAGAGTTGTTTTCTACTCGTTTTTGATGTGACAGGAATGAGAGGGAAATTAATTGTTTTGTCACTTTATTGTGAAAAATAGATACACTCATACTTGATACCTTAATCACATATTACATAAATTTTTCTGCTATTCAAAGTGGCTGTTTTGTATTATTCTCTGGTTGTATATTCAAAAGAGCAGAGGTAAAGAAAAGAAATATCAAAATTGAACATATGAAGGTGCACCTGATAGATATTTAGAGAGTGGGGGGCATTACAATCTTTTTTCTATACAATTAAGAAAACTCTGTTTTTTGAGACTCCACAAATTAAACTGTTACTGCAAGATACTCCCTATTTGAATGCACTGACTCAGTTGCCTTAAAAAAACCCAAACAAACAAACAAACAAACAAAACCCGAAGAAGAGCAATCACTATAATAAAATAAATAAATACCTTAAACAGAGAACCACATCTGGTCTTTGAAAATATGATCTGGGCTTTTCAGCACTGCAGTCTGAATCCTCAGAAGTTTTCACCCTGTGTTTAATAACATTGTCATCATGGAAACTCCAAGGACCTGTAGTTGTTCCTCAGAACCATGTTTAATAGTCTGTAAAAGGCATGTCATGATTTTTAATTTCTAATCTGCTCTGAATTTCACCAATATTCTTCATGGCTAATGTGTTGCCCTGCCTCCCCTTAGCTCTGCAGCCCATGACCTATGAAACTGGTGTTCAGAGCAGCAGCTGCTTCAGGCTTCCTTGGAGCAGGTCCCAGTCAGTACTAACTTCTGATTCCACAGCATGTAAACTCCAATGTTACAAGGTCACAGGCTTCTTCCATTCCTTTTCCATTATTTACTGTGACATCAGTGCCCCAGAGATAAATTCCCTTTCTCTCTTACCTAGAAAATTATTTATCCATTTTGATTTTCCAAATATTTTCTGTAATTTTGCAAGAATATACAGTACACTGATGGTCACAGAGCACAACAAAATGCAGCTTTATTGCTTAAATGGTGAAGTTTTAAACAGCAAAGAAGGGAAGTTGGTCAGACCTTCTTTCAGTATATCCTTTCTTGTGGAAATACACAAAGGAAAATACACGGATTCCAAGATATTTAGGGAAAGATGTGTACTTGGCTGACAGATATTCCCTTCAAGATTAAAAAAGATCAGACAAAGTATTCATATACTTGTAAGCAGTGCTAGTAGTGGAGATGACTCCTTTATGAAGTAAAATGGCCTAATTGAAGGAATTCCAGTTGGCTTTAAATTAGAGGTAAGTTTCTTCCAGATCAGTTACATCAGATAGAGCTACTGTTTGCTAGCTGAGAAATGAGGAGTGGATGGCCTTCGTGCTGGTAGGGGAGCATGCGGCTCCCAGTGGAGATCTCTGTAGTTTTACTAGACTGTGAAGATAGCTCTCAAGAGAACTTTGTAGTTTGGTTTTAGAATTCTAACCCTTTCACAGAAAGAGGAAGACTTAGTCCCTTTGCTCCTTAAATCTATGATCTCAATAAACAACTTCAGAATATTATGTTACAGAAAGCTTGTACTTTTCTGCTTTGAGACTCCCCTGATTTTAGGCTTTTTCCACAAGTATCCAGCTTAGTTTGATGCAAAAGTACGATCTGCCTTGTATCACAAATCACACTCTATTCTCAAGCTCCTGCATGGTTATTTTTCTTAAGAGGAAATATGCCATAGTTTTGTTCAAGGAACAGTTGCTAAATGATTATTATTTCCTACAGATTATATTATCTCTTAGCAGCAAATTGCTTTTTCACAACAAGTTAATAAAATGCAAAAGAAGGCATCCAAGTTCCATTTCAAATAAATGGTGAATCTATTAAAATCTAAAAAGGCTTTAAAAAGTATCTGTAGTCTCATCTGTCAAAAAGGATGGTGTGTAATACTGTGGAAAAGCTGATGGAGTTTTTTCCCCAATCTGTACATCATAAGGTTCTATGAATGCTTTAAGGCAGCATAATTCAGTGCTGCTGCTAGAGGGAGTAGAAGCACCATGAACTCTAAAGGGCACTTAATCCACTGATTAGTTTTAGCCCTGCCACAAAGGTTTGTTGCAGTTGAAAGCTTAGTATTATGTAAAATAGCATGGACTAATTAGAGCATCATTCCTTTCAGTGGAAATTGATGCTTTATCATCAAGTTTATCATCACACTTGTAAAATTCTTAGAAATGTTTTGATCCTGAAAACAACCTCTTCATATTGATTATACTTGAATCAAAGCTGCATCTTCTAAATTCTGTAACTTAAAAAAAGCATAATTTCCTTTTCTAAGAAGTTTATCTTCTCACAAAAATTCAGTAATGACTTGTAGTTACAGAGTCTTCCTTTTTTTTTTTTTTTTTTTTCTATGAAACACTTCACTTCTTTATGGCAAACTGAGAACCTGTGTTGGGGGATCATAGGTGTGTTTGCATGTATGGAAAAAATGTCCTTATAATGAAGTGATTTTTAGAGATCAGGTGCTGGGATAATGAACTGCATTTCTTATAGAAATTTGAATTTTTTTTTTTTTTTTCTATTTATGAGTTATTTCAGTTGTACAAGAGATTCAGGGACAGTAGGTAGAAAGAACAAGGCACACCAGTATAACTGAAAACAAGTGGGAAGAACTGTGTGGAGATGTGAGCTACAGGAAAGACATTCTCCAATGCACATAGTGTCTGCAGTTGAGTCACAAATGCTCAGATGGCTATGACTCTCACGCTGCATTTTATGTAGATGGTGTCAAGTCCTTGTAGATATGAAAGTCAGTTGCTGAATTCTCACATTGTGGCACCAATCCAAGCCAGATATACATATTTTTATGCAATTTCTTCATTCTCATAACAAAGACTAAAAGTTAGATTCTTGCATAAAGGTGCAGACTAACCTGGTTATTGCTCAAGATTTTAATTTTACTTCCTTTTCACTTTTGAAGGTGGCAGACATACAGGTAGGAGGAGGAAAAGATTGTTTTTACTTTAAAATGTAGTAAGGAAACACCATATACGCTAAAAATAACTCAAAAAGAGGAACTCCTCGGATGTGCTAATGCCCCTGTTAAGTCAATACTTTTTGAGATGTTAAGTCAATATGTTTTGAGATTAGTGGGTAATAAATAAGTTATGAAGCGGTTTCCTACAGGAATTCTTTGCACTTTTAGATATAGCTTTTTTTTTGTACAGGTGGTCACAGATGGAACTGCCTGAGATAAGTAGTCTGTGCAGGACTGAGTCACAGGTTTGTGTGGATCAAAAGCTTCTTCCCAAGTTAATGACACAATATAATGTACTATATAATTCCCAGCCCACAAGAAATTGCAGTCTCGCTTCTGAGCACCAATAACTTATGTCCTTGGAACCTCACAGTGCAGTGTCTTGGAGGTAAACTCAAGGTTGCCTTTTCACAGTTTCAGAAAATTTCCAGCAACTCTATAAGCAAACAAATGAAAAACAATTTTGTACAGACAATTCCCTGCCCATTTCTTCTTCCGAACTTCAGCCCATTTATGCTGATTAATAGCTCAAAGGTCTCTTTTACTAAGAAAAAAATAATTCCTTCTGAGAGAGGCAGATCATATTCAGCCTCCCACAATGTCCTATTCAATGGGGGACATCTATAAACAAGCAGAAGGTAATTATGTTACTCCCTTAAAAGTGGGAGTTTTTCCCTAAAAATTGAAACTATGGCTCTGCAGAGCAGAACATGTCTAGCTGTCTGTGAATGTATATAGATTCATTCTTCTTTTAAAATATACCTCTGTAAAAAAAGCTAGTTCAGTTCCCTTAAGCTTATGTAAGAGCTTTTTTGGTGGAGAGTTTTTGCTTAGCCTCAGCAGATCCCCTAACATAAATAAAGTTCTGTGTAATGTTGCCTTTAAAGGCTTGCATTTAGGTGGGGAAATTGTACTGGATTACAAGAACAAGATTATATCTATAAAGTGGAGGAAATAGCACTAGCATGGAACTAAATGGTGGAGCTGTATCAAATAAAGGATAAATACAGTTTTGCTAAACACTGTCATAGAGCCACTCAGGCTGCTCAGTGGAAATGTTTTTAGAGTCCAAGCTGGACTCAAAGAACACAAGAGAGATTGACTGTAGATGGCAGATTCCTGTGATAAACCAGGAAGGAAATAAACACATGGTAAAATATCAGAGGCAATGTTTTAGTCACGAGTGAAGATTCTTCTTCCTACTGCCCAGGAGTTCTATTGGTCCAGACACAACAGACAGAGAAATAAAAAAAATATATTGAAAGAAAAAAAAATCCAGTCAAAGACAAAACCACTAATGTTTTCTTAAAAGAATATTCTTGTGTGTATGTATAGGTTAGATTTACTTGAGGGGCACAGTGACTTGACTTAAAAATAACAAAGGTAAGCATAGAACATGCCTGGAAGTTATTTCATGATTTTGTCTGAGAGGTAGATGCAACAACAAAACAACCAGACAACAGGTGAATTTGTATCTGGCTTTTATTACAGATTTCAGTACTTTAAGGTTGCTGAGATGTTCTTATAATCCCGAGGTAAAAGGCAATGTTTGCCAGATATCTACTAGGAAGATAAGGATATGGAAGGTTTAGAAGTTCTAGAATATTCTTTCTAGAATTTCACCCACTTTACATCTGAGGTCTGTGATGTTTGCCATTTAATTTCAGATAATAAATAACAGAATTGTGACCCTACTATTTCCTAAATTGTTTTTGGTTTTTTTGTTTGTTTTTTTTTTCTTGGAGAATAAAGTTAGTAATGTCAATCATGAATAATTGTCTCTGTAAATAGGAGAAAATTGTGTCTTTTAAACATATTCCCTTCTTGCATTATCTTAATTTATATAGGATTCAATTTATAGAAGAATATGCATGAAAGAAACACATTATGAAAGACGAGAATTTTATCTTCTATAGAAATGAGAAAATGGACTGCACAAGATATTCCAAAGCGATCTGAATAAATCACAATTGCACAGAACTTTGGTGGAGAAATAAACGTAAGAAAATTACTTGGATTTCCTTGAACAGTGACCATTATTATGAGAATAATTTAGACCATAATGTCACTCAGGAAAAAAACATCTCTTTTTGAGAAGAAAATCCCACCTATCCATAACAGGACTAACATAAAGAGGAGTGGTAGGACCATGTATTAAAAAAAACTGTACTTCAGTTAATACAACTACATAGAAGATCAGCTGCGACTACAGTAGTATAAAATCAAGTCATGAGCACTAAGCACTAGCAAAGCTTCATAACTATAGATGTGTTACAGGAGAAACAATATATCATAATGTCATTTGCTATTTTAAGACTGGCTATATTCAACTGATTCCTGTATTTAACATCTGAATCCCAGCTGTGCACAGCAAGTCTTTATATCATCAAATGAAAAGAATTTGACAAGTTCTATCTTGCTAGTACCACAGAATGCACAAAATGATCATGGAATGATGCAGCTTGACTTGTACTTGGTATTATATTGGTTCTGACCTGGATAGCCCACAGGGAATTTGAAGGATACATGAAAACACAATTTAAAATTTATTGCATTCCAGATTGTTACATTCATGAGGCATCAAAGGCTAATCCTTCCTTTAGCTGCTTAGAATACAACCAAAAATCAAATGTCAAATGTCTTCACAGATTAGCAGTATGTCTTTCACATTTGCAAAAATTCTAACTAATTTTTCATTATTTAATCCATACTTCTTTTAAGTGGCAATTCTTGATAACAAAAAGCCTGTGGTAAACTTTCATGCACAAACGAATCTCATTAATAAGGAAACTTCCTATTTGGCTTGACAAGATGAGACCTACTGTGTGAGATCTGTTTCCCACATGGTAAGCTTTATCACATAGTCTGGCTCTAAGCAGTTGCATTATTTTCTATGTCACTAAAATTAAATAAAAATGTTAAGAAAAGCTGCCAACTGTGAAAACAAATCCAAATAAAAAATTAAACACCCAAACATGATTTACTGTTTCATGTGGCAAAACATTATTAGAACAATAAGAAAGCAGTCTGTCTGATAATCTGTTTTTTACTGTGAACATACATAGTGCAATTCATCAGTAAAAGCAGTCAATTTTCTCTTTTTGCATATCCTCCACAAAACCCCCACCAGAAAAATCAAACCACATAAACACTTAAAAGAACCTGAGAAATCAGAAAATTAGAACTTAATTTAAGACAGTTGCATTGTCATCAGTGTTGATGACAATTTGCTGAGGATAGTAACTGGTATCAGCTCATTTCTAGCTAAAAAGTGCATCTTGTCACATGGGAAAAGGTGCAATAAAGTAGGAGCAGAACTACACAGCTTAGATGGCACAGGTTTATGAAATTTAGCACCGATATGAAACAGTAGAATATACATACAAATGCAATTTTTATTTTCATCCATGATGTGCTTACAGCAAGTCTGGGTCTTATCAAAATTATCACAAGCCAGTACAGTTTAACCTAAGTATAAGGAATAGATAGTGTTTCAAATATATTGAAATCAGAGTTGAATGCCATACACTTAAGCTTACTCTTACTTTTACTGTCATTGAAGTTCACCAACAATTATATGTCACTTTACATTGTTTGTATAAAAGACTGTGCTGAGTATTTTCATAAAATGAATAATCGATTCATACAAATCAACTATTACCACTACTAGTACTTTAGTCCTACTTTGTAATCTCTTTTTTTTTTTTTTTTTTTTTTGTGATAAAGTAGTTTGTTCATCACGAAAATAATTTTGCTTCTTTTCTACATTTGCCATGTTGAGTTTCTGAATGTAAAGCATAACTGAAAAGATTTGGCCAGTGATTTTCAAATGCAGGACTTGTAGAGAAGGAATAGTGCTCTCTCAACATGCATCCCTCAGAGATGCCTACAAAGATAATACAATATTATCTAATGAGTATCCTCTACAGTGGTAGGTACAGAGGATACAGAGGAATGTATCCTCTACAGTGACCTAGGACACAAAGACATAGAATATATACCTTAACATGTTTGAGACTGCCTATGCATGAGCTGGACTGTGAGAAGAGGTCACAGTTAGCTTCCAGAATCATCTCCATACATAGCAGCACCAGTCAGGAAGGGGTAGTCTTGTTCTTCAACTGCCAACAATTATCTGGCATGGACATTGGAAGGGAAATAATGAATGTGAGTTCTGCTAAATGAACAGTAAAAGTGCCTTTTAGTTTTTCTTTGCTTCCCTGGTGCTTTTTTCCCCCTGCAGTCAGGAAGAGGCTGGATATTATTAAAGCTTCCAATGTGTGTCCATTTTGTCTTCTACCAAAAAAAGCAATAAAAAGATGACTGTCTAACCTTTTCTATCTTGAGATGAAGCTTTTCTTTACTACCTTTGCTATGAGAGATCCAATAACATCATAAATTCTTCAGGCACTATTCCTTTTTAATGATCAAAGCAGTTATTCCAAAACTTTGTCTTTTGCACTTGGAAAGGGCAAATGGAATTGGGATTCACAGAAAAGTTCAGGAACTACATGCATCCATGAAGAGACAATAGAAGCAAAACTGCTAGATATAAAGAGTTGCATTAGTCCTATAAGCAATTTGAGAAAAGAAGGGACCGCTATGGAAACTGGGCAGCTGTCTGGCCCAGTGACTAAGTGCAATCCTTCTCTTCTGTGAATTATAGCCGAAGTGATTAGATCTTTTCTAGAGGATAACTTCAAGGACATAGATCACTCTTCCCTGTGAAGTGAAAGAGAGAGTACAATGCAGCGTTTTTTAGGTACTTGACATCCAGGCTTGTTAAATGCCTGATAAGACTTATTTTTCTTTCTAAATTTAACTTACTAACATTTTTAACATACCTAGAGTCTGTAAAACAGCAATAGTTTACTATTGATAGTATTTCAATCCCATGTTGAGATTTGCCAGTTCTAACCCACCATGTGAATTCCAGCATAGAATGTACATAAATACTGACATGGTCCTTATATTTGTGTATATCCAGTATATTTACAATAGTGAATATTTATATATGTTGCACTTTGAAGTCATGCAAAGCATTTTGTGATTTGATCCCCTCCATGTTTCCAAAAGAGCACATAATCAGGACAGAGTGACACCCAACCACACTGGTAAATAGGCTTTTAAAAGCTGAGGCTATCTATAAAGATTCCTTTTAACAGCATGGACAACATCAATTTCAATCAAATTTTCTCTCATTAAAATTATTCATTGTTCATTCACAATCCTTTTCTGGGAATAAACTTGTGGTAAAAAACAAAACATCTTCCCTATTTCTTCTCTTCTTCAGTGTAATTTTAAGCAACATTGCACTGGATGACAGATTCTTCTGAAGAAATTTTCCTCAACCTTCCACTCTATTACAGCAAGGCCACAGTGTTGCCTCAACTGTGTTATTATTCTTTAATGCCAATTGAGCTCTCTGATTTCTTCACAACACTGTAGCAAAGAGTGAGTTTTCCTCAATTTTCTGACTGTGGAAGTAGGAAACGGCCATATGTATCAGAAAAGAAAAAAAATATCATCGTTAATTTCCCTATCATAATGATGTCAAAATAAAATATTAAAAGATACTTGTTTTGAAAACAACAAATATTCATCATTTAAGCAGCTGGTATAAAGAGGTAGTTCTTCTGCAGCCTGAAGAATAGATTTCTCTAAACAGAATTTTTTGTTGAGAGCTGGGATAGCTGCTTTCATGGTGATAGAAAAGAGGCAGGCAGGGCTTTTGTATGGGTTCCACGGAGATGTTTTATTCCAGCCACATGCGCAGAAAGTCCACGGTGAAAGGCAGCCTCATGGGAAGCATCAAGGTTCAAGTATGGGGTGGTGGGTGCTGAGAGAGCATCAGGGACCAATTGTCAGGGGGCATGGGGGCAGTACAAAGGTGGGGTAAGGGTGTGGAAGCCAATGGGGAAATAGGGAGGAGTGACTGAGGGACACAGGGACAGGTAGGGGGCTAACAGGGCTGACTGAGGGAACAGAACAGGGGCACATTGGCATAGAAGAACAGGAAGAGAGAAGCCCCCTCTGTCTCCCCAACCCAGATAATGCTTCTCAGGGCTTACTGACCTTCACAACTCCCCTTTTTGTATTTGTTAAGAAAGTTTCTGTCAAGGATTTTAAAAATAAACTGAATGGACACAAAATGACGAAAACAATCAAAAGTACCCATACTGTAGTCTGGTTTTCTAGGCCTGAGGTTTCTGAGTTTCTGAACTCAGTTTCTTCGTGGTGCTTGGGTTTGAGAAGACCTTGTTCTCACAGACTTGACATAAACATCCCAAGTGTTATTGTAATGAGAGCGATGTTTTGGATTCTTTTCTGTGGGATGGACTTGTCTCTGTCCATTGGTTTGGGCCAATGGGAAGAAGAGTTCCGGCACGCTTCTAACCAATTAGAGTGGCCTGTTCTAAAAGGTATATAAGGAGGGCAGTTGTTTTAATAAAGTGGAGTCAGATGCAGTTTTTATAACGAGGTCTCATGTCGTCTGTTCATCACCCACAGCGACACCCATACAACAATTTTCAAAATGCAAGCCATCTCTTGAGCTCCCAATGTCCAAACAGATTTTCTGGAGCATCCTTGAGCTGACAGGAGGGAAGCAGGGTTTTCTTGGCACATCTTATCAGGAAACTGAGTCAGGAGAGTCTTTACTCAGCAGAGGCTGGTTCTCTGCTGGCTCTTAGCAGTGTAGTCAGCTGTGATTGAGTCGTACGAGGTAGTGTGAGGATGATGTGCCAGTTGGAACTCCAAATAGAGATTGTTAATTCTCAGGAAAAAGGTTGTTACCTTAGGGGACCTTCCTTTCTTTTCCTCCCTCGCTTCATCCCCCCTCTTGCATCAAGAAGGAACTCTGGGAAAAGGGATTGAGAGCTGTGTAGCAAAGGTATGGAGAAGCATGGCTGTGGGAGATAGACTATGGAGGGGAAAGGGAGCTAGGAATTTAGGGGGAAGATAAATAAGGGGTAATATGATCTGGGGAAATCCCAAAAGGATCTTGATTTATCTAGTGGGGGGGGGGGGGGAAGGGGAAGATGAGAGGGAGGTAGAGAGACAACAGGGATTGAGGGAGGGCACCCGAAGGGATATGACTTATCCCTTTGAGAGGTCTTGTGATTATGGTGAGCTTCTGATTGCAGGATGGCTGGCTGGTGATCTGTGTTGTCTTTGCTTCTAGGCTGCCAATGAGGCTAGATGTCTGTTGGTTTTGGGCTCTATTTCCTCATCAGTTGTGTGGGGAACATATATAATGTATATAATATCTAGCATGATTGCTGTTTGGTGCATATCTGCTACCCTGCACTGGAATTCAACCATGTCCAGTGACATTACCTACTTGGGGCCTTTTTTCCCTGAATTACATCAAATTGTACAGTTTCTCCATCTCCCACACTGTGGACATATTTCCTGGGGTTGTTCCTTTTTGTAACAGTCTGATGGATAAACACATCTTCCTTGGTATCATTCCAGGTAATGTATACTTATCTATTTTTTACATTGAACCATTTTACTGTCCCCAAAAGTTCTGTGGCAATGACTTTTTCACTTTTGCCAGTGAGTTTGTGTTGGTGGCTGTGTTTTTGCTGGGTGTGTTGTTGGCTAGGTTGCCTTTGGCTGCAGTCGTGGTACTGCTGCTCCACACGCTGGCAGGGCTGTTGTGGCACGGATGGGGCAATGAGATGGTGCTGGCAGCATGGCTGGCAGGGTGCAGCAGGGGACCGCTGATGCTGCTGAGAGTCCAGGGTGAAAGGCAGCCACATGGGAAGGATCCAGGCTCAAGTATAGGGTGGTGGGTGCTGAGAGAGCAACAGGGGCTAATTTTCAGGGGCATGGGGGCAGTACAAAGGTGGGGTCAGGGAGTGGAGCCAATGGGGGGAGTGACTGAGGGACTCAGGTACGGGGAGGGGGCTAACAGGGCCAACTGAGGGAACAGAACAGGGGCACATTGACATAGCAGAATAGGATATCCTTCGAGAGAAGCCCCCTCTGTCTCCCCAACCCAGGGAATGCTTCTCAGGGTCTACCAGCCTTCACATTTTTTTACCACAAAGTAAAAACTATTAAGTCATTTGGCATCTCAGTGTTTTCTTGTATGAGTGACTTTTATTTATGAGGTAAAACATATTCTGAAGGAGTTAAATTTTCCTCACTGTTAGTACTAAAGCTTTTATCTCACAAATTGTTTTGCATTTAATTTGTTCCCATCCCAAATTATATATGAGTATTCAAAACTAAACTTTGAGGTATTAAGTTTCATCTGATATCCTGGGTTTGCATAATGTGGTTTTTTTATGACATGCTATATAAATTTTGTTATTATGTTATGTGTCTCTTCCCTTATCACTCTGAGTACAATAATTTCATTGCAGCTGTTCCTATACAAGAGAAAGTAGTGTTGAGCATGCTATAGTTTCCAAGCAGTCATCATTTTGATTTCTAACCATGTAGTTGAAGACTACCTAAAGGTCGCTTCTGTGATAGTATGTAAAAAATCAGGCATCACATACCACACCATAATACTGGAAACTGACGCGGTTGACCAGAACCTGGGCTAGCTCTCGACAATGGTCCCCTTGGTCTAGCATGTCTGTCAATTTTTGCCCAATGCTGTCCCAAAAAGGGACAGAGATCACATCTGCTGAGGACACTTTGGGGAAATGGAGGAACAGCCAGCAGATGGATTTTTTCAACGATCCCATTAAAAAAGGTTTCCCCCCACCCTCCAGGATACCCACAACTTGGGAATAAATCCCTCTTTGCTGGACAGTTAATTTGGCACCCATTATCACAAAAACAAACACAAGCACTGGTGTATAACACAAGCACACGTGCAGTTACAGATGACACAAAACTGTCCAGACACTTCACCTGCACTTGCAGCAAAGGATAAACCGAAAGAACACAAAAGAAGGGTCTGGGGACAGCTCAGGAAAGGACAGCACTCACACTTGTACTGGAGCCTTTCCTGGCACACACACACACACAATTTTCCCAATTGGGAAATACTCACCCTGCCACCAGATGGGGTTGCTGCAGCCACTGTCCCAAACCCAAAGACAACTCCTGGTGCCACAGGAGCTGCCATCTTCATCCCTGGGAGTGCCACCAACTGAAACATGGTCTGCTCCCACCAGGGTAGCGGACATCCAAAGACCTTCAACAGTCCACCGAGTGGACTGTCCAGTCCTTCGTGGGGTCCTGGACCCTCAGGAAGGCCCCGCTGGTGGGTGCCAGCTGACGCGGTTAGCCGGAGCCCAGGCTAGCTCACAGCACACCGGCACCACCCCAGGTGTGGGAACAGCTGAGGCGTGGGGTTTGTGCACTCAGCTGAACCTTAGGAGCAAAGGTTCCTAAGCACGGACAGTCTCACCACATCCAGGGCTCAGGCAAAGAAGAAAGAGAGATTTATTGAGGTTGAAGAGAGACAGACAAGAAGAGCTCTGTACAGCTCTGTGCACAGGATTTTATATGGGTACAAAAAACAGGGGGTGGGCATAACACATCATCAATGGGTTAACTCAGAGGCGGAGTTGAAGGATTGGGTCAAGGGTCTCGGGATGAATCAGGGTAGATGGGAGGAGGGAAAGGGTCATGGGCACCAGTGGAGGGTCGAGGTTTGGGTAACACCCTGGAATGCCCGGGGGAGGGAAGGTAGCGGGATTGGTTCTGGGGAGGATTGACATGGAAGGAGCTGGAACAAGGGGTTGGGTAACCATGATTGATAGGGAAAGGACTGGAACAGAGGCGGGGAAAAGCCATAAAGGGAAACAGGGGGAGGACACAACTTTGGGAATAAACCAACTTGGGAATAAACACAGGGGGAAACAAGGGAACAAACCATTTAACATCAAATAACAATTGAATGAAACTAAGACAAACATAAGTTGCAACAGAAACTACTACAGTTTGCTTTTAAATTGAAGGAAGAAAACCATGGCAGTTTCTATAAGAAATTTTTAAATTAGCCCATCTGTGTTTGTGTCTGTGTGTATGTACTTTCTACTGTACTGCAAATTCAGTGTATTTTGTTTGTAATGAAATGGACATCACCAAAGCTCCTTCAGATAAGGAAAGAAATTATCTTATGTCTTTGTCAAAACAACATCACTATTCTGTTTTCCATAGGGAAAAAAATCCAGATTTAAATTTAAAACCATTACTCTGTGTTTGGAAAATATTATTTTGAAAATATCCTAGTCTTAATCAGGTTGGCGCATGTTGTACTAGCTGGAAATCTGAACAAAATACTTTTTTGTGCTGTTTATAGATATAAATTTGATTTAAACCATTTTCCTGTTCTTGAAATAAAAAAATTGAAAATAACATCAACATTTTATGCAGATCAAATTGAGGGAAATTTATTTAAACAAAACTGCTTTGCATCTTCAGAAATCTTATATATAAATTTACTGACTGTTTAGACGTCTCCAACCTCTTTACCCATTAAAAAAAAAAAAAAAAAGAAAAAGAAAAAAAATTGGTCCTTGGAAATTAGGTATTTAAAATATTGAATAATATCTAACCACAATGGATCTCACAGACATTTAATTCCTTGTACAGTCATTTACAGGAAATGTGCATTTATGTTACATTGTTTAAATTAGGCTCTTTCCTGTGACAGTTAATGAAGACAATGCTATAGGCGTGATTTACTTTCACACTGAGTTTACTTTCACACTGATCCAGGATAATGATATAGAAATCAATTTCTTTCCTAATTTCCTGAAAAACTTTAAATGGCTATTATGAAAGCAGAATACAGTGAAAAATATATGTAAAAAAGACACAGCCCTATTATTATCTAACATCCAACTGCTTGCTCCATAGCACGATAAAAATTATGACACAATACATCTAAGTATTAACGGTTTCTACTAAAACCTAGTTTTAAATGTCAAAATATTTAAAACTAATCTACATATCATAACAGACTACACTTCTGTGTCTGCATTTGAGTAATTAAATTTTACAGTTTTTTATTCAGTAGCATCTGCTTCATATTTCTGCACTGTAGTTAAGCTATCAATTTTTGGCAGTGTAATAATCCTGTTGAGTCAATAGCTACTGTTTGCTCTGACATTATTGACTCAGCAGCAAGTCCATTGTTTTGCTTGTTTTTCCAATACATGCAATTCATACACATGATCACTTTTAGCTGATAGAGCATATTAATAAAAGATATACTTCACTGGATCTAGTAGAGAGTCCAGTGTCTCCACTGAGTGGAGACCCCAAGAAAAACTTTTTATACCATAACTGGAGATAGCCTTAAAGTATATCAAGCGAGACAGCACTGCTCCCATATCTTGGGCTTGAATACCTCGTTAAATTGGTTCGAGTGCTATTTGTCCTGCTTCAAGGAGACTGTCCTTTCAATTGTTCATTACCCATAGCCTCTACACACTTAAGTGATCTAAAATCGTAGAATAACAGGATGGTTTGGCTTGGAAAGATGCTTCAAAGTTCATCTAGTTCCAAACCTGCTCCCATTGGCAGGGATACCTTCCACTAGACCAGGTTCCTCCAAGCCCCATCCAAAATGTCCTTGCACTTATCAAGGAGTGGGCAGCCATAACTTCTCTGGGAATACTCTTCCATTGTGTCACCATTCTCATAAAAAATTTCTTCTATCTATTCTAAATCTATCATTTTTCAGTATAAAATTATTATTATTATTATTCTTTGCTACAAGTCCTTGTAAAAAGACCTTGTGGCCATCCCTTCGGTACTGGAAAGCATCTTTAAGGTCTCCCATGAGTCTCCTCCAAACTGAAAAACTACAATTGTCTCAGCCTATCTTCACAGGGGAGGGTTCTATCCCTCTTTTCATTGCTGTGGCCCTCCTCTGGACTTGCTCCAATAGGACCGCATCTTTCTTACCTGGTGACCCTGGAGCAGAATGCAACCCTCCAGGTTGGGTCTCACCAGAATGGAGCAGACTGGCAAGATTGTCTTCCTCACCCTGCTGCTAAACTTCTTTTGTTGCAGCCCAGGATACATTTGGCTTTCTGGGTTGTAAATACTCATTGCCAGTCTACATCAAATTTTTCATCCATTAGCTGCCTGAAGTCCTTCATTACAGGCCTGCTTTCAATCCCTTCTTCCCTCAGCCTCAATTGATAACAGGAATTTTTCTGTCCTGGCTGCTGGACTTTGCTCTAGGATTTATCAAATTTTATGAGGGGTTCATGTGAATTCACTCCTCAAGTCTATCAAGATTTCCCTAGATGGCACCCCTTCCTTCAAGCAAATCATATGTGCCACTCAGCTTGGTGTCACCTCCAAACTTGCTGAGGTTGCACTCTATCTCACTGTCTATGACATGAATAAAGATATTGGATAGTATTGTACTTAATATGGACTCTGAGGAACACTACTTGTTAATGGGTTCCACTGAGCCATTCATTGACTGCAACTCTTTGGATATGGCCATCCAGCCAATTCCTGATGCATCTAACAGTCCATCTATCAAACCTATATCTTGCCAACTTATTCACAAGGCTGTTGTTGGAGCCCACGTCAAAGGTCTTATATGTAAGGTTTTTTAAAAATATAAAAATATATGTGTTTTCTTTCTGCTGTTTTGTTTTTCTTGTCTGGGCCTTCCTGGGTTTCTGAGAGCTCTGTGAGCTTGGCTTTCACCTAAATTAACTTGTCTCTGTCTCTGTGAAGGCTTTCTGTTTTCCCCCAGCCCTGCGTCTGAAGAAAAGGTCGAGTCGTCTGTTTTCTCGTGTTCAGGAATTTGTTTATTCTTTGCTTATCTCATATTTGTTCACTGCCATGGTCTTCTCTGCAGGCCAGGCTCTCTCCCCCCTTGGTCTGTCCCTGTTGTCTGTCCCTGTCGTCTCCCTGTTGTCTCCTTCTGTCCTTGGGAGGGCACTATCTTTTATACTGAAAATTACATATACTTTATTTATAACAATTCTCCAATATCTATCCACTATGTTGTACAGTGTACTTTTGTTCTAAACCAACCAAAATGTGCCACACCACCACAGAAGATGGAGAACAAGAGAACGAAGAAGAAGCTCAGGGACACACCCCATTTCCTCCATCTTTGCCCCCTGATCTCACATTCTAAAATCCACAAAATTCTAGTTTTTCACCCTGTGACATACTACTTATCATTCTATCTAAATTCTTGTGACTTATAAATCTTCCCAGGACAGTCAGAAGGATGTCCTGGTTCCCACACTTATAGAAGTTAATAGCTGACATTTGTTGTTCTTGTCTTAGCCACCGATGCAGAGTCAGTCCATCGTTAGCGCTGGTAAATGCCGTGACGTTAGTGAAGCATGATTTGCCCTTTGTGAAGCTATGCTGGCTGTCTCCAATCACCTTCCTGTAATCTATGTGCCTTGGCACATCTTCCAAGAGGATCTGCTCCATGCTCTTTTTAAGGCTGACACGTTTGTTTTTCACAGAATTCTCCTTTCTACCCCTTATCAGAAAACAGAGTGAGATTCTGTAATTAGCTTCAGATTTTTTTCTCTAAGTGCAGTGATTTCTCATTGCTATTGTATCTCACTAAGCAATATACGTAGACCTAATAAAAAGTCCACCATACAATTTCTTGTTGCACAAGTGTTCTTAGATATCTAAAGTTTGCCCTCAGCATGTCAAACCACAGTTGTGTCTTTCCTGAATTACAGGAAAATCTGTGTAAGTGAGAGGCATCTCTGTGAGGAAGGTATGCTGTGTCATTCAAATTATTTGGAGGGAAGAGAAGCAAACCCATACATTTTCTTTAATTTCTGTTCAGTTGTGTAAAGCAATAAATCGTGTAGCTCCTGCAGGTTAAATAAAGCATCATTACCCTCCTCTGGCAGTAAATTAAATTAGTAGAGTTTATCATTCAGGACTAAGTGAAATTACAATCCATGTTTTAACAGAAATCCATCAAAACCAGATCTACCAACTGAACAAAAAAACATAAAATATTTGACATATATAAAAATTATTTTTACCTTTGAAATGCTTAGAGTTATAGAGATAGTCATACAGAGAACATGGGACAAGGAAAATATCATTACTATTCTAAACTTTATGCATTTTGAAACTACCGAGCAGTTTCTTATCTGTCTTAGGTAGAGAAGGAAAAAGGAAAGAAGAAAGAACAGACATGGAGTATTTGCTCCCCTGAATATCTAGGTCAGGTTCTTGTTTCCCAGGCTCCCAAGTGTCTTGAAAGATGTTATAGCACCATTAATTTCACTAATCACACAAAAGATAAATGGGTCAGATACAGGTGGCCCAACTGCTCTGGCCAGCTGTCCATGGCTAGCATTGGGGATAACATGCTTCAGGTCTTGCTCAGTATATACTTCCACAGCACATATGGGAAGGCATCCCATTCATCTTCCCTCCTTCCAGACACAGTCCCTCCAGGATCAGCTAACAGGTCTTTCACTCTATCTTTCCTCGCCAGCAAAATTACCGTGTAAGAATATGGCCAGATTGCTAGAACTGCAAAACAAAATAATGCTGATCAGAGTTACATTAACACACAAATGAATAGGTAATTTTGTGTACTGACATCTGAAACATAGATATGAGAGAAAACAAGAATGCAGTTCACACTGTTAAAGGGCACATTGTATTTCTTAAGCGAGTAAAGATTTTGGAGTTCAAGTCTTTTTCTTATTTGCAGTTTCATATGAACAGAAGGACAGTACTGTGGATATTTTCGGTTGGAAGTTTTTTCTGCAAATTCTGTAATAAATTAGCAAATGGTCAATGTATCCATAACATATTTATGTTTTGAATGCTTTGAAACTACTTTCTTTTCAGATCAGTGTCTCTAATTCAGACAAATGCATTTTTAATAAGACAGACCTCAGTGTCAAAGTTATTAATATAAAGGAAATTATAGACTTTTTAAATACAAATATAAAACAAATTCCCAACCTTCCCCACAGTTAGCAAACTAGCATGGCCATCCTACCTCCACTCAGCTTCAGTTTTGCATGAAGTTAGTACAAAAATGACTTTTTCAGCAATCATCTCTATCAAACTTGGAAAAATTAAATAAATGATTCTGAAATATTTGGGAATGACAGAAGAGACTGTCTAAGACTAGGTGGCAGACACACTGAAGAAGCCAGTTTAAGTTAAATACAAGTCTCAGAACTTAGCAGTAACTGCATTTTATATAAGCAGGCATTGAATAAAAAACACTTCTCAGGAGGTTTCTTTTAGAAATAAATAGTGATGCTGACTCTAACAAAGAGCTTAAAAGATTAACAAATATATCCAATCCTGTATTAAGGAGATTGCAATTTAAATGTAATTCTTTGTAGACTTCAGCTTGTTAGTATGGACTTAATACTGTTTAGCACTGAGTAGTCGTGCTTTAATGCAAAAAGCAAAAAGCCTGTTTCATATTAAATTATACTTAATGACAAGACTATGTCCTGTCAAACTCTGAAATTGGTGGATCATATGACCAAAAAAAATGCATAATGCAGCAAGGAAAACCTGTTGACCTCACACTCCAGTGTAAGGTCAATAGTTATGCGTGCTTTTTGATGCAAGAAGATCAACATAGCATTGGCTATATCTGCTTAACAAAGAATTAATCAGATAATCAGAGTAAAGCTTCAACTTTCTTCTTTGGTTTTGTTGTGAAATGGAAAACTTATCATGATCCCAGGTTTCAGAGATCTTGAGAGACAGCCAAGCATTTCTGTCACAACAAATTGTTTCATATATTAAAAAAAAAAAAAAATGTTACTTGAAATTAAGGGAGTGTAAAGCATGCTGATCAAATATAGCTTAAATAATGAAATAAGAAAGGGCTTGCTGATAACAGAACTTAAATATTATTTTAATTACTAGCTTTTAATCCCTACATCCCACATACATTGATTTTGAATTGGATAATCCATTTATGTACAGAATACATCTATCAGCCATCTTGTCTGTGTGGCTACTTATATATTGATGAAAAAATTCTTCCCAGTCAAGACAGCTTTTAGTTTGAATATATTTTTAATGCCTTTATTTCATATTTGTTCTACTAAAAAACAAAGGGTGATTATTCGCCTGCTCTTTGCATAGAGTGTTCTGCTTTAATTCAGTGTGATTGTCTTCAAACTTCTCTTTATTAATTTCCTGCTCTTTTTTTTTAGCAAGTTCTTGCTTTTTTGCTTGTATTTTAAGAAGAATGTTGCCACTTTATGTGAAAAGGAAATACCACTTCTTATTCCTTTCAATAAAATCTCAAGAATATAATTCAAACATCTGATTCTTCTGCAGTGTAGGTAAAACTTTAACCTGCCCAAAAGTAGAATTATGGTGCTACCATTGCTCTCAGAACCACTTGATTGAATATTATAAAAAATAAAATAATGTAAAAAATTTCTACTGTAACATCTAGCTTGTCGCAAAAGAATCTGCAGAGTTTTTAAGATGGTATACAATTCAAATTAATTTCCATTATTGACAAAGTACATTGTACACAGTTTTGTTTAATTTTGCCTTTCATTCCTTTGTATTCTGGAGTGCTAGTCTGTTTTGCTGCTAGATTTTAAAACATGATGTTAAAGGATTCTTCAGAACCTGCATTAAAACCCAATTGCATACTCTGTTTCTTTGGTATGTAAACCAAATCCTAAATATCTCTGTCTTGCTACTGTTCAAGAGCAATATGTTTATTGCAGATCATGTGTGCTACCAGCTTCCCTTTTGCTTAATAGACCTACACATTTTATTAGTTCATATGGACAGCACTTATGGCTCCTGGATGTGTCATGATTAGCTGTTGTCCCTGAAAATAAGCCTTCTGATTTGTTTTAGTATAGTGGAGTCAGTTCTCATGAATTGTAAGATAAACAAGAATCATGTTTGCATTCCTTTGTAAAAGATGTCACCTGATGGACTTCTCAAGTGACCAGTGAAGATGGAGAGGTGGTAACTTCTCTGTCCAATCTCTGATCACTGTCCAGAAACTTATAGATATGAAGTCAACAATAAACTAGAATCTCCTTCCTTTCTTCTTCTCTGCCTGAACACCTGTCGTGTGTGTTACTGTGTGTTTCTATCTGCATCACAGTAACAATTAGCAAACAGTACTTTCTGATTTTATTACCATTTGTGAATGAATTGGTGAAATTTATTAATCATAAGATATTCTATAGAATAAAAACGTTTACATTTATAACTCCAAAATGTCTATGGTACATGGAAATTCTGCTTCACTTATAGACCATGATGGTTGCTATCAATTCTACAGTTGATTGCAATACTCATATTGTTTAAAGATAATTTTAATTTTTCTAACATCACTATTTGTCCTAAATATCAATAAAAACTTGGGAAGTGAGAGGTTGAGTAAAATTCAAACATTTATAGAACAATAAGATAAGAAAATGAGAAGAACTCTAAGGGATTAGTATTAGTTGAAAATGTGAGGATATCTTCTCATCAATTTGTGCAAGATTCAAAGTGTCTGGACATTAATAAGCTGGAAATTCTGTAAAAGGCTCAAATAAGGAAGATGTTATCTGACAGAACAGACTAAAATTGCTACAGAATTCTCAGTGCACTCCTAAAATGTGATTTTGCATATGCTGGCAAAGACAAAACTCAACACCTGCTTTTGTGACAGGTTACACCAAAATAAAAGTAAAACAAATTTTAAAAAATAAATCTGGTTTTAATGACATTAAATGTCAGTGGACTGGATAGCTTCTTTGAAAAGGTACTTGATGTTATCTTTTGGTTTTTGTTTGTTTGGGGTTTTTTTTTTTGGGTTTTTTTGGGTTTTGTTTTGTTTTGTTTTTTGACTGAAAATAAATAGCTCTAAGTTCCAGATAAATTATGTCTAAGAATTTTAATTTATTGATTTTTCCCCTTTGATAATTTTTTTTCTGTCACAGAAACTTAAACCAACATATTTTTTTTTGCTAATGCCTGATAAAAGAACCTACCAGTATTTACATTAGAATATTTATATTAGAAGAAGGGATTAAAATTGTTGTTTAATTTTCTGACTCGTGTCAGATTTAAAGGTATGTTTCAAAAATCATCTAAATACATAGTATAACAAATACACACTCTTTTTTTTTCCTCTTATTTTAAGACATCCTAGCAAGAGTTATATGAAAAATGTTTACATCTTTATACTTGGATCTGATACTAAAAAATAAACTTCAGAAAACTAAATCTTCTCACTGTAAATCCTCAGGTTAAATCTACTTCAACTATTGTTGAAAATAATAATCTGTTCTCAGTAAATACCAATCAATCTGGCAAGAACCTAAAGCATAATGTGGTACTGAGAACAAACTCTTTCATTTTTGTTCTACTTCCTTTCCAACACATGCCATTTGCATTACACTCAAGTATCACAGAGATGACATAATTAAATTATGCTGACACAGTGGTGTTACCTTTGCTTATCCTCAAAAAGCACAAAAAGTTTGAGCCCTGCAGTGTTTCGCCACCTGAACAGTGAGCTCTAAAACAGGCCTGTTTAACAACAGTATTGTGGCTTCTGCAAAACTGCAGAGGAAATTAGGAAGAAAATACACAGGGAAGGGCATAAAGGGCAATGTGATTTTTAATTTTGTAAGCTGCTTTCTTCCAGTTTTGTGTTAAAATAAGATGCCAGATAAAGTTACAAGTAGTAAAAATGACATGGGAAACCCAAATTGAAAAGAAATTTAAACCTGAAGTAAATTGTCCCAGTGGAATATGCAGCACTTTCAGTTAGACCTCAAAAACCCCTCAGCATCTAAAGAGTATTCTCAGGTTCTTAACAGTAATAAGCATCTGAGGTCACCTTCATGTTAAGCTTGTGACTTTCCTTGGCAAAATGCTGAGAGAAAATTAGAGCATCTAAAAGAAGAAATGTTGCAAAATTTACTCTGTTGATATTCTTTATTTCTTTAGGAGAAATGTGTCAAGTGTTATGAACAAAATGACAATATTTAACTTATTAATAAGGTACTATTAGTAGTTCAGGTGTTTTGGTTTTTATTCTCTGGAACTAAACTGAGCAGTCAGTGGTTATAATTGCTCGATCTGAAGTTTACCAAGGACACAAGGCTGCTCTTTGCAGTAGCAATTTTTGAGTTTCATCTGCAGTAAAAGATGTGCGGAGCAGACCTGAGAAAAGTGTGGTGCTTAATAACGACTTCTGAATATTTTCAGGTATGGCTATAATGGCAAAGATAAAATACTAGAATAACATGGTATCCACAGAGATTTTTGAAATCAGAGAGATTTATGTGATTTCATTTCTATATTGATTTAATTTAATCTCCTTTATCAACCTAATTAATCTTCAAGTGGTAATAATAAAAAATATGCCAAGCAAGCTAGTTATAAACCATAATATTAAATAAACCTGTAAAATATTAGTTATGTGTAAGTGGAGAATGGTGGTCCCTGAGAAGTAAGTAAGGAAGGAAGTGTCGGAAGGAAGGAAGTGTCGGAAGGAAATGTCGGAAGGAAGGAAGTGTGAAAGTGTCGGAAGGAAGGAAGGAAGTGTCGAAGGAAGGAAGGAAGTGTCGGAAGGAAGGAAGTGTCGGAAGGAAGGAAGGAAGGAAGTGTCGGAAGGAAGGAAGTGTCGGAAGGAAGTGTCGGAAGGAAGGAAGGAAGTGTCGGAAGGAAGTGTCGGAAGGAAGGAAGTGTCGGAAGGAAGTCGAAGGAAGGAAGTGTCGGAAGAAGGAAGGAAGGAAGTGTCGGAAGGAAGGAAGGAAGTGTCGGAAGGAAGGAAGTGTCGGAAGGAAGTGTCGGAAGGAAGTGGAAGGAGTGTCGGAAGGAAGTGTCGGAAGGAAGGAAGGAAGGAAGGAAGGAAGGAAGGAAGGAAGGAAGGAAGGAAGGAAGGAAGGAAGGAAGGGAGGGAGGGAGGGAGGGAGGGAGGGAGGGAGGATTCCAAAATTAATTTTTTACATTCACTATTTAGAAGAGAAACAGCCTAGGATTTGATTACAAAATTACTATTGAAAAGTAATATCTGTTGGTTTTGCCAGTTTTGAATAGCCAATGGCAGTGTGTCAAAACACAAAAATGCTTAGAGAAGCATTATCATACAATACCAAGATTTGCTTATTTCTCACAACTACTCTATATTTTCTGTACTGTGTCTTTAGAGCACTGTTAGAATGTCATATTTTCTACCACTTATCTTGAAATAGGAAAATATTGTATAGTACATAAATAGTATTTAAATACAACACTTATTTATTAAAAAATCCCCATTACAACATAATGCAAACTGAAGTGGAATGATGATGCTTCATGTAGAGATGCTAGGCTTGGTTTTTTTTTGGTTTTTGTTTGTTTGTTTGTTTGTTTGTTTTGTTTTGTTTTTAATGGGTTTTCTAGTCCCTTTTAAGAAGGTCTCTGAAACTCTATCTTTAAAAGAAAAACAAAACCAAAAAACAACTCTCCACAAGGGTAAGACACTATTGTGGGGGTTTGTTTTTTTTTTTTTTAAATTGAGAATGTCTGGATTGGTGAACAAGTCACTGATAAGGATTTTCCTGGCATTCTGGGCACTTACCTGAACCTGACTGCCAGCATCAGTGTGCCCTTTTGTCTCATCCATGCACTGTGGGATGGGGCTGTTCCTGATGAGGCACCTGCTTCTCTCCATTTTGCCATCACCCTTGCCTCCTTTCTCCCTTTTTCTCTGGGGGCAGCTGCTCTTGCTGTCACTTTACAGGATCATGCTCTATAGACTGTCAATGAGAGGATGTTTGAAAGTCCTTACTTCCTAGGATCTTTTAAACAAGATCATGTTTATATGGTGAATCAGATCTCCCAAATCTTGATATGTGATCAGTTCCTGTCTGGGTGGTGGCAGAAGTTTCCATTGTAAGAAACTTTGCAGCAAGGTCTTCATCTGGGTAAGGAAAGCCTTCCCAAAACACCTCTTTGCTTAATTCTTACATTCAGTTTTGGGTCCCGTGGTTCTATGTATGTTCTACTGCTATTGATAAACTGTGTAAAAACACCTTATGCCTTAAGTATGTTACCATCTGTCAAAGGTTTGACGTTGGCACAAGGCCAGTGCCCCTATAACGATATACTGTCCCTGGTATCTGTTGTGAGATGTGACCAAAAACAGAGTAAAACAGTTTCTAATTTAGAAAGCAACAGAAAAAAAAACTTTATTACTAATAATAGGTAAAGAAGACACATACAGAAGAACATGGAAACTTTTAAAAAAACACTCTTCCTCCCCCCCACCACCAGTTCTCAACCTAACAAAACAAACTGAAAATTCCCCATCACGTTACCACCTTTTAGATAATTAATCTTCAGTCTATTACCACCCTTCCGATAATCAGTACTCAGTTCGTTGAGGAGAGATAGGAGTCCTTCTTGCACCACATTGTGGCCTCTTCCTTCATGTCCAGTGCTCTCACCACTGTGCATGGACCAGAGCTGTTTCTAGGGTTTCTCTTTTTAAAAATGCTTTGGTTAGTTCTAAGAAACGACAGCTTCTCAATTTTGGGACACTTCTCATCTCTGTTCACACTACTGTCCACTCTTGGCTCCAAGCCAATGCCTCTCCCCAGATACAGCTTCTATGTTATAGGAAAAAAATGAGTCCGTCCATGGCTATACAAAAGAGTCCAGCCAAAGCCACTCCATCATCTCCTCCCACCTAGGATTCTTTTCAGCGTTCTCTGACAATCTTCTACTTACACAAACTTTCATAATCTTTGCTTAGTTCTTTCTATTTTTCTTCTTCAAATTCAGGAGGATTAGCATTTATAAAGTTTCCATCATTTACGAAAAGGGTTAAAATCTTGGGCTTTGTTTCCCCAGAACTCTCACGGTATCTTTGCTGCTGGGCACTCTTCTCGCGCCACCCCCCCCATACTCCTTCGGCCGTGCTGTTTAGTTGATATCAAATTTCAAGGTGACACAGATCACAGACACGGTTTTCTCAGTTTCTCTCCCCGGGGGGGGGGAGGAGGGGGGGGGGAGGGGAAAGGGAAAAGAAAGCTGTCTGATACTTTTCCAGGTTCTTGTACTTTCTCCACCCTTCCATCCTGCAGGATTTTTCCTCTCCCCCTCTGTGCCCGAGGTTCCAGGCCTACCTCGCCCAGGCCGCATGGCTTCCCCTCCCCCGCCCAGCCAGCCGCTGGGCAGGGGAGATCCGTCCGTCCTCAGGGACCGGAACCAAGAGAGAGCTTTCCTGGGAGCCCTCTGCTTTTAACCCCTTGTGTTCTCAGAGGCGGATCCTTGTCCTCAGTGGCCACACCAGGTGCCAGTCTTTAAACCTGAGCACTCATTGGTTTGACCACTGAAGTTCAGAAAAAACTCATTTTTTCCAAACTACGACACCATCCTAGGTGACCATTGCTGCATCTTCAAGAGTAATTTCTAAATCTTATTTAAAATGACATTATCTAGCTAAACCTAAAGCTATTCTGCAGTAAGAACTTTCTCAGAGTCACTGGAGCAACCAGATTCATCATCCCAGATGTTAATCAATGCATGGAAGCACCTGGATAGTCACTGTGAACTGGCCAAGTGCACAACAGAGATAATCACCTGGATCCCTTGAATTTTCTGCCTCTTGAAAACTATTTCCTAGCTCTTGCAGTAATTAGTGAAATTAGTGAATTAGTGTAGTGCAGCTGAGTGAATCCCGTCTCAAATTAGTCAAATGGGATCATTTTAGCAGAAACTGGCCAGAGGATTCTTTGATCAGTCATGGAATTGCTGACTGAGTGGACATGGACAGAGCCATGATATCTACCTGTACCACAATTTCAGGACAAACATTAATTTCATATTTATATAATATTTCTAACTGAAGTTCTTTAGCTCTTGCCACAACTAGATGTGAGCTTTGCAATATTAAAAAAAACCCCAAAACACTAGGTTTGTGTTTGTTAGGAATGTTTCCTCTGTAAAACTAAACATTCATTAATATAAAATAAAGATAAACTTTTAACACCTTCATCATTTGGACGAATTAGAGAGATTGGAAGTCACCAATTATTTGAAATTTAACAAAGACAATTGCTAGATTCTACCCCAGAGGAAGGCAACCCTGGATATGTGGATAGGCTAAGGAATAAGATGCTGGAGAGCAACACTATGGAAAGGGCCCTGGGGCTCCTGGTGAATGGCAAGATGAACATGAGCTAGCAGTGCCCTGGCAGCCAGGGGGGCCAGCCCTGTCCTGGGGGATATCAGGCACAGCATGGCCAGCCAGGCAAGGGAGGGGATTGTCCTGCTCTGCTCTGAGCTGGGGCAGCCTCACCTTGAGTGCTGGGGACAGTTTTGGGTGCCACAGCATAAAGCTCCTAGAGAGCATCCAAAGGAGGGCAATAAAGATGGTGAAGGGCCTGGAGGGGAAGCTGTATGAGGAGCAGGTGAGGTCACTTGATCTGTTCAGCTTGAAGGAGACTGAGGGGAGGGCATCTTGTGGTCCATCTCTAACTCCTCCTAGTTGAGGAGTTCTTTGTTATTCAAGTTTCAACTGTTCTTGCTACTGTTAATTGGCTTTATAAGAAAAGACCACAACAGGAGGTTCTTGTTAGGAAATGTGATTGTTTCTGCCCTTTGTGTTAGCAGTGATTTTTGCTATAATGTCAGAATCCTTGTGAAAATAACTACTTGGGGGAGGAAGAAATTATGAATCACTAAAAGATTTTACAGACTTCCCCTATGATTTTCCTTAAAATATTGTCATAGGTGTCCATCACAAATGTGCATATGCTAACAAAGTTGGCTTTTTCCGTTTCTCCAGTGGGGAAAAAAAAAGCCAGAAATAAATATAGAGTTCTTCAAACAGCTCTGTGGCAAAGAGACAATATTTTCTTTTGCTTACTGTCAGGGAAACTGAACAAAAGAAAAACATTTTTTTTTTTTGTTTAAAGCAAAGAAATACTGTACCTTCAAAGAAGGCATCACTTTCACCAGAAGAGAAATAAAGGTTGTACCAGTCCCATAGTCCATTCTCGTTTATTCCTCTCACACAGATGGGTCACATTCTCATTGCATGTTTAAAAAAATCCTCACTTAGACCTCCACAGGTCTCTTAATGGACTCTTTTCACGAAGTTTACATTGTATAAGGCAATCTAATGTGTCTGTTCATAAAAACAGGCATCCTAACATTTAAAAAATATTCTAATCCACTCCAGTGGGAAAAGCTTCTATTTCAGAATGGGACTACAAACTCAAAATTACTCCCTAAATCTAGCCCATAGGGAAATGATGGAATGAGCAGCATATTCAGCCAATTTTCCACTGTTTCTTTCCTTCACTTCCTCAGTCCCAAATGAACACCTTTTTCATGGTTTTTTAGAAGCTATGGAGTATTCCATCACATATCAGGAAAAGCTAAATGAAAGCTGTAGCAGTCAGCTTTTAGTAAGCAGTCTGAAAAGTTTCTGGGGAAATAATTAATGAAGGCAGAAAAAAAGCTAAAAAAAGGAAGTCTGAACTACTTGGAGCTAATCTATTACTTGAAAGTGTCAGCAGCAGCAAAAGTGTTATCTACTGTTTGCAGCAGGGCTGTGGATACATGTCATGCCTAGATTCCTACTTTACTTACCTTAGGACTCAAGGGTTGGGAACCATTTGGCTTTATTACTGTGATTAAATCAATATGCTTTAAAAGATTTAGATTTTTCATTTCTGGCCACTGTAGTCAGAACTGATTCTATGATTCAAAAGACTAGACAAAACTGAATTTTGCAATCATAAGAAGAAAGGCATATGAAAGAAATATGAATTTTGGGAGCAGAATGACAATTGATAAATCTTTCTCCTTTCTGCCCACCTAAGGGACAAAGCTTTCATTTTCCCTGGAAGAGGTATTCATTAGGGTTATACCAACAATAGTCTTCAGGACTGAGATTCAAAACCCATTGTATTCACACCAATTCCTAGGAGATGTTGCTATGCTCAATGTACTAGTAGCATGTTGCTATTCTGGGGAAATCCAAACTTCTGTCAAAAAATTGGTGCAAGGCTCTTTGCAGTGGCAGCAGGACTGACAGGAATGCCTGTTAATGAGGGTGTTTTTTTACCCTCAGCAATCTACCTGGGACAAGTATTTGTCTATTGCAATAATGCCAACCTAATTTCATTCAAAAGGAGCAGGACATTTCTGCTATTCAAGCAGAAGATTAAAATCAGACTTAACTTTGTTAATGAGTTTCCTGGAAGACAAGGAGTAAATTATTAGGGGAATTTAAGAGCTTAATAATTACATCTTTCTTTTTTCTTTTTTTTTTTTTTGTGAGGTAAAATGGTTTTTATTTATGGGTAATCAATTCTTTAACATATTAATTTAATTGCTGTTTCAATGTGATTTTGTTGTAACTTGTGCAACCTTATTCAAAGTAATTGAAAGAAAAGTTTAAAATCTATAGCTCAAATATAGTTCTAAAAATAATGCTGAAGATCATGTGTCATTCAGTTTGACGTTAATACAAGTAAATTTAAGTTTTGACAGGTTGGATTGCCCATGTGCACCCAAGGTCATGTGCACACTCATCTGTTACTGACATTCCTGGGTCCAATTTGTCTTTTTAAATATTACCGTCTGCTGAGATTTCATAGTTTATCTTAGACATCTTCCCCAGGATACTTATGATCCAGATACAGACCATAAGGGAGGTTCACACCACTCTGCAACAGTAGACAGATACAGACTAGACACATTGGAAGAGCTGAAGGAGCAGTTGCTGCCCATGTGAGGACTGGAGCTGAACTCCTGATGGTGACTCAATGCAATGGCAGCCTCTGCAGTGACTGACAACTGTCCTGAGAAAGCTGCATGGCAGGACTGGAGGTACAGTGCAATGGGGGTTGGATCAAAGAAATGGGTGCGAGTTTAAGAGTGCATTTGGGAATGAATTGGGAAAAAAGTACTTACTGACTAGGTGGAACACTCTGTCTACAGGATTGTGGATGACTTCAAATTGGAGAAAAGGGTCCAGAGAGTTGGACTGCTGTTAAAGGAGCTTAAACAGAAGACATTATATGACAGAAATTTAATAAAGTGTTAAAATGGTAAACACTGAGTTCTGCATCATGACCATAATAACCAAAAAATCCCAGTACTGGCTGGGCATCAAGTGAGCACAAAACAGTTTGGTAGAAGAGAGGAGTCCTGGCAGGCAGCAAATCAATATGAGACACGAGTGTGGCCCTTCAGCAAAGAAGGGTAGCAGCACCTTGGGCTGTGTTAGGAGTCCTGCCAGAAGGTCCAGGTAAGTGATTGATTGCCTCCCTTTGACATTTGTGACACTACATCTGGAGTGCTGTACCCAGTCTGGGTTCTCCTCACCATGAGAAAGACATTGATGTGCTGGAGCCAAACCAGCAGAAGTTTACCAAGGAAACTAGAGCACTTGACATATGACATATGAGGAGAGGCTAACAGATGAATTTGGTCTTAGCAAGAGAGGTTAAGAGGGAGGTCTCATAAATACCCTTAACAAATTAGTGGAAGCATACAGAGAGCAAGGCTGTCCTAGAATGAGACACAATGGACACAGTTTACAACATGGGAAAGTCTAAATATACAAAAGGAAATCAGTTTTCCTTATGAGGGTGGTTAAATTGGCTTCCCAGAGAGCTTGCAGAATGTCTGCCTGTGAATATATTAAAAACTCAACAGGATAAAACTTTAATTTACATGGTATAAACTAGCTTATTTTGAGCAAGGGTTTGGACGAGATGACCACCAGAGGTTTCTTCCAACCTAAGTTATTTTGTAGTTAATGATTTTATGAAAAAAAAAAGAAAAAATGTGAAAGGTGTAGTAATGCAATAAAATCATAACTTTTATGTGAGTCTATGGACAAGGAAACAGTGGTTTCCAAACAGTTAAAACTGCAATATTCCAGCGGTACTGAGAGTTTAACAGTTGAGAATGTTTTCCTAATGGACCTTTATTTTATTTTTTTTTTAAATAAAATTAAATATTCATGACTGATTATCTTCAGAAATACAAAAGATTCCAGACTTTGCAAAAAGAGAGTAGGCAAACTTTTACAGGCAGCAAACAGAGAGAGAGTGTGAACTGTTAGCAGTCTCGTCAGTTTGTTTTGTGGGACTGGTCTGTCATTGCTGTACTGCATATGTAAACAACAGTGTATGTGAGCATAAGGAATAGAAATCCACTGTAATTTCACTCTCCTGTATATGTAGAGAGCAGGGATAACTTGATGAAATACAAATTAAACAAAATGAACTGTTTCCTCTGTATATGCTATTTTTATGCAAAGATCACTATAGTCAATGACATGTTTTTTAAAATTAACAAGTATCTCAAACCCAGAAAAAATTTCATTTTTCCCATCTGCTGGGAAGATCTATCTATCACGTAGATAGATTTGCATTTTGCAAGACAGAAACAACAGACAAACACTCTGTCAAGAACAGTCCGTAATAGATGGGGATTATACTACTGTTAATCACGTTGACTAGCATATATTTAGAAATTATCCTGAACTTTTCAAAGGGATGCAGCTTCATTTTTACTATAATTCAAGGGAAAAGGCCTTAGAGAGAAATACAGGAAAAATAGGCTTCATCTGTGGCTCACCAGGAGCAGAGATCAACATATCTATGAAAAACGTACTGAATTGCTGATAAGTGACATGCTGATAGATATCAAGTATCTGGTCTCATCATCACGACTTTTTTTGCATAACTGGGTTGTTCTTTTGTACCTCTCTCTCTTTTCCAAGTTTAGGTGGTACAAAACTATAGTGGCACAAACAAAACTTCTATGACAGTTCATCTCTCTAAACAATCCTGATTTCTTCTTTATTGTGAATTTGCAAAACAAAAATTTCTAAATGGGGTAATTGCCTCCATAGAAAAAGCATATATTGTGTGAGTTAAGACAATTTGGTATTTCTGTCAGATTTAAAGAACTCTGACTTCAATATAATATTAATTATGTATATAAAGTCAACCATATTTGTCTTAGGTAAGTGACAGTTTTAAAAATACATCCTTAATATAATTCTTAAAATTTCGAGGATTCTTCATTTTTATGCATATATAATTCTTTGCGTTTTAGGAAAACAAGTGGCAATAAGATTTTTTATATTTCCTTAAAGAATTTAAGTTACAAATTCCTTTTAGCTTTATAGAATTTTTAAATTGCATGTTCTTTCATACTTTGCAATTTTTCTTTCCATTTACTAAAAATCTCAATGCTCTTACTAAGAAACAATTTACTAAGAATTTTACTGCATCTTGTAAAGAGTTTTGCAGGCCTATCTTATGGCACTTTTAACCCTGTTTTAAATAGATTATGTATCTCCTCCTGTGGGAATTAAGACATTATAGTGGCTGAAATCTGCCATAGATCCTAAGCAAAATGGTGTACATAAACAACTAGGAGACTGTTGCCTGTTCAAGTGTTGCAGAGAGAGAGATGCAAGCTATTGTCCTCATGGAGGACCAAAGCAAAGACGTGGGGCTTTTGAAATAAAATGCAAATACTGAATAAATGCAGATGAGTGTTTCGAGCAGGCAGCAGATTGCATGCTGTCAGAAGGAATGTGAAAAAGGACTTGCTTTTATGCAACTCAAACTGGAACCAAAAGACAAGCAGAGTAATTTTCAATGTTACTTAGCAAAGCCTATTTTAGCAGATGACAAAGGCAAAGCTTGGAGCCACACATTATATTTCCACAGCTTTACTTCACTGAATATAAATTGTGTTTAATGGCTTTATTTCACACATATTCCAATTGAGTTAAGGGCATGGCCTGCAAACAAAATGGCAGTACTGACTTAATAGTCTTGCATTTCATGCACCTCTTAGCCACTAGGACTCATTTTAATCATCTTACCTCATTGTCCAAGAGAAATATTATCATGAAGAGAAAAAATTGCTGTCTAGGCTACAATTGAATATCAGTATTCATCACACTATGCAGAATGCTAAGACCAGATTCAGGAGAAAACTTCAGCACTCAAAATTAATTTGCAATGAGTTTTTAGATGCTGAGTAGAGTTATTATTTGCTCTCCTAAGTCAGGGTTTTGAAGAGGAAAAATACACTTGCCAAGGCAGACTTACTGATTGGTAAGCTAAAGTTAGGGAACTCACTGAATAATGAAGGACCAGCTATACATGGTATAAAATTACCTAAACATTGTTCGCAAAAGGAAATTTTTCTTTTCAAACTCCTGTTGGCAATTGGGAGACTTAGAGAGGATGTGATTTCTGACATGGAATTTATGCAAAACTCCTATGCTATGTTATATATTGCAGATACAGTATTTTTGGGAAAACAAACAAAAAAAGAGACCAGTTTGGGTGATGGAGGTTCAATTTGTTTTTTCCCAAGTGGTCTGTTCCTGTTACCTCCCCACAATGGGTCTGTCCCTGGCTAGCCACCCCTTTCCCATTATATCTATCCTCCCGATGGGAACACCCTCGCACTGATTCAGTTTAAAAGCTTGGAAATCAGGGTCCTGGGCCCTCTTTTGCACCCCCTTAAGAAGAAGAAGCATCTCTGTAAATATGTCTTTTCAGACCTTTACTTCAAACTCCGACTCTGGGGGTCAGGAGCCTAGAGAGGAGAAAACCTCTTTGCTTTCTACCATTCAAGAGCTGATTGCAGCCTGAAAACAGCAATAAGAAAATTCACAGATGGTGAAAGAAAGGACAGGTATACTGTGGAGAGTATAGGGATGCAGATGGGTTTTGTAGGGACGAAAGGGAAAAACAAAGCTTGAGCTGTACCTGGCAAGGGAAAACAAGGAAGGCTTCTACAGGTATGTCAGATAGAAAGGGAAGGTCAAAGAAGGTGTACCCCCACAATAAACAAGGCTGCCAGACTGGTAACTACAGATGAAAAGGGTAAGATATTCAGTAATTTTTTTGCTTCAGTCTTCAATGGAAGTCTCTCTTTCCATACATCTTGAGTGAGTGGACTTGAGACAAGGACAGGGGAGCAGAATGCTTCCCACTGTAAATGACTATCAGGGTGATGACCACTGGAGAATCTGATTGTACATAACTCCATGGGATCTAAATGAGAGGCATCCCAGAGTCCTGAAGGAACAGTCTGATGTATATGTCAAGCCACTGTCCATGATTTTTGAGAAGTTGTGGCAGTCAGGTAAGTCCCAAGTGACTAGCAAAAGAGAAACTTTGTGCTCATCTTTAAAAAGGGTAGAAGGGAGGCAACTACCAACCTGTCAGTTTTACTTCTGTGTCTGGGAATATAATGGAACAGATGCACATGGAAGGCAGGGAGGTAATTTGAGACAGCCAGAATGGCTTCACTGAGGGCAAATCTTGACTGACCAACTTAGTGGCCTTTTATGATGGAGAGTTCATCCGTCTAGATTTCTGTAAGGACTTTGACATGGTCCCCACAACATCCTTCTCTGTAAATTGTAGAGATGCATTTGACGGGCGGATTGTTTGGTAGATAAGGACTTGGTTGGATGGTTACATTCAGAAGGTAGTGGTCAATGGCTCTATGTCCAGATAGAGACCCGTGACAAGGATTTGTGTTAGGACCAGTACTGATTAATAGCTTCACTAACGACATAGAAAAGGGATCAAGTGTATTCTCAGCAAATTTGCAGATGACACCAAGCTGAGTGGTGTGGTTGACATTCCTGCTATCCAGAGGGATCTGGGTGAGCTTGAAAAGTTGTAGCACTGTGCTTTTTAGTTTTTGGGATTTTTGTATTGTTATGTGGCTAGTTTTGTGTACCCCCTATGTTCTTCCCCTATTTGAATCACACCCCCCCCTCCCCGGTTTCTGTTACCTGTCAGTCTTGAGTTATGTAACCCCCAAGACCCTGCCTGTCATTTTGAGACCTCACCTCCAGTCTGGAAGGTTCTGACAAGATCACAAAATGATTGGATAGGGTTCCCATCTTTACCCCTCACTGCATTCGGGTTTGTTCCCCTACATGTCACTAAGTTAGAGAGCCATCCCCCACTTATCCTTAATTGGTCCCAATTAAACCCTACCCCGGGTTCCTCCCCCCTTTAAAGCTGCTGTATGCAGGTTTGCACCGAGGTTTTGCCTGGGCTACCACCTGTGACTGGGGGTCCCCGCTGCGGGATGAATAAAATCCATGATTTAAGCCCAAGCGGAGTCTCCCTCTTTCTGTCCTGTCTTCGCCACTCACTTACCTGCAGACAAGCTGAGACCCGTGAGTTCAACAAAGTCCGTATTGCTACGGAGTCATTCCCTCACTGCTGCGGTGTTGGGGCTAGCCAGAGCAGAATAGACGCAGACACCGCGACAAAAAGCGTGCCCATGGAAACCCCATAAAATTTAACAAGTTTGAGTGCAAGGTGCTGCACCTGAGTCAAGACAATGCCAAGTATCACCATGGGCTGGAGGATGAATAGATTGAGAACTGTCCTGCCGAGAAGGACTTGAGGTGGCTGGTGGATAAGAGGCTGGACATGACCCAGCCATGTTCACTCACAGTCCAGAAACATCCTGGGCTGTATCCAAAGCAGTGTGGCCAGCAGGGCAAGGGAGAGAATTCTGCCCTTCTGCTCTGGCGAGACCCCACCTCAAGTGCTGCATGCAGCTCAGGAGGTTTGGAACTAGGTGGTCCCTTCTACCACAGGTTGTTATTCTATGATTCATTCTGACTTTATCCTGAATTATAGTTCCAGAAGTTGTGTTAGAATTAAATGCAAAAAAACTCAAAACAAGAACTTTTGAAACAGATATTTTGTTTTAAATAAAAATGTTTTCAGTCATTCCCACCCATTCCCACGTGTTCTAGTTATTCATTCTTTTATACTAGTACCAAGATGTATATATTCATCATTACTTCTGGTGATGCAGAAAGTAAGCTTGCTAACTATTGATTCATCTCTTAGTTTCTTCTTGACTGGTGACAATGAACTGATTTTCAGCTAAAGTATTATCTATTTCTTATGAGTCAACACTTTGTATGACCTGGTATTTCATCCCCAAGGTCTTCTACCCCCCACTTCACTCCCTATAAATCTTAAGGCAAGGTTGGTGCCCATTGCCTTCTTTTCCATTCCTCGTGGTTAGTCTTTTTTTCGGTTGAAATGACAAGAAGAGGAATCACACTTGCAAGATTTCCATCCATCTTCTGTAGTAGTGTAGATCTACTGAAAAATCATCTGTACTGTAGTCTTGTTGCAAACATACCTGCTTCAGTGCTCACCAGCTTAATGTGGTCAGCCATGTCCTGATTCTAAATACATGTCAATTTTTTGCTCTGTCATTTTTCTGGTATTTAAAAACCTATGCATTCTCATTCAAACTTCCCTCATACCAGAATTTATAGGTCTCTGCAGAACACGTTTGCCCCATGCACAGTCTTTCAGACAAGCACAGGTGTATGCAAAATGATAATGCACATTATTTCATGTGTTAGAAATCTGTGAATTGTATTCTGGGTGTTTTCAATACTATTAAATTATGATAGGAAGCAGGTCTGCTACTTAGTTCTAGCCTTTAAAAACCATAGACATGTATAACTGGAGAAGTCTGAAACAATATATTACTTCCATGTGTCTAAAGTTTTACTATCCAAGTCTTTTCTGTTACCTGTCTGTTCAGTATCAGCTTCCTAATACTTCTGTCTTTCTTGTTGCAGATTCTGCAAAATTCTTTTTTTATGTTCTTGTGATACACTGAGGACCAGTCAGAACTATTTCTTTCTAACAGTCAATGGAACACATTCACTTAACTGTTGGCTCACTAAATTTGGGAAATTGGACTAAGGGAAAATCTAGACAAATATACTTCAAAGCTCTAATTGACTTAGAGAAGTTTTGCTACCATCAAGTTTGGGGTCTTTTTGTCTTTTTGCTACAATGAGTTTTGCTACTATGAAGATATGTACACCTTAATTCTTTTTTGGTTTTTTTTTTTGTTTTTTTTTTTTTTAAGAAAAACAAAACCAGTTATCTTTTCTATCTTACAACATTTCCTATTTCATTATTCTCCTACACTTTTTGTCTCCTCAGCTATTCTTATATGTGTTTTTCATAAAAAGTACTAAAGAGATGTAATGTTAGCAAAACTGACAAGAGGGGAATAATTTCATTACTTATGAGGTGAAGCATATCCTGTAACTCAACTTTATATTTGCCTGTTTATTTTTTTTCCTTTATTATAATATTTGTATCATTGATATGATTTACAGTCCTATAAATCTATAGACAGATAATTTCTATTTTTGTGTCTCTCAATCTTAATTTACTTCCTGCTTTATATTATATCGCTTTTTTTTTTTTTTTTGTTAACTTGATCTTAGTAAATTGGAGTCAAGAGTGATTTTGACAAGCTGATTCAGATCTGTCTTTGAAAGTGTTTACTCTTCCTGTTTTGGTGATATCTGCAAAATGTCAAAGAGCATTTCACACTCTCTTGTCTGGATCATTTGTGAAAACAGTAATTTGAACTGGGTCCATCCCAAGCCTTTGCAAGGATCTCACATCATATGTTCATGCAGTCTTAGTGCTTTTTAAATATGTGTTAGCTGAATAAGACCTGTTTTGCAGTCATAGTGGTTTTTATCTAGGCTGTTGAACTTCTTTTATTGCACTGAAAAATACTGGAGAGCAGCATGATTTTAGAGAATAGATAGATGTGGAGTGGCTGTGCTTTCTTCAAGGGACTGGACATCATGAGTGGTTCTACTCTATTTTTTTCTTCAGTGCTTGTAAAAGCATAGCCCTTATCCTATATCTTTTTTCATGTCTTTTACTGGTTTATTGTACGTATGCAATTAATACCCTCTGACATTTCCCTTCCTCACCTGCTCCAGTACTTTTCCTTAGACCTTATGAACTTCTATAAGCTATAACAACCAGTCAAGTACATCTTCTAACAAAAGGTTATCTAAGGAATTTAACTTCAAAACTTTCTCATAAAAACAGTATTTGAACAACAGTACTGTTATTTTTTAAGACTCGATTCCAGTGCTTTGGTAACTCAAGTTACTTAAGTTAGCCTAAAACTTAGGATTGTGAGGTCTATACATGTATGTATGTGCAGAAGTCTGTGTACATATTCATATATTTATTTAACATTTATATGTACGTGTGTACGTATACATACACATACCACAGAATCGCAGCATAAAAGAATATTCTGAGTTGGAAGGGACTCACTAGGAATATCAAAGTCCAGCTCCTGTCCCTGCACAAAGCACCCCAAGAATCACACCATGTGCCTGAGACCATTCTTTAAATTCTTCAGTCTTGAACTCTGTCAAGCCTGGTGCTGATGACCCTGTTCCAGTGCCTAACCACCCTCTGGGTGAAGAACCTTTATTCTAAAATCCACCTTAAGCCTTCCCTAACACAACTTCCCTTGGGTCACCACAAAGAAAAAAGATCAGTGCCTGCCCCTCCTCTTCCCTCATAAGAAAATTGCAGGTTGCAGTGAGGTCTCCCCTCAGTCTCTTGTACTCAGGCTGAACAGACCAAATGATCTCAGCTGCTCCTCAGACAGCTTCCCTTCCAGCCCCTTCACCATCTTCGCTGACCTCCTTTGGACACTCTAAGAGCTTAATTAATGTGTTTTTAATACTGTGGCACCCAAACCAGCCCCCAGCACTGGAGGTGAGGCTGCCCCAGCTCAGAGCAGAGCAGGACAATCCCCTCCCTTGCCTGGCTGGCATGCTGTGCCTGATGCCCCCAGGACAGAGTTGGGCCTCCTGGCTGCCAGGGCACTGCTGACTCATGGTCAACTTGCCATTCCCTTTCCATGGCCCTGCTTTGCTGCCTCTCATTCCCCAGTCTATCTGCACATCCAGGGTTATCCCATCCCGGTGCAGAATCGAGAACCTTCCCATGTTAGAAGTCATAATATGAATGAGGAATTTTGCTCAACAATTAATACAAAAATATTAGGTAATATTTTTTATGATACTTCACAATATTAATCTCAGCCTCCTTGTAATTAATTACAAGTAAAATGCATTTTCTAACCACAGATTCAGTTCAGCCTAGGTTCAAAACTTGCAATAAACAAACACCTTCACTGAGTTCAGAGGACATAAACAGAATATGGTTTAGTGGTTGAGCTCAGGAAGGCCAAGGCCTAATTTTTGCTTTTATACTGTGTTGTGCAGTACTTCATCCCCTATGTTAGCATATATTATACACCCTTAATATTGTTTAAATATTTTGATCAGTCTGGGCCTATAGGGCTGTATTTTTCTAGCTTTCCTATGAGGTCTCCTGTCACACTGCGTAAAAGGATTTATTAAATAAAGCAATCTCATCTCCTACTTCCTTCTTATCCATTATACTGAAAGTTACTGTGTCAAAGGAGGAAATTAGATTGTTTTGACATGATTTACTCTTGAAAGAGGTGTGTTGGCTGTTTTTCATCAGCTTTTTATTTTCTGTAGAGTGGTTATAAATTGGCTGTTTAATAACTTCTCCCAGTATCTTTGCACATACTGAAAGTACTGTGACTGGTCAGTGGTTTCTCAAGTCTTCTCTTTCCTAGTGGAATGTAATAGCTTGCCCTTCTTCAGTCCCCTAAGACCTCTCTTCTACAAGATCACAAAGGACTTTGATTCAGATACTACTTTGGTTATTTTATTAAGTGCTCAAAGTTTTATTCCTTTCCTTCACCTTGCCCCATCTAATTGTATCAAATATATTTACATACCTTTTACAATAATATTTTATGCTGTTTTTCCATTTCTAGGAATTTATATTAATTCTCAATAATTGTAACTTATTTGGTAGGATATTTTTAATGGTAAATCAACTCTTGCTATTTCATTCATCTGATCCCAAAATAGAAGAAAACTTCTGAAAAAAAAAAAAAAAAAAAGTTCCCTTAACCCCCCCCCAAATTATCTTGTTATTTCAGGGCCTTTCTTCCTTTCTTGCTCTTAATAATTTTGAGCCTAAGCCTCCTGTGATCATCACTAGTAGCTTACACCTTCTAATCCTCAGCCACTTCCTGTCAGTTGCAATTGAGTCTGGAGACAGTTCTTTCATAAACTCCCTCCCATTTCACATTCTCCCCATTGTATTCTCTAACTTCTGGAAGACACTGTGTCTGTGTTCCTTTCTAACAGGTATTGGATTATTAATGTTTCCCTTTATCACTGGCTTTCACTTTTTCTGTTGCCAAAAATATCACTTTTCTGCCTATGGTAGAGCAGTTTAAAGGGGTCTCTCATCATTATAAGCCTTTGTTCTTTGCTTTCTACATTCATTAAAAAAAACAAAACAAAACAACAAAAAACCCCAAATCCCCAGAACAGCTTATTCTATCGCCCTATTTTTTAGAACAAATATATGAGTGCATATATATATATATATATATATATATATATATATATATATATATTTGTCCTTTTAAATTCTAATCTGGGATGTGTTTTCACAACGTAGGAAAAAAATATTCAAATTAATTCCATACAAAATACTTCATCCTTGTACAAGGAAATATAACTTTCCATGTCCATTGCTCTTACTGTGACTGCAAATGCAAATGAGATTGAGTAAACCTGAGGCATATGGCACCTTTAGTTACTGTAGCTTGTGTATCTGTATCTAATTCTAAATATACCTCATGATTTGAGTAAGTTCCATGATTAAAAGTGTTTAAATAAGGTAGCTTCTATTAATTACCAGGACCTTTTACTGGTGCATTTGTTTCTCCTGCACTGAAAAGTCCATATAGGACAGATAAAAGCACAACACTAGAAAAGAGATAGATAGTAAGAAGTTTTTGTACACCTTCTTTGTAAGACTTTTCTGTATTAATTATGTAAACTTGACTGTTTGTAATTTCTTATTTATTACTTTTTTTTTACATATTACAATCCCATATGTATGGTGTAGTCTTTTTCTAATACATGAAGAATTGTTTCAACCTGAACAATTCAATTAGGAGGTACCTGTCAGTTCATGTGTAATATTCTACTAAATTCCTTTCAAGGAATGTACACCTAGGTAAGCTGAAAGTCACATATCCAAGGATGAGATATCCAGACATGGATGTCACTTTGTAGATAAACTTTAGAAATCAAATCAAGGGGAGCTTTCCAAAATGTTAGTACATTTGTCTGATTGCTCTCTTTTCATTCTTTTCTTTTCTTTCTTTTCTTTTCTTTTCTTTTCTTTTTCTTTTCTTTTCTTTTCTTTTTTTTCTTTTCTTTTTCTTTTCTTTTCTTTTCTTTCTTTTCTTTCTTTTCTTTTTTTTCTTTTTTTTTTTTTTTCTTTCTTTCTTTCTTTCTTTCTTTCTTTCTTTTTTCTTTCTTTTCTTTTCTTTTCTTTCTTTTTTCTTTTTCTTTTCTTTCTTTTCTTTCTTTTCTTCTTTCTTTCTTTCTTTCTTTTTCTTTTCTTTTTCTTTCTTTTCTTTTTCTTTTTTTTTTTTTCTTTGTATCCTTCCTTTCCTTTTTTCTTTCCTTTCCTTTCCTTTCTTCCTTCCTTTCTTTCCTTCCTTCCTTTCCTTTCCTTTCCTTTCCTTTCCTCTTTTCCTTTCCTTTCCTTTCCTTTCCTTTCCCTTTCCCTTTCCCTTTCCCTTTCCCTTTCCCTTTCCCTTTGGGATAACTGTTATTAGGAAGAAAAGTGTTTTCTGCATTAAACAATCTAATAAGAAATTCTCTTCAATTACTTCTCTTACATTTAATGGTATCTGCAGAACAGATTCACCTCTCAATGCTCTGTATCAACAGCATGTGTATGCTGTCTTATGAAACTTATTATAATTAGACTCTAAATCCATCATTCACTTTAATATAAACAGACAATTGGGGAATATAAAATTAGGGGTAAAATAATGTGCTTTTCTAGGTGTATCAGAACCAAATTGGTTATGACATAATCAAATACTGTTTTAAATAAAGTTGAATTAACTGGTTACCCTTTCTGGTGATTAATCTTCATTTTGATTGAAACAAAATAGTCATGTCATTTTAAATAGAATATCTAATGGTTAACACCAGCATTAACAGATTTGTCACTAGCAAAGCAAAATATAGCACAAATCATAACAGGATAAATTACATTTCCTATAGGAGATATAGCAAACATAAACATATATTTCAGATGAGTTCTGAAGCCACCTGAACTTAAGAAGACTCCTCATATATTTTAAAAACATGATGATACTTTACTCCAGATCCTATTAAAAGTATACCTTTCACTTGGAAAAACTGCAAAGAATGCATGCTTTTGAAATATGCTGTCAGGAAACACTTGGGACTAAAAAATAAAATGTAAGTTAGATGTGGGGAATTGTTTGAATATAAGGACCCCATTGTATTTGCATCCTATTTTCTCATTTAAAGTGAGATGAACTGAACTTATGTATCTGCTTTATACATTTACAAGGGCAAAAAAAGGGATATAATTTTCTTCCTCGAGATTATGATGTTATGTGAACTCAGTGTTCCTGTTCTTATCACTGTGAATTCACATTATGTGCTTTTCATCTGATTTTCCTTCCAGCAGCAGCTAGGAAAGTGCAGAAAGGCCATGTTCAGGAGATAATGCTCATATTGCTAATGTTTGCCTGCTGAAAGAATTATTTGCCCTTTCAAGCATACTTCTAAGATATTTGGCGTGTTTATGGTACTTACCAAAAATGTGTTTTCACAGTTACTCTATCTCAAAGACCTTCACCTATTCTACTCTTAGGAATAAAAAAAGTTAATGCCAATTGATCCCTTGAGAAACAGTAAAACTAAGTAACAATACAAGATGAAAGATTCTCAATATTGCATGTTTTGGCAATTTTTACTAATCAGAGCAATGTAGGGACAGTAGATGGCTTAAGAAAGTAAATAAAATAAAATAATTTATTTTCTGTACTGGGCAGGAAGCAGCAAGCAAATCTTATATTGCTTGTGCTCTTGATTGAATGTGATAGAAAGACACCATTATTTTAGTTGTCCTGTTCTTGAAGGCACATATTTTCTGATATTTTTTCTCTTATGTAGTTTCCCCTCAGTCTAAGATTCTACTAGGGTTACCAACTGTGAAAAAAGCTGGCCCATTACTATCCTGAAAGAGAATTTTTAAAAAATCTAATCTGATCTAGTATCAGCAAAAGGCATCAGGAAGTAACTGACAGAGAGGAGACGTTATCTGCAGCTTCCCATGCATAAAGTGCCCACACATGCAAAGTCTTCCTCCTTGAACTTCTTCATTGCTTCAGACAAACCTGTACACCTGCTTCTTGGCCTGCACTCCTGCCAGAAGGATGACAGCCATGAATTCTACACTTCAGCTGCTCTTGTCTTGAGTTTCTGCCTGAGAATGTTATTGCTTGTCATGTAGAAGAGACACAGGGCTCCAGATAGCAAAACTGGCTGAACTACAGCAGGCATGGTTACTTGTACGCTGGCAATGAACCACCTGGTCCACTGGTAGGAGGGCTGAGCCTTATTTCATTGTGGATACTCCACGCCATGTAAACAGAGATGCTGATCTGAAAATTAAGGGTACTTCTTGCGGTTGTGGAGTCTTCCTGGCTTATGGAAGCACTGAAATAGCTTCATCCTTCTTCTAATTGACTACAGCTACAGCAACTGGACCAAACACTGTGCCAGTCCAACCAAAGGGGCTGAGACAGGATCACATCCTTGTTGCTTTTATTGGCTGTAGAGGCTGTTTTTTTTTAATGGCAAAGAGGCCCAGTAGCCATTCAGCCTATTTTTGCCTTTGTTTTCCCATCGTAAGAGTAATTTTACTAATGTGATAAATTATGCAGTCTGGTGACACCTTGCCAAGTGCATTTCCTCTTCTCTTCCCTGGGCCCTGCTCTGAGGCTTGTGTAGCAAGCCCCAGCCTAGGTGTGATAAATCAGAAGATGTCCAAGGCAAAGTAAGGATTGTGCTGGGAGACAACAGGTAATATCCTACTCTCTGTTCCCTGAAGAAGTCAGTAATGGAGTTGCTGAGAACATTGAAAACTCGGGTGCAAGATAAAGGGAGAGGTGGGAAAATGTCATGGGGAAAGGGAACAACATCAAGGAATGCTTAGTGGTGCAGGTGTAGAGAGTTCCTATGGGAAGTGGATATAGAAAGCTGCACAGCCAGTAATGCTCAGCTACTGCAGGGCTGGGGAAGAGGTAGGCTAATGTTTGTGCTACAAACCATTAAATACATTGATCTGATACAGCCAAAAGGAAATTTACCAATCTACAGATGAATTGTACAGTATAACTCAGCAGAATGAGAAAAGTAGAAGCTTAAAGAAAAAGAGCAGAATTCAGCTCAGAACAATTACATGAAATCTGTCTAGTGTAAAAGGCATATATTAAGTCAGAATAAAGATCTAGCTAGGATTCATGGATATGATAGCCCGGTAGCAATCACTTGTGAGAAAGGACAAGTTTACAGATGTTTTCTTCTGAGATCTAGTAGTTTGAGGATTTCTTCAGCCCTACTATTGAATCTAATGTGCAATGTTATTGCTGTCACTCTTGAATGACATTCTTGATTATGTGGTATCTTTTAGGATCAAATAAGATAAAATTTACTGAGTAATTTACTTTTTCTGAGAACCTGCACAGGAACAGGAAAAATAATTTTGGTTATAAAAAAAAAGCTTTCTGGTGTACAGTATCCTAAGTGGCCAGTAGCTTAGGTGTTTTCAATTTGAATAATATCATTGACATTTTTGTATTTTAGCTGAAGTCGATCCTAAGATATATATAGATATGGATAGAGATAGAGATAGAGATAGAGATAGAGATAGAGAAGAGAGAGAGAGAGAGAGAGAGAGAGAGAGAGAGAGAGAGAGAGATGTATGTATATGTCAATGTACACATGCACATATATATGTATATATGTGTGTGTGTGTGTGTGTGTATCTCTCTATATATATATCTATCTCTATATATGTATATCAGAAACTATTGAAGGTGGAATTTCAGGAGTCCTCTACCTCCACTGAAGTTTATGGGCAGTTTATTTCTCAGCTGAAATACATTAAACTCTGTTTCAGGACAAAAAGGCATAGAGTGTTTTATATTTCATTACCACATGCTTTAGTGTATTTAGACATGGTCAAACCCAATTATATTAGAAGTTTTTTTTCCAATTTAAATGATTCTATGATTCTATGTTTCCATGATTTTGTGATTCAGTTCCAGGTCCAGGAGCTGAATTGAATGCACACTGACTGTGCACCAATTCTGCTGCGTTGTTGCATCATTCTGGAACACATATTTGTGCTGTTGCCTTTTGCCCAGCCTGGAAATAAAACTTGAGATAATTTTAGCAAGGAGAAAATATAAAAGGGGTTCTTTATTTGAAGGCCTTCAGGGGCAGTTATGGAAAGGTGTCCACAAAAGCCCACCCCCACCCCAGGGGTGAGTACATTTTTATAGGTTTTAGGAAATTAACATAATTGATAAAAGCACCAATTAGGAGGATAAGTGGTGATGCAATTCTCCCCCAGGTCAAGCCCCTTTCTGGAGCCCCCCTTCAGCACTAGTTGTACTTTGTCCATTAGATGTATCTTGAAGAGTTTTTCTCAGCCTTGGTTCCCAGGAAGATCCAAAATAAGGTAGGGGCCTTTTACCCCTGGGGGCTTAACACTCTGTAATTTGTTTTGTATTTTTGCCTAGGGAAAGGCATGGAAAATTATTGGGAAAACTAGCTACTAATACAATAGGCTACACAGCTACAAATAAATGCGCAAAGAATACAGAGAACACAGAAAAAAAGGCAAAACCCAAACCAGCATCAGTGCCACAGACAGGAACATGGCCTCCTAAGAAAGACCAAGATAATTAGACAATATGGTTTACTGATGCTGTCTTATACCCGGTCAGCTCAGACAATCTACAATAATCTATACAGTTCTGTGCAGGTATATCTGTATATTCTTAAGTGCAGGAAAACATATAATTTATTTTTGTTCACACTAAAATAATTTGATGCTTAGTACTGAAAAAAACACTGAAGTGTAGGTACTAATCTGGGTACTACCTTCACATTAGGAAACACTTTATTCTCTTTCTACTAATTTTCATACTTCTTCATGTCTTTCTACTATCTGTGAAACGATGCTTAAAAAGATTCTTACTCTAACAGAAATATTCATATATATATACAGATATATATATATATGCACTCCTATAAACTTTTCTGTATAATAACAATTTTCTCTTTTAACTTTCCAGCTTTAGGACTAAATATTTTCTGTGGATGTATTGGCAAAAAAATCTACATCCCTACAACTACCTCCCCTTTTGTTACATCAGGAAGTGTTAAGAATTTGACCAGTAGGATTGTTTACAATCTGTACAATTCTGTATGGACTTTTAACTAGAAAATGAAGAGGTGAAATATTATTAGTGTTTCAGGAAGACTAACTGACATGTGTGGAAAATCCAGCCTTACTGAGTAGTGACAGACTTGAAATTATTAAAAATCCAACAAAGAGGAGAACCTGCAGTCAAGTCTTGTCACTTATGTTCACTCTAGAGGGTTAAATGAAAATATGCAATGTTATAGTGGTGCAGGAGCAAGTAAATCCACACTATACCTATTAGGGATGGTCAAAGAAATGTTATTCTGTGCAATAAGTCTCTGTATACATTTTAGGAAGTATTGGGAACAAGTAGACTCAATTGAACCATGTAGAAACTTGCATCTTGTTTCATTTGTCATAGAGAGTGATTCAGTGGTGCACTGTGAGGAAGAAGGTTATTATGTCTTTAATAAAAAAAAGATTGGGCTTACACAGAGGATGTCTAGGACAGCAGCATGTATAACAGACACTAGAATTTTAGCAGCTCTTCTGGACTATTTAATGCAGAGGTGGATGCATAGCAGAAGAGCAGTCAGTGTACAGAAAGAGTGCAGTGATATAAGCTCAGTTTTCAGTCTGGCAGCTAGCCTTGAGCTGTGATTACTTTTAAGGTTTCCAGTAAAAGTGGGTAAATTACGTACAGAAAAATGACTCAAAAAACAAATGAGAAAGTTATCCCAGGCAATGGGATAACCTGCAGACTTTCTTACCACATTCAGTGATTTTTGCACCAATAAGTCCTACCTCAAAAATGGTTTTCTATGCTGACCCTCATCAGAAGATATATAAGGGCTGTTCTTTCACTAAGAAAGTGTACAGTGTTTGAAAAATAATTGTGAATATAATTAATGAAGAAATTTAACCTAAAAATGAGTATTAAAGCACAAAATGATCAAGGCATTTCGGTGTCTCACGCTGACCAGTTTCAAAAGTAGTTTAGTACCTACACAGAAGGGTTTGTGTGGCTGCCTTCACACAAGAGTAAATGGGAAGCCGATTACTTAATGAGACTACTTTGAAAAATTGATGCCCAGATTAGTTTAGGTAGCAAAATCTATCCGTAAAATAGACACATGGTTTATTTTACCCTTAGAAAATCTGGTATCAAAGTTATATGTAGAGAAATCTGAAGCAGATCTTTCCTCCTTGACAGTTATGCTACTGTCAGTACCCAAACCAACTTGTTTAGACATTCATCTTGAAATTTACCTTACAGCCTGTAATATCAAAACCATAGCACATAAATGAGGTCTAAGGCTTAAAACACGATGAACTAAATGGTGCATTTTCTAGGTCTGCTTACCCTTATTCTGAGACATTATCTTGGAAATTCTCACCTATGAGCAAATTGACTAATCAATAAACCATCTATCTGAAAACAGAAGCAAAAATAACTAAATTACATAGATTTTATTGATAGCTACTTTTCTATTCGTACATAAAACAACTATTATGCACTTTAAAACGATGGCAATATGTTTCATATTTGCTGAAGAACTGATAATATTTGTAGTCCTATAGCAAAACGTTGATCTGCCATTGTATAATGCAAAAATTCACAATGCCATGCCTATGCAAATTGAACAGAAAAAATTCAAAGGAATAGTGTTTGGTCGCCAACCATTGTCTGTCATACAAGTATCACATATTGAAATGCAATCCTCATTACTTCTGTATGAAATCACTGTTCCTAAACAAACCCATGAGGCTTTGTATGTACATCTGTTTTATTCATTCACAAAACCACAAACATAAATAGCAATTATTGTATATCTGACTTGCACCTAAAACTAGCAGTGTACTATGACCATCTTCTCATGAAAAACAGCACAATGTGATGCCATCTTACCACAGCATGGTAGAAAGCCCAGCATCAAAGATGGAAGAAAGAATTTGATGTTCTTTTATGTCATTGGTATAATAAACAATAGCTATTTTGAATCAAAACCGTGTTGGATATTAAAAATGTTTTTTTTTTTTTTTTTTTGCAGGCCAGATGTGCCTTACAACAAATGATATATGTATTGATAGTAGTGGTATAATATTTGCTGACATAAACAAAGTACACTACTAAGTCATCCCTTGGGAAGTATAGCACAGCAGCCTGAACTAATCCCTCACTTGCAGGATGCCTTCCTTCTACTCTGAAAATAGTTTACTCAAGCATCTGCCTGATACCACAGTGCAAATGAAATTACATATAATTGAATTAAAAGCTTTTGACTGCTTAAGTGGTGAGGAATTTCACTGTCTACACCATCAACTAATTGAGCTCTGCAATTATAGCCACTTGAATTGTCATGTTGGATCTCAAAATACATGCCCCATCTTTTAAATATTAAGTCTGGACACTCAGATGTGAGTATTTGCCTCCACATGTGTGGAGTTACCCTTCAGCCATCTCACATTCACAGAGCAACACTAATGGGACTGCAACTCCTTGGGTATTCTCAATTTCTCACCAGGACTAAATACATTTTCTTTCTTACTTTAGGGGCCCCCAAACAGGAGTTATGTTAAGGCCACTCTCTATGGAGGTGGCAGAGTTTAGACACATTCCTGTTCTTGATTCTTCTCACACCTATTAGTTAACAGGTTCCTACCTTGTCCTTGAGTTCTAATTAGCCTTTGCAACCTTAAGAATAGGGAAAGCTCTATCTCACCCTCTGTATTACCAGGATCATCACTAGACTAGCAGAACAGGACCTCCATCCCATTTTAAATTTTATTGCAAAGTTTTCAATTTTTACTATTTTTCAATAGCACACAGAGATTTTATGGCATGTCCTGCTTGCAATTAATATGTAAATTGGCTTTCTAATTGCCTGTTGTCAAAGGAATCTTCTGCTTTCCCAGAATTGTTGTTTTGAGTTCAGTCTAAGGCCAGTATTTCTCTGTGCTGTGTTTATGAGATCTTTTTCCTATTCACCCCCAATTTCCTTTCAAAGCCCTAAGATTTGCAGATGCATATACTCCTTCAGATATTTTGATAGTTCTAATTAGTGTACATCTTTGATATTATGCAATTGCCTTCAATTATCTGTTTCAGTTATAGAAGTTTCTAAATCACCCCTATGAAAGTGCACTGTTAACAGAGACCAGCAGTAAAGATAATCCTGAGAATAGCAGACCACAAAATGCCTGGTGACAAGGTTTTTTAATTACTGAAGTGGAATTAGAGTGTATAATTAAGATAAAATTATACAGCTCATAGGCTGAGAATGTCAGAATATGTCCCTTTAAATGCATCACTCATCTATTTTGTAATTCTTTTCCTCTATTTTGCAACATATTAGATGTCTCAGTAAATATCACCTGTGAGCTGAAGACATTTTTACCTGAAGAAATGGTTTATAAAAACGAAAGTGGTTTCTGTTATGGTAGTTAAATTCCCTAGAAATAGTCTGGAAATTGCTTGCTAATGCTGAATACACTTTCAGGCTTTTAGAGCCTTTAGCAATATTGCCTTATTAACTACCTTACCTCGCACAGGTGTGAATGAACTATGTTATACATCAGTTTGAATTATTGTACATTCTAAAACTTTGCTCAGTATTGGAGAGAAAAAAGGTTTTTCAAATTGCATAGTATTACAACATTTGTTTTGTGATTATTATTATTTTTTTTTTTTTGTAATTACAGATTATGAGAATAGACCATCATACTTCGTTTAGCTTGTCAAAATATTGCTGCCCTCTACCACTGGCAGCTGACTTTGTTAATGTGGTGGGATGACTTTGGCCATCTGCAAGACCCCACTCACCTAATCTCTCAGTCCCTCTCCTCTAGGGAGGACCAGGGAAATGGAAAAGTTTGTTGGTCGAGATGAGGACAGGGACATCGCTGGCCAGTTATTTTGATGGGGCAGAGCAGACTCAACTTGGGCAAAAGTAATTCAACACATTGCCCATTAAAATGGAGTTGTACATTTCACAAAAATATTCACTACTGTTGCTGAAAAAGGTGAGAAGCTAGGATGTGAAATACAGAACTACAAGAGTAATTTGATTCATGTGCACGGGGTGTCCTATTCATATTGTATATTAGGTCGCTCCCAAGCCTTCTGTTTTCCAGGTTGAAAAATCATAGTTTTCTAAGTCTTTCTTCACAGGACATGAGATCCATCCATTTAATCACCTCGGTGGACCCTCATCTAGACTTGCTCCTATATTTTGATGTCCTTCCTGTGCTGGGGACTCCAGAGGTGAATGCAGCCCTGCAGGTGGGGTCTCACCAGAGAGAAGCAGAGGGGCAGAATCCCCTCCCTCACCCTGTTGCCCACACTGCTTTTGGTGCAGTCCAGAGCACGTTTGCCTTTCCAATCTGTGAGTGCACATGACTGAGTCATGTCCAGCTTTTCATCTACCAGCATCCTCAAGTCCTCAGCTGGGCTGCTCTTGATCTGTTCATCTTCCAGCCTGTGTTGATTCCATCAGGGCATGGAGTACAATTTTGTTGGCCTTTCTTTTCTGACCCATGTGCTTATAGAATCCCTTCTAGTCATTCTTCATATCCATTGCCAAGTTTCATTCTATCTGTATCTTGGCTTCCCTGATCCCACTCCCACACATCCAAACTGTATTCTTGTACTTCCCACAGGTAACCTGTCCCTGCTTCCACTGACAAATCTTTCCTTCTCAGTTTGAGCAGCAGGACCTTGCTCAGCCATTTCAGTTTTCTGCTGGCCTTGTTTTATTTCTTTACGCACAGGCATGGACAGCTTTTGCACTCTAAGTGTCCTTAATTTTAGTTGTGTCCTTATTTGTAATAAAAGTTATGTAATGTGAAATATTTTTGCACATTAATAATTTTCCTTTTCACTGTTTATCTGTACATCCTTTTCCCCTTTTCATACTGGTAGGTAAGACTAAGCTCGCCACATGCTACATATGAAGTTCATTATACATGTGTGAACAGTGTTACTGATTTCAGTGGCAGAGCTTATCTCTGCAAAATACACTATATGTAGAAACTTCTAAGTTTAAGTGTTTATATTTGGATTCCACATAGGAAAAAAATGAACCAAAGGAAAATTAATTCCATCTTTAATATTTCACAAAGTTTGATGGAAAATGTTTTTTTGCAATGCATAGAATGAAATCATAATGACAGTATTATCTCAGGCACATAAGGAACAGTTAGTAGTTCCTTACGCCTCATGTCTCCTTAAACTTGCACTGTGTAATTGTTATAATTTTAAAATTATCCTGGCCAATGGTTCTGGTAAAAAAACAACAAATTGAACCACAATACTATGATTTATCACATGATTGATGCTTTAGGAGAGATGTTTGCAAGTGGAAATATAAACACTAGGACACATAAAATTAGTCTATATGATCAGTTCTCTCATTTTTTTTTGTGTCAGATCTTAGTGAAGATTTCAGCTACATTCCTTAGAGACATAGTCTGTAGCATTTTTGTGTGAAAATGAAAAAACCACAACTTTATAGAGGCCTCAACTATATCTGAGTTTTGAAAGAGTCTCAATAAGCAGATGGTTATACACTTTGGAATTGTATCTTTCATGATGGATTGCAAACACAATTAATCAACCTAAGAAATGTTTCAAGTATCTGTAGTAATTTTCATCAGTTGAAAAATTCAGAAGTACTTCATGGATAAAGTTGTTTCCCTTCTGTATTTTAATTGTGCACTAATAATATTAGCTTATAATCTAAGGATAATTTCCATAATTGATTTTGTAGAGTTGCAACCATTCCACATCCAAAACATGAGATGCTTTTAGAAAAAAAAAAAAATCCAATTACAAAAAAGTCTTCTGCACCCTACTTGACTTTTCTTAAACAATCAAATGATAATCAGATAATGTTTAAGTATTATTGAGTGATTCCCCCCCCAGTAATCTTTCAGTGCTCATCACCAATAAGTTCTGGAGAAAATGCTATTAGGATTGATAGTGGTTTTAATCCTTATTTTGTAAGCCAAATTACTTATTTTACCTTTTTGCACTAAGCAATATACTTGAAAATGCAGAAATTTCTATAATTTACTAAGTTAAAAGCTTTCTCTACTCCACAGGAGTTTTTGTGAGAAATTGCAGACGTAAAGTATGGCATCTGGTGATGCTGGCTTAATTTGCAGATAGCCTGTTTTCAAACCTGAATTTTTGAAGATCCATTACATCCTCTTTTGAAATTACCCTGCACAACATGACTAACCCTGTATATTTTTGTTTCCCTGTGGAAAAATGCGTAAGGAAAATAACATCCTGTTTAAGTATCTGCCTGGTTTTGAGCCAGTAGTCAGCTAAACAAGTATAGATAAGGTTTGAGGAGCATGACTTGCTGAAAAATTAAAAGGAACATATATAAACATCAGTTGTGACATTCAGCATTTTTCCACAATCTAGTGATCTTCTCCAGTTACCATGCTATTCAGGAACCACGGAACATATGAATTCTGTGACAGTCGTAATAAAAGGAAACGGTGCCCTTCTGTACACTAGCTCTGGGGATTTTATTCACAGAAGATGGAACTGAGAAGTGGTGACTGATTTGCCTAAAAGGTAAAGCCTTTTCTACAACACTGTCTAGATGCTGCAAAAGACATGGATCCAAAACATGGGCATTATGGAAGGAAAATGTAAGGAGAGATTTGGCGAAGAGAGAGGGAAAACAGATAAACAAAACCATAAAACCCCTCACTTTAAGTGCAAAGTTTTAAATACAACTGCCCAAAGAAAACTGCATGGCAATTACTCGTTTCAGCTTGGCTGGAACACATCATTCTTAAAGATTACCTAAACAATTATTTAATTGTAATGTTCAGTCAGATATAGAAATAGAATTGCTTGCAGAGGTATTCCAATACTACTTCCAATAGTTTTGAGAGAAGAGAGGTTTATTTTTGCTCTGGATTTTATTTCATTGTTAAATGTTAGTTTCAAAGGAAAGCAATTCCAGAAATATAGTTTGTAAAGGATGTTAACCTTTTTATTTTTTGGATATGTAACAATATAGGAATGAGACAACATATGTCTATTTCAATAATATATGTCAGTATAGCAATCTGCCCAAATGAATATCTAGGTATTGTGTCTCATGAGAAGAACACTAACCTTTGTCTTCCTGTGTCTTACTGGAAGAAAAGTAAATATTGACCCCCTCAGTTAATGCCTGGAAACCAGTAAATGTTCCATAAAACATTATATCAATGCCATCAGCCAGCTAAACTAGCAGTACAGAATCTTGGACAAATATCTGTATCACCAGTTTCAAACATCTATTTCATACTGAGTAATGTATTTTTGTGTATATGAAAGTCCATAGTTAATATTTCATCTGCCTGTTTGAGAAGAGCATTTAAGTGGCAAAATTTCTGTCTGCTTTTTTTGATTAAAAAACCTCTTTTTGTCTTAAAATTGGTGTTTCCTAAAAGGCATATGTGCTACAGAATTAAATTTTCCTAACTCCTGAGTTGTTTCCAAATGCAGTTTCAGTTTAATTCTCTGGTTTATAAAAATTTTAAAATCACAGGAGGAATCTGTCATTGTAATCTTTGTTTGTAACTGTTGAATACAAACAAGGAAACAAACAAACCAGTCTGAAAATGGTGATCATGACCTGAACTCTAGAAAAGTTAAACAATAACAGATGTCCTTGCATTTGGAAGTAAGTTTGGATATAGAGTAAGTTATTGCAAAAGTTCACATCTGCAAAAGAAACCCCTGCCAAAATCCTAACCCATTTTTTGTTAAGCCTAAGTTAATAAATGACTGCATCCTGAAATTCAATAGACCAGGCATACTTCCAGTTTCACCCAAGTCTAAAAGACTTATATAACTGAATCCTGGTCTGTGATAACTACACCTCATGTAGAAGTTGTAGAAATTCAAATACACACAAAAAAAATATGTATATTTTTACATCCTAACTATTCTAATGTTTTTACTTCTGAGAAAGACAGTATGTGCACTTTAAAATCTGATTTCTTCAACTGAGAAATTCTTTTATGAGACATATATTTCTCCAAATTGGCAGAACATTAAATAATTGATTTCTGTACAGCAGTGCCCTGGTTGGATTACTTCAATGAGATTCCTGCTTTTCTTTAATTTATTTTTATGATAGTTATTTTTGGCTAGTAATTCACTTTTAAACTGTTTTCCAGAAACACTGCTCTTATAATAAAGTTTAGTTTTTCAAATCTCCATTGTGTATGACTTTATTTCCTAAAGAAATTAATCTTAATGAATTTTTTGTCTTGATTTCATAATAACTATGAAAAATCTTGTCACTTTTTCCTTAATTTTATAGTGCCCATATTTGTATTCCCTATTAAATCAGCACTACCCTGCTATCAGAGCAGTTTCCCTGTCATTATTTGAGCCATGCAACTTACTGTTGTCCTCAAAAATCATTTGACACCTCAGGATAAATTAATAATTTTGCTAGGGTCTTACAGACTGCACGTGGTTGGGAGCTTATGAATTGAACACCCTGGATTGTGAAGTGTATTCTTTAAGCATGGCTTCTGAAAGATTACTCAGAGTCTGGAATAATTTTGTTATAATTGAATAGAAATCTTTGGTAGTGAGCTGAGTGTTGTAGCCTGCATTATTGACACAGGGCTATGCATACGATAAATTGCAATTGACAGCAGTTGTTCCTTGCTGTTAAGTCTTAGAAAACAGATATTAGATTTCCTCATGAAATAGAACGGGAGAATGAAGAGGATGCAATGGTTAAAAAGTAACACTTCTAAGGATGAAGGGTTTCTTTGAGGATGATCGCTTGTCAAAGAAACAACAGTAGTGTGGGTACTGCATTATGCAGCTGTAGGGTTTTGGTTGTTCTTTTAATGGGACAGGGTAGAGTTTTTGTTAAACTCTATATTGGGCTTGATTCTGCCTTCAGTGTTGTATCATAGGAAATTGTTTTTTGGAGTTAATTAGCATAAAGATGGAAAAATAAAATATTTGAGCATTATTTTTCCTTCTGGTTCACTTAGGTGATATTTTTACCAGAAATTAAACAAATCATGTTTTCATTCCACATATGTCACTTCAAAGTCACTGTTACTGACTCATTTTAGAGGAAAAGACTGTTCTACATTGAAAACTGCATTATTTTTGGAAAAATTTAGGATTTTTTGAATATAAGAAACAATGTTGCTGAAGTTTGGCAAGAAAATACATAAAAGAGAAAATTGTCTATGAGTAATATATATATTTCTCTTTCAGAGTTAAAAAACCCCCAATTTTTTAAGAAAACCTTATATTAAGTGCAAAAGAATTCTTAATCATAAGACTGTTCTTATCCAGACTGAGCTTTTTCATAATTACACACTTAAGTTCTGAGTAATTTTTTAGACAAGTTGAAGTCCCTTGAAAATATTCTCACAGCTAAAGTGCTGGCACAATCTTAACTACAGTAGTGTGATCATACAATAATTAAATTATTTTAAAAAAAATCAAATAATTGATCTCAACAAAACAAAAATAAATATAAAACATGTATCTGTACTTGCATTTCCTGAAGGGAAATCTAACTTTTTGGGTGCTGCCAAAGTGCACTATATTCCCTGAGATTTACTCTACATAGAGGAGACGGGAGATTTTTTGTTTTGTTTTGTTGTCAGTAATGGTGTTCACTTTCTACTAAGAGCATTGCATATTAGCCTGTCAAGAAAAAACATCACCCAGCAGCTCCAGGTGTCTTTCTAACTTTCTTTTATGAGTTTCTACCAATGTATATATACTATTAAGGCAGACCTTTCTGATGTAGTCATGTCTGTCTATGTGTCGGCCTGTGCACTGCACAATTATGTTGCTGAGTGTATATCAGACTTTTGATTTCATGAGTAGCACAGAAATTTCCATATAAAGTGGCTTCTTTCCTTCTCACCTTGGTGATAAGTGTTACATTTTTAACACAGCAGTTTGTTTAAAATTCAGTTCCAGTCCTCAGGATATATTTTCCTGCAAGGTATCTTATTTCTTCAGATGAAGGAGGACAAGACATTATGTGTGCTGAGTATTTTAGAACTACTTTTTCTAAGTCATTGATTTTGTTTACCATTATATTCTTCCCTATTTCTGTTTGGAACTGAAAGGATTCCATAAGAATGTATCATTTTGAAGTAGGATAACCAGATCCCAGGCAAGAACCATGCAGTTGCAGATACAGGGGCATCTAAGAGAACAGTGGTTCGAACCATGCAGAAGTATACTTTATTGTAGGTAAGCAGAGTGGAAGGATTAAACTGAAATCTCTTTTCTAGGGATATTTGGTGTGTAATGCATGTAATGTTGTGATTTAGCTGCAGCCAGCGTCCAAGATCCACTTACACTCCCACCAGTAGGACTGAGAGAGATCAGAAGGGTAAAGCTGGAGAACTCAAGGGTTGAGATAACAACAGCTTAAGAGGGAAAGCAAAAGTCGTGCACACAAGCAAGGCAAAAAAAAAAAGAATGAATTCACTGATTACCATGGGCAGGTGTTCTGCCATCTCCAGGAAAGCAAGGCCCCATCATGTGTAACATCGACTTGGGAAGACAAACACCATCACTTCAAATGTCCCTCCATTCCTCCTACTTCTCCCCATTTTATACACTGAGCATGAGTTCACATGGTCTGGAACAACCCTTTGTTCTGTTTGGGTCATCTGTTCTGGCTGTGTCTCCTTCCCCCTCCTGAGCACCCAAAAATTCCTCACCAGCAGGGCAGTGCAAAAAGCAGAAAAGGCCTTGGCTCTGTGCACGCCCTGACCAGCAATAACAGAAGCATCTTTGCATTATCAACCCTGTGTTCAGCACAAAACAAAGCCCCATACCAGCCACTGTGAAGACAGTGAACTCCACCCCACCCAAAACCAGCACATGCATGCGCCACCTCTAATAATCACTGGTTCTTCATCTTCTGCTATTTCTTTTTGCGCTCTGACATCTGGCTCCTTGTTCATTTGCTGATACTTGTGGAGAACGTGGCAGAACAGGTAGTACTGAATAGGTACTTAGTAAATATTCCTGCACAATGAGACAAGAAAAAATACTAGGAAAAGAAGAAAAGAGGGAAATACATGGAAAGAGCAATTAATCTGTCGGGTATTACCTGCCAATTAGAATGGGAAAGGATTATCACTGCAATGGAAATCAGCACCATGAAATATTTGTATCTTAAGCTTGTGAGCCTGCCTGCTACATATTAGAGTCTGCTGTAATCCCGAAGACTCAGCCTGAGCTGAGTATTCAAGCTATTAATTAATCATCATGTGTTCTTTCTAATGTCTGGGGTTTGAATCTCTAATAAATAGAAACAAAATTTCTATCAAATCAATGATAAAAAAATATTGCCTTTATGAAGAAATTTTCCAGAAAACAATTTGAAATTGCTGGGAAAAGCTAATAGAGTAACTGGGGTCTGTGTGGTGACATTTGTCCACACACCGAGAGTATTATAGTGTTACAGTATTAATGTTTTCATATGGAAGAGAAGGAAAATAAGGGAACTGGTGTGTTCATTATACTGTATGCTGAAGTAAAACATCAACATGCATTGTACATGTATACATGTATAGTTTCTTTTTGTGTAGTCTGCTCAGGGAGCCAGCTGTATATGAAATGGTTCAAATGTTCACAATTGAAGTATAATCTCCAAAACTTATATATGAAAAAGGTTTTCTGGTTGATAGCAATTTAAAGACATATCTAAGCAGCTGTGGTCTTATATATACAGTAGGAAAAATACGTTAAGGTGAATTCCAGAACAATTTTCTGGAAAATAGCTGAAACAAAATGCCGAGGAAAGTTTTTAGGCCATGTTTTTGGAGACAGAGTCCATCTGCTGATGAAAGTTCTCAGAAAATAATTGCAGAAATAGATATAGAAGTGGTTACATTTGCTGAAAATGACATTTTAAATAGAATATACTGACTTCATTTTGTCCATATTTCAAATAGTCAAGTTCTTATCAGGAGGTTTCTTTATGCAATAAACTTCTAATAACTTGCGCAAACTTCCAATAACTTGGGCAATTGTATGACATGAGAAGCCCTGTTCAGGTATATAATTTTGTGAAAATCAAAATTACCATATACTTGGAATAAACCTTCTATAAGCTGAAATTTTGAGAAACTACAGTGTGGTCAGTTCAGATCTCAGGGGGGATGATGAAAATTCTGTCTTTGATTTGTAATTAATTCAGGTCTCTGAATAGATGGAAGAAGAAAACAGAACTTTTCTCCTTCTCCTCTGGCTTATATTTCACCATGAAGCATCACCGAATGGAATCAACACTATTCAATAAGAACAAGCAAAAGGCTGGCATGGTAAGTAGCCCTGAGTTACTAATGCTGTACGTGTCACTCCACATTGATGTATGTCACAGGATGGTAGAGTGGTCTAGTACCTCCCTCAAAAATATGTATTCAAAGGAGAAAAATTTGAATATCTGTAACTTCAATCTTAAAATGTATATTTTTTTTTCTCTCTTCAGTGCTTTGGTTGAAAAAATTTCCATTTTCTGAAATGTAAATTTCACTCTAACTAGAACAACAATTCAAAACAGAGTATAGACTTTAGAAATATATCATTAGAGCTAAAAATAGAAACTAATGTAACCTTTTTGTCACTTTTACACTCATGTAATAAGATTTTAATAGCTGAACTATATTATTAGCTTCTTTCCTTGTTGTGCCATGTCCTCCATCTTTCCCTAAAAGTACTGATAATTCTAAAAAAGCTTTTGCATTTCTTGAAACAGGGCAGAAAAGGCTTTTGCTGTTCAAGTGAAAAGTATATTACATTGTTCTCTAAAAGTTTAAAACACCTACATTTTTAATATAACTGTAACTTCTGGTTAAAAGCTTGAAGAATAGAATTCAAAATTAAGTTTATTTCCAAAGAATTTCAGCCAAAACCTATCTTGAAGCCTTATGTACACAAAGAACACTAGCAGAGAACTGTGCCACTTTTTCTTTTCTCGATTGTCTGAAAAATGTATTGGAGGCAAGTAAGAAATGCAAAGAAAAAGACCATAACAGACTGTGATTTGTAGAAGTAACACCTGATAACTGCCACACACCAAGATAATCCTAAAATAATTAGTAAAGGAATCACAAAAGAGTAAAAGACATTAATAATAAAGCCTCTATTGCCTGGTTTCATGGTTTGCTTTTTTCCAAATACCACAGTTCAAAAGCTAACTTGAGTTGTCCATGTTCTAGGCAGAACCTTTGCAATGTTCAATATATGAAAATAATCTGGTTTACTCTTTGTTTGACATGTATATTGTTTGTCACCTAATTTTCAGAGAGAAATGTGACAAGGAAACAAGATGAAGGGACCGAATTATCTAGCCATTCATGATGTCTCTGACACACTCTTCTACAGCAAACTTGTAAAAGGATCATAGTCAGTCATCTTGACACTGAAATATAAAAAAAAATCACAGTAAGCCATTTTGGTCACAAATTAGTAGTGTAAGTGAAAGAGTGCTAGAATCAAATCAAATAAAATAATCATCCTAGCAAATAATGCAGATTCTGCATTAAGTGAGTCTTCAGACAGTCATTTATAACCAAATTCCAAGACACATAAAGAGAGATATTAAAGCATAGTGGGAGACTCCACTTTCTCCCCTTCCCTCTATCTCTGCTATGTGCATGTGGCAAACATAACACCAGGATGCGATACAGTGGAAAAAGTTTTAAATTTCCTGATTATTTGTGTCTTAGAACAGCTGTATAGGGAGCCTGCAAGAGGAGGTGCGATCTGTGATCTGGTGCCAAGCAGGGTCCAGGGTCTGGGTGAAGATTTTATTGATGAGGAGTAACTGTTTAACAATGATTGTCATCATATTTAGCACCCTCACAGGACTTAGAAAAGCCAGTAGGTCCATTGAAAAGAAGCCCGTGTTAAAATAAAGACACTTTTAAGGAAGAAACTGAAGAGAAAAGCCTAGGAGATTAAATCCTTATAGATTTTGTGGCCGTTATTGAAGGATACCTTCCAAAAGTGCAGCACTAATGAATAAAAAACCCAAGGTGTTTTAGCCAAAAGATAAGAAAAATCATTAGACATAAGAAAATGTCTCTTATCTCTAAAAAGCTGAAGAGAGCTTTTTCAGAAAGTAGAAAATATGAGGAACCTCTGCCAAAAAAAAAAAAAATCCAAAAGATTTTGAAAAACAATTGACATCATAGGAATCAATATTAAGAAAAATAGCTTATTCAGACAGGAAAATATAAAAAACCCCCAACAAAACATTTAGCAAGTCTGTTCATTTAGCTGCAGGTCAGGTTGTTAAAGAGTGCTTAGAGAAGGCAAGACCTGTACAGAAAAGCCAAAATTATTCAAGAGGTTACACTATGAAAGAACGACAGCAATTCACATGTTAGAACTCATCAGAGCAGATGGCTCATGAGAGGATGTCTGAAATTGGGGAGGATATGGAACAAGTTGATAGCATGAACACTCACAAGTCAGCAAGACTGGAATGGTATTTACTTTCTAACAGAAATTAGGGGTAGAGCAGATAAATTACTAACAGTATTTTTAAGCAGCAGTTTTCAGTTTCCTTGCTATCAAGCTAGGGTAGAAAATATAGCACTGACTTTAAAAGAAATTCTAGAAAGATATATACAGTAAAGTACAGATCTATCAGCCTGACATCATTATTAAACCAGTTAAATAAAAAATTATATTAATTAGTCAGCATTTGCATCTGCATAGTCTGTTTGAGAATAGATTTTTTTAAGACATCCCGACCTCCTGCTCTTTACAGCTTTCTGAAGGAATTAGCAAAAAATGAAGATAGGATTGACTCATGTATCCCCCAACTGACTTTTCAAACTGTTTAGCTAGTTTAGCCACTTCTGCTTTATAACACCATTGGTTTTAAAAGAAATACTAAATAGAGGCAGCTAAGGTAAGGATAACTTCAAAATGAGCTCAACAAATGTAACAATGATATTTAAATCTAGAGGAAATAAACTAAGAGGAATATTCAGCACGTTTATCTTTTCATAATGCATTTCAAAGATTTAGGGTTAAGACCTCCACATTTTCAGACATGAAGAATGTCAGAACTTAAACCCATTTCTCCTCTAGATTCCATCTTGGGTTTAGTTCTGGGATTTTTTTCTCAATGTAATTTATGTTTCTTTTTATTTCTTAAATAGAAGTACCAAGTTCTGTTTAGACCTATTGTTACATAAAAACACTAATATCTGAGAAAAGTCTACTTCCTTCTGACAAGGAAAATCCTTCTGACAAGGAAATGCTTCTGACAAGCAAAAATCTCCAGTATTGCAGTGGTAAGTATACAGACAATTATTGCCGTCTTAATAGGGAATATCCTTACAGAATGCATACTCAAAATGAGAAGCTTGGGTATCCTTAAGATATCTATTGTTTGTGTTGAAGATGTCTTTTCAGAAGTATTTCCTGTCTTTTATGTGTGCAATTGCAATAACTCAATGGAAAACCACAAATGTTAAATTGTGTGCTTGCTTTATAGTCTGGGGTTTTTTTGTTAGGGGAGAGGTTGGTTTGGGTTTTCTTTTATAAAAACCCTGCATCTTTAAATACAATTTGTAAAATAAATGGCATTTTTTTAAGATGCACTCTTAATTATATTTGCAGTTCAGGAATATTTAGGTCACCTCAACCAGTGAAAGTAAATGGCTGCAACCAAGAACAGAATTTAATCAGACTGTACATACTGTTGGCATATTATGTTTAACTGCATTTTTCTGATGAAGAAAAATCTTTGGATAGATTTTTGAAACATACTTTAGTGAAGATTAAAGTGCCTCATTATATTAAGATAATTAGAGATTCCAGCTGTTAGTAAATCAAGAGTGAATCTCAGCAATTTTCAGTGCAACAGTTGGTATTTTCTTTTCCTTTGGCTTTGCTTCCAGTTAAAGAATGTTCATTATTGCATACAGATGTTCAGCCTTCACAACTTTATTTTTCTGATATAATAAGCTTATTAGTTTATTCTACTTCAGCGTAGAGAATACTATTAGTGATAGGTTTTGTCAAAATATTCATCATGGGTATTGTAATAGAGCCTAGCTGTATTTTCTAGTTTTCTTACAGCATGGTGTTGATTACATTAACTTATAGCTCCTACAGTCTTTCAGATTTTATGCTATGAGGATATTAAGAAAGCATTTGAATTTGCTCTCCTTCAGCCTACCAATCCTTTTCTGTGCATTATCAAAGCCCACAGCAGTACTTCAAAGTCATGTCTGCAAAGTCACTGTGTTATGGAAGTTGTAGATATCAGACATTGGCATCAGAGGTAGCAGCTACTATAGCAATTTTAAGGTGCCCTGCTGTTTCTCAGATATCAATTAAGTCTGGCTGAATAAGGATTCAAAGTGACATATACAATATGCTTCTGCTATGAGCTCTGTATTGAGAAAGCATGCTGTAACAGGATGAATCATATGAGTCATCAGATTCTGCCAGTGCTGCTACAATTTTATAAACATTAAGTGTCAGAATCTTATAACTATCTTCTCCTACTGTTTAAAAATAAGCAAGGATGAATACAGATGTATTGTTTTTTCCTGGCCTGGTTTTGGTAGTGATGGTGGGAGCTACAGGGGTGGCTTCTGTGTGAGAAGCTGCTAGAGGCTTCTACCCTGTCCTGCAGATCCAATCCCTGACGACTCCAAAGATGAATGTGCACCTGGCCAACTCTGGGACAATTAGGAATGGTGGCAACATCTCTGTGATAACATATTTAAGAAGAAATCAAAACAAAAAGTTGTGGTACAGCTTTAATTGTGGCCAGAGAAGAGCAGAGTGAGAACATGCAAGGAAAGCAACATGGACATACCAAGGTCAGTGGAGAAGGAGGGGCAGGAGGTGCTTCAGGTGCCAGATTTGGGATTCCCCTGCAGCCCGTGGTGCAGCCCATGGTGAAGCAGCTGTGCCCCTGCAGCCCTTGGAGGGCCATGGGGATGCAGTGATCCACCTGCAGCCTGTGGGGGAGCTCCATGCCTGAGAGGAGGCTGCAAGACCATGGGAGACCCATGCAGAGAGGGCCATTGTTCCCAGGCTGGAGCAGCCTGTCCTTGGAGGACTGCACCCCTGCAAGAGTGACCCATGTCACAGCAGTGTTGGGAGGACTGTCTGCCTGTGGGAAGGACTCACGTTGTAGCTGTTTGAGGGGAGATGCTGCTCATGAGATGGAGCCATGTCAGATGAGATAATGGAGAACTGTCTCCTGTGGGAGGGACCCCATGTTGGAGCAGGGGAAGGACTCCCCTCCCTGAGCAGCAGAAGAAAACCTCAGGTGATGAACTGATCATTACCCCCATTCCCTGTCTCCTTGTGCAGCTGGCATAGGAGATAGGACTGGGAAGGAGGGAGGCATGGGGAGAATGTGTTGTTGACAGCTTATTTTGCTTCTTATCCTGCTCTGATTTTATTAGTGTAATACATTCAATGCATATATCTAAGTTGAGCCTGTCTTGACTGTGATGAGCATTTTCTCCTGGTCCTTATCTCAACCCATGAACCCTCCATTAAATTATCTCTCCTCTGTCCATCTGCAAAAGAGTAGTGAGTGGGAGGCTTTGGTGGGTGCCTGATATTGGGCCAGTGTCAACCCACTAAAACAGGCTGTTCAGTCATTTAATTAACATATTGTGTAATTCATAGGTATTGTGAACATGGATACAACCTTCACTGGAAATGAGCCTATAACTCTTCGATGTAATTTTGTGAGATGTTTATACAGATGAGATTGCAATAAAAATAGCTTTTATACCTGTCCTGATTTCATCTATACACACACACAGAGCTTTAACTTGTGAGTTAGTTTTGCATGGAGAGGTGCACTCTGAACTATGCAGCTAAAATTTATAGTCTGTGAAAAGAAAGAGGTGCTCAAAGTACACAACTGATCTTAATCTAAAGAAAATGTTTGAAAAAGGTTATAAGATTCATGGCCTAAAATTACAAATTTCATTTTATTGACCAAAAAACTGAAGCAGCTCTCTCAGATACAGATTCATACAGAGTAGATTCTGAAATACTGAGAAGGACATGAATTCCCAATACCAGACAGTCAGTTTTTATAACATTCTGTTTTGAGCACAACACTTCAACTGCAGATCTTGTGAATGAACTATTTAAAAATGTTGAGCCACAGTTATCCCTGAACTGTTCTGTATTTGGACATGAAATATACTTTGCAGATAGGAGAAAACAAAAAACTTGCCCCTTCTTTGTCATGTGATAAAATGTTCCTATAGTAAAACAGTAAAACAGACCAGTCAATGAGAAATATGTATGCTTAATGAATGTTTAAGTATTTATATGGACTCTCTAATTCCATTTTTTTAGTCTTATGAACACCAGTAACGAGTAAGGCTTTTTGAAAATGAGATCTGTTATATAAAGAGTAGCTTACAAATTTGGATTCTTGCTAACTGTTGCACAATGCATTTACAAGGATACTAATGAAATAGAAAGGAATTAATTAAAAAAAAAGCGCTAAATATTAAATTTCTTTACACAATGCTAATTATTTTCTGGCACTCATTGCTACAAGCTATGACTAACACAAAGTCTGAAGCACTAAAGGATTAATTCTTTATACTACTGAGGGTACACCCTCAGATAAGATAAATCCCCTCAGGAAGAGGAGACAAGATCTTCATGTTTCCAAGCACAAGGAAGAGATTTCCTGTGTGGTTGGATTACATTTCCAGGCAGATTTGCCTGTCACTTAGCTAACATGATGATAAAGACTGCTTCCTACCTTTGCTGACACCCAAATTGTTATTAATGACATATTAGGGAACTTTTAGTATAACTTTAGTCACAACCTGATTTTATCTTCCTGTTTACCAAGCACAGGGAATTTTTTGTCTTTCTTTGAACCATTTACGAGCTCTTCGTGTTGAACAAAATCTTCAACATATTGAACATCAGATCTGGCTTGAATATTACCAGATTTTCAGCAAACTAACTCAAATTATGCTGTAAACTGTAAGAGGTGCATCTTTTAGAACAAAACTTACTTGGGTTCACTTCTGATTGAAGTTTCTCTGTGAACTTTATTAAATTAATTAATTTTAAGAGACTGTATTTTGGCCCTTTAAGAAAATCCAAACACTTCTTAGCTTTTTGCAGGCTGGTAACTTATCTGTCTTACAAGCTGTATTTAAAGTTCATGGTGGTGGGTTTTCTTTCTGCTGAAAACTAGGAATTATTGTTTAATCAAGTTTTATTAGTATTTTATTAGTATCATGCAATTATTTTTTAAAAGTATTAAACAAAAATGAGAGAAGATATGTCTGTGCATTCCGACATCAGAACCTATCAGTGAAATCCAGTACTGAGCTCCGAATGCCCTAGCTAGGCCTTCAGGTTTGAAAATTCCCCACAGTATTGTCTCTCACCTTTTGGCTTTTTATATGTTGCATGTAGTTGATGACATTAAGCGTCTGCTCATTCTGTGAACCTTCATGTTCTTCCTTTGGAAACAAACAGTACACCTGACAGCAAACATCACATAGCTGAAGGATCAAATATGATAGTTGTTGATAAGCAAAACCAAGGAGGATTAAAGTAAACTGAAAACATGCTAGAGTGTAATTTTACTTTTAAATTAATACAAATATAGGCAAAGTGAGCATTACAATGGCTTTTAAATCTGAAATAACTTGTAAGCTTGACACAGTCTGATATAAAATTCGTACACTTCAATCTAAGATATGTAACTGTTGCCGTCTTCATTCAGAATTAATGGTTTGGGACTTTTTACTTATATCATTTTCTTGGCTCATTTACTTTGCAGAGTATGACATACATGAAACCCATTATCCCAAATAGATGCATATGGTCTTTTGATACCATATTATTGTGAGAGGATGACTGCAACTTTTGTGATAATTACTTCTGGCAATTCCACACGAGACTAGAAACAATTAGGAATATAGTCATTGAAGATATGAGCTTCTCTGAAATGAATGTCCTTAAAGTGAATTTGTTGTGTTTGTTGTTCCTATAGATAGCAAACATAAGATGAATGGATAGCCGAAAGACAGAAATGCTGTATCTTATGGCAAAGATTTGTTTTCATTCAAATCATGATAATAGACTTTTTTTGAGAATAATACCTGCAATCAGTTTTCTTTCATAGATGCCAACATGAAAGTTAGCATCACTATGCGATATTCAAGTATCTCTCATCCATCTGCTTGGAGAATTTTGATTTGGCTTACTGGAAAAATCCTGACAGATTCAGCAGGTCTACAGTACATTTCTCTAAGAAGGTCTGATTTAGCCTGAATTTCACAGTGAATATTTTGGGTATGGGTTGGGGTTTTTTTCTGGATTTTCTGTTTGAATTGCATTTTTGCTTTTTTGGCTTCATATTATAGTTCTTATTTGCTGACTTGATTTTTTAGTGCATTTGAGAGACCTGGATACCCTGACAATGCTTGATGTAATTGCTCAGTGGTTGAGAGATTGGTCAATCTGTTTTAACACAGTAAAAATTCTTTCATTAAATTATAAAAAGACTTTTTACTACTGTTATGTAAATTACTATAGAACTAAATTCCTATAGAACTTGCAGAGTCAGGAAGAATGAAGTAATGCTCATTGGGATTTTTTAAGCTGTTGTTTGGTTAAGTCTCACTAAGATTCATTTGACTTGTTAGTACTTAACTATATTGTCACATATCAGGTTTGATAAAGTCAGTTATGTTTTAACTGGTTCCCGTAATATTTGTTGACCTCTGCATATATATGAAATAATCTTTTTTGTATAATAATAAAGCATCAATATTATATGATTCTTCTCCCATGAAGTATTCAAATAACATTCAAAATAAAATACGTTTTTGTCGTAGTTTGAAAAAAATGAGTTTTTTCGAACTTCAGTGGTCAAACCAATGAGTGCTCAGGTTTAAAGACTGGCACCTGGTGTGGCCACTGAGGACAAGGATCCGCCTCTGAGAACACAAGGGGTTAAAAGCAGAGGGCTCCCCGGAAAGCTCTCTCTTGGTTCCGGTCCCTGAGGACGGAGGGATCTCCCCTGCCCAGCGGCTGGCTGGGCGGGGGAGGGGAAGCCATGCGGCCTGGGTGAGGTAGGCCTGGAACCTGGGGCACAGAGGGGGAGAGGAAAAAATCCTGCAGGATGGAAGGGTGGAGAGAGTACAAGAACTTTGAGAGGCATCAAACAGCCTTCTTTTCCCCTTCCCCCCCCCCCTCCCCGCCCCCGGAGAGAGAGAGACACTGAGAAACCGTGTCTGTGATCTGTGTCACCTTGAAATTTGATATCAACAACTAGACAGCACGGCGAAGGAGTATGGGGGGGGTGGCGCGAGAAGAGTGCCCAACAGCAAAGATACCGTGAGAGTTCTGAAGAAATAAAGCCCAAGATTTTAACCCTTTCCATAGATGATGGAAACTTTATAAATGCTAATCCTCCTGAATTTGAAGAAGAAAGATAGAAAGAACTAAGCAGAGATGATGAAAGTTTGTGCAAGTGGAAGATTGTCAGAGAATGCTGAAAAGAATCTTAGGTGGGAGGAAATGATGGAGTGGCCTTTGGCTGGACTTTTTTGCATAGCCTGAATGGACTCATTTCTTTTCTATAACATAGAGACTGCATCTGGGGAGAGGCATTGGCTTGGAGCCAAGAGTGGACAGTAGTGTGAACAGAGATGAGAGGAAGAGCTCTGTTCTCAAGGCCCCTCGGCCCCAGGGGGTAATATTGGGGGGGACTGGTGTCCCAAAATTTGAGAAGCTGTCATCTCCTGGAACTAACCAAAGCATCTTTAAAAAAAAGAAACCCTAGAAACAGCTCTGGTCCATGCACAGTGGTGAGAGCACTGGACATGGAAGAAGAGGCCACGATGTGGTGCAAGAAGGACTCCTATCTCTCCTCAACGAACTGAGTACTGATTATCGGAAGGGTGGTAATAGACTAAAGATTAATTATCTAAAAGGTGGTAACGTGATGGGGAATTTTCAGTTTGTTTTGTTGTATTGAGAACTGGTGGGGGGGGAGGAAAAGTGGTTTTTTTTAAAGTTTCCATGTTCTTCTGTATGTGTCTTCTTTGCATATTATAAGTAATAAAGTTCTTTTTCTTTTGCTTTCTAAATTAGAAACTGTTTTGCTCTGTTTTTGGTCACATCTCACAGCAAATACCAGGGACAGTATATCCTCATAGGGGCACTGGCCTTGTGCCAACATCAAACCTATGACAGTTTTTGAAAAAGACCACCAAAATTTGTAAAAAAGAAATGGAGATTAGAAACAAGATGGGATGCATTTCCAATTTCTGTTATGTGCAAAAACATTAGACTATGAATTAATAGTAGCTTATACCATGATAGCAGCTTAACAAAGTTCTGATTTATATTTAGTTCACTAATCAGGGACATGGGATAAGTAGTGAGATCAAAGTTTGCAGGAAAGAGTAGACTCTTACCAAGCCAGAAAAAAAAATAAGGAAGCTGAGAAAGTAAATTAAGGTGAGGGAGTAAATTAAGTGATACTGAAAGAAATGACGCATTTATGAGGTAATGCTGTTGTAGGAGGGGATAACACCCTGTAACTAAACAACCGCTACAGATTTCAAAATTAAATGCACCCACTCCAGAATGTGATCTGTTTATTAAAGCAGAAAACTCACTATAGGTTGATCAATGAGCAATTTCAATTCAAAAGTAAAACCAAAATGCTTAATAAAGACATTAAGTCTGTAACTGTGTTATTTATATAAGAAGCAATATAGGGTATCTCATCTCAAGGGTCTCTCAAATTGCTCTGAAAGACTCACTATGAATATGATGAGCAATGGGTGAGCCTGTGTTTATATTTTCTGTTCCAGGGAAGAAGATGTATAAGAAGCAGCATGATAAGAATGTAAAATCAGAAACAGCTTAGAGTAGTTAAACTGGATGGAAGATAGAAAAGCAATGGAGTGGCAATCCACCATTCATTTTGCAGACTATTTCCTTTATTTATCTAAAGTTACATCTTTAAATTCGGAATGCTTGTGTGTTCATAGAGATTTTAAATTTTGTAGCTGTTACAATGTAAACTTAATTGAACTGTAAAGAGCCATAGGGACAGAATTTGAGACAGTTATGGAGGTATTTAAGGTTTGACCTATGCAGGCATGAGTTAAAACTCAAACTACTGGAGTAAAAGGCACAAGTGAATTTCGGTTGGATCAGGGTGTCAGTGCTTCTATTAGCATACATACAGGTTTGGCCACCAGGGCTCTCGATTTAAAAATATCATGCAGAACTAAGCTCTTAACCAGGCACCATTGTCAGATATTTTACTTCATGGTATGCATTTAGGCAATCACATAACAGGCAAGTAGGCTGTGGCAGAATTCAGAACAAAAACTGAGCAGACTGACTGAGAGATACACTCACTCCAATGAAGAAGGAGTTCTTCTAAAGTATCTGTCCAGTAAACAAGGAAACCACTTAAAATCTGCATGAATGGAGTACTTTGTCTTAAATAACCTGATCACTTGCTTGTATTTTGTGTACCATGTCACTCTACAGATTGGCTGACTGTAAAAACAACTTCTCTGGAATAAAATTCAACATGCCTTAGAATGACATTTGAGTTTAATGCAAAAATCAGTTGATTAGTAGTCTGGAGAAAACAGTATGTTTATGTTCCATTAATTCCACAAGCTCTTCATCTGCTTTCCAGAACAACCTGCTTTTTCATCTCAGAACTAAAATTTTGTCCTGGAAATGAATAAGAGTAATCAAAATCCATGGCTGAATTTAAAAGTTGTATTTCCCTTCAATGCTCCCCAGTCATAAAAAAACTCAACAGAATACTCTTCCTCCTTTATAAACATGTTTTAAAATTTCATTTATCACATATCATTGATACTGTTTGCCAGCCATGAACACTGGGCCATTATTTTCTTCTTGCTAGGCACCATTGGTTTATATACTTTCTAAAATGCAAAGCCAAATTAAGAACTGTTGAAATGTCACATGAAAGATTTTATGAATAATGGAAAAAAGGAAGTGATCATGCATCCTAGAATTTTAGCATTCTATTTCTATCTTGTAGCTCAATGAATCAAGCTGCAATAACAAAAAAATAATATCTAATTCCTAGAAACACTTGTAAGAGTGTCTGTTGTTCACGTATTAGTAACAAAATGAAATTTTGCTTTAGAACATAAGATCTAGAAGTGCCTGAAATGTGGCAACAAACCAGCTTCAGTTAAAACAAAGCTGTCCTGTAGACTGTATATTTCCCCATCATAAAAAAAGAGTTTAAAAGTAGTAGAAATAAGAAAAAGATTTTATTTGATGATATTATTATTTGATGATAGACAGAATTATCAGTTTGTTTGTTTGTGTTGTTGTAAGATACTTTCAAACAGGTAAATAATTTTACTTTTAAAAACAATATTTTACTATTTGTGATAGGAGACAGTTGTTAATCTCAGCTGGATTTTTTTTTTTAGTTGAATCTTCAGTGTGGCTTTCAAGGAATACAGCAAAAAAGAACATATATGTCTACTGTTTTTGTCTTAGCTTGCTCCCTTTTCACTGGGTTCTGACATATATGTGCATTTGTTTTTATTCTACATAAAAAATTAATTTCTATTCTCATGATGTGAAAGATAATATATGATCTGAGTCAAGTTTTGACATACAATCCTTTTGTGTCTCATTATGACTTCAAAGCTATAAAAAATAAAAAAAAAAAGCTTCAGATGAATCAAACTTTTGTAGTTAAAAGGTTAAGTATATTCTTATTTAAAGAGCAAAATGTGAGTCATCTTAGTGGAACCAAAGGTTTCATTTTATGGATGTTATAAACTAGGACTGTGCCAACATTTGTGCCATTGCTTCCTTACTATCAACTTTATTTCCCCACTTTTTACATTTAAATTTCAGTGAAAACACATAATAGAAATACAGGGACTAGTTAAAAGAACAATGAAATTGTTATCAGTATTGTCTTTTAAACAGCTGACACATCAATGTTTCATGTATCGTACGTCACTCCTCTGCAACTTGTCTTCGATACCTAGAAAAAGCTGCTGAAAACTACGTACTATTGCACACTCAGAAAATTTACTTCAATTATTATTTTTTGCTGAAACAGATGTTTTCATGTAATGCACATTCACTAACATCTTCTGGATTTTAACAAAGATTTGATCCTTCTATTTTCCTTGATGCAGGGATTATTGTGTCCTGCGGGTATTAACTGATTCATAGACTATTAAGAAGATACTTCATTTTACTCATCTGGGTGTCAAAATAAGGTTAAATGGTATCATTCTACAAGGTGCTGCAGAGCATTAACCAGTTTTTCAGAGAAAGCTTTCCTGTGAACAGTCTGCCCAATATCTTCTGGTTATAAGCTAGCCTTGAGCATGAAAGTGCATAAATGACAGTAAAAAAGCCTTCTATTTACTTTCAGAGCTACTGAGCTAAAACATTTTTTTGATTAGAAAGAGAGTCTTTAAAAATCAAAAGCCATAAGAGCTTATCCATAAGAGGCAAGTAACTTTTTTTTAATCTTTCAGAGAGACAAGATTGGTGGTGTAGATTTGTCAAATAATTTTGAATTTATTCAAGATATAGTTGAAGAGGTAAAAGCATATAACTTTCCCTGCTTGAAATAGCAGAAAAAAAGTGAGTGGCGAAAACAACTGTTAACGTATTTCTTTAACCCAGATACTAATTTGTACAGTCTTTTGATAAAATCCAGTGATGAGAATTGTTTTTGTCTCATTATTTGAAATAATTTTGTGAATCTTTTTTCAGTTTAGGAAAAAGCTTTAAAGAACTAACTACATTTTACCAATTCCATGCTTCTTCCTTCCATATGGTATAACGTCTAACCAAGCATTTTTAGATTGCTTTTAAATTATCCCTCTATTTCTATGAACAGTGGGAAAACATCTCTGATTGTAAATAATGAACAAGACAGTTGTTTTCTGGATTTTGGTTGCTTTTCTTTCATTTTAGTGGGTGTAGAGAGAGACTATATATGTAGTATACCACTAAACTCAATTAAGTATTTTCAGGAATTGCAGCCTTTTGCAGTTTACACAGGCTGAAATTTACAGTAAGGTGCTTCTGAAACACCTAAGACTGAAAACTCCACTTCCAGGAAAAAAGTGAGAAATTGATGATTCCTTAGCTTTCAGCTGCCTTTGGCATTGAGACAAGTTGCATAAACACATGGAAATAGATTTAAAGCACTATGAGACTTGGACTTAAGAAAAATGTCATCATACATGTTACTTCAGATTAAATTATTATTATAAAGCTTGTATTAATTTAGTTTGTACTAATTTAATTTTAGCATTTTGAACTTGAAATTTGAATTAGTATTCAAATGTGTGATTTGAAATTTATAATTTTGCTGTATCTGGTAAGACATACATAGAGATCTTTGAGAAATGGCTTAATACTACTTTCCTTTCTATCTCTCTAAGAGATGCAAGGTCAGATGTTACCTCTAAGAGAGCTACAGGCCAGTTGGTATGCCACTTCATACGGCTGGTGACTTCCCAGCCCTCTAGCTTGTCCACATGTTTCTGCAGGGCCTCCCAGACTTTGAGGGAGTCAACAGCTCCTGTGTCCAAGTAATTTATGAAGATATTGAAGAGTACAGGGCTGAGAATGGAGCCCTGCAGAACCCCACTAGTGACAGATCTGATGTCATCCCATTCACTATAACCCTTTGTGACCAACCCGTGAGCCAGCTGCTCACCAATAGCATGACATGTTTATCCAGCTGTGTGCTGGATATTTGGTCCAGAAGAATACTCTGAGAGACAACATGGAAAGCCTTACTGAAAACCAAAAAGAATACATCAGCTGAGACTTCCTTGTCTCTAAACAGGAGAGACAAGGATTTGATGGCTGGACCACTCAGTGGATAAGGAATTAGCTGGATGATTATACCTTAAAAGTTGCAGTTATCTTCTTGATGCCTGGATGGAGACCCGTGACAACTGGTGTTCCATCAGGGACATGGACAGTACTATTGAGGAAGAAATTCTTTACCATGAGGGTCGTGAGGCACTGGAAGGGGTTACCCAGAGAAGCTGGGGATGTCTCATCCCTAGAAGTGTTCAAGGACAGGTTGAGTGAGATTTTGGGCAATTTGGTCTATTGGAATGTTCCCTGTCTGTGGCATCAGGAACAAAACTGGATGATTTGTAAGGTCCCTTCCAAACACAACCACTTTATAATTCTATGATTCTTGGTTCCTTAATGTATTATTTGCAGATACAGGAAGACTACTGGAGTAGTTCCTTTACTAGGAGTCAGAGATAGTATATAATCAGCTTTAGCTGACACATTTAGGGGGATGGGGAAAAAAGTTGATAATTATGTCACTGTATTCAATTATTATAGTTACCTTCTTTATGTAGCAAGTTACTGCTTCCTAGGAAAAAAGCTTTTTATTTATTGTTTTGGAGAGTGATTGAGTAAGAATTGGACAGACACAGCCTTATGCTTAGATTTACAGCAGATTTGCTAATGAACTAAAATAATAATATCTTTTAAAAATGGAAGCCATAGAGTTGACCTAGGTGGAATAACAAAATCCCATCTAAAGGAAATTGATATGATCCACAGAAAAGTGACAGAGAAATTCAACATATTTAGTTACCATTATAGGGAAGGACTATTTCATCATCATTTTTATAGCCTATGTAGGCTCTTTTTGCCTTGCACAGTTCAGCATTACTTCACTACACAGATGTTCGTTTTATGCTTCAAGTTTTGTGGCAATCAGTCAGGATTAGTGATAAACAAGATGCACTAGCACAGAAAATGTTTTTTCACTGAGGACTCACTTGGAAACATCCAACTACTCTATACGTGAAGGTTTGCAAATAGTACGTTTGTGTGCAGGCAGGGCAGAAACACACAATTACAGATTTGCCTATGTAATGATGCAAATGTAACGCTGGTTTTATTGTGCTTAATTTGCAAATGCATTTGGTATATATTTGGTTATTGTTCCCAGCAGTATTACAAATATAACAAGCAAACTCTCCTGAGTCCTGTTATAAATAAGAAAGCTCTTACTTAAAGATCTTTAAGGAATAAGGCTTGTTCTGGGGGCTTCAGGCCCTTGTATAATTCTCTGAGGATATTCTGCTAAGCACGACTAACTGGATCTGGCTATTTCCATCTTAGTCTTGGGAAAAATCGGTACGTGCTCAGGGTTGTAGATAAGGGTGAGGGGTTGACCTTGGATGCTCATGTTCCCACGTAGATCATCTTGCAAGAAAATGTTTTAGTGGAGAATATAATTCATACTATCCAAAGTTCTATAAAACTGTGCAGGGTAGGCTGTGGCCAGATGCCAGATCCCCACCCAGCCACTCTCACTCTCATCCTCACACAGTATGAGGACGAATAACATGGTAGTTTGTGAGGCACGGTAAAAACAACGACCATCATGGACAAAGTAGACTCAACTTTGAGAAAATTGATTTAATTTGTTTCTAGTTAAAAAAATAGAAGGCCAGTGAGAGAATAGTGAAAAATCTTCTGTCCTCTCCCCATTCGTCCTAGGCTTACCTTCACTATTCCATTCCCCATCGCCTGGGTTGTGGGGAATGGGGGGACTGCGGTCAGCCTACCGATCATTCTTCCTCACACCTTTCCCTGCTCCAGCCTGGCCGCAGTCCCATCCGTGCCGGGTCCCCGCTGCCCCCGGCCCCGCTCCCGCTGTCCCCTCGGGGCTCGCAGCGCTGTTTCTCGCTCGGTTCCCCGGGCTCAGCCCTGGCTGCCGGGCAGCGTTTTGCCCTCCCTTGCCCAGGCTCTGCCCGGGGCTCTCGCCCGCCCGCCCGTGGCTGAGGGGCTCAGCCGGGCCCTGCGCTGGGAACGCGGGCACCGCCCGGGGACGGGCCCGGACACAGCCCGGACACAGCCCCGGTACAGCCCCGGTACAGCCCGGACACAGCCCGGACACAGCCCCGGTACAGCCCCGGTACAGCCCGGACACAGCCCGGACACAGCCCGGACACAGCCCCGGTACAGCCCGGACACAGCCCCGGTACAGCCCCGGTAGAGCCCGGACACAGCCCCGGTACAGCCCCGGTACAGCCCGGACACAGCCCGGACACAGCCCCGGTACAGCCCCGGTACAGCCCCGTACAGCCCGGACACAGCCCCGGTACAGCCCGGACACAGCCCCGGTACAGCCCCGGTAGAGCCCGGACACAGCCCCGGTACAGCCCGGACACAGCCCGGACACAGCCCGGACACAGCCCCGGTACAGCCCGGACACAGCCCGGAAACCCTACAGCCCGGACACAGCCCGGTACAGCCCGGACAGCCCGGTACAGCCCCCTGGTACAGCCCCGGCGCTGCCGCCACCACCGGCGCCCCGCGCCCCGTAAAGTACGCAGCCAATTGCCTTAGTTTGCTTTCTTAAAAGTAAATATTTAGAAGTGTATAAATATTTTGCCTCATTGTGTAATGTAAACCTTTCACTGTGGAATATTCATCTAAAAAGAATGAGCTGAGGACAAGCTGTACTCGGTATCACTGTGTCACCCCAAAAGCTCAAAGCACTGAGATAACGTTCTGCAGTATTCATGCTTGGTGATACAGTGTAGGTGAAACAAATGTTGGAGATTAAAAGCACTGCGTCTGACCTCCATCCATGGGAAATTCTCCCTGGAGTTCATGATCCATCTTGTAGGTTCAGTCTGCTGGGTTCTGCATAGTGCTCTGGAAACTATTAGAAAACTGCCATGAGATGAGCCACAGCTTCTTGATAATACTTATCAAATAGAATTCAGGTCACAAGCATTCATTGATTTTTTTCTGTGTACTTCGAAACACATTATGAATTTTGATGTAGTTATTTGGAACATAGATATAGTTATTAATATACAGGGACAGTAGAATTGGTGGGCTCAATAAAGCGTAAATGTTTTCCAGAAGCTGTTTGTTTGAAACTCCTCTCAAACTATACTCTTGTCTTAGAGAAACTGAGACAAAACTGAGAAGAATTATTGACAAATTCAATATTAAAAAAAAAAAAAAGCATTTCCTGTACAAAATACCAAATGTGCACTGCTGTGTAGAATAAACATGACTTTCAATAAATGTTTGTTTAAGCAGCATAAAATTTCATGTTTTCATTGTAGAAAGCCTACGCTTGGCAAGCATTAGAAAAATATTTTGAACTTTAATAGAAACAAGTGTGCTAGTGAAGTTTTAATAAGGAAGGAGACATTGGAGGTTAAGATAAGAGGGTAGTCTGTTTTTCATTATGATCAGGGCCTCATTTTTCAATTAAAACAGAAATCCGTAAAAGTTTCATGTAATCTATTATTGCAACAGTTTTTTGGTCTTGTCTCATGTATTTTAAAAGTCACTGACACTAATATAAAATTTTGATTTTGCATTATGGTTGAGGTTGAATGCTATGGTTACACACAGTTAAAAAAAAAATTAGCTTTATAATACACAGGTAGTGAATATTTCTTCTTTAAAATTTATTTATTTCAGGGTATCTCTTGGGAATGACTCCCTAGCAAAAGGTGTGGTCTCCAACTTGAGGTCTTTGTGACTGTCACAGTCCTCTGGATTAAAGCTGTGTGGGGCATTGTATGCCTATGTTAACTCTAAAAAAACCCTGGTGTAGACAGCTGTGTTTGTCTACAGCAGATTTTTGTCCAAAGAAATAATCTCTGTGAAAAGCTGTAGTTTATACCATCAGAAGTCCATCAAGACCTTTGTCAGTTTTCCATCATAAAGAACTTTTAGCTCCGTTATAGTTAAGGGCTAACAGGAAGAGTGTGTAGCTGGATGAGTTCTCCTGTAATACCAGATGAATCTTTTGTGGATCCATTCCATGTCTTCTGGTCCCTTTGGCTCTGTGTACCTACTGACTGCTTAACGCCTGCTAAATGTTAAATCTAGAAGGGAGTTCCAGGGTCTGCTGGTATTTCAGAAAATTATGAGACATGTATGGGATGGAGGACAAGTATTTTATTTGTGTCAGATGGGAAACAGTTCACAGGGAACTTTTCTAGATTTTAAAGCACACATTTTCTTTTATTATTATAAAAATGGAAATTACTTGGCTCTTTTTTTCCCTGCCTTTCAGTATTTTTCTTTGTGTCTCTATCAAGCACACAATGTATATGAGGGTAGGGGGAAAATAATATTTTCACTTCATGGCTGCACAAATACTTGTATTTGCGTAAGTGAAGAGGCAGTGAAAAATGTAGACTTAGGGTATTGTACTGGTTTTGGCTGAGACAAAGTTAAATTTGTTCATGGTAACTTGTATGGGGCTGTGTCTTTGCTGAAAAAGGTGTTGATAACTGAGTGGCTGAAAACTCACTGGTTTTGTTACTGCAGAGCAGAGCTTAAACAGCAACTGGGCCTTTTTTGTTCCTCAGACCACCCTTCCAGCAGGTTGGCAGGGAAGCTGGGAGGGAACACATTTGGGACAGCTGATCCCAACTGACCAAAAGGTCATGCTCAGCTTATAAAATTGAGGGGGGATGTTGCGGGATGGGTAGTGCTTAGGAACTAGCTGGGCATTGGACAGTTGGTGGCAAGACATTATTTTCATTTCCATCACTTTCTTGGGTTTTATTTTCTTCTCTTTGATATTATTTCCTCTTTTCCTTTTTCTTAAAAAATAATATTGATTTTTAATTATTAAGCTGTTTTTATGTCAACTCAACTTTCTCACTTTCAGCCCTCTAATTCTCTCCCCCATCCCATGTGGGGATGAGTGGAACAGTGAGTGAGGGCTTTGTGGTGCTTACTTGCCATGTCTTGCAAAACCATGACAGGTGATTTAAAAAATATATGAAACTTTGATTTTCTAGTAGCCAGATGTATTTCCAGAGATGATTTAGTCTTCTTGGATTCAGAAGTCTTTTGAGATTAAAATGCAATTTCAAAAATGCAGTGCAGCCGTGATGAGATTCTTTGCAATCAGATTGTTGGGGTTTTAAGTCAGTACTGCTCATATCAACTCTCTTATGTCAGCTTTAGTTTGCCACAAGAAAAAACATGATTGAGCACAATATGTACTTTGGTTGCTAGTCTAGTCCCAAACAGGCAAAAAATCTAACCCAGCTGAGGATATTTTGCTCTTTTATATGTGGATATTTAACTTCTGTTAACTCAAGGTATTGCTCAGATTTGTTGAGCTGCTAAGTTTATTGCCTGGACAGTGTCAGACATATTCAAAATTAAAATGTATACAGCACTGTGCTGTTGAAAATAAAGTACTTTAACATAAGAAATGAAAATTAAAAGAGTTGGAGGATTTTGATGGTGTTTTCTTGAGACATATGTAAGTGAAAAAAAAAAATTCTTGTGTACTGAAAAAAACCCTGAAACAAACCAATCCTCTGAAAAACCTACTTTGGGGAATTTTTCTTGTATTTTAAAACACAGATATATATAATCACTGGAATTTTGAAAAGATTCGTATCTGCCTCAGTGACAAAATACATTTGACTGTATACAGAGGATCAGATTTCATTAGTGACTGTATTTGAAACAAAATATGTGATTACATACAATTTTCTCTTTAATTAAATGTCACTCACATCATTAATTTAACAGCTACCTCATTAAAATAATAGTTACCATTCCCTGGTGAGAAGATTATTAGCAAAATTTAGAGAGAAGCTGAGCCTGATCAGAATTTTGGAAATTTTAATTTGGAGCAGCTTTGACCATCATTCTCGGTCTTTTGAAACTAGAGAAATATCAGGTGCTTTCATTTACTGTGTTAGATACCTGAGTTATCAGTGTGAATAACAAATATTCCATGGTCATCTAACTAGAGCATGAGATTCTTCATTATAAATAGTCTGCTAACTTTTCATTTCCTCTTGTAGCTCGATGAATTCAAACAGGTTCACTGCTGCCCTCTAAGCCTTGCAAAAGCTGGGCCTTTGGTTTCTGCAATGTATTTTTCAGTTACAGATCGCTACAAACATCAAGTGTCTTATCAACTCCATGATAATGCAAATAATTAAAAAAGAGAAAGCAGAAATAATAAAGAAATGTTAACGGTAACAAGAATCCTTCTGTAAATACTGTCTTTAAATTCTCCAGATTTGTTTTCACTGTAATATCTGTGATCAAATATTTTGTTTTATTTTATTTAGAATTTTTTTACTCTATGTTGAATGTCAGACATTTCAGTGAAGTCCTTGTGTTTTCTATTACCCAAATTGTCTGAAATTTAACCTATTGATACAAATCAGGTGAATAATACTGAAAGTGAATCCACATACACAATATAAAACTCTGAAAAGAAAATATCTCTCAAGACTACTGACTCAGGCAAAGGCTGGCCTTCATGATAACAGAAATGGAACTATCTTCACACATTTAAACCATTACTCACCATATGCTTTATCAATACCTGAAATGGTTGGTAGGACTTCTTCTGCTGTGCCAATAACAAAATACCCACTTTGCCCAAGATAGAAAGGTAAATTGAGACCATATACAATACAGTCAAACTTGGGCTTAAGTGGAATTCTGCTACAGAGAGTTGTTAACACCTGTTACAGCAAATAGATTTCTGCCAATAAAACTCCAACATGAAATGGATTATGCAAAGCCTGGAAATTGAACTTGTGTGAGATTTTCATTGATTTTCCTCATATATGCAGGCCTGAGAGCAACAGCTCTTATTATAAGAATGGACCTGCAAATTTCATAACAAAATTAAATGTATTTATAGTTGGGTTGGTCCTTTGTCAATTTAAAATATGGTGTATTCCAGTCACTTTGTAATGAAGTATTAATCAGATGCTACTTAAGTTGATAAAGTGACAGAATTCAGCTATTGCAAAACTTGTAAGACTGCTCCAATACATTGAAAAAGAAAATAATTTTTATTTTGTGTATTTGTCTTTTGTGTTTGCTTTATATCAACACCCAAGTGTTTTGCTTGCATAAAGCAGAAAAAGCATTTTACCCACATTCTCTGAATGCACAACACATATCAATGAAATCCATCACTAATATTGTTACTAAAATAAAATATTAGTAAGTAATTGTGTTTAAGTTATCCTTGGTTATTCAGCTATATGTTGTTTCTTGCAGAACATTTAAAGTATTTGGAGTATTTTTCAAAGCATCCTGCTGCTTGAAGAATGACAAGAAATCAAACTTACTAATGAAAAAGGTCAAAGGATATTCTATCATTGTAAGTACATTTTTAATTTTTAAAGCTTACAGTAATAGAATAGACTGCATATTTTTTAGTTTACCTGTAACAAGTCGTGGACATTTAAAAAAAATGGTTTCTGAGAAGGACTTTGTATTCCTAAGCCTGGTCTGGTAAAAGTAATAGCTCTCTAAATAAACTACTAAACTCCTGAAAGAAAGCAGAGCAACAAACCCAAAAATATGGAAAGACTGGATGCTCATACACAGAAACAAATCAATATTTAATACAACTTTCAGAAAATTCACAGTATTCTGAAGAAAAAAAAAAATAGACTTAAGACATGTGTTATGTTTTAGTACAGAATGTCCTAAACCTGCTACAATTACTGTATGTTTTAAATCAGATTCTGCCACTGTTCCATACATCTGTTTGAAAAATGGTCACACTGTCAGCATGGGTGAAATCCTGACTGTCCAATTTAACACATCTCTTTGTGAGTCTGAATTAGAAGCCTCATTAGAGTGTACTTGGAACACAGGCTCGTGCCTTTGTCACACAGGCTGTGTGCCTAAGGTTAGGCAGCAATGTGAGTATTTCTAGAGTGCAACTGGAAAGTCTACTGAAATACTATTAGGGACCCTGATCTGCAAAAAAATTGAAATAGGGATTTTGATAGGTTACAAGAAAGTCACTGTCACTAGAAACAGTATTTTTACAGTTGTAATAAAAGTTATGCACCTGGAATCTTTTGATCCAGCCATGGGTTAGGATATCAAACACTTCTGCAGTCCATTTGTATTTAGATCTAGAAATACTTAGCCTGTCTCTTGCTCTTAAAAGTTTCTCTGTAGATGTTTTATGTTTTTAAATCTGATACATATTTTTACTGTCCATTTGCATGATTTTCACTATTAGCTTTTTGTTATTATAATAAAAATGATTATGTTAAATCTTACATTCAACCCTAAGTAAAATATTTAATAGTTTCTCAGAAGGAATCTGATCACCTTTGATACCTAAACAAAGACAACAGACAATATGGAATGGTAACACAATAAGAGTGGAAAGGAACTGATACACAATGTTGAACACAAATTCTCTGTCCTTTTCTGGTTTGATAGCTGAACTTGACCGTTTTTTAAAAAAATTGGCTGGAAATGGGTCAGCACTGGGAAAAAAAAAAAAAAAGTTAGATATGAGAAAAATCATTTGGGGGCTGAGAGATCATGCACTTTATACATTCAAAGAAGCTGTTTCATTTGGGAAGTGAGATGTTTGCCAAGGACGCAAATACCTAGAAAATAAAAATCTGTCAGATGCAAATCTCGGTGTTAGGATTTAGAAGTTATTTAGACTCTGAAGAAAAATCATGTGTTTGGTTGATGTAGAAATAAAAGGGAAAGCAGAAGAGAACTCAGAAACAAATTAGAATGGAAGATTTCATTATTAGGGAAACAAATTATCTGCATACCTGAAATACAGTTGCTGTAGCATTTTGTCATGGTGTTGGTACTCCTGGCAAGATTGGTGTTGTGTTTTTGTTGGTTTGTTTTTAAGTAAAGGGTTTACTTTAAAAAGACTCTTCCAGATTGTTTGGGATTGAATTTATTAGGGCGCACGTGCCAGCCTCTACACTGTGTGTGAAGAATGATAGAATGCTTTCAAGTGGAACTGAGTGTATCAGGCTTTGAGACACAGCTTCTACATAAAAGTGAATTATTTGATTAGAGAGTCACTAAATCAAACCTGAAACCACAGTCTATGGAGACATATGTGTTGAGCTACCTAGTTTCTATAAAATCAGACACAGACATTTTAAATGCTGTTTCAGATTAGGAAATAAATCCATTTATGCTAATAATTTCCAGATGACTTACATAGTACTTAATGGTGTATAAATAGCACTGTTGAAGATGCACTTGGTAAATGCAAGGAGTTTTTAGATTCCAGAAATTTGTATTTCAGCTAATCACAGCTTACAGGGATCCATTCAAAAAGTCTGCTCGGGCCAGTTCTGCTGATTTTGGTAAAATTTTTCACAATTTGAATTCCAAAACTACTAGTTATTTCTTATTCAAGTGAAGAAAAAAAAAAGGCCTAAAATTCACATGCATTTTATTGCTTCTAGTGGAATAAGGATGTTTCTAGAAAAGTTGTCTTTATGTGTAATATTCTTTGTCCCTTCTTCAGTCTCTATTCTGTCAGTGATCCAGTTCAGAGAGCCTTTTAGTTGACAGGTTCAATGAACATATATTTTAACATGATTGTATCTACAGATGTGTCAACATTTATTGTCTTCCATGACTAAATATTAATTCTAGCTAATCCATCAAAATTGAACACTTAATATTCTGTCCTGATTTTTTTTCTAACAATACCAGTAAAGCATTTCCCTTCATACTGTTGGACTTCAAAGATAACAGTATAAATCAGAAAATAAACATTTTTGGGGTAGAGTCATCATTCCAGGTGATTTATCTTTGCCTGTGATGGATGCAAATACATTAATTTTAAAATTATTTATCTCTGTAAGAATGAAAAAATTACCTCATACAGTAACTGAAAAAACTCAAATCTCCTTCATTTATTTTTTTCAAATGAATATGTAATTCCTCCCATTTACTTTGCAAAAACAGTTGTCTTGAAACATCTGACTATTTTATTCAATCTTTTCTATTGTTCAATTTGTTTCAGTCAGACAGATAGAAAATACAGTCAAGATTTAATTTCTTTATTCACTGAATCTCTATGAGTATAATACTTCTATTAAATACCTGTATAATCTAGTGTGAAGTGAGAGTAAGGTCTTCATTAGAATACGCAAGAACATCTACAGAATGTGGCAAATAGCACTGGTTAAATAAAAAGGGTTGACATATATTACATGATTGGAACATTATTGCACTGCCAATATATTTAACTTTCTCAAGGGATTCAATCTGACAGGCTAGTTCAGCTAGAGACAGCACAGGTACATTTGATTAGAGAAAATATTTTGCTATGTGTCAACTGAGCAGTTAGTGACTTTTATTTCTTTCAAATGGTACATTAATCTGTAATCTACCTCAAACGCCCTAAATTGTTACTCATTCTGACTCTTGGGTTTGCTTAATTTTTCTAGATTCTGTTATGTAATCTGTTATGTTATTCATAATCTGAAGTGCTTAAAGAGCAGATAGAAGAACCTAAGGCCAGATTCTCAGATTTAGCACTTTATTCAAGCTGTGGTTTCATCAGTTTCAATAGAATTACTCATGGAATAAAGCACTAATATAATCTGAGTAGGAATGTAAACTTCCTGTAATAAATATGATGGTGATTTGCCAACAGCAATCTGTGTCACCATTGTGCCTTACAGAATAACAAAACAAATTACCATCTGTTACTGAAGAAAAGGGGTATATAACATCCAAGTCTGCTACTAGAATAGGCTATGTCCCTCCTAACCCTGCTTCTTGGTACCAGTAAGCAGTAGTGGATGGAGTGTGCAGAACAGATAAAATACCAGGTATTTGATAATTATGATATGAATATATTCAGAAACACATTAAAATTGAAAAAGCTATCAAATAGAGGTTTATTTCTCTTAATAACATGACTTGTTCCAAGTGAAATTGCAATATAATTTCCATAGTTTCAGAAAAACTCATCTTTAAAATGTTGAGACAGTCATGAATTAGCAGATGGATGTAAGAGCATCTCCTCTGATCACGCCCCTGGTACTCGGTCTGACCAAGCTTTATCAGAACATTTGTGGAATCTCATTCCATGGGCATCCCTTTTCCTCTGCTACTTCTCTAAAGTTTGTCCTTGGCAAACCAGATAGGCTTAAACCCACAGGCTTATTAGGGCATTCAGCATTAGGAAAATAATCATTGTAGTATCAATAAATTAAATAACAAGAAAGCCAGTTCTAATTTAGTTACCTTAGAAAACAAGATATGTTGATTGAACACAATCACTTAAAGGTGCCTCAGAGAAGAAAATTGGGAATGTGCCCTTTTTTTTCGTTATGAAATATAAAGAAGGTCAGAAAGTTCGTTATTTGTCTTTAAATAAATGTTCCTTATATTTCCACTGAATATTTAAAAAACCCAAATTAATAAATTTTGTAGAACATTTTGAAGGCAAACTAATTAATGCCTTTGAGTAGCAAGCAACATTTTTAATGTCAAACATCATGTAAAGAAGAGTAAAAATGTTCTCATGTCACTTACATGAGTAAAGCATAGGCATGACAGTTATTACTTGACACTTTTGCAGACAAACTCAACTTGTTTGTAACATTGGTTGTAGAATATTTTTAAGCAGAACCTGGCAATCATATTGATCATGGCAACAAGACTGACAGTGAATAAGCTTTATAAAAACTATACTATATAAACTATATAAAAGGTCTGAAGTTCTCCAAAAATCAAAGTGAGACTTCAAGCTTCTCATTTAGTCATACTGCCGAAGACATAATTCAGTTAGCAAGAACAAGTTAAAAACCCCAGGGGTACGGGTGAGTTACTTATTAGTATTTGCAGCCAGCCTGGATACTGGTCTATAACTGGTCTAATAATTTACATGCTTACTTCTCAGCTAACCTGAAAGCATTTCCAATTGATTTTAGTGTGTTGAAATCTATATCCTCGTTATTCTCTGTGCTATCAACATCTATAGCATTTCAGGACTAGGAGCAATAATGGTACCATTGCCATATTTTATGAGGCAGTAATAATGACCCTAGTGAAGTTAAAAGGAAGAAAAGTAATAAAAGGAAGGATATATGCCCAGGAGTGTAATCATGACCATTTTTTCCCTTATCCTGACTGAAGGAATATCTTTCTGTGAGCAGACTGATTTAGAAACTGTTCCTATGAAAGAGGAAGGTAAAGAAAAGGGCAATGTGTGATAACAACTACTCTCTAGCTCTAAAGGGAACATTCTCATCTGGATGGAAAAGGTGAAGATTACCATGTCATAAATTCTTAAAGACTCTCATTTTCTCCAGTGTTGTCACAAAACTCTCTCTGTTTGTTGAATAAGGAAATTACAACTTTAAGTCATTGGAAACCATCACTGCCAGCAAGGATGCCAGTTACATTTTTGGAACAGTCTCTTACTACACCATCTGGATGCCTTTAGTACAAAGTCCAAACATGAAATCACATGGGACCACATTTGTAACAGACATACTTATTTGAGAACAGGAAACATTTTACAACATTTATGTAGTGGGTTTTTTTTCCCGTTCATACAGAAATACTCAACTAAATTCTTAATAATATACAAATAAACTGTATTTTTCATCTTTTCATAACTCAGTTCTTAATCTAATCTTTCTTAGAAAATTTTAATAGTACATGGGATATAGATGACAGGATGTCACACCGGGGTTTTAACATTGTGAGGCATACAGAGAATAATAACCTGGGATTGCTTCTTTATTTTTTCCAAGTGTGACAGCTGTACTCTCTACACTGCAGTCTTACATTCATATTTGCATAAATATTATGCATTTTATTGACTGGAAGTAAATTTTTTGCTTACATTTTCACAATACACCCTTTGCTCCTTCTAGAGGTATACAATGAAAATGCATGTTCAAACTAAATATTAATTTGACTTGAAACTTTTTGCTCAAATCTTAGCAATTCTTTTCAAAGTGTCAACTGTTGCTAATGAAAAGTAGGAATCTGTGGCTTTGCAGTATTGAAGATTTCAGTCCTCAAAGTAGTTGAATACTTGATGACTGAGGGTAATATCTGTTACAATCGCATGTTGTAACAGCAGTTTTTCTAATAACATATAGCTTGTGCAACTTCCATGCTCAGCATCTGCCCTGAGGTTAGGCTAAACAGGTGAGAATGTTAATTCACTATGATGGGTTATTACTTTTAGATTTTCAGTTATGTAAGCAGGATCAGAGTTTTTTTCAGTTCTTCCTCTTACCTGTAGTCTTTCCATATGCAAAACCAGAAAGAACAAAACATTATAAACTTACTTACACTGTTTAACTTTATCTTCATTATAAATTCTAAATTGACTTACTAAAGTAAACAGTTCTATTATGAAGTCAGCATAAAACTTAAAAGAGACTTCTGATTTTTCTGTATGTTTGTATGTTACATAAAACATTTGGTAGTTAATACAAATTGCTACGATTAGGGCTTTAAGCAGAAATCACTTCTATGCCCTAGATATTTTCATTGCTGTAACTATAATCAAAGTATTGTTTATGTTTGTATTTTTTTCCTTGGGGAAATGCAATCTTAAAAATATATAAGGCTTTTTGATGATATATTGTTCACTAATAAGTCCTGGAAAGAAAATCACACACAGGCTACCTTAAGCCAGAAGACATTAAGCTTCCTGGAAGACATATTAGCTCTGGGTGGTTTTCGGATTATTTCAGTTTTTCTTGTTTCATGTAACCAAAAGTCAGTGCACAACATGGTGTGTAGTTTTTGTACAAACTTAAATGTTACCCTCAAATATGTATGGAGGAACAGTATGTTCTTTTGCCAAGTCCTCAGTTCACAAAAAATAATACTCTAAAAATAATACTTCAATCTGTGCACTACCATATCTGTAGTTCCTTTGAAATCAATGTATTTGTATCCATGTAGACAATAAGACAAAAAGAGAAATTGTGTAGCTGTTTGCAATGTGACAGGATGCTTTATGAAGCAATAGGATACAGCAATATGTTACTCAAATAAAGCTATTTCTGTGGCTAATTACGACAAAACCAGAAGAAATGAGATTTACGGATTTGTGCTTTTACGGCAGTGCAATTTTGTTTCAGAATCACAATCTTGAATTGCCAGTGCATCCTACTGTGCCAGTAGAATTTTCAGTTTTACTGAAATTGCACTTTAGAAAAAAAATAATAAGAACAACAGAAAATTATCTTTGCATGCTTTAATTATCTTTACATTACTTATCTCTAGAAAAAAAGGATCAGAATATTTTTTGATACATTTGCTACGTGGGTATTGAACTTAAAACTGAATGTTTTGTGTAAGGAATGGAAAATAAATTCTTGGCTTTCAACTCCACTAGCTCTTCCCTTTGCTTCTCTTTTGCATTAGATTGCATTAACATCTCAGTTCATGAGAAACAAAGGAGAAGTGGATCTCTGCCTCATTTATTAACTTTGTTATGATGACTGAGCACTAGTACCTGGAAGTATCAGTTATATAATAAGAATAAGATTATGTGATAAAGGTGTTTAAAAGAAATGCAGTGAATTTTGAGAATAAGGATAATTTCAATGGCATAACACTTCTTCCTGAGCAAAGAAGAAAATATGTGTTTCCAAATAAGAAAAAAAAGAAGAAAGAGAAAGGCTTAATTATGCTTTTCTGTTTTACTTACTGTTTCTGACTGAGTCAGCAGCTATCATCTACAAGCTGGATGTCAACAAATAAGTTCTCTATTACTTTCAATGCTTTCCAACCTCATATTTTTGGCAAAATAAGCTTTAAAAATGTGTAAAAAAGTTAAGTCAGGAAGTCTCTTCAAAATGACATTGTCAAAGTCCTTAAGTTACAGACAAAACAATAATGACTTGTGGTTTGCAATGTCAAATAAAATGAAGGTGTAAGACAAGCAGATGCTAAGCACCTCTGAAAAATCAGTCCATCAACCTCAGTGCCCATTGTCTTCCAGAAATTTAAAACAGGAGTAACAAAAATACCCTCCGAGTTGGTGGACTTATGCATAATTCACTGAAATTTCTAAGATGTTCAGATACTATGGTGATGAATACTTACAGCTACAATGGTAAATAGTAGAAGCAAGCAGAATTAATTATTAATTTATGTGATGTTATTTCTCTTTTTACTTGTCTCTGCTGAAAAGGACTAAAATATAGATGAGCTTGAACGGCAAAATAACTGGTATTTTTCATCTTGAAAAATGCAATATACGGAATTTAAAAGCTGAATCTAAAGTATTCGTGACTACATCAAAACCAAATTTTGTCTTCTTAAATGTGTAGACAACTTCAGTTAATAATACTGATAGCTGTGAATTTCAGTTATTAGATATAGATTAACAAAAAATGCATGCATCATTAATTTTTAATTTTAATTTTAGTCTCCTACTTTGTGTTGCATAAAAGGCAGAAGCTGAAGAGACTTACTTCTGCTTTAGTCTCTGCTTAGATGCTATGTACAGTATCAAATCAAAACCTTCTTGTGTTTTCTTGCTCAGGAGAAATCCATAATGTTATTTGGAAGACATTCAAATAGTGGTTTCGCTTTTTATGCTGCCTTTTCATATTTGCTTCTTCAGTGAAAATGACTTTAGAAGAACTGTAGCATGAAAAAGTAGAGTTCCCATTCCCAACAAAAAAGCCTTTGAAGTACTATGGCATCACTGAATAGCACAAGGGTGGACTTGGAATTAAGGCATGGCACTTGAATGAAAGATGTAGACCAGATACACAAAGAAAGATGATGTCTTTTTTTACCTCTTCTATATCACAGGCCACTTTCACATTTTGTACTAGTACCAAAAACAGGGTGCTCACTTCCAGCACTTCTCTTTCTTCCTGTCTTGAGCATCCATCATCCTCCCTCTCAGACACTATGCAGACATTCTGGCTCACAGCCTTGGACAAATTAAATCATCTTACCTGTAACAACATAAACAATTTGCACTAGTTGAAATGGAATTAATCGCATTTCTAGGGCAGTACTAGTTGACTTTCACACCCTCCAGTTTCTTCTCTCCTCTGATGCATTAAGTTTTAGCTTTCATATTTTCCAGATTCTGTACTGCATCAGTGTGTAGCTCTGAACTTCATATAAAGTGTTGGCAGGCTCTCTTCACAGCTTAGTTAGACAAAACAATCCTTTTCCAGCCTGAGAATCAAGGACACCATTGCAGCTTCATACCTAAAAAGTATAGAGAAAAGAAAATTGGGGGGAGCAGAACTGGGAGAATGTGACTTCATTACCTGAAGGTGTAATTGGACAATTAACCCCAAAATGTAAATGAACCAAAACTTGTAACAGTGTTAAAACGTATGACCTGTTGTCCATCTTGGGTGTAGCCTCAGCCAGGCTCTTGAACTGCCCAAGGTGTATCCTTTGAAGACCTTTTTAATAAATACCTACTTTACTCTGTATAACATCTGTTCTAGGCAGCCTCTCAAGACATCACGCCCATGGTATGATTGGCCATTAATCACCTTTCCTCTGGGCTAATAAGTTGATCTCGAATGAAAAGTGCATAATTCTCTGGCTGAATAGTCTGGTAACAGCCAGTTTTAGTGTTTTAGTGGAAAAGGTCAGATACTCTTGAGTTTGGAGTGTGGTATATTTTTGTTTATCTTTCGCTTCAGCTATAGCTGGCTTCCATTTTTAGTTATATCATTATATCAAATTCATAGCACTAATTGGAAGTATATTAACACTAATCATGTAAATTATGTGAAAATATTTTGTCTGTTCACAATGAAGAAAAAAAGATCTCACCAAGCATGCTCTTTAGAATAGTAGCTGTCATTCTATAAGGGTGTTTGCAAGCTTACATTTTAAAGCAATCATAATAGGTTAAAAGGTATTAGATTTTACTTGTGGGAAAGCATGCAAATATTTTTTACTCATTTTGAATCCCTAGTCTTCAGTTTTGGCTGTTTCTACGTGAATGACATTTCTCTGTGACTCTGCTGTGAAATATCTCAGGATATTGAAATATCCATATTGAGATATGGATAGATCCATATTTCAGTAACAGAGATGGGCCACTCAGCATTTGGTTCAATGGGTTGATCTCACCTAATGGAACTGACTCCTTTCTGCTGCATGTCAGAGAGGAAAAAAGGCAGGTGATAAGATTCATGGATTGAGGGAAAAAAACAGTCTAATAGGTGGAACAAATGGTACATGTGAAAGGAGAGAAGAAAAGGAATTATTTCCATCTTCCCATGAGCAGACAGAGGTCTAACCACTTCATGGAAAACAGGACTTCAGAATGGATGCCAGTTACTTGGAAAGAAAATGCTTTAACCACCAACATTCCTGGTTTTTTTTTTGTTTGTTTGTTTGTTTGTTTTTTGTTTGTTTGTTTTTTTTTCTTTCCTTTAGCTTTTGTTGCTGAACACAATACCACGTGGTACAGAATATTGCTTGATCACTTGTTGCAGTTGTATTTTCCCAGCCTCTTGCTCACCTCCAGAATACTCACGGGAGAAGCAGAGTGGGAGAAAGAGAAAGCCTTGACTCTGAGAGTCAAGTCTTTGACTTGACTCTGTGCAAGTACTGTTGAACCATAGCAAAAACACTGCTATGTTATCAACACTGTTTAGTCACAAGTCAAAGCACAGCACCATACTGGCTGATAAGAGAGAAGTTACTTCCATCCCAGCCAGGCCTGGAATAGGTGGGGACCAGCAGAAGGCTAGAAGGCTCACTGGTTCTTTCCCTTTCCCTGTGACAGTTCTGGGTTGATGCCTGCGGCATTAAAAGGCAGGTAGGATATGAATTTTCAGACCAATTTTCTTTTTCAGGCCCTGCTGTTAAAATAATTTTATTTCCCCATGGAGAATGCAGTATTGGGAATGGCAGGTGAGATATTTGCAGGATAGAATCTTTAGTGAGTATTCTGTGCTCTCTGGAATAATTTTCAAGGACTGTTGCTCCAGCATAGTGCCACAGAACGTAAGAAACTACCATATATGTAGCATTTTATTATACTTATTGCATTTGACATTTTCAGTTCTCTGTGTGTTTTTAAATGCAGGTACAAACTAGTAACATTTATTAAAGAGCAGTGGCACTTCCCCTTCCCAGCACAGAGCCAGGGCTCCATTTCAGAATCATATCAATGGTGGGTGAAGGAGATCACCAGCTAGGCTGGAGACTCTCAAACCACAGTGGTGTCAGATGGGGCATTTTATCCCAGCAACGTGTGTTTCACTTGTCTGTTATCTAGAGTGTGGACTGACTACAGCATGAAATAAAATATCAGAGATTTTAAATGTATAATGGCTGCTGCAAATTTATATTATATTAAAAATCAAAAAGTGAAAGACCACATACTTAGGTGAAAACTGAAACTATAATCGTTGTAAACCTTTTGGATGGATCTTCATTGGGTACTGTATCATGTTTGTATTATTGGGGTTTGGTAGTTTGCATTTTTTTTGGGGGGGGAACTACAGGGATGAAATCAGTGAGACACAGCCAGAAGTTTCTGCCATGTCTGACAGAGCCAGTGCCAGCTCCAGGACAGACACACTTCTGGTCAAGGTCAAGCCAATCAGAGGTGGTGATAGCACCTCTGGGGTTGCATATCTAAGAAGTAAAAAAGAAAAGTTATTGAGCAATTTTAATTGTGGCCAGAGAAGAGTGGGGTGAGAATATTTGAGAGGAACAACTCTCCACACATCAGGGTCAAAGCAGAAGGAGTCTTTTTGGTGCTGAACACTGGGAATGAAAGAGGGACCTTTAGGTACCTTGGAATTTTTAGTCTATCTAGATATTCTAATAACAAATAAAATATTTATTTAAATATAAATGAAAACATTTATATGTTGTATTAACCACAAGACAAATTTAATTGATACCATTTGTAAAGTTTAAAGTTAGATTGGTCTCTAAACATACCATTGTTAAACATTTTCTTTTTGTGTCTTCTTCTCTTTGTCCATCTCCCAAATCCATACCTTATTTTATTTCTTCCAAAAGAATTGCTAACAAAAGCTCTTAGGTTTGTCAGCTAAATTTCACAGTTTAAAAAGCTACTTATTACAAATCTTCTTAGAGAAAATCTTATTTAAAATTACATAGTTTGCATTTGAATTTATAATGCTGAAGTAATGTTAGTTTATAGGTCTATAGGAATAAGAATAATAACAAAAAATAAATGTAAGCTATGCAATGAACACCCCTTCATTTTCATGAAGAAAAAACTTCAGTTTAAAGATCAACTGTTGAAAGAAACATGGTTTCTGATCAAACAGCTGGAGGAAGTCTTGAGTTAAAAGATGTCTTTTGTTAAGCATCTTACATGAAATAGCCATACACTTGCATAGCTAATCCAAATTACTGATCTTCAAAAAGACATGACAACATAACACATGGGCTGTAACTTGTTAAAATGCCCATAAATCATTATGACATGAATAATAAACTTAGCTAAATGCATGGCTGTCAGTTCTATAGGATTAAAAAGTGCATTTGAAGGGTTTAAATTAAAGGGTTCATATAAATATCCCTAGGGCCTTGCATTAATACACAAGTTATTTTGCAAATTTGCTTTTTAAATTGCCAGTGACAGCAAAAAGAGAATTTTTTTACTTTGGATAAAACCTTTAAACAAGTGCCATAAAGCCTTCATGCCATGGTGACTAAGACTAGATCTAATGAAGAAATTAAGCACCTGCAACTTAGGTCCTTCAATGTTTTAATGTCTAGCCCCTCCTCGTTAATAAAAGTCCAGGAAGAGGTACTGAGTTTTCTTCAAATGAATAGGGCAATCAGATTCCACACCATTTGTTTGAAAATCTAGATGTTCATCAGGGAATTTCAGTTGGTTTTCATATGCTCTGAAACCACATAATGATAAGATTATATAGGAAAGTTTCAGACGAAGTTGTTCAGGGCTTTATTCTGAAAATATCGAACCTTGAAAATCTTCAAAAATGGAGACAACACAGCCTCCCTGGACTTAACTTCTTGGCTGCCTTCAAGATGAAAAAGAGTTTCCTTGCAAAATAGTGGTTTTCTCTGTGTTTGCTGTCTCTCATTTCTCCACTATGCACCACAGTGAAGGTGACTCCATCTTGTCGATAAACTATACAGAGGTACCAGAGACTGCATTTATTTCCACCCAAGGCCATTTCTCCTCCAGGCTGAACAAGCCTGGTCCCTTAGACTCCCCTCATAGAAAAAGTGTCACAGACCACAGCCAGCTTGAGGGCCCTCCCTCCTTCCTATGCTGGAGGGATCCCATATCTTGGAGTATACAGATGGGAACTCAGGAGTGCTGAGCAGAGGGGGATAGTCATTCCCTTCAGTGTCCTGAATATGTCCCTGTGAATAGCTCCCAGGGTGCTATTGGCCATCTCTGCACCTGGCCATACTGCTGGCTCATGCTCAGCTGGTGTTTTTCAAGGCCTCCAGGTTTTTACACCTGCCTGTGCCCATCCTCCCTTGCCAAGGGAAGCACTGACTGTTGTAAAGTTCAATACTATGAACTGACTGAAATAATACATAGTATCACTTTTCAAAAGACTGAGAATGAAAATAAGATCATTAAATCCTGAGATGAACCAACAATCCATCACTGTTCAATGTTCTAGCTAGCAGAGTATTGAACTGCAATCACATACTTTCTGAATGTTTGGTGTGGTGCCTAAATTCTGTCTAAATCCCATTTTAGATTAATATATATTTTACTAAATGATTATTGATAGATTCTAAACATATGGTCTTATAGAAGAACATTGGCTAGACCTCGTCTTGTTCATTCCAGCACTACACTGTTCTTAGTTTAAATCAAGCCTTCTAGGATGTTTCCTTTATTGTTGCTTTATGGTTGTGTTTGTCTAACAGTGTTGGTTTTCCTCAGACAGTTTCCTGGCAAAGGCATATCACTCTGGTCCCCCTCAGCTATTAATAAACTAGGATGAAGTGTTTCTGCACCCACTTTAAAAGCAAAGTACACTGCTGGGATTTAGCCTTCCATAGGAAATTTATTTCTGGAGTCACCCAGAAATGAACAGATAAATATACTGCCACTGCTCAAAGAAATGAAAAAGGCAGAAAATTTATTAATTTTCATAACCAGTTTTAAGGCAAATATAAGAAACAAAATAGCCTTTCGAAAGAATCTAAAATTCTTCTCTGCTTAAATTAAAATCATCTGGCTGTCATGTTCAAATAGCGTACAATGTAAATTAAAATAAAATTCCCTAAATCCATTGAAATCTGACAAAAAAATTGTGTATCTCTCTTCTAATGGCTAATAGAACATTGAACTGTGGTCTTAGTATGAATTTTACTAATGTTTGCTCTAGGTTGTCTTTAGAGTTTGAGCATTTTTTTTTTAATTACAAACTAATTTGGGAGCTGTAATAATATTTGAGTAAGTTTGGGGGTTTTTGTAAGATTTATTGGTTTGTTTTGTTGCCTTTTTTAAGATGAAGGTAAGTGTTCAAGGGTGTCCTCTGAGAGAACTTTACAAAGAAAAGAAAGATGGAATAAAATAAAATGCTGGGATCAGAAGAATTATAATGGAGTCTTCTTTGTTCATTATTTTCAGAAATTTTTCCTTCTCTTCCTGCCATCTACAGAAAAATCCTGAATGTTTCTAAGGTATTTGTTGTATCTCATTTTGAAAATGAAAAATGGTAGGCTGGTTCGGCAGTTTTCAAGGAAAACAGTTATTTCAGTACCTGCTTTTTTTGTGTCAATTTTTTTTTTATTGACAGCATCTGACAATTCTTCAGCTCATGATACTAAATGAAAGCAATTGAAATTTTATCAAAGTCTTTACAAGATTTGTTGAAGTGCTACAAAGAATGTCCAGGGTTTTGTCACTACTCTTTCCATGTGATTTTGGTTACAGATGTGGAATATTAAAAATCAATATAATGTGGAATATTCAGACAGGCTACTGTCAAATGAATAAATATTATGAAAAAAGAAAACAGGATTTAAATTTTCAAATAAAACAGAACCTAGTAAGTCATCAAGTGAATGGCTGTCATGGTTTGACGCTGGCACAAGGCCAGTGCCCCCATGAAGATATACTGTCCCTGGTGTTTGCTGTGAGATGTGACCAAAAACAGAGCAAAACAGTTTCCAATTTAGAAAGCAAAAGAAAAGAACTTTATTACTTATAATATGTAAAGAAGACACATACAGAAGAAAATGAAAACTTTAAAAAACACTCTTCCTCCTCCCCCCACCCTAGTTCTCAACACAATAAAACAAACTAAAAATTTCCAATCAAGTTACCACCTTTCAGATAATTAATCTTCAGTCCATTACCACCTTTTTGATAATCAGTACTCAATTCATCAAGGAGAGATAGGAGTCCTTCTTGCACCATCTCGTGACTTCTTCTTCCATGTCCAGTGATCTCACCACTGTGCATGGACCAGAACTGTTTCTAGGGTTTCTCTTTTTAAGGATGCTTTGCCCAGTTCCAAAACAGCAACAGACTCTCAGATTTGGGACACCAGTCCCCCCCAATTTCACCCCCTGGGACCGAGGGGCCTCGTGAAACAGAGATCTTCCTCTCCACTGAAGACTGAAGGCAGCACCACACCCTCATCAGCCGTCTCTGCTTACACCATTGTTTTACTGCACTTTTTTGGCTTCAGGACATTGCCTCCCCCTAAATACAGTCTCTATGTCACAAAAAAATAAGTCCGTCCATGGCTTTACAAGAAAAGTCCAGCCAAAGGCCACTCCATCATCTCCTCCCACCTAGGATTCTTACTCAGTATTCTTTGACAATCTTCCACTTGCATGAACTTTCATCATCTCTGCTTAGTTCTCTCTATCTTCCTTCTTCAGATTCAGGAGGATTAGCATTTATAAAGTTTCCATCATCTACATAAAAGGTTAAAACCTTGGACTGTGCCTGCCCAGCTGCCGATATCAAATTTCAAGGTGGCACAGACACAGTCTCTCCTCTCTCTCTCTCTCTCCAGAGGGGGGAAGAAGGCTGTCTGATGCCTCTCAAGGTTCTTGTATTCTCTCCACCCTTCCATCCTGCAGGATTTTTCCTCTCCCCCTCTGTGCCCAAGGCTCCAGCCTACCTCACCCAGGCCGCATGGCTTCCCCTCCCCGCCCAGCTGGGCAGGGGAGATCCGTCCATCCTCAGGGACCGGAACCAAGAGAGAGCTTTCCTGGGAGCCCTCTGCTTTTAACCCCTTGTGTTCTCAGAGGCGGATCCTTGTCCTCAGTGGCCACACCAGGTGCCAATCTTTAAACCTGAGCACTCATTGGTTTGACTACTTAATTTGAAAAAACTCATTTCTTTTTCAAACCACCACAATGGCATATGCAGATTAAAAAAGACATGAAAGAAATCCTTCAAAAAGAAAAAAACACCAAATTTCAGTGGTCTAAAAGTTTTTTAAAATTTGACCATGAGAGTATTTTTATAGAAGCATTTGATACCATTGTAAACTAATATAAAAACAGTGAAGGATTCATTCAGTTCTTGATGCCAAGTCCACCAAGAACAAACATGATTATTGCACATGCTTTTAAAAATGTGTTTATTTAACTAGGAAATTCAGTGTCTAAATGTTTTACATTTTCCCAATAAGCTCCTTGGCTGATAAAACACCACTTCCTGTTCACCTATGGTTGAATTGGTTTTGCATGGCCTGGTTTTTGATATCAGGGGGGCCACAGAGGTGCCTTCTGTGAGAAGCTGCTGGGAGCTTCCACCAAGTCCATCAGAGCCAATCTCTGATGGCTCTGAAGATGGACATGCTGCAGAGGAGGAAGTGAAAACACGTCAGGGAATTTTGTTTTGTGAACGCACCAAGGCCAGTGGTGAAGGACGGCAGGAGGTGCTCCAGACGCTGGAGCCGAGATTCCTCTGTGGGCCTTGGTGAGACTGTGGTGAGGCAGCTGTGCCCCTGCAGCCCATGGGGTGCAGAGATCCACCCACAGCTCTTGGGGATCAATGGAGGATGCAGAGATCCACCCACAGTCCATGGGGATCCATGGGGGATGCAGAGATCCATCCACAGCCCATGGTGGATGCCTGGAGGAGGCTGTGATCCAGTGGGAGACCCAGTGGAGGGAGGGGTCCCTGCTTCCAGGATGGAGCAGGTGCAGTTTGGCTGCTTCTCATGAGAGTGGACCCACATTGGGGAAGTTCATGGAGAAGTGTTTTCTTTGGGAGAGACCCCATGGTCTCACAGGGGAAGGACTCCTCTCCCTGGGCAGTGGAAGAAAATCTTGGTGATGAACTGACCAGAACCCCCATACCCTGTCTCTCTGTGCTGTCAGTGGGAAGGAGAGAGGGGCTGGGGGGAAAAAGGTGTTTTAAGGGCTTATTTTATTTCTCATTATTCTCCTGTGATCCTGTTAGGAATAAATTCACTTTGCAACTAAAGTCAAGCCTGTTTTGCCCTTGAAATATTTTCTCCTGGTCCTTATCTCCTCATGAAGCTTCAATAATTTTTTTTTCCCTTTTCCCTCCTTTGCTTAGCTGTGACAGGGGAGGGTGAGTGAGCAACTCTTGTGGGTGCCTGGTGTTGGGCCAGTGTCAAACCACAACACTGGTTTACTAAATTCTTTGATTAGAAATTAATTCCCAGTAGAATTATTTATCATGAGAAGCTGAAGAATTTATTTCAAACTGAAAAAAATCAACAAAACAACAAAGAAATTAAAACTGGTGGTCATGTAATAAGAAATAAAAGCAAAAATTTTTATAAAATGTTACAGGCAAATGTCCAATCTATTCAACACCAAGTCTGGTATCATAACCAAACTTTTAGAAATATTTAAAAGTTGCTTTTGATTTGTTGTGCTAAAGCAATCTTTCAGTGTTGTAGCAATTATTAGACAAAAATATAGTAGATTTAATTTAGTCTTTAACTGCTTATGCAGGTTAGAATCCTCCTCCAATACAAAAAATACTTTGATGTTTCTGATGTTACTATATTTTTGCCAAGAAGGAAGAAGTAGTGCTGCCAAGAAAATTATTCCTGTTGAAGATATTCTGTTATGTTTTTGATGTGGCATTCTGCCTTTTTTTTTTACCTTGGAAACTGGTGTTGGATTGAATATATGATGGCTGAACAGATAGTCAACAGATTAACAACATGACTGTGTGTGAGCAAGAGCTGAGAATGTAAGATTCTCTGTTCAAATTAAGCACAGTACATACTACTCTTTTTGTAGTCGCATTGAAGCTGAAAAAAATAATTCTTTTTAGTGACTTCACTGGATTCACATATCAGCAGCTGTTACTTTTCATTGACTCAAAAATTCTGTGGATAGTTTCTTCTACTTAATGTCAGTAACTTGAAATTTGCTTCTTTATAGGAAATTAATTGTATTTGTTCTTAAATTTTACAATCATGCTTTCTTTATCATGGGAGCCTGTCATGACACCTTTAAAAAATATTTAATTCTTTCTTTTCTCCAGTACAGTCTCTGAGATATCTCTTAATCCTCATTGGATTTTAACAAGTATTTAAATTTAGTTTCAAATTGATCCAAAGCCTATATTTTACATAGGTACTGCAAGCTCTTTGAGTAATATTTTTCAGTTTAAATGATTCTCAATTTATATTTTTTAGTACAGAGTGAGTATCAGAAAACATGATGTCATTTTTTGCTTGGTATTCTGAGGTATAATGTTTTTACCTTTTTAGTACAGTAAGGATGATCAGACAATTGATAAATTCTTAATTCAGGTAGTGTAATGTTTAGATGTCCTGCCATGTAAGTTACCTGCAGTGATATCATACAGTACAAAAACACAATGAATGAAAGAATCAATCAGTGTTGAAAGTCAACAATGTTTTGTTCCAGAAAGAAATTATTTCCTTTGAGAAGTGTTTAAGATAGAAAATATTATATAATTTTATAACTAAAGGGTATTATAAAAACAAAACAACTCCTGGCTACATTCCCGCTAAATTAGTTTGCATTGAGAGGTTTTCAAAAAGCTGTAAGGTCAAACTTGATAGATTAGACTTTGGCCTCAACACTTAAATCATGTTCCTGTGGGGTTCATGAGATTTAATGATTTTTCATCTGGTGGTTATTTACTGTTATGTTTTTCTCCTGTTGCTCTTTTGCTTGTTAGTAAACTCTTATTTTTTAACTAATATCTAGTTGTATGCATTCTTTATTGGTGAAAATGTATTGGTTGAAACTAAGGGGAGATAACTCATTTTAGAGCGTCCACCTCCTAAATTGTCTTAAACAAAGACAAGCATATTGCTATTTCTGTTGAATCATTTGGGTTTTTTCATGGGGAAAATGATTATCTGGTTACAGCTTTTTTAGCTTCACTCTTGTGTTAAGTCTTCTTAAAAAGTCTTAAGTTCTTTTTCTGCAGTATCAGATACTTTGACAGAACTGCTATAAACTTTTGTCTCCATTTCCTTTTACACATTATGAGATTTCAAGACATGTCTCCTTGTATGACAAAGGAGGAAGTAATTCTTGAGTTACATGAGAGGTCTGACATTCCATGTGAAGGAATCCATTTTCGTAATTCTATTTCCTGCTCTGGGCAGCTAATGAGGGAAGACAAGACCTTATTTTAGATGAAACAGATCATCCAAGTTGACAGTATAATTCACTCTTACAAATAGGTCTTGTCCTGCAACCCACATCAGAAACACCAACTCTTTTCTTTTTTCAGTTCACAAAGAAAAAAAAAACAAACAAAAAAACAATCGGGACATTATGTTTGTACATGAAATTCTTGTAAAATGAGTAAAAATGTCATCTTAGAGTCGTATAAACTGACAGCACTAGGATGAGTAGTGATCAGTACCTGTATTTCCTTACACGGCACACTCTTATATTTTCAAGGATTTGTTGCTAGTACAGATCTGTCATAAATCACCTTGCTTACTGCCATACTCTCTGTCTTCCAACCTATACATTTTGTTACCATTACAGCTAGCCTCTATACTTCCTTCATATAGTGCTTGGTTTTATTTGTCTGATATTAAATTAAGCCTTATGTATCTGTCAAGCTCAATCATCTTCATAATTTCTGAAAAGATTTCTCTGTATGAAAGGCTGCCTGAAGTGAACATGAGAAATGGGAAGAATTTTAGAAGATATGTAATATCACCCACATTTGAAAAATGTGCTTATTTGCTCTGATATTTTATGCCACAGAGACAAATACTAATTAATTTTTTTTTCGTATGCTGTGTAGGCTATCTATATTCAAAGCTATCTATATTCAACTCATTTTATGTGTTTTGACTAACTGCTGAGTCTGTAAAATATGAATTTAGGAAAGAAGATGATACTTTTTGTATTTCAACAAATTGTTGAAATGCCTATTGTCATTGCTTCAGGAAATGTTTGAAAAAATAGTATAAACAGAAACAAACAAACAAATAAACAAAGCAAAAACCCAAAAACTTGTATTTCTGCCAGTCTCCTACTTTACCATTCATGGTAAGGTGAACAGCTAATTCCTGATTCTCTTTGGTGACCTCAGAGGCTGAACTACAAATTAAACCATATAGGTATTGTAAAGAATACATGCATCTACATACATTGCACCCTAAGACACACCACCCAGATATAACTAAGTATCATGTCAAGGAAATATGGTAAGGAGGTTGTAATTTTTTGACAACTGTCTCTACATCCTTCCTGTTTATTATTTTCCAGCTAAAGTGTAATTTATGAAGGAGATCAAAAGATTTTTGATACCTACTAGGTTTCATAATGCTAATGGTGTTAGAAAACTGCTTATATCTCTGGTATTTAAGTACCCATTTTTTTCAGTGCTGATAATGGCTTTCAGCTTACTGTTTTTCCAGCCAGGTTTCTATTCTCCTGTTCCCCAGTGCTGTGTCATTAGCAGTAGGATTAGTGCTTCCTACTGTCTTAGTCAACTGCATCTGCAGAGAGCATTTTCAAATGTCCAAGTCACTTCAATTAGCTGTGTTATGTCTTTGGAGTAATATCTAATGGCAGAGAACTGAGCATCACCAATATTTTGCAGACACATCTCCATATCTCTGTGGGTTTACCAGGAATGTAATGGTAAAAAAACTTGTTTTAAAAATATCACTTGAGAAATTATTTAAAATGCCATATCCAAGCTCATTCAATTGAACTTCTCTGCTTCATTCTGAGTACAGTGTTTGCAGGAAAAGCTGAGATTTGATAGACACTGTTCTGTCAAATGATGTGCACTGCAGAAGAGGAACAAGAAAGTTATCTGCAGCTGCAGGCTGAGAGACTGCCTAGACAGCCCTAGCTATCCTGGCATTTCAGTAGTGCTATGTGCTGACATGATGGGAAAATGAACATCTGATAAAACCCCCATAATATAAACGTATTTGCTATTTTAAATAGAGTAATTTAATTCTATATAATATAAACACATTTGCTATTTTAAATCTAGTAATTTAAATTTGTATACATTCAGTACATTTGGTTTCATAGGAATTTGCTGTGTGAACATTTATTACATTCTGAGACCCCACAGCAACAAAATCATTGAGGTAGAGCTTTATATTTTCCTTAAATTAAGGACACTAAAAGATATCAGAAAGCTTTCCATATTTAATGATGTTATACTGCACATATTTTATATTGAAATTAATTTTGAATTTTTAAAAAAGTCAGTTTTGCCAGTAGATACAGGTTCTGAAAGTCATTTCCTTCCTCTGCTCAGTCTTACATATTGCAACTGGAAAGTTATCACCTCAAACTTGCTCTCATTTATCAAGTGTCAGGGACATCTTAAGCTGGTAAAGGCTTCACACAGTCATCACTGAGTCTTTAGGAAAGTCTGTTGGTTTTTTTTCTTATCACACCAAAGTTCAGCTCACAGCTGCCCTTCTGCCACCTTAGAAAACTCCTGTCTCTCATGGGCAATTGATCTCCCTGCAAGTCTGGAGTTTGGTGTAGCCATCTGGTCTCTGAGAAGGATCCAGCCTCATTCCACCTTCTTGTAGTTGTGCCTTACCTGGTGTGCAGCAGCAAGAACATTGTAAAGCCAGTCTTTCTACCTGCCTCTAGTCAAATATAACATGAATTTAACATTAAGTGAACCACTTTAATCGGAGGCAAGCCCATTGTTCCTCCTAGGTGTACAGTTATCACCTGCCAGATAATGGAAGTGAGCCAGGAAAAAAGAAAAAGGTAATTGGAAAGTTAATACTGATGCAGTTCACCAGAGCCTGGACTAGCTCAGAGGACACCAGCGCTGGGCCAGGTGTGGGAACAGCCGTGGTTTGGGGTTTTACCAACAGCTGAACCTTTAGAGCTGCTTGCTCTACAGTGCAGGGTCTGCCAGCCACAGCAGGAGTCGGGTAAAGGAGAAGGAGGAGGCTCTCTGTAGGAGGTTCCAGCAGGAGAGGTTTATTGGAGCTGAAGGGGTCACAACAGGAGAGCCCTGAGCACTGCTGGGCACAGGTTTAGAAACTTCAGGGATAAATCAATTTGGGTATACACATGGGGGAACTCCAGAAAAAAAAAATCAATATTAAAACCATTAATAATAAATCAATAGAATAAAAGAATATGAGCCATAACATAATACCACTGTTTGAGCAACAGTCACTCCTTAGTCATGTTTTAGCCATCCAATATTATTTGTCAATCTAAAGAATTTCCTTTCCTTTCAGGAACCTTCTGAACTTCATTTGGGAATTCGACCTTAATGTTGCAATGAGGTAGCACAAAGAGCGGTGACTCCTAACTGATGCGCATTCCTAAAAGTTTCATTAAATTGAAATAGTTTTAAGGTCTCTGTACATGCACTGTCATATGTTTGCTTTACATACCCCACAACAAATCAGATTTTATATAGAATATACTCAGAATATTCATTTTTGTCTTGGGCGTCAAGCAATAGCTATTGTATTATTTCCGGCAATCTGAACCCATGTCAGAGTACAACTTTTGGAAGCTTTGAATTGTCCTCATCAAAAGACAAACCTCAGATGTTCAATTTTTGCAAGCTACATTTCTTTCTGTTATTGGAGCTCACAATAACAAAATACTTAGATATAAGGGATTATTTTGAGCTTTCTGCAATGCTAGTTCACTGAAAAGCCATGCAATCTTTGTAATAATTAATAAAGTTATATCCTTGTATACCAAAACTTTCTAGTGACAGTTCTTTCAGCTTCCATTCAAAAATTAGTTACGAAATGAGGTGTGGCTTTCACCAGACAATTCCCAGCAGAAACCAATCCTGAGGGTCTTAGGGAAGTAGTATGTATTAGCAGTGATTTTTTGTAAGAGATAAAAAGCATCTCTGTAGTACAAGAGTATTCTAAGCTATACTTTAGGCTAGAATAAAATTACAAAAGGCATCTTCTGTATTCTTTTTCCCTCCTTTCCTTAAGTTATCTAAGATTAAATGCAATACTTTTGAACAGAAAATGGGCTCACAAATTACGTTCATTGCCAACTCCGATTTTTGCCTTCAAAACTTTGTTTTCTTGTGCTCAGTCTAGCTGTGTTTTACCACATCCCTTTATTCTGGATGTTTACTTCAGCTCTTTAGCTCCTGCAGATGGTATCAGCCAGGCAGAATAATGTTGAAATTCACAATTTGCCTATGTTGGAAAACAGTATTTTGTATTCTGTAATTGAAACTATTACTGTGTCCTAAATATCTTGCAAACGTTTTGAACATGCAGCCACTGTTATCTATTTTCTGTAAAACATTATCAGAAAGTTTCATTAGGTCAGACTTCTCGTAGGCTGAAGCATCTTCTACCTAAGAGAAAGCACTTTGTAGACCACTTGCTAAGTAAGCGTGTGGCAGACAAACAATGCAGGTGATTTATTTTTTATGGAGTGATAATATTAGAAGAGTTAGAAGCTAATACATCTTTAGCTAATGATTTTTCTTTTGTTTTCAGTACATGAAACATAATTCATGTCCATTTTTTCTATTTCTTTGCCTTAGTTTTGGCATAGATAATTTTATTCTTACTAGCTGGTACAGTGCTGTCTGTTGGACTTCTTATGAGAATAATGTTGATAACACACTGGCATTTTAGTGGTTGTTAAGTAGCACTTACTCTCAATCAAAGGCTTTTCAGTTTTCCATGCTCTGACAGTAAGGAGTTGCACAAGAAACTGGGAGGGAGCACAGCTGGGACAGCTGGTCCAAACTGGTCAAGGGGTTAATCCATACCATAGAATGTCATGTCCAGTACCTAAAATCATCCATGAGGAAAAGGCCACCTGTTTGTGGATGGACTGGGCATTGGGCAGTGGGTGGTGAGCAATTGTATTGTTCATCACTTGTTTTTCCTGGCTTCTCACTCTCTCTAACCCCTTGCAATGCAATTAAAAGTATCAGTTGTTGTAGTTTTATTTTACTTTATATATACTGTTGTAGTATATTTTACTTCATTTCAATTATTAAACTGTTCTTATCTCAACCCATGAGTTTTACCCTTTCTCTATTCTCTTCCTTTTTCCATGGTGTCAGGGTGGGGAGGGAAGTGAGCAAATGTGTCACACTTGCTGTTTGGGGTTAAACCACAGCCATCTTTCTTGGTACCTAGTGTGGGGCAATACAGCAACAGAAGTTTTTGAGAAAAGGAAGAATAGCCCAAATCTTTCTGAAAGTTGATTTTTCCATAAACCAAAGTAAGGTCAAGGGACCTACACAAGGACATCCAGTTTTTAGGAATAAACTGGCAAGATGTGCATTGTCAGAAGCCAGTGAATGTGAAGAACAAGATAACAGCAACATCTCCACCAACTAATGTGAAAGAAACACAAGATTTTTTTAGGCATTTTGGGCTTCTGGAGAATGCACATTTCCAACTGTAGTCTGATTGTAAATCCTCTCTATCAAATGACCTAGAAGAAAAATGATTTCAAATGGACCCCTCAGAAATGACAAGCCTTTGAACGTAGCAGACATTAATTAGTTCATTCAGTAGCCCTTGGGCTAGTCAGGACAGGGCAAAATGCACAAAATATTCCCTATACTGCACCTGGAAAGAATGTCTCTATCTGGAGCCTCTGGCAGAAAACACTGGGGAAGACCATAGGTTTACCCCTAGGCTTTTGGAGTCAGGGAAACAGAAGATCTGAAGCTACTACACTCCTACTGAGGATATACTGGCAGCTTACAAAAGGGTTTGAGTTGCTTCAGAAGTGTCTAGTACTGAAGCACAGCTCCTCCTGACACCTCAGCAGCCAGTGCTGTGCCGGTTGTTCAAAGGGATCCTGTAAGGATCGTGCAACTGACACTGCATGAATTGAGTTGCACTGATGTTGTCCCTGAAAATAAGCCTTCTGATTTGTTTTAGTATAGTGGAGTCAGTTCTCATGAATTGTAAGATAAACAAGAATCATGTTTGCATTCCTTTGTAAAAGATATCACCTGATGGACTTCTCAAGTGACCAGTGAACATGGAGAGGTGGGAACTTCTCTGTCCAATCTCTGATCACTGTCCAGAAACTTATATATATGAGGTCAACAATAAACAGGACTTCCTTTCTTCTTCTCTGCCTGAACACCTGTTGTGTGTGTTGCTGTGTGTTTCTATCTGCGTCACAGTAACACACTGATCAAAAGATAAGCTCAAATAATAATCCCCAGTCATCCAGAAATCCTAGAAGTGGTCTGTCTGGCCAGGAGGCAAAGACTTGGGAATGCCACTAGAGGACAGTGACCTGCACTGAAGAAGCCCCACTGTGTAATAAATTACCAGGAAGTGAGAAGAAGTATGCCTTGATGGGTCCTGCTGTAATGTAGAAAAGCATCAGAGGTTAAAGGCAGTTATATGAAGTCCCCCAGGACATGTCACAGAAACTGATGAAGGAGAAGGTGAATCAGGTGAGTTTGCAGAGGTGAAAGTCATCCATCCAGCTTTAGACATTGCTGACCAAGAAAAATGGCTAGTATTCTGTCTTTGTTGTGGCTCATGGATGACAGCAAATGTCCTGTGGTAGTGGGTACAGAAGTGGAAGCAGAGCAACTGGCAGCACAGAACTAAACCCCTCAGAGCAGTGGTAAAATATTTCTGCTTGGGTGAAGAACCTGGTTGTGAAAGTACATCATATGGATGCTCATGTGCACAAAAGTCGGGCCACTGAAAGACATAAAAAAACCCCAGCAGATAGATTAGAAGTTGCTAAGACTGAAGTGGCTTAGGTAGTTCTGGACTAGAAACATGAGTGACTTATTTCTAGCTCTGGGGGCCCATGACACTCCAGACCATCAAGAAAGAGATGCAATATATACACGGGCCGGTGATCAAGGAGAAGATTTTCACAGAATCACAGAATATTCTGAGCTGGAAGGGAGCCACAAGGATCATCAAGTCCAGCTGTTAAGCAAATTGCCCATATAGGGACCAAACCCATGACCTTGGTGTTGTTAGCACCATGCTCTGGCCAACTGAGCTAATTAGACTTAACCACGGACACTATGGCACATGTTATCCATGAATGTGGAATGTTCTTCTATAAAGCCTCCCTAGTATAAAGGATGATGACTGAAACATGAACATTGAGAGGACTGGCAGATTGACTCTATCACAATCCACCAAACCTGTGACCTCAAGTGCCATGTGCTTGCAATGTTGGAAGCAACAACCAGATGGCTGGAAGAATATCCTGTGCCACATGTCACTGCCTGGAACTGTTGAGGCTTGTATGTTTTATTCTGTTAGTCTATTGTTAATTGTTTTAATGTTGATATTTATTTCTGATGTTCCCCCCATGTTTGCCCCCAAGTTGGTTTACTTCTGGAAGCTGTATCCTCCCCTAAGTTGCCCTTTATGATAATCCCCTCCCTTTGTTCTCGTCCCTTCTCTATCAATCATTGTTACCCTGCCCCTTGTTCTGGTCCCTTCCATGTCACTCCTCCCTTGAGCCAATCCTTCCAGTGTTCCCCCCTGGGTGTTCCTGGGGGGCTCCCTATCCTCGACACCCCATTGGGACATGTGACCTGTTCTGCTCCCACCTTCTGTCATTGGCCTCAGGCCAGTGCTGTGACCCTCCTCACCCCTGCCCTGATGCTTCCCCACTGGTTTAGGATTTGTACCCACCCCCAGAATTGCTGCAGTTTTTAATCCTGTGCCCAGCAGTGCTCAGGGCTCTCCTGTTGTGACCCCTTCAGCTCCAATAAACCTCTCCTGCTGGAACCTCCTACAGAGAGCCTCCTCCTTCTCCTTTACCCGATTCCTGACGTGGCTGGCAGACCCTGCACTGCAGAGCAAGCAGCTCTAAAGGTTCAGCTGTTGGTAAAACCCCAAACCATGGCTGTTCCCACACCTGGCACAATGCCAGTGTCTTCTGAGCTAGTCCAGGCTCTGGTGGGCTGCATCATGGAACCATCCTGGACTTTAAAAAGCAAACCTTATAGTGGGATATTCCCCAAAAGAACTGGGACCAACAACAGTGCCCGTTTTTGAAACAACCTCATAAAGACTTGAGCCAAAGACCATGACATTGAGTATATCTCATTCCTTATCATGCACTAGCCTCTGGACAGATTAAACAATACAGTGCACTATTAAGGACTACTCTGAGAATAATGGGTAGTGGAACCTTCAAGCGTCCATATACACATTTAACAAAAGCCACATAGTTAGTCAGAGGATCTAGTGGGCCCTGCCCAATCAAAATTTCTATGTACTGTAGAAGGGGAAAAAGTTTCTGTAGTGCATCTTAATAATATGCTGAGGAAAAAAAATGAGTTTTTCTTGCCTCAGACAAAGAAAAAAAAACTATGCTTGGGATTGCTTTCACTCAAGGATGTGAGTGTAGTTTGTGGGCAGTGCAGGAGGATAGGGAGGTCCAGTGTGAATCTTGAGGGACTTGATTTTGGGTAACAATAGCCAATGAATTAGGTTGTACACTGTTACTTGCTATATAACATTGGATATCCTCTCCTTTAAGCTGGGCATGTGCCCCTCACTGTGTGGGACATCTCACAGCACCCATCTCCGCCTCTCCAGATTTGAGAATCTGAACCTGACCCCCTTGTAATCCCCACATTAGTGAAGAATGGACCCTGGTTATATATCAGGCAAGTCCACCAGTGATAGAATCAGAACTAGCTTCAGCTTTCAAAAATCCAACACCATTTTTTCCTGTCCTGAAAGACTATTACACTTGCATCTAATAGAAAACACTTTATAGACTATTTGGTAATGAGTGTAGCAGAGAAGCAGTATAGGTGATTCATTTTTATATGGAATGATGAGAAGAGCTACAAGCTAATATATCCTCAGCTATTGATATTTCTTTTGTTTTCAGCACATGAAACATTATTTCTTGCATATATTTATGTCTCTGCAAAACATCTAAATCTGCATTTGGACAAAGATTATTTTTATTACATAAGTGAAATATATTCTTCCATTTACAAGTTTTTGTGAGAAACAGTGAAGATGGATTGAAAGTTTAAAAATCAGGCATAAGAAGTATTGAGCTCACTTATTTTACTCCATGCATCATGCAAAGTGCCTTACAGGTAGGCTGTGGCTTGCAGAGTAGAAAACTAGTACTGGACAATAGAGATTGGTCCTTAGATGTACAATTCCATGAGGAATATAGCAACACATTTTTCAGTTCTGGGGTAGATATTGTGAGTCAATCAGAAGTAAGAGGAGTCTGGCTCACTAAATTGCAATACAAAGGGCCTGTGAAGTGCCCATGAAGATTTTTCGTCACAGGAAATGTGATTTTGATCCTGCTATAATTCCTACTTTTGTGAGTCCTGAAACCACTTGAACTTTCTCTGCCCTGCTCCAAGTGATACTTTAGAATGCTAAATGAAATACAGCTATTTTGGTGATAAATTATAAGTTATGGATTTTTTAATAATTTTCTTTTTTTTTTTTTTTTGAATCAAAGGTTTCATATATGACAGGAAGAAGTGGAAAGAGGAGAAAGAGGAAATGGCACACAAGAAAAAGAGTTTAAAATCTTAGGATTAAATGTAGGACTAAGCAGCTAGCTTGAAGCTACACAAGTTCATACAGAGACATTGAATCCTGTGGAGCACATCCTCCCTTGGTCACTAACCTTTTCTATTTCTTTGACAGTCATGATTTACTCCAGCCAGCAGTCCCATGCAGATGCTGACTCACCCACCCACCAGTATTGGAGAGAGAATAGCAAGGGTAATTGGTAGAAAACTTGTGGGTTGAGATAACGACAGTTTAAGAGGGAAAGCACAAGTCGTGCACACAAGTAAAGTAAAATAAGGAATTATTCACAGCTTCCCATGGGCAGACAGCTGTTCAGCCATCTCCAGGACAGCAGGGCCCTATCATGTGTAACAGTGACTTGGGAAGACAAACACCATCACTCCAAATGTCCCCCCCCATTCCTCCTACTTTGCCCCAGTGTATATACTGCCCATGATGTCATACAGTCTGGAACATCCCTTCAGTCTGTTGAGGTCACCTGTCCTGTCTGTGTCTTCTCCCAGCCTCCCAAGCAACCCCAGCCTCCTCACCAGCAGGACAGTGCAAAAAGCAGAAAAGGCCTTGGCTCTGTGCAAGTCCTGCTCAACAACAGCAAAAACTTCTCTGTATTATCAACCCTGTGTTCAGCACAAATCAAAAACACAGCCCCATATGAGCCACTTTGAAGAATATTAACAAATTAGCAAAACCCAGCACATTCTACTGCTTGTGTACACTCAGGCTAATCTCAGCCTCCAATACAGTCAGTTGTTTGGATCCCCCTGTCACTACAGGCAAGTCACTGATCAGTACAGAACAAACCTGTATTTACTGATAATTGTTGAAAATCCTGTCCTAACTAGTAAAATAATTTTTTGTTTTTTGGGGTTCACGACCAATAGATAAATAAATACAATTTTTTCTGGTAGAAATATAGTGCTGAAATTTATGATTCTCTTTAAATAATACCTTCCATTTCACTCAGAAATACAACAGTGTCTTGGTAGGATGGAGATTTGAAAGTATATGGAAGAGAAGAAAGAATGTCCTACAATAGAACTCTATTCTTTTGGATCTTGAAGAAAAAGGAGATAATGTTTTAATAATAATCTGCCAGTTTTGGCACAGATAGAATTTTTAACCAAACCTTGTATCTATTTTCAAAATCAATAATGCCAAGATCTGCATTTTTCTTTAAATATTTATTTTTAACTTAAAAATCGGTCAACTCTGATCTTAATGGAATAGCATTTTGTTAGCACAAAATTTTCCATTGGATCAGCTTAATCCTGTAAATCCTCAATATAGACAGGGTCTATTTCAGTACAAGTATACACTGCTGTGTTAGCACTGTTGCAGTGAATACTACTTTAGGTAGAGCAAATAACCTCCCTAGAGCAGCAGAGAAAACCTGAGTTATAAAATAATTTTCCAAATATTCATGAACAGAGTTTTGGGAACCCCTTCAAAGAGCTTTTCATCCCTCACCTGACACTCTGTGTAAAAACTTTAATCTTGCTTAGGAGTAATAGGTAATTTGGCACCAAATGACCTTATCAAATTTTATCAAAAGGAAAAGCAATACAACCGGATTCCCTCAAGTAATTTCTTGGAAGCACTTCTAATATAATGTTCAACTGGGGAATTCTTTATTTTTTATCACTTTCTTTTAGCACAACTTTATCTGGGACCATGTTAAAGTGATGCTAGAACACTTTCATCTACTGTAACTCACACATTAACTTGTTAACTTAAACATGTCATGTTCTATTTTTAAAAAAAACCTTTAGAAATATATATATATATAGAACATTTCTGCCCTTTGCACACCTTTTTTGATTTGCATATAAAAGCAGCTGAAAGCTGATGAATACATGAGGGAAATTGTGCTTAACTAACCTGATTGCCTTCTATGATGGGACAATGGCTGGATAGATGAGGGAGGAGCAGGGGTTATTGTCTGCCTTCATTTCAGTAAGGCTTTTGACACTGTCTCCTATGATATCCTCATAGACAAACTCAGAGTGGGCAGTGAACTGGATGGAGAACAAGCTGCATTTCAGATGTCAGAGGGTTGTGATCAGTGGCACAGAATCTGGTTGTCACTAGTGGTGTCCCCCAGTGTTCAATGCTGGACCCAGTTATTGTTTAACTTATTCATCTGTGAAGGGAAGATGTCTGATAGAGAATATCAGACCTCAAATATTTCAACAGCTTTAGAATATTTAGGAAGGTTTCCAGATGAAAAAAGATTGTAATGGAAAGATGTACCCAATGTGCTTGTGAAGCTATGTTAGTAGGTTTGCTCATTAAAAATCAAATTAATTTGTTTGGCTTATTTTTTGGAGTCCTTTGCACGGAGCTTTTGGTGATAAGACTGTAATGTTAACTTGTGCTGAGTAAAATTTTTCATCATTTCAGTCAACTGAACAGCATTTCTGTTGTTTTTGATTTGGTTTGTTTTTGGTTTGTTTTTTTGTTTGTTTGTTTGTTTGTTTGGTATTTTTTTTTCAGGTAGGGAAACAGTGTACTTGAGTAAATCTGAAGTTTTGTGGAAAAGAAGCTAGATATGTAACAATGGGGATAGGAGTATGTGCTTAATGAATCTTTTAAGGGAATGACTGAAAAATTTTTACAACAGTATGAATTAGGTGAAGATAGAATTACTAAAAAATAAGTTTGGCTTGCTGTGGAACAAGTTTAATAACCTCTTTTGAATAGTCTTTTCCACAATGCCTGTGGTAAGGATAGCTGAGAATCTTCTTTCCTGAATATATATTCATGTTTCTTGGTTTTAAATGTTTAGTTCAAAACCAGAATGTTAAACAGAAATATTTTCATAAAATCTTTAAAAAACGAGACACCAACATGAATTATGCTTTATTTAAAGAATGCAACCCATCTTTATTATTGTAAATGGAGACTATTACATACTTTTATTCTGCCGTCTTCTGTAAGTTGTTTAAACTTCAAGGATGTTTACTGAATTACAAAGCAAAAACTGATCAGTGTTTTGGATCAATGAAACTGGCCAAAATATTTATTGCTTTAAATAGTTTATTTTTGAGATATTTTGAGGAAAAATATATGTAACAATCTAGTTTGTACTCGGAGTATTTTGGTCTTGAACTCTTGGAAGTAAAGAAATAAGGAGAGTAGGAGAATTGAACAAACCTGAATAGATGCTTGCATGACAAATTGTTGTTGATGAGTAGAACACTGACTTTAAAAATAAAATGTAAAATTTGCACCTATAATTGTAGGAATCCCAAGTGACAGCTGATGTACCACCTTATCAATTGCTACATACAGAATTTCTGGGATATTTATTTGGAAGATGCGAAAAATCCTGGGCTGTTTTCAGAAGCAAGCTGTCACAATTATCAGTGTTATAAGAAGGTTTAAGGACTGATTAAAACAAATTAAACAAAGTTTAAAGCCTTTAGTCATATTTTTTGGCCTGTTGTATCTGTAAATTCCAATTTTATTTTGTAAATTTATTCACATATAAGTGGTTGTTAAATAGATATATTCATGCTTAAACTGATCATAGATTCATGCTACTCTCTAAAATTCACTGGCAAAAAAATAACCATACTGTTATTGCAAAGCACACACAAAAACACAGACTGTGCCTCTGTTACTCACTAAAGCATGCTTTCAGAAAATAACCTGAAGATCATGGTTTCATTAGGATTTATAAATCTACTCCATATAGAAGCTAAGATTGCACTTGTGAATTCAAGTTATGTGTATGTTAATATTTGGAGAAAAGCCCACTACATTCAATATAGAATAAATGAAAAAGTCTGACAACAGATGGATATGTCTTTTGCACACAGTTTATACACAAATACATATATAAGTATATATACACTTTTATTAACATATAACTGCATGTATAGATATGTAAATAGATATAGGTGTATAGCTACATATAAGCCTACATAAGGAGATTTAATGACAAATTTAAAAAAAGGCAGAGAAAGAAGAAAACAAATCTGACATATATTGTAGTTTGTATCATTTGATAAGCTTGTAAGGTAAATTCCTAGTTTGACTAGAATTACAGCAAAGCTCCCTCATTCCCTAACAGAATCAAAATTCCACTCCTTATGCTTACATTCCTTGTAATATCACTCAGACCAATCATTACAAAATTAACCCTTTATATAATTCAATTTAAGAAAAAGAAATATATATGGATGCACTTTTCTTCTGATCTTTGCTAGTTCCTTACAACCTGAATACAATTAAAGATCCCAAAGATGTCTTAAGATTGATTCCTCATTCATTTGTGAAATAGCTAATGAAAGAAAGATAAAACATTCTCACAGGTTTTTCTTCCTTGAATAACTAACTTGGTTTTATATGTGGAGGAGTATTAAATAACTCACTTATAACTCACTTATATGTGGAGGAGTATTAAATCAAGAAAACATTAGCATTCATCTATTCTAACTTGCAAGGAAAAATACCTCACTTAACAATTAATTAGATTGTAAACTGAATACCCTTTGAGATCAATACCCAGATGAACCTGATGATGTTGCTGAAAATAAGGATTGAGAATAAGTTGGAGCAGAAGTGTGACATATAAGAGAAAGGAGTAAAACTGACTTTTAATGAGAGGGAAGTTATTAGCTCATTATAGAAATAATGCAGGAGGGACTGGGTTACCATATAACTGTTGTATGAGTCAAATGGGGTGAATAAATTTGAGCTGTCAGCAGGCAACTGTAACAGAACAGCAGATAATACTAAGTAAAATATAGATTTAAATCCATGTAGGAATTGTCCATCACAGAAAAACCTTATAGAAGGCAGTATCCGTACTTTTCAAAATTACTGCTATTATGATCAAATAAAAGCTTTACATTTTGTCATTTTGAACATCTGGTCATTGTAAAGAGCGATCCCCTAAGCAAAGGAATTCCATTTGTTATTGTGCTTCACATGCAGTTGTGGAAAGTAATATTCTGAAAATATCACTTTGGCATTCTAATAAGGAGCTTAACCCCATGGCACATTCAAGTTTAAATTAGAAAACCTGATTGAGGTTTTAAGAACTTTTTTGTTTGTTTGTTTTATTGGTGAAAGCTACAGAACTGCATAAGAATTATTAAAATAAGTATAGCTCCTGTCATGACTCCTATTCTTTACTGAAAGAGTGAGAGTGGTGGGGCACCAGAACAGGTTTCTCAGACATGTGGAAGTCCCATCCCTTGAAGTGTTCAAGGTCAGGTTGGATTCGACTTTCAGCAACCCAGTCTAGTGGAAGGTGTCTAGAAGGTCTTTAAGATCCCTTCCAATGCAAACCACACTTCCAATTGATGACTTACATGGGTTTGGATATATTACTGTGATTTACTTGTCCTCAAATATTTTCTTTATCCTCAATTGCCAGTTGTCCATGGATTCCTACCTATTCCTACCTTTCTGCACATCTTTTCAATATGCAAATTAATTCAATAATATTAGAATACTCCATGTGGAAAAAGAATTCTTTTTGCCAGAAATTGTATTCTTATAATTGATAAGTGTCAGGATCCATCACATCCATGTCACTTCTTTTTCCAAAAGGAATACAAAGTGCTTTGGAATACCATGCAAAATAACTTGTTTCTAAATATGTTAGAAAAAGATCATAATGAATATTATTAATAAGGTATAAATCTTCATTTATCAATTAATTTATCAATCAAATGTATTTACCTCTGTCAAAGTACTTGTATTTTACTATCAATTAATTCTGAGGAAAGTGGTTTCACTCAGCATCTTAATACATACAAATTCAACATGATGTAGGTGAGGTAAGAAGTCTTACCTGCTGTGGAGCTATTTTATTACCTTCCCCATTGTTTTGGGTTCCAGCATATGCTCCTCCATAAGAAGAAACTTACCTATAGACATGACAGCCTTTATGATTCTCAGAATTTATAGGAATTTTTTTTTTAGTTTCTTTGTTTTCGGAATAATCAGCAGCTTTTGAACATTTTCAACACTACATCTCTAACTGATGTCCATACAAATATAAATAGAAAGCAAGGTTACATGTAGGCTACTAGAACATATGTGGAACATATGAACCCTCTGAATGTTTGAGATGATTAATGGGAAGAAATGACAGCATAAAAATCCTCTGATTAAGGTAATGCTATTGATATAAAAATTAAAGACCTGGTTTACCATTAGTATTACTCCAGTTTTCATTGCCACATTCCAGTGAAGTCAATTGACTAAAGTAGATAAATGCCATCTACTTTAGTTTAGAAACATTTTAAATACTGGGTTTTTTTTTCCTTTGTTCCAGTACACAGAAAATTCTGTCACTTCTATTTCTTCTAGTCTTATGAAAGCCTATTAACATTTTAATCCAGTGTTTAAAATGAAACAATCTTGAACATTTTCTTACAACTTGTTTTTATCTATGCTGGTTTTGGCTGGGTAACATTTGCCATAGTAGCTGGCTGGTATGGTGCTGTGTTTTGGATTTGTGCTGGAAACAGTGCTGGTAATAGAGAGATGATTTTGTCACTGCTGAGCAGTGTTTACACAAGTCAAGGCTTTTACTGCTTGGGAAAAATCATGAGGCAACAGAGCTGTGATAGTTGACCCCAACTGCCCAAAGGGCAGAATGTACCCTATGACATCATGCTTAGGGTACAAAACTGGGGAAAGAATAAGGAAGAGGGAAACATATTAGGAGAGTTGGCATTGTCTTTCTAACACACTGTTCTGCATGATGGAGCCCTGCTTTCCTGGGATCACTGATCACCTCCCTGCCCATGGAAAGCAATGAATACATTCCATTTTGGTTTTGCTTGTGCACACGGCTTTTCATTTCACTGTTAAGCTGTCTCTATTTCAACCCATGAATTTTCTCACTTTTACTCCTCCAGTACTTTTCTCCATGTCACTGGGGACAAGTGAGTGAGTGGCTGTGGGGCATAGTTGTCAGATGGGGATAAAACCACAGCATTATTTTACAGGATTGTAATCTACCAAAGTTGTACACCTAAACAGATGAGTGCAAGTAGTCCTACTACACTATCAACCAACTGTCTATGAACAGCATCAAGTTTTATAATTAATTATCTGACACAATCAGCAAACTGAGGCACTGAAGAGAGGTGCTTATGGTCTTAAGTGTGGCACCACAGTAAAGTAGTTTGACATCTACCATCTGCCTGACAGAAGTACCCTTCCAAATAACAGGCCTTTTTTGCTGCAGACTAATCTTTCACTCTAAAGGGAATAATACCAATCCTATTCAAAAACTGCAGAACTAGGGCAAGTTGTGGGATAAGCTACATGATCATAAATTTTTTCTTTTTTAAATTTCAGACATCCATCCAGCTTACTCAATGAACTAGAGGTTAAACAGAAAGGATTTATAACAGACTGCAATATTGTGTACAGTATTTTTTGCAATAAATAAGTGCAAAAGAATTAAGGGGTGGTTACATATTATACCTTTACTGGGTTATAAGCACATAAGACAATCATATCAGTTCAGATCAGATGTTCAAAAGCCCTCAATCCTATTTTGAAGAGTTAAATAGATACTTAGGACAAATAAATTGTAAAATAACACTCTTGTAGACACCAGGTTTTTTTATGTTAGTAACAGAACCAGAACTCCTGTCTGTATGTAAATAGTCTATGATTTTTATTTTTGTTTTAAAATTTATTATAGGGCTTCATCTAATTGCTTTTGCTATTTTCAGAGTTCAGAATAACATGTGATAGGGAGTTTCATGGCTTTATGAGATTGTCTGTGAAGAACCACATCTTTCAGTGTGCTTTAAATGTTACTTGGATTCATGTAATAAGCTCTGGCATTGTTATTGCATGTGGGAGATAAAGTCACCTACAATTCTTAAAATTTTCTAGACTGCTGTCTCTTCCTACCTGTCCTTTGGTTCTCTACATGGCAGGACTCTAGGCTATCCACTTCACAAAAATCAGCTGTTTCATCCCTGTGGCTATCATTATTAGTTTCTTTGAGAATGTGGCAGTTTTAGTATACTCTTTCTGAGAGGGAAGCCCCAAAACCACAAGAGCCATTCAAATTGAAATTTGATGCACAACTGCATGCAAGCCCAGGTTGGGTGGGGGGCTGAGAACCTGGTCAAGTGAAAGGTGTTCCTGCCTACAGCTGGGAGGTTGGAACTAGATGATCTTCAAGACCTTTCAATCAAAACCATTCTGTGATTCTATGAAGGATAACATTATTTTTCTCTTTGTCCTCTATTCCTTCCAGGTTGATTTCTGACACTTGTTCACCTTCTGCCCAAATTTTCCTTTATGAGTGGTGTTCTTCGGCTGAGAGCCAATCTTCTGTTACATAAAATTAAGGTTCTCATTTTAAAGGTATGACATTTCACATCCATCTCTGCTGAAATGATTTGCCATTTTATTACAGAATTTTCCATATTATGCAATCTTTTTGCAAATTTGTCATGTTTGGGTAACATCTTTTATACCCTGACTTTAGTAGTCAGCAAACATTATTAGCTCAGTAATTCTATTGTTTCCAGACTATTCTTACTGATGTGCTTAGTATAGATATTTGACTTGATGGCTTGGCACCTCATAAAGGTGCTGGAATTTTCTAATAATTGACCACCCATCATCTGTCTTAGGGTAGGACAGCTTTTGGCCGCTTAGAGAGGAATTTCATATGAAGTCAGTATTTCAGGTGTTTTATCCTTTGGGAGTTTTTGCCAATCATATTCTGATCCTTGTGATTTATTACAGTTCTCACTTGCTTTTATTGAGTATCCTTTATCAGAAAGTTTTTAATTCAAGACAGAACTTCCCAAGGGCCACCACCTATGTTCTGACATGAGTATTTCCCTTTCTGTTACTCTTATACTGTAAAAAAAAAGTCTTATTATTTTTTTCAGCATTTAGAACCTGGTTTTCTTTTTCCTTCCTTTCCTTTCCTTTCCTTATCTCTTCTCTATTCTATATATGAATACAACTTCATCTTTAGACCGAGTACTTAAAACAACATAGAAACAAGAATGCAGTATTTGTCAAATGTACTTAGCTAATTCCCCTTTTTCTCATTCCAAAATTCTTTTGTAGTCAACTGGCTTTCCTTACCCTTACAAGTCGGCTCAGACTCCCAAGTGTAACTGCTTCTAAGCAGCTAGTATTTCTTAAGAAAGGCTCAGAACTTTTATTATATCTTTTGGTGATAGTTTTACCCCAACAAATTTCATTAATATTTTTTTTTTTTTTTTTGCTGATGTATTATCTGATCTTCATCATCTGTGCATTTGAATATTTCTCTTACGCTGATAAAAAAATCATTTCATGGTATATTTGGTGGACAAAAATTTGAAGGTGAAAGCAAATTGGTTATATAAGATTTTTTTTTTTTTTTGCATGAGGAGAGGCATAAATAGATTAAATAGTAACATATTTTATTGATTTATATGAAAATATGTTAAATCCACTATGTAAGCACACTATAACATGTTTCCTAGTTTTGTTAATTGTGAAATGAATGAGACTGTGTTTCTCCCCACTTAGTAGTCATTATGGATGACTTAGAAAAAGTAAGAGAAGAGAAGAACACATAAAAGAAATCTTTATGTCATTTGAAAACTTCATTGCAGTTTTCTGGATTCCTTGAAAATTTTATGTTTATTGATCATATTGTGAAGTATGACTGACTTAGATTAGAAATCTGGTCATAATAAACTTTTCTTTTATTACAGGCTAAACATAAATCCAGGGTTTATCTTCCTGGCAGAGATGTCTGTTTTGATCTTGCAATTTGTCTTACAAAAATATTTCATGATATTCCTGTCAGTAACTTTCTTCACTAGAATTATTCTAGAAAGTTATCAAAATTGGGATCACACAGGGTTAAAATTAGATTATTTTAAAGCTAGTTTACCTAGCTGTGAGTATCCTCTGTTTACATTTGTTTCTTCATCCCCTGATCCATACACGGCTACCTATGAATAAACAGATCCCAGAACCAAACTTGGACCCCTCATTACAGTGCTGTACCAGCAAACCTCAACACTAGCAAGACCCACTTCTGAGTAGTAAAATGCAAATCAAGAGACAATTAAGGACAAATTAATATCTAAATTTAATTATTGCATCCAGAATGGAAAGAATATGTAGGAATACTCAGGAGTTTTGAGTTATACTCTCATGCATATATATTTATGCTATTTTATTTAAATTGCACACACGTAATTGTAAGCGAATATATTAATTTGTTTCTTATCTTTACCAACTGATAGCATGTTTGTCAAACCTTTATCCTTTGTAAGAAGGGATCATAAATTCTGTATCAAAATATAGAAATCAAGAAACAATGAGGTTGGAAGGGACCACATTGGGTCTTCTGGTCCAACTTCCCTGCTCAAGCAGGGTCATCCCAGAGCACATTGCACAGGATTGTGTCCAGATTGTTCCTGAATATCTCCAGTGAGGGAGACTCCACAACCTCTCTGGGTAACATTTTCCAGTGCTTGATCCCCTGCAGAGTAAAGAAGTTCTTCCTAACATTCAAGTGGAACTTCTCATGCATCACTTCCTGTCCATTGCCTCATATCCTAGAGGCTCACACCACCAAGCAAAGCCTGGGTCCATCCTCTTGGCACCCCTAACTTAAGATATTAACACACATTGATGGGGTCCCTTCTCAGTCCTCATCTCAAAGTTGAACAGGCACAGCTCCCTCAGGTTTTCCTTACAAGAGAAATGCTCCTGTCCCCTATTCATCCTTGTAGCCCTCCACTGAACCTGCTCCAGGATCTCCATGTCTCTCTAATACTGAGGAGCTCAGAACTGGACACAGGGCTCCAGATGTGGCCTCACTAGGGCTGAGTAGAGGGGATTCCTTAATTTATTGTATCTCGGGGATTTATTAATTCTTTTTTTCTTACTTATTACAGTTTCACATTTGAGTTATTGCTGTACCAGTTCTCAAGACCACAGAATTTTGTTGATGATCCATAATGACCTCCTAGCAGAGTCTGCCTATGCATCAAAAAGAACCATTTTCCTGTATCAACCACTTTTTATGTACAGAGTTTCTTTGTGCAACTGTATTACACATAAAGCTAAAACAAACACAGAAAAACCTTTGGGATATGGTACCTAACACCATTTTGTAGGAGAAACAGGGAAAGGAAGGAAGGATAAAGAGTTGCTTAAAGGACAGTGGTAATATTTTTGGTTTTGATGCATTTCTCTTGATCCATTTGATTTGGCTAAGAAACAGATTGTTTAAGCTGTCGTTTCAGTACTCAGTCTCTGTTCTTTATAAATTACATGAACATTATGTGAACTTAAGAATGAAGCTGACATGAGGAGTTATATTCCTGAATTGGGCCAGTGAGTGATAGGTGAAGACAAAGTTGAAAATGTAGAAGTGGCCTCCCAGTGCTCAGTCTACCACCATTGATGAATCATGTTATCTGTTTTGGTAAAAGCACACAGTTATTTTAAAATTGCTTTGTGTATTTTGTTCTGTTTTTAAATAAATATGTGCAATAAAAACTGGAAATTAATATAAATCTGTAAAACAAAACTGTGTTTTGAGGGATGATGCAGTCACATTAATACAGGTAGATAATGAAAATACAGTAAAACAAATGTGTTTTGGTCACAGACCAACATTTTATAATGCCATTATTCCTTCTTTCACATGTGTAGACAAATACTGAAAAACAGCCTTTGGTTTTCCTCTGTTCTTGTCAGTAAAATTGGGATGAACATCACCCACTCCTTTCTCCCTAAACACAGCAAAAACAATGCTGCTCCTTCTGGGTTACATTGTTTTGGTAGCAATAATGACTGATTTGCTTGGGGGAAACTGTCAAGTCTCTGTGTAAATTATTAACAAACATATTTCTGTATTATTTATAAGACATTGAAGATATGGCTTAATGATCATTTAAAATGATGGCTTTAGAAAACAATTGTCTCTTTACAGTTCTCATTGACACAAACAGTTTTCCATTTTATATCAGGAGTATTTCACAGAGTAGCATAGAAGAGCACAATTTTAATAGCATGGTTTTTTTGCATTTACCTCAATATTTTCTATCCCTTTATAAAGTAAACTTTTATTGTAACAGACACAAAAGGTCTGAGGAAAAGGTAGAGATTCATTTAATGTGAATTAGCTTTACTGTGAATGTAGCTGTAACATATTTTTTTTAATATTTGCAATTTAATCATGTTAAATTTTTCCTTCTTGATGAAAATCATGAAGAAGACACATGTGATAACTATTTCCCAAGTTCAAAAAAGCCCTAGAGAATACTACACTAATGTTCAGATGCTGAACAACAGAAGCTATATAAAACACTCTCTGCTCTTCTGCTGGATATCAGAGAGAGAAGATGATCTCATAGTCAGGAACAGTCTCTTCCCCAGATACCTACCCTGAGCTTGGGTGAATAAATAACACTCTGTGTGCCTTTGTGTTTCTGATTTAAATTAATTGTGTTGGTAACTTCTCTGCACACATTAGGTGATGTCAGTGTCTATTTAGACACTGTATGTCACTGCCCATATTAATGGGATCACTGATGCAATGTTTTCACTGGAGCACAGCCTGCCTCTCATCTGGGACAAGCATGTTTGCACGAGCTTTTCTGAGAAAACCTGCTACAAACCATTGGAAAAGAGAATCAAAAACTACATCACTTATCTTAAAAACTTTTTGAATCAAACTTCTTAATTTTACTCTAAGTTTGTTCAAAACTTTAATGACTTCTTCCTGAGTGCATGCCACATGCCTTCATGGATGCTTCCTCAATTTGAGAACTACAATTAAACTTGATATCTGATTCATAATAGCAATAAGGTGAGATGTCTTAATTGTAAAGAATGAAAACAAGGCCTATTGTGGTTTGATGGTTTTCTGGGTATTGTTTAGGGTGTAATTATTTAGAGGAAACATTTTATGTTAATTATTTCTTTAGATATATTTTTGCTTATGAATTATGTAACAATTCAAAGGTATATATAGTGAAAAGCAATATTCAGTGTCATGTATTCTTCAAAGTTTGTTTTTCTTACATTTTTTTCTTCATTAATGCACATTAGAAGGTGAAGAGAAACCTCACAAATAATAAAAATACAAAGTTCTGTTTTGTTAATCATCAAACTGTTTTGAAATACGGGGAGGTTAATTTATTTTTCAAGCAAAATTTGGATTTTGGGAAGGAATCTTTCTCATCACATGGAGCAATATCAGCTCTTTCCTCCAAACTACTTGGTCTTTATTAATACTTAGGTAACTTCTGTGAAACCAAGAGGAAATTCTTCTTTATTCAATCCAGCTGCATCAAGAGAAAGCATCAGACTCCTTCTATTACTTCCCTTCTTTTTTTATTATCATTGCACAATTTCTAAGGGATTGTGTCAAATAATGGGCTAGCAGAGACTGCATTGACACTTATATAAGGAGATAACATCCTTTCATCATATTGTATCTATTGATGATCTGGGTTGTGTAGACAAAGGGTTTATAGTACCCTTATTTCCATCCATCTGTACATGTTTTTTTCAGGGCTGACTTTGTGCACAAAAGGAAATGGCCAGGGTCCAGAATTTTGCAGCAATTTTCTGGCAGGCAATTTTGAGTAGCAAAGCGTGTTATGATATTCTTTGGGCTGTACGTCTTACACTTGGAGCAGAGGTATAAAAATACTGTGAATAAAAGCAGCAATTTAACAGCATGCAATTTCATTGCCTTATGTCATACTTCATTCTTCTTTTAAATGCAAGGACAAAATACATGAAAGCCAGACTGATGGGCAGAACCATTAATCAAATATTTGTAGCATTTCTGCTGTATTTCCCTTCCTTCCATTAGAAAAGTTATTCAAAAGAGAGTTCAAAAAGAAAAAGTCAACTTGTTCACTAAAATAAAATTTCATACATTTTCCCCTAGGACTGAATCAGAAGGTTCACAGGCTACTGAAAAAGATATATATAAATGGTGACACTGAGTTTTTTTAATTCTAATGAGCTGAATGCAGATATGAGAGAAGCTAATAAAAATATTTTTAATCCATTTGCTTGAAAGGCAATAAAAAAGTCTTGTTCCTTGGTGGAACAAAAGTGCAATACAGCTATTAAAGAAATTGCAGGGAGAGGGAGATCTAAATAAAGCTGAGACATCACATTTAGAATAAGGCTTAATGGCATATAGGAGTCTCAAAATGTTATAAGGCTGAGAGAAAATATATATTGGCATAAGTTTTATTCAAGTGCTAGATGAAATACAGTGTCATCAAAACTGAGATGAAGAAAAGGTCTACAGTGCTAGGATAAGTAGAAGAGATAATGCACAAAAAATGTATTACTTTGTGAAATTTAAACTGTGATCATATACAATGATAGGCTTTGTTGCAATGTATCTGTGGCACCTTTTGATGCATTAGGACAGAATAAGCATAGGGATGCTTTGAGTGGCCAAAGAAAACACCCTGCTAAGAAGCAGATATCTCTCTATGTCAAAAATAGCTGCTACGTTTAATTCATTAAAACTCACCACTTTGGAGAGGAGTGGTATATGGAGCATTTCACTTACAGGCATCTTTGACCCTGGCTTTATGACAGTGAGAAAATGAACATAAATGTTTTCCTTTAAAAGTGATCCTTCCAGTAAGTAGAGACACCCCTCAGCAGAAAAATGCTGGAAAACCCTCCTACTCACCTTGCTCTTGTCTGAAAGTCATACTTTTATTCCTTCCACGCTGAGTGCATCTGTGTTAGCATTCTGGTTTGGATCAGAAGGCATCTTCTGCTGTGGCTCTCCTGATTCACTCTCATATGACTTTGATTTTAAAATTGAGTGATCTTGGAATTCATGATATGTATTTATCTTGAATGATACTAAACCACAGATATGCATTGGGAGCACACCTGGTACACTGCATCCACAAATGAACATTCAGGCCATGGGGACTCACCAGGGTCAGTTTTACATACTCTCTGCCCTCCATACAGTGTGGATATTGGTCCTCAATGTCAACTATTTCTCTTTATAAATTTGTGCTTATTTGCACACGGTAGTCACTGAGGTAGATGTAGCCTTGGAGTTGAGTACTCCCCATGATTTGAGGATGTGACAAAAATGTAAAAGGTTTTAAAACACTGGCCTTCAGTAAACAATAAGGTGTAGTAATGGAAAAGGCTGTAAAATATTTTTTGTTGCTTTATGAAAATAATCCCATTCAAAGTTTTTCTTAGAGTCTGCAGAAAAAGGGTTGACGTTGATCATGTCCTTGAAACTTTTGACAAAAGAAGTCTTGTTTCATTAGTAAATCCCATCTTTTTCCTCCCTCTAGTTTTAACAAATGAGCAAGCCTAGCAGAGGGAAGGCCTGTGCAATTTATCCTAGGGTTTTAGTAGTGATTTTAATTACTAAACCTATTCAATCATTTGTTCTAAGTCTATTCAGAACATGCCATATTGAACTAATACTGAATGGATGTCATTTGCATTAGTTTAGCACATAGAACTAAGCAGGACATGAAGACCCCAATGAAATCACTTGGTTTATAGGTCACAACTGATTAATCTGTAGTAGATGGTAAGAGCTTATTTTGGCTCAGCAGACAGTTCTAAAAGACAACAGGAGTTCAAAAGTGATGTTTAAATGTCTTCTTAATTTGACCTTTATATGTATTTTATCTTGTTAGAGAAAAAGTGAATAGACGAGCAAAGACATCTTCTCAGAAAACCACAAGAAAATTCTTACTATCAATTAATTTACTATTTTTTTTCTGAAGTAAATGTTTTCTATTTATCCAGTAGAGGGAAATTAAAGGCCTATGAAATTTCAAGTTAGGTTGAGCTATATGGGAAGCAAAAATCTCCCTGGTTAAACAAAAGGAAACAGTCTAAGGAAAAAGTAATTAAACTGCAACTAAAGTACTTTGAGGAAACAAGGGATTAGTGAATCCCTTGAAGTAGAAAATATTTAATTTTACATTACATTATAACTAGGTCTGATGATAAAAAGGTAATGTAAACTCCTAATACAATCTTATGATTCATTATAAAAATATCCCCAAACATTTTTCAGAAGAGTCTTCAGATTGTCTGAGATTTCTAGATTTATGGATTCTTCTTTAAAATTCTGACTGTGATGTTTAAAAGAAAAAGATGAGCAAATAATTTAGCAAATGCATTTATGTAGTATTCATACTAATTGTGGTGCTTAATTATGTCTTTTTTATATTGTGGCACCCAAAACTGCCCCAGCACTCGAAATAAGGCTGCCCCAGTGCAGAGCAGAGAGGGACAATCCCCTCCCTTGCCCAGCTGGCCATGCTGTGCCTGATGCACTCCAGGACAGGGTTGGCCCTCCTGGCTGCCAGGACACTGCTGACTCATGGTCAACTTGCCATTCACCAGGAACCTCATGTCCATTTTTGCAGCACTGCTTTTAACATTTTCTTCCCAGTCTGACTGTACATCCAAGGTTGTCTCATCCCAGGTGAAGAATCCAGCACTTTCTCCCGTTGAATTTCTCATGGTTGGTGATTGCCTAGCACTCTGATTTGTTGAGGTCTCCGCAGGGCCTCCCTGTTTTGGAGGGAGTCAGCAGTGCCTCCCAATTTTGTATCATCTTCTAACTTATTTAGTATCTTTTCCAGACTTGTTTCCAAGTCATTTATGAGGATGTTGAAGAGCACAAGGCTGAGGTTGAAGCCCAGCAGAACCGCTAGTGACAGTTCACCAGTCTGATGTCGCCCCATTCACTACAATTCTTTGCGCTCGACACAATCTGAATACAGGTCTGTGTTGGGAAGTCACCAAACCTATGTGCTGTGCATTGGTATTACATGGAAAAATCCTCCAGTTCTATCTATACTAAATAGTAAAAGTACTGTTAAATTCATAGATACTGACCATAGAAAACTGGTGTATAAATATTCATATAGGTGAATGCTTGCATGTTTGTGGTAATAAGTTTGCACAGCAAGACTTCTACCTTAATATTTAAAGTTCTGTCTTGGAGATGACCCAGTTATTGTATCTATTTCCATTCACATATGCCAACATTAATTTTTTTTCCATGTAAGTGACCATTGTTAGGCGTCAAAATATCAGGAGAACAAGTCTACCTGTATTTTTTTAGTATCAGTTTTTACTGTGTATATAGAGTTCTTGGCTCTTTATGGGTGGGTTGGAAGAAAACTTTTTCTTCAGTTACTACTAAAGAAGCTATAGTTGACCTAACCTTCTGATGAAAACTTTTACAAGATATTGTTGGATCTTATTTTCTACAAAGGCAGCTATATAAATGTATTTTTTTCTAAGAGCTAAACGCACACTGTTCCTATTTGAGAAGCTCAAACTTTCATTATCTCTGTGCTTTTAGGTTCTCTTTCTCACCACCTTTATTTCATTTTAAGAAATCAGATTTAGCAGGCTATTACAACCCTTAGGTATGGTTTACTTCTTCACTCATTTTGCCTTCTGCATTTCATTATGCAAGTATTTCATTTTGCTGCCCTGAAGAATTTCTTTTTCATTATCTTGACCAGAATTTGCTTATGTGTCCTCATTTTGTTTGTATTAAAAATTTATGTAAAAGTATTTGTAAATAAGAACAAACAATAAAGCTCATATCTGGAATCAGCACAGTGATGCTCTGCACATACATTCAAACATAGGAGACATAAAAAGGAGAACTGAATGTAGTCACTGCTATATAAGAAAGCATGGAATTAATTGGAAAACCATCTGGGAAGTGATTTAGTAACATGATTTGTAATATAGGAAGGAAAAAACCCTAACTTCACAGCTTTTCCCAGACAATATGCAGGATACAGCAAGCTGTCACAACAGTAAGAGTATGCTAAATGTCAAACCAAATGGTCAGCCCATCCCAATCCACACACAACTTTTAAAAACCTTTTAATCCAGGGACAAAAGTACCTTCAGAAGATATCCACACACAAAGTAGATAAAAAATGATGTTTCGGCTGTTGCTCATTCTCTTTTTATATATATTACGTTGATTCAATATTTTACATCTCAGTTAAATTCCCTGCCTGGAGATTAGACAAGGAAATATGAAATAACATTCTTTCTCTTTCATATCCTGCATATTTATAATTCCATCTTGTCATCCATACTGACGCTATTTTCTTTTGTTTTTTTTCTTGAAATACCACTCCTTCTTCTCAGCAGTAGTTTTCCATAGTTTTCCATATCAATTTCTTCAACTATTCAATGCTTAATATTTCATGACTTTTTGGAAACTGTGCTGCTAAGGAGCCAGAGGAGGTGAGGCAGAGGTTTTCCTCTCGTTTGGTCTTTGATTATAAGGCACAGTGCACAGAGTAGCAGCAGGCTGGTGATCTCACAGCTGACACCTAATCCTGATTATAAGGCAGCAGTTTTTCATAAAGAGCTCCAAGATACTCAATAAGAGTGGTTTTTCTTGACTCATTTCAAAGCCAACCATCTTGAAACTCCACTTAATAAATTTCCCCTGGAAGATAATGCTACTGCTAATTGCACCACTTGCATCAGATCCACATCACTGGGTCCTATTTTAAAAGAGATCCGTACTTCCCAGCAGATATTTCCAGGCAGGTCACTCTGAGTGGCCAAAGGGATGGGGTGGGACCTTGTGGGCAGAAAATATACCTGTGGAGAGGCAAGGGCCAGGCTGTTCATGGGGACTGGGCACCAGATAGCCTATGGTGACAAGAGAACAGGCTGCTTTGGAAAAGGAGGGGGCTTGAGCAACATCAAATGCTTTTCTTCCACTAAGCCTGGGGGGAAAAAATGTCTGCATCCCTTTTGCTTCTTTTTGCCCTTCTGTAACATGGATTCTTCTGACAGTACCTCTGATAATTTATTTACTTCAACTTTGGGTTAAAAGCAAAAAAGAAGCTCTTCATGGATTTTAGTAAAACTGCTATAAATCCTGACGCAAATGTGAACAATGCCAGCAGGTGCCTAAGATTCTTCAAAACTGGTCACTGGAAACTCATTTGTGTCAGCTCAGTGCTGTGCAGGGAAACAATGAGCTTCCTGATGTGCAGATACGCCTACATAATTTAGACTAAAAAAATCCTTTCTCAGTTTATTCACCATTTTAGTTCAAGGTCTAGAGAAGTCCGTGTCATGCCACTTGCTATGAAGATTTTTTCTGTGCTGAATTTCTCTAAATCTGAGCTCATTTTGTCAATTTTATCCCATGCTACTTTTCATACTGTCATTTAATATTAGCAATATTTTGGAGGATGGAAACAGGCTCACTGTGGTATTGTACCAAAAGTGAAAAAAAAAAACCCAAAAAAACGCCAAACCCTGAAGCTTGGAGAATAAATGTTTTGTCCTTACTTGACTATTTCTCTTTGTTTATTATGTATTTGAAATTACTGGGACTGGAACTCACAGAAAAAAAGGGGGAAAAAAATGACAGGGGAAGGGGGAAGTGAGTGTACAGATGGCAACTTGAATACTTTTTCTGACAAAGCCGTAAGAATGCCAGAGATTATTTTCAGACTTTATTATACTGGGTCCATTCTACTGTGTGGTAGTTACCTTACTCAGAGCTTGAGAGTCCTGTACAATATGGAATCAAATTACAAAAAGTACCACTGATCTTAAGTTCTGTTCCTTGTCACTGTGAGTTTTGCATTTTTTACCTTTCAGAAAATAATGATAACTGAAGACAGGGGAGGCTTTTCAATGGAGGTTTATATGATATACTGGACAGGGAAACAAAAGTCACACCAGCAAAATCATGTCTGTGTAAACAGCTGCCTGACTTCACATAGGATTACTTCTGTTTCCAGTCAGACTGAAGTCTGTCATCTGAAAGCAGCCTTTGGACTGCAACAACTATGGCTGTGTATCAGCAGGACTGGTAAGAGTGGCATGATCATTACCATAATCCATGGACATCCAAATCCTATATAATGACCTAAGCATTTGTCATAGAGGGAGCTTAAGCATGACATATGTGATTATCTAATAGTTAACAGATACTTAGAGTTTATACAGACAATGAGGTTGCTTTGGGAGAACAGTGTGTCCCTGGCTGGGGGAAATTCCTGTGATTGACATCCAGCTCGCTCTCTCTCTCTCTCTGTCTACCCCAGGCACAAAAAAAAAAAAAAAAAAAAAAAAAAAAAAAAAAAAAAAAAGTAGTCCTCCACCTAAATTAGTTGTACTACAAAATCTTTATTGTGCAAAATTAGAATGATTTATGAGACATCATCCTTTAAAAGCATAAGCATTTGAAGAATATCTGAATTTTGGCAATATCTATATATTTGAAAATATGTGATTCTTCTGTTCAGCAACACTTGCACTCTCTTTACAAACAGTCCTTCATTGCAATGTTATATGACTCAGAATATGCACAAGATTAAGGGCAATCTTGCTATAAAAACCATGCCTCACACTCAACATGAGTTCCTGAATTGTTGCTTTTTATGGAACAAAAAGCAATCAGTGAACAGGGAAAGTTAACAGCTAACTTTTGGCTTCAGTAGATTTGAAGTAGCAAAGAAGAGGTATTTCAAGATCACATGAAATATATATGATATATGAAAAATATATATGATATATGAAAAATATATGAAATATGCTATTATAGAACAGCTACTTTAACATAACATAAGCATAAATCATAATGACTGTCATCTTCTCTCTTTTGCCGTTTTATTGATGTTTTTCTCATTTGGGCAACAAGAGAATTTCCTGTATGGTTTGAGAAGTGACTAGTAGCATCAATACATATCAGTTTAATATGAATAATGTTTGAAATGTTATTGAGATCTTGAATCTTCACTGCCCAATTTCACAAATTTCTATTAGAGTATTGTAATAGTACTGAAAAAGATACACCTTGCAAATGCAAGCTTTTAACGGTGCCCTACTTGTCTTGCAACAATTGCATTTGACCAAGCTTTAAAGAAACATAAGAAATTGCTAAAGCTCTCACTGCCTTAATACTCATCCTTTCCATTCTGTGTGAGACCAAAAGATGAATGAGTTGTAAGTCACTTAAGTCCACACAGAAGTTAAAATGAAACTACCACTTTGAAAACTGACCTACAGATAACTTTCACACTAACTAAATTGTACCACATGGCAATGCCAGTTTCTCTGTCTTATAAAATCCAATAAAAAAAACCCCCATGCCAAAGACAACCTCCATTTTTCAACAATTCACAATGAGTCAATACAACTGTCTCAGACCATATCTCAAAATCAGTAATTACCAAAAAATTATTTCAATTTTACACTGGCACCTGAATTTAAGAATCAGCAGAAATTCTACTTAACTTTCATATTATATATGAGCATCTGCAACTGTATGCAATGGCCACTTAGGCCAATGTCAGCAAAAAAACACCGACACCATAGATGCACTCTTGCTGTGACTGTAATGTGTCAGATTGGCAGTGAAAGATGGGCCTTTAAAGGTGAGGAGAAGGAGCATGCTTTATTCCCTCATTTCCCATCTGCTTTCTTCAAATATGCAGCAAGCAGCTTTATTACTTTGTGTGCAAAAAAACCTCGTGCAGCCTTGAGTGGGTGCCTTTGCAAATAGAAATGTATTCAGACACGCCTTTGAAAATACGAAGGTTCAAAACTTCAAAGCCCAACATCAAAGAGGTTATGGAAAAATGGCAAAGACTAAATTTCAGAAATTAAACCAAAGACCTATTCCATGCTCTATATACCAGAATATGAATGGTTAACTAGTGAGGAAGGATCTGTAATCCATTTAAAAGAGAGAGCTGTTCTAGGGAAGCCTTCTGGGAAGGCCCAGGTCCTAGGCAAGTATGGCTGGGGAGAGTGTGGATGAAGTCCTCGAAGAATAGGCCTGTTCCATGCACAGAGCACCTCTTGAGCAAGGCTGGCAAAAGCATTCCAAGCCCGAGACACTAAAGGAAAAAGTACTGGGAGAGTTAGCATCATTATCAACATTCCTGCTCTTTTTGCATTCTTCTTCATGGTAAGCTCTAACGGAGACTGTGCTAGTTATTTTATCATCTGGCTTGGAAGTGACCCCAAACTTAGTATGGCACATCTGTAGTGAATTCCATGCTCATCTATGAAACAGATTATAATTTTTGTCTTCTGAATAAATACAGTTAACTCTCATCTGTTCTCATAAGAAACATAGGGTCAGTTAAAAAAAAAAAAAAGGAAACAACAGCCTAAAATCAACAACTCAAAAAATGCCCCAAATCTACAAACATTAAAACCAGGTAAGCTTTAAAAGAATTGTTCTGAGAAAGGCCCATTGCATCATAAAAATTCTTCTATGTGTGAATCGAAGCCTTCTGTTCACTTTCTACACTAGGCTAGCTCATGAATCCAGTTATGCACAATTGAAACAATTTCCTGATTTAAAACTGCTAACTTCTTCAATGAGAAAGGCAATTCATTACAGTAAAATAACAATAACAAATAAATATAGCTTCACATATTACTAATAGTTGTTTGTTGCCTGTTCACAATAAATTCCTGGTGAGAGTGAAATCTGTGCTAAAAGATTGCTTCTCCTGATGCTTATCAACTCTGCTGCATCTGACAGTGTTTGTCATAAGTTTTTTGCCTCTATGAGTTAAATTTAAAACAAGAACAAAAAGGAGCGTGAGGAAAAGAGTGAGTGACCTAATCTGTTTAGAAAAGTTTTGTAATTCCTTGTTCCACAAACTACTGAGAAAAAAGATTTGTTCTCAGTGTGCTATTTCCTATTTCAACTGAATAGACAGCTTTCTTCCATCAAATCTCTTCCCTAAATTCCAGATTGCAGATTCTTTTTCCTAGTCTATATAATAAACTTATATGAATGTAAACTAGTTAATTAAATTTTCTAAACTGGCAAAGGAACTAGCATGCTCTCCTTAAAACAGAAAAGCCCTTTTTCCTGGGTTAATTTTCTTCAATTTTACTGACTCAATCAGACAAGCTTCAAGTCAGGATAAAATCAGCAAAAGAATAAAGCAAGAAGAAAAATTACTTCCGTCTTTCATAAACAAGCTGTTAATTTGTTTCCACTCATAAGAAGGAACCTCCATTACTTTTCAAAACTTCAGATATCATTATGTCGTCCAGTTAATGATTATACAGTAGATACCTACTAGTTGCTATTTTCAGTACCAATTTCTTTAATTTTCCTAATATTTTGCTTTTATATTTAGTGAAAGATGACTTTCTGAGACATTTATTTTTTCTCAACATGAATTTGAACTCTTCTCAAATTTCAGAAATATTTCCTTAATAAATAATGCAAAAAAAAAAGGGAATTTATTTTTTATTATTCTTAACTTGATTTCTAAGAAGCTAAAATGAAAGAAATAAAATGTTTTCTTTTGAAGAACTTTTTAGCTTGACTTTTGTTATCTATGACCTAGCTGTCATTAAGTCATTATGCATTGATGCCTAAATGAGTTCTTTAATTAGTAGTGGTAATTTTCCATGGTGAAATGTGTCCTATTGTTATTCATAATATTTAAACTTACTACATTAAATAAAAGCTATTTTATTTTCTAAAATCTTACTAACCTAGGTAAATATTGTTAGACATAATAATCACATGCTTTATTTGTCATCTTCTTTGACTAAAAAGCTTGTAAGCTTTTATACATGTATGTGACCGGACATCTTCCAAAATTTCTCCAGTTGCAAAGGTTTTGATTAAAATTTGAGTTTTAAAAACATGTTTGTAGAAAAACAAACAAATGTTTCCTATTAGAAAAACCCTGATCCTATTTCACTGCTTTCCTTGTAAGGGGGGGAGAAAAAAGCTGGGGGTAGGGGAGGAAAGGCTTTTTTAGGGATAATGGCTTATGACTCATATATAATGCATATGTCCTGAACAAAAATTATCCATTCAGGATGTTTCCAGTCTCTTTTAAAGAACCCTTTAAAAACCCTATTTGTCTTAAAATTACTGAATTGTCAAGATAAAGATTACATCTGTGCTAAACTGTGTTGAGTTTCATTTAATTTATTCTTCTGAAAAAAATCCCATATTTATAAAAAGAAGGAACACATACTGACTGCTAATGTGTTGACAAAATAACTCCTGTTTTTAAAATCTTTTGGGTTTTATACATTCATATAGGAGATAGGCAATTTTCAAAAAATTGTTAGATGTTTTACCCAAAGAACAACTGAAAATATTAAAAAAGCCAAACTATGACAGTAGATACTAAAGCTTCACTGTAGAGTGTTTATAACACATTTGCTGTTTTATAGTTATGACTGTTGTTTCTGTAATAGATGAGACTCACCCAAATATTGCAGAAAAAAAAATTCTTGCAGAATTTCCCTGAATAACTGTAATGCCTATCCTGATCAGATGACCAGTCAAAACATTAATATACGATTTTCTTCAAATGTTTTGAATACAAAGATAAATTTAAATGTCCCAAAATGAATGAAAGATATGTTTACATTTAGGTTAAACAATATTACAGTATAATACAGTATAATAGCTTTATATGAGCATGACAAAATCTTGGTTTTGTTCTACCATAAATGCTCAAATGTTCCTCCAACACAGGAATCCAACTAAATTCAACAGTACTGAGACATCCAGAAAGAATGATCCTGTGGAAATGAGGTATCGGATTCCCTTTTGTCCTCTTTTATGAGCAGCACAAGTATTTTCTAGGGAATTGACAAGGTTCTATTAATTAATGCCTATTAATTCACTTAAAATCCCTGAAGAAAAGACGTCATGTAATTGCAAAATATTATTATTGCTCCTTCAAAGTATGAGCTTTATTCCTCATTTTACAAGTGAAACATTCTGTCTGCTTTTCTACTGGCTATGTTCCAAAGTGGGAAGACTTTTAATTACCTGCTAGAGTGACAAGGGCTATAAGGCAGCTTTGGGTGCAGCTTCTCATTGAGAAACTGGTGCTTCCAGCCTACAGAGAATTGCATGTGCCATCTACTGCACAGGAGTCAATTAAAAATCTTAAATGTCAACTAAAACAGAGAAGGACGAGCTGTGATGACATGATACTAATTGATTCCTGTAGTTGTACTGAAGTGAGTCATAGAACAATATTATAGGATTAGTGATTCAGATGCATTGGAATCATGGAAGTGTTCAGGCTGGAAAAGATCTTTAAGATCATTGAGTGAAACTCATACTGCCAAGTCCGCCAGCAAACACAAACTGTAGTAGTTTCTGTTGCAACTTATGTTTGTCTTAGTTTAATTCAATTGTTGTTATTTAATGTTAAATGGTTTGTTCCCTTGTTTCCCCTATGTGTATTCCCAAGTCCGTTTATTCCCAAAGTTGTGTCCTCCCCCTGTTTCCCTCTATGGCTTTTCCCGCCGATGTTCCAGCCCCTTCCTGTCATCCAGTTACCCAACCCCCTCATTCCACCTCTGTTCCAGCTCCTTCTATGTCAATCCTCCTCAGAACCAATCCCGTGACCCTTTCCCTCCTCCCACTTACCCTGATTCGTCCCGAGACCCGTGACCCAACCCTTCAACTCCGCCCCGACTTAACCCCGTTGGATAACGTGCTGTACCCGCCCCTTGTTTTGTACCCGTATAAAATCCTGTGCACAGAGCTGCACGGGGCTCTCTTTGTCTGTCCTCTTTGACGCAGGGGCTCTGTCCCCTTCAACCCTAATAAATCATCCCAGTTGGAACTTCACCCTTGGGGAGCCTCTCTCTCTCTCTTCTTTGCCTGAGCCCTGGATGTGGTGAGACTGTCCGTGCTTAGGAACCTTTGCTCCTAAGGTTCAGCTGAGTGCACAAACCCCACGCCTCAGCTGTTCCCACACCTGGCGCGGTGCTGGTGTGCCGTGAGCTAGCCTGGGCTCCGTCAACCGCGTCAAACCATGTCCCTACTAAGTGCCACATCTATAAGTCTTTATGTAATCTTAGATGAGTAACATTTCCAGTAAAGCTCATTTTGTCTATTTATCCTTTGATTAATGTTTTTTTGAAGTGTTACCATTTCCTACCAGGTATTGATTATTTTAATTGAACAGTGCTCTAGTATCTCAGCAAGAACACAAAAATCAGACATTTATCTGAGCATGCTTCTTGTACAAACAAAACATTATTCATTGTGATATTCATATTGACAATTATTCCCATTAACATTGTAGAACATATGCTTTCTGTTTTACCATTTCCACTATACCAAAACACTCTACGTGCATTTGAATTACTTTTTACTTGGTATTCCTGAATATTCAAGAAAGAACAGAAATATGAGAGAAAACATTTCTTACCTTGAATTTTGGATACCTTCTCTGCATTTTTTTCCCACGATTCATGTTTAAAAATACAGCATTAATAAACAAAAAATGTTAAAGTGTTGTGGGGGGAGCCAAAGTTACTAGAGTCTTGTTATAGTATTAAAAGTTATTTATTAAAAAAGCATCAATCTAATAAAACATGCTGAAGGGTTCTCTCTGGGTGAGGCCCTAGAGAGACGCTGGGGCCTCCGGGGCTTCTCGATACCACGAACCTCAGGCAGCCAGCAGGAATAAGTTCAGGGTGAGATTCCAGAGAACTACGGGAGTTCTCCAGAGCCTCAGAGATTCTCTTTGGGGGTCCAGTGGCTTTGGACATGGAGATCTGAGTGGCTGGAAGGGGTCTGGCGGCTGGCTGGAACTGTGCGACTATCTTTCTTCTTTCTTCTTTTCTTCCTTTCTTTCTTTCTGCCTTTCTTCTGTCTTTTTCTGTAGTTTTTTGCAGGCAAAGCGAAGCAGCAGCATAGCAACTAGATAGATAAGGATTGCTGTCTCCCCTCTGCTGGCCTCTAAGGCCAGGTTTTAAATCTAAATTGTCCAATTAGCTAAAAACACAAATCTAAGACCAATTCTCTAAACCTATTAAAATTACTAAAAATATTACACACTTCAATGTGATTTTATGCAAGTTGTTTTTCTCATGTACATGCAGAACTTAATCATGTTTTTGACTTTGGTATTATCTGAATATTTTAACTTATATTTTGGACTTGCTACTATATGTTTTTGTAGACTACTCTATCCAAAAATGTAAAACAATATTGTAGTGTGTTTTGATTATGTCTAAGAAATACTAAACTTTATCTGGATTTCTAGGGCACTGGCTTCTACAGCTACTCAGGCAGCTTACATGCTGCTTTTCATCAAAAACACTTAGAAAGTCTAAAGATTTATTTCTATTCTATTATGGTTTCATATATTTTAATTTCTCTGAAGGTTTTAACTCAAAGTTCTCTCTCCCTCTGAGGAACTCAGAGGAGGTTTAATTTCTTGGTCTCCAACAAAAAAAAAAAAAAATCTGAAAATGTGATCTGTTGAAGGAGGAATAAAGTTACTGTCTGGCCTGCATGATATTGTGTGGTAAGAACTGTGTGTATTACTGTACTTCATGAAATATTCTTGTACCTATTTTATAGTCTAGAAATAATTTCTGCCTAAATAGCAACTCCATTGACTCCATACAATATTCCAGTCAGATGGAAATATTAATTATGAATTAACTAGAATTGTGCATGTTTAGACAATAATGAGTCATTTAAATCACATTGATTTATATGTATCTTTCCAAATATTATTCACATCTATGAAGGAGGGAGAATGGGATGTAAATAGAATAATCAATCAATTGTTCTTGAGTAAACAGTCAAGTATAGAAAGGATAGCATTAGACAGAGGTTTTCACAACTTAATTTATCAAATACAGATGCTGAGATGGAATGAACTCTACAAACAACAAAGCTATCCTTTCTAAGAAACCTAGCAAATCTTTCAGGTTTATCATAAACTTCAGCATAATCATGCCAGAAAATCTTAGGTACATCATGGCTATTTACTAGCCAGTTAAAATTTATAGAATCCTTAAGTGGAATAGTACGTGAGTTGTATTTTGACAAGAGGTGAAGCAGTGGATGTTCTTTAAAAATTCGAGAATATTTTAACCACAGAACAGAACTGCACTGTGCAGAAATAACTTAAATGAGAATGTAAACTACAGAACAGGGTGAGCTCATGACTGCCAGTAACCACTGTCCTTAATTAATTATTCCTAGCTATTTTTACTGTGTCACTCCCCTTCTGGAGTGTGAACCAAAAGGCAGGAGCTTCCACTACCAGAGATTCTGCAAGGTGAGCATTGCTCCTTTCTCCTTCACCCCAGTACAGCCTTTTTCATCCATTGGTCCTGCCTCTCATGGCCTCTTTTTGTGTGTATGTTCTTTTCCTTTAAATGGATTGTTCATATTCCCACTTTCTTTCAACCTTCTCCCTTGGCTGAATCTCCACTAAAGGAACTTTCTGTTAGTAAAAAGGGGCTTTTCATAGTGGTATAAGGTGGAGGCTAGGGAAAAGAAAACTCTGACCTATTTTTTCTGACCTAGTTATTTGAAAATGAGTTCTGCTGGTCAACACAGCATGATGTTAGTCTTTGATTGGAGCTTGTACCTATTAATAGGACACAAAACAAAGTTTGTCACAGATCAAGGTGTGTGATGCAGTCATTCTTTTATAATAGGAAGAAATAAAGCAAAGGATGCTTTTCTTTAACTCTTTTTGTTTGGTCAGTTTGTTGGTTTCTTGAGGATATTTTTTCTCAGTTTTGTTACACTGTTCCTTGGACCACTGTAAGCTATTCTGATATTTTATTTCTGGTGTAGCTGGAGGTGTCTATATTTGAAGACAGAACACTGCAACTATATATTGACATAATACAGACCAGTTGCACATTCATTTCAACAAGACCTGGTAGGATATTCAGGAGGAACGTCCCTTGTGGTTTTGGGAAAACAACCCATTATCCTGGTTGCACAAAATATCCACACATAAGAATTATTAAGAGGATTGTACACTGAGAAATTGTTATTTCTGAAAAACTGGGCATAAATTCTTATGTCCTATTGAGAGATTGAAGAACTATTTGAATTTAACATCCCAGATAACAACTGGGAATGCTCATGTCATAGCTCAACTGCTTGGGGTTGGATTGTGCTCCATGGCCAGATCACAAGCTGCAGCAATTTTCACCTCAAAAAAATGTGTAAACAGACTCTAAAAGCATTCTACCTAGCAGAGAAAGGGAGCACTCATTGCTAGTATAAGGAACTTGACAACCCTTGCCTGTGCAGTCTGCATGCTGTTAATCCTGCATTCCAGGATTCAAATTGTAAAATAAATTCAGATTTCATGAAATAACACTTCTCTTTGGTTTAATTTAACAATACTGATTATTGACTTAATGGTGGGTTATAAATAATTAAATGGGAACAATCTTGTCTGGTTCAGGAATATTCAGTCTGTCACTAGGGATCTTTCTTTTCTGGACATGCCGTCATCTGCATTTTCTACATGGAAAGCAGAATGTTAGCAACCCATTGATCACTACACATGTCCGTAATCCAGCCAATAGCAGGTAAAGGTCAAAAGAAGGAGGAAGCTCCACAGGAAAGCTTTGTCTAATTTGTGATGAGTCGGATTCAGTATATATTAGGGGGGGAATGTTGTCCCTGAAAATAAGCCTTCTGATTTGTTTTAGTATAGTGGAGTCAGTTCTCATGAATTGTAAGATAAACAAGAATCATGTTTGCATTCCTTTGTAAAAGATATCACCTGATGGACTTCTCAAGTGACCAGTGGAGATGGAGAGGTGGTAACCTCTCTGTCCAATCTCTGATCACTGTCCAAAAACTTATATATACAAAGTCAACAATAAATGAGAGAGTTCTTTTCTTCTTCTTTACCTGAACACCTGTTGTGTGTGTTTCTAGATGCGTCACAGTAACATGGGAAAGCTTCTGTTTGGTTTTGTGCTTTTTGTTGTTTTTAACCTCAGACAGCTGTTTGCCTTTGAAAGCACATTTTCAGGTCAATTTTGTCCGTCTAGCTTCACTATCACCAATCTCCACAGTTAGTGAGTCCCATCTGGATCTTGGTAGGAGACCTAAATGTTTTATTTTATATTGTTTCCAATATATGTTTTATATTTCTTTTATTTTACATTGTTTTCTTGAATCACAAATGGTCTTTTGGGGTGACTCAGCATTTGCATCACTGCCTTTTCCTGCCTCCCATGTCCTTTTTGAAATGTTTTAAATTCAGCTTTTCCTTTTGCTATTATCCCAATTTTGCTGCTGACATAGAATAGTGAGAAATTCTGCAACAAGTTAGCAGAAGGTATCTAAATCAGGGCAGGAATTAGATTTCAGTGGGTAAAAAGACTTCTGTGGTAGAAGAGAAATAAGAATGAGGGAACTTTTTTTTTGTCCATTCCTGTCTGTTTTGAAATAAAACCACACAGCCTTTGTAAGTGTACAAGAGAAGTGACTGTAAAGGACACACAGTATTTTTGACCAAAAAAAATTCTGTTTATTTCCCTGCACAGAAGATGTTAATGGCAATTGTTAGCACCTACATGGAATTATATTTTTCTTCTTTCCAGGCATACTGAGCCACATTTTGACAGGAAATAAATAGCTTATTACTTTCTGGGTTAGGAAATGGCTGCTATAGAGATTGTTGACTGGGCAGATGAGACTTCTTTCTATATGAAAAGAAATGACTTGTGTGTCATTATTCATTTCATACTATCTGTATTAAACTATTTTAGATGTGTTTAATTGAGAGGCTGCTTTTCTCCAGCTATTTTTATCTGATGAACGACCTTTCTTTTGTAATGGAAATAACTTTGTGGTCTTCTAAATGAATCTTACTTCTCAAAAGTTAGCTTTTGAGTTAGCTTTTAGTACAAAATCTGCCTCTTGCTCCGAAGTCGATTGTATATTATTTAGGTATGGAAAGGTGAACACAATCCTTTTTGTAAAAGGAGAAAATAGATGAAACAAGTGATCATGCATTGGTATTTTCTAAAATTTTTTACATATATGTCATAGCAAAAGCAGGAAAAAAATACTTTAAAATATTTTTGCAGAATCAAGAAATAGCATTATTTTTTGTTTAGCCAATTATGAAAATGTGTTAAACAATCTTTCCTGAAAAGGAATATAATCTTTGTTATAGACAAAGACTACTCACTGAATTATAAAGCATAATGTCTGATAGTTTTCTGCCTGTAATTTGCGTGGAATTTATATGTTTAGTATTCTTTTGATATGCTGCCGTTGTCATATCTGGTGTTGGTGTAACTGCAACATTTGAGACTCCATTTGAAACTGGCATTTTGACATTCATGGCTCATCATGACAGCAAACACTGAAGTGCTCAATATGAACATCATGCAGCAATATATTTCAGTTTAGAAATACTGTATTTTGGTCTTTTGCTACTATTAGTATGCTTAAATGTTTTACTGATCCACCTGGCCCACACTCACTCATGCATGTAAAAGCCATTAAAGATTTTTTTTGCCCCATATTGCTTTCTGCCCTTGGCAAACACCTGCTTATCCATATGGCAAAATAGGCCCTATCAGGACTAGTGTTTCTTAGCAATCATTATTTGACTCATCTACTCCCTTCATTCCCAAACAACAAACAAAACAAAACAAAACAAAACAAACAACAACAAAACCCTGCAGACTTAGTTAAATTACTTCTTTTGTGGTTTAAATAATTTTGAGGGTTTTTTTTTCTCTGACCTTTTTATTTTTCCTAGAATCTCTTCTAATATTTTATTTCTTTGCAGCAATTGAGAAATCAATTTGCCTTTACAAAAAGGGAGGTTTAAGATCTCTATCCTGAAAGACTTGATTGCAGTTTTCAAGTGTAACTTATAATGTTCTCTTAGCTACCTATATGCCTCATAACCCCAAAGGTTATATGACACAGTGCTGGAGAGGGTTCCCCAGCTAGCCCTGGTCTCGGACTGCGCCAAGAGTGGTCTCTCCTGGTCCAGAATAGACCCAGGCAGAGATAAGGCAGTGGCTGCTGGATCCCCTGGCAGCAAGACTGCTCTCTAGCACCAAGGTGGGAAAGGCATTGAGGTTTAGAGCAAAAACCAGAGAGGGATCCTTCATATGATTCCCAAAGGTTTATTTCCTCGGAGAGGATCAGGGATGAAGAGACACAGAACTGGGGTGTGCAGGAGGTTTTATAGGGGGAGGATCCCAGGGGTGGACACAAACTTAAGACCAATAAGGTAGGGAGAGGGGAGGAGTACAAGGTGGGATTGACAACATCCTGAACTAATGAGGGAGGACTGGGGTCACAGGGCCAATGGGGCATCGAGGTTTGGGTGACACCCCAAGGGGAGGAACCGTGCAGGGATAGGCTGGAGGAAGGATCTGGAACAGGGGATGGGACCACTGTGATGGATGGGAAAGAGCTGGGCAGGGAAACACTGACTGACAGGGAAGGAGCTGGAACATAGGGAGGGGTTTAACATTTAAGGAGACTTTGGGGTGGATGCAACAATAGGGATAAACCAACTTAAGAGAAACATGGGGTACATTGGAATGAACCATTAACAATAAAACTATTAACAATGAACTAATACAATAAAACAATAAATTAGAATAAAAAATACACTGCAACAGTTATATGTTTCTAAATTTTTAAGTTCTTTAATGTTGAAGATCATTTACATGACAAATAAACATTTAAATGAAGTTGGAAAATACCTAGCTTGACTGGCACTGATTGTTGTTAGCTTTGCAGATTTTAACTTATCTATAACATCACACTACTTGCACTGTAGTAAAGTGCTGGGACCTGCAAGTAATCACGTACTGCCACATGTGCAGTGAACCAATTGCTTTCTGGCATTTCTGGATTTACACAGCAAGGTCCGTGCGCAGGCTGCAGTATGGCTCGGTCTGTGAAATCCTTGGGAAAGACAGTAGCTCAATGGGAGCTACTGCTGCCTGAGCACTTCAAGTAGTCTGCCGTAGCCAGACTGAAATGAGCAGTTCAGATAGGTGCTCAGGTCATGGCATTTTCTCCTTGAGGCTTGCATGAACCTCCCTCTGCATCTAGAAGTTTTGTTTGGAGCAACTGGGGAATGGAGGAAAGCCTGAACTAAATGGGTACTTTGTGCAAACATCTTTAGGCTAAATTGGCTATCTCTGGTAATGATAAAACTTTAACTGTATAAGCTATTTCCACCACAGAGTATAAAGAGGAGGTAATGGCTCCTGTGCAGATGTAAATAACACTTGAGAGAGTGATAAAGGTTAGAATGTCAGGTGATGCCAGCCCTATGTTTCAACTGAAGACAAAAACACCAGTCAGAGCCCTTGAGAACTTGTTGCAATTTTTTATTTAACAAAAAGGGGCATTGAGATTATCCTTGCTCTGTATCTAAAGCTTCCTAACGCTTAATCTTAATGACAGGCTCCTCCAGTACAGGAAGTCTACTAGCGTTTAATCTGGCATAGAGCTCAGGGAAGAAAGGGGAAGAAAAGTTGAGAGATCTTCACCAGAGGCCTTTGCCTAGTAAACCATTCCCGGGAGACCAGGTAAACTGGGACAGGCTCAGGCAATCCTAAGGGTGATGCAGAGCAAAAAAGGGGTATGTAAGAGAATCAGACTCGGTTCCATTGTGACTATTACGCTTTACTGAGAAGAAACAGAAAAAAAGCTAGCAAGTTATAAAACTTGTGTGAGACTGCTATTAGGTGATATTGTATTGATTGTGCAAAAAAAAAAAAAAATATTCTAGCTGTAAAGCCGCAGATTTAATGAAGGTTTCATCTTAAATCACAGTATACTGTAAAATCACTTCATATATGTTGCTAAGAAACTTTCTATGAGTAGTTCCCAAGTTCATAGCTATGGGATATATCACTTGGTACTATCCCTAAATTATCTATAGCCAAATGCATAAAGAGGAAATGCTGAAATTATATCATTGAACTGCTTCAGGCATTATTAACAGAGTAACAGGAACACTATCTGTGTCCATGATTAACCTAGTTTAACAGAATCCCAGGTGTTTCTGGAAAAGCTCATCTGTCCCATGAGTTCCGAATTGTAATAAGTACATATAAGTTTGTTAATCAAATCTTCTTAAAAAATTTTAGAAACCATGTACTTGACCTGAGGCTTTGTGAGAAGCTTCTTAAAGCCAGCAGAACACAATGAGTAAGATAACCACATACCTCCTGTTTTGTAAACAAGACGCGGTTGCACCAAGCCAGATAAAGAGGTCCAAGGGGCAGAAGACGACCCCCAAGCAACAGACTGAGCAAACACAGAAGATATCAAGAGGAGCCATGCATATCAGAAGATCACAGAACCGATACCTAAGGAAAACTGCTGCCTTCATCCCAATGACCATCAAGAGAATCCCTTAGTAAAGAGGACGCAGGCACAGAGTACACCACAGAAAGACACGTCAGCAGGAAACTGGTCTGTATAAAATAACCACGAGCTGTATAGAATTTGCAAGCTGTTGCTGAGGCGAAGACCTTCTGGCTTTGCCAAGCACTGAAGTGCATAAATGCCGTTTGCTTAATAAAATAATTTTCTAATTTGCATGACTCTGTCGGATTTAATTAGACAGCTAACCTATGACATGAATGATGGTGATTCTGTTGCCACGGATAACTAAAACACTGCCAGTGCAAGCAGTGCCCCAACTGTACCATTTATGAGCCTGAAAGTGGTCAGAACCTTTATTTACAGTTACAGTGATGTACCAGGGTCTCAGATGGCTGCAATCTTTAGAAGATTGACTACAAGAGCTGTTCAGTGAAGAAGCATGGCATATCTGATACCCAGTTCTGAGAAAGCAGAGGTACAAATGTGAAGGTTAAAAAATTAATTGCCTTTCTCTGTGGAACTGCCATGCACTAGCAGTCTTCCCTTTTCTTTTCAACCTTAAAGAAGAAATTAAAAGGAAAATGAGACGGTTTTTCACTAATAAATCTCCTGACCACATAGGATCAGCGGGTCTGGTGCTTAAGAGGCCAGCTTGGTCCTGCTGGCACTTATCACCCTGACTGCCTGGGTGTGAGTGGCTCTCACTTACCTGGGGCTGTGTGATACCATCTTCCCCAAAGACAGGAGCAGCCAAGGAGTGACAAACACCAGCTCTGGGTGTACCTAGGGTGGAGGTCAGTCAGTGCCTGCCGGCCACACTGCCCTGGCTACCAGGGGAGCGCAGTGGCCTGTACTGGGTGAGCAAATGGAAAACAAATGCAAGCATAACCCAGTGTTAAAAGGGAAGAAACTTCTAGCATGAACACCAGATTCTGCTTGACAAAGACATCAGGATGCTGATGGCTGTTGCAAAAAGCCAGTGACAGTCAGTAAAGGCTCACAACTAAGAAGTTGCTCAGAAATGCAGGCATAAGAGTATGTGTATATGAGTACAAATGAAAAAAAAATTCCTCTCTGTTTTTAATTTCCTTAAGTTGCTGAAAACTAGGGATTGTAATTTTAGTGAACTCTGTATTTACTCTCTGCTTATCAGCACACACCTAACTCATGTTTTTTGTCCAATTGAATAGTTATAAGTAGTTCCCATATAAACAGTACTCCTCATCAAAGCACTCTGCAAAAGAGGTTGGTGTCATTAACTGCGCTTTGCCATCAGTGAAACTGAAGCACAGAAGCTGATGGCTGTGACCCTGGTCTCCTGGGGTCACAACTAATCCATACTGCTTAATATTTTGGATACACACTGCAATCGAAATATTAAAAAAAATTAAAAAAATAAATCTTGCTGCAAAAAGAAAAAACATTTTTTAAAAAAATCAAAATAATTGACAATTTTGTTAAGAATTATGTCCTGTTTGCTTCCTAAATTGATAGTAAATCAACTCTGAAACTAGAAAGACATAATAAAATCCAGAAGCAATAAGTTTGAGTGGTCAGCCTTAAAACTTGCATTTGGCAAACAATAAATCTTTGGGTTAAAAGTAACGATTTCATAGTTTGCTGTCTACCCTCCTAAGAGTGCCAGCTAGTTATATAAAGCAAAATATTCAAAGTTGACTCAACCTACAAAGACAAAATACAAGTAATTTTGAATTAGAATTGCATACACAAGAGCAGCTTTCTTCTTAATGTTTTAGAATATGTAACTGCATATTTTCTCTTGCTGCTAAAGCCAATCTTGCCCATAACATTTTCTTTATGGAGAATTTGATTGTAGTATTGAAACCTTCATGATTCTGGACTTAATGAGGGAATTTTTTTTTCTTATTGCTTATTCCAAACTTACTTGAGTTGGGAAAAATGGGAGAGAGGGAATGACTGTGGATCTTACTGAGAATCTGTAATCTTCAGATTTTTTAAGGTAATTCCTTTATACAAAAGAAAAAGAAATAATTATTTTTCTATCTCCACAGAAATTTCCCTGAAAAGATTTTTGGCTTTTTTTTTTTGTTTGTTTGTTTGTTTGTTTTGTTTTGTTGAAGTGAAATTGTTGGGTCTTTGTCATTTTATTCCCATTCCTCTGTGGCAAGCACTGCTGATGAACGAAAGTTATCTAAATAGAAGAAGGAGGAAACAAAACCATGAAAAAGTGACTGATTTGTTTAGTTGTATCTGGAGGTAAATAAAGAGGAAAGGATTTCAGTGATTAAGAGTTTAGCTTGAGTCTTTTCATTATCCACTTTTGGAATACTCACTGCCTCTCCTTCAGTATAGCATTTGATCACTTCTTCGGTTTGATTTTAAAGTAGAGATACTAACATTCATCTACATCAGATACTACTAGTGAAATAAATATAACATTTAGACACTACTATTTAGCCATATTTATGCCATTATTTAATTAAATTTATATATCATTATTAGGCCTCATAGAAGCATCAAAAGACATATAGGCATGTAGGTTACATGTGGAAAAAACACCCCACACTGAGTATCTTCATTCTTGCCAAAAGTAGTATTTATATATTTGTAGAATTAATGGGAAAGAAGGCTGATTTAAAAATTCCCATGCTTTTCATTCACACATCCTTTTTCTTTCTTTTCTTCCTTCCACAGACACAAAGCTGATATACAAAGCCAATCCCAGCAGTGTTTAGAACATAAAATAAGTGTGTGCAGAAAAATTCTTTAAATGGTATTCTAAACAAAATGTCTAGACATTATCACAGAAAAAAAAAAATAAAATATTAGTTTATCATAGAATCATGGAAAAAGAGAATGCTAAGCACTGAAATGGATCTTAAAGATCATCTAGTCATATCCCCCTGCCATATGCAGAGGCACCTCCTACTAGACCATGCTGCTTAATGCCTTATCCAACCTGGCTTTGAATACTACCATGGTTGGGGCAATTCATAAATGTGTATTTTTCCACACATAGTTTAATTTAAGAAAAATAAAATAATTTTGTGTTCAAATGTAGTTTAAATTGTATGTTAAAATTATAGAGTTCTATTTTTGTCTCTGACATGTCCCTGCAAATCCATGGGAAGTGTCTTTGAACTTGGAGCAAAACTCTTTGTATATGTAACTAAATAGTGGTTACAAAATTGTGTTTCTCTTTTTTTTTTTCTGTTCTCTTTTCATAACTTTAAGTGTAATTCAGAATCATAGCACTTTTAATTTGCTCTCTTATTTGTTTTTTTTTAAATTATTATTTTATTTTTAACTAAGCTAGTAATGTATAGGTTGTGGGTTTTTTTCTTGTTCCAGATTAGGGTGAGAGCAAAAGGACAGCGTATAAACCGACATCGATTTTTCACAGCATTACCGATAAGTACTATGGCAAAAACTCTTAGAAAGCAGTGTTCTGCAGTGAGATGCCTTTCTGAAACATCAAGGTAATCTGTATCTTTTCAGAGTAACCTGCAGGGGGGTAACATCATAAACCAGTGAAGTGCATCACATAGCTGTTATTTGTGCTGTAGAGCAACAGATTAATCCCAGATAACAGGCTCTAGTTGCACCTCGTATTACTAAGCCACCTGTAGGAAAGAATCAGACAAGGTCAAAGAGATTTCAATACAGTGGAAATAGTGAAAAAGTTAAGCAGAGTAAGACATTAAGTTAACTCCTGGCATCTGTTTGTTCCCTTGTACTACAGCACCATTTCTGTCTCTGTTTATCTGCTGTAGGAAAAAAAAAGCTTGAAACACCATGTCAGTTCTATCATAAACTAGAGTTATGTAGACATGGTGTCAAGAGCAAATCAGTTGCATCTTTGCACTTTAGTTGATACATTTTTAAAACATCTATGAAATAGAAGTTAAATGGAATCTTTCTTGCCAATTTTTCTGTGGCCATTGCTTTAATGGTATAGATGTGTGTTCATGCTCAAGTAGTTCATGCCTAAAATGATGCAAACAAAATTTAAACACTAATAAGCTCCCATATTTTAATTTAACTTCCAGTCATTAGACTAAAATTTGAACCACAGTTATTAGGTTTACCCCTGTGACTGAGATCTCAAACAGATATTTTAATTTTCGCCAAGTTTAAGCAATAGCATGAGATTGAGTAAAAAGAGGAAGTCGGAAAAGGGGTGTAAAAGAAGTTCAAATGTAAAAGTTGCTTCTGGCAGCAAGTCAAATCTTGGTTAATCAGGACTTTGGCACAGGCAGAGTCAGGAATGAACAAGCACATGGCAGGTTTGTTTTGCCTGACAGGAAATCACAGCATGATATACTCAAGTGCTTATTTTCCCTGAGGCAAGGGATTGCCTTGTCAAGTCTCGATTTATGCATAGTTTTAATCTGAAACATAATAACATCAAGTACATTAATTTTAAAGTTTTGTTATCATTTTAGAATATATTTGCTGAGCTGATAGCGTTTCCTAGGTCATGTAACCACTTTCCTCATATTTCTTCTTCTTTTTTTGATGGAGAACTGGTAAAACTACACTCAAAACATTTATGCATTTTCTGAAATTCATTTTGATTTCTTAAAGATGTGCATTTATGTGGATTTTTTCCCTAAATAGTTTAATTTATTTTCATTGAATTAATAAATACAAGAAATGTTGAAAAGTTACCTAAATATAATTTTCATATCTGAATAAATAATAGTATAAATACATTTTTAGATCATATATTTATATTGAAAATCTCTATCCATAAATATCAGGGAAAAGCTAATATTGTGGATGTTTTTCTATTTTTTACCTGCAGTGTTCATCTTTTTTGTTTGTGTTTTGCTAGACTAATTTCTTTAAATTACTTTCATCATTCAAGTCCACTCCGCTGAACCTCACACTGAAAATTTCAATCCACCTTGAAGGAAGTTGCAATTTCTTACTAGGCAATCTGATCTCAACACTTACGAAAAAAATCCCCCAGAGCTGCTGGACTAATTGAATAGGACTTCCTACAGTCTGTGAGAACTTCCCAGAAACATTGTTCTGTGACTTGATTAATTTCCCTCCTGCCTGATGAAGTATTTAAAGATGATTGCAAATTTGAAGAAAGAAAAGAAATATGATAGTGCAAAAACGGCCTGCAGCCTTCTGTGATCTCATGACATGAATTTATTTAAGTATGATCAGGGACTTCCAAGGAAAGCCTCATTCAATAATCCTTATTCTATACTGGGAAAGTAATCTATTTATCTGCTTTAAGTACATGACTTAGAAGAAAGTTTTTACCTAAAAGGGAATGTGACAGAAGCAGCTAAATGCCTTTCTCCATTCCATTCTCTGTATTAGTTTATATGCTCCAGTTGTCATATCTACTATTTAAGAATGGGTTCAAAACTTATTCTGAAAAGAAAAAAATGGAAATTGCAAAGTAATTTTTCCTATACTCAACTTTTTGTGTGCTTGTTCAACTGTCAGTCACTTTTTCTTCAATCTTACATCTTATTTTAATTCTTCTTGTTACCTCAAAAGTCTTCTAAGTAAAATAGTTGGAAAGAAAGTGTTTTAAGCACACTTGATATCATCTGTTTTGGTTTTGCTGTCTGCTAGTCTGCTGCTTCATTAGGGACATGATGCTGTATGATGCTTCTTTCGTGATTATTGATAGGAACCAGTCTTTTGCAAAGTGATTATGACCTGCCCCTGAAAGTATGCAAGGCCAGGCTGGGGCCCTGGGAACCCTGGTCTAGTGGAAGGTGCCCCTGCCCATGGCAGGCGGGTTGGAACTAGATCATCCTTCAGGTCCCTTCCAACACAAACCATTCTATGACTACCTTGTTGCCATAGCACAAGTTATGCTTTATGAGAGGCTGGGCCAATAAATTAAAAACAAGCATGGAAGGAAGACAAGGGAAAGACTTTTCTCATCAAAAAGCTCATCATGATTTATTTATCAATTAGTAAAGTCAAAAAGAGGAAACAGTTATTCCTTAGAAAGGTCCAAATCAAGAAGCAGGAAACTCGATGCATAGACAAACCTGGAATCAGGACTCAAAACTCATTGACTGGTATTCATTAGCATCAGTAAGGTAGTCTTTAGCAGAAAATGTCATGTGCAGAATTAGCAAATGCAAGATCCAATATTGCATCCATGCATGCCCTGATTTTTTCATAATTTCTTGATAATTATCTACCATTAAATATAGATAGATAGATATATAGATTAGTATAGATATATAAAACTGTTAACTCTCATTTTTTTATAAAGAAAATTTCTAAATAACTGCAACAAATAGACCCAGGTTTGTCTTCTGCATTAGATGATATATAGGGGTCAAGGGTGCTAACAGAACATCAGTACATGTACAAAATAATTTGCATGTTGCAAAGGATCAGGATTTTACTAAAAAAATGTTTTTTTAAGGGAAATCTATGATAGAAGGCAATACTCCATTTAAAAGAATGATTATAGACAATTTTATTTTTACTTTCATAGACAGTGCACTTGTCAGACAGTAAGAGGAGAGGCTAAGGTATATAATTAGGCAGGTTAGTGGTGTGGCAGAGTCACCCAGCAGAAGCTCTTTTAGGGGGCAGCTGTGCAGTCATTTATAAGAAGATTTCCTTTCTGAAGTCAATAGGAGGTCTGAGTCTGTCAGGGATTCAGAACAAGCTCATATAAAAAAGAGAAGAGACAGGAAGTCAAGTGTCTGTTGTTTGCTCACCAAGAAAGACCTAAGGGCAGGGAAGATCAATACAACTGAAGAACTGGAGTTAAGAGGAGGATTTATGAATTATTTCTCAGACTCTTCATCTTTGAAAGAAGAGAGAGAAAGAAAGTGTCCAATCTTCTCATGTGAAGGGTTTGTTTTTTTTTTTCTTCTAGCATTTTTCAAACATGTAGGTAGCATTTTATTGATGCTAAAGTTAAGAACTGGAGGAATTTTCAGAAGTATAGTTTTTACTAAGCTCTCATCTTATTTTTTCTCTCTTTTTTTTTTACCCCCAAACTAGCTCAAGGTCAAAAACTTTCACATCTTGTTTTACTCAGTTGAACTTAAACATAAGGGTTCTTCCAAGGATCATTAAACATAAAAATCCCCCCACCCCCATTTTAAGTATATATACAATTATACAGAATTTCTCAGTATATTAAAAATAAACCTTGGGTAACTTCTCTAAACACATCTTTAATATGGAAAGTGTAATATGCCAGCATTTTCTATGCATATTTATATTTATCTGTCTTGTGTTTGTGTGTACACTTGTGTGCATTTAAATTCATGAACATTTCTTATATCCTTTAGTTATCTGAGCTCTCCTAGAGGTATAAGGTATTTGTAAATTTAGTATATTTTAAAAGCATGTCAAGGACTTTAATATTAAAAAAAAAAGTCAATTTTCAGTGAGTTTTAGACTTTCAAGATAAAATTATTTTACTCTGCTTTGGCATCTTAGTAATCAGTGGAAATAGGAAGAGACATACTCTGTAAATGCCTGGTTTTGTTTCTAGGAGGAGCTTAGGTGAACAGCCTGGACAAAACATTTAAGTTTTATAGGTGATATTAGTACTTTTGCAATTGCATACATCTTGAAAATGGAACTACACATTTTTAAAACATGACATTTATTTATAACATTAATAGTGATACAGGCAATAAAACACACGCAGTTACAAAATAATAAGTTTCCTTCATACTTTGTTTTTGTTTATGCATTAACTCTACAATTGTAAACTCACATTTTATGCTATGCACCAGTTCTAACTTGAGAACACTTGCCACTTATCATTTAAGGAAAAGAGAATGAAAACGAAATCTTAGAGAAAAAGAAATAATGCCAAGGAAAGGAGTGATAAAAAAGTCCTTTAAAAATATATTCATTTAGTAAATATTGGATCCTGACAACAAGTCAAAGAAAATATTATTTAATCATAAAGCTTTTAATACCTCCTTATACTTCAGAAGTAAAAGAAATAATGAAAGAAATTAACAGAAAAATTAACATAGCTTTGTTAATTTCTTAACATAAATGGTAATGGAGTAAAAAAAAATACTTAAAGAAAGTTTAGTTACTTTGTTAGGAACAAGTACCTTCCTCCACCCCATTAATAAAGGGGCTCCTTACAGGTATTTCTATGCAGCTCAGTGCAACTGCTGTCATTTTAAAGAGTATAAACTACATTTTTTAAAAGGAAAATAATTAATTGAATTAATTTATTCTTGAATTGCACTGTTTTAAGTAAAAAAGTATTTCCCACTGTTCGAATATACATTCTATTTTTTTTAATGAAAATTTTATTCTCACACTATGTATGCGTTGTAAACTTGCATACTTAAGCTTATACTTTTATTTTCTTTATAATAGATCAGAATATTAGAAAATCCTCTGATAGCTATATCCAAAACAAAATGTGAATCTAAGTTCTGCTCCCCTTGAAAGCCAAGATTTCATCCATTTTCTTTTCATGACTAGATTTAGACTTTTGTCCACATTCTAAAGGATTATCTGAAGACGTCTCTTGGGAAGCACCTATTGAAGCGGGTATGTTTCAGATGGCCTGAAGGCACAATTCTTGTCTTTTGAATCTAGTTTCATTAGTTCATGGTGCTGATTTGATGTTGCCTATAAATGTGTCTTACCGGTGCTCCTGAAGTTGTTATGCCTCAGCTCACAAACAGGATGCAGCAGGAAGAGTAAGGTGACAAAACAATTCAGTTGATATAAAGTATCTTGCAAACAGGATCTAGGATATTTGGAAACTGCACTTGGTTGTTGTCTCTGTCTGATTTTGTTTGTTTGTTGGTACAGAGAGAGATTACTGTGGGAGTGTTGTGGGACCAGCTAGTGAAAAAGTAATAAAATATTTGCATGTTTGCAGAAGAACCTGTGAAATAGCAGGAAAGCCAGGTGCATCAGCAGTTTTGTCCAGTTGAAGTAGTAGAAGTAGCAGTAGAAGTCCAAAAATGTGGGAATTGAATCGTAGCCTCCTAATCCCCTGTCTTGTTTATGTTAACTTTCTTTATGAAAAATTGTTTGTGAGTAGGGAGAATTAGTTTTATACATGCACTAAACCACAGATTAAGTTCACTATGATGTGGCAGATCTTATTTTTGTTTTATAAGTGACTCCTCTAATTTGACCATGACCTATATTGCTGCAAAATAGCTTGTGCTAGAAGCTTATAAATGTATGGGATAGTATAGACTTGTTCCAGATTTTATTGCAGAAAAATATGGTAGCTGGTCATAAAGTATAAGAAAGGAAAATAACTTTTCAATTTTGTGTGATATTGAACACAGTAAAGCTATTCTTGCATCTCCAAATTATCTGTTACATTCTGGATGCAAATGCATGCATGTAGCTCTTTTCAATTTCACTGGAGCCTGACTCATTTAAGAAATGAGTACTATCTTGTGTACCGAATTTAGAGGCATTGGTGCAATGAACTGAATACTAAACAAGCATTGAATCCTGGCAATTTCTACATGCCAAGTGCCTGTAAAAATACTTTTCCTGTGTCAGAATAATAAACGTAATTTTTTAAAAGAAACTTATCTCATCTCTAAAAGTCTTATTTTAAAAAAAGGGATTTGTAGAATATCTCAAATAGTACAGTAAATCAGATATTAATCTTGATATTTATACCCAGGAAACCATTTCTGTGTTACTTAACCTGTATAGTTTGACTGCTTCTATTTCCCTGTTTTCCTGCACTGTCACTAATTCACTCTCTCAAAGTCAGGATGTCTGGCCTACATCCATTATCCTATTCATATTCCCCTTTATCATACACTACTTTCAGAGGCATCTCTATCTGCCAGCATTGCTCACATTCAGTCTGAAAAACAGTTTGGCTCACCATCAGCTGCAGAACAGATCCTGTGGCTGCTCATCATTCTAGCAAAATATAGTTGCTTACCATTCAGTTACTGATGGCAAAAGTCTGACTTTACTAAAGCTTTGTACATTTTCTGTATAGTTTTTGTGGATTTGTCTCATTGTTTTTAGGGGGGGAAATTTTCCTCAAAGGTTTTGCTCAAAGACAACTGGAGTTTTTGGATATTTTTATGAGCTCTCAAAAACCCAGTTTTGTTATTCTGATTTAGCACTTGGATATTCATAATTTCCTTCCAACCTAAATTGATATAGCTCTAAACTATCCATGTTAGGAATTACAGCAGCCCAGTGAGGTGATAGTTCCTGGTTATGCAAATTATGACTATTTTTTATGTAAAGACAGGAGATGATAGGTTTATAATTTCAGTGGAATTATTTAACAACCACATTTTATTTATTAATTAATTAGTCTCTTTTTTCATCTACTACATTCTATTGTTTCATCAACTTCCATGAGTCAGCTGTGTGTAAGTATCCACCCTTACCCATGCCTACATTCACAATTTTTTCTCTCTACTGCATTATATAAATCTGCATTCTAATCAATAGTTTTAAATTCGTATTAGGATGTTTTTGGTGTTTCTTATTTGTGTATTTTGGATGAATTCTCATTTTGAGAGGTCACTTCTGTACTTTTGAATTAATAAATGCTGACGGATGAAAACATCAGGCAATTGAAATGAGAACACGTCATTAAGGGAATGTGGTTTTGTGTGAGATTCTTTGGAAATTAATGTGATTTAAACATGGAGAAGGTTCTGCCTTTCCCTCTGCAACTTTGCTACAGTTCTCAGTTCTGAACACAGAAAAGTTTCTAGTGAATATTTTTGCAGAAATAAGAATTATTTCCATCAGCATTTTGGAGAACACCATTACCTGAAAGACAGTGAAGTTTCCTTGTGGAAAGCAGATCCTATTGATATTTTCAGCAATGACTAGTCCCAAAGTATCTGATATTAGAACTGACTGACCAACTCAAAGCAAGGGGAAGACAGAGTATTTGAAAAAAGGGGAGGAAATTAATTCTATTAATTATTCACTTCTAAAAGACTTGAAATGTTACCACAAAAATATGGACACTGAAGAATCCAGAAAAGTTCAGATATAGTCCTCCAAATCTCTCTTCTAATGCAAAATTATAAAAAAGGTCCTAGCCCTAAGGCTAACTGCCAGTACCATAGAAATATGGCTCATATTATATAACTAATATGGTTATCAAAATAATTTTGATACTTTTCATCTATTGAAGTGTGAAATATATTAAATAGCTGCAACACTGCATTTTTAGCACCACATATGTCTATATTTATTTAGTTAATTTTTAAACACAGATGAAGTTTTGATGCTTGTCTTCCACCCAGATTCTATGGAAGGTGGAACTGCAACGTGTAAGATGACTTAAAAACTATAGACAAGTGTAATCCTCTACATCTATGATACCAAATTTAATATCAAATTTTTTGAATAACAGACCAATTGGTGCACATTTCAAATGAATATTCTCTTCTGTTCCTAGATTTAGGATTAAGTAGATGACTTGTTGCATTGTTTTGTCCAATCCTGTTGTAAAATTTATGAAATAAATAAGCAGTATTAACAAGAGCTAATCCTACAATTTGAGCTCTGCAATGCCAAGTTTTTGTCTAGCAGCTTAGTAATCATATATTTTCCATCCTATTTTATAGGTACAACAATTGAATCGCAGCTAGAGACAATCAATCCATGGGTTTAGGAAGAAAATCTGTTAGGGAAACAAAACACAGTAGGGAAATAGAAGAGTAAGGCTTGCATCATGAAACAATAAAATGTAATAGGTTTTAATCATTATATTGGTTGTGTTCTGCAGTGTAAATAGAAAAGAGAATCTCTATGTGATTGTCTTGAAACACACAGTGAAAACTGATTCCTTTAAGATCTATATGCAAAGACTGGAAAATCAGAGGTCATAGCAATACATTGACTAGCCTGATGAATTGTAATTTTGGACACCTCTATGTGAGAACAAGAAGTGTGATCTAATAGCATGTAATTTTATTTTTTCCAAGTTGAATTGTACATTTTTTATTCATTTCCTTGCTCCTTGTATTTCTAAAATAACAACTACAGTGCACTTGAAAATATTCCTGTAGCTTTTTGCCACAGATTGCCAGATTTCAAAATACATGACAATACAATTTCAATACACAACAATATAGAGCCCATTACAAAATTATATGGATACCAAGGCTCTTTGCAATTTTCTAGCCCTATTCCCACTGCCTCAATAAATAGCACTCGGAATTAGGAAAAGTTTCCTTGTTTGATCTGTTGTTGTATTTATCAACATGGGAAAGTGCATTTCTATCAATCATGCTTGTTTGAAAATCATGAAGCATCCCTAAAACAGAACCTTACCTCACGTTCTTCTCCAGTTCAAAATAGAAAAAAAACCACAAAACAAAACAAAACAAAACCTTTTCAACAATTAATGTCCTAAAAATCACTGAAGTAATCCTCCTGCTACAGCCAGCTTCAGTAGTCTTAGTAGAATAGACATTACAGATCGATAGATACAAATAGATAGATAGAAGGTAGAATTTACAGCAGTTTAACATGCAACTGAATTTGACTATGTTCACTACTCATAAAACTTTCACTATTAGGAAGATAAAACTATCCTGTGCATAAATATATGAAACAGTACTGAAATGCATTTTCAAATTTGACTTAACTTGAAATATTTATCCATTTTATATCAAGTTTGATTGGTTTAAAATGGTACACAATACTAGGGAATGAAAGAATGGCTGTGCTTCATTAAAGAAAAGCTTTTTTGGTAACTGCTGCAGTCTTTCTGGCAATACTTGATAACATTAATATCCCCTAATGAAAATTGATTTTGTTTATGTACAATCATAATGGATATGGCCACATAATTACTAAGTGTTGACTGCTACTTATTAATTAGCTATTATATTTTCTTCTATAATTTATTTAACAGGAGAAAAAAGTCAAGAATGAAGCAGCATCTGTTTTCCAGCAAAGTCCTGCTTTGACTTAATTTCACAGCTGAGCAGAAAGGTGAACACGGAGCTTGACTAACTTGCCCAAGGTCACCAAGACTGCAGTGTGCCTTGATTTGAGCCAAGAGCAAATTATTTTTCATTCTTGTGTTCTAGACACTCAAGCTGATGTGGTTTTAGTTTTCAACAGCTGTTCCTGAAGTTACCAAGAGAGGCCACAATTTTAGATGATTACATCAACCACTTTCTGTGTATGCCAGGCAGGTAGAAATTCTTCACCTTAGTGTAAAAGAAGAGCAGTTTGAATGTAAACAGAAAAAGAACACCACATTTTCACTGGCCCCTTTTTATTCCCTTCCCCTTCCCCTTCCCCTTCCCCTTCCCTTCCTTCTCTTCCACTCCCACTCCCATTCCCACTCTCCCCCCACTCCCACTCCCATTCCCACTCTCCCCCTTACCCCTTTCCAGACAGGAACTTGGGATAGCAGTAATACTTGTAGCAGAGTTGAAGCAGGAGATCCATCAGGTGATTGTTAACATCCATTCTGCTTATGTGATGCATGTCCTTGCTATTAAGGCAGGCATAGCTCCTACTGCATAAGTTTCTGAAGCAGCACAGTTTTCATCCAGATATATTCAAAGAGAGAAAAATTATTTGTTCTGCCTTGATGTGTCAGGCTGCAGATCACAGAGGTTTAGCAACCTATCTGTGAGACAATCAAATGCCCTAGCTATGCACCTCAGTCTTTGAAGATTGTGTGGTTTAGGTGGATCCTGCAAGAGGACACCTCCTGACTCATCTTTTGATTCAGACATTTTCCAGACTCATCATGGACAAAATACCCTCCAAATGCCATTTGACCTTGCCTATGGAATCTGGAGTACACAGGTTGTTCTGGTCTTCTACCCTGTATTTGTACAGGGGCAGTTTGCTGGCTTCACTGGCTTCAATGGGACAGGCTGTGTTGACATCCTTAGTGTATCATTTAAATCCAGCAGTTGTGCTTTAAATGAGGATGCTGTTCTACATCACTTCCAGATTCTATTCCAGACTAATTTTTTTTGCTTGATCATCTCATCTCTCCTTCTGAAGACTGCCATAGCATAAATAAAACAACAGAGGATTCTTGGGATCAGAAAACAATCAAGAAATAATCTGACTCACTAGTCCTGTGAGACACTAATATCATTACAAAAGGAAGATGCTGGCTTTTGCAAATGCTATGCAACCTAAAATGTGTGTACAATTCTCAACTAATTTATGAGACTACAGAGTGGCATGATTGAGTGAATGACTGGACCTCTTCTCAGTGACTTAAATTTTATATATCTGCCTAAGCTTATTGTGTCTTAACTTAAAGGCACAGTACATTTATGTAATAAAGTATACCATGACATGATAAGCGTGTGATCTCTTTCTACTTGTCTTCTGAATAGAAATTCCTAGTTTTCTCTTACTGCTAAAGGAAAACATTGTAGCACATGTTTCCTGGCTGCAGACAGGGTCTGTCTCTCCTTTTCCTTTCTTTGGAGGACTAGGAAGCTATAGCTGATGTCACTTCGGTTGTTTGTTTTTTCAGTCTTTTCATAGCACCAGGCAATTGTGTATATAAGAATTCGGATTCAGATATGAAGTCTCTTATTTGCAAATTACTTTATTAATGGCAGCTAAAATTTGGAAAACGTGGCAAAACAAATGGATTCTTAAACAACTTCGAGATACCATAGTGACCCACTGAAAACCCCACATTCAAAAATCGATCTTAGAACTATTTAGAGATACAGAAATTAACTGGAGATTTAAGGATAATATGCATATCTTGAAGAGATAGCTGCAAAGACTTGTGTCATAAAACTAAGTCTAATAAAATATATGTTTACAGTGGTACCCAGGTAATAGATTTTAGGAGTGTGTTTTAAAATGTATTGAAAGAGACAAATAAAATTGGGCAGTAGAGTAAACAGGAATTTGATGTGGGTTCATGAAGCTCAAAATTTCTCTTGAAACCCACCAGGAATAATTTTAAAACTTATTTTTCTCTATAGGAGGAATACGACCACAGAAGCAGTGTCTACCATGCCACTGCCTGGGAGTACAACTGCATAAACAAAACAAAGCATTCTTCTTTGGGGGATGATGACTCCAGATTTTAGCTAAAGCTGACACAGGGTAATAACTGAAGTGTTACTTGAAAAGTTCAGGTACTGCTGTGCCTAAGACTGCTATCATGAGAGGAAAACTAAAAGATTTTCTAAGCAAGCAAAAACATCATGCTTTTGCACTATCAGGGTTCAGTTTTACATAGCATATTTAGGTGTTTAAATAACAAAATATATGACACAAAAGTAAATTTCATAATATTACAACAAGGGAGTCTGATAAAATGGTTATGGTGAAAAAATAATAAAGACAGAAAATGGAACTTAGAATTTAATGGTATCACAATGGCTGGAATGACAGGACTTGGAACTACAAGCAGAGGAATAAAAAGATGTTCTTATGAACAACCTGAGATGAAATTTGATCATCGTATTACATGGAGAGGTAAAGACATTCACTTTCATTTTATTTCTTTCAAGTCCCTCTCCAAAGCATACACGCCTTCTTATGCAGGAGGCCTGAAATATATTTAATACAGATAGGCTTTGGAAAATAACAGTCCTAGTAATAGCCCAAAAAGTCCAAGTTGGAGGAATACATGTTTGTAAAATTCAAAATATTAATTTTTGGTATGGTACAGAAAAAAAATAGATAATCTAATGTTCATAGCTATCATATATTCTATAGAAGCCTTAAGATATCTGTTGTCTTGATTCTATCACCCTTATATATGCAGTTCAATTTCTTTGTCTCTCTTTGATCTTTCTGAAACTGTGTATGAAAGAGCAGCCAGGCTTTGTACAAGCTGGGACAGTTAAATGAGAAATAACACAAAGACACCATGTTTGCCTAAGTCTTTTGGAAGATTCAAGCCCGGAAAAACAAACAAAAAAAAAAAGAAAATACTATTAGAGAGATGGGTGACTAGCTTGTCATGGAACATTTTGCAGGAAGATTGCATGTGTATATAATGGCTGAAAGAATGACATGAATGGCTGAAACATGACATGTCTTAACAAAGTGTTAACTCCAAGGATTAAGAGAGAGTATTTAGTATAAAACTTGAAGAATGATGTAGGCATGGTAAAGTGAAATCAGGTAGTGACTGCTGTGAGAAAAATCACAGCAGCAGGATTTTGAGTAGTGTCCAAAGGCATGGATTGTGGGTTTCAAATAAAATATCTTAAAAACCCAAAAAAAACACCATACTTTCAGAAACCATACCGACTTTTGCAGCAATTAATAATCTAAAATATTTTCCAGTTATAACACTTCATACCAGCAATCACAGGCACACAGATGAGCCAGCACACGTCAAGAGCAACAGGAAAAGCATACTAGCAAATCCTTTTTGACAACTATAATATTCCATCATGTACATCTGCCACAAAATAGATGCCATTAAATAAATCCATGAGGGTCAGACTGTTATCCCTTTTTGGTGAATGGTGAGGAAAAGATGCTATGGAAATGTAAATGGAACTTTTATAGGCAGATATTTTATATGTCTCCTCCTCTGAAATCTCGTCCTTCAGTCACTGGCTTCCATTCTTAGAATCTGGAAGGATGAATTTAAAGGCCTCACTAAAATAACTAAATTAACCTCCCAAGTCTAAGGGTAGTCTAATGGTAGTTTTGAGGTCCATCATCTTTCGAACACCATGGAATTTATCCAGGTGTTGAATTGTGGATTCCAGGCAACATTTTTCTTCCAAATTTTGTGTTTAATGTTATTCTCCTAAATATGTTTAAAAGATCAAGTTGCCCTTTTTTCTCACCAAAACTTAGGGGAAAAAAAATCAGATGTTTTGATCTAAAGGTAGATGCTGTACTTCTGATACTCTTGCTGTTATTTATTTAGTGGCTTGATGTCAGGAATGTGCAACCCCAGCCACACCTGACACCTGTGGTACAATGTTGCAGTAGTGACAAGAGCTGAGCCTTCTTGTTCCAACTGGGGACTATGTCCTCTACTACAAAAATTATTTCTTGTCACCTCTGCATTAGTATAAAACTTTGGAAGTTTCTTTTTTTTCCTCTTCTTTTTTATTTATTGGGGGGAGTAGCAAAATTGTCACTGAATGAATGCTGAAGAAAGCAAGATTCAGATAAAGCAGTTTCTTTTTCTTTTGTCTAACCTCTTTGATTACAGAGTTCAGTATCCAAGGGTCAGATCACCTAACCTGTTGTGTAGGTTTACACAAGAGACAGTGCAGTCCAATGTCTACATTGTTTTTAAGCTGCTGTTGCCAAGCAGATTGCCATATAAATTCAGGCAGTCAGCTGCTGCTACTGACTACTGTCTTTAATACCATGGCTTTGAGAACTGTTTCACTGTTGCAAATGTTTCTTAAATTAGCTCTCCTCCCTTCTGCTGTTTTCCTTTAAAAACAGCACCAGTGGGTCTTATTGTGAGCTTTGAGAGCAACCGGCCTCCACGGCATTAGTGGCAGGAAGCAGCAGAGTTTTGTGGGCTCCGACAGAGAAGTTAAATAGCTGCAAACATTTTCTATCAGCTTAAAGCAGTGTGCTCAATGGTGCAAACACACACTTTGCTTCCTTTGCCTTAGAATCACCCTGGGACATCCACTCTGAAAGTAGATTTGAATGAGCTTGAAAATTCAAGTTTAGGCTTCATCGCCAATCTGTCATCACACCCTAAAAATAATAAAAGAATAAAATAAAGTGACATCTCAAAAAGGAAACTGCTTGGCACACTCCATGCCCTGCTTTGTCTCTTCTGACTGTCAACTATCAATATTTATATTCAGTGGGGTAAACCTGGCCAAATTAGAGACTTAAGAGGGCACCACTGAAATCAAAATTCTGTCACAATCACAGTTGGTCTTGACTTTTGTTTCATTAAAAATTTAATTGGAACCAAACTGTGCAGTCACAAACCTCATCAGTGCTTCCTGTTCACGACACTAAAGACTTGGATGCTCAAACATAGCAAATTAGCGAAGAGCATGTTTACACTCTGCTCCTTATTAATGAAAATGATTATTTGATAAACAAAGAGGCGCAGTCAGGAAGAAGCCAGCATGTGTTGGCAGAATTAGAAGGCCTTGGTGACTGCACCTACTACCTCTGTGTGGATCAAGAGTAGTCTTGAAGAACTGATAAATAAAAGAGAGCATCCAGCTGCCTCTGAGCTCCATATCAACCTCAGGGCAGAAATGATAGGGGGCTCTGACTCCATGCAGTACTGGCAATGCTGCTCTAAACCAGCAAGCTTTCTTACAAGCATGAAAGTGAAGCTTGTTTGCAATACACGGGAAGAGCTCAGGGGACAACACACCATTGCAGACAGAATCTTTACCATGTTCGTGGTGTGCTTCTCACACTGAGAGAATCACTCCCAGGTAGAGCAGATGTTGCTGTGCAGGAAGCTATATGATACTACCATAACCTTCCCATTTTAAAGTTTACCCAGTCCAGGCATTCTGTGTGGCTGTCCAGTGAAAATTAAACTGAGAAGAATGTGTTGGGTTTTTTTTTTTTTTAATTTCTGAGGCTTCAAAAAATCTGGCTTTGCCTTGGGAATAAAGGTATTGCTGAGAGTTAGACAAGCTTTTAAATGGTTTAATTTCAAACAGCTTGCAGCTGGAAGACAGAATAATAAAAATCTCTTAGGAAGGTAACAAATACCAAGAGTTCAAGAACAACAGAACGAATCTACATTTCTGTAAATGACTTCTTAGCTGAGATCAGGACCTATATGAGAAATATATGAAACTCAGGCAGGCAAAACTTAAACATACATGGTTAAATCAAATAAGGGAAGAATAAAAGTAATGCTATAGTCATCCGTGGAATTACTAACAGAGAATACATTGGATTATGCATTTTTAATAAGAAAATGTTAATTTATAGGGATTAAAATTAATTATAACCATTCTAGTTTTATTGGCAGTGGGATTGCCATGAAATGACAATTTTTCAGTCAAACACTAAAAAATATACTTAAGGTGCTTGGAAAGTCTTTTGTATTTGATTGAGAAGCCCTTAAATCTGCTTAATTCGTTCTGCTGAATCACAAAAGGAATAGATTTAAACCCAGAGATAGTGGGAAACAATTGCAATTTATGTGGTTTCAATGTCCTCTTAAATAGGATTCAAATTATTTTAGTAATCCCTGCCTGTACTTTGCAGTTCAGCTACCCTTGCATCAGAACACCCACAGACTGCCTGCTGGGAAGCCCAGTCAGAGCCACAAGTGTCTCCTCCTGGCCATTTGGCATAGATGTGTCCATATTGATCTGTTCCCAGGCTCCAGCTCTGTCCCCTTGCCCTAATTGCTTGGTCTGAGCAGGTGCTGCTCTTCCACTCTCCTTTATCACTCTGTAAGTCTTTGGGAAAATCTGTGTGTGTTTTTTTGTTTTTTGTTGTGTTTTTTTTTTTGGGTTTTTTTTTTTTTTTTAATAATTAATTCATGTTAATTCTATTAAAATGGTTTCATTAAGTCACCTCAGACCCATGCACCCACCCAGCTTTTAACAATTTTATATCGTTTATATTTATCTGGTTTCAGAATCAGTGGGTTTATTGTCATTTAATTATTGATTACTTCAATAACACCTGCATTGGCAAGAGTGTTCTGTTACTCAATGCACTGGCTACAACACTTTTACTTTTCTTTAGAGATTCCAGAACTGTTATGAGAAAAATTATCTGAGTCTGGCCATACAGGATACTTCTCTAATAAAATAAATCAAGGGGACTGGAAATGCTTTTATCCTGATGAAAACAAGAGGTTTAATACTGGAGAACTGTCATGTCTGTTTTCCTGCCATGAAGCAGCTTCAGCTTTACCCTATACACGTGTTTTACAGCCCATCGTTGCAGTGTGTTCGTGGTGGGGAGTGTGTGTGGGTGCATGTGTGTGTGAAATATATTCTGAAAGATGGTTTAGAAGCATTGCTACATTTTATTGCACAATGTGCAGTAATTTAGATTTAGCCTTTGAATCCACAAAAAATACTTGCATAACAAAAGCTAAGGTCTGTCTTCCAACTGTACTGTACAACTAAAGCCTTATTGCAGCCAGGTCATTTCCCAAATGTGTGTCCGGGCTGTGTCCGGGCTGTACCGGGGCTGTGTCCGGGGCTGTGTCCGGGCTGTGTCCGGGCTGTACCGGGGCTGTGTCCGGGCTGTGTCCGGGCTGTACCGGGGCTGTACCGGGGCTGTGTCCGGGCTGTACCGGGGCTGTGTCCGGGCTGTGTCCGGGCTGTACCGGGGCTGTACCGGGGCTGTGTCCGGGGCTGTGTCCGGGCTGTGTCCGGGCTGTACCGGGGCTGTGTCCGGGCTGTACCGGGGCTGTGTCCGGGCTGTACCGGGCTGTGTCCGGGGCTGTGTCCGGGCTGTGTCCGGGCTGTACCGGGGCTGTGTCCGGCTGTACCGGGCTGTGTCCGGGCTGTGTCCGGGCTGTACCGGGGCTGTACCGGGGCTGTACCGGGGCTGTGTCCGGGCTGTGTCCGGGCTGTGTCCGGGCCCGTCCCCGGGCGGTGCCCGCGTTCCCAGCGCAGGGCCCGGCTGAGCCCCTCAGCCACGGGCGGGCGGGCGAGAGCCCCGGGCAGAGCCTGGGCAAGGGAGGGCAAAACGCTGCCCGGCAGCCAGGGCTGAGCCCGGGGAACCGAGCGAGAAACAGCGCTGCGAGCCCCGAGGGGACAGCGGGAGCGGGGCCGGGGGCAGCGGGGACCCGGCAGGGACAGAGCCCGGCGGGGCAGGTTTCGACACCAACTCTCACAGGCTCCTTCTGGCCGCAATGTCAGCACACGGCTGGATAAACCCATCATGTGATGGGTGAGCAACTGGCTCACGGGTCAGGCACAAAGGGTTATAAGGAATGGGGTGACATCAGCTGGCGACCTGACAATAGTGGGGTTCCATTACTGGGGCTCCATCCTAGGCCCTGTGCTTTTCAACATATTGATAAATTATTTGGATGCAGCACTCAAGGGATTCTGAGCAAGTTCACAGATGATATAATTGGGAGGAGCTGTTCACTCCCTGCAGAAATGCCTGGACAAACCAGAGGGCTGGACAATCACTAGCCATACGAAGATTGACAAAGACAAGTCCCATATTCTGCGCCTGAGATGGGACAACCCTGGATGTACAGACAGACTGGAGAATGAGAGGCAGGAAAGCAGGGCCATGGAAAGGGACCTGAGGCTCCTGGTGAATGGCAAGCTGAACATGTGCCAGCCAGCAGCGCCCTGGCAGCCAGGATGGCCAGGCACGTCCTGGGGTGCATCAGGCACAGCATGGCCAGCCGGGCAAGGGCTGTCCCACTCTGCTCTGCTCTGGGAAGCCTCACCTCCAGAACTGGGGGCAGTTTTGGGTACCACAATATAAGAAAGGCATTAAGCTCTTAGAGGGCATTCAAAGGAGGGCCATGAGGATATTAAAGGGCCTTGAAGGGAAGCTGTATGAGGAATGGCTGAGCTTACTTGGTCTGTTCAGCCTGCACAGACCTCGTGACGGGAACAGGAGGGGCAGACTTCGTTCTCTTTGTGTTGACCAATGGCAGGGTCCGAGACAATGGCCTGAGTTTGTGTAAGGGGAGGTTTAACCTGGATTTTAGAAAAAGGTTCTTTACACAGAGGGTGTTTAGGCACTGGAACAGCTCCCCAGGGAAGTGGTCACAGCACCAAGACGGACAGAGTTCAAGAAGTGTTTGGAAAATGCTGTCAGGCACATGGTGTGACTCTTGGGGATGGTGCTGTGCAGGGCCAGAAGCTGGACACAATAATCCTTGTGGGTCCCTTCCAACTCTGCATATTCCATGATTCTGTGTTTTTTTGGTCTCAACCCATAAGTTTTTCCATGTTGTTTTTTTTTTTTTCCCCCCATCTCCTGTTGAGGACAAAGAGTAAGAATTGCTGAATGGGTGTGCGGCAGCCAGTCAAGACCCACCCATGACTTTAACTTAAGAAAATTAAGTCTAAACATTTATTTTAAATGCTTCACTTAAAACAAACAAACAAACAAACACACACCAAAAAAAAACAAACCAACAAAAAAGCAACCAGTTGCAAACCATTATTGAGAACCATGCAGCATGCCAAATCTTGAGGTAGGGCTAAATTAAGATTTTGCAAAAATGATAAGTTTTTAATTTTTTTTTTTAGTAAATGGCAAATTATTTTTTTTTAAATCATTCTTCTTTGAAGAACTGATTCCTTCCCTATCCTTTCAAGTCTCTTTAAACAGAGGTAGGATGGAGTTAATCTGCCTTACTCCGCTGTTGGAATATCCAAGTGTTATACATTAACGGATTCCAAAGCTTAGCATGTCTAGGATTTGGATGCCTTAAAGGACAGCTTAATCTCTATTAATATATGAATGAAAGCTCTAAATTATCTCCTCACAGACTTTATCCAGTTAGGTGAGCTATCATCAGATGAGGACAACATTTTTTGGAAATACCATTGGAAATACTATTTGGAAATACCATTTTTGGAAGTACCAAACTCATAAAGTTATAATTTTACAGTTTTATTTCCACTCAGAAAACTGCATTAAATCCAAGATAACAGGGTTCACTTATTTACACAGTTTTGTAATGATCATACTCCTTGAACAGCGGATGTTTCACTGCCATTTCAAATGAAAGGGGAATTGTTCCCTGTTTTCCTTAGTTGCATTGTTGTAGCAGAAATCTATTTACTATTCTTTTATGCCCATCAGCTTCATAGAATATTAAATAGTCACTGACTTTGGAAGAGGTGAACCATCATGATTTCTTGAACTGAGAGGTAAATATTCATCAAGCAACTACAATTAGCTTCTGCTTGTGCTCTTCATTTACAGAAAATGTAGGTGGAAAAAAGAGGCTTGTGAAATGTGAAAATAACTACATCATTAAAGCCCAATTACCAACTGATCTAAAGAGGATCTGAAGAACTGTAATTTATGTCAACACAACAGAACTGACTTTTTTAAAAAATAATAATAATAAAGTACAAAATACTTTCTTTCTATCTTTGCTGTCTCTGATCATTTACTTGCAATTCCTGACAGGCCTAAGGATTATAAGCAAAATGGTGGAAATACTCTTAAAACATCCAGATACTGTTTAATGTTGTTATGCTGAAGCAATGAATTATTGCAAAGTTGACATCTTAAATTTTGCAGTTTTGTTGGTTGGCATTTTTCTATCACCCCTAACTCATTAAATGAAAAACTGCCAATATTTGTTTCTGTTTTACAACTCCATGCAAGTACAGAAATTATATATCACACAGTGTTTTCCTCATCCCTATGTGCGTGTTCAGAAACAAACAATGCTGTTGGAGAGTTTGGATGCAAGAGAGGTAATTGTCTACTAATTTAGATTTAAACTAAAACTAGAACATTATCTGGAATGTAACTGCAACAATCACCATTTCTGATTACAGAGAATGATCTGTCGACACATCTACAGAGTTAATGTTAAGTGTGATTTGAACTGCAAGAGACTGATTCAAATCTTTCCATAAATCCTTTACATAATTATAAGCTTAGTGAAAGGATGAGTGTAAAGGAAAAAATATTAGTCATTTACAAGAAATTTGTGACTCATTTTACTGCTTATCATGTTGTTACAGAAATGCAGAAAGTAATTTAACCTATACAAAAGAAAACTTCAAAACAAACAAACAAAAACTAAGGAGTGAGGCTGGTAGGAGACTTCCTTTGGCTACACCAGACATCAGGTATGCCCCAGTCTATGTCCTGATTCTGCAAATGTGTGATATGCAGTGGACAACTGTTACGTCCCCTTTTGGGTTGTTTGATTCAATCTGTGTGGTGCATGGGAGAAACAACAATTCTCAGAATTTCTCAATAAGAAAGATTTAGTTTTAAACTTTAGAATATTAAGGTAGAATAAATTACTTGGTGTAGTCTGGTTTTCTAGGCCTGAGGTTTCTGAGTTTCTGAACTCAGTTTCTTCGTGGTGTTTAGGTTTCAGAAGACCTTGTTCCCACAGACTTGACATAAACATCCCAAGTGTTATTGTAAACGAGAGTGATGTTTTGTATTCTTTTCTGTGGGATGGACTTGTCTCTATCCATTGATTTGGGCCAATGGGAAGGAAAGTTCTGGCACTCTTCTAACCAATGAGAGTGGCCTGTTCTAAAAGGTATATAAGGAGGGCAGTTGTTTTAATAAAGTGGAGTCAGATGCAGTTTTTTATAATGAGGTCTCATGTCGTTTGTTCATCGCCCACAGCGACAACTTGGCAAATTTTAAAACGACATCCAGACAAAGTGAGGGACTTCACAAACTTTAACTATGCAAGCTTAAACTCAGCAAACTTTAATTTATCCAGACACAACAAAGCACCTACTAAGGCATTGGCTGGAATTTTTTAGTTTGGTTACAGTATACTTTGAGAAGAAGTTAGGAGAAGAAAGAGACAAAGAAAAAGAAAGAAAGGATAAGAGTAGAAAGACAACACCACCCATGGATCCAAGAGCAAGACTCAATTGCTGCAATTTAGATATTCATTGGTGAAAGTGATGGCTGCAGTCTTGATCCAATGTGGGTGGAAAAGCCCACGAAACATGAAGATGAATGTGTTAATATTCTTTAGATTAACATGGGAACATCCAGATGATGTTGCAGCACTGGGATCATGTGCAGTCCTCTGAAGTGGAAGGCCTCAGAAAGGAATCTGGGGGGCTTATGACCCCTTCTAAGACATGACACTCTCTCTTCCGTTAGCTCAGTGAAGTTGAGCCAATTATGCCCCATTAGAAGGGATGAACCTTCAGGCCTCTGTGTCACTGTCCCAGTATGTTCCCCGGCTGGGGGAGTTGTACAACTCAGCCAGTTGGCTAATGGAGGACATTGGCATGATGAAAAGTACAAGCCCACCTCCACAGTGTCTGGTTCTTATTGCCCTCCTCCCTTGCCTGGCTCAAACCCCAGTTTGTTGCGAAACAAAAGTTGATTTGTCATGGTCATTCCCTGGTGATCACCCCCTCTGCACCTGGGCTGTTCTCTTGCACACTGTCAGTACAGCACCTGGTGTTTTCGTAAATGACAGATTGAGGCATAAACCACTAATCTCTCAGTTGTGCAGCCACACAATAGCTAACACTCTGCCTGTGCACAATTTTTCCTCCAAAAGTTGGGAGTTGCACTTAGCACGGTTCCAAAATAAAGTTGAAATCAATCCAGGTGCTTGGAGGTACTCTTGAGTCCTTTTCTGAAGCAGGCAGGGTTTTCTCAGGTCAGAATATTTTTTTAACCTCATAAATAAGTGGCAGATACTGTTTCTTCTATCATGAGAATTATTACGTCCATGGACACACTTTGCCACTCAGCAAAGTGTCACAGGTGGTGAGCTTCAAATCAGGTAAATCACCTACTGTTTTTTTTTTTGCTGCTCAAATTTCATTGAATCACAACTTTAATTATTTTAAGCAGAAGAAAACACAAGCATGAATTCATTATTATAGTTCCTCTGACACTTCATTTTAATTATCTGATTCTGCATGTTTCATTAAATGTGTAGAAATGTTGTGTTGATATTCCTATGGCAGTAATGACTTTATGGGACATTAATGCTAGAGTGTAAAGCAATTCCTGGTACAGAAAATGTCTACATCAAGCAAGTGCTTATATAATAAAATTGTTTAATTTTTGACATAATAATAATACATTTTAAACATACTTAGAATGTGCAGATTCATAATTAATAATTGTATAGTGTTTGTGCAAATGCTCTTTACCATGCTTAGAGGTTCATGCATATTAAGTGAAAAATCTTGCTTTAATGAGAAAAAACATTTGTGGAAGATTTTTGAGCTAGATAATTACAGAGGTGTACACCCTGTCCAAAGACCAGGTTGTTTGCCTTCCACAAAAGAGCAAGACGGAAGTCAGATTTTTAGAGTATTTTATTTGAAGATGTAATTAAGTGACTAACCCTTTCCTAAATATGTCCTTTTATACTTCAAGGAATGTTTTCCACTCCCAGTTGCCTACAAAGCTCTAGACCAGTGCATAATTTTTTGTCTCTGACTTAAAGGGGAAAAATATCCCCAACAATAGAAAAAAAGAAGGAAGAAACCCAACAACAACAAAGAAAAACCAACCAAACCTCCCTCAATGGGCAGTCCTGATATTTTGTTCTACCCTGGGTACTGTACCCATATATGCCTTCTATTAGTGCTTATGGGGGCTGCCCTCACAGGCAATAGAGTAAAATTCTTTCTGAGAAATACACTGCTCAGAAATTATTTGCTACACCTGCTCAAATACTCCACAGGAATAATTAAACTTTACTACCAGACATTTCTACCTTCCCTGAACCTGGCATTCTCAGCAACTGCAGAAGAAATTAATTTATTTACATAAATAAGGGAGATAATAGCTAAATACAAGAACAAATAGCTCTTCCTGTATTCCTTTGCTGCACTGTTAATGCTGCTGCAAAATATTAAGATGAGTTGTCTGTCCCCTGGTGACATCCATATTCTCAGGCTTTATTGAATGAAATCTGTAAATGTCTGATTCTTTTGCTGATCCATTGCTGCAGTTTTATGATATGACAGACATCTCTCCAGTGCTAGGTGGTACTATGGGCTGTGAAGGGACATCCAGGCATTTAATACTTGTGATTTCCACATGATTAAATAAATAGCACCTCTAGGTCAAGTACAATGCACCATTAAATAGTGGAACTGAGCAGAAGCCTTTCAATGGAATTTGGCTGATTTTAATACAGTGTAAAAAAAAATTGTCCTTACTCCCCCTCAAGTCACAGAGAAGACTATTTGCATATAGATTTCGCTGCTGCAGCTTTTGCATAATGACAAAAATGCACCTATTCAAGGCTAGTTCAAAACATACAGTGTGGATGCCTAAAGACAATGGGTTTATATGTAATTATATTGCATATGGTATTTTGTATTGGGTAGTATGAAACAGAAAATTGTACATCTCTAAATATACTATGATTATTTGTGACCCATGACTCCCAGATTTTTTTTTTTTTCTCAAATTCCCCTGTCTTCTTTCTTTTTATAGAATCAAAATAGTGCCTGTTGTACCACTCTTAGCATGACGACCTCTTTTGCATCTCCTCAATGATACTTGCTCTACTAACCCTCATGCATTTAATGATCAAAGTTCTTTTTTTATGTGTCTCAATTTAGCATGATTTAAAATATGATACTTATTAATTATAAGATAAAAATTTTAAAAATACAAAGCAGTGCTAGCTGCTGCAAAGAAATGCATTGTAAACTTCATGAGAAAGTTGCAAGAATAGAGACTGAACAGGAGAAATGTTGGAGATTATATGATGCATGAAAAAAACCACCTTCATTTAATCTATTTACCTTCAATCTGATTGTTTTCAAAGTTTGGGTTTTTTATCTGAAAATAAGTATGAATTGTAAATTGCTGTGTTCATATTTTACTAGATATGTTACCTTTTGTTGTTCTTACAAATAACGTGGAAAACCTACTTGCAGCTGTATTTTTTTATCAATATTATACTGACTAAGAAAAAATCAAGTACCCTAATAGCCATAAGGATACAAAATTATTAAATACATAGTATTTAATAGTAAAATTTAGTAGTAAATTTAATTAGTTTTGTAATTTCATCCCCTACTTCAGAATTGAGTGGGCACATTTTTCTGAAAGTATCATCACTATGCTTTCATAGACAAGCCAGATATTTTAAGGACAAGTCCTTCACAAGTTTACATGAATTAAAACCATCTTAGGGTTTCCACAGAAAGCTATTAAGACTCATATTGCTCTCTTCATCGTATCTGTACATGTTCCTACATACAAACAAATAATGCAGGTTAAAGCTGATAATAATTCATGGAAAAAAAAAAAAAAAAAAGAATGTTTATTAAAGTTTGTGATGGTGCTACACGTTCTCCTTAATTAGTCTCCAGCTTGGTTGGCATACTTCTCTGCCTTCCATTTTGTAGTATCTGAATTTTTTTATTACACTGGCTGTGTCAGGATACTGTCTGCTCTATTAGCACAGGTACAAAAAGTTGAAAATTCTGATCTCATTTTCTTTAAGATCTTGTATTTTTTAAGATTCTGTGTTGGTTCTTCAGTTTTACATTTGTCAATTTTTTTTTTCTCATTTGTTGGTTGGTTGGGTTTTTTTTTTTTTTTTTTTAGGGTTTTTTTGGAGGTGTTATTGCTGAGAAGTCGTAGAATCATAGAATTAATTGGATTGGAAGGGACCTTAAAGATCATATAGCTTCAGCCCCCTTGTGGGAAACACTTTCCACTAGTCCAAGTTGCTCAGAGCTCCATCCAACCATGCCTTGAACACTTCCAGGGATAGGCCATGCCTAGCTTCTCAGGACAACTTGCTCCATTGCCTCACCACCCTCATAAGTAAGGGCAAATAGTTTCTTTCTAATATCTAATCTAAACCTATTCTCTTTCAAACTCATTCCCCTTTGTCCTGTAACTACATGCCCTTATAAAAAGTCCCTCTCCAGCTTTCCTATAGGTTCCCTTCAGGTACTGGAAGGCTTCTATGAGGTCTCTGCAGAGCATTTTCTTGTCCGGTCTGTACAACTCCAGCTCTCAGCCTGTCTTCATAGGAGAGGTGCTCCAGCCCTTCTATCCTCTTCCTGATTCTCCTTCCTCCTGCATTTCATTTTTCGTATAATTTAAAATACTTGTTCTTATTGCTACTACGGTTTCCCAGTTTGCTTCCTAAGCCTTAGTGGCTGAAAACTTGTGGTAAATTCTGGAGATTTTCAGGGATGCTATTGGAAATTAAGCTATCATCTGAAAGTCTTTCTTTTTGCCCACACTTGCTACTCACAGGTACGGATACACCTGTGACAGCCTGAACAGTTTTCTTACATATATTCAAAAGGCTTCCTCTGCAGTGATGTTTTCAGCTATCCAGTTCTTTCATGCAAGGTATTTTTGTTTTCCTGGTACAACTGTTCCTTCTACCTGCAGCCAAAAATACTGCTACCAGTCAGTTTTATTTAGTGTTTAAGTTCCCGTGGCATAGTCTGTTCCTTTTTGCACTGTTTTCAAACAGCTTATAACAAATTCTTTCATGTGTTAGGAAGCTGTTGACATTAATTAATTTCCTTTTGTAACTTTCATATTTTCTTTATTTTCATTAAAAAAAGTCCAAAGGACAATGCTTACCCTGTCCTTACATAGCTCAATGACTTTTTTCTTTTTTTCAATTACCTACCCTAGCAGTAATACTCTGGTTCTAAGAGTCTCACTGCTGCTGTGGAAAGGTGAGTGGCCGCATTTCTTTCATGCAGATTGTGCTTCTTATTGCATGTTTTGTATTGAAGAGTTTATTAAGTGAATAGCTCTTAAATAGTCAGACAAATCCTGAGGCAGTGTTTGGTGAGAAAACCTGCTGCTTTTTTAGAAGAGGTTGAAAACCTAAGGGATATAGCAACCCTAATTAAAGCTCAGGAGAATTTTGAAGCCAGAAAGATACAGAGCAGCAATAAAAAGCTACTGAAGTTTGTGGTCATAAAGTCTAACATTAACTATTTCAATCTGAAGTGAAGCATAAAATGAGAAATGTCAATGCCTGATTTTAACTATGCCTGATTCTCAGGAGAGAACTGAAACAGAAGACATCGGGACATCTAAGAAATCTCTCTTGTATGGCAGTGACTCTTCATTTTTTCAGTTCTACTAATAAATTACAAAACTCAAGCTTTGTAACTCTTCAGAGAACTTCATGTTAACTGCTTAAAAGAGATGCTAAATCAAATTGTGAAAGTTTTTTAAGTAACATGGTGCCAAAGAGTAAGTATCTTTCAGAAGCCGTATTCAGATACCACAAGGGTTGAGTGAGAGAGCCCAAACTGAGGCATTATTGATGGATCAGATGTGCAGAATAATTTTATTGTACCACAGCCCAAATTCGAATTTCTGGCACACTGCATTTTACTAATATAGCTCCAGGGGAGTTTAAGAATGCCTGGTAGGATGCCGTGTGTATAGCAGGTCACAAATACTTGCTCTGCAACAGTGTATGATCAGATAACAGAAGGTAAGAACCATCATATTCATCTCTAAATGGCCTTTAGGAAAAGAGCCCCAAACCAGAACTCTCATTACAGAAGAAAATGAAGTAGGGCTATCTGAAGTAAGTTGTCATGGACTAGATAATCTCTATTTTTCTTTGATTATTTAGTTAAATAGTACTGACTTGTTTAGTGTACAGCGCTTGTAGGTAGACATCACCTGTGGGTTTTTACATCATTGTAACTATGTTTTCTATGTTATTGACACATAAATCACATGAGATTTTTTCATCTGAATGAAAAGAGATGCTAGCCCTCACGGTATTTAATATTTATTTTATACAATCTTTTGTTAAGATTAAACATATTTCACAAAATCACCTTTTTCCAGTTGATTGTAACGTGTTAATGAGATTGTCATTCATTCAAAGTCATATTTTTAGATTAAATAGCAGGAGTCATACTGAGATGCTAAAATGAATATATTACAATAATTGAGCTTTCAATTTACTGAGAGCAAACAGCATGAGTAACAGGCAACAACTGGATCATCTGAAACTTTCTTTTTCTGCTTTATGCATTTGATTAGTTTTTTCACATCTTTGACACAATTTTATCCACCCTGAACTGACTGACTTATTGACTTCTGTGATCTCCTTTCTCTATGCTCAGTCTTTTCACTATAGCTTCATGCCTTCATTTTTCATGCTCTTTTTTTTCCTTCTTTTTACCTGCTTCCTCCCATGGAATTGTTTTAGTCCATGACAAGGTTTATGAAAGCAATGTAATGAAGTCACAAGAAAATAGCTGCTTAAATATCCAGTCTGGTACCATGTTTCTGACAAGCTTTTTCAAAAGGTGACAAAATATTTTGGAAGCTGAAACCGTGAACTCACTGACAGTTTGGTGTTGTAGATTCATATTTGTGACTCTTTTTCCATCTTGTCTTCTTTCTAATCTCCTGCATTGAGATGTCAGGTCATTAAAAGAAAGTAGCAATAAAAAAGACAAAGATAAATTTGACTCTAAAGGTTTCCCAGAGTGAAACTTTAACTAAAAAAAACCCAAAAAAACACCTGTGCATGAAAACATTATGTGCAATGATCAATATCTAATTATAATATAATTATGGATTTCAAATGAATGTAGATAGCTTTAATCTAAAATACAATTAGAAAAGTAGATGTGGAGATGCTTTTAACTTGTCCCAGTATGGCCATTATTTTAGTATTTATTTTCCTGTAAATGGGCCTGCCTTTGTGCCCCATTTACACTTGATAGATATATCATTTCGATATTATAGTAGTAAATGTTAAATTGCAACCAGAGGTAGTATTTTAATCTATTTGCTTTTGCATTTTCAAACTACTGTCTCTACATCTGTGATCATTATATGTTTAACCCAATTTGTAGCATTATCTAAAATTTTTATCCTATTATTATGAAAGGAGTGAACTCTGGCTCTGGTAACAATATGAACAATCTGTGTTAAAGAGAGAATTGTACAACATAGGCTGCTTTCTCTGTTCCCTTAATTAGACTGGAAGTACTGTTATTGAGAACCTGTGACTAGGGATGCTAGATGATTTTTTTACATTATTTGTGTTTCCTGATCCAGCACGTTAATTAGATGTCCTTAGGGAATTTTGAACTCCTTTTCCTTCGAGTTTTTATATCCATCCTCTAGATTTAGCTTTTAGCATGATTACAAGAGAAGTTAAGCACTACGATAACTGTGCAGGTTGGATAACAACTAGATGTAGCTTCTCTCTTTACTACGAGAAAAATACACAGAAATAAAAGACAAAGTTCACTGAAAAGTAGATCAATAATTTCACATGCAAGCACACAAAATGGAATTTTTCTTTACCACATGAATGTTAACATGTTTGCATATTTCATCTCTTGCAGTTTCTTCTTCTCAAAGTCTTTTTTATGTGCTTTTTTTATGTATTAAGAAGCACAGGAAAAAGTCTCTGCATTGTCACTGTCATGGTTTTAATTCAAACTGGGGAAAAAATCATGTTTTGGTTTTGGTTTATCAATTTGAAATTTGTCAATCAAGAGCTGTTGGGAACCAAGAAATTAAATTCTCTTTTGAATTCTAGAAGAAGGGAGTATACTGAATCAGAGTGAGATAGAAATAAATCTTTAGGCTTTCTAAGTGTTTTTCTGATGAAAAGTAGCATGTAAGCTGCCTGAGTAGCTGTAGAAGCCAGTGCCCTAGAAATCCAGATAAAGTTTAGTATTTCGTAGACATAATCAAAACACACTACAATATTGTTTTACATTTTTTGATAAAGTAGTCTACAAAAACGGATAGTAGCAAGTCCAAAATATAAGTTAAAATATTCGGATAATACCAAAGTCAAAAACATGATTAAGTTCTGCATGCACATGAGAAAAACAACTTATGTAAAATCATGTTGAAGTGTGTAATGTTTTTTAATAATTTTAATAGGTAGTCTTAGATTCATGTTTTTTAGCTAATTGGTCAGTTTAGAGTTAAAACCTAGCCTTAGAGGCCAGAGGAGAGATGAGACAATAATCCTTATCTATCTGTTTGCTATGCTGCTTTTGCTTTTGCTTTGCTTGCAAAAACTACAGAAGAAAGAAGAAAGAAGAAAAGAAGAAAGATGGTCGCATGGTTCCAGCCAGCCACCAGACCTCTGCCAGCCTCTCAGATTTCCAGGTCCAAAGCCACTGGACCCCCACAGACAATCTCTGAAGCTCTGGAGAACTCCTGTAGTTTTCTAGAGCCTCACCCTCAAATTATTCTTGCTGTCTGCCTGAGACACATGGCACCGAGAAGACCCAGAGGCCCAACACCTCTCCAGGGTCTTGCCCAGAGAGAACCCTTCAGCTAAACAAACTGTGCCTTCAGAACTGTTTTAGTAGACTGATGCTTTTTAAGATGCTTTTTAATGAATAACTTTTAATACTATAACTAGACTGCAGTAGCCTGGCTCCCCCCATGCCAATTAACAAAGAGCAAAGCAAACTTAAGTTTAAAAGTCATAAAACTTTATTAACTAACACTAAAGGGTAGAAAAAAACCCAAATCAGAATGAAACCTTCAGAAACACTCCTCCTCCCTCCCTACACCTTTTTTGTTCCACCTAACAATGTATAGAAAATGACACTTGGCAATCTCAGTCAGTTTTCCACCTCTAAAACAGTCTTTCTTCAGTTCACTTAGGGAGGGAAGCACCTCTCGTTCACTATGGAAAATTTCCCCACAAGAAAACAGTTCTCTCATGGATCCATTCTTCATGAACAGCAGCCACCCAGAAGATCTGCAGAAACTCCTCCCATGTTCACAGTTACGTATCTGGGCCACATTGATGTAAGGGTTTGGTTTGGGTTTTTTTTATTTATTTTATTTTAAAGATAAACTGTTCAAAACAAAAATTCTCTTCTTCTTTATTTGAGATAATCTTCAGTTCAGGGAACAGAGATTCACTTCTTTCAGGAAAAAGTCTTTATCACTTCATCCCTTTGTTCATCTTCTCATAGAATCACAGGCACTTCAACATTGCATTCCTTTGCTCAGGTCTACAAATTGAACTCTCCATCTCCCCATACTTCTCTATGGTTTAAAGGAAATATCTCAATATATTATAGCCAATCACCATAGCTTACAAGAGATTTTTCAGCCTGAAAACAGCTCTCCATACTCCTTCCATCTAGAACTTTACTCCTTCTTGATTGACTTTGATACCTTCATGTGGTCTCTCTACATGTCTTCACTCTAATTTTCTTTCACTCAAGAGAGGATGGAGGCTTTTCAAGGTCCCATCTGTGTCCTGGTGCACTGAAAGAGTTAACAAAGGAAGTGTCTTTGGGCCAGCCATTCACCTGAGGGATTGGGTCTGTGGTGGAGCTGTGCCAGGATCTCTGCCTGGCCACAGTCCATGGTGTCACATTTCAAAGCCGTGCTGGACGGGGTGTGTGGGGGGTGTAGATCTCAGGGGCTTGAGCCGAAAGGCAGCCACTCGCTGGTGTTTTGCAGCTGGGGGAAAGTTGCACAGATCCCCTTTTCCACCCCTCGGTCTTATCAGGGTGTCCCGTCCCGCAGCATCCCTTCTCCCTCTCTCTGCCCAGGGCTACAGCAGCGGCAGAGCCCAGCCTGGGCCAGCAGCACAGCAGAACTCTGTGCCAGCAGATGTTCCCAAAAGCAGCTGAGCCCCACCTGGCTCACGTGGCCTTCCCCCCTCCCCCGACACAGCCCAAGGCTGAGGGGGGAAGATCTTTTCCCTCTGAAAGCCGGAACACAAAGGGAGTTTCCCGGACTTTGTTTCCTTTGAAAAGTAATAACACACAGAGATGAAATGCTCTCCCATTGGTCCAATAAAATGCCCATCTCAAAACCAGCCAGCCCACTTCTGTGGGCTTGTCCAACTAACACCATCACCTACTTAAATACATTTTAATACAGCTTATATTTGATACCAAAGGCTAATATGGAATTTTCTAATTTTGACACCTTATATTTCTCACCATATAGCTAGATGAAAACTGGAAGTGTTTTTCTGTATTTCTTTTTGGTGGAGGAACTTGTATAACATCATACAAACATGAAGGCAATTATCCTGTAGTTGTGTACATCCATAGATGTCTCACTTCTGGATTAAGAGCAAAATGTTGCATACTGCTTTTCAGGAGGAATAGAATTGCACTGGTCCAATCACACAGTAACAGTAGGAAAAATAATGTCACATATATAGTAACAATATTTGTGTGGAAAAGCACAAGATGCTTCCTAGACAGGAGATTCATTACAGTGCAGTTGACCTTTTTGCCCTGATATGATGGAGCTGTTCATGCCCAACAGGTACTGTGATCCTTTCAAGTGTTCTTTCTCTGCACTGTCTGATTTACTGCTTGCAGAAGTGAGAAGCCCAAGAGAGAATCCATTTAAAACAGACCACAGAAATAAATTTTAAAAATGGAGACGTGAACTCAGGTTTGTTTACTGCAAAACCCTCTCTGCTCCTCTACATCAATTAGTAATAGACAAAAATGGTAATATTGCCACTCTACTTCCATGAATAAAGTTTCTATGCTACAGGTAGATGACACTAAAAGCTCCACGGTGAAAAAGGGCTTAAATAAACAAAAATAATTTTTGAAGCATTGGATAGCACTTGGCACAATATTTTGATAAACCTTGCTATTTGGGTCATCTTATTGTTTTCCAAAAGCAAATATTCAGCTTTTCAGAAGTAACTTCACAAACCAAGAAGAAAAATCACAGTTGGCATGGATGGCTCACTTACATGGATGGCAGAGGGTACTCTGCACTGCCAGAGGCAAGAATGCTTCTCTTCCTTCCTTGCTTATTTCAAATATTATTTCTTAATATAGTTAATAATTCCTTTTCTACAGTAAAACTGCTGCATTCAGCAGGATATTTAGCTGTCGTCCCTTGGAAAGATTTACTTCTTCGTATTTATTTGGCTGTCCTTACAGAAGTTAGATGACCATGGGAGGCTTTATTTCTGAATTACTGCTACTAGGCAGGGGTTTTTTTTCTTTTATGAGTTCTGGTGAACTAGGACTTGTATAAAGCTTTGTTTATTCTGACAGAGATAAAACAAGATCCCAAAATAAATTCTAGCTGTTGCTTGGCAGTGTTGTCGAAACAAACAGAATTTTTTCTTAGTACACAAATATTCAGTATTGGAAGTATTTACTGCATGTCTGCTTCTATTCCAGGTTTTAAGTAAAGACTGTGGCACTCAAATATGGATCTGTATAACAATCTGGAGATTACTCTCCTGCACCTTATTTAGTATATGATTCTCTATTCTTGTAACATAGAGATCCCTGAACAAAAGCAGATACTCACAAGGAAGAGGGAGTATTTTCCTAGGTGCTGTTAGAGTTGTGGGTATCTGTATGGAGAAAGGCAAATGACACTGGGGAGATGGTCTCTGCATGAATTCTGCATTTTTATTCAATGACAAAATGGTCTGCAGGACTTCTGCTGATTTTTGCTGTTTGATGGAGGTGTTAAAAATAGTACAACAGTGTTCAACAGTGTTATGTAACAAAATGACTTCCTTTTTTTTTTTTTTTTTGATTGTAGGTGTTATGTTTATTATTTGGCTTCTTGTGTTAGACAATATGATATTTGAGAGTTCCAGAAGTCTGAAAACTCACAGGATTTATGAGAGTTTGCTGTCAGAATGTTTGTAGACTTCCAGAGTGTAGCATATTTGTAAACTTCATATGAAACTAATTTCAAAACTCACAGTACTTTCCTCTATTTTAATAATTTTTATAAGATTTTGATGGAGGGCAGAGACAATTAAATTGGTTTTACAGAGACTTCCTTGCTCCATGCTTTAAGCAGTGCTTGTGACTTAATTAAAAAACTGAACAAGATCATTTTAATTCATGCTAACAAAGGTCCTTGAAATCCAGAGAATAGTGTAAATACAGCCAAATTATGACAAGAAAGGGCAATTAACACTCTGTCCAGATTTTTCCGTTGTGCAAGCAGACGCCAAATTAGAAAGTTAGGCTGATACCTAACTTAAGCAAACTATTGGATTAAATGAGAAATGTAGAAGTGATCTATTGCACTTCCATTTCTTTGACAGTGGCTCTGAAACTCACAGCTATCTGTTCCAGGCTGGTGCCACACTTGGCCTGGATTAGTCTGAGACTAGTTGTTAAGGTAGAGAAGAAAGGGAGAAAAAAACTACTCATATTCTAGTGATGGCTTTCTGGGTCATTTCCACTCATCAGAAAGTCTGGATAGGAAAATAAGAAAGTTAAAATGTATATCTAAATGTGAAGCCTTAGGTATAGATAACTGGTTCAAGATCTTTCACAATGTGTAATTCATCATCAGTACAGTTTTATTTTACCCAGGCCTTCAGTTTAACAGTGACATTATTCTTAACTCTCTGTATAACTTATTTAGCCAATTAAGCATGTTGATCTGGTAAGTTACTGCCTTAATAAAATTGATTAAACAGGCCTAATGAAATCAACCTGGAAATCTTTAATTTATCTGACAGTTCTTATAAGTAATTAGGACTAAATCAACAGTTAGTTAAAAAGACACAGTAATAAAGAGCAGGCACTTAGATTTATCTTCCAGTTTGAAGAGATGAAGTAGGCAAAGTGACCACCAAAATGATGTTGTTGATTTCATGAAAGCACCAGGAGAGCAGATGATGAAAGATTGCAGGTACATAAAGCTGTTGCTATGGCATTCAATTCTTGCACCAGTGTGTCTGGATTTAGTGCCTCAGACTGAAGTCTTAGACTGAATTACAAAATCATATATTGCAAATGCTGCTTATCATTTCAACAGAGCCTAGTAATAAATTACAGGAAATGCATTACCCATCTAAGATTAGTACCAGTGTATGAGCAAAGACTGAATTCAGGCATTCTAAAATGCTCATGGGTTTTTTTTTTTTAGCTGCTGTTTGTTGCTCCTAAATTAGGTTTGTAATTCCAAGGCACGAGGTGGTGTTTGAAGACCAGATTCAGAGGCTGTGAGCAGTTAAGGATAGTGACAACATGAGGAAAGGATGTACAATATGCCTGCAGATCTAATCAAAATCCATGCTTTATGACAGAGAGGAAAAGAGAAAACAACTAGAAATGTAAACTTCTAAGTATCTCTGTGATATTGTAGGTTTTGGACAGCCATATGTGCAATGCAGTACCACAGAAGACATTGATAACAAAAGAGATTGTCAAGTGGACTTCTGAGGAGTCATAATAGCAGCCACTCTGAGAAAGGGAAATGGGGAGAGGCAGACCATTCTGAAAGGGAACAAATGATGACACCAACACCTTTCCTTGACTTTCTTTGACCTTCCTTTATTCTTCCTAGTTTTACTCTTTAATTTCTTCAGTATTGACATGTTTTGCACTTGACATTCCCTAGCTTTCCTGGAATCTTACATCATCTGATTTCTTGACCTTCCTCATTATTACTTTTATCCCTTCCACTTTTGACTTCTGTTATGTCCTTTTCCTGTCCTCTGGTTCTTTTCCCTCAGTCTCCTCTGGCCTTTTTCTCATTATACAGTCTTTTGTCATTTTGAAACAAAGAAAAATCCAGGGTAAGTTTCAATATTCTATGTTTTAACATCTTTAACATTTAGCTTCATCCTCCAGGGTGGCCTTCAAAAGCCTTCTTGCCCCATCCAAGTAACTTGAGAATAGTTTTGCAAAGCTGATGTTTAAATGCTGTTACCTCATTTAAGTAACTTTTTCTCTTGATCCCTTCTCAGGGATTCCCCAGTTTTTGTTTCCTCCAACCTACATGATATCTCCTTACATCAGCTGTCCCAGACAGCTCAATGCAATAATGACTCCCTGTTTCAAAACTCATAAGGAGACAGAAACTTTCTGTGTACACATAAAATATGAAAACTGAGGAGATAATCAGGAAAAGTGGGGTTTTTTGTTTTTGTTTTGGGTTTTTTTTTGTTTGTTTGGGTTTTGTTTGTTTGTTTGTTTGTTTTTGTTTTTTTTTTTTTTTTTCTGTCCATGTTTTATCTGTATACGTGGTTTTCCCATCCAAACATTTACAAAATGTTTGGATCCATGTAAAATGCAAGTTCATGACCCGTGTCCAGTTTTGGACTGTGTGAAAATGTTACCTTAATATTTGAATAAAATAAGAATAAATTAATTCCTTCTGTTACTTTTAGTGGGATCGATTTCTCTCTCTGTCTCTCTCTCTGTCTCTCTCTCTGTCTCTCTCTCTGTTCTTCTGTCTCTCTTCTGCATAGTGGTCATGATCCAGGCAGAAAACTAAAAAAAAGTTTCACATTAGAAAGTATAAAGATTTTGCCTAAAGTATTTTGAACAGACAAAACTTTAAAGGCTTATCACAAATAATAAAAATCTCCTAAGATCTGAAAAGATTTAATGTAATTTGAAGATAAACTGATTTAGCACTGTAGATTGAACATACTAGATTTTATCTGGCAAGTTACGCTCACAGCTAGGGACCTATAAAACAAAATTATTTAATATGATATCATACTTCAATCAAGTTTAATCCTATGATAGTCTTTGTAAATACTTATGTGAAGGTTTTGTAGAACTATGATTTTTGTGTTTAATTGTACAAAAAATTAACTAAATTAAATTAACTATGCCCTGATTGTGCATTCAAAGAAACTGCCTATCATTTCTTCAGAAAATTGAGACATGCATCAGAGCCTTTGCCTCAGTGATTGAAACTTACCTGTTTCATTGTGTGGTAAGGAATTGTTAGTGTTATAAAAGAACAAGGAAATAAAAATAAGAATATAAAGAAGGAAGATAATAAGAACTGTGGTAAAAAAAGGTAAAATATTCTCCTACAGCAGGGCACATTCAACATTTTACTTAAGTAAATTAGAAGGGCCATAGAATTTGGTCTAATTTTATGCAGAAGTATGGATTAAGCGATAAATCTTTTCATAGAAATTTTGACAATATAGTATAAACATGTAAAGACGCTTGTATTAAGCAGAATAGTGACAGGAGACTTTCTGAAATACATGGAGATTAATTTAATTTGATGAGTATATTGAGGTTCTTATTTGCTAATAGCAACAATATTGCTTCCCAGTTTTAAATTTTACTTGGGATTTTCCACCTTGACACTTGATATCTCAGCAAAAGTGAATTAATTTTGGCTACTTATGTTTGTCATCTCAGCAGTCTAGAAGTGCTGTCAGTGTCTCAAGTGCATGGTGAGAAGGTGGGAGGAATCCCTGGAGAGCAGCTTTTATGTGCAAGACACTGACATTTGCACTTTCTTCTGCACCTTCAGGTTTCATGAGAGGAACATTTAGCACAGGGTTGTTCCATGTGATTGTAGTGATATGAGATGCACAGCACTGATACTACACTATGGATATGAGAAAGATCTTTACAACAGTGGACATGAAGCATCAAAAAACTGTCAACTGGAAAGGGACTCTGACAATTCAGAAATTAGTTGCAATTTGGATTTGAGAGGCTCCAAGTTCACAGTCCTGCAGGCACCTGTCTAAAAAATTAAATATTTGCCTTTCAGCAAAAAGAGATTCAGAAATCAATTTTGATGCAAGTTTTGTTGCTGTTTATTTAAATTACATACTGCTGTTGTGTGTGAAGTCAGAAAATGATTGAAAAATGATACAGTGACTCTATTTTTCACTCATGAGCTCATAAGCTCAACCCAAGAAGACAGTCAACTTGCAGTATTTTCTTGATTTTTCTTCAAGGCAAATGTTGGTGCAACAGCAGTGCATTTTTGCTCTATGAGTGGCACCATGCAACTGAAGTGAGCTGAAGTTTAACAACAGAATGAGACATGTTTATACTCTTTCTGTTATTTTACAATCTACTCTTCAGTGCTCCGACTTATAGAAACAAAATGTGAAATTAAAGCACTTCACAGAACAAAATTTAGCTGCAAAGATTTCACTGGCCAGGGTAACAGCTTTTGGTACAGTAAGATCAAAGTTACCTACACAACTTATTAGATGTCATTGAAGACTAATGCCATTCATATTATCACTACAGATTTTCTCTGCAAAATTTCTGTAGGTGAGAATTTTCCTCAGTAGAAGCCAAAAGAAATTCATCTGCCTTTTGCTTCTGTCAGAATCCCAGGCAGGTTGTGCCCCTCCTATCCCTCTCCTATTGGTATTGGGATGCCTGGGCTCAGGGTGTAATTTAGTTGTCTGCCCTTGAGACATCCCAGCAGGGACCTCCTCCTCAGGACTCGGGAGACCTTTCAGAGCCCCAGACATTAGCCCTTTCCCTGCCCCAGCCACAGACATCACTGCCTTGTTCCTCTGCCCCAAACACCTGGCCTGTTGTGCTCAGGAACTTTGTGGTGATATGTTAAGAAAAATTAAAGTGTTACAGAACTCAGTGCTGTGCTGATTTTGTCAACCCCAAAATTAAGAGGGAAGGTATTGCTTACTGGAGGCATATTACTCTGTAGCTCAGAAAATTCATTGATTTTTTTAAAGGTGAGAGAGTATATTGAGAAGAATATTTACAGTGTTTGACCTGTTTTTATACCTTTCTCTAAACATACTTTTTAAAAATTGTTACATATAAAGTAGGATGGATCTTTCTGTTTGACCCAGTATTGGATTTTCTCTGTACAGTAGTAAAGGTGGCTATCTCAGCACAATGCTGCCTATCTGTGGAAGTGCAGAGACTACCTAACAGAATGAAGATGAATTCCTAAATTCAGGTCTTCAAACATTCCATGCTTCTTTGCCTTACTCTGATGATACTTGAAGTGTGACCACTCCCTGCTTCTCCTTTGGTTATCTAGTATCATCTCTAAATGACCATGTCTCAGACATTCCATGTTTCTGTGATGATTTCCCCTAAGAATGTCACTGTCATATGATAAGGTTCTTTTCTCCCTTATGCTTGTCTCATTTCACAAGTAGCAAAGAAGGGAAAGAAACCTAACGAAAGTAGTTTGTGGTCTCAGGCTCAGAACTTCACCAACAAAATTTAGTGTTTACAAACACAAGAATTTTGTTGACATCAGACGTTACTATACTTCTGATGAGATTTTATTAATAAGAATAATTTTAGAGACAGCATTCATAAAGGCAGTTATTCTGCATCTGTGCCATTGTCTTTTTTTTTTTTTTTGCAAAGTTTGCAACATGTGAATGAACATATAGATTTATAAGAGAATTTCATTATGTCAATTGACTGACCTTAGTCAGTTCTAGCATTCTTTGTTCTGCAATTTGGTGCTGTCCTTACACACCTTTATCCCAAAGTTCAATTTGTCTCTCCCTCACCTATTTCGGCTTTAGTTCCTAAAGCTGAAATATCAATTGTTTTTATTTAGAAGTTCCCGAACATTTTATTATAACATTTCAGTGGGACATTTATGCTGTTATATGCTATATTGGTCTATTATGAGAGAGTTTAAATATTTCTCCCTGAGCCATCATACATGAGAGCATAACCAGAACCACAGGTCATTCTTCATTCTTTCTTAATTCATGTCTAAATGGCGTATTTTAGAGCTCTTTGATTAAAGAGCCAAAGAAACAGGCTGCTGAAGAAGGTGTTAAATGGAAGAGAGCTGTACATTAAACATATGCTTCCACTATGTGGAAGGTAGCTGAGAAACAAGTATTCAGAAAAGCTGGTTAAAGCAAGAGGATTATCAAAATTTTTGATCTGCACAAATAAGCTTTTAAAATGTCCTCACTACAAAGTAATCTGCCTTTAAAGAACAAAAATGATCAAGCAAGAACAAAACACCTGAATTCTCTTAGTGTGAATAAACACATGTTGTTTCAAAGCATGAAAATAGAAGACTTAAGATTTCTTTTTCAAATAATATGTAAAACTGGGCTAAGAGTTAGGTTAAAACTGAAGATAAATTTGTAGTGGTGACATTCTCTAAGTGACACATGGCTCTACATCTAATTTTCAGGACCAATTTCAGCATATTCTATCTAATGTGCTTATGCCAAATGTCAATGTATGAGATTTAGACTTCTTCCTCATTAAAACCCATAGAAGACTGCCAGAAACTCATTAAGCAATCTACTTGGTTAGCCATGTCTGTGTGTAGTACAGTTTATTTCAACTTATTTCCTGCTGTCAGTGGTTGTACATCTCAAGCATTCTGTGAACAGATAAAGACGATAGGTCAATGTGGCCACTAAATAAAAAAAAAAAAAAGGCCAAGATTTGTGCAAAACATAAAGCATCATTCTTGAAAATGCTGAAAAGAGGTCTGCATTCTAGAGATAATTCCAAATGCTTTTCATTCAGTTTAGGAGATGCACCTGCCTTCATAGGTGGTCTTGAAGCAAAGCCAAACTATTTGTCTGGAGGTGACTTAGGATCTGCCTTTTTTTCAACATGCAATCATATTTAATATACAATTTATTTTTGGCAAACAAGGATTAGAATGCAAAAACTTCTGTGCCTAGTTACACTATTAGCTGTGAAAAGTTGTTCTTAGTAAGAACTCATCTGTCTCAATTCATGTTTCAGTGGCAGTACTCTGGAGGAGACACAGGGCTGTACAAAGAAAGAGGTTGGACCAGATGGCTTCTGCTAATGTTCTTTCACATTTCCTACTTATTTGTTTATATTCTTATTTGGTCTATAGTCTAAGATGAGAGATCTTGTCTGGTCAATCAGCTTTTATTAATATCTATTAGATTGTCTTTTGAGAGGTGAGTCAGACACCACTATTTTTTCCTACGCTATGACTGGGGGTGATAAAATGCATGATAAATTTCACTAGGAAACTGGGAGAGTCATAAGGAATATGGAATCTTCTGCAAATGTGGAAGACATTATATTTTTAGGACCTTAGTGTCTGTTTGGCAAAACTTATTTTCAATCCATATTTGAACCAATGCCCATTATTTGAATTTTGTTTTGTAGAGAGCTTTAGCCATGTCAAAGCTCTCAAAATCTGGATTGCAGCCAGCTTACTACTAATTAGATCTTCAGAGGTGTCTGTAATCTAAACAGCACGGTGTGCAGAGATATCGTCAGTCACTCAGCAGAGATTGCATTCAGTTCTACCACTGCAGATACTCATACTCCAGCAGGCTTGCTGTTTATAGATGCCTGCATACATGAATCCCTCAGTAGGAAAGTCATAGAATCATAGAATATTCTGCGTTGGAGGGAACACACAAAGATCATGGTAGTCCAACTCCTGGCCCTGCATAGGACAGCCACAAGACTCACACCATGTGCCTGACAGTATTGTTCAAAAACTTCTTAAACTCTGTCAGGCTTGGTGCCATGACCACTTCCCTGAGGAGCCTGTTCCAGTGCCCAACCACCTTCTGTGTGAAAAATCTTTTCCTAATAACCAACCTAAATCTCCCCTGGAACCGTTTCAGGCCATTCCCTCAGGTCTTGTCACCAGTCAGCAAGAGAAGAGATCAGTGTCTACCACCCTCTCGCACTCATGAGAAAATTGTAGACTGCCATGAGGTCGCACCTCAGTCTCCTCTTTTCCAGGATGAACAGATCATGTGACCTCAGCCACTCCTCATATGGCTTCCCTTCACTGTCTTTGTAACCTATCTCTAGGTTTGTAACCTTTGGACTATCTCTAATAGCTTTATATCTTTCTTACATTGTGGTGCCCAAAACTGCACACAGGACTCAAGGTGAGGCTGCACCAGCGCTGCTGTGGGGCAGGACATCACAGTGAGTACCTACAAGGACACCTCTTCAAAGCTACTGTCTCTTCTCTTGCTCTAAGTAATTCAAAGCTTTTTGTTATGCATTAGTAGTCTGCATTCCTATTTATCTATGCTACTGCACATCTTTTCTAGTTTGTTTTCTAATTTCCCCTGCAGGCATCATTTTTGCCTTAAGGTGGTCCCTGGATAAGTCCATTTTACCACACTGGTGGCATATCTGGTCTTTCACATCCTCAAGCACTTGATGTTTGTGTTTGGAAGTGTCAATCATTTTGTACATTTTTATGGGTGTATCCAGCATATGAGAGTCCTCTGCTTTCCCACTTTTTCCTTCACACACACACACACACACAAAGAAAAAAAAAAAAAAAAAAAAAAAAAAAAAAAAAAAAAAAAACCAAAAACAAAAAAAAAAAAAAAAACAAAAACAAAAACAAAAAAAAACCCAAAAAACCCCAAAACCCCAAAACATTTCCAGTCATTTGATAGTACACAGGGATCTTCACATTAGACACACATCACTCTTGCAGTGGTCAGTGAGACTTTTTAGGGCAAGTTTAAGTTAAGAACACACTTTTCTTCTAAGATCATACAAGGGTCATGTAGAAGTTGGGCACAAGGGAAGGGGCTGCTTCCAGATTTTCATTAAAACTAATGAATGACAATTTTTTTAAGTTTTGTTTTTATGAGGACACATTTTTCTCATAAAAAGGCCAAAATTATCCTTTCCTAACAAAACAAATTAAAAAAAACACAAACAAACAAACAAAATAAAACTTTAGAGCAATAAAATCCCTCTCTTCCTTTACTTTACTCATGGGAGTCATCCATAATTCTCAGTTTAGCCTACTACAGTGAGTTGTTACTCTATACATAGAGCAGAAAATCAGGTAATTTGAAACAATATTGTTAAGCAATAATTTAATGTAAGAAAATATTTGTACTAAAAAGGTTCCCTAGCAAAAATTAAACAGATAATTTCCAGTTATAATTTAAGTAATCCTATGCTCATCAACTCCAATAGTGCATCAACGTGTTCCTTAACACAAGCATAGTTCTACCATATGTAAATTTTACCTAAACTATTAAACTATTTCAACTGATGTTTATCAGCAGATGGTGAAAAGTACATCTGTGGTATTCTGTCCTAGCCTCCAGCAATATGTAACTCAAAGTCAAGTTGAACCAGAGGCAGTGTTTGAATTTAACAGTCTTTGTCAGATTATTTCTTTAGGAGTTTCTCTAATCATTCTTATTTTGCAAAGTAGTTGCCTGTTCTTGTATCTTTGTATGTTCTTTTTCTGTTTAGATCTTCTAAAAAAGTAATGATTATAAAAACAGGCAACTCCTCTGAGATGTAATTTTAAGAACATATAACCGTGGTGTCATTTTTTAAAAAATTTAGCTACTACATTCTTTTTACCTTTCCTCCCTGTTCTGTCCTCAAAAAAATTATAAGTAGCAGAAAGGCTATTATGTGTGCTGAGACCTAGCAACAAACTATTAATGTAGATGAAACGTAACAGGAATCAAGCTACATAGTTGCATATTTAATTACACGTGCTCAAATGACATTTGTTCTGAAAAACAAAAGTCAAGTCAATCTACTTTAGAATGCAATACATGCAGTCATTATGGATTCAGCTAATCCATCACACTCTCTGTTTCTGTCTCTATCCCTATTTTTATTTTTTTTTTGGTCTCAAGAGATTTGCATACTTAGGTTTGGTTTTACTTTATATTCTAGCTCAGAAGGTCAGCTTTCACTGCAGGTGAAACTGGTTTACTTTTCACCTAGAGATTATCAAACATAAGTGCCTTTATGTATTAGGTGCAGGTTACAGAGAGAGCCAAGGCATGCAGCAGTCTATGCAGCAGTTCACACAAACAGGTGCACATTTTTCCGTGTTGCACTGATTTTGTAAAAAAGAGAATTATTTTGTCAGGTTACGTTAAAAGATTACAATGACAACTAACTTCTCCCTATCAATCTGAATGCAATTATGTGGGTTTGTTTTTTTTTTTGTTTCGTTTTTGTTTGTTTTTTGGTTTATTTTTTAATGTACCAGACAATTAATTCATACCTCGTCTGACAGCACTGCAAGGACAAAGATATATGTTGTAGACCTGGCAAAATTCAGTTTGGTCTATATCCTTTTAAAAACTGCTAAGCCAGCTCTGTACTTTCAGTGATGTTTTAAGACCATTAATTAAATGTGACAGATATTTGATTAGAGCTTTGTTTCTCTCATGTTGACCTCCAGATAAGTCTACATTGCTTAAAGTTTTTTATCCTATATTGTTTTAGATATGTACAGCATTTTTCTTGATTCCCTCAACTTCTTATCACAACCTACACAGACTATGATCAGATATGCTGATTACAGAGGATGTGCAAGACATATAGAAATGTCCTACTACAGTGATACTGGGCTCTTAAGACCTTAATTAGCATGTCAGTTCCAAAATTTGAACTTTTTATTTAAAAAAATCTCTTAATTTTTATGTTACCCTTTAAATGGGGTACTGCTCTATGTTTTAATGACAATTTCAGCTGTTTACTTGCATTTTATCCCCAAAGAAATAATCCCCTGAGGCTCCAATTAAGTCTTTAGTTTTCCTCATTTTAATCACCTTTACTGAGTTTTAATGGTGACTAAGAGGTGAATAATTTATCATACTCTAAACAGAGGCAAAGAAGCAGAGTAAATGATCCTTCACCATTAGATTTAGAAGGTGACTTTAAAATCTTTGGAGATTTCCCAATATATTAAAAGTAGTTAATTTAAAAAATTAATTAGAAAGGTAAAGCCTGGTTTTGTGTGTTATATGTGTACTTTAAGTTGACCCTGAAGACGATTTCAATAACATTTGCTCATTTTTATGCATTTGTGTTTTTAAGATTCTGTTCTTTATAATAGATCTGCTGCTGCCCTTTTTAGATAGACACAAGACTAAATACACTCAGGCAAAACAGATATGAAGCCATTAGTGAAAGGGCACATTTTTGAGCAGTCAATTAGAATAGTCTGGTCTATTTAAATTCTAGCCAATTTATTTTCCTTACACATTTAATTCATTAGAACAAGTTAGAGAAGTTGAGGACTCTATATAATGATCTTCTGAGTCTTTTTCCTTATAGAGATAATCTTACAGAAATTACCTTAATTCTTGCACTGTGGCGTACAAACATATTTCTATTGTAGTTCAAAGAAAAGACTATAAGGTTTTTCTACTCAGGTCTCATATGTTTTGTATTGTTTTAAAGGTATCATGTCTCTCTTCAATATATATAAAAAAGTCTAATGGCAAGTATTCCCTCACTGCATTTTCTTTTCTTACCGTAGGTTGAAAGCATGATGGTAGTTCAGTGCTGGTTTTTCTTGGTAAATATTGAGTGGTTTACTAAGTTGTTTATATGGCAATTCTGTACCCATGTAGTTAGAATCATGCAATTTTGAAACTAAGCCCCATGTCCCTCAGCTGCTCCTCATAAGACTTCTGCTGCAGACTCTTCACCAGCTCTGTTGCCCTTCTTTGAAGAAACTCCAGCACCTCAATCAATGTCCTTCTTGTAGAGAAGGGACCAGAACTGAACACAGGGTTTAAGATGTGGCCTCACCAATGCAGAGGGACAAAAATATGCCTGAGTCCAGCACACTATTGCTTTTTGACCACCTGGGCACATGATGGCTCATGTTTAGCTGTTGACCAGGTTTTTTTTCTAGTAAGCAGCTTTCCAGTCACTCTTTCCCAAGTCTGTAGCATAGGCTGCTTGTGACCCTGGTGCAAAATCTGGTACTTCACCTTGTTGAACCTCAAGCAACTGGCCTTGGTCCATGGATCCAGCTTATTCCTCTGCAGAACCTTCCTATCCTACAAAAGATCAACACTTCCACCCTACGTAGTCTCTGCAAACTGACTGAGGGTGTGCTTGATCCAGGTCATTGATGAAGATATTAAACAGGGCTGTCCCCAATACTGAGCCTTAGGGAACACAAGGAGTAACCAGCTGCCAGCTGGATGTAGCACCATTCACTACTACTCTTTGGGCACAGCACAAACAGTTTTCTATCCAGCCAAGAGTAACCTCTTCCAGGCCATGAGCAGTGTCTCCAGGATAATCCTGTGGAAAAAGGTGCCAAATGCTTTATTGCAGTCTAGGTAGACAGCATCCACAGCCTTTCCCTCATGCACTAAGGATGACACCTTGTCATAGAAGGAGATCTGGTCAGTCAAGAGAACCTGTCTTTCATAAACCTATGCTGGGCATGATCTTGTGTACTGTGCTGCATAACAGTGCTCCATGTGATCTGTTCCATGAACTTCCCAAGCACTGAGGTCAGACTGACAGGTCTGTAGTCCTCATGATCTTTCTTCTGTCCCTTCTTGTAGATGGTTGTCCTTACCTTCACTCGACTGGGACTTCCTCTATCAGGATTCTTGATAATTGATGGAAAAAGGCTTGGTGAGCTCTTTACCAGCTACTTTGGTACTCTTGGGTGGATGTTATGTGGCCCTATAGAATTGTGAGGGCCTAAGTGGTATAGCAGTTGCTGACCTTTTTTTCCCATGGATTACTGGGGCTTCATTCTCTTTGCCATCCTTCTGGGCTTTCATCTTTCAGCTCAGGGCCCAGGCATCCTGACACTTGGTTTTACTTTTAAAGACTGAGGCAAAGGAGATATTAGGTATCATAGTCTTTTCCTCGTCCTTTGTTATGTTTCTGCCTACATCCACTAATGGGCAGATATTCTCCTTAGCCCTCCTCTTGGTGCAGATGTGCTTATAGAATTCTTTTTATCACCTTTTAGAGCAGTAACCATATTAAGTTCCAGCAGAATTTTGGCTCTTCTAATTTCTTTTCCCTGCACAAACTCGTGACATCCATATAGCCATCCAGAGTTCCCTGCTCCTTCTTCCAGTTTAAGTTTCTGGTGTAATTTCTGTGTAGAAATATTCTATGGTTCACCTGAAGATTGTGATTATTCAATCTGTTTTCAAATTTAATTGAAATACTTTTATCTTGAATAACACAGAAAGGGTCAGTGGTTTTGGTTTGTTTCCTTCCACTGTTGTAAATAGCCTTTGAATTTCACCTTTTGAAGATGACATCAGACTTACCAATTTTTTCTTAACTCTTTAAAACTAGGAGAACATTGATTCCTTCAGTGTCAGGCATTATACTGAGGCTGACAGTTCTGAAGAGCTGCAATGTTAAATAGCATTTTTTAGCACTATTCTTAGAAATAAAATACACACCTTCACAGTGTTTCTAAAATTATATATTTGCTAACTTCGACTGCATAAGTGAGACCATTTAAGCATTCCTCTCAATATCGCTGCCAATAAAGCTGACCTTTGTTTGGGAGAAAACTCTATTTTTAGAAGCTAAACTCTATCAAATTTGTTTTATAAGATATCTTACACTAGAATTCAATAAAAAATTAAATAAGGAGGAAAAATAGTAATTGCTTTTACCAGGAAACTTTGTGATTTTATTTCAGGAAGAAGAGCAAAATACCTGTTCTGTGAAAAAAAAAAAATAATTGCAGTTCCATAGGATATTTTTTTCATGCATTTTAGCTCAAGGCTCGAGGTATCTTTTTGGGGAAGAGATTTTTATAATCTCTTATAATTAATTAGAATTAATACAAATATATTATTAATAATATATAATAAATATATGATATACAATATGATATATAATATAAATATATAATTAATATAATTAATAAAATAATCAATTATAAATAATGTTTAAAACATCTTATTTGACTGAAACATGTAGAACTAAGAGTGAGATATTGAAGCCTTTTGAAAATTATATAAAAATATTCCTTGACTTCTGCTAGATATAAAATTTCAACAAAGTCTAACCTAACAGTTATCCCCAGTTGAATAAGTTCTATGAAGCTTGTGACAGAAACTTTTCTTCAGGAATCCATGGTAAGATGTCCCCATTCTGTGGGACCCTAATGAAAGTACATAAGTCTCCACAGATTCATGTATTTATATATTTTAAGATATTTTTGTGATCCAGGAAAATCATATTGATTATTTTTTTACCGTTAGATAAGTTTGAGGTAAAACCCCCATGTGGTACTAAATCACTTTTAAAAACTCAGAATAGTTTCTCAAAATGGCCTAATATATTTTCCCACGTGACAAAGCTAGAGAAAATAAATGGAGTTACACCAGTATGTGTCAAGTGCTTTATATTCTATATTCATGTGATTTAAAGAGCATGAAAGACTCCACAAACACAAAATCAATAAGCTCTGAGCAACTGAGATAAAAAAGAAATAAATTTTTTAGAAGTTCAGCTGATTAAAAAAATTCAAGGCATGTTATAGGACCTCAAAACATTACCTGCCATGTGAAAGTCTAATGATTATTTTGTCTTCTGAAACTGCAGCTAAGCTAAAATCACTAAGTGTGATAACTGTGTGAGTCAGGTTGTTAAAGCAACCAAGGGCCTTCTCAGAATTTCAGTATTCTCCTCGCGGGAGAATAGTGGAAATAGTGAAATGGCTTCTTTCCCTAACTTGTTGCGGTTTGGTATTTTGGGTTTGTGTTTTTGATTTTTCAGTGTAAAGGAGCAGGGATGCATGACAGAAAAAATGCAGGCCAAAAGAAAATATAGTTGCAACAGCTGGAATGAGTTATCATCAGTCAAGATACTTGGAGAGTGGGGACATGGGAAGATCTATTCCAAAGCTGTGAGAGATTTTGAGGACAGAGTGGTTAGAGACTGTCCCATTATGGAAACCATTTGAATTTATTTTTTAAATTAACTTTTGAATTTTCTCTGTTTGGTGGAGAAAACAGATTAATTAATGTTTATCTGTGAAATTAAAACTTCCATAAACCCAGAGGAAAACAGAGGCAGTATCTGTATGTTACACAGGTCAAACAAGTAGTCCTTACTTACCCAAGACCAAGAATTATTGCAGCAGAAGAGACTGGTTGTAATATGCCAGCTGTGAGGTTCAGCTAAAACTAGCAGGCAAACTAGCAGCAGCAAGTAGCCTATTGTATCTCTGAGTGCATCAGAGCATACCTAAGTAAAACCACGCCTAATTAAGAGTGAAGTTAAGCTTAGTGAAAAGCTGAATTTGTTTATTAACTTTGACTTGCTATCCTACTTTAGTTAATCATTGGCTAGCCTTAGTATATCAAGTACTAAAGCATTAAGTGCATTTATTTACAATAACTAAAAATCTGAATTTTTGTTACTTCAATAAACTGGACTATTTGTGAAACTGTGATTATGAAAGTTTTTGCTGACTGCAACTAGATTTATATAGTGCTGAAATGGCTATAATCACAAACTAAGCCCAGCCTCACCCAGACCTCTGACGATCACTTGGAATGCAAAGGAGTTTATTTTCTGCCAAATTTCTTTACATACACCAGTATTGGGGGAACTGTATGTCTGGAGACCTCTGTAACTCATAAAAGCATGCTACCTTCATACACATGAAAGCATGCTTCCAGAATGGCACTGAAAATTTTAAATTTCAATTTTGCAAAACAGGGGCACTCAGAAAAACTGTTTTCAGAGGCTGAAGTTATGTTGGCATTTGCAGTTCATATAAATAATATTTTATGAGTTCATGAGCAAATACTGCATTTTTTATCTTTATTTCCTAGTAAAGTAAATACTGAATTTAATATGAAGCTACCATTGTGATAAGGTAAAGATGCTTACAGCAAAGTTAGATTGTTACACAGGCTGTGATTCAAACCCAGATCTGTGATTACTTTGATGAAATTCAGTGATGCTGGAAGTCTGTATGGGGTCTGAAGTTGTAAGCCCAGATATTGATATTGGCCTTGAGTATTTTATAATACAAACCATGCCTCTAGCACCATGTAAAGGTGCAAATAACTTCTATGGATATCTTATATTTCTTTATACCTGCTTGCTTAGAATATAATCTTAGGGGACAAGTATTATATTTATTACTTTTGAGTTTTTCCTTTTCTTTTGTTTTTTTTTTTTTTTTTTTCTGCTCATAAATGAAACATACTTCAAAGCATAAAGGAAATTGAAGTGACTAAGAAGTTACTTCTAATCCTTAACTTCAACTTTTTCTCATAACTCTATTTGAACTATGACTTTCATCTGTAGAGAAGACTTAATATACTCTTCCTTGATAATGTAATTTCTAATACAATAAATAATCTAATATAATACTTTAGGAATAAAGCTTTGCATTCTGGTGAATAATGGGAAAATAAGGCTATTTCACATAGAAGGAAAACACAAATATATTTTCACCTAAACATGGCTAGAACCAGTATAGGAGTTCTAATCTGAGTATGATTCTGTATCTCAATAAAAGTCTTGAGATTAACTGGGGAAGAGGATACTAATTCTGAAAAATAAAGTACATTTTTAGTAAAATAGGTATATAGTGTGAATTTTTCTTGATTTCCTTGGCCATGTTTTTGCAACTGATGATATATTTGATGAAATAATGATGACCATAGTAATTTAATACTGTGCATAAATGCCAGAACTTAACAGCTTAAATCTTGCACCTTGGTGCAGTGAAACCCTAATTGCTTAACTGGATATGTTACTCAAGGAGTTTACCTCAAACCATGCTAAACAAGGGAAACATGCAATTATAGATAAATCTAGGTTTAACTTAACCTATTCACATATTTTGTAAAAGCCATTGATCTAAATTATTGCAATTATAGTAACAGCACGTATTGCTTGACGTCTGTAATAAGACAGCAGACATTAAAAAGTCTGAGTTTGATCTCAATTGGTCTCAATGAATCCCTCTCAAAAGCACAACTTCCTCGGCCATGAACAACACCCCACCTTTCTTTTGTGCCTGTACATTTGTCCTGTCTGTAGAAATGGAAGTATATTTTCCTTGAATGGTCTTATATGAAAACGTACACATACAGCATAGAGTAAACCTTAGCAAGGAAGAAAGTACAAAGTAACTTGTTTTGCTTTTTCACTTGACAGGATCTCATTCACTTATTACTTATTCTTTTACTCTCTCTCACTAATTACAAAAGTGCTTGTAATAAGAACTTGAAATCCTTCATGTCAGTAAGCAGGTTCTAAAAAAAGTCTACTTTTAAAGCAGCAGCACAATGGATCTGCTCAAATGGGAGTAGCTTGAAGATGTGAAAACAATTGCAAATTATCATGAGGGCAAGTTATTCTCTATTTCATAATCATTGTATGTTCATAATTTTAAGCGAAGTTTTGTTTCACACTGAGATGGCAAACTTCCTAATCTCTTCATCCTATATGCAGAGAGTGAGCAGAGATTTCTTCCAGATGTCAGATAACAGAAAAATTAATTTGACAAGTTGTTGAACACAGACTTTAGCACAATATTCAGTATTGCCTTTTTACTTTCTTAAGACAGTCCCAACTGCATAACACTGGTGAGAACGAAAAACACAAGGGCAGAAGTTCTCTAGGTAGATTTTCTTTAGTAACTTGGTCATTCTGGCAAATCTTTTCAGCCATCTTAAATTTACACTTCTTTAAGTAGCTGATGTTCAGAAACCCCAGGCATGATGACTTCCTGCCTCTATAGCTCCACACAAAAATTTGTTTTTTTCAGGTTCTTCACTCATCTCATTACTCAGACATACTCAATAAAGGAAGATACGGAAAGTCATGAGGCTCTTTTCCATCTCACAGACATTAAAGGTGAATGAAACCAGGAGAACTATGCCTGCCTCTTCCACCACTAAGAATTGGAACATTTCAATAGAAATTATGATTTAAAATACAGATATCTTGGATTTACTGTTCCTGTGCTAATGGGCATAGTGTTAAAAAATATTAACAACATAAATTGTTATACTTTGTTCTTTACAAATATAGAAGGGAAAATACATTTCCCTAAAAATATTTGTGTGTTGTGTCTTCTGTACACAAGATTGAATTAAACAAAGTATAGAATATTCCCCCCTGCTCACATAAAAAAAAAAAAAAATAATCCATGAAAAAGGACTGATAATGAAGAGGAAATCCGGAGTATTTGCTTGCATCAGACATATAAAATATGTGTATTTTAAATTGTTATTTATCCAGTATTGTGAAAATATCAGGATTGTATACACTTTTATCTTATTTTAGTTTTAAGAAATCCTCTGGCCCATATCAGGCAGTAGGAATTAGGAACGAATAATGTGGGCTTCCTACGTAAATAGTAACTATGGCTATTCTGGTTTTAATGTTTCAGACTGAATTGGAATATGTAATTTTATATTGAATCTACTGCTGGATTTCACAATCACTGTGTAAATATCTATGACATACCATTGCAGCGTATCAAGAGTCAGATTAAGTTCTGTACATTTTTTGTGAAAATTTTAAGTAACAAAGCAAAGCCCATAGTGAGATAGGAAGACAAATCTTTAAATCTTACGTGACTAAAGACATATTAGATGTTTGTTTGGTATCTGATTTGTGATGAAAGATCCAGTATTCAGGAAGAGGTCACTGACTTAAAAATATTAGCTTATTACATCTTGTAACAGATTAATAAAATATCTTTGTGTTATGTTCACTGTTGTAGCCTTTTATTGTCCTAAAGGTTTAACTGGAGGTTTTTTGTGGGTTTTGGGTTTATTTTGTGATATCTATGAAATATTCCTTGTTTACTTACAGTTTCTACTTCTTTGAGCCACCTGAAGTTTCTCTTTACTTTCTGCTACATGATTAAGTTGCCAATTTAGACGTAAATTAAATTCTGTTATTTATTACGGTGTGATCTGAAATCTTGAATTTAGAAGATAGAAGAGTAAAAGATCCTAGAACACAGTATCTTTTCTACCATAACTAGTTTTCAATTCTGGACTTATAGGACAAGGCATTATGGCAGCATCAGGGTTTTCAGGGCAATGGCAGATTGGGTACAAGAGCCAGACTTGCTTGAAATTTAAATGTGCCAACACAGAAATATTTCTTATACAACAGTGTAAAATTTAGTTAAGACACTTCTATTGCCCAGGAACTATGAAACATTAATAAGTCAGGATCTATGCATTTGATGTAATTTATCATTAAAATAAGCATACGACATAGTTTTGTCTAACTTCTACTAAAGTAACACAAAATTATTCTCTATTCTAAGAGAATTTCTGCCAAAATACTTTCTTATGGACTGATTAGATGGAGACTATCTTACCAAACAAAACATTTCACGTAGAACAACTAGTTCTAGATACAAAATTTCATGTAATATTACTCTTTAGACTCACATGGAAAAATATGTATGTAAATAGAAGACTTGGAAAAAATAATGATATCGTAACAGTGGATATGAATAAAGGGCAGAAAGTGGAAATTTTAGAACATCAGCTCCTTTTATTAAAGGAGAAAAACCAAGCCTTGCTATTCATTGTTGCAGCAGCAATTTCTTCTATTTTTGTCAAGCATAATTTACATTTGGAAAACGTGAGAAACGTGTTATGTTAGTGATTGTACACTATTAACTTTTCCTTTTGTTCCATAAAAATCCTGTGGTAAGTAACAATTACTTCCAGTTTCTCTTCAGATTTACTTGAAATGTCCAGTGCCTGGTTTCACAATTCTGACAATTCTGAAGTAAGTTCTAAATATCATGCTGCACAATGATGTGACCCTTCATTTCAAAAATGGGAGAAGGACTGGGTTCTAGTTTTTGGTCTGAAAGGTAAGCTATTTAGCTTTTTATTGTATTGTAGTTAAATACTTTGTCAGCGAGCGCAGAAGACATATGCATCCACACATACGATAATCTTTTTATGACAATTGTTTGGGGAGCTCTGACTTCTGAAAGCAGTAGTAAAATAATAGGAATTACTGCAAATGGTCTGGACTTGTTTCTTATTATTTTTATTTTAAAATTGCAGTTTTTCTTTGGAATCCAATCAATATTTGAGTGTTTATTAGCTACAAGAACAACTGTTCTTCGTTGGGTATGTGCCCAATGTCAGTGTTCACAGTGAAGCTTTTGGGATTATTAATAGAGAATTATCAACAGCTGGACACTAGAAAGATTGGAGTAAGTTCAAACTAAGTGTTTACAGTATGCAGTGTAAGCTCTCACAGCACCAAGGTCAAGGAAGATAAATTGAAACCTTAAAAATAAAGCAGATGGATACCCAAGAGCAGGATCTGTTACAAATATCCATAATCCGGTTCACTGCAGCAGTCCCCGCATTTAAACTACCAAAGTAAAGTATCTTTTCTTGTATGTAATGGAAAAAGACCTCCAAAGGCGGCATTTTGATTGTGAACTTTTCCAAATATTCTGTTTATTAGTGAATTGGTCATAATGTAAAAAAAAAAAGTAACACAGTCATGCCATGAGGCTACAAGCAAGAATATGCTAATCAACATCAGTCTTACTTAAAAAGGAGAGGAGAAAAAGAGACACTAATGACAGAGTTTGTAATTTCCATGCTAGACACAGTGTGAGAGAGACATCCAAAGCCCCCTTGGGTTGGATGGAAGAAATAAATTTTTAAAACCTAAACAAACAAAAACCACCACCTCCACCAAAAAGAACTGAAAACACCAATAACAGTTTAGAAAAAGCCCAGTAAAGCTACTCTACTGTGTGTTTATTCAGCCTAAGAGAGGAGTTTTGTGAGTGTCATGAAAGATGTAGTCTTTAGGAAAGAAAATAGTGAAAAAATAAGTAGCAATTTCTTCCAAAGATTCTTCTGTGATCCTTCATTTATGTGAGCATTATCATTAAATCTAGATGTGTAAAATCAGCTTCTCATTCATGAGACAGTGGATGGCAAGGGCAATCATGTTAGGCTGTGTCTCTATTAAATATATTTTTCCCTTAACTAAAATAGCACATTCAAGGTGAGAAAACAAAGTCATGTCTATTTTTAATTCTGATGTAAAATATAATCTATGGTTTCAGCAGATACAGAAATAGAAGGTTATAAGCCAAAACTTTCCTTCTTTGGAGACAAAGAAGTGGCTTCTATGTATGCATGTGTGTGTATATATATTATATATATATATATATATATATATATATATATATATGTATTATAATATATATATATATATATAATGTATGTGTGTGTGTGTGTGTGTGTCTGTGTGTGTCTGTGTGTGTATGTATGTATGTATGTATGTATGTATCTTCAGACTCCATACATTATTAAAACAGCAACATGTTTCCATGTCAGAAGTAGTAAACATAAATTAAACATTGATTTTAATGTTCTAAATGAATGAAGATAGGAAAATGCAAAGTAACTGAGTGGAGGAGGATGGATTTGTGTTGGTTTTGTTCTGGATTACAATCACAAATAATCAGGTAATTTCTCTCTTAAAGGAAAGAGTAGAAGGTACAAGAAGAATGCATATTGTTTACAGAGAGTTATTGAGGTACAGAGAATTTTTTATACTCAGTAGCTCTTTCAAATCTCTCCAGGACACAAATTAAGTTTTCCTGTGTCACTGAATATTATCCTGGTCTTTTATGTACTAATCAGTACCTCAAATATGCAAAGCTCATAAATTGGATATGGCACAGGTAAAGATAATAAGTGACATTTATAATGATTTCAAACAAGTTGTAATTGTTTTTTATTTGACTTTTGGCCTCAGGAGCTTTACAGCACATTTGAGATACATTTGTCCTTTTCTCCAAAGCTGTGAGAGCTAGGAACTTCTAGAACAAAAACCAGATTTTCTTCTAATTCGAGACTGCAGGAACTGGAGCTTAAAGTCTGTACAACATGGGAATTGCAAAAAAAATTAGGAGTTGAGAAGTGTGTACTACATAGAAGAAATCTTAATCAAAAAACAGAATCTTGACATAAGAAAATCTGATAAGTATTTGAAATGATTGGCTCATAGGCATGCAAGTAGTAAAGATGGAATCCCTGCAGGACCAGACCTACAGAGAAATCGACTGAAAACATTAAAAATTATCTTTTTTGTTTTTTCACATACTTATATATCATCTGAATATGAAACTCTACTCTTGCCTTCTCATGCTCCCTTTTGTTTAACTTTCTAATATTTACTGTATGGCAATTTTTATTTTTCTTTTCTTCTGGAAGTATAAAGCACATTTTTCCTACTCCTAAGTTAAGGATTTCTATGTAGAGGCAGTTCTGCATTTATGCCATCATACTGCAGAATGTCATCATACACAAGTGCTGGAAGTGACTGTATTTGGTGATCAAGTGTCAGGCATGTTTAAAGGCATGACAGAATTGCTGTTTTCTGACGCAGACTTCCATATTTACAGAGCTTTCCTCTCAAATGTCATGAGGATTGAGAAGTCTCATAACATGTAAAGACATCTTTTTAATGGTGATACACCCACCCTGTATGATACCTGATCAACCTACACTGATCTATCTAGTTAATGAGATCTGGGGATGATAAGCATCCCTATGGAGATGGCCACGTGCTTCTGAATGAGTGCAATTGTCACCTATCTATGCTGAAATAGTATGAAGTAGTTCTGGAATAAATTCTGTCAGACATCCAGGACAGAAAATATTAATCTGAAATTCCAAGGTCACTTGGCTAGCCACCAGGCCTGCGGCAGTCTCAGTCTCTCCTCACTCACTGTTTTTTAGTTCACAAAACACAATGATGAATAGATGTGATCATAGGAAAAAAAAATCTTCCAAATGGAATGGGAAGTCACCTCTGACTACTTACTGTTCATTGTGACCTTTTTGGTACTTGAAAGGAGTTTATACAAAAAAATGGAGGGTGACTTTTCACATAGGCAGATAGTCATAGGACAAGGGGAAAATTTTTAAACTTATAGAGGGGAGATTTAGATTAGATGTTAGGAGGAAAATGTCTACTAAGAGAGTGTTGAGACACTGGACCAAGATGCCCAGAAACGTTGGGGATGCCCTGTTTATGGAAGTATTCAAGGCCAAGTTGGATTTGGTCTTGGGAAACCTGACCTAGTGGATGGCACCACTTCCCATCATGGCTGGAGGGGTCTTTGAACTAGATGATCTTTAAGGTACCTTCCAACCCAAACAATTTTATGGTTCTGTAATACTGTTCTTGCCAAAACAACAGTAGGTGTCATTGTCTGTCACCTAACAGCACCTTGCCAAAAACCTTTCATGAGCCACTGTGTGTTATGATGCCATGCATCATTGGTTGAGTTAAAGTAGTTGGATAATCACTTGAAAATGGCACATGTCATCTCCAGAAAACATGGTTTGCTGTACAGAAATAAAGGGTATCTCAGGGTCTTGCATTAGCCTCAGGTTCCTGAACTGCAGTTGTCTCAGACCTAGTCTCTGTTGCCAAGGACTTCCATGGTATATATAAAGTAAGCTATAACTTAGAAAATATGAAGAAATTCAGATTGTAACTTTTCCTTGATAAACCTTCTCTTTTGGCACCTGAGCTGTTATTTCACTGCAGCTGCTTAACTCAGCTTCTATGAATGGCCTTTTTAATTTCTTTATGTGCTGAGAAAAATCTCTTAAGGCCACCATGATGAGAAATACACACTGCTTCATTTATTAGAAGATTTTAGTACTGAGTGTCTTTGTATCAGTAGCAAGCACATTCACAGAAGTTTTTACAGCACGTATATTCCCTGTATTTATTTCAGGTTGATGCTGTACTTGGTTGTCAGTGGGATTAAAGCTATGTCATCAGTTGTTGGTATCATGTAATGTACTAATAAATTGCGACAACTTGACCTTGCAACCCAGCTTGTTTCTATTATTACCTATAAGGCTACTCTAAATTATCTAATTATATATTTCCTTTTTTGACCATACTGTCAGGATTCCCAAAAGTACACCTTTACAAGCCTTGCCACCGTGTCTTGATGTAAAATCAGACCGAGAATTTTTGTAAAAACTTTCTCGTCCTTCTTAATGAATATACATTTTAAATGTATACTTAAACTCTTCAGAAATAACTGGACACCCTCTCTCGTATGCGTTCTAGTACGTTTATAATCTAACTGTTCTAGTGAAAGTCTGAGTTCAAGGTTATGTAAGTTACATCTAACCTCCTTAAATGACATTGGGAAAAATATGTAAAAATAAACTTGCTGGTGTAACATTAAGATATAGTGCTAGTTGCAATAATATACTAAAATTATTAAATATAAATTAATAGAAAAGAATTGACAGGAAAAGAAATCTCTGTTTCAGCTAGGTTAATGTAAATTAGTCCCTAAAACAAAGTATTTAAATAGTCCTATTTTGAGAAAGAATATTCTGTTAGTACTTTTTACATGTGAAATCCTGTTAAAAGCAAAAAAAAAAACACTACACCTTATACATGAAAATAATATTTTATTGTTAGACTAATCCAAATGTAATGAAGTGACTACTTGTCCAGTTAACTAATAAGATGTTAATTAGTATTGCAGTTAAGGTTTATATGCATATACTTCCTTGTATCCATGTCTTTTCTTTAGCACTCTGCTCCCTCTCCCAATATCCTATTAGTTCCTGAGGTCAAATTTAGTAGTCTTTCTCAAGCAGAAATGGCAAGAGCTTATGATAAGACACTACCACAAACATCCTCAAATTCTTCATCATTTAGCATTTAAAGCTAGCAAGGTAAGAAGGAGAGATAGTTATCTTCCTTGTTCTTCTGAGCCAATTAAGACTACTTTTTTTCTCAGATTTCTTTACCAGTCTACTTTTTTTACACAGTAGCCTCCTTAAACCCCAATTAAGCCAAAACATGTAAGGGTTCTGAGTTATTTTTTATTAATCACCCTGACTAGCCTCAACTGGAACAGATCCTAACCTTATCCTTTCCCTCTAGTGCCGTGACATTTATTTAAGATTAGACTTGGACACCTATCCTTTCCTTAAGGTAAATTAAAGTGATCTGTTTTCAGTCCTGCCATTAGCCCCAGCTTAGATATGCACCTATGGGAAGAGGTATATAAACTAACAGAACTGAATTATTTAAACACTTCTGGTTTTGCATCATTTGTATCTCCATCAGTGTGTCTTCGATCAATGATATATAAAATTTGACAGCCAAGTTAAACTTTGCCAAGACACTACAAGTAATGATAAGTAAAAGGAAACATATTTAATTAGGGAATGATATAAAATAACTGAGCATCACTAATAAAACATTTTCTAAAATCAGAACTTATCTGAAGTAAAGGTGCTGGTAACACTCAACTTTTTAAAGTAGAGTATTCATTAGTTTGTGCAAAGTGAATTTCAGTATAAAATATTAATTTTCCATCCCAAATTCAATTGATTGTTGTGCTGGTTTTGTCTGGGAGAGAGTTAATTTTTTTCACAATAGCTAACATGGGGTTGTGTTTTGGATTTGGATGCAGAAAACAGCGTTGAGAATATAGAGATTACTTTATTATTGCTGAGCAGTGGTTACATACATCAAGGCCTTTTCTGTTTCTCCTACTGCCCTGAGAGTGAGGGGGCTGGGGGTGCACAAGAACTTGAGAGGGAACACGGTACACCTGACCCCAGATGACCAAAGGGATATTCCATATCACATGACATCGTGCTCAGGATATAAGATGCGGGACAGAACAAGGAAGTGGAAGAAGTTTTGAGTGATGGCATTTGCCATTCCAAATCACTTTTGCATGTAATGGAGCCTTGCTTTCCTGGAGATGGCTGATCATCTGCCTGATGATGGAAAGAAGTAAATTAGTTCCTCGTTTTTCTTTGTTTGTATATGCAGCTTTTGCTTCACACATTAAACTGCCTTTATCTCAACCCACGAGTTTTCTTACTTTTAAATTCTCTACTCCGTCCTACTGAGGGGAATGAGCTGCGCTACTCCTTAGCTGCTAGCTGGGGTTAAACTGTTCTGTACAGTTGATAATGAGGTTTAACATTTTGAAATATCCTCCATTTGTAAAACTAAAAGGGAAAGTGGCTGGTCTCTCATCATATACTTTCAAATTCTTTAGTGATCCAGTAATATGGAGATATTGGCTCTGAAGAGAGCTATAAATAATTTCAGCATTTCACTTTGCAGGAGGAAAAATTTTTCATATTGCTTTTTAAAATTCTGTTACCTATTGTACTTCAGAAGCACAGGTGAAAAAAAAAAAAAAATCTGAAGAGCAAGCAGACACTATACTTATGTAAAGGATGCTGACTGTCAAGTGCATAGTCCCAAGGTAGCTGTGCTCCTCTGTACTCATGCAGAGTCTTTGATCAACTGCAAAACTACTCAGTCTCAAGATTACAATGAGTATCTTGTGTACAGTTGTTTTGGAATGCATTTAAAGTTATATTTAAGGAGGAAAGTCAACTAGACTCTTAATCTAACTGCTAGTGTGATGATTATGAATTGGTATTCATCTTGAATTAGAATTTTATGTCATTCAAAAGGGACTGTTTAGGTTTTCCTAATATTTTTTTATTGCCGTACTTGCCAGTATACAAGGTCAAGGTCTTCATTCTACCACCTATGCATTACCACCTGAAAATGTAATGATATGAGAGTCTCTGATGCTTAGAAAACCACACTGGATTCCCCATTCTTTTAATTTTTCTGGACTTCAAAATATTTAGGACCAGTGGTGATTAGGTGCCCAAAGTATATAAACTACGTGGACTAATAATATCTTCTTTAAATGACTCTTAGCAATTTGATTTGCAAGTTACCTAAAAAGTCATCTTTTTGAATCACACTATTGGTGAGGGATGTGAGACCTGCTGTGGATAAATACACCAATAAATGTAAAAGACTAATACAATTACTTAAAATCATAGAATATCCTGAGCTGGAAGGAAACCACAAGGATCATTGAATGCCAGTTTCTGGCTCTGCACAGGAAAGCTCCAAGAATCACAACATTTCTTGAACTCAGTCAGGCTTGGTGGCATGACCATTTCCCCGGGGGAGCCTGTTCCAGTGCTTAACCTCCCCCTAGGTTAAAATCCTTTTGCTAATATCCAACCTAAACCTCCCCTGACCTAAATTCAGGCCAGGTCCTGTCACTGGACACCACAGAGAAGAGATCAGTGTCTGCCCCTCCTCTACATCTGATGAGGAAGTTGTAGACTCTCATGAGGTCTCCCCTCAGTCTCATTCTCCAGGCTGAACAGACCAAGTAACCTCAGCTGCTCCTCATAACAGCTTCCCCACAAAGCCATTCACCAGCCTCCTGGCCCTCCTTGGGACATTCTCCAATAGACTAATGCCTTTCTTATATCATGGCACCAAAAACCTGCCCCCAGCACTCGAGGTGAGGCTGCCCCAGTGCAGAGCAGAGCAGGATAATCCCCTCCCTTGCCTGGCTGGCCATGCTGTGCCTGATGCCCCCCAGGACATGCATGGCCCTCCTGGCTGCCAAGGCACTGCTGACTCAGATTCAGCTTTCTATCAACCAGGAACTTCAGGTCCCTTTCCATGGCACTGCTTTCCTGCCTCTCATTCCCCAATTTGTCTGTTCATCTAGGGCTGTCCCATCCCAGGTGCAGAATCCAGCACTTGTCTTTGTTAAAGTCCATAGGTATGATGATTGCCCAGTCCTCTAATTTGTCCAGGTCTCTCTGCAAGGCCTTCCTGCCTTGGAGAGACTCAACAGCTCCTACCAATTTTGTATCACCTGTGAACCTCCTCAGTAGCCCTTCAAGTCCTGCATCTAAATCATTTATAAATGTGTTAAAGATCACAGGGCCAAGGAGCCCCACTAGCTGAACTCCACTAGTGACAAGTCACCAGTCTGTCACCCCATTCTCTACAACCCTTTGTGCCTGAACTGTGAGCCAGTTGCTATCCCACCATGATGTGCTTATCCAGCCATGTGCTGGGCACTGTGTCCAGAAGGATCCTGTGAGAGATGGTATCGAAAGCTTTACTGAAATCCAAAGACATTACCTCATCTGGCTGCCTTTTCCACTTGCATTACCCTATGACAGCCCTTTTGCTATGCAAGTCCACAGTTTTCTTTTTTCTTTATATCTTGCTTCTTTTGGAGCACAGAGATCAAGGGTTGCTAGGATCTTCATTATTTGCCCCACTCTTCCAAGAACACATCCAGGTCCCTCGGAAACATCAAGATACAGCATAAACATGCCAAACCTCCCACCCCTAAATGGCTGTTGCGAGTTCTATTTTAACTGCGAGCTCATTGGCAAGATGAGAGATGAGATGGTCTTGGTCTCTGTCCACTATATTCTCAGCTTTTGGGCTCAAGTTTTCAAGCTTTTTTTCCCCTAGTTATACTATAATGGGCTTTTCAGCATTCTGTCCAGGCAGGCTTTCTTTAATTAAAATTTCCCCTCAATGTTTTTAAAAGGAGCTAAGGGAGCACTGAAGTGTTGATATAGTAATTCTAGTCTTGTCTATGTCCTAAGAGCCAGAAGTAGTGAAAGTGAGGTCTAGCATGAGAATAAAACTATATTAGAGAGCTGACAAATATTACAGCCAGAGAATCTACTCTTCACACAGATAATACAAGTACCTATATGTCGGTAGGAATAGTAAGACAATTAGTAGTGGAAGACTGCCAGAAGCTAAAATTTTGAGAGATTGTGGCAGCTTTGTTACAGCTCAAAATAACACTAAACAAAGTTTGTGCTTCTGCTCAAAGCAAAAACAAACATCTAGTTAAATTCATGCCAGAAAACCTACAAGCCTTATCTCCAGATATTGGGAATGACCAGTCAGTACAATGGCATGAATCAATCCTGCAATAAGCAGTTATGGAACAACTTTCACTAGAGAAGCTTTTCTTCTGAAGCCTAATATTTGGTTCACCTACCATCTTTACATTGTTCTGTATTTTACTATTTTCAGCAGACATATCTTTTTTTTTTATTCTTAAATACAGCAGCATATCTAAGTCATAGCATAACACAACAGAAGCAAGAGTGAAATATCTACATGTAGAAGCAATTGTCAATCATCACCCCTTAAAAGTACTAAAATGATTAATGGATTGTTCTTTACAAATAATATCTATTGATTTAAAACTTCTGCTTCCCCCAGAATTGTTTAACAAATGAATAGTGCTTTAATGATGGATATAGATCAGCATGCCCTGACTGCCCCTGGTGAGTTGCTACTGTGTCTGTGCATTTTGCTTGAGAGTGGATGAGGAACACTATAGCAAAAAGCACAGAAAGAAGAACATTGTTCATAAGACTGCTGCAGTGTATGTGACCAGAGATGGTTAGGTGATGTATGAAGTAAATGTTGTGGAAGCATTACAACATTTTAATAGTACCCAATTAATATAGCTGTCTGTGTGATAACACAGGAAAATAACCAGAAAGAGTAACATCCAAGAATCATTTGAGGTGAAAATTTAAATCCAGACAGACTTGTAAGGCAAGAAAAGACACTACAGAAATAAAAGCATTAATTTCCTACAGGTATCAGAATATAGGTTTCCTGTCTCACTGTGTGTGCTTTGCTGAAGATTTAATGTCAACAAATAGGTGGGAACCCATCTTTTTCAGAAAATGAGTATTTTGGCTTCTTATAAAAATGTGTTTTTATTGGTTATAAATAACTTTCTCCTTCAGTTTACAATACAGGGGAACTAGGTCATCTGTTGCACAGAACACCATGTTTTGAATGACTTGAGAGCCTTGCTGGCTTTTCTCTGACAGAACCTAGGTAGAAAATCCTGCTCTGGTTTAGAATCAAACAATAGACTTGCCATTGTACTTATCTGGCTAAAGAATAATGTGCCTTTATAAATGCCTTGGTAAAGACTCAAGGTGTTGATAATTTCTTTCAGGAACACACAAAAATAAGCTTGAGCTGTGTTTCTGCTTTACCCCATGTAAAAACTGACTGCAAATTTGATATGTGATAATTTGGATTTTCTTCTTCTGAAGTGCTCAAATAGAAAATACTGAAGGCCAATTTAAATGTTAATGTAACACATATTGTGCTGATCAGTGCAGAAGGTCTGTGGGGATGTCGATCCTTTATAGGCATCAACTTAAAATACAGTACAAATGTAGTTTCTTGAATGATAAATAATTCAGCTACTAAATATGTGACCATAATATCTGTGAATTTAGGTGTCACAGCTGTGGACTATTGTTAGCTATGTGAAAAAACTGCTAAAGAAAAGCTTATCTATTCATTTTGGCAAATTTTCATTTTCATCTGTTGGCAAAATCTGGTGAGCTCAGACTTTCTCTTACATTTTTATTCCCAGAATGGTATTTCTGGCATCATGTTTTATAATCAGGTATATCTGTAATGCTAATTACTGTACATACACCAGTGTCACATTTCTACCCATACTTCTTCAAATATTATTCAGTATATACTGCTTATTTAAAACACACTTCCATTAGGTATGTACAATTATGTAAGTGATGAATGTAACTTTTAAAACATTTAAATGATAAAGAATTAGCCTGACATTTTACCTATTAAACACTAGGGAACTCTAAAATTAAGCAGCTTAACTGTACAGATTCTTCAAAGAGCATGTTAATGGTGATAAAAGGCAGTCTGAGGTGATAGACTGATTTAAGGCTACGAGCTAATTAGTGAGATCCTGGTTAGAACCACAGGCCCTAATGATTTGATAAAGCTGTCTTGCAAAGCATTGATCTCTAACTTTTTCTTGGAATTCTACAAATAGTTCTCATTAAGTGTTAGTAATATGCCTGAAATTAAACATCTGGATCCCTGGACTGAAGTCAGACCACCCATAAAAAATCCAAAAATTTTGCTCATAACTGAAATCAGTGATGAAGCAAGGGGAACAAAATAGTTACACCCCTACCCATCATAAGCATGCATAGTAATTTTTGGGAGAACAGAATTGTCTGGAACACTAGTTAAATTATAATTATGGATGGTTCACCACTGTTACTCTTCTATTGATTTACCATTGATCCTTTTTTGTGGTTTGAATTGGTCCCGATTTTTTGTTTTCTCTTTGTACCTGTCTCTGAGATGAATGTTGGATGTGTAGGTCAGAATTATACAGTGCTTTCTACTGTGCATTTAGTTTTCTCTAGTTCCAGGAGCAATATATAATGATAAACATCTTGCCAAAAGTGTAAACTCAGAATTATTGTGGAATGGAGTAAATACATGTGCACATATAAAAAAGAAAAACAACTTCCTTAAAATGCTCATTTATTTATTTTTATGGTATGTTTCAGCTTTCTGTCTATATATTTGTAAAAAAACTGAACTTCCAAGGGAAGGAAAAAGTTGCTGTCAGTATTTCTCTTCCTACAGTATAGTCAAATGGGTGGAAAAAGTAGGAATAGTAGTTCAAAAAGCCTTTTATTAATGCTGAAGACAGGAAATTGAAGTTACTTTCTCCAAGGAAGTTCCCTACCTTTCCTTTGAACCAATGAGACATCACTGGATTATCTATAGAGAGTGGCCCAACCAATAAGCTGAAAGAATTCTATTGCCGGCTCATAAAATAATAAAATAAATGCACAAAGCAGAAAAGCCTTAAAGTGCCTGCTCTACCATCTCCCCAACTACTGATTGACCCAGAACCATGGATAACTGTGCTGGATGATTAGCCCCATATGAAATACTTGAGGTGAGCAGAAATGAGAATATAACACTTCTTCTTTCAGAACTGGAATATTTTTACAGAATTGCAAGTCCAGAGTTTGATGGCTTCATTGTGGATTGTCTCTGACAGTTCAATTAAAAAAAAACAAACAAACAAACAAAATCTTTCCCCCTGCTTTTACTATAAAAAAGTTTATTATGGTTCTTTTAGAAGGATTAAAATACTCTGCTTCCAATTTATTTTTTTATATGTATGAAGCAAGCTTGAAATTTTGTGGGATTTTGATGTTTGTTTGTTTTTTTTTTTATTGTTGGATTTTTTCCTATCCAGCCTGTAAACTTAAAAGAATGGAAAAGAGTAAGTTTTTAATATAGAAATGTTAGTATAACACCTCTATTTTAACTCATCCTCTGACAAAGGCAAGTTTGTACCTTAGGACATTTTAGGTAAGTTTTCAAATGAAAGATAAATCCATACTGTAAAATCTCAGGTATTCTCTGCGTAAAATAATGCATACAGTGCAATCCTAAAATAAAATATATATGTTGAGTGTTCTATATCTTGCCCAAATCTCAGTCCTCTCACTAATGCTCACTTCCAGGAAGTTCTGTTATCCTAAAGATGCTTCCCTTCTACTGCCGTTTCTTTTTTTTTTGCTTCTCTTGGCATGTTGATGTTTGCCAAGCAAAAAGAATGGCTTAATGGGAAGAAAGTAGATAGGAGGCAAGAACCTTCCTGCTGGCATTGCCTGAAATGATAAACAGCTCGTGTGTTACATGAAGTGCCTCTATTAAGCAGCTGCATTGCTTTCTCTTTACCCAATTCTGGCTGTACAGCTGAAACTGAACAGTGTTGGCAAGCACAAGAACCTCTCTGAGAGCAGACGTGGCAGGCTGATCTGTCAGCTCTTGCCATGACACAGGTGGCAAGAGGTATTTTCTGTCCTCATAATGAATTGATGGCATTTCCAGATTTCCAGTTGGCACCTTTGCTTTACACTGTGTCCATGGTGTGTGAATTGTTCTGTGATGCTGTTTCTGCACAGTGCGAACTGGGGAGCCTCTGGCAGCATGTGCAGGAGCGCCTGTGCTGCCTGTAGAGACACTTCAGGTAACTGCAACTAACCCAACACAGCTCTGTGGCGTTATGGTGTGTAATGATGGAAAACTGAGATGTGGAAAGGGGTGTAAAAACAAAGCATATGAAGGGGTATTAAAAACCCCCATTGTTCTATGCTTGGGTTGTTTCCATCAGAGATTTAGCTCCATAAAAATGTTACATAGATGAAGCTTTACACTGAAATTTGAGCTATCTTGGAAACCCTTTGAAAAATCTTTATAAATTGCACAATTCACATTGCTTAGGTAATGTGCATATGTCATGAGGCTGTGATATCTAGAGTATTTGTCCTTTAAGTCAAGAAAAATCCACGGAAAATCTAAGCAATCTTGTTTAGAATCACAACATCCCACATCAAAGCAATCGTAACTTCTTTGTCTGTTTTGATCACAGTTAACGATCTATTCATTTGTCTTAAGTATGCTCTTATAATAAAATGCCTACAACTGCTAACTTTAGTCTCTAAATAAAGGAAAGCAAATATAATTCTGGGCTTTTTGAATGCTTTGGTTTTGTTTTTTCAAGTGACGTGTAAATGAAGTCTTTGGAAATAGTTTTAAGAGAGTGTCCACATGCAGTAGGAAATACTAAGGATCTGGAAATACTTGTTTGAAGTGCTAGGATGTGCAATTTGTCTTTAAATTTGTGCATGTAAATCAAAGTAAAGAGAAAATAAAAAGGATCTGAAACTCTAGGAAGTATGAGCAAAATATATATTGAGGCAAGTCCAAAATTGTCTAAGGAATAATTTCTTTTAAACATAAAATGCAGTCATAAATCTTTTCCAAAAACCTCTGAATGAAGAGAGTTAGCAAAGAGTGTGTAAAGCTAATTGATGATGAAGGCATAAAAAGAGGACTTAAAGGTTGAAACCACAGCAGAGAAATTATGTTAGGTGGGATTTTGTTTGGTTAGTTTTTTGCACTGCTGTTCATCACTGAAAAGATTGTGGACTTCCTGCATAGAAATACTGGGTTTAGTCTGTTAGGGAATCTTAAATTGTTAAATTGTCTAAATTATTTGGTAGAAAAAGTATGGAACATGAAGAAATGAGAAAATAAAAATTAGAGATTGTGATGTTCAGATGATATTTGTCACAAAGTTCTAATTTAAGTCAAAACTTCTTAACACAATTAATAGTTCACCTATCTCCAACATAAAATTAGTGTGCTATTACAGGCCAGCAAGTGACAGAAGTGGCACCGGTGGAGTTTTTTTACAGTTTCAAAGGTGGTCTAGGCAGCTACAGACTAGTGATTCTGCTGTCTGTACAGAGCTAATTATTGAAAACTCTTCCAAAAAGTAAAATTAGTAAATGTAGGTTAATAGAATATCCTAGAGTTAATATGATTTTATAGAGAGAAACTTCCTGTCTCAGGGGCTCAAAAAATTATTAGGAAAACAAAGAACAGGTGCTTGTAGATATCCTTTTGTTCCTTGAAGTCTGAGCCACAAACTACTGGAATATATAGAATATTCTGGGGAATCATTAAGTGTGTGTGCTCTCATTGCTTCCTGTTCATTCTGATACGGTAGGAGGGAAATGTTTGAATGATAGTCAAATTTAACCAGACTTATTATGATCCTGTTCTTCATGGTGAAATCTGATGGTGGGAAAGGATGGTGTGTTGAGCTAGACTTTTAAATTTATTCAGAGCAGATTTCTACTGCTGGTTAGTATCCTGGCTTCTTATATCTGTGCCATAGCCAATGAAAAAAACAAGTATTCTCAAGAAGGACAAAGAAGTTACAGATGTACAGATGGTATACCCAGCAGATGTATGACATTTTGCCATTACATTAATCTGATTTTAATATCCCAAAAAAGTCTGATTTCTGAGATAGTAGGAAGAATTTATCACTTCTCTGTGGGCCTTAAGGAACCTATTTGACTGTGATTTAGACTCTGTACTTCAAAGCAAACTGACTGTGTATTAATAACAAATAAAGGCCTGTCATCAATAAAACTGAGGATTTAGACAAACATTACTATGGAAATGGATTGCAGAAACTGGCAAATAGTTTTATACTGGCTGAAATAAGCTACTGTGCAAGGTATGCTGTATGGGGAATCTGATCAGCATTGGCAGCTACACAGCTGCTGGTTTTACATAAATAGGTCTGCAAAGACATGTGGAGTATACAGTTAATGTTCACGATGACTTGCACGATGTAATTTGTAGTTCCTGAAGCGCATTTGAATTGGTGTATTGTGAGTTATCTGGAAAACTTCATTCAATATAGGCACATGCTTCTATCTTTCATATTTTATCTGGTGAATTCTGAGCAAATTTCCCAAAAGATTACTTGTTTGTCCTAGTCTCAGGGAATGGGAATATTCTGATTACAATATTTCTATGCATTCCAGCTCCAGCCAGTCTTGTTTCCAGCGGTCTTTACACTGTGTGTGTGTGCGCGTGTGTGTAAAATCAGCATTGAGACTGTCAACATGAAAAATTGCCACAGATAGTTTGGACTTGTAGCAAATGGATACAAAGATGGAACTCCTAGCATGAGCATTGGTAAGATATTTTGGATTTGTATTTTAAATCCTTTTTATTGCTTGGTTTCTTACACTTCATATTTCAAACTGGTTTAATTGGCTAGATCATCCAGAGTGACATTGAACAGCCACTGCGATTTTGTTATTCTTCATGTTTGAGACGAACAAATTTTTACACCAACATAAACCTTTCATCGATGAAGAATCCACAATCTTGTAGTTACGGATAGTTTTGAAATTCTATGTAATCCTGCTGGCAACACACCCTCTTTGATTATTAATGCTTGCTATGAGAAACTTAAGGAAATATTTATCGAGTTTTTAATCTACTTCTTATTTGTCACTTTTTTTTTCTTTAATTGGAATATTATGCTGCAATGAGTTGATGAAGAAGGTTTTAAATAAATAACAGGAAATAGATCCTGTTGAACTTACCAGGTATATCTTTATCAGTTGTATTATTAAGAATTTTTCCTCCCATTGATTATGCTTTAATCCTTTAATTCTTGAGCACTTGAATTAATTTTTCATTAATAGTCTTGTGTCAGCCATTTAATATTTCACCCAGGATTAATATTAGGCTGACAAGCTGTTACCATACAGATCCCCTCATTTACCTTTTAAAATATGTATGCAAAACTTTAGCTGTCTTCCACTTGAAACTTGGTTACTGTGCCAAGTTCTGTTGAACCTTGGTATTTCTGCTCCAACCTCCCTTTGGAAGCAGGCTGTATGGGCGCAAGGAATTTGGATGCAATTTCCCAGCATCTGAGTTGTATATCCATCCTCTGATATAAAATCACCTCTTTTTCCAACTTGCAAAATATAAATCAACAAAAAAATCCTACTGAAAATAAATCTACCATTTGCTTGAAATATATCTACCAGTTCTATCTAGAGAGTCACTTTAAGTATGTTGATTAATTTTATTTCTGACTCCTTAAATAAATACAAGGGTCTATGCCCCCCCCATAGTATTTATTAGTAATTTATTTATATAGTGTCCTTTGTTTCCTTTACTGATTTCAACCCTCTATCATCTGGTTTTTCATTTCATTCATATCCACTGTACTCAGCCATTACATATGTGTATCAAATTTTATTAGCACTTTTTTTGCCCATAAGAAACATACTGATTTTCTTAAATTCATGAAATTTTATTCAGTCATAGGATTCTGATTTCTAGAGCATCTAACCAAGTAATGCTAAATAACTTCCAATTATTATTCAGTTTCATTAATATTTTATCAAGTTGCTTTTATAAAATACTTGGAATGCCTTTCAATTTGAAAATAAAGAATGTGGCATTCGCAAAACATAAATGCATAGCTTTTAAAAAAGTGAAAGGACCTAGCTAAAAAAATGCTAATTTAAATTTTATTATTTCTCCTCCTTAAATAGAAAGTGTAATGATGGTGGCTATTTCTCATAAATTCTCCACAATTTAGGCCTTCTGGGTTTAAGTTCATGCAAAAACTCCAAACTGTAGAAAAAATTGCAGAGTCATTCAGAGAAGAAAAATCTTTCTGTTGAAAGAAACTCCTACTTGGCTTCTAAATATTTGAGGAAGAATGTATATAGAAAATCCTAGCTCCCAGTTGCAAATGGTAAAGTATAAAAATATGGCCAGTAAACAAGAGGGACATGTACTCTATGGCCCTGGTCCCCTACTCCTTACTGTGGTTGCAAGGAAACAAATCCTAAGAAGCTTTGTGGGGTTGAATTTGGAATAAAATGGAAGCTGTTGTTGACCTGGTATTTCGTCGGGGTCTGCTCCTCTATTGCACGCATGCGATGGCTCTTGAGTGACAGATGTAAGCATATGGTATGTGGATGTAATCTTGTTCAGAATCTTCAGTAGAATATTCCTGGGAAGTAATTGTGTCTCCAGTATCATCACTTTAGCAGGCTGGGGAAAAGTAAAAGTTCTCAAGTTCAAGACAGGACTTGTCTCAGCTGGTATGCACAGCAATTGCAGCAGAAAACTGCACGGCACAGCATCTTTTCAGAATTAAAAATGTGCCTATATTCCAAAAGAACCTGCAAGGCAATATGTAACAGCATCATACACAATATAATGAATTAGTCATGTGAAACTATTAATCATACTCCTTTCACCACTTGCTCCTCTATTAATCCATTCCTGTCAGAAATTTAACATTACAAATTCTTCAGATGTCTCATACACCTACCACTGTTTAAATTAATGTTCAGCTTCCTCAAATCTCATTTCTCTCCAAAATACCTATTTTTCCAAGGAATGAGATGGTACAGTTCCCATAGGAAGTTAGTTGTTACAAATACTATGAGACTCAGTTCTGAAATTAAAACCCTAGAATTATTTCATGCTTAGCAATGCATGACTACAATAGTTCAACTTTGTAAAATGTTTTGCTAACTTCAAAAAAAAAAAAAAAAAAAAGAAGGAAATAACCAGAAGTTTCTTTATTTTATGGATGAGTGAGTGCAACACAAAACTGTGACATCCTCAGTACTTTGCAAGAATTTGAATATGAGTCAGCAGTAGGAAATAGATACCTGTGTAAGAATAATACCAGGTGATATCTAAAATACTTTGCTGATCTTTGAAGAAATGGAACATAAACCTGGAGAAGGCTGCTGGTGATATACTCTGCCTATTTTGAGAATTGATGCGAAGCTATTTTAGGAAAACATTTACATCTCAAGAGGATGATATTGAAACAGCAACACAGCAGAAATCATTCTTCGGAGTCTGATACCTATGGAAGGTGATTTGAGTTTTGGTGGTATAACTGATGTTTTCGAGATTATGTTTTTTTGGCAGTGCTTCACATGGGAAAATGGAAGCACTTTTAGAAATTTAATATGATAATAGAGTGACAAAATCATAGGACAGGGTCATGTAAGATCATTCAGGCTGGAGGGAACCTCAGGAGGTCTCTAATACAACCTGCTGCTTAAAGCATGGTCAGCTTGTAATAGGATGTTTTGCCTTGGAATGTAGTCAGACAATTCACAAAATGCCCTATTTTGCAAGGTATCAGAAGTGGGTTAATAGGGATCATGTGCTACTTTTGGTGTTGAATTATACTAAAGCCAGTCTGGCTTATCAGGCCCAAATTAATATTTAGATAGGGAAGCAAAGATTTGGCAGATAACATGCTAGGGTGATGTGGAAACCTATGACTGGCATATCCTATAAAAGTCCAGTCCATTTCTGTTGCTGTTTTATATATAATACACAATATGGACTCATGATTTTTCTCAAGGCTGTGGAAAATTACTCTTTATTAGGGATCGCTTCCCCTTATATACAATTTTACACAGACCAATGTGATTGGTGAAAGAAAGGCAAATCTCTTCACCCACATTGGTCAAAACAGAGGGACATCAAGAGAAATCCCTTGTCCCAGAAGGAATGAATAACATAGACACCATTACAAAAACATCCCATTGTGTTTATAATACTTTCCTGGGAAAGAACACCGGAAAACCAAAACATCAGGCCTGAAATCAGATTATACATTTCCATAAAGTAGGTTCCTCTAACATATTACTTCTTGGAGTGTGGCCATGAAGCTTCCTCTCTTGAAGTGGGAATGCACCTTCAAGCATACTCCTCGAGGTTGAGCAAAAGAGACATGTCCCATGAGCACATTGGTGTGGTGAATTACATTAATCTCTGCTTAATAATTAGGGCTTTTTTCTAGATTTGATAGCTTTTATAGAGTGCACTTACCACTACCCTCTGAAATTAGCAATTGATAGGTTTTTATCCATTTGCTTTTTCACTGTTATAGACTATAACATCTTAATTTGTTTCCAAGAATATTGTGAGGGACTGCTCATGTGAGAGTAGCTCAGATGCTCAGAGCATGGTGCTAATAATGCCAAGGTTTTGAATTCAGTCCCCACATGGGCCCTTCAATTCAGGGTTGGACTTGCTGATCCTTGTGGGCCCCCTCCAACTCAGAATATTCTGTGATTTCTGTGATCTGTAACTATAGACACTGTCCTCCCCCTGTCCACAAACACACTAATTTTATAACTTTTTTATCCAATGAATTATAGGGTGAAAGTGAACACTTAGGGCTTCCTATTTGGGGGGAAATTTCTGGGAATAAATACAAAAATTATCAGAGCATTTTTGCAACTCTCTGCAAATACTGATGAAAAGAGCAAGCAGAACTGATGCACAGAACACAAAGGAGGAATGTACTAAATAACAAAATAAAACCCCCAAAACACACCATTGGTGCTATGCCTCTGTCCTTGCTGGAGAAATAAGAAAGGTGAAAAAGGAGCCTATGAATTAGAAAAAGTAGTTTACAGCGGGTTTATTACATTTAATGTTTTAAGTGAAGGGATTGAGAGTAAATTTGTTGCAAAAACAAGCAGGCAAATGAGTCTGTGTTTCTCAAGATAAAAATTACTGTCAATGTATTTACTTCAACTAGAAGTACCTATAGCCACTAATTTTTCTGACCTTCTTTTTTAGTTGATAAGCACAAGGCATCATTAAAAAATCCTGTCCTGCTTTAGGCATCTGATTTATGATGAAATTATGACTCAGATACTATAGGCTGTATCAATCTCTGATGTCTATAAAAAGAATACATGCCTACATCATGTTCGGAAGGGGGATTTATTTTTGGTTTGAATCATCACACAGTTCTGCAGTTCATGTTAAGGTTGTTCATTGTGGTGGCACAGGCTTTGGCCCGGATGGACTGACCTATGGACCACCTTGGGAGATGACAAAAAACCCCGAATGCAGTGGAAAAATGAGGGACGGGCACGGTTTGGTGATCCAAAAGTGGGAGAAGGTTTATTACAAAAACAACAAACAGGCAAAGACATTAACAGCTTGAAGGGATGCACCAAAAGGGCCCAGGGCCAGTATGAACACCCCTGATATACCATAGAGTAGAGGAGGGGTTTGAGGGTGAAGGACCAATAGGAACAGAGGATTAGGAATATGCGAATTACTGCAGGGTTCTTTTAACCAATAGCAGGACAGGGAGAAGAGAACTTTCTGGCAGCATTTGCATAACACATTGCAAGGAATGATGGGGGTGAGTCACCTTTTTTCCTAACCTGAGAGGGCTTTCCCATAGCCTTCTACTTTGCTCTCAGCTCCTTTGCTCAACCCCAACATTCCATCAGAGAAAGATTTAAGTATGTGACTGCTGTAATTTTATCTCAGTTGTTCAGATTTTGGGTTGACTCAGAATATGACTTTGAAATCTTTGGCTTCATACATCCTGTTTTGCCACCAATCTGACTTTCAGAAAAAGCTGTTAGTTCCACATACTCTGAGGGGAGACCATGAGACAGGTACCACAAACTGACAGAAAACATGACAGCAGTAAAAATAGATTGCCATGCTCAGGCAAAGTCAGCAGTGACAAAATACCACTAACATTGGAAAATACAGGGTTTTAGTGTCCTCTCATTCAACATTTATCATCATGCATATCATCATGCTAAACCTGATTGTGCCTGCTCCCACCCCTTCCCATCAACTGTTGATTTCAACAAAGTACACTTGTTATAGCATAGTCTTACCAGTTCAATGGGTAAATTCTACTGGTCTGAAAAGCCTCAACAAAACCATGTAGCTGATCATTGTTTGTTTAATCCACTAAAAATATTAGAAGTTGAATTGAGTTCATGATGCATAGTTGTTTTGTCAAATAGCTAACTGAGCACTGGAAGAACTTTGATAAATGAATGGAATGTTCCACAGTAATTATGGCAGTGTCATTCACCTCCAAAATTCTTTCTTCATTTTTACTGCTTATTCCCTAAATTCCTTATTTTTCTCCTCAAAAATATCTCTATACTTAAAGCATATATTGCAATTTTCCTTACCACCACAAAATTATTATCTGTGCAGTGGTTAAGCTGAAGGTAGGGGAATCCTGAATATATCCATTACCATGAAAAAGTTCTTATATACGGGGAACCTGTTATTTTATTTCAAAATTGTTTGTTCTATGAAAATGTTCAGCACAGAACAATAAAAAAATAATAGGTTTGGGATAATAAGGAAGTTTGCAGGTGATACAAAATCAGGAGGAGCTCTTGATTCCCTCCAAGGCAGGGAGGCCCTGCAGAGAGACCTGGACAAACTGAAGGGCTGGACAATCAGCAACCATATGAGCTTCAACAAAGATGAGTGTCAGATTCTGCACGTGAGGTGGGACAGCCCTACAAACATGTACAAACAGATTGGGGAATGAGAGGCAGGAAAGCAGTGCCAGTTCTGGAGTTCTTGGTCAATGGCAAGTTGAATCTGAGTCAGCAGTGCCCTGGCAGCCAGGAGGCCCAACCCTGTCCTGGGGTTCATCAGGCACAGCATCACCAGCCAGGCAAGGGAGGGGATTGTCCTGCTCTGCTCTGAGCTGGGGCAGCCTCACCTCGAGTGCTGGGGACAGTTTTGGGTGCCACAATACAAAAAAGACATTGAGCTCTTAGAGAGCATCCAAAGGAGGGCAGAAAAGCTGAAGGGCCTTAAGGAGAAGCTGTTATGAGGAGCAGCTGAGGTTACTTGGTCTGTTCAGCCTGGAGAAAAGGACTGAGGGAGTTTTTAGTGCAATCTACAATTCCTCTCAAGAGTGAGAGGAAGGGAAGGGGCAGATGCTGATCTGTTCTCTGTGGTGACAGTGACAAGACCTGAGGGAATGGCCTGAAGTTGTATCGGGGAGGTTTAGGTTGGATATTACAAAAAGATTTTTCACCTAGGGGTGGTTGAGCACTGGAACAGACACCCCAAGGAAATGGTAACAGCTCCAGCCCAACAGAGTTCATGAAGCATTTGGACAATGTTTCTGGGCTCATAGTGTGACTCTTGATGTGTCCTGTGCCAGGCCAGGAGTTGGGCTAGGATGGTCTTTGTGGATCTCTTTCATCCCAGAATATTCTGTGATTCTTTGATTCTTTGTGCTTTATGGTTTGTCTTCATTTTAATTTTTATTCAAGTATACAAGTAAATATACAGTTACTTTATACTGAAAATAGACATTTTATATCTAAGAAAAAATAATTTTAGAGTCAGAAGTTTCTGCTTCTGCAGTGAGCCAGTCTCAATAATTATATTTCCACTATTTACAAGGCTTTGTGTTGCATATTCACGTGCATTTTCACAACAGCTAGAATAACTTGTTATCTTGTATTCCTTAGACTGTACCAGAAAAAAATTTTATGAGGAATCCTCAGATACTGAAATCACACTGCCTTTTGTGCGGCAGGATATTTTATTTGCAAAAGCATCTAGGAATATAGCAAAATCCATTCCAGAAGCATCGTGAGTTTAAGTACACAACAGTTTCCTGTTTTGTTTTGGAATTAGATGTATATAGTAATGGCATTTCAAGAGCCTTATGGTGAAACTTAAGAGCTGTGACCTTATCTTAAGGAACCCAGGTTCCTTTACTGAGATTAGCATACACCTACATTGCTCTCTTAACCTTGCAGCTAAAGACTATATCTATAAAATAGAACACTTTAAAGACAATATAATTGGATAATTATAAAAATTAAAATAAGTTTTTCTTAGAGAACATGTGACCTCACCTGCTGTACAATTATAAATGATTAACAAAATAATTTGAAAAATGTTGATTAGGTTATATATGGATTTTGTCCCTGCTAAACCCAGGTAAATATAGGACATACCCAGGTGGAACATCTTCTTGTTTCGCACCACAAATTGTCATCGTGATGACAATTTGAATCAACAGCTGATGAAGTGTTGATGTGGTGAGGGATTTTTGTCTTCATTAGTCAATCTGTCTGAAAGATCTTTACTGAAGTAATTCTCACTTTTATTTTTTCTTGCATAACACCTTCTTTTTGATTAAACTTTCACATATTTCTTCTTTGTATGTGTTGTCTTACATCAGAAAATGTAGGGGAGATGCAACTTATACACCAACTTATTTGGCTTTGAGTAATATATTTTAAAGTTTTTAAATCTTTATGTCAATGATCGGGGCTTTCTATATCTTTCTAGGAATTCCATTCTTTTCCAGTCTCTTGATGTAAGATTTTTTCCAAAATGTGATGTTGTGCAGCAGTTAAAGATTCATTTTCTTCCCCTTTCAATCTTCAACCATAACTTCATTGTCTTTGTAAGCATCTCTGCTAAGACTTTTAATTGAATACATTAATTTTATATTAATTTTAATCAAATATAGTAGAGGTTACATATTTTCTTTGGAAAAAATTGAAATAAAGGGCAAAACAAAAATAAGGTGATAAAAAATCGGAGATTTGTGTGACAGTGGTGAAAAGGAAAAGGTAGAGCTAAGGGAAGATATAGAAAAATCATAATAATGTGGAGAATTTAATAAAGGAAGAACAAGCTGTTGGGATCACAGTTCACTAATAAGAAAAAATCAAGATCATACCTAAAACAAAGTTATTTTTTCCAAAGGAAAAAATGTTGAAAAATATTCAAAGTAAGCTGATGGTTGAGAATCTGTTGATCCAAAACCAAGTGCCTTCTACAATAGAATGGTTGTTGTTCCATATAGAAATTAACTTGTCAAAAAGTCTTTCAATCCAAAAGGCCAGATCATAATGTTCTAAAAAGTGTTCTCCCACCTGGATGATGCCATTTGAGCTGTCTCAATAGCACAGTGTGAATTTCTGTCAAAAGGGCTGTGATACATTTTACAATTTTAAGCAGTGCCAGTATATTGGGATACCAAATGCTATCATGACCTGAAAGATGTCTGAATAATAGACTAGGAATTCATGGTAACATTTTACAGCAAAGACTCTCTACAACACACACCTGTCTGACAGACCAAGAGACAAAGTTGTTTTCTTTCCCACTTGTCCACCATCAGTATTCAGAAATTTTCTTCTTTCCTGTTCAAGGAGACTTCACTTTATACCTCTAGTTCTACTGATTTTTTTTTTTTTTTAATGTATAGTGAGAAGAAAAAACAAAGACCACAATTGTAAAGGAGCTTGTCTCTAGGGTTTTAAAATCCAACTTGGTATAGTGCTAATAATACCAGTAAACTTACATTTACATGGAGTACAGTCCCACTGACCAGACCTATCACCTTCTGTTTGCTTTGCTGTCAAAACATCCTTTGTGCTACCTTGCATCAGCACAACTTTTATGGGAAAGGATATGCTTTTTAAAACAGTAAATATAGTAACTAACAATGGTAATATCATAACCTTGTAGAAATTGCTTGATTTACTTCTAACATTTGAGTACTTGGATCAGGAAGAAAGGATGAGGAAGAAAGGACATGAAATCAACTGTCACATTCAAGTAAAAAGAGGTCAAAGCTAATAGCAATGCAAATGACAGTTGGCTTTAAGTTCATAGACAAAAGCAAGTTATCTGAAAAGAATATCCAGCAACACCCTGTATTCTAAGCCACTCTTGATATAAGATGCTCTTTGTATTTTCTTTCTTTCTCTGTGAAATTACTTTCTTCAAGCCTGTGTGTCTGAAGAATTCTAGCACATTATTTTACATGTAGCCTTAGAGTTGAAGTCTCTAGCCTCTGTGTTTTACAAACTATTTTCCTATAAACCCCCTCTTATTTAAGATTTGTTTCATAGGTGCAAGGTTATAGGCAGGTTACTAAAACACAGATGCCTACCAAGGTCTGCAAATTAAAACTCCAAAGCCTATTTTAAAGCTTTCTTATCTTGTTTAATCAGCAGCATAAGAGTAGAAAATTCCCTTGTGTGCTCCAGTTAAATGAATGTTATTGCTTAGATAAACAGTACACCTCTTCTGAGTAGGCTCATGTTTATTCATTGAGTCAAAGAAATAAGGGATGGCAACACCTCTGAGGTCATCTTGTCCAATACCTTGTAGGTGTAGGATTGCTCCCAAAGGAAACAGAAGGTTTTTACACTGCAGCTTTAACCAATTAAAATAATGTGGTTTCTGTTTCTTCCAGTGAGAATTATCAAGCAATTTAACAGACTTAACAGACCTAAACACTTCCAACAATCTTTCAAAAAATTTTGATAATACTCAGTTTGTATTTGATTTTGAGTTTCTGGCTGCTACATAGAATATGGCTCAAGCAAAGATCCATCTTCTGTATGCAGTGTTTTAAAGTTATGCTAGACCTTTATGAATGTCTTATTTCCTAGCTGATGACAAAAAAAGACTTTATAAAGCTATCTCCTAGTGTTTTTGATGTGTTAGATTTTTGCTTTGTTAAACATTCTTATAATTTTGAAATTTCTGTTTCAATAAAGTTTCTTCTTCTTAAAGTTCTTCTAGGGGTTTTCTTTGGAGAGCTGGGCAAATTTTGTGTTTTTTTTCCATGGGGGTGGGTAGAGGTACAGCTGTCTTATTTACTTTGTGTTTAAAATATTTACATCATTATCTTTTTTGCATCTTATTAAGATTGTTATAAGCTATAACATATATTTTTGAAACATACAAAAACTTGTCCCTGGTTGACTCTGTTTTGATTTCATTGCTACAGAATATATTTTTAAAAGTTGGGAAAATAATCCACAAATATGGCAAACAAGTTTGTGTACACTTGAATAGGTTCCATTTGAAATATGTGTTTGCACAATATACTCAAATTAACTTTGACTTCATAGCTGAAAGTTTATGTATCAGTATTTAGAGATGGCTACTGGCTTTGTCTAGGGGAAGGGAGGTCCTTCAAGTAGGAACCACTTAAAAATCCATTCTATCAGCAGTTTTCTGAAGCCTTATTCTATAGCACTCCAGGTGCTATTCTTTTCTTAGAAACTGTATGCCTTCCTCTAGGCACAGAGCTCTTTGCCCTAACAGTCTTCTACATCAATCATATATCAAACCCTCCATGACCTCTACTTATGAAGCAATCAGGATTTCTAAAGAAACCTAAAGCTGCAGACAAACTCACAGGAGGGGCAGAAAAGTTAAAGCAATGGTCAGCATGCCATATTTTCAGATTGTCCATACCCACATATCTTAATCCTGGTTGTTATCTTGGCATTCCCTTCTACTACCTCATGATCCCAAGTCCTGTCCATCCTCAGCTAGTACTGGGAAGCAATCTTTTAGTAAGAGAGACAATAGTTTGGGCTTCTGTCTTGTTAATGGATAGGACTTTGGGGCTAGAACTGTAGAGAGTGCTTTAATACCTAACACCTGTGCCACTGTATAGTAGCTGAAGGCACAATCATAGTATTTGAATATCTTCTCAGAAATCAACTTGATTTCAATCTGTCAAAAAAAGTTCCAAATGTTGTTACTTCTACATATATTGTGAGTTTTTAAAACATCTCTCCTTCCTTCTTACTTACTGGGGTGAATCTGTATATTAAATCTCAACCTATGTGAGTTCAACAAATACATTTATAATGGGCAAGTTTTGGTATAAAATCTTATCAGCTCCATGTCTTTTACTGAGATGTCTTAGCTTGGATGTATATTTAGCACTTTAAATAAATTAAGTGCATAGATATAAATGGGGAATGAAAAGAAAAATCAAGATGTTTGCCCTTAGAAGAACAGCATAATCCCATGATCTTAAAAATCAATTTTTATGGGGTTTTCATTTTGATACGATAAGGTCAGTTAGACATAATAATCTTTAGCTTCCAACTCACTAGTATCTACTGCGGTGAAATAAAACCTGTAAACTCTCATTTTAGCAGAAGGTAAAACTGAATTACCATAATGGTGCCTCGAGGTCTAAATGCTCTGAACCAAGCACAGAGAACTGAACTGGTGGATCAATGGACAGGATTTCTTGGGAGTCCCTCTATTTCACAGTGACAAGTTTTGTGTTTTCGGGTGGCAGTGCAGAAGCTGGCTGCTCTGCAGGGTGCATCCACATTTTCAGCAGTGTCCTCAACCAGAGCTTTTGCAGCATGAATGCAATTCAAAAATGTTTGCCAGGGCATAGGGGGAATAAAGGTCTGAACAGTCATCAGTGTTACCACCTGAATACTTGCCTAACCAAGAGGTGGTGGTTACGTAGAAGCTATGAACTGCTCTTAAATGTATCTCCACAGCCGTCTTTCCTATCCCTTATCTCTATAACCTTGCTTTAGAGTAATCCAAATGTGGTCCCACATTGTATATCAAGGACAGACAGGTAAAAAATGCACTCATTCCTCGTGACTGTTCAGAATACCTGTGCTTCCTGGTAGTCAGAGAGACAGAAAGACATCATCACAGAAATGTTTCCATGAACGTGCTGGCCCTGGCTCTTTATTACTGGAACATGGTTGTCTGTAACCTCTGGACCTTGACTACCAATGCTGAGTACCACCTGGATACAAGTCTCAAGCAGTAAAACATGGTTGGATGCTTTTAAAAAGCAATGACAATTAGGTTTATTATTGTCTGAGTTCTGATACAATGCAGGAAAGAAAAAAAACTGCAGTCCATTATTAAAATATAGTTAAAAATAACTGAGGATGAAGAATAAAGACTGACTCAAACTCTGTATAGCTGAGGTTGCATCAGTCTTTTTCAGTTCCTTTGTGGCAGACATTTGAAAGACTCTAGAAAATGGAATCCATTTGTTTTGCTTTTAACACTTATTGCTATTATTAGTTTTCTTACATTGGTTATATCAGTTGTGATCTACATACTTCAATAATGTGTGATTAAATAGAATGGGATTGTGTGCATTCATATTGAATTTTGGAGAAAATAATTTTTGCCTAATGCAGCCTACAAAGAAACCAAGTGGAATAAAATGAAATTAAATGTCAGATTACAACAAGCAGAAGAATCAATGGCTAATCTTCCTTAGACTCTGTAGTTTTCAATCTCCTGAGAAAATAGATCTTCAGGTTGTCTAGTATATAGAGATCATTCAATATGGATAAAGACTGCAAAATTAACATTAGCACAAAGAAAGAGAACTTAATTAGTCAAATGAAACCTAGAGATTTACTTTGAAAAAGAAAAACTAATAATGGTATGCATTAACAAAAGCAAATACAGTTATGAACAGGAAACAGATTATATAGTTATAAATGAGCAATGGACAGAGGAAATGGGACACTCAGCAGTACTTATCTTCTCTCCTAGAAGATAGGCAAATTAAGTTGCAATAAATTCCCCCCATATGTACAGCTTTGCAAGAGGAAAAAATCCTTATAATAGAGTTGTATTGTATTATATTAGAAAAATGGGTAGGCGACAAATTCGTTAGGTCCTATCTGCCATGAGACTGGATTAAATACAACAGTGTGAATGCAGAAAATAAAAACCTACCTAACTAGAGTAGAACTTACTGCCTTCAGTTTCGAAGGGAAAAATAAAAGCTTCATACTGTTTCTGCCAGCATTTGAGTATTTGGATAGAGCGCAAAAGCACTTCCAGTAACAGTAAATTGGCAATGCAAATGAGAAAAAAAAAAATTTCCTTCTATTTTTAAAAATGTGAGGCATCACAAGCTTATGTACATCAGCTGATAATGAACTCAAAAGTAGTAGATGAGTTACAAGAGGAAGGAAAAAGGTCTAAAAGCCTAGTCTTGGATTGTCAGTGAAATAAGTGGTTGTTTTAGGGCAGCTGTATGAGAGGCTATTAACACTCCTCCTCCACTAAGTTTTGCTGTATTCATATGTAAAATAGAGCATGAACAGCAGACTAACAGTATAACAAACTAATCAGATTATTGCTGGTGAAAACAAATCCTGGCACATTAAGTCATCTCCTTTTTTCTTATGACACTTGTCACTTCAGGGATTTTCTGATTAGTATAAGGAAACAACTTATAAAATCCATTTCTATTCATGGCACTTCTAGATGTAGTACTTCAAGAATGGGGCAGTAATCTTCTGTAGATTACATTTTTCACTGCAGAAATGAAAAGTGCCATTAACATAATGTAAATGCCCTTCTTAAGGTTTGTATTGCTGATCCCTTGGAGGGGTCAATGCTAATACAACATCCGCATATTCCATCCAAAACATTATCTTCTTTACTTTGGTGATACTTAGATTTAGCAAGGTACCTACAATTTTTCTTCTGCTCATGTCATAGTAATCCCTGACACTAAAATCAGAGACCATTGAATTGAAATCCTGGAGCCAGAGTCCTCTTAGTAGTCAGCAACAGTGATCCTGCCCTCCAGCAATACTGTTTTAGGATGCTTTGGTATATTGGGAGTGCATGATTGTTATTGTCAAATTTACTGATTAATCACTGAAATTCTGATGGTATCCTGTAATTTTCTGCACCTACCCAGAAGTGGTAATAGCTCCTAAAGCTGAAATCCAGCTGTGCTGCAGACCAAAATCAGTATTTTTGTGATCACCTTTCTGAATTATATTGTTCTCTTGAACTGTACGGAGACTCTAACCAGCAAATCTATCCAATGATAATAGGGGTCTGACTCGTTTTACTGAATTTAAATCCAAATGCTGATCAACTTCTAAATTTGGCCTCTTATACCAATTTCAAAACTGGTATTTTATTTCAGTTGTATTAACTTTTAAGTGGCATAACACTGAAAATATCAAAGGAACTGCTCTTCCTTTACACCAGTAGGAGGGAAGAGAGCACTACTATCTACTCTTGCTTTTTAGAGTATATAATTTGCTTTTTTAAAACCATGTACTTAGTATGTATTTCTAACTATAATGTTTTATCCTTTACTAAGCAAATTGAAGTGTTAATATTGAAAATATGCTTTAAACATAAAGGTACATTTAATAAAGCTCAGTATGACTTTCCCTGGCATGAAGTAAGTTAATTTTTCATCACTTGGGAGTGTATCTTCTTTCATAATAAGCAGATAATGCATTGATGCTTAAGGGTATTCTTGAAGAGCTAGAATAGAGTATTTTGAATTGGCTTTATTGTGCTGAAATGCTTGTGGTTTAAATGATTTCCAAGGAATTTCAAAATAAACAACTAAGCAAACTCCTAAATAATTTCATTTTAATCCAAACTTCTTTGAAAAATAAGCATGAAGCAATACTAATCTTATTGGTTTACAGCAGATGACTGAATTGGGCATTATTTACCACAGAACATAGGAGGCCAGACCTGTGAGGTGGATGGTGCAAGAGTCCTAGTCTGCCTGTGAGGTTTTTTATTTATATCAGCTCTAGGATGCTTCTACCTTTGCCTAACTTGCTCCCTCCTTGGGTTGCTCCTCCCAGCCCTTTTGGTTGTACTATGGATGGAGAAAGAGATCCAGACCCTACTTAGAGAGTTATCCTGTCCTCCTGGACAGTTCAGAGATGTGCTTACAAACCCAGAGTCATCATAGGAGGTGCAGGCAATGCCGGCAGTGCCAGCAGTTCCTGCAGCCAGCACCTGCCTGGGGTCTGTGCGCTCTGCTTATCCCAACTGGGCACCAGGGTGGAATCCAGGCTGTGGATGCCAGGGGATTGGTGAGCAGGGGGAACTGGGAGAAGACCTTGTGGGAGTCTACCTTATGCTCAGGAGCCACCACAGCTTCCTGGACCCCCCTGCCTTGCTCTCTCAGCCCACCTCAGTACCTATCTCCAGCCCTATCCACATTTCTTCACCAGGAAAGCAGGAAGGGAGGACACAACCTCACTGGCCTGAAGGTATCTGTTGGCCCCATCAGATGTTTTGAAACATGTAGAACAATCCTACAAGAACTTGAAGAGCTGCCTTGTATATAAGATCAGTTTACAAAACACATGGCTTTCTTCTATGCACAAACTAGAAAATAAATATCTTCAGTTATTTTCCTAAAAGTGCTTTGACTAAAGTTACGGTTACTATTTCCTTTATAGCTTTTCATTTGTTTGTTGTTTGATCTGTGGAGCTGACTTTAAATGCCTTGATCATTTAGTCCATAATTTACTCAGTTTAAATGGCATGTTATGCATCTCAATATAAGTTGTAGTGCAGTCATTCAGTCTGTCTATTTTCTTAGTTAATTAATTGGCTCAGAGTGACCTTTCAAAGCTACCGTGGAATCCCAAAAATCCAGCAATTCCCTTAGAGGCAAAGATAGTTTCTATATCCTGGTAATATGGTCTCCTTATAGCAGTTATACAGGCCACTGGGATCACTCACTTACTTGTAATTAAGCTTATGTTTAAATACATTGCTACTGTGTGTGCAAAATATATCTTATATATATTCATCTTGCTTACTTTTCTGTGGTAATTATGATTCCTAATTTTACTAATGAACTCGTTCTTTGACAGCTTTTCAGAAAAATAAATATTTTCTGTGGGAAATCCTTACATTTGGACTTGGATCTTTTTATTGAAGTAACAGCTTTTTCAAAAACATTTCTTTCAGGATGTACCATAACTACTTGTTTAGGAATATTCAAGGACGAGACATTAAGGAAAAATGTAAGGGAAGCAAACACAGGTTTGTGGTTCAGAATATGGAGTAATCCTGCTTTATGAAATAGAAAGCAAATCTGCTATGAATATGAAATCTTCAGGTATCATTTTATCCCCAGTGCTCTTCAAACAGCAACCAAGGAATAAAAAACTGCTGTGCTGTTTCTCAAAATTGCTTTCTATTTAAATGTACAATAGCTTTCTGAGTAACTCTGTCACTGTCAGAAGATTGCAGATGAATGGAGAGGAGAGAAACAAAACCACTTATCTGACTCTCTTTTGAATAGAGATATATTTAGCAGCAGCTGAGAGATGCACAGGAACCTGAAGGATCCTGCAGCCCGAGCCAGTGAAGCTGACATGAGGGTGTAACCAGAGCCACCACGCCAGATTTAAATGGCTCCAGAGACCACAAACCACACAGAAGGCAGCAAGCAGGCCCGGTAAACAACAAGCTGTCCACGAGCCAGCAGTGTGTCCTTGTGGCCAAGAAGGACAATGGGATCCTGGGGTGCTTTTTGAAAACATTGCCAGCAGGTTGAGGGAGGTGATCCTGCCTCTCTGCTCAGCCCTGGTGAGGCCACATCTGGAGTGCTGTGTCCGGTTCTGGGCTCCTCAGTGCAAGAAAGACAGGGAGCTCCTGGAGTGAGTACAGTGGAGGGTGAAAAAGATGATTAAGGGACTGGAGTATCTCTCACACAAAGAAAAGCTAAGGAAGTTGGGCTTGTCCAGACTTCAGATGAGGCAACTGAAAGGGGACCTTATCAATGATATAAGTATTTGAAGGGAGAATGTCAAGAGGATGGAGCCAGACTCTTAGTGTTGCCAAGCAATAGGACAAGAGTCAATGGGCAGAAACTGGAACACAGAAGTTCCACCTGAATATCAGGACAAAGTTGTCATATTCAGGTAGAACTTCCTGTGTACCAGTTCTTTACTGTATGGGTGCCTGTGCACTGGAGCAGATTGCCCAGAGAGGGGTGGAGTCTCCTTCACTGAAGATATGAAGAACTATCTAGAATCCTATGGCACGTGCTCTAGGATGACCCTGCTTGAGATGGGAGGTTGGACCTGGTGACCCACTTTGGTTCCTTCCAACCTGACCAGTTCTGTGATTCTGTGTTGCATTTGTGCACTGTTCTCCAAATTCAAACTTAACAGTGAGGCATAACAATTTATCTTACTTTGTCTCTCAGTTCCACAATATGTTTGAATTTCCATTAGGCTTTGGCAACCTGTTGTTAAACGTAGCACATACTTTGCTCAGTGATTATGAAGATAAATTCTTTGCAGAGGGAAACTGCAGGATGAGACATAGTGTGAGACTGCTTATGAATCTCCTGGCAAATAGGCAGGACTCTGCCCCGCTTCTCACAGAGCTGTCAAAGAAGCAATTAATGTGTTAGGGTGATCTTACACTGTAAAGTGTCTTATGCTGCTGGCAATAATTATGTGCCCCAGCTGAGTAATTTTTTTTTTTTTTTTCTAAAGAGAATAAAATACCAGATAAATTACAGTCAGTAAAATCAATAGCTTTATATGCAAGGTCTGAAAGGCCATTTTCCTATGTTTTCCCTTTTCTTCTGTGGAGAAAAGTCATCAGAGTAGATGAAATATGTCTGCAATAGATACATTCATTTCTGTAGTTTTGATATGGACAACAGTCTTATGCTTTGCTAGGGAAACAGCGGGTCTGCTTTTTCTAGTCCTGTTTTACCAGATTTCTTTTACCTTGCATTAGGAAGTATAACCTCTCAGGAAACATGGCTGATAATATATGCATGAAACTTGAGTGCCATTATAGCATATTGTCCTGGGTTACTGCTGAATTGTATCCCCATTCGTCTGTTTAAATCAAAAATGAGTTCTGCACCTTTAAGACTGGATCTAAGAGTGAAGAAGAAGCAGTGGAATGTCTGAGGCGGGTGTTTTCAAAACATCAAGATAAGAGTTTGCAGTTTTGGAGGACACACAGGGAGTGTTGGCTGCAGTGCGGATGGCGGGAGAGAGCTCTCCTTTGCTTTCTGTTAGTTTGTGGCTAGCTGAAGCAGAGAAGTTCTCCAGACTGTGAGTTTCTTTTCCTTTTTTTTTCCTTGGAACTGTTCAAACCTACTCTGGACTAACCCCCAGCAGAGCACCAAGAGCTCATCCCTGTGGCCCACCGGGCCTGGCTTGGGCCTGGCATTTCCCAGTGCCAGGGACTGACACAGACTGAGCGAGCCGAGCTGCACCCACGGCACAGACTGGCTGGATTGGGCATCTCTGCGGAGAAGCAGGAGGTTTTGTTCCTTGGTGTTCATTTGTTGTGCTTGGCCTGTTAAATAAACACATTTTTTCCACTTTCCTCTAAGGAATTTTTTTTGTTTTGTATTGTTTTTCCTCTTTTCCTTTCCTGAACCAGTTGGGGGAAGGGGCCATTGGATTGGTTTTCTGGAGGGACCTATTCAGAGGTTCCTTCCCAAATTTGCCTTAAACCAAGACACATATTCAAGGACAGAACAATCATACTGATGCTAACTTTTCATTACACCGTGTATTCCTGTGCTCTGCATGCTAACAAGACAGCACTAGTAAATGTTTGAAGTCAACCCCCATTATGCTTCATACCTAGATGGAGAAAAGAAGCATGATTTTCCTCTGAAATTTACTGATCAGATCATGTGGTAAGTTTCCCTGTGCTATTTAAACTGTGTAAGAAGTTAAAAATATTTCTAAACTTCTAAATTAAAATTAAAAATCAAATGCATGTGATATGGCATTTATTGGTAGACTTAACTGTGTAATGAATAGTTTCAAGGACATGATGCTTGATGTGAAATTTTGATGAGCAGTTCTGCAGCCATTATCTCCAGTGAGCTCTGACAGATGACTAAGGATGTGTTAAGATATTGTGGTGCTTTTTCTTGCAAACATTACAATGGTAGTAATGCAATCACAAAGCCTGGGAAACTATGATGACTGGAGATATCTTGGGGTTCATCTTGTAGTTATTTAGCATTGCTAGAACTAGAATTTTACTGATGTGTTTGCTAATAACTAGGATTAATAATATGACTTTTTTATATTACTCTGACATCAGAATACTGATACATTTATAGAAGAAACTGAATATCTAATAGACTGATGTTATGAGGCATGACAAGAAAGGCACCAGAGGTCTTTGGGTTAATCCTCTGGTGTTGCAAATAAATCATGGTCTGTGTCTAAATCCTCTCTAAATTATTTTTTATATCTGTATCCTTCTACTACCATTTAGAGTTCCTCAGTTTTGAACAGCAAGAGATTGCAAATTCCTTCTTCTAAACACAATTTCATTCCCAGAAGACTGTTTTTCAAAGCCTACAATCATGGAGTTATAGCCCTCTTCTACTTGAGTGTAATGAGACCTATGCAGTTTTACTAACTGCCTCTGTCTGACATATTTCCCTATAGTAATTTTAGAACACATTGGTTAATTTTGGACTTGGTTTAAAAATGGTAAAGTTTTCACAGTTTTATTTTCAAAGATTTCTACATATTTTCTGAGAAAAATAGCTGAGTACATCAGAGATGAAAACTGGTGACCTCTGCTGAGAGGAAAAAAACCACAGAATTTAGTTCTCAATATACCTGGACAGGCTCATCAATGTGTGTATATATCTTTGTTCTACTCACAGTGTTCCTCTCTTTTTGCCTGATGGAGCTGTCTTGGAGAATTGACTTGATTCCTTTGAGGTATAGAGGGAAGATGCAATAATGAGTAGGACAACTAAGGATAGAAATACTTATGTCTTACTGTTCATGGCACAAAAAATCAAAATCAAAATAAAAATAAATAGTTTCTATAAAAGCCTTCTTTCAACCATTAGTTTTGCCTTTCCCATGAAACCTTACCTAAATGGTCAGATAAAAAGATACTGCATCACTTACAACATTCAGTTGTGTTGTTTTCTTTTTTTTGTAATAAAGATGAGTTAGAATGAGCAGTCTTCTGCTGTTCTGCTGTTCCTGAGCCATGCCTAGCATAATTTGTCTTCTGAGGCTTGTGACTAATGGCTTAAACATGACAACACTCACAAGTGTTTATTTCCATTTTGCAGATTTATAAGGGAACTAAATCTGTTCTATGTAAACAAAGCAAGATGATATCCATGTTTATGATCCATGTATAAAAAATATAAGGAGAAGAAAAAAAAAAGGAAAGAAAGCTAATAAAATTGTCTTAGGGCCATAGTACTTTCACTTTGAAAACAGGCATAAAGTCTGGAAGTTAAAAGCTCCCCTCAGGCATAGTGCAGAATACGATGAGGCAAATTCAGAAGATGGAAGCCTCCATCCTGGATCTTTTTTAGAGTCAGTATAATATGGCAGCAGTGTCCTCTTTCCCAATAAAGTAAATTGTATTGAACACAGGTTAACTGAGAACAGTGTCTATTTTCATGCATCTTGAGCTTCCCCAAGATAGCAATAAAAGCCTAAATAAAGAAGTTCAGAGTAATAGCATTAGCAGAACATCAGCAGAATAAGAATTGAGGAAAACCAGTCACCACTCATCACTGTTTCAGCTGCTTTAGTCATAAAGTGTAAAGAAAGTATTTGATTATGAAAAAGAAAATACTTCTGCAACAATAATAGGAACACAATTATTTATGAATAATTTTGGAATAAGGATGAATGTGTATTTTACGCTGTAAGAAAGTCATCCCAACTTTAAAAATCACAGAAGTAATGGTGTTTATGGCTTAGGCTAAACTTAATACAAACTAATTGCACAGTATAAAACATAATATATCAACACTTCCTTTTTAGTTTTCCACCACTCTTTGAAGTATTTTATCATGTCCTTTTCCTAAACTGTATCACAAATTAATAAAAATACCTTTTGCCTTGAATTTAAGTTCATTTTTGCTATTTCTTAATTAAACAAGAGAATAGCAAATATGCCTTATCTTTTCAAAATATAAGCCAGCCAGCTCTTTTCTACAGAACGAGTGTCTCCCATTCCCTGCTCCTAATACAAATTTTGGGCTGTAATCTACTAATGCATTGACTGTACCATTTGAAATGAATGTGTACTCTGTAAAGTAAGAGAATTTTTGCACTGAATTATAGGAGAAAGAAGTGCACTGTCCTTGAAACAGCAAGTGCTAGTCATTGGAGCACATGGCATCCCATGCCTCTGACCAGTCACTACATTGAAATCAAATGCATTAATTGGTCATGTTGATTACAAGTAAATATTTCATCAATCTAAACTGACTGATTTGATGAAGTATGAAATAGTTCAAAGCAGAATGCAGCTGAAGTTGTCTTTCACAAATATAACACACTGAGTAGTCATTTCTTAATACATCCTGGGGACTTAAAAATATAATTTATCCATTTTCTTTGTATTGTATGTCAAATTTCATTCCAACAGTTCTTCAGCAAAAAAATAATAGCAGTGGTTTAACCTTATGTAAGTTGTGAAGCTGAATGAGAATGTAATGTATCTTATTTCCTCCACAGAGAAAACCTCTGCATGTTAACACGTTGTGATTTTTCTTTTTAAGTGTAGCATAATTAATTGCACAATTGTTTTCTTCATCTTGCTAATAACAGTGGAGATAACTAGGGTGTTTGTTATTGGTTTTAAAGTTTAAAACATGATATACTATCCTTATGCAAGAAAAGTAGTGTTAAATTGATTTAGATGAGAATGAGAACTGTAACAGCATCAGATTTTTTTTTTTCAAGGTAGTGGGAGGAAATAATGACTTTTTTGACTCTTCTAGGCCTGCTGGTTAAAAACATTTTGTGTTTGTTTGCTATAGAATTCATTATCAGAGCTTTGTAATCTTAAATTAATCTCCATAAGCCTGATGACAACCTGTGGCAGGTTTGTGGGTGTAGAGAGAATGAGGCAGAACAATTGATCCAGCTTCAATGGCTGCTAGGGCAAGAATCTCATTGTCTCTAGAATGCAAAAGTAAAACCATGCATAATTGTGTTTTAATGACAGTACAAACAAGCAGTTCACCTGAAGGTACAGGAAGGGTTGTTGCTGTCTATTCTCTGTTTCACGTAGCCCCTCCCAATGGAGGTCAGCCACCTCCAGCAATTATTGCTGCACAGCCTCTAGCTTCTACTAATGCTTAAAAAATCCCAAGCAAACAAACAAACAAAACCACAAGACCCCTCCAAAAAGCAGCAAAACAAGTCCCTATACCTGTTCCCTGCTGACCACTGCTTGGGGAAAAAAGCCCCTATACCTGTTCCTTGATGAAAACTGCTTGTTTGAAAGAAGATTTTGATGGATACACCAGTGTATCACAGCTACTCTCAATGGATACTGCAGCAAGAGTAGTTATTTGTAGTTACTGTCTTTGAGTGAATAAATATCAATTTGCATGCCCATTATGAGGTTTTGCAAGCATAATGTGTGCAAAAGCATTTATGTCAGGCACAGTGAGTTTGCCTATAAATCTTGAAAGAAAATGTTAAGACCAAAGACATGTTTGAAGTTCTGAGTACATAGGGAAACAGGTTGCTTAATGAGCAGCACAGGGCTTGAATGCTGCAACACTATTTCCTTTAGGTTTTTGTTCTGCTGTTATCTCAGTGTTTGAACTTGTCAGATGGTATCCTAAGTGAAATAGCTGCCATTTCTAACAGATCTCTTTTTCCTTTCTTTCATCTTCCTATTTTAAGAAAGAAGGGGGATTAGCTGTGCATTTTAAATTTTTTTACCTGTTACTGAACATGAGCAAGCCAGTTCCTCCGTGATACAGAGTTTGTGGATGTTGAATTAACCTTCCTTCCCAGGTGATCATTTCTGTCCCTGTGCTGTGCCCTCCATTCCCAAGGTGCAACTGTTTGTGGGGCTGCAATATGATCTGAAGGAGAGAACAAGTGTGGGTTAAAAAAGAAAAAAACTGTTTAAATGTAGCTTAGCTCCCGTATTGTGCAATGGTGACTTCTACTATGCCGATACAAGAATATAACTGAAGAACAAGAAATTATGTGACCAAGTACATGTTTCTGTCAGAGGTGGTTTCACCCTTAAATGTTTGTGTCACTGTAAAACTGTCATCTTGCAGAAGGAGTTGCCAGAGTTCTGCATATCCATGCTCAGTGTCTACCATGAGAGTACACAAACAAGGGGATACACAATTACCACTTTTCAAATAAATAGATTTCTGATAAAAAGCATGAATGCAGACAAAAATTTTTTTATATTTACTTTAAAGTTTAATAAGGATTTGAAGCCATTGGACCTTTGTGAAAAAAATGTGTGAATGTAGCAGCATATAAATACTATACAGATTATATTAAAAAAATAATAATTCTGGTAGTGGAATTAGTTGCTGTCATTTTTATCAATCTGAATTTGGCAGGCCATGTGAGAGGAAATTACAGTGAACAATAAGTATTATAATATAAAGCATGGGTAAGGATTATTGTAATATTCTAATTAAAATTATGTGATGGCATTGCAATATTTCTAGAATAAAAGTGTACTGCAAAATGGAAAACATGGCAAAATTCTTAGGACTAAACATAGTAGAGTCTTTTTTCTATTTTATTTTTTAATGGACTTGCTCAGAGCATAATAACTGGTTTAATTAATTTAAATTATGTAGCACATATAACCCTAATAATTCTAACCTGAGAAACAAAACTTAGGTGTCATAAATGATTTAAGCAACTAGGTAAGTTTGAAATGTGAAACTACAGCATACTCATAAAAAAACAGAAATCACATCATAATAGTTCTAGGTGACTAAATATACTACTATTTGTTGAGGAGCTCTTAAGACTTAAATCAGAATCTTTAGCACCCTGAAAGAAATTAGAATACTAAGCACATAGGAAGTCCTAAGCTAAGATCATGTAAGTGTACAAGAATTCTAACTGCATTGTGATATGTCTCACAAACAAACAATATTATGAAGAATTCTGTACATTGAACCTCCCACAAATACATGAATTGATGAAAAAGTAAAATGATCATAACTAAATTTTCTTATATCGGCTAAGAATTTTCAGGTTAAAGCAGATCAAGATGTGCAATAAGACGCCAGAGCATCATGGCAGGTCCTGGAACTGTTTCATAGGGCAACAGTGGAAACTTCTGAGAAATCTGGTATAGTCAGATATAGGCTGTTTTCCCTTGTCTGGTGGGATACAATCAAGAAAACAGATAACTGACATGATAACTGTTTCAGCTTACATTCTTGCTAGATAACACATTTTTTTAAAGAATTCTTCATTGACTTCCTCTTCTTTTTTTCTATATATTTTCAGTCTTCAAATAAAATCACAGATTAAATTCAGCATGTTATCTTTCTTACATGGTCAAAGAAATTAGCATTTCCTATTAAATGCCATTGTCTACACCACGTGCATTTAATTTTTGTCAGGCCCTGGATAACAGCTTTAAACTGATATTGGGTATTTTAAAGTTTTCACCTTAACATTTCCAATCCCTCAAGATGAGCTCTTTTTTTAGCTCTTGTTTTATATCTGATAAACTGTAAAATACTGCAGAAGGCTACATGAAAGCACAAGTATAGACAACATTTGACCTGAAGTCCTGTGACTATTGAAAAAAATCGATGCTGTGATGTGGCTGCTCTGTTCTGTTTTCCACAGGTCATTTGGCCTCATGACATGCTCAAATTGAGCAAACCCTTCCTGAAGTATCACTCTCACTCCCTTGAAATCTCCAGCAGCAGGGCTCATAGTATCTCCTTTCACATTTGGGAAATAGATAGTGGGGGATATTTTTATAGATAAGGAGCTTCTGGAAATAAGCTCCATATTATCCTCTCAGGCCTAGCTGGTCAGGCAACCCAGGGTATGCTATAATAGGAAGTAGATGTGTTTCCTTGATGATGTGAAACGGAATGAAGGTAGATGAAAGACTCTCTCCACGTCTTTCAAAACTTTTCAAGGAACTGTAGATGTGAGCCAATGCTTTCAGGGCCTTCCTGTCTTCCTTGATATGAATAACCAGCTTTCCAAAGCTTCATGAATCTCATGAACTCCCTGTTTTCAAGATCTGAAAGGTGTTTTTTGTTTCCTATTGGAGCTTATTTTAATACTTTCTAACAAAGCAATACTTGTACAACTTGTACAGTTGGTCTCAGAGGTATCTGAGATGGAGCTGGGGAACTCTGTATCTTTCAGGGAAAATAAAGGAGACTTGGAGGTTTGGTGTTGGCAAAAGCATACAGAACTCATCCAACTCCTGTGGAATAAGCCACAGAAAACCTGTCCCACAGCACTGATTAGATTACAGAACCTCTGTAGCTTCTCTCTACATTGAGTAAATTGCCTGGTATCTGAAAAGACAAAGTGTGAGGCCAGTCCCCAGTGCTGACTAAGAAAACTATTCAAGCTTCCTTCCAATGATTTTTTTCATTCTAGGTATCTGATCAATGGAATAAAGACTGCAACATGATGAAATCAATTTCTAATATCCAGAGCTGCATGTGAGCTATTACTGAATTCATAATAGCCATCTGTCACATTGCCCATGCAGACCCGGTCATTATCAAGTCAACAGTTTTCAAAGCATCCTGTGACTTAAAACACAAACAGAAATGTTAAAAGCAATTTAACAAGATGCCTTAACATAATGTATCAGAAACAAGATGTGATTTCAGTTAGATTAATAAGCTTAAGTACATGTAAAATTGTGTTTGATGGGGTTTTTTTGTTTGTTCACAGAAACAGAAGTATCATCTCACATGAAAAAACAGTGCTGCTTTTGAGCAAAGCTGACACCTTTAGCATTTGGAATTGTTAAAGATCTCCTGTTATTTAATGGTGGATTAAAAGCATGGTTATAGATTTGGAATTTGGATAGACCCTATAGAGACTACTAAAAATCTGATTTGATCTGCAGCATTGCAGCACTCATCTAAACAGTGAATATTCGCAAAGATTTTTTCACAAAAAAATTGCATATGCTGGGGAAATTATCATGTTAAAGGGACCCAAGGTGTTTCAAGGGACAATATGTGCTTTAACTGTGATTTTGAACAATGCAGGTAGTTATCTGACAACTGAAAACAAACAAAAACACCCCCAAGTACAATTTTGCACATATTTAAGCTTATGAATCTAACTAATGTTTCATGTTTCTGATCCATTATGTTAACATATCTTGCTAAATGGCTTTTAAAATGTCTATATTTATGTTTTCAGCTTGAGTATATACTACAAAATCACTGTTTCTACACGATTATTTGTAGATTTCCTCTCAATATTTCACTCATTTTAAACATCAATATTTGTATTTCTAACAGTATACATGGCTATAAAGGAAACTATACCGCTTAGGGTAATGATAAGCTCCTGTTTTCCAAATTGCTTTTCCCATGACAAAACCATTACTGTAGAATTTGTATTGCTGCTTTCTGTACAGCAACAAATTGTACTCATGTCAGGAATATGTATAAGTGCCTTTTTTCTCTTTGTATACAAAATGAGTAGCTCTTTCGTTTTCTATTTATAATTCCTAAAAGCAAAACCACTTTCATGTTAGTGCCTTGATGCAGTAAAATAACCAGTAATGAACCAAACATCAGGATTTTCCAAGTGCCCACCTGACACAGGGCCTTTAGATAATTCCAAACCTTCTCGAAGAAGAGATGAATGTTACCCTGTTTTACTGGTCTTACTGCTAAAGTTTAACATTTTTTGTTCAATATCTACCCTGAGAAAATTGAATAAAAATTAAGTATTAATATCACATTGAAATTAAACAAAAGATACAAATATGACTTGTATCCATGCCTTTCAAAAATTGCAGTCCAGTATCACAAAACACAAAGCTCCCCCTGAGTGAGACTTTTATAATCCTGTAATTCCACAGGAACTTAACCTAAACTGTGATTTGATAGCATATTCAAGTAATTAATTTGATGTGGAATTAAATGTAACCTTGAGAAAGTTAAAATGTTTTGAATATTTAAGATCATACCCTTAAGATCATTAAGATCATTAGCTGTCTAAAAAATAAAGTAAATGCATTTTCTAAGCATAGATCACAGAAATGGTTTAAGCCATAAATGGAAGTTGTTGATTGATTTGAATTTTGAAAGGTAACATATCCTTTTTCTGCAAAACTCAGGTTTTTGACAGCTGCTTAGTATCTTCCCACTGTAATAGTTTGGAAGATCTCAGTGGCAATCAGTTTGCAAAGATCAGTGGTGTTTGGGGTGGCTTTTGGTGGATGTTTAAGAGACTTTCTCTCTCCAGTTCCTTACAGACTCCAAGGAAATTAAACTTGTCCTCTGGAATGTGTTCACTCAGGGGTTCAGCATAGGCAAGAGGAGAGAATTCCCTATCCTTTGCAGGATCTAAAAAGCAATACAAAGCAAGTCATTACTAGTATGCAGAAATTAGGATTGTAGTTGCACACACTGATGTGTGATTTGTGCACCTCAAAGATGAACTAGAAAAGGAGGATGAGGAGAATGTTGGGTTAAGGAAGGAGAGGAGAAGAAGCTGAGACATGACATCATAATAATTGGCTGAATGGTAAAACCAGAGGGCAGCAATCAATGCCTTAAGGACCTGATGATCAGTGACAAGAGGTTCTCTGCAGGGGTCCATACTAGGACCAGCACTGATTAATATCAACCTCAATTGCATAGGCAGTATGGTTGAGCTCACCTTCAGCAAGTTTTCAGATGACCCTAAGCTGAGTTGTGTAGTTGACAGACCTGAAGGATGGATGCCATCCATAGGGTCCTGGAAAGGCTCAAGAAGTGGGCATACATGAACCTCATGAAGTTCAACAAAGCCGAGTATAAGGGGCTGAGCCTGGGTCAAGGGAACCTCCAGTATCAGCACAGGCTGGGGCTGAAGAGATTGAGAGCAGCCCTGCCATTGGGGGTGCTGGCACACCTGATCTGTCAGTGTGCACTTGCAGTCCAGAAATCCAGCTGTATCCTGGGTTGCATCCAAAGCAGCGTGGCCAGCAGAGGGAGGGAGAAGATTCTGCCCCTTTACGTCACTCTGGACTGCTGCATCCAGCTCTGAGGTCCCCATTAGAGGAAGGTCATAGCACTGTAGTCCAGAGGAGGATGGAACATTTCTTCTACATAAACAGGCTGAGAGAGTTGGGATTGTTCAGCTTAGAGAAGAAGAGGCTCCACAGAGACCTTCCAGGACCTAAAAGGGACATACAAGAAAGACGGGGAGAGATTTTTCAGCAGGGTCTGTACTCATAGGGCAAGTGTTTTAAATTAAAAGAGTGTGCATTCAGACTACATAGAAGACACTTTTTACGATAAGGGTGGTGAAATACTGCCCAGAAAAGTGGTGGATGTCCTTAAAAATATTCGAGGTCAGGTTGGATGGGGCTTTGAGTAACCTGATTTGCTTGAAGATGTCACTGGTCTTTGCAGGGGTTGGGACTAGATGACCTTTAAGGGTCATTTTCAAACCAAACCCATCTATGACTGATTTTTGAGGGCCTACAGGAGGGCCACTGAACAGGTCTATTCCTTGCCTGTGCTGAACACCAGCTCTGATATGCCTTTATAACAAAGTGTTATTTTCAGTATTACTGAAATTTACATCTGAAGCCAGAAACAAATTTTATGTCTGAAACTCCGTTGTCATCAGACTGAGTGAAAAGTTGCACCAGTATGTTAATATTTTAAACAATGAAGGTGAGGGAAATCAGTGTATCCAGACAAGTGGAGTATATCTCCAGTCATGCTTTCTATGAAATTTTGCTATGATAAAAGGCAAATTTATTTTCTAGCTGCTTTGCATACTCTACACTGGTTTTTGGGTTTTTTTCTCTAAGAGAATATGGATTTTACTGTTACTCTGAAAGGGTGAAGTAGTCATAGTCATAGTCCATAGTCATAAAGTATTGTCAGAAATCTGGGAGGGAAATGTGTGACTATTGTGCTTAATTGGAAGAAATTAATTTCTTAAAAAAAGAAAACCTACTGTAAATAATGAGCCCTAAAGCAATAATACTTCTGAGATACTGTGTTTTGTGACTCTAGAAAAATGACTGTTAACAGCTGAATGAAAAGCAGTATTTTTTTCTTGTTATGATGTAAAGATCTACCCTGTTTCAAGAAAAAATCGTGTTCAAATTGTGACCTCAAGGTCAAGTTCAGTAAAGCTTACCTTTCAAGGACTGCCAAGCAGTCAGTCATCTGAGATCACTGTACAACAATGGTCTTTGATCCTCAGATATTTCTGCTGTCTAAAATCATTATGCATCTGGTTTATTTAGTGCTATTATGTACAGAGAACTATTTTGCATTATATTATGACATTTTTAAACTTCATGGGTCTTTTTGCACGTGATCCCCTATCACAATTTTAAAACAGTTTTTGACAAAGAAAAACAAACTTTCCACTAAGATTATTTGTTCACAAAGAATTTGTTCTTTCTGTCAGAAAAGGTTACTTGTGGAAAAAAATAAATCTAAGCCTGAAAACTTTTTTTTTTCACTTTCACACCCACAGATTCATAAACATCTGTGGCAGAAAAACTGCAGCTTAATAATGTCAATATGTGATGCTATTTCATTGCTCTTCCATAGGCCAACTTTCTCAATATCTCTAAAACACACCTCTCCCTGCCTTGCACCATGGGATAATTGTCAATGAAGGGTTGAAGTATCTGTCTACATGTACAAATATATAAAATCCACAGACTATTATTATCATGCAAATGTTACTGAAATGGAAAAGAAAAAAGGCTATCAAATAATCCCTGTTAAAAAAACCCAAACTAATGTATTGGGGGGTTAGACCTCTCTATGTGTAGAATGTGAGCGTAAGTGGGAAAAGAATTTTGTATCTATGCAAAATATGCAAGGAATGTGAAACCTCTAGAAAATTGAGGAAATGGTTGGGTTTATTTTCCTGGTGAATGATATATTTTAGCTTCAGGAATTACTTGCATCTCATTGGTAAACCTGGGAGCAGATGAGTTTGACTTAGTCTACTGTCAGTTCAATGACTGTAGTAATACTTTAAAGCTTTAATGTGGCTGCAGTGAACTGCGCAGACTTTAATAGCAGCTTTCAAAAGCAGTGATGGGTTTGGTCTCAAGCCTGACTTGTCACTTAGGACTCGAGTTCTTGCAAACAAGTTTAGCAGATGTCTGTGCAATCACTTCATTCATATAATTCACTCTGCAGAAGTACTTGTTTCTCCTCAGGAAGGCTGAAAACAGATTATTTGTTTCTATGTGGGCATGTAGTCATGTAGCAATTGCCCACAGAAGAGCACTACATTTGATGCAGTATTTGAAACACAAATTGTATTATATTGATGATAACACAATTACAGAAAGTTTAAGATATAAATTATATTTGTAAAATTTCTTATATACTTCTTGTCTTTCATGCAGTTCTGTAGAGACCCCTAGCAATTGAGGTATACTACTCATTCAATTATTTCTAAATTCAGTAGCCACATCTTAATTAGCAGAGATTTGAGGGCAATTAAATTATAACAAGTCTCATGTGATTATTTTTTTTATTTAGACCAAAAGTACTATTCAGTGTGCAAAGTCAGAGGTCTAGAAAAAAAAAGAAGAGAAACAAACAAATTACATAAAAGCAACTAAGTGTTGCAGTGATTTTAAGATATTAATGTGCTGCACATTCATCTTTTTTTGTCCTACAAAGTCCTTCCCAAGAAATATTAAAGTAAGGTAGTAAATCAGGATATTAGAGAGCTTAGTTCTTCTGCATGGCAGTGATAGACTTTTTTTTTTTTTTTTTTTAATTTTTTAAATTTTTTAAATTTTTTTAAATTTTTTTTTTTTTAATTAAGCACCTTTATGCCTGCTTTTGAATTGCATAAAAATAGCTTGGGTCTTTGTAAACTTGTATCGGAGTCTTTGTCTTTGTGCCACCCTGCCGTGCTGTGAAGGACAGTTTAAGGTATTTTTCCTTTCTATTTTCTAAACATATTATTTGTCTTCAGCTCCTACATGCACTGGCCTGTTCACCAGCACTTGTGCAGAAGTTTATACAGCAGGATACGGTTACTCCAAGGTGCACAGGAGAATGAAAAGAATTGTCCCTAGAGTTGTCTTAATTGTACAGTACTTAGGGAATAACGTGCCCTTGCAAGCAGTAGGCAGTTAACAAAGATCTCAAAAAATGGTGCTTCTGTTTCCTCAACTGCAGGAGGTAGATATCTCACCTTCAAGAGCATCTCCATCTTACTTGAGAACCTTCATCAACAGGGTAGTGCTACTGCAGCTGGCCTTTTAGGAATCAAATTATTCCTTTGCTGGAGAGGCAAGAGAAGAGCCAAGAGGAAGATCAACATATTGTCTATATGATGGCAGCATTCTGTAGGCCAGACAGGTCACCTCCATATGCAGATCATAATTTAACTGTTTCACTCAAGGATAGCTGGTTTTAAGTTTTTAAGGTGCCTCTAGTTCAGTTTATATAACATGTTAGTCACTCAATTACGGGTGCTTGGGGCAGTAATAGTGTAATTGCCTGCAGCTGAGCTGAAAAGGCAGCAACTTAGTATTGTGAAATGTGAGACAAGATTCCTATTTTGAAAAGACTTTTCCATCTGAAAGACTACTTTCAGAAGATCTGGAACAAATTGTATTCTGCAAAGAATATGTTGGATGTACAATTGGAAGAGGCTTGTACTGGTTGATCCTATCTCATCCTCAGGGACTGACTCTATTTACGTCTCCTTTTGAAGTTTTCCTTCCCCATTTAACAAAAGTTTTGCATTTAATAGTGGATAAAGAGGAATTCAACAACAGATAATGGCATGGAAATTCTAAGTCATTAGAAGGAGGTTTGGGTTTTTTGAGGGGAGTGGGAGGAATTATATGACAACAAAATCTTCTTGAAATGCTTGAGGTTTTTTGGGATTTAAAAGGCTGTTTTGGCAGCTTGACAGCTGTGTAACACAGACTCTGGGAGGCACTGCCAACACACCTTAGGTGGAAAGGTGCAGTGCTGCAAATAGCAGGCCCCCAGCATTGCTAAGGCTGAGGTACCATACCTGAGGTACCCACCACAGCCATCTCATGTCTCTTCTGACAGAGACATTTCTGGGTTATAGAACACTTGGGGCAGGACAGGGTATGGCCATGACACTTTGTGACCTCTCCTGCCACATGGTGACAGTAAATCGAATATGCGTGGAGAGGATTCAACAGAAGAGCTTTAGGACAGAGCATTATATCTGTTTCCTTCAGTATTTTCTGAGGGTCATATCTTATTAGATTATGAGTTAGCATTGCTGTCTTGCCAAAACCTGCTTAAAATGGAAAACTTTTATTTGTGAGAACTCTCTTTAAGAAGAAAATGGTAATTGGTTGGATAAATCAATCTTCTTCCCTCTTTGAATTTGGATTGTATCCTGTATCTTCCAAAATTTACAGGACTCAGATGCCTCTGCAATACTTTCATGTTTATCATACTCTAATTTGCACCGCATTTGAGTCTGTATAACCTGTGTTCCACATAAGTACTTCATGGCAGTGCTCTGGGAAAGAGGAGCTCCTTTGAAGTACAGAAAAAGAAAAATAAACTTATCTTAAAATTTCAGGGATGAGACTTTTTTCAGCCTCTTCTGGAAGGTGGAAAAGTGAATTTTCTCTGAGGGTGGCTGTATGGTACAGGTAGGGTTAGAGTGTATGTGTATGTATGTATGTATGTATAAATTTATAGATATGTATGTATGTATAATTTATATATATATATATATATATATATATATATATATATATATATATGTACGTATGTATGTATAAATTTATATATACATAAATGTAGACAACAAATTTGTATATGTAACATTTGGAGCAGCCAGCCCTGGGATTTTTCCATGTTTATTTTTCACTCTGATACACTCTTATCAGACATAATGAAACACACCAAAATCACACACAAAGTCCTGCTGCATTTGTAATTTAGGTTGGTTGGTTTTGTTTGGTTCTTTCTTTTTTTTTTTTTTTTTTTTTTTTCTCTGGAATAGGGTGGGTTGTTGATTTGGGGGTTTTGAGGGGAAGGGGGGATTTTTTTTTTGTCAAGTAATCTCACTTCCAGAAGAGCCAGCTAACTAAAAGTGAAAGAAAAGTTTCTGAAAGAAAAGCAAGCACTTGAAAATCGGTGTTGTTAATGATTTCATTGCTGTTGTTGTTCTCAGGATATGTTCTCACACCATCATTTTTCTAATCTGCATCCTAATGCACACAAGAATAAAAACGAGTTTGGCTGTGCTCTTTTGGACTTTTAACATCTCTCACTTCCTGTCAGCTGTTTTGATGCTCAAGATTTGGATCACTCTTTAAAGCAAAGGAGAAACTCTCGTTACAGAAAGTATAAAAGGGATGCAGTGATCTGGGTGTGATTGTTTCAACAGTTTACACTTTTACTTCAGTGTTTTTATTATTATTTTTAACTCAGTTAAGACTAGTGGCTTGCCCAAAATTTTCAAGATGGATTGCAAATTATTTGAGGCTGGTGCTGAGGTTTTCTTCTCTTAAAGTAGGAAAGGATCTTCATGCATTCACTCTGAAGAGCGTAGCCCCTTCAGCTCTTGAAAACTCAGCTTTTTCACCTCACAAAGACAGCATGATAATAGCAGAGAAGTCACTGCATCCATGTTTCACTCTAACCAGCAGGGCACACTTCAGCGTACAGAAGCCTGGGCATGTCCTTGTCTACTCAGTCCTGCTCTCTGAAGCAGCCATTTGTCACTGTTCTGTTACAGCCCTTGGGGCTGTACCTTGTAAAGGGCTGAATTCTTCTAATTGCCTCTGAATTCACCTAGCAGCTCTTGGGAGATATCCCTGGCTTGCTATTTCCTTTTCATCATCACCTGCTCTTTTTCCATGAACTGTAAAGTTTATAGGTGACAGCAGCTTTTACTCATTGAATCCAGTCCCCACACATATAGTCAATATAAAGGTGAAAGCTCTGTATCCTACAATCAACGGTCTTGAGAATTTGAGTCCCCCGAGTTTCTCTGTTTAGATTATTATGGAAAGAATATAGTAATTAAAATTGTGTGAATAAGCTATGATGAATAATTTATCATACATGTTCCTCTATTTTGTCTCTTAGGAATATCCCAAAGTAAATTGATTTCTGTTTGTTTTTTGAGTGGTTCATTGTCCAAGGAAGCATTTCTCTTTCGTAATTAATAGTTAACGCTACATTTCATCTGGTTCTGACTGTTTCCTAGTCTTGATTGGCCAAACAAGTATCACTGAGATTTACCTTTATTTTAGAACACAGAAAAAATACTGCCATAAATATTTTAAAATGCCGTTGGAAAATCTCTGAGTAAAATAATTAATGTATTTCACTTGTTCTCAGTCAGGTATTTTTTTACATAAAAGCCCCCAAACTATTAAGCCACTAAAGACATATGTAGCTGGTGTCATGGCTGGGTTTACCAGAATACATGTTACAGTATCTAGACAATTATCTAAGCTATCCAGGTTGTCTAAAATGTGTCACACATGCAAACACACACCCATACAAAAATCTTTAATTCATCCTTAATGCAAAAGAAACTTGTATAAATACATCATAACACTAATTGGGATATTTTTGGTGCAGCTTTAAGTAAAATTTCAGCTAAATTTATGTGCTACCTGGTAAGTCTGTTGTGCTGCCAGTGATTTTACCCTGCTTCTTACTTTGAAATCAGACTATTAGACTATAAAATAAGCATGCAGCTATTATCTGCAATGGAATTGTCTGGTACATTGACAGGGTTTGCCAATTTGTATGCTCGAACTTCATAAATTAGAGAATTAGTACCATTGAGAGCATATATCTTGAACAAGTGCAGAGATATCAGAGGGATTTGTCTTAAAAGATAGCACCAAATCAGTTCTATAAAGAAATATTATAATGTACCCAACTCTATGACTACTGTGCCTGTCTCTTGTCTTGCCTGGAATAGAGTAGCCGCCTAAAGTTCCTAATCCACCATTGTGTATCAGGGTATAATTAGTTCCACAACTTTAACAACAGTTGTATAAAATAGAACAGTTGAATTGAAACCAAAGGATTTTCTGAGTTAGCTGTTTTGCTTATAACACTCTTTCTAATTGTAGGGATGCTTTTTTTCTTCTGTCTTATTTTCTGCTTTGGATTATACAGTGTTCTTGTATAAAGAAGACCCAGTATTTTCACAGAAGAATCCAGTAATTTACCTTACAGACAAAATTATTGCAGGATATCTATTAATTTCCAATGAAGAAATAATCCTAAAATGAGCTCACAAATCTCTTTCAAACACCTTTTAAAAAATATAATCTTTCCTCCCTTAATCATAGCCAGAGTCAAATATGTTATTATGGAAATTTACTATCTTTTGTCATAGAAAAGTATTTTGAAACACAATGGTAACATCTGAGGGTGTACTTTTTGATTAATTTTTTGTTCCTGTTGTTGTGATTTAAGCCTAACTTATATGTGAGTTCTCAACAGGATCATAAGAAATGTTTTTAGACTGAGTGGAAGGACCGAAATTGTTTTGAGTTGAGAGCAGAGACAATACAAAAAATGCTGAAGTGATAAACATTGCTGTCTGTAGCATGTTTTAATTTCTATACCTGGGAATGGAGATACGTGCATGTCTCTTCCTCCTTCCCATTGCCCTGACAACTCAGACAACCTCTGTTTTCATATTGTTTTGAGAAATATTTTATAAGATAGAAGAAAATTATGAAAACACAGGAGAACTATAAGTGCAGACTGGAACAGATGTTTCAAATATGGCAAATGTTATTTTAGAATCATTATATCTTCTTTTTGTGCATTTTGAGATGCTAAGACCTGAAATGTCAAAAATCCAGGGGTTTTTTTTTTGGTCTTTAAGTAGGACTTTTATTACTACAATTAAATTGATGGATTTTATACTGTCTTCCTTGTCTCTCTCATATTTGCACATATACAAAGATGTTTAAAATCATTCTACAGAAAAGGTTTTATGGCATGTAATTTTTTATATTTTTAAAAGGCATATTACTTGTGAAAATTTGCTATTCCTCATACTTGAATTCATTCCCCACATACGAATAATTTAACAAGGTTTTCATGGGAGCCCTGTGCTACTATATGGATAAGTCGTTCACTGAAAGCTGATTCTGATACATATAAAAATAGTGGTAAAGGGTATTTGCTTGGAGTACCTTGAAGCATAAAGGCCAAACTTAAGCTGGTTCTGGAGATTGCTCCAAAGGGCACTCTGAGGAATTTCTTATGGACGGGATAAATGACATGGCCTGCCCACATGCTCATGTAGGGAGGTAATGTAAAACTCTGTAGTATTTATGGCTGTCAGCAGATAGACTTTACAGTGAGTTTATCTAGCTATAATGCACAACAATTTATGTGGTTCAGGTGGATGACATCAGTTTAGTTTATTGTTAGAAAAAGAATATCCGCTACACTAAAAAAAGATGTGTCTAATCTTTCATCACTGGTCTCTCACTAAGTACAGATTCAAACTTTCAGTCAAGATGGAAGAGAAAACAGTCTGCTTTGGGGCTAGAATGTGTGCCCAGTTCTTGGACATGCAGTCTCCTATACGGACTTGAAGCCGTTCTACATCAGGCAATGGATGCTGTAATTTAAGAAATGTTTATCAAATCACTAAATGGAATTCAGACAAATATTTTGGCTCCAACCATACTACAGAGTAGACAAACTCTGTACAGCACCTGTGATCCAGTTTACTCTGAGTTGTGCTGCTGTGTACTAACCAGTTGAAATGAAAAATCAGACACCCTGGGCTGCTGCAGGCTGCAAACCTGCAGTGTCTGAGGTGAAGGGTGTGAGTGGGTGTGAGTGGGACAGAGACACAAATACGGCCACCACTGTGAGATGTGACCAGCACTTGCAAGGGGTTCTGCTTGTTTGTATCAGTAAAATACAACCTGGTATGTGAATATACAAAATGGCTGAAGAACTGAGAAACACCTAAGGCCATGATTTCTTTTGTGTTTTTTAGAGTATGGCCAGCTGCATTTTCTTTGGGTTTATGGAAATAAATTAATTGCTGTTCCTTTGCAATGAGGACCACATAGCAAGGATGCGCCTGCAGAAGGCAGTGCTGCCATTGCAGTACTGCTGAAGAAACGAAGCACAACGCATTTCAAAAATGCCTCATGTAATCCTAATAAGAAAGGGCTTCTGTGCAGTAAAACGATGTCATGATTTCTTCTTTAATACTGGGTCAACTGGCCCTGGAACCTATGATATAAATAAAACCAACTGTAGTAAAACTATATCAGTGTGGGTATCATTCCTTGAGGCACTAGACCTTCCCATATGCCGGAAGAAAACTCATGATTTATCTGCAGAATGTTTCAGCTAAGCTGGTTGGTTCTAATCACAGCATTGTGCTGGAATAGCTCTCTTGCTGCTTGTCAGCAGGAAGCACAGGCAGCACACATTCACTTCCAAATGGAATTTACCATTTAAACAAGTGCTATATCAGTATTTCAATTTTTATGCCACTGTGATTTGCATCACCTTAACTATGTACTGTCTGAACTGCTGATTATATGTACTCATGTTGGATTGGATAATACTGTAGGAGCACTATCTTGTTGATTCATTGTATTATTATGCTCTTTATCTGAAGTTCAGCTTTTACTAACTGCAGACTTTCATCAGTTTGAAGTAGCCTTAGATTCCCCACTTCTAAGAGAACAAGTTGTTTATTTTATTTGCTTTTTTTTTATTGTGGGATTCTTTTTCATTTAGGTTATTATTGGTATGACTGTAGTTTTGGTGCAGGAAGGCAGATTTCTCTCCTGACATTCACAAGATCCAGATGGAGTAAGTGATGGACCCAAAAAAATTTGCTTTGTTGATTCTTCTCCTGTGCAATTAACTTATGTGTGTGCCTGTATGATGCAGTGTAATGAGGAATTAAGAACTCTAGCTATGCTGCACAGCTCCTTCATTCTTGTAAGCATTGTGCTATTTTATAACTTGATATCTTCAAATATGAAAGAGCATCCGTACTAGAAAGAAGGGAGACTGACAGGTTTGCTAAAAAATACAGACTCATCCACAAGAATCTAAGAGAGGTCTTGGCAATATTTACATTTGCACTAATATACTGAGTGGTCCATCACATTTATTTCTTTAAAACCTTCATTGATATTTTATTTTCAGAAATAAACAAGTTTCCAGAAGCAGACTGGTAGAAGAGTTGGTAAAACACTTGAGACATGAGAGATGTCTGAATACAGAAAAAAGACAATAAACTTCAGTTTTGCTGTGGTCTATCAGTTATAGGAAAATGTAACTGAATCTTTCCAGCTTTTTGATGTTGAAGAACATCAGTAAAGCAAAAATGAATTTTTTACTTTGCTTGACACAGACCAGCAGCTAGTTTGCTTTCAATAGTCTTGAAAGTAACCTGAAGACTTCTAAATTATATCTGACTTCCCCCGAAAGGCCTACAGCCAGATATTTTTGAAGAATTATGGCAGCATGGCTCCTTCTTTACTCCCAGCTGTCTGTTCTAAAAGGAATACAATATAGACCCAAAGCCTTTATATGTGCTAGTGTCCCCTGATGCTGGAGAAATAACTAGGTACTTTGAAAAAGTTATTATCGTTTATAATTTTTTCATCACAAGATAATCTCTGTGTTTATTGAAATCGTTTCTGAGGTAGATAAATAGCAACAGTTAATATGATTTACTCTCCTACTTTGAAATTGTTCTTACAGTACTCAGCTCTTTAACAGTTTCTTCTGTGCATAGAGCATGTTGATGAAAACAAGAGAGGTAGCTAAGATTAAAACTTTTCTGGTATCAAATTTTTAACCCTCCTCCTTCAGAAAATGTTTTAAATCTTTCGTTGTTGGTTTTGCACTCTTTTTTCCTTTGACATTATTGCAGAAATTGTGCACACAAATGTTTTCAGAATATATGAGTTTTGTATTGCTCCAGCAATTATGCCATATTGCAGAGCAGTTATGCTAATTCTGTACTACTTTTGCATGCAAATAGTTGAAATGGGAGCACTGAAATGCAACTACTTATAACTAGATCTCCACTACTAGTTTTCCACTACACAATGGATCTTCAACTTCCTATGTAATAGATTCTGCTCCTCTTGCATTTTCCCACCTCTATTTCACAGTAAAGAAATGTAGTTTCTTTACTTATTTTGGTGCAAATTATCCATGTTATCTGAAAAACCCATTGTTTATGTACAAAACACATAGCAAAGAAGATCAGCAGATATCTGTTTCATAGAGAAAAGTAACTAAATATGCAGTACCTTGAAGAAATATTTTGAGTGTAGTAAAAAAATTCTAAGAAGCTAACTTCCAAAAAGAATTAGTCTTAGCAGCTACAAAGTCCTCATATACAAAACACTTGATGTAAATATTCTGTGGTAAAATATTATATAATACATTAATAATTCCTTTTCATAATGTTGTGCATTACATTAATAACCATATCATATTATTACATACATTACAGAATTAGATATTGTTACATGTAAGCCACAGGTGCTACAAAAACAAAAACTGTTTTCAGAGTCCCCAACTTCTCTTTGAATTTCAGGCTACAACTACTGGATCTGATTCATTTCCTCCAGTGAAGTAAAAGTTTTATTTACATCACTGGATAAGGTTAAACATGGGCTTGAAAATAAAAATAGAATATTAAAAATACAGAACAAACAAGTATCTGGTATCACTCTCTTTAGTTAGGCTTTACATAAGGTAGTCTGAGCTGTGGGAGTTAAACAGCCACCTTAAGATTGTTTTACTCTAATAATTGCTTTTCAGAGGAGTGTCGGTGGCTGAGTATAAGGGTGTTGCAACCCGTGTTAATTCTGTTTGATTAAGTTTGTTGTTCAGATTTAATGTTAATGGTTTACTCCTCTGTTCTCCCCCATGTTTGCCCCCAAACTGGTTTATCCCTGAAAGCTGTATTCTCCCCTAAGCTACCCTTTATGGCAATCTCCTCCCTTTGTTCTCATCCCTTCTCTATCAATCACTGTTACCCTGCCCCTTGTTCTGGTCCCTTCCATGTCACTCCTCCCTTGAGCCAATCCTTCCAGTGTTCCACCCTGGGCGTTCCTGGGGGGCTCCTTATCCTCGACACCCCATTGGGACATGTGACCTGTTCTGCCCCCACCTTCTGTCATTGGCCTCAGGCCAGTGCTGTGACCCTCCTCACCTCTGCCCTGATGCTTCCCCACTGGTTTAGGATTTGTACCCACCCCCAGAATTGCTGCAGTTTTTAATCCTGTGCCCAGCAGTGCTCAGGGCTCTCCTGTTGTGACCCCTTCAGCTCCAATAAACCTCTCCTGCTGGAACCTACTACAGAGCCTCCTCCTTCTCCTTTACCCGACTCCTGCTGTGGCTGGCAGACCCTGCACTGTAGAGCAAGAAGCTCTACAGGTTCAGCTGTTGGTAAAATCCCAAACCACAGCTGTTCCCACATCTGGCATGGCACTGGTGTGACACGAGCTAGCCCGGGCCCCAGTGGACCATGTCATAAGGGTATCTAATTTACAGAAACACATTATATTTTGAGTTTGATTATTTTCAGGTGTCTTTAAGGAAAGGAAATCATCACCTAGGCTTGTCAAAAACTTCAGGTTTTCATTCTTTGTGATTTATTTAGTTTTTCAGTTTCATGTGGTGGGCTTGAAACCCCTTGTAGTTAAGAAAAAAAGAACAAAAAAGAAAAGAGCAGGGTGCAGGGCATATTAACCTCTAAGACTTGAAAACTCTCACATATCCTATATTTGAATGCCCAATAATCCACAGTCTGTCAATAAGAGGCAAAACCCCCAAGACTACAGGGTGTTCTTCAGGGTGTTTCTATGGATCGGATTTTGTACTACCCTCTTCATTATATTCTCTTATTAATCAAAAGTAATGGTTTGATATAGTTACTTAATAATATAATAGGTAACCTAATAGTTACCTAATAATATTACAAAATATGTACCTGCATTAGAGTAGTCCTTTATTTAAGCCAATTAGATTTGAGAAGAGTCTGTTAGTGTCCTACCACCCCATTTGTTCCTTAGTTTGGTTGCAGCACTTTGCAAAATAAACACATCCATTACAGAGTGATCTATTAATTATATACCCAATACTTTGCAATTTTCTATTAAGAGCTAGTAGTATCATAGTCTAAAATACAGGACTCCCCCTCCTAGGAAAGTGGTCTAGCTATCAAAAGCCATTGTCACCATTCTTCTATTTGTCCCATATGATACTTAATTATCTTAAAAACATAAACAAGCAACAATAAAGGTCATAAACTATCTCCCATTCGTGGCCACGATGTTACTGTAGAGCAGGCAAAACTGTTTGAAATATTCTCTGGCAAAGGAAAGAAATTAATTGAATTCAGGGTGACTACCCATGCTCTGCTAGATGAAATTGTGCCAGCATCTGCTCCACCTCCTTTGGCTGTCCTTTGATAGGAAACAATAATTCCTTAATGTTTTTTAAAAGGTACTGAACTCTGGGTGATTACTCAGAGCTGTGACTCCCAAGTGAAGGGCAACCAGCATAAAGGATCTAATTGTTCGTGAAAGGCAGAAGGTTTAAAAGCCCTGTCATGGATGCTTTGTGTTACCTTGGGTAGTTCTCTCCCACCCATCACCTTTTGAAAATTGCATTCCTCCTTCTCTGCATTTTATATAAGGAACTAGGAAAGAAGCTGTTACTTACACTGTGTCGAAATCCTATCAGTTGGGGGATATAGACTCATATTACATGTGCAATTAACTTATTCATGTAAATTCTGTGACTCATAGATGTGGGTAATGCCAATAACTTTAGAAGGATTACATTAAAAACCAAGGACTGAAATTCTTAATGAATTGAAATGATGAAAATTTAGTAAATTTTACTTTTTCCTCTGCCTTTTATGGTCGTTTTTTATGCACAGGCAGTGGAACAAAGGATATTTATCCTGTGAGGAATACTGACACAGTGCCTGAATGGGGATGGGATTAGGAAATCTAAGGCAAGTTTGGAGTTGAATTTGGCAAGGGATGCTAAGAATAATGAGCTACACAGTAGAAGAAAGACATGGGCCTGTTAGAATGGTACCAGAGAAGGTCCATAAAAGTCATCATATATCTGTAACCCCTCTCCTATGAAGACAGTCTGGGAGAGTTGGGCTTGTGTAGCCTGAAGAAGAGAAGGCTCCATGGAGATTTTTCAATACTTTTAGGGAGTTATAAGAAAGACGCTCTTTACCAACACCTTTCCTGTCAGGATAAGGGGCAACAATTTCTAATTGAAAAAAGGCAGATTTAGACTGGAAGTAAGGAAGACATTTTTTTCTGGTGAATATAGTGTCTGAGAGAGGCTGTCCACAGAAATTGTGGCTATCCCATCACTGGAAGCATTCGAAGCCAGGTTGGACAGGGCTTTGAGCAACCTGATTATTATTAATTATGTCCTTACCCATGGCAGGGGCTTTGGAGAAGCTGATCTTCAAAGGTTCCTTCCAAACCACACCATTCTAAAATTATGTGTTTTTAATTGTAGGATCCTAAACCACAATCAACAGAAGTTTTCAACATAATTCCTACAAACACCTGAAAGATGACTGTATTGTCATTTACATTCAAACTTATTCTCAGCAACAACTATTGTTCATGCATTTCCACTGCACTGCTGAAATTGTATATAAGTTTTTTGATACTTATATGGGCAAATAAATGAGGAAAATAAAGATGAGAAATCTCTATTCCCACAGAATAGACACAATAGTAGTCTAATGCTCCCCCAGCTATGGGCCATCTTCAAGAAAATTCAGTATTTGGATTGTAGGCTCTCATCCTGCAATCTGTTCTGTCCTGCGTAGATGCAGATGTGCTCAGTAATGGTCAAGGCAACACCCTCTGAACGGGAATCATAGTTCCTTCCCTGGCTTTGGTCCTGAAATGCAGGGAGGGGAAGAACAAGGGCTGCTACTATTTAATACCTAAAATGAATTCCTACTGCAGAACATTCCGAACTGTTTGCCTTCAAGAGTAGTGATTGCAACAGACATGTCACCACTATGTCACTCAGGGATTAAGCTAACGTGGAAAGGATTTTCAGCTGCCTTCCCTGTACCTTTTGTGCTGTTGGATTTTGCAAAAATTACTTGAGTAGTCAGGAAACAAAATGTCAGATTTGCACAATAGGGAAATGATAGCAGTGTTTCAAAGAGTAGAAAATCTTGCCTATAAAAGAAATGAAAATTGTAGTAATTTCTAATGCATTGAAATTTGACTAGTTCACAGTGATCTCAGGTCTCTTGGTCTTGTTTGCATTTCTGTGTACGTACCATAAGAAATGAATTCACATTTCAAAATGCACCCACTGTACTAAATGGGGGTGTTGTCATATTCAGCATGTGAATTTCCATTTGTTTCTTTTACCTTTCATGAGTTAAGATGAAAATGTGTTGTGATGGGGAAATAGTTGCAATAAACACCATTCAAAATGCTGCATAGAGATGTGATCAAAGTACAGAACAAGGTACTGGGAACTCCAAACTTTTATTCTTCACCTTTTTTTTTAGATAAGCAACTTCTCTGTGTTCCTCCCATGTTACCACCTGGGGAGGATAACTCTTACAAGCCTCACCAGGTTTTGTCAGCATTAATTATAATGTTTGCAAAGTGCTTTGAAGATAAAAAGTGCTAGGTAAGTGCTAAGTAGTATTTTTATTCTGCTGGAGTCAGAGTAATGTCAAAGAATGTCAGCTTCAAAGACTTTGCTGTCAGATCTAGAGTGCTCACAGGATAGATGAAGGTTATTTAATTTTACCTACACATACTGAAATAATAATGGTCAATACAATTCTTTCTGTAATCCAAGCAATACTGAGATGCTTGTATTTTATAAAGATATTTAATATAATAACATTTTTTTTTGCATGGCTATTACAAAATGAGTGGGTTTCCAAAATCTGCCAATTAGAGCCAGACTTAAATAATACACAAGACATATGCTGCAGAGAAAGCAAATGCTGCTTAAGTTTTAAGGACATTGTTAAGGAATCTTCTCAGCTTGACCATTCAGGAGACTCTGGCAGTCAGACTCCCCAGAGACTTCCACTGCTAGGACAGCTCCAGTGATCCAGAGGGTGCTCTGCTTGACTCCCTGCTTCCTCTCCCACACAGTCAGACCAGGCTTCCCAACTGGTTCAACCCCAGGTTTCCCATGGCAGAGTCTCAGATGTCTGGTTCCATAAGGCCGTTTATTCATCGTGCAGTAGTAACACAGGAAGAGTCAAAGCTGGTGCCTCTGAGCAGCACACCCAACAAAGGAAACCCTGTGCTTTTATCCTCTCACAAGCCCTGTAAGTCTTGACCTCCTCCAGAGACTTTGGGTCCTTCCCCCTCTCTGTGTCCATCCACACCCTTGGTCACAGGTCTTCATCTCCTTTGTTATCCAAAAGATCTGCAATTCCCAGTTCCTGCTATGTCTCAGTGTTCATTCACCTGGCAGGTGTCACCCATCTTCATGCCCTTTGTTATCCCAAAGGCTGGCAGCTCATGGCCTCTTGTCAAGGGCTCACACCCAGATCTCAACCTGCATTTCAATCTTCACTTCAATCAGCAGTTTGCAGCCAATTACCTGGACCAGATGTATTCCTCTACAACATAAAGCTTTCTTCTGGAGGCGTGGGGGGAGGATGGAAGAATAACTCAAAGGAGAAGCTGTTATAACTATGTTTTAAAGAAAAGTCAAGTACTGTTGTGATGTGTTTGTTTCAATTTCCTAGTTTTTATATTTGTATGTTACTTACAGTTAAATTGTTGTTTGTACACTTTCCAATGTACCCCATGTTTTTCCCAAGTTGGTTTATCCCTATTGTTGTATCCACCCCTGAAGTTTCCTTAAATGGTGAACCCCACCCTATGTTCCAGCTCCTTCCCTGTCAGTCAGTGTTTCCCTGCCCAGCTCCTTCCCATCCATCACAGTTTTCCCATCCCCTGTTCCAGACCCTTCCTTGTCAATCCTCCCTCCAGCCTATCCCTGCACGGTTCCTCCCCTTGGGGTGTCACGCAAACCTCGATGCCCCATTGGCCCACGTGACCCCAGTCCTCCCTCATTAGTTCAGGATGTTGTCAATCCCACCATGGACTCCTCCCCTCTCCCTACCTTATTGGTCATAAGTTTGTGTCCACCCCTGGGATCCTCCCCCTATAAAACCCCCTGCACACCCCAGTTCTGTGTCTCTTCGTCCCTGATCCTCTCCGAGGAAATAAATCTTTGGGAATCATATGAAGGATCCCTCTCTGGTTTTTGCTCTAATCCTCGATGCCTTTCCCACCTTGGTGCTACAGAGAGCAGTCTTGCTGCCAGGGGATCCAGCAGCCACTGCCTTATCTCTGCCTGTGTCTATTCCGGACCAGGAGAGACCACTCTTGGCGCAGTCCGAGACCAGGGCTAGCTGGGGAACCCTCTTGAGCACTGTGTCAAAGTATAAGTGAAGAAAGACATCAAAACCAGCAGAGAAAATTTAAAATTAAGTTTAAACTAGGTCAAGGTCCGTGCTTTGTACAACCTCTTAAACAAGAACTCAGAGACTGTTAGTGGTTATGCTTTATATTAAAGCACTATAGTAGTGTGAAATACAAAGTTGTGTTTTGTGTCAGGTAAATAAAGGTAACCTGTGTAATTATAATTGTGGAATGTGTAGGACACTGCCGTGGGACAGTTATAAACATGAATTATAGTAAACAACCAGGAAAACCTTCATAGGAAGAAGGCCTATGAACCAATCCTGTGTTTGCAATTAACTATTATAAGTCTTAAATTGCTTTGTAGTGAGATTATTTGAATTATAACTTTAGGATGTTGCTTTTTGATAAAGCCTTAGGCTGTATTGTACTAAGAACCTTTGAATTATAACTTCAGAATATTGCTTTGTATTAAGAATTTTTAAACTGTAGCTTTAGAATAAACAAAAGAGGGATGTGAACTTATCTCAAGCTCCTAACAAAACGGTGAGATCATCCTGAAAACAGAAGATATACATCCTAAGAGGAATGGATCACAATAGAGTAAAAAGGAAGCTTGACCACATGATCTGGATATACATCCTAAGATATACATCCTGGGAGGAATGGATAACAATAGAGTATAGAATTGTGATGTAGAAATTGTAAATAAAAACTGCTAAGTAAATCCTATGGATCTCAATAAATACCAGCAAGCCCAGCAATCAGTGTGCAGTTGGAGGGGAAAACTTCTCCATTGTACTGAGCGTTGTGTTTGCTCGTTGTGACTCATGTTTGGTTTAGTTTGATTCAGTTGTTGTTGAGATTTAAGGTTAATGGTTTGTTCTCCTGTTCTGCCCTGTGTTCATTCCCAAGTTGGTTTGTTCCCAGAGTTATATCCTCCCACCAGTTTCCCTTTATGGCTCTTCCCTGCCCCCTGTTCCAGCCCCTTTCCCTATCAATAACCGTTACCCAACCCCTTGTTCCAGTTTTTTTCCATGCCAATCCTTCCCAGAGCCAATCCCTTTGCTGTCCCTCCCCTGGGTGTTCCGGAGTGTCACCCAAACCTTGATGTCCCATTGGTGCACATGACCCCTTCCCTCCTCCCATCTACCCTGATTTGTCCCAAGACCCATGACCTAATCCTTCAACTCCACCCCTGAGTTATCCCCATTGGCAATGTGTTGTACCCACCCCTTGTTTTGTAACCATATAAAATCCTGTGCACAGAGCTGTACAGGGCTCTCCTTGCTCTTTTTGCTTGCCTCCCTCCAACTTCAATAAACTGTCTGGTTGGAATCTCAGACCTGGAGAGCCTCTCTTTTCTTAGCCTGAACCCTGGACACAGTGAGACATTTGTCACCTAGGAATATCAGCTCTTAAGATTCAGCTGAGTGCACAAACCCCACGCCTCAGCTGTTCCCCACACTTGGCACAGTGCCGGTGTGCTGCGAGCTAGCCTGGGATCCGGTGAGCCGCATCATTTGCTCATACTTTGCCATACTAATTAATAAATTGAATTACTGCTTGATATATTGGCTGAGTCAAGCTTCTCATCTCTAACAGTACTATGACCTAATATGCTCCCCTTGCAAATTTTAAAAGCATGATTTCAATTTGACGTGATTCAGTTCTGGGTTTCATTTTAGTTACATTAGAGATTTTTGTTTTAATTTGATTTCTTTTTAAAATTCCTACACGTTTGTTAGAAGTAAGTCTTCTCTTAGTCACCTTGAAAGTTTGAGCTGGGAATATGAAGTTGTGGCTGCTGGACTTAATGTTTTTGACATTTCTATAAGCTTGAGCTTTCACATCTTGCTTCCATGATCCTTAGCAGGTTGAGAAGCATTTTTAAAACCTTAGCACCCAAAATCATGACCTTTCAGCTTTCAAAATCATCTCAACCTTTAAAGGAACTTGAGTTTGGATTTGAGTCAAGTACTTAGGTATTTTAAGAACTGAAAAGACATTTATTTTTTTCAAATAAATTATTCAGAAATGCATCCTTACTGCTACTATATAACCCTATTCCTTATATTTTGTTTTTAATTTTATTTTAATTTTTTTCTTTCATATGACTGTTATTCAAAATTAAAGCAGTAAAAGTACCAGATTTAACATTTAAGACTGAGTGGCATAGGAGCCTTGTTTTCTTCACTGACTTGCCCTGGGGGTATGAGGTTCATTAGGTCATGGGATTCATCCTCATAAATATATGAGGGCACTACCTAATTATTAGCAGTTGGAACAAGGCTGACCTTGCTTGGAGATCCAGATGCACAACCAACCTCAGCCTCTAGAGAAGAATGGAGACCTGTTATTCAAAGGGAGAAAATTCTCAGTTTCACAGTTCTACCTATACCTGGTATTCAGTGATGTGTGGCTGAAAAAAAAACAAACTGTGTGGGTTCTCCAGTATGAAGATCTTGCTGCATGGCTCATTTCCTTGGCTGGGGAAGAATTCTCAAAAATTATCTATCAGAAGTCAGGTTCAGAGAAGGACCAGCTCCTCACCTCATCTTTTTTTATCCTGTCAGGAAGAAATCCTTACTCTTACTACCTTACACCAGCAACTAGTTCAGAGGTAGCTCTGTTTCACACTTTCCCACATATGCTCTTGCCTTCCTCTATTGCACTGTCTCGTTTGGTTAGAACTGGTCTTAAACTGCAGCAATTCGTCTTTGAGGGTTACAAGATGATTGCACTTGGTAAATAAATATATCACCTGAACAAGTGGTTGTCTTTCCTGTACATTGGCTTAAGCACGCTGCTTTCAGTATATCCTGCTTTTGATATTCTATCTACTTAAAGAGCTGATTTATTTACATTTTACATCCTTATATGTAATAGCATTTTTATTTTGAAGAAGCTTCTTTTAAAAATTGTCTTCATCCCCCTCTCTTAATAACTTTATTTTGCATTTAAATGACTAGTAAATTGCCCTGAGCTGGAAGGGACTGATGATGATCATTGAGTCCAACTCCTAACTTCACACAGGGCAACCTAAAAGTTAAACTATGTGTCTAAGAGTGTTGTCCAAATGTTTCTCAAACACTGAAAAGCCCTGTGCTACCACAGCTTCCCTGGGAAGTTTACTTCTGGTTTTCAGACTTCCTTTCACTAAAGAATTTTATTCCAACTGCCTCCTAACCTTGCTGGGGGTAAGATGAACACAAACCATTTAGCTCACATCATTAGAACATTGTGCTAACAGCATCAAGGTTGTGGGTTTAGTATAGGCCATTCATAATTCATAATCCTTGTGGGTCCTTTCCATCTCAGAATATTCTGTGATTATCTGTGATTACCTACATACTATTTCTGAGTTAACCTTCTTACTGTTAAGGTTATAAAGTGATTCTGCATTAGACTTTCTTTCATTTCTCTTAAATGGAGTGTTTAAGTTGGTAGACAGGGTTCATGCACTTCCCTGTTTTAAATTCCAGACTTCCTGCAGCCCACAGACTAGGCTTTGAGATATAATCTGAATGTAATTTGTACTCAGAGCATGACGGTACAAGCACATTTGGGGATTTTTTTGGTTATGTCTGAATGTTGCTGCAGAGAGATGTGACCTTCTTTCTGTGCATTGTCTGTGTCATGCTGAAGAATACTTGTGTTGTTTTCTTCTATGATCATGGAGCAGCTACATTTGCAGTGTCACAGAGGGCAGCATAATTGATTTAGTCATTGAAGACTGACAGAAGAAATACATTTAAAAAACGTGTCTTAGATAAAAATCTTTCTTTGCTTATATCTTCAACTTGCTTTATGAGTCCCTTCATTATCTCTTGGATTTCCAACTAACAGAAGTGGAAGGTACTGCTCCCAGCACAGTTTCTGCTGTGTGAATTTTCTGCAGGCAGTAGCAGTCACTAGTAAATCTTGCCCATGCTCAGAGCAAATACCAGCTGTCCTTGCCTGCACCACTCTGAACCAGCTGGATGCAAGCCAGGTCTAAACTGGAAGGCATGTAGTTGTGTTAGCGCGGCGCTGAGCTGGAGTGCCACACGAGCCTGAAAGCTGTCTCCCAGCAAGGCTTATTAGCTCAAACTTAGTGCCACGTTAATTGCACCTCAGCATCTTCTGGTCTGCTGCTGGCTTACATTCAGCCAACCTGGAGTGCAGACAAATCCAGTCGTGACTGCCTGTAAATGCCAGGTAGTTGCAACCCATGTTTCTTCACACAGCAGTCAGCCTTCCTTTCCCTAAACCCTCTTTAAAATAAGACTGCAAATATGTAGTAGAAGCCTTGTTCTTAGAAGCTTATCCCTTAAGTGTCTCTTAAAATGTCTGGAGCCAAGTAGGGAGTATGCTTTGATAAATATAATGTTGATAAATAACCCCAGCTGTTTCTTCAAGAACACTTATCTGTCATTGCCTTTCTTGTTCTACGTTGTAACAGTTTTTCTCTAGTCATTTGGATTCAGGTGAAAAAATGTACCCTTGGCATATATCACTTGAAAAATTAATACTAAAAGTCAAACAAACTCCAAAATATATTTAAGCTTCTGTGCATTCCAGAGATATAATTTAAACTATTTAAGTGCTGTGGAGCATACTATGTCATACTGCATTTAATGGTACAACATTTCTTAATTAAATTTTGAGTGGCAGAAGATCTCACAACAGCAATTTTCAGGTATTGTGTAGTTTATTGTAGCTATAAAATGTATTATTAGCATATTAAAAGAAGGCAGGAAGCCTAACTAATGGCTGCTTTAAGGGGATCTTTCAACTATAGTATCACAAAAATTATTGAAGTAAAAAAAGTCTGTTCAGAACATGAACTGTAATTTGCTTTGAAAACTTTCCTGCACGCTGAGTGAACTCATAATTCTAAATGTTTGTTTCTGCATTTCAAACAGCATAGTTTACTATACTGATGAAGTAGCCACAAGGTAATTTTCACATTTCAGCAATGGAGATCTTATCATAATATCCAAAAGGCACATACTGTGCTGCCATCTGCTTATTTTTTTTATTAAACTGAACGTGAGATCAAACTTTTTAAAAAATATGTTATTAAAAATATTTATCATCACTGAGCGTCTGTGCATGGTAAATATGGATTTACTTTTAGCTTACAAAAATGTTTTTCTCAAAAAAATTTTATAATCACTTCCTTAATCCTTAAACACAATGTGCTTTGCTCTTTTTTGTTTTACAAAAACTGCTTTTGGTTTTAATTTGTTTATATGCCAGGAACCAGCACGTATTATAAAGGGTGGGGAAACACTATGAAATGTCAAGGAGAAATAATGAAGGCTTATGAGAAAGGGGAGAAAAACTTGTAGAACCTAAGACAGAGTATCACCTTCATTCATCATGGGACTTCTGCTAGCAAAAAAGGAAGGATTGAATATTTATAAATGTGATTTATAAATGTGTGACAGACAAAAAGGCCAACAAACCTGACTTGTTTCAAATCATGTCTGTGGAAATCAGTACATTGGAACTTCTCCACTGAACAAACATTTTAGTTTCCAAACCTTCTAGTCACATCTAGGATTTTCACAAGGACATGTTATTTTTATCTGGTGCTTAATGAATACCTCAAAACCCATGTTTTCCTTCATCACTCTAAAAGGTTGGTTTCTACTTCACCTTTTTTTTTTTTTTTTCTTAGCACACAGTTATTTTAAACCTTATAAGAAGACAAACTTATGATTTACTGTCATGTCAACTCCTTGAACAAAGACTTTTCCTTTATCAGACTGTTAGTGACTCACTGAAAGGTACAGAAATGTATCTGTTTCCAAAAGTTGATTTTCTGACTTACTACTGGAAAATATACTTTGATTTCATTACACAGCTTTGTGGCTAGTTCTGCCTTTTGTATAAAGGTCCCACAATAAAAAGAAAAATAATCCCAACATTGATAAGGTAGGTACCTGTCTGCACTGCAAAGTGAGGCCAGGACTATCAATTTCTAGAAGAGGCTTGGTTTTGGTGCACAGCCAAAACCAGAAATCTGTAAATGAAATGCACAGTATGCATGTGTCTTATCATTGCTAAGACATAAAGCATTCATAGATTTACTTCAGATTGCCCATTGTGTCTGTGTAAAAGAACAGAATACAATCCCTAACCATTTATTAAAGACAAACAAAATATTATATTAAAAATCTTGAAATTACTTCCAGATTGATAGCAAGTTATTCTTAAAGATAACTTTTTTTTTTTTTTTTCAGTTTCAGTTCCAGGTCAGATATTTTCCCATGTTGTGCTATTTGCATCTCTTGCTGTATAGGATGTTCTAGAACTTCTGCTTAGATCAAGCAGGCGAGACTTAGGACTTAAAGGAAACTGTATGGAAGAGCAAGTGGAGATGGAGCTGTACTCTGGGGCTGCCTGAGTGGTTCTAAGTGCTAATGGTGCAGGCACCTGAATTGCACCCTGATGATCAGCTGTTAGCTGTTAATAGGAATGGTCAAAGTTGATTATGAACACCAATTTTCAGGAATTGACTTCATAACTTTTCTTGATCTCTGCCCTTTTAATGTCTGTTTTCTCTGCAGTAAGAGCTTCACCTTTCCATGGCACCAATGTATATTTTTCTTTTATCAAAAGAAAAATGGGACTATAGATATAAATCTTAATGAAAACTAATAGACTGTATGTAGGTAATTTGAGAGTCCAGTTTCTGTCTCAAGAAGGCACAAGTTACAAGTTGTATCAACCTGTACCTTAATTCTACATAAGTTTTCAAAAGCTTGTGTTTTGGTGAAGTTGATCCTCTGTAGGGGCACAAGATATCTGGCAACAGCATAAAAAAAAAACCTTCTCAGAAGCTTAACGATAACTTTACATGTCATAAATTATATAAATTTTTGAAAGCACAGGTTTTAATTTTGAGGTCTCTGGCAACATCAGGCATGGAGCAGGAGGTGTTGGAATAGACAGCAGCTAGAGGTAATTATCACTAGAGCCATCTAGTGATAATTACTGAAAACAGTGTTCATCAGGCAGAAAAGACCATCACAGTGGCATTCCACTTTCCCCACTCTCTCTTCCTTTAACATCTTGCTTTTGTGGCACTATTTTCTTTCCTATTTTTGTGTTTTTATAAAGCTTTGCTTTCTTATCTAAAGTTCATGAAACTATATTATACATATGTACACATTTATACATGTATATTTGATGTAGCAAGAACCACACAACACAGCAAACTGTCATCTTTCAGCTCTGTTCTGTCATTAGAAACAAAACCATATTGAAATATACTCACGTTATACTTTCAATTATTATAAACAAAAAATATTTTCACCCTGTATGAAAATATGAGGAATTCAGCTTTACTAACCAACTAATTATACTTTTTAACTATCAGATGCAAAAAAACCAAAACAAACAAAAAAACAAACAAACAAAAAAAAACTGAAGAATAGAAGTATTGAAAAATATGTCTCATTTGAGATTTTATTTTAACAAAAGACAATAAATAAAAAAAAATAAGTGATTCATTTTCATACAGAAACTCCCTCCATGAAGTAGATTATTCTAAATTATCACAAATACCTTCTCAGTCTTACAGTTTATGTTTCTTTTAAAGATTCTAAAAGTGGGATGTGGAAAAGGATTGAAAAGTCTTGTTTTCTTTGCCTTTTATATAAAGATAAGCATAAAAATGTTTTATAATCTTGAACAGTTTACTCAGATACCTTCTTCCCCAATGCTGAAATGCTTCCTAAAAAATTGAGACTACTGCTTCTAGAGAAGAAAATATATAATACTTAAGAAATAAGAATAAAAGGAATACTTGCTAAAATCCATTAAAACCCAGAAAAGAAATAAAATCAAATATTTTGTGAGCTGTCATTATGAATGCTTCATTACTTACTGCCTGCTTCATGAATGATGTAGATACGGAGTTGTTGAATCAATTTGTGATTTTAGAGGAAGAACTGATTAGAAACAATTAGGATGAAATGACTGTCAATGACTGTTAACTGGTAAAGCAATTATTTACATCCAAGGCTACCTACAAAACAGATTTCCTGACTTTTTGGATTTGAAAGTATTAGGTCCCTAAAAGATTTGGCCCTCACTAACTGTGCTACAGAACTAGGATATTATTTCTTCTGAATTACAGTATTCAAGGGAATGCAGACAGGTTTGGAAAACTCATGAGATCCTTAAAGTTGAAGAGCTCTAGAACAGACTATCCAGGACCTTTTTCACAGTCATGAAACCCTCCAGGTTTCTTGACTGAAAAACCTTAGTAATTCTTCTGAGCATCCTCCATAATTGCTCATTACTTAAAATGAACTGACAAAATGAGAAGTATTAAAATTTTTGAAAGGGAAAGGTGTTAAAGCAAGTATCCTAGCTGGTGCTAATCAAACCCATAATTCTATGGATCTAGAATCTATGTACAGGGTTCCAGCTATGATTCAGGAATTTCCTGAATCAGATTTTAGAACTGTGGAGGCTGTAACTGAAAGGTATTCCTATTGATTATTAATTTTTATATACTTTTTCCTGCATGTTTACTTTTGTTCACTCTTATAGTTAGAATGCTGGGCTAAATGGCTCTTTGTTCTGATCCAGTACAACAGATCTTACTTAAGCAGGCGGACTTTTAAGAATAAGAACTTTAAACAGTAAGGAGTTTTCAACCCTAATTTTAACAAAACAGACATTTTGTCGTAACATTGTTTGCATTCTGCTGAAATCCATCGGAAAGAAATTGTTTTATCTGTTGTCCCCCACTTGGACTGCTAATAAATATATAATACATTTGGCAGAGAGTGCTCTCTCAATCTCAGTGACTGCTGGTAAAATAAGAGGTGGCCTGCAATCAGGAAGGCATTTTTAGTTAAAGGAACTGCAGTATGAAGTGTGATGTTTTAGCTCTAAAGTTTCAGAAGCAAATCCTAATTAATTCTGACCTCTCTACATTATTCATCTTTCTGATAAACTCTCTGATAGTGCTGCTCTCTCAGACAATGGAGCTTGGGATTCAGAGTAAATAGACCTGCCAGAGCAGGTTTCCACTGTGATTGGATCAGAGCCTGGAAGTCATTCTACAGTTTCTTCACCATAAAATTCTTCTCAAAAACAAAAAATTCTTCCTTCCTTGCAAAAGGAATTTAAACATATCCTGCTATGTGGCAATATTACAGTTTTACTGGTTGCTTAATATTTTCACTGATGCTTTCTTCATCATCCTCTGGGCACAAACACTTTAGTATTTCAAACCATCTGTTAAATTAACATACTTTTTAAGAAAAATATGCTTTCATAGCTCCTGTTCAGCTTCTTTCACAAAGTGCACATTTGCAAGTTGCGCAGTGTCTATGGTGTCTGCTCTGAAAGCCCCACCAATTAAGATTTGTGAATATTGAACAATTTGGTTCTTAAAATTTTGAGATATGAAATTAAAATTACATTCTCAAAACAGAAATGATGCCACTTTTTCTTTCAGCTTCAGAGAAATTTTTTAATCAAGCTTAAGGACCATTTTGCATTTAAAAGAGATGTATGTGGAGGTTATTCATAATGCCATCCCTTTCAAAACAACAGTCTGAATTAATTCATTTGGTCTCCAAGACAACAGCCATGGCATTCTTATGCCAAACAAAGGCTCTAATTAATGTCATCTAGGTATCTGCAGGCATCATTGCTGATCTATGGTCTTTCGTGTCTGATCTATCTGAAAAATGTCTGTGTTCCACAAGCAAAGGGAAGATATGTCTGTGATGTGAAAGTAAGTGAACAGATGAAAGTGAGAATAATTAAAAAGCAATTTTTAAAAAGGCTATAGTGATTTTTTTTTGTCCTCTTCATATTTCTGTTGATAATGTGAAAATGGGTCCTTTACACTCCTGACTATCAGTAGCTGTTCTTTTGTACAATGCTGAATGATCATTTTGTTAGATTATCTATGAGTCCTCCTTAGGGTTTTGAGGGCACCTCTGTTCCCTTGCTTAGCTTCTTCTGAAGGAGATCCAGTGTCAACATCTGGAGTGCATACCCAGAATATTTCCATTGTTTCCTTCCTTATGTGCAGCAGAAAATGGAGTACTTGAAACTGAAAGCAGAATATTGCATTCTTTACTTTTTTTTCTTTCTTTTTTTTTCTTTTTTTTTTTTTTTTTTTCAATTTTCATTGCTTTGTGGAGCTTTGTAGAGAATGCCTACAGGGTTTGGTCATGGTTTTTGGTTTTGGGAGCAAGCGATTTTTTGGGTTTTTTTGGGGGGGAGGAAGGGGAAAGATGTTTCATTGGTTGGTTGGTTTTGTTGGAGGGTTCTTTGGGTTTTTTTGTTGGATTTTTTTCATTGATGTTGGGTTTGGGTTTGGTCTGGTTTTCTTTTATTTTTTAGCATGCTTTGATTGCCTGACAGTATTATTTGAATTTAATGCTTTCACATGGATTGGCAAAAATGTGTGATGGTTACTTTTACTTTGCTTTTTGGTGTCTTTTTTGCTCTCATCCTGTTATACTATAGTTAAGCTTAACACAGAGAAAGACAGTTTTTCTGCTGTGACATTTTGATATTTTGTTTGGACTGTGTAGGCACTTGAGAAGCTAATTCAGTGGAGTATGCTGGGGTGGCAATGCAGATTGCTGTAGATGAGAATCTTAAGTGTTCTCACTCATTCTTGGCCACAGCAGTTCTGAACTGAGAGTATCAGTTTTATCTTCTTTGAGTAGTGCTTTCTGTGGCTCTTAGCTTAGACCAGTGTGTTAAGAGTATAGAGATTTGTGAGAAAATAAACCCCTTGCTCCAGCATCGGATGCTAAGGAATCAGAAGGGCTGGGTGCAGCTGGGCTTAATTTCTGATTAGAACCAGTTTGTGCTCAGTAAGACCCCAGATGCATAAACTTTGTGGGCTACACTCTAAGTCTGGTCTGATTCACAATGAGAGAGTCACAAATGAGTTTTAAATTAAACCAATTAAACAATTAAACACTAAATATGACCAATTAAACACTAAAAGTCTGGATGGATTCAAAAGGAACTTTCAGGAACACAGATTCACCAATAGGGCAGCCTATTGGAGCAACAGGTTATAGATTCTTTCAGACTGATGGTGATAAATTTACTGCACATGCAAAATATAAAAGTGAACAAGAGTTCTTGGGTATATTCCAGTGCAGCTGGATGAGAAAATCTTGTCACAGAGGTGTCCCCACTTTGGGGAGGAAAGAGGAGCAAGCACTGTCCACTTCCATGCAAGGCCATCATATTCTCATCCTCTATCACTGAGATTTTCAAATGCCAATTTCTACTTTTGGAATAGGTGGAGGCAAGAGTGTACTCAAATATTCTGCTATTGCCATCATAAAGGGGGGGGGGAGGCAATTTATGTCTAAATGAAGGATATCAAAATTTACAAGGATATCAAAATTTACAATTGCAAAGGTTGTGTTTCTTGCATAAGGACATAATGGAACTGGGACACATTAGTGCTCCATACTTCTACCTGGCCAATTGCAGAGAAAAGGGCTGTCTGGCTTCTGCCTGACAACCTGTCACCACCTCAGCAGGCCATCATGTCCACAGAAAACCCATCATACCCATGGAAATCCCATCACCGCGTATCTCATGAAAAACCCTTTACCACGTATCTCGTGACATATATCACATCTGTAGACCTTATTCCCAGACAGTGTCATAAGGCACATTTAGAGACTTCTGGAAGATAGATATTTACCAGTCCCAAAATGTACAGCTTATTTGGACAACTGATCTTTGGAAAGAAAAAATAGGGAGAAACTACATACAGATGCCAGAAACCCTGCTCTGAGAGTAGAGGAACGAAGATGAGAAAATTCCGAATAAATTAATTCCTTTCTTTTCACACAAATACAACATTTGAAGACCAAGACATAATGATTATCATAATTCTGGATGCCATAAAATCATTAGAGACTGAGAAGATGAAGGATGCTGCACAGTTGAGGGTGTGGTGGTAATTTGGCACAGCTGATAGATTCATGGGGAATAGGGAGGGTTGTGAGCTTTCACTGTTACTCACATATCTAGAAGAATGTAACGAACAGGCAGTTCAAAATAATATCTTATATAGGCCATACAGAAAAACTCACTGTTTACTCCTATGAATGTGTCTAAGCATGAAATTTCATTAAAAATGGACAAGAAAAAAAAACTAGAGTTAAATTTTATTTTTGAAAGGTCCCTTTTCTTTTTGTGCTTGCTTACTTGTTTCTTTTTTGAGGCAAAATAGTGGATTCTATTAGTTGATGCTTTTAACTACTCTCCAGTCACCCCACTCCAGTGAGGCCATGCATTTCTATCCAGGAGGGCTTTGCCTCTTTATTACTTGCTCTGATATGAGCAGCAGCCCATGGAAAGGACTACAGTGAACCATATAACATCATTACTATTAATGGGCTCAGAAAGCACAGTCCATGAAAATACACTAGTTCAAGCCTGAAAAAAAAAAAAAAAAAAAAAAAAAAAAAAAAAAAAAAAAAGTAGAGGTTTTACCTCATCTCATTCAAATGATGAATGAAAATGCTGAACCATTTCTACAAGAGGGATGAACACTCTGAACTAAGGAAGGATGTTCAGGCAGACTGCATGTATGAAACCTATGGTTATGAAAGATGACTGCAGTATCTTTCTGAATCAGTATTAATGATGCTTATAATGCATTCCTGAATATACACATCTGCTTACAGATACAGATAGATTTGAAGGCATGTCATGCCTTGTGGCTTTTTTCTTTAACTAATAGATTAGCGAAAAAGGCTGCCATAGTTCAGCTTTGTAACTTCACTAATGTAAGTTGAAAAAGTTTGGTTATCATTTGACAAATGTTCCTGTCTACATCAAATCCTCTGAACCATGTTAATTTTTATCTAGAGATGTGGGAAGTACTTGAGAATAATTTGGGCAGCTGCTGAACTGTTACCCACTAGTTCACAGACAGAACTTTCACCTCTTCCTCTCTTTCCACTTTGGTAAATTTGGCTAGAAAAATTGTTAGCAAGATGGTTTGAGCTTGGCTTCACTAAAATATTTTATTTATCTTTTAACATGCTTTTGCACTGTAGCTACAAGTGCACTGACATACTTATATGGTATGCTGTGTAACTGCTGAGATGGTAATAAAATACCACAGAATATCCAGTATTACTTTTAACTGATTGAACAGATCTATGTGAGCCATGTTTTAGTGTTCTCCTGGTAGACCAGTCCAGGGTGAATTTTTGGATTTTAGACCTTCTTGACTAGCAGAAATGCTATGAAAAGCTGGTAGCTTGGAAAGCAAACACAAGAGATGCAATGAAAAATTTCCCATTTCATGTCCTACTCGCATTTCCTGACCTTGACCCAAAAAGAAGTATTGCAGTTACCAATGCACAGGAAGCCGAGAGTAAGTTCTGTAGTTCCTCACCAGGAAAAGAAGGGCTTCAGGCAGTGAAATTTGCATAGTGCACATTAAATTCACAATGCTCTCAACTCTGAGCCTCAGCCTCTCCACCTGACAGTGCTGCAACTTCTTGTGTAGCAGGTACTGGAGTACTCTTTCATAGGCGTATAATTTTATTATATTTACCTTTTAACATACTGTCTTTCACTGGATACTGTCTGACTAAGATTTTATATATGAAAGTATTTATACTGAATAGACCAATGAAAATTTTCTTTTCTCTGATTAGTTCTTATCTGGCAAGAATAGTTACATTCTTACTAGGATTTCCAGTTGAGTCACAATCTATTTATATTGAGGAAATAAGCATGAACATAAGTTCTAATTGTCAGTGATTGGGTCTTGAAATCATTTGAGGTAAATTCTGAGAGACATATCTTGTGGAAGGAAGTTTTGAACCATCATATCAGCTTCAAACAAATAGCATTAAATTGAAGAGTATTTAATAAGCTTATGCTTTCAAAATAACCTATAAATTCAGAAGTGAGTTGCATGAAGAAATATCTAGAGTAAATGATGCTGGTACAGTCCACCTCTTCAGCAAAATATATCAGACTTAAACAGATAAAATGATCCAGGCTTAGAACAGATTGAGAGTAATTCTTCATGGATGGCAAACAGAAGCAGCAGAGATTCTTCCAAGAATAAAATTATATTGTGGCTGCATAGGTGGAGTTGTTGCATATTATGGGATTCTTTACAAGGGCACTACTTCAAAATTTTATATAACACAAAATACCACTTTGCTGAAAAAAATGCTAACTGTAGGCAATAGTGACTGTCTATATAACAAGAGAAGCTTGAAATATTTTTTGATGCCCAGACATGAATAAAGGAGACAAATGTTAGGTGTCTAAGCAGAATCTGTGGTACCCAGAAGGTAAAATGTAGACTAAGCGAATCCAATTAATTTCCATAAGAAACTGGGGCCATATCTCTCACAAAAATAATTCATTTAGCAGAAAATTTTATCCATTAAGACAATAGAAATAGCTTCAAACTGTAACAATAAATATGTCAAAAATTAATAGTCATAATTAAAAAGTTGCAATACAAAGCACACAGTAGAGAAAAAATTATTATGAAATGTCAAATTAAATAGATAACAGCTAAGAGCTTACTGTTTAGGAAGAATTCATTCCAATAAATCTCTTAGCTATGTCACTCAAATATTTCCTGTTAACTTCTTTCAATATATAGAGACACGCAAAAAGAAAATATTAAATATACATAAAAATAACTTAAAAGTTAGTGAATTAAATGAAAGCTTTTATGCAACAGAATATTTTAGTCACCTTTATCAAATCTACCATGCTTTACTGAAATCTTGTATGAATTCTAGGGCTAGAACAAACAACTGCCCGTCTAGTCTAAATTATATAATTGGAAATTTTTTTATCACATTCCACCATTTGTGGTCATGCAAGTTTATAAATTTATCTAGCCTTAACTTAAAAACGTAAAGCGATGGCAAAGTCACAATATTCCACTCCAATTTTTTTTTTTTTGTTAACTATAAAAATGTGTTTCTGATTCACTCTTGCTATAATATTCTGTCTAAACAGATAGAAGGTCCTTCTGAAATTTTTTGTCTGTTTCTTGTATCAGTGTTTACAGACCTTGATCAGTACTTACATTAACATTTCATGGATTTGATAAGATAAATAGATTTATCTCCTTGTATCCCTCATTTGTGATGGTAATGTTTGAATAAAAAATGTAATTGGCAGCTAAATTATTGTTGATTAGAGTCAGCCTTAAAACTTTTATTGCCAAACACTGCTGAGAATGTTAGTTTTGTAAGTCATGAGAAACAGCTCATAGAGTTCTTGATTCTTTGATCAACTTCTAATGTAGTTTTTGGTACAATGTACATATGCATCCTCATCTGAAAATTTGCAGACTACCCCAAGCTGAGTAGTACAGCTGACACACCTGAAGGATGGGATGCCATCCCTGAGGAGGCTCAAGAAATGGGCACAGTTGGACCTCATGAGGTTCAACAAGGTCAGGTGCCAGGTGCTGCCCCTGGGTCACCCTGCTACCAACCCAGGCTAGGGGATGAAGAGGTTGAGAGCAGCCCCTCTGAGGACTTAAGGGTGCTGCTGGATGAGAGGCTGGACGTGACCCATCATGCACCCACATCCCAGGAAGTCATATGTGTCCTGGGCTGCATCCAAAGAAGCGTTGCCACCAGGGTGAGGGAAGGGATTCTGCCCCTCTGCTCTGATCTGCTATGCTCTGGTGAGACCCCACCTGCAGTGCTGCATCCAGCTCTGGGGGCCCAGCACAGGAAGGACATGACCTGTTGCAGTGAGTCCAGAGGAGGCCACCAAGATGAGGACTGTGAGAGAGGAGATTTAAATTAGATGCTAGAAAAAAATTTTCTAAGGTAGCAGGGCACTGGAACTATTTGTCCAAAGCAGTCATGTATACACTATCCCTGGAACTGTTCAAGGCCAGGTTGGATGGGGCTCTGAGAAATTTGGTCCAGTGAAAGTGGTCTCTGTCCATGGCAGGGGGACTAGAACTGGATGAACTTTAAGGTTCCTTCCAACCCAAACAATTCTATCAGTCTATGATCCTCTGAATATTTTCACCAAAATCCAGATGCCACATGGAATGAATGTATTCAAACAGTTATTGTTTTTTTCAGTAAAATACTTATTCTACTTTTATAACTGTCCAAGCAAACAGAAGATACTTAGCCACTTCAGTCTCTTATTTGTCTCCATTCACTTGTCCTCATCTCCAGTAAAAGACAAAAGAAATAGCTAAAAGTTCTTATCTTTTGTATACAAATCATCTCATCATAGAGATTGTTTCCTGTTTGTTCTTCGGGTCTATAAAAAGGTCAAACCATTTTCCTTTAGAGGCATTTATTTTTCAGAACAGTGGCTTGCAGCTGCCTAAAGGTTAGCATCAATGTGAGATCTGTGGGTAGAAAAGCTCCATGTCACAGCCTGAATTTTATTTTAGTTTTTCATCCCAATTCTCTTATGTACAAAATGCTTATGTTATTTATATGCTTGTCATGTTATGGATCTCTGTTACCACTTTACAGATTTACAAATGACCAAATATCTTTGTAGGTTGTCCTCTAAGTTTACTGGACTGCAGAGTCCAGTATGAGATGTTGTAATTTTTTTCTTGAGTAGTATGAGGGTGGAGTAGGGTGACACTGTCTGCTAGACCCCCACCCAGAGATTCTCTCAATTCTTCTTGTCAACAGGACATATGGGGAAATAAGATGGAAATTCTTAAAGTCCAAGATAAGAACAGGGAGATCGCTGACAGTAATTACACTGACAAAACGGACTCAATTTAGGGACAATTAGTTTCATTTCTTGCCAGTTAAAAAGAGTAGGATGGTGACAAGAAAAAAAAAAAAAAACAAACAAAAAAAACCAAAAAAAACCCCCAAAAAAACCATCCCTCCATTCCACCTTGTTTCCAGACACAGCGTCAGTTCTCCATTCCCAAAATCTTCTTCACTAAGGGGCACACAGGAATGCGAATGAGAGTGCAGTGAGCCCAAAGCAGTTCCTTTTTGCCAATCCTTTCTCCACACGCTTCCTGCTCCAGCCTGGAACATTCCCAGCGGCCGCAGTCCCATCCGTGCCGGGTCCCCGCTGCCCCCGGCCCCGCTCCCGCTGTCCCCTCGGGGCTCGCAGCGCTGTTTCTCGCTCGGTTCCCCTGGCTCAGCCCTGGCTGCCGGGCAGCGTTTTGCCCTCCCTTGCCCAGGCTTTGCCCGGGGCTCTCGCCCGCCCGCCCGTGGCTGAGGGGCTCAGCCGGGCCCTGCGCTGGGAACGCGGGCACCGCCCGGGGACGGGCCCGGACACAGCCCGGACACAGCCCGGACAGCCCCGGTACAGCCCGGACACAGCCCGGACACAGCCCCGGTACAGCCCGGACACAGCCACCGGGTACAGCCCCGGTACAGCCCGGACACAGCCCCGGTACAGCCCGGACACAGCCGTACAGCCCCGGACACAGCCCCGGTACAGCCCGGTACAGCCGACAGCCCGGACACAGCCCCGGTACAGCCCGGACACAGCCCCGGTACACCCCCGGACCACAGCCCGACGCCGACACGCCCCGGTACAGCCCGGACACAGCCCGGACACAGCCCGGACACAGCCCGGTACAGCCCGTACAGCCCCGGTACAGCCCGGAACAGCCCGGTACAGCCACGCCCCGGTACAGCCCGGACACAGCCCGGACACAGCCCACAGGTACAGCCCCGTACGGCCCCGGCGCTGCCGCCAACTCCGGGGCAGGGAAAAAACAGTTGAAATCATGAAGATTCCACTAGCTACTGCTTTCTTCCTCAGCTCTGTGCTGTGTTTCTTCCCCATTGTACGGCGCACAGGTGGGATTGGAAGGTAAAATGAGGTGTATTTTAGAGATTTTTTTTTTTTTTTGTCAGAAAGCAAAGATTTGTAGATACATACAATAGTTTGGATGAGTCTAATTCCAAGTAGAATAAAAATAATATACAGTGAGTTGTGTTGTTAATGTTTATACACTAGTGATAGATTTTGGTCAAAGTGTCTCTGTTTTACCTTGGTTGTACACCTCTAATCTCCTGGGTCTCTGTGTTACGGAGTTGACAGCCGAGGATACAGAATCCTACAGCTTGACATTATTGTTGTTGTTTATACTGATAAAATATTCAAATTGCCTGAAGACAAAATAAAGAAAATAACCTGAGGCAGGAAGCAAAGACAGAATATCTGGTCGTGGAAGCCCCCAAGACTGAGTTTGTTTCACGAAGACTCAAGGTATGGCTCCCAGGTGTAATCAGACAGTTACCTACTGTCAAGGCTCCTGAGAGTTGGAGAGAGTGCCAGTAAGTCCAAGGGTAAATTATTCTTTATGCTTTGGCTAATTAATTTTTCAAAGAAAATTTTGTAAAGGATGAAAATTAAATGGTAGAAATTCTGCACTGGTAAAAGCACATACTCTGAGGAAGCTTTTGTAATGAGACTGAAGATTGAATGAGGATTAAGGGTATACCATTTTGTGATGAATGCTTTTGGATTGGTAACACTTAAATAAGAAGTACCAAACAGAGCTACATGCATAAATGTCTGTGAGATAATTCTGCTGTCCTATAAAAAAGAAACCATCCTGGAACACACTTTCGACATAACTGAGACTGATCAGGTTAACTAGATCCAGAGTCTTATTTCTACATACCGTACTTTTGCAAGTATGTGATGATACTTGCTAAAAAGCTGGTAAAGTGGTTTGTAATTTGTGGCTGAAACTCTATGGTTTGTCCTAGAAACGTCTCCATTTATTTTTAATAAGTACATTTTCTGCTTTTTGTAATTCTTGTTATTTTAGAGGTTAAGTAATTTTTAAATTGAGGCAAACCTATGAAGCCATTGGCTTTGTCTACAGAGGACAGGCATGCTGCATTTTGCAGCACAATATGAACAAGCAGTACATGAATTAAAAGCTTAAATTTCATAGGTGAATTCACCTAAATATAGGTGAAATAGGTGATGACGCTGGGCCATCTTACCTATATAATAAATCTCTGCAGAAGAATTCTCAAAAAACAGTTAGAATATATGGAAAACCTTTCTACTTTTAACAAAGTCATATGTCATTGTGTATAGTTAACTTAGGAAGGCTACTGCAGCTTGCTCACATTTACAGCATATAGGATTTCCATATTTTTATTGCCATTGCTAGTGTTGCATTGCATATTGATTGTCATATGTGTACTATTCTTGGGTGATGTGTAGTGAGAAGTGTTTGCCAAATTTTGTGAATGAATCCTTAATAGAGTAAAAAGTAATCTTAAAACATTAGATTAAAAAGGTGGAAGAGTAAAGAGAGTAAAGTTGCATATTTCACAGTAATTTCTTTGAATGTAACAGTTCTTTAACTCCCATCTCTCACTTATCCCTGATTCACTACATTACTCGACTCTTTCTAGTAAACCAAAACATTGTAAAGATACTATGTTTTGCTTCAAGACCTGAAAATAATTATGCTTGCATATTTCACTTCCAAGCAGAAAAATATGAAGTTAGCCATATACGCCAGTTTACAGAGCCAGTCTGTCTATACCCTGACAAACAGAAAGGACAAGTAATTGGTCCCTGATTCTAGAGTTGAATAGCCCAGACTGGATCACACTCATGCTGCCTGAGGCTTGCTGTCCCTAGAATAGACTGGCCATGTACACATTGCATAGCACAAGAGTGTCAGGAGGTTCTCCTGTGGCCCTAAATCTGGTATTTTGGTACGTATGTGCGAGTTAATTGTGTCTGGATAAATGTGAGACTTGTATTGTTGCCCACCATATTGCTCTCTGCAAAACGCGTTGGTGGTGTGCTGTAAACCTCAGATGTGGCATGAAGACATGCAGAAGGTTTGAAGGGACTGGAGGACTGTACAGGTTAAAAAGAGGCAAAACTTATGTATTCTCATTAATTCTGCTTATTGAATCATGCCCTGTTATGTACAATCTCTGTTGGTGAGATTCAGAACAAAACAAGGGAGAAAGCTGTTAATTAAGGAACAGTCAGGAGCCCTATGCTTGAGCTATTCATTCTTTGGCCTTCTACAAGTGTGCACATGTACAGGCAATCTCTAAACTGGCTTTCTTTACCTTGTGAAACTCTGAAAACTTTTGTAGATTAAGTTCAATGTTGTTTTGCATGGTTTTTTTCATTGATCAGCTCAGCCTTTTTGAGTTTCTGGAAATTAAAGTCTTTTTTTTTTATATTTATTTTCCTGTAAAAAAAGTCAAAGGCTGAAGTCTTGCTCCTTAATTATCACTTGTAAAATGAACCCTGCAAGAAATATCTGTCATGGCTGTCAGTTTCCTGATTATCTCTGTAGGCATTGTGTTATGGTTATAAATGCTTTTCATCTTTTGATTGTCATAGGGTTTTTTGGAGGTTTTATTTTTGTTTGTTTGTTTGGGGTGGTCGAATCCTTTTTTTTTTTTTTTTATAAGTAGGAGGACCTAAACTAGCTTTTTTTTTAAATCCTGTGATTATTTAGTCAAATACAGAATTGACAGCAATGTGTTTAAAATCATAAATTTTGCAAAACATTTGAGCTTCTTACAAACTAATTACAAACCACTCCTGTGCTCCAGCAGTGCTATTTTTGGACAGTAGCTGTAACTATTAAGAATTAATATTTTCCAATAACTATTTGATATAAGAATCTGAAACTGTGACTACCACTGCAGGCTGTTTATATCATAAATTTCTCATCTGATCTTCCCTGATGTCTCTTCGATAAACCATCAGCTACGGTGAATAGAATGTAGTTCTTGGTATAAGTTCCCTAATTCATCTGCTTCAACAACCCTTGCTTTAAAGTGTTAGAACGGGTCAGTGAAACCACCTTGACTAAAGTGGTATGTATGTGAAAGAGCTTTCTTCCATAATTTTTAGTGCATCGGAAGCTCTGAGTAATTCCACTCTTGACATTAAAAGGGACATTGATCAGTCCCACAGTTTCTTCCTTTTTTCTTTTTTTATCCTTTTTAATCAATCAAATTTGTCATTAAATTTTTTTATTGCCAACATTTTTTCAATGCCTCTGTGACAGTGCAATTGAATTCTGTCAACCAAATTTTATATTCTGTTGTCAGCTTCCTTCTGCTGGTAAAGACATCCTGGAATCAATCTTTAGCATTTCACTGCCTTTCTACATGGATTGTCCCAGAATTAGATTTAGTATTTGACATGTTTTTGAATCACTGTAACCAATCCATCTCCTGCAAAAGCTACATATGTCAACATTTTAGGTTTTAGTTTCACCTTTGCACGCCTCACATACCCTGCAGTACAAAGGGTGAGCCAAACCTTCCCTGTTTATTTTGGGGAAAATACTACTATGGTGATTCAGTGATCATATTGACCTGCAGTGAATGGTTTACAATAACGCAGAGCTCAGTTCTGTTGAATATATTAAGAATGTACTTCTCTCTTGAAGATTTTTCATGAACATATATCTGACTGTACACTATGTGGAGTCTGTATGACAAGTTTAATTTGTAAGTCTTTCAGTTATTTTTCATAGGCAATTACAAAATTGTTTTAATTTTTGCAAACCATGGACCTATTTCCATGGCAAAATACTGCTCAAGTCTGTTAAATTCCATATTAAAAGTATTTTTGTCCCTGAAAACATGGTTTGTCTGCATTATGAAGACTCTATGGAAATACTAAGGAAATTTCCTTGCCTCTCTGTATTACTATGTATCTTTGTTATTTCTCTCTGATTCCAATTGGTATTTTTTATCTTCCTACACAACTTATAATATGGCACAACACTACTCTGCAGCTTGTAAAATTTTAATTTCTTCATACAAAATCTCCTGGCAGTTGTTGTCTCAGCCTCATATCCCAGCTAGGACCTGAATATAAATTAGGATTTCAGAAGCCATCTGTGATTAGTTGATCCAAATGCCGATATAAGTAACTGTGAAGTTTTTCCCTATTTCCAAATTACATGAAAAATAGTATATATCAAGTTTATTCTGTTCTTTACATCTCCACAAGACAGCCTGAAAACTGTGTCAAAATTTTAAACTTGACTTTCACTACTTTATTCAGGAAGAGGGAGGAGAGAATAAGGTACTGTTTCCAAACAAGGCAGACTGACAGAGTTTTCTTAGAAAACCTGGAAAAAAGAAAGTTCAAAAAGTTGAAATCGAAAAAACAAGGAAAGAAAGTAGGTTTTGCTTGGGGCATTTCATTGTATACTGTTGCATTTATGCCAGAAAATCAGCTTTTTCATTGGTGTTGGTTTCTTGCTCCGTTTGCTTTTCAGGGGATCCAGTTATCTACATGAACAGATTTCTTAGTTGTTTAAATCGTTTCTTGTTATCTGTTGGGTTCCTTGAGAGCTCCAGCTGTAACTTAGTGTTCCTCTTTGTTTTTTTTTGTTTTTTTTTTTTTTTAGTTTTTTAGTTTTTATTAATTACCTATATTTTCCACTTTTTTGCTTCACAAAGCTCTGTTCTTTTCCCACATGAGCTTCTGGTGTCTTGCAGGCACAATTACATTCCTAGATGGTTTTCAAGAATGATAAGCCTTTGTCTCTCAAACCCAGGAAGCTTTAAAGAAACAGAAAAACCAGAAAGGGAACAATAACTATGGATATCTCATAGCTTAATAACAAAACAACCAATTATCAGCTTAATAACCAAAATTACTGTACCAAAATTTTCCGTGACTTGCCGATTACCCTGTTACATATAGTATACCTATGGCAGCTTGGCTGGCTTAAAGGAAACTGCTATTATGATTCAGTGTATCAAAATGAAGTTTAAGAACATGCAATTGCAGCCTTTGGATGAGGGTGTTTCAGTGAAAGGTGATATTAAGCTCTTGCTGAGAGCTAACATGGTCCCACTGTTAGAAAGAAAAGAGTTAAGAGTTATTGTTAACCATATTTGTAGTTGCAAGATTAATGTTTGTAGTAGTAACTTTTGTAACTGTTGAATAGTGTTAAAAAAACTCACCTACCTCGTGTCTGTATTGTAGCCCTATCCCAAGTTCCTGTATCCTGTTTCCTGTATCCTGTTCCTTGTTCCTGTGTCTGTCGGGCCCCGCCTCCACTGCTCCCCTACTCTTCCCCATGGCAACCAGTGGCTCCACCCAGTATGTAAACCATGTGAACTTCCAGACCCCCGAGGGACCATGGGAGTGAGAGCGCCGCATACAAACTGCTGAAGTTTAGAAAGGAATAAACAGATACTTCGCCAAAACACCCTAAAAGATCGGGAAGAACAACAGCTATCTGGAGAACAGTTTTCAATCATCTCACATCTCACTGTAACAAGAGTGGGACTTGCTCGGAGTCACCCCCCTGGACTTTAAACGAGCCAAGTAGTCTCCTAGGGGACTCCTGCGAGGGCGGAGACTCCAGCTCTGTCGTTAAGGCAAAGCTGCTTGCACCTCCTCCTCTTCGTTGTCCACAGGGAGCAGTGGCGGTGAGCGCGACCCCTCGAGCCCCCTCCCCCAGGCTGATTTCACAATAAAGGCTTTAAAAAGGAGCAGAAGAGTTCCTGGCCAATTTATTCATACCAATTTTTGGGGGCTCGGCCGGGATCTGACCACGCCTGAAGAGGAC